>CM028134.1:383315000-384565000 GCA_016271365.2 Neoceratodus forsteri | reverse complement strand
AAGGCTATGAGTGGGAAGCCTGAACTGCTGTGGGTGTCCTGGACTGCTGCTGCTGACTGGATCTGGGAGGAGTAAGATGAGTGGGTGAGGACTGAGGATATTGAAAGGAAAAGATGACTGTTTACAGCTGAGAGATATGATGCATGGGACCCGATTCTGGGCTGTACTGTTTACTGCTGCTGAACTTTGGGGGGGTAGGCAAATCGTATGCTGGGTCTGCTTGGACACCATTGAACACATGCTAGGTACATATACGGCTGTGGGATTTGATAGATGTGAACTGTGATAACTGCTGATTTATATAGTGCTGTGGGGTTTTGACAGCTGTAAATTGTGATATCTGCTGATTGTACAGCTGATCACGTGAGGTGGGCAAGAACTATTGGGCTGCAAATGGTTGGGCCAGCTCACACCAAAATGAAGGAGGATTCAGGGCTGGCCAGAGTGGGCATCTTCGGCAGGGTGACTGGGTGTACGGGGTGTGGGGCAGCGATAATCCTAAATTGGGCATGGAAGAAAAGAGGGTGTCCAGTGTGTTCCCAGCTGGCAGGACTTAGGGGGGGGAGGTAGAGGGGATCAGAAGAGAACTGGAAGCCGTGAGGGGGAGGGGGGAAGGAAGGGAGGGGAAAGGGTCCCATGGAGGGTGGAGAGGCCACTACAGCACACCCCAGGGTGCAGGTAGGCACAGGCCCTATGGTGACTCTGGAGGGGTAGGGTGCAATATGGGCAACAGATGGAAAACACCCCACAGGAGAGGGGCTGGCCAGGGGGAGCAAAGGAGGGGGGGGGCAGGAGACAACATACCAGGGCAGGCATCACTCTTAGCAACAGATACACCATGCTCTATCCAGGAGAGGAGGAGGAGGAGGAGGAGGAGGAGGAGGAGGAGGAGGAGGAGGAGGAGGAGAAGGAGAAGGAGGAAGTTGGGGGGAGCAGGCGATCAGAGAGCATTTGGTTAGATTGCCGGGTGGGGTGGGAGTAGGAAGGTATTGACACTGGAGGAGAAGGAAGGCAGTGAGAGTGGGACCAGTAAGCGGAGGCAGTGGGAGGTGGGGGAACTGGGGCCGAGCAGGCACTCAGGCTGGGATAGTCAGCCAAGGGAGGGGCAGTAGAGGGCACTGGGGGCAGGGTCGGGAAGGGATATCTGTTGAGAGGGACGGGGGACAAGGAGGGAGGGTAGGGTAGGGAGAATTATGTCAGAGGGAGGGAAACAAGGTCGGGGGGTGGAGGCAGAGAGGAAAGCAGTTGAAGGGATCTGTGGACTCCGGCCCAAAAGGAGTCGAGGGTGGGAAATCAGGGGGCAGCTGTGCCGCCAGGAAGTGTGGGGGGCAGTAAATTGGGAACCGATGCAGAAGGAAGAGCACGGTAGGTCACGCACAGACTAGTGAACCCTTGACTAATGGGGTGGGAGGAGTAAGTTGGGGGCCGATGATAGAAGGAACAGCCTAGAAGGGGTCAAAAGGGCCAGTAAAGGGGAGGGTGAAGGTGATCCTGCTGGGGGACTCCATGACCAGGGGCATCCAGTGGGAGGGAGATGGGGAAGGTACAAGCAGCCAGGTCAGGCCTAAATGTATTCCAGAACTATCCGTTCACAAGGCCAAATTCCAGCTATATTCCTTAGCTTTGGAATGCGGGGGATCCCCTGATTTCCTAGTACACCTGGGCACAAACTATTCCTTGATCTCGGTCACATCAAGCATCAGAACAGCCATGGACCAGGGCAAACTCTCTGGTGCCATATTCATCGACTTGTCCAAAGCCTATTTGACCTCTTCTGCACAGCTCTTGCATTGTGTCCATCGGGAGTCCCCTGCCCTTATCTGCCGCCGTGATCACGCACTGCTTGGCTCACAGTTGTGATCACTTGGCCTCTCCCCCCATGCTATGAAATGGCTTACAGGCTACCTGCGCGGTAGAAAGCAATGGACCTGCTTCAATAAAGTCCTTCCCGAGCCCCTACCGGTGACCTCTGGAGTCCCTCAGGGTTCGGTACTGGGCCCCCTCCTCTTCTCCCTCTTTATCAATCAACTCCCATGGTGACAACCAGCTGTAGTTCCACCCTGTACGCAGATGACCTGGTGATACTGGCTCACTCCCAGGACGCCACCACTCTAAACCAGTGCTTGGCAGATGACTTTAACAATATCTTGTCCTGGGTTACTAATCATAAACTGGTCCTGAACCTGAAAAAAAAACAAAAAAAAAAAAAACACACAGGCTATGCTCTTTGGCTCCAAGGCCAAAATCAAAGCCTCGTCAGCCTTGCTAAACATCACCAGTGCCGACGGACCCTCACTACCAGTAGTGACCTCCATCAAATACCTAGGGGTAACACTTGACCCCCAACTTGACATGGGGAGTCATATCCTTAACATCTGCAGGGCAGTGAACTGCAAACTGGGTCTGGCCTATAGGGCCAAGTACAACCTTACGCCGGCGGCCAGACTTGCCCTTGTGAGAGGTGTACTTCTTCCCTCCCTCAGCTATGGTCTGCACCTATTTGCTCGCTCCCCTAAAACTCATCTCACTTGGTGGCACACGGCATATAATAGCATCTGCCGTTTTGCTCTGGCTGCCCCCCGTCTCACCCACTGATGTGAGCTATATGATAAACTTTGCTGGCTCTCCCTAGCCAGATACCTTGATTTCGGGGTGGGGTGCCTCTCAGGGAAAGTGGTCAGAACTGGCATCCCCCAAGGGCTGGCCCTGCTTCTTCCACAAATGGACGTTACTCCCTACCATCTTAGGTCCCAGACCTCAGGGATGCTCAAAGTCCTCCCCACCCGTACCCTCATGGGGGACCGGGACTTTGCCGTAAGTGCACCCAGACTTTGGAACTCCCTCCCTGGTGATATCCGCTCGGCCCCCTCCTATCAGAGTTTTTGCAATTCCCTGCGGGGTTTCCTGAAGCTAGCCTCTGTGTGTGACTGCCCCAAGCCTTCCTAGAGTAATTCTAAACTGTTGTCAAACTTGCCCCAAGCTGCCTTCTGCTGAAGCTGCTTGAAAATTCTTGCGGTCTCCAATGAGTCTATAAATTCTATCAATTACCCGGGTTCTTGACTGTTGGGCATACTTTTTGTCCACAGCATTGCACCTTGGACATAAGCAGGACTGTCTACTCCCATGTATCCTGGTCCTGCCTTAACTTATATGTCTCAAATGCGTGATGACTTGTTAAAGTTTGTCTGTGAACCTTATTGCCTTGGGGGTGCCTAACTATAAAGTTATAAGTTATATTATGACCAATCACTCCTTTGGATAGTGTTCCACTCCTGTATGTTACTCTTATTTGTCAAATGATGTACTTTATTTCCCATATGTTCGTTATATTTGTCATGATGTACTGGCATCCTTTATGTACAATTATCTGTATCCCTATGCTGTATTCTCCCGGGTCGTTCCTGAAAATAGGCATAATACTTGTCTAGTGTACTTACCCAGTAAACAAAAGCTAAATAAATAAATAAGGGAACAGCGATCTGGAAATCCAGGAGAGGTTTTGGGAGGTAGCCAGAGTCTGCCATTCTATGGGGAGTTCAATTTCTTTCTCAGAAATCCTGCCTGTGCCTAGGGCATCTGGGGAGGCCAAGCACAAACTAAGAGGTGTGAACCAGTGGCTCAGGGAGTGGTGCGGGGAAGAAGGGTTTGGACTGGTGGGGGACTGGGGGGACACATGGAATGATAAGAGGTTATATGCTAGGGATAGGCTACATCTTACCCTAGAGGGGAAGGAGATCTTAAAGCTGAAACTCGATGAATTCAATAACAAGAAGTGAGGTTAAAACTTGTAAAGGGGGAGGGACTAGTGAAGGACTGGAGACAGGAGGACTGACCGAGGTCCCTGGTCTACGGCGGCAAATAAGGGCAGGGGACTCCGATGGACACAATGCAAGAGCTGTGCAGGAGAGGTCAAATAGGGAGTGCACAGGGCCAAGTCAGTTGTGCAGGGGGGGGGTGGGGTGGAGGACGGTCCTGGTCAACGCCAGGAGTATGGGCAACAAAATGCCTGAGCTACAGGCGATGCTGGCAGAGTGATCAGCGGATGTGGCACTGATTACGGAAACATGGGCAACCCAGAAGAATGATTGGGACCTAAATTTGGAGGACTACAAAATATTCAGGAGGGATAGAGAAGTGGGTAGAGGAGGGGGTGCAGCACTGATAGTCAAGGATGGCATATTGGTGAGAGGAGTGGAGGAGGCGGGTGGGGGAGTGGAAGCGATTTGGGTAACTCTGCAATCAGTGGGGAGGAAAAAGATTAAAGTAGGGGTGGTATACAGACCACTCACAATGGATGAGGAACTGGAGGAAAAATTGGTTGAGAACATCAAGGGGCACTGTGACCGGGGAAAGGGTAGGGTGGTGGTCATGGGGGACCTAAATATACCTGGGGCAGACTGGGACACCATGACATCAGCGGTGGCCAGGGAGCAGAGGCTGATGGATGCGTTTCAAGATGCCTTTCTGGTCCAACAGGTGGGGGAACCTACTGGGGGGGTAGGATACTGGACATTGTCCTTGCAGACAGCGACCAGATAAGAGGTCTGGAGGTGTGTTGCCCGCTGGCAGGAGTAGACCATGCCACGGTCTGGTTTATGCTGTGCCTAGGGGGGTAGACAACCCCTCAAACACAGTGGTAATGGATTTCAGAGGGGCAGACTTCGTGGGCATGGGCAGGATACTGAGGGGGAGCTTGAGCCAGATCAGGCCAGACATGGATGTGTGTAGCTTGTGGGAGGCCATTAAAAAAGGGGTACAGGAGACTACTAGCTTGTGTGCAAAGGTAAAGCATAAAAATGGCAGGGCCAGCAAGCTATGTTGGTGGACCAGGGAGGTGCAAGAGGCGGTAAGGGATAAGAAAGCTGCCAACACACGCTTTAAGTGATTCGGGGAGAAGGAGAGAAGGAGTACGAGTTGTCAGCTAGAAGGGTCACAAGGGTGGGAGGGAGAAAGGCGAGGATGGAGCACAACCTCGGCTAAAGATATCCATGGGGGAAAAGGGTTTTATAGATACATAGGGAAAAGAAGAAGGGACAGCACAGATCTCAGGGTTAGGACTGGGGAAGGATGGGCTCAGGAGGCGGGGAGCAGGCAGAGGTACTGAACAAGTACTTTGCCTCAGTTTTTAGGAGGGAGATGGCTTCATACAACTGGAAAGCGGGGGGCAGCTGAGAGGATCGTGGCAGAGGGAAAGCGGGGGGCAGCTGAGAGGATAGGGCAGAGGGAGATAAGAGGATCAAAAGAGGCTGGTGTACCAGGTGGGCCAGGCCCAGAACGGGACAGGGACCTTATTGAGGAGAGGGCTAGGGAGGGTGAAAAAACAGAGGGTAGCATGAGGGAGGCCCTACGGGTGCTGAAAACTGACAAGGCACCAGGACCGGATGGGCTGCATCCAAGGGTACTGAAGGAACTGGCAGACGAACTAGTGGCTCCACTAGCTGTGCTGTTCAACGCCTCTCTCCAGACAAGAAGGGTGCCCCAAGATTGAAGGGTGACTCATGTGGTGCCTATCCACAAAGGGGGGGTCTAGGAAGGAGATGGGAAATTACAGGCCTGTCAGCTTAACATCAGTGGTAGGCAAACTAATGGAGGGCTTCATCAAAGGGATGCTCGGGAGACAACTGGATAGGCTGGGGCACATGGATGACAAACAGTATGGTTTCGTCCCAGGGAGATCGTGCCAGACCAACCTCGTAGATTTTTTTATGACTGGGTGACAGTGACCCTGGACAGACAGAGACCAGTGGACGTCTTATATCTGGATTTTAGTAAGGCGTTTGACTCGGTACCCCACTTCGGGTTATTGACAAAGTTGGGTGGATGGGGGTGGGAAGACAGCTACTTAGATGGGTAGAAGACTGGCTTACAGATAGAACACAGAGGGTGGTGGTTAGAGGGATCGTCTCCTCCCCTAGGAAGGTCGTCAGTGGGTGCCCTAGGGTTCGGTACTGGGGCCACTCCTGTTCAATGCCTATGTCTCCAATACAGGGACAGGAGTTAGGAGTAGGATGAGCCTCTTCGCAGATGACTCTAAACTGGGAGCACTGGTCGACGGGGAGGAAGCACGGGTGGCAGTCCAGAGGGATCTGGATACCCTGGAGGGTTGGTCAAGGAGGTGGGGGCTGAGGTTTAATCCGGAGAAGTGTAGGATGTTGCATCTGGGGGGTCAGAAACCCAGTGCATGTTTAAATCTTGGGAGGGGTCACACTGCAAGCTACTTCGAGTGAAAGGGACCTCGGGGTGGTGGTAGACACCAAAATGAACAACAGTAAGAACTGCAGAAGAACGGCGGCAAAGGCAAACAAGATACTGGGCTGCATATCCCGGGGAATAACGTCCAGGAGGAGTGAGGTGATCCTACCTCTGTACAATGCCTTGGTTAGGCAGCATCTTGAGTATTGCGTGCAGTTCTGGAGGCTGCACCTTAAGAAGGACATAGTACTGTTGGAGAGGGTCCAGAGGAGGGCAACCAGGATGATCCAGGGCATGGGTGATAGAACCTATGAGGATATCCTGGAAGCCCTTGGGCTGTATTCACTGGAGGAGAGGAGAGGACCGGAGAGATAGGGGGACATGATTGAGGTTTTCAAATATGTCAAAGGGATTACGAGGGGTAGAGCCAAAGAAATGTTCAGGCTAAAGCAAAGGGGCACAACCAGGGGGCATGAATGGAAACTGGAAGGAGGAACCTATACAGGGGAACGTAGAAGGCATTACTTCACAGAGAGGGTAGTGGAGCCATGGAATGCATTGCCCGAGGAGTTTAGTTGAGCAAGGCACTGTGGAGGGCTTCAAGAGGAGGTGGGACAGATGCATGGGTGTACTGAAGCCAAGGTTGACCCTCTCGGGGACCGGGGAAGGGGGAGGAGCTAGCACCCAATAGGGGCTGGCTACCAAGCAGACACGAAAGACTGTCAGGCCTATTCTGCTGGCTTTTAGTATGTTAGTCAAACACAATTCCAAAACTATATTTGACAGGGTGGGAGACAGGCCTGCCACCAAGCATTTTGTGATTCTTGTACAACGGTAGGCCACTTTAAGAGTTCAAAAAGAGAACAGTAGTATACTGCCTGAAACTGACTCTTGGAACTAGTGAATTATTATTTCTTATATAAAGCATTTCTATTTCTTTTCCCTTTTGCTAATTAGAAGACTTTCTACCCAACAATGCTTTTATTGTGATGTGTAGAACAGTGCTTTACATGAAGGCTGACATAGCTAATTCTATTACTCTTCATACATCAATAGCCCTGCAGCCTCAGTGACAGTGACATTACAACTGACCAAGAAGAATCAGTCACTTGCTCCACGATAGGTCACTTGTGATGACACAATAAGTGAGGTCACAATGTTGATGGGGTATGAAGAGGAACAGAACTAGATATGTCAGTCTCCAGGAAAGCACTGCTCTTCACATCACACACAATACTATCAGACAAAAAAAAAAAAAAAAAAAAAACAAACAAACAAACAAACAAACAATCTAATGAGCAAATGAAAGAATTCTTTAAAAAATTAAAAAGTAATAACTGAATACTTTCTTAATATTTCTTCCTGCTATGTATGGTACTACTAGCTCTTTATATGCCACATGGCATGGAAAGATTCAGGACTGGCAGTATATTGTAAGCACACTTAAAAAAAATCAGACGGGGCAGAGCATTGCAGCCCAGCAGGCAAGCTGGTTTTTACGGAGCGCCGCCACAGGTCTTAAAAAAGAATAAAAATGTGTTTTATTGGTGAAGCTGGTGGGAAGATGATGGATATATTGGTAGAGGAAGGTATACTGAGCAAGTCTGGAAAGTTCTGCAAGGATGGGACATCAGAGAACTGCAAAAAAATAGATTTTTTTCTCCTCCAGGGCCTTCCAAATGAGGAGACCTGTCGTCACAGTAGTTACAAGCAGATGGAGACCAACCTGCCTCATTAGAAACACTGCAATGGGTGATCACTGCATTAACATATCCAAATAACCGAACTGGAAAAAGTTGGATTCTCATACAGAAAGGATGTTTGTGGCAGAAACCAAAGTTGAAGGCATGGCTGGGTCTTTGGTGGAGTCTAAAAGCACAGCCGGGAATGCACTAGCTGTGGAAGCATCCTCAATACAAGACAAACTCTCGCCAAAGCCGATAGGGCTGCAGCCAAGGAATTTGGGTTAAAAATATTGAAAATTCGTTTTTTAATATTTTAACACACCTTTTCAACACAGCCGTGTTATGACCCTGCCTCATGTAGAAGGGCAGAGAAAATGTTCAACTCCTGGCCTAAAGGAGATTTTGCGCTGGGATTGTGAAATCAACTTTCAAGACGCAAAAACATATTTTGGGCAGGAGCTGAAAAATAACAGCTGTCACATTCATGAGGTGCTGTAAAGATATGGCTATGTTGTAAATTTGGGGTAAAAATATTGAAAATTACCAAAGTTATGAGCCTGCGTTTGCAAAATTCAACTTTGGCTCAGTTAATACTTTTACACCAAATTTTCAACATAGCTTTCTTATGACCCCACCTCATGAACAAGGGCAGAGAAAATTTTCAACTCCTGCCTGAAAGGTGATTTCGCGCAAGGACTGCAAAAATCACCTTTCAGGACAGATTTGCCTAATATGAGGGCAACTGTTCATGAGGCGGGGTCCCAAAAAAGGCATGTTGAAAATCTGGGCTAAAAATATGCAAAAATGCCCAAGTTATGCCACCAAGTTCAAAACCCCATTGAAATACACTGAACCGCATACCTGTTTCATCAGTTCGCGGTCCGGCTTTGAAGAGTGAAAACGTGTCTGCGGTCCAGAGAGGACTACAGCATTGGACCCCCAATGGGTAAGTAAGTGCTTTGGGGGGCTGGGGTGGTGGGTGCTGAGTGGGAGGGTCAGGAATGGCCGCAAAAGACATCAATGGCCGATTTTCTTTCTATAGGTCAAAAATAAATAAATAACATGCAGAGGATTCCCAATCGCGACAGTGGGGACTGGGCACCCCCAGTGTCACTGTTTTTTCGGGGAGGTGCTGAGAGGGAGGGTTGGGTGGAGGGAAGTTTAAAAAAAAAAAAAAAAGAAGGAATCTGAGGTCATCATGAATACAGTATGTTCTTCGTGACTAAGATGGTTGGCGAAATGTACTGCTCATGCGAAATACAGTTTAGTGGCCATCTTGGATACGGCGGAGTGTGCCGTGTTCTGCCATAACCGCCAACAGACTAAAAAATAGTGCAGTACGACTGCCAATTTAGGCAGCGAGCAGAGTGCTTCACAGGTGCGGAGGCGACTGTGTTGCAACTCCAACATGTTGTTCGGTTGGAAGGACTGCATTGACTGTTTTTTTGATAGCAAGAGGTCTGCAGGGCTACGCCCACTGCAGCCTTAAAAAAAGAAGGACCCATAAGAATGTATTTAGAACAATTGGAAAATGCTGTCTGAGCCCTAAAATTCCACATTTTGGGGATCCCAGGAATCAACAAAGGTGATGATGCAGCCACCATTCTGGAGTGATGGCTCCTAGAGGCAATGCACTTGTCAACGGGCCCTACATACTGTAGTTAAGGCGTAAAGAATTAATCTGCGCCAAGCTTGAGCATGAATTAAAGGGAGGGCCTGCATATGCTCCTGATGATCACCAACTTAGTGGGTGAGCCTGGGAACAAGCAGCATGTAGAATGCAAAAGCATACTCAGGGCTTAAAATAACCCATTATTTGGTGTTCCTTACACACCAAAAATTCTGCACGGAACACCAGTTAATGCCTTCTGGTAACCAGAGCTGTATACTAGTCTGTAATGCCTTGTTCGACTGCCTACCCTTGTGTCATTCTGTATAGATTACAGCAAGTGCTAGTAGTGCTTCCACCCCCCCACCCCCACCACAACACACTAATAGGCGTGCAGCAATTCTCCAAAAAGGGCCATATCTTTGGAGTTTAATGTACCCACCCTACACACACCAATATCATACATCATTTGAAAGCTTATTTTATGTACGTTTAGATGAGGTACGATGTGGAGCTGTCAAGGAGAGCCATAAGCCTGTAGGCGAGGTTAAACAATGGTACCCAAAATGAGAAAGTGTCATTTTTTTGCAGAGTTTCGGAAACACTGAAACATGACTATAACTCCAGTTTTTCTGTTTAAGTTACTTTCAAACACCTTAATGTGGTGTTTATTGGTCAAAGCTACCAAATGGCAATGTACTGAAAGATTTTCATTGGTTCTGCATTGGCTAGTATTTTTTTTCAGAAATGATGAAGCTGATTAGCATGTGGCAAAAATGGTGAATATCAACATTTTGCAATATACTAAAATGAATGTTTTCATGTTGCAGATTCTTAATTGTCAAAAGTGTCTCACAAGTGATAATAGTTTTCTATATTTACAATTGAAATTTGCTGCCCAGATCAATCTCACACCGAAGGCTGTGTACCAGTAGCAGTAGATTGCGTGCCCATAGTTTTACTGCATAGTGGGTAGATATAAATGTACGTGAATTCCTAATGTAATGCTTCTCCATTTGTAAGCTTTTGTACATACAATGTAGCATCTAGTCCACCTTGTAGAAGGTTTTAATTTGTAACTGCCTATGCCTGCATTACTAGCCTTTGAAATATTCTAGAAACTAGCTTTTTTAATTCAGTGACACTTATGTACAGGTCAGTATTAGTGTTAGAGATGACAATAGACAGCTTCATATTTGGCTTCAATCAAAGTGCTCACTAAACAAAAATGGCAGTTTTGATACCGACATATCGATGTAATTTATATGTAACTTTGCACAAGTCTGTATACTTGTACAAAATGAAAAATGGTGGTATTGGTTGTGGTAATGCTAACAATATGCTTTTTGAATTTTTACCTCCACAGGGAAGTTACAGTATATGAAGACATGGAGGATACAATCCCCTTAAAGCTTACATCAAAGAGAAAAAGACTCCACAAACTTTGAAAAATGTGTTATTTGTCAAGAAAATCAACAGAATGCAAAACTGTCAAAAGCCACCAGTGCTTGACAGAATTCTGTGATGTTGGCAGCAGAAGCCAGGAGAGATGAACCGTATTAGATAGGTTTTCTAGTTTACATGATGTGCCACCAATACTCTTATCACAGGGGTTGCTTTCAGAAATACACAAGCAAGTCGAATTTGGCAGATGTCAAAGTTGTATTCAACCCAGGAAAGAAAACAGACTCCGAATCTGATCAGACAGCATCATGTTCACCTGCTTCTATAGCCACCAGAGGAAGCAAGTCCTCCAGCGATTGGTTCTGCTGCATTGTTTGCTTGACAAAAAACACACAAGAAACTTCATAAAACTGAAACATCTGAGAGAGCAACCAATCTAAGGGAGGCAGCACTTCAAAGAGGAGAAGTGCAGAATATCTGAGGAAGACTTGATTGCTAAGGATGCAGTTTATCACTCAGCATGCTTTTCTTCCTACTTGAGTAAAATAAATCTAAAAGCAATACCATCTAGTTCCACTACAACAATACAGTCACCTTATGACGCTGCATGCTATCAGCTGATTGAAGAGACAGACAATGATCTTATGTACAAGAAGGCTCTTCTCCTGTCCAAGCTGCTACAAAGATATAAAGCCCTCCTTCCCTCACATGTAGAAACTGAAACCTATTCCAGTAGCAAATTATATACCAGATTAGAAAAACACCATGGTTCTGCAATTCCATTCTATGCATAGCATGGACAAGGCAAATCTACCATTGTTCTATGCATCATATTAACATTAGCTGATGTTATCCAAGCTGCTAGTAATCTGAAGCAGGAACTTAAAGTCATCCAAATGTTTTGCGCATGTTATTCTGGCGAGTGAGCCTGATGAACAGCGTTCAAATGAACATGTAGTTTTGTATAATGTTCAATCCTTCGGTCTGAAATAGCAAAAATGGAACCCTCAGAATATTATCCAAAGCCAGGGGATTGTAGTTTACTTTTGTGCCCCAACTGGTGCAGGAGTTTGTCCTTTGGTTGACAGATAAACAGGCATATAATTCAGCCAGCAACAAGTGTCATCCTTCAGAAGACATTCAAAGAAGGTGCCTCACAATTGTGGAGTGCATAGTATTTAACAGTTCCAAAATTATCACACCACTGCACATAAGCCTTGCTGTACAGCTACACCATGAGTTTGGGTCTCGCAATTTAATTGACATACTGCACCTTCACGGATTCTGCATCAATTATGATGAGCTGAGGCGGTTCATGACTAGTGCTGCAAAACCTGAAGGAGAAAGCCTCCAAGGAGGTGTGTTCATTCCAAATGGAACTGTACCACTTCATGCTTATGGAAATCTCATCCATGAAGGAGATAATATAGACATCAATGTAGAGACCATTGATGGAAAGAATACCTTCCATTCAATGGCTAGAGTTGTATTTTAAGAACAGGCTGCAGAACATCCAGCATCACAAGAAATATCACTGAAGCGTGGGAAAGAAAAGTCACTTACTCTCCCCGGGCAATTAGAGACTTATGCAGTGTGCAGCATTTGAAAAATCTGGAACACATTCAGAACTGACTCGCCATGAAAAAGTGCTTGAGAAAATAAACTCCTGTCACCTACAAGTGAAAACTGCCAGAGATCTCTCCTGGTGTCTTTAAGGACTACTCCCTCATGATGCCCTGCCAATACCAAATGACGTTAATATTGTTCACACTCAGGAGATTCTATTTTGGATTGCTTTTAACCACAAGCTTGCCACAAAGAAAAGCACCTACTCAGCAGTTGCATATGCACCTACTGTGGATGCCAAACCAACTGACATGGCCACAGTCTATACTACAATGCTGAAATGTAAGGACATGTTGGCAGCTCGAGGCCAGCAGCATGCAGACCATGGATCAGCTGCTGTATGCTGTTGCTCAGCAAGTAAAATGGATCCTCCCAAATGAAGTTGGTACCAATGTGATTCACCTGGGTGGTTTTCACACCCTGTGTTGTTTTATTGCATGTATTGGGACATTTTGGGGGAGATGTAGTACTGCTAAACCATCTTGTTGATTCTGATGTGTATGCAGTTTGTACTGCAGATCAAATGCTTGCTGGCAAGCAATTCAACCGTGCTCTATGTGGCCTGACTTTAGCATTTGAGGCCCTGAGTGCTCTGAAACTTTCATTTGTTAAACGGTGTGAGCAAGGAGGTACTCACAGAGTTCCAGCATTTGTCTGGCAAATGGTGGGTGACACTCAAAAAGATTTTTCAGTCTGATGACATGGAGTCCTTACAACATGTCATTAAAGAGCTTGATGATGCTGTAACTAAGCATCAGCTACCACTACTGGAGGAATTTCCAACTTGGAGGGTATGCCCAGTCTCCTACATTCAAGTTCTGGGATGGTTTTCTCCAGATTATGCAGATACTGCTTCTAAATGCACATGCAAAGTGAGAGGGTAATTGGAAACTTCACCTACACACATAGGGTGCCATGCTTCCATACTTCTTTGATGCAAACAGGTTCAACTATGCCAGGTGGATTCCAATCTACATTCCTGATATGCTAAATCTCCCTGAAGAAGTACACTGTGCCTTTGAATCTGGGGAGTTTGCTGTGCGTCAGACTCCTGGTTCTTTCAATGGAATTTGGAGTGACATGGGAACAGAGAAAACTGTCAAAGACTCTAAAGTTCGCAGTGGGATTGTAGGACTGACAAGAAAGAAGCCAGCCCTTGTCAGATGGACCCTCACAAGACATGTCCTGAGTGAATATGCAAAAGCTATGAGAGAAAGAAGTGGCCTTTCAACAAGTATTGAAGACAAAGTCCACAAACAAGTCCTTGCATCTGCACTGAAGAGGGATGAAGAGCATGTTACAGCCCTTACCAACCATGTCATCAACAATATGACAATTCAGTTTGACCCCAAATCACATCCAGAGGTGCTTATCAATAGTACTGGTGCCCTCCGGAGTGCCTCAAGGCTCGGTACTGGGTCCCCTCCTCTTCTCCCTCTTCATCAATCAACTACCTATGGTTACTACCAGCTGTAGCGCCACCATGTATGCAGATGATCTGGTAATCCTGGCCCACTCCCAGAATGCCACTACCCTAAACCAGAACCTGACCGATGACTTTAACAGGGTATTGTCATGGGTTACTAGTCTAAGCTGGTCCTGAACCTGAAAAAGACACAGGCTATGCTCTTTGGCTCAATGGCTAAAATCAAGCCTCATTGACCTGCTTACCGTCACCAGCGCAGATGGATCCTCACTACCCACAGTGAGCTCCATCAAATATCTGGGGGTAACACTTGACCCCCAACTTGACATGGGTAATCATATCCTTAACATCTGCAGGGCGGCAAACTGCAAACTGGGTCTGGCCTATAGGGCCAAGTATAACCTTACAACGGCAGCCAGGCTTGCCCTACTGAAGGGTGTGCTCCTTCCCTCCCTCAGCAATGGGCTGCACCTATTTGCTCACTCTCCAAAGACACATCTCACCCGGTGGTACACTGCTTACAATAACATTTGTCGTTTTGCCTTGGCTGCCCCCCCGACTCACCCACCGTTGTGAGCTATATGAGAAACTCTGCTGGCTCTCACCAGCTAGATACCTTGATTTTGGTTTGGAATGCCTCTCTGGGAAAGTGATCAGAAGTAGCACCCCCCAGGGGCTGGCCCGGCTTCTGCCTACGCTGAATCCCACCCCCTACCAACTTAGGTCTCTCACATCAGGGATGCTCAAAGTCCCTCCTACCCGGACCCTCATGGGGGATTGGGACTTTGCCATAAGTGCGCCCAGACTCTGGAATTCGCTGCCTGAGGATATCCGAGCTGCCCCCCATCTGAGTTTTCGAAATTCCCTGTGGGGTTTCCTAAAACTAGCATCAGAGTGTGACTGCCCCAAACCTCCCTAGAGTAAAGTGTCAAATTGTTTTGTCTGAACCTCCCCAGGGTGTCTCCATTGAATTCCTGGAGATATTTTCCCACTGTATCAATGACTTCTGACTACTCCTGCCTAAAAAGCCTTGGGCATTTTACACCATTATTGCTCCACGGTCATAGGCCAACCATGACATATTGCACCTTGATCACTTGGTAGAAACTTGTACTACCAAGTGTTTTTGTTTCTGTCTAACATGTGCATATTTAGAAAAATGTGATGAGCTGTATATACCTGTCCGCGATCCAACTAGCCTAGGGGGTGTATACGACAATGTTATAAGTTATATTATGACCAATCCAGTCCTTGAGCTATGCTCCACTCCTATGTATGATGACCTGTATATATCTGTCAGCTGAACCAGCTGGTCTAGAGTGTATAATCTGAAATGTGCTTACTACTGTAGGTTTCCCCTAGCGTCAAATGATGTATTTCCCACGTTTGTTTACTGTGACAAAAAACTGTACTCTCTTTGCCATGTCTCCTTGACTGTTGTTCCTCATGTTGTATTCTCCCGGGTCGTTCCTGAAAATAGGCATAATACTTGTCTAGTGTACTTACC
Source organism: Neoceratodus forsteri (assembly GCA_016271365.2). Taxonomy (NCBI): domain Eukaryota; kingdom Metazoa; phylum Chordata; order Ceratodontiformes; family Ceratodontidae; genus Neoceratodus; species Neoceratodus forsteri. The sequence continues at coordinate 384,549,551 of CM028134.1, read as the reverse complement.
CGGTAAACAAAAGCTAAATAAATATTTACTGAACTGCATGTAACCTCAGATGTACAAGAGACTCTACTGAAAATAGCAAATGCTGGTGAAGAACAAATGGAGAGATTTGTGAGATGTGCACTTGATTCTGATGGGACACGTAGCTTCTTCAGCCCCATCAAGAAATCTGGCATCATAACATTTGCTGAGATGGCCAAGAAGACCACATTTAAGTCTGGCAAAGGAGAGACAATCACAGCAGCTATCAGTCCAGAAATTGTTTTCTGCAGAGCCCCGTCCTTAGCAAGGTGCAGAGATGACATTTCAATGGCAACTGTTCTTAGTCACCCAACAGGACCTGTACTTATGTCCATCTTCCATGCTGATGGAACAATGAGAAAAACAGACAAAGCTGAATTAGGGCATCAGCTGGAAGCTCAAGCTGAAAGCATCCATGAGCTACGAGGATGCAACAAAGAAACCACAGGGTACATCAGAGATGCCATGGCTGTCATTCAAATGTTGGCTGGAGACAAATTCCACACATTCGATGAATTGGCTGCTAAGTAGTTGAGGCAGGTCCGAAAGGGATTTGACAAGGCAAATTCTGTAATCGAAGTCTTTGACAGATATGAAAAAAGGAACTCTGTGAAAACTGCATAAAGACAGCGCCAGGCAGGATTTAAGGTTGGATGCAAGCAATACCAGGTGATTAGTGGATCCCATGAGCTTCCATGGAAAAGGTTTCTAAACGTAGCATCCAACAAGTAGTCACTTGCAAAATTTCTCTGTGAATATGTGGTTCAAAATGCACCTCAGAGTGTAGGAGCACACCAAACACAAACCTCCTTTTTGCTGGAGGCTTTTCCAATGCAGAAGTAGCAAAGTCTATCACCAGTAGAGGTGTTGAAGAAGCCCAAGACTTGTACAGTACTCAAGATGAAGCGGACACAAGGATGCTTCTGCATGCTGTATGTGCAAATATGGCTTTTGGGTCTCTTGGTGTCAAAGGAACCATAGTAATTACCTGATACAGATGTTTTGGTCCTTGCTGTTAGCTACTTTCCAAAAATGGAGCACATAGATAACATTTGGATAGAAACAGGCACCACTACCAGCACAACTGACGAGCGTTGCTTCATTCCTGTGCATATAATTTGTGTTGCACTGACTCCTGATTTCTGCAACATACTTCCTGCTGTACACGCATCAACAGGATGTGACTCTGTGTCATTCCTATTTGGTATTGAGGAAAATATCTGTGTTTAATATTGTCAAAACAAAGGAAGCTTATCACTTCACAGATCTTGCCAAATTGGGAGAGAGTGATGAACAAGACAGCAAAGAAGTTAACAGCAGTGCTGTATGACCAGTTTGAGAAAGAAAAGAAGCCCCACAGAGGACTGAATTGCTTGCTCCTCTATCTAGCCATCAAAAAGGATCAGGTCACTGGCCAAACTCCCACAATATGAAAATGACTTTGAAGAGCATGTCAAAACAGTATCTTGGCAAACAAAGATTTGGATGTCTTTGCACATAGGTAAACCAGATATTGGATCACCATTGCAACATGGATGGAAACATGTAGATGATGATGAATTACATCCTGTACTCCAAGGGCCCAATGGCATCTGAGCTTCTACAAAACCTTATTTGTGCCTGTACCAGTAGGGGTTGCTGCACAATCAACCGTGTCTGTAGTCAGAACTATCTTGCCTGCACAGAACTGTGTACATGCCAAGGCAATGAAGACTGTGGTAACCCACACACTCTCAAAGAAACCATGATGATGAACAATGATAATGATGTTGACAAGAAATGTCACCAGCGCAATTACATTTCAGTGATACCTGTACAAATTTATAATTAAATTTCATTTTACCCTTTAGATTGTTGTGATGCTTTGAGGTCAAATAAATCCTATTTTATGTCTTGAAATAATACATAACATCATTAAACTAACAGAAATTAATGCAAATATTTCAAAGTGGTCATTCTAACGTGTTGAGGGTGTCATTGTTTAGCCTCGTTTCTATGGTAATGGCACCACTTGACAGCTCCACATCATACCTCATCTTAATAGACATAATAAACTTTCAAATGATGTATGACGTGCATGTGTGTGTACAGAGGGTACATTAAGTCGACCAAATCAGAAGCGTCTGCAGCTTGCCTATAATGGATGCCTAGTGAGGTAAAAAAAATACAAATAAAAAAAGGCTGTAAATTCGCTGGGAAAACTGACTTCTCTGCATGCAGCTCCCACACACTGTTGGCATTTGCACCACACTGCAGCTTGGAGGAAATCCTTCTAAAGCAGTTCATCTCTGTTTCCACAACCAGTTTGGTTCCTTTTACTTTTAAAACAAAGTATGCCAAAAACAACACAATCGGGAAGGACACTGCTGAGGAGAAAACATTATCGAGAAGAAGCGGTTCATCTGCAGCTTTTGGCTCTCATTATGGGTGAGAATTTATATTTTGTTTAGCTGCCTTTTGAGGTAAAACATTTAGAGGGGGTTCAGTGATGGCTGCTACTTCATATTAAGGTTAGGCAATGCTGACTGCAAAACAAAACTAAATAATGGCACCATTCAACTGCTGCATGACTGAGAACTGTGTGCTTGCATGGGAGAGAAAGACCAGTATCATGGAAGGCAACTTGAAAGAACTGCGTGTTTACAAAGAGTAGTGGGTCAATGTCCGATTTTTACAAATAATTATACATTTTGCTTAGCCAATTTATTGTTAGTAAATAGAGGTGAACACGATTAGCTATTACTGTGCTCATTTTTGATTGCCTAACTGAAAAGTAACTCAGAAGCACCCTCAGTTCATTAAAACAGTCTCTCAGCTGTTTGAAAAGTAATGTCTGTGACTGAGGAGGAAGGTACTGTTTCATCTGTAGTGCTAGTCTCTTTCTGCATTATAATTTCAATGCTACTGCTAACTCCCAGACTAATGAAAAATATGGTAAAATGCCTCATTTTTAAAAACTGCGTTGCCAGATAAAGTGTTAAACTGCCTGCTTTGCTGCTAAATTTGTTGGGCTGCAGCTGCCTTTTCTCATACTCTTGTCCTCATCTCTCCAAATTTCCCATCAGTGCCAGTGGGTTGTTGCAAGCCTAGCCTGTCCAGTATCCCAGCAATTAAAGAGGACAGGAAACAAAAAGGCATGTTTACTTGCTGTAATGTATGATCTCATCACCATTCATATGATGGGAGCCCAATTACATAAATATCAGTATGTTTAATCTTTTCTGATCTTAATATTTAATAAAGTATTGTTGGGACTGTCGTGGCTGACACTGGAGTTGTCCCAGTGATACTTCCAGCTGCCACCACTGTGAAATGAGCATGCTGTCTTTTAATGACGTCTATGTTTGTTCTTTGGTGCCAGTGTCCTCACAACTGGCACTGAACGGCTTCTCACAGCCGTCATTAATCTGTACTTCAGAAAGTGTCTGACAATCTGGCATGTGCGTGTAAATTTCAGTGATCAGCTCTGTACTAAATTTTTAAAAACTCCTGTTCTTGGTTTTCATTTTCCATATGGCCAGGTGTGTTTAAAACTAGATTATTTTGCTGGGTGGTGTTGGTGGTGGTGGTTGGGGGTGCGTATGCTGAAAAAAATCAAAATACACCCCCCACATTCTGTAGTTTGAATAATTGTCCATACCTACTTTCTGTACTACTACGGTTAAAGATCAGTTGGCTGTCTTGCATTGATGACACGAAGCGGGTCAGTTGTGCCGTGGTTCAAGTAAAAGAGGTAGCCGCATTTGCTACTTTATTTAATGAATTACCCTTGTAGTCTAGAAGCAGCTGCACCACACTGAACAGACCGTGACAAGACGGGGAAGACTGCAGTGTAGACAGGCTGCGTTTTAAATCTGCACTGAACAGACTTAATAAGAAATGAGTAGGCTGATCGTACAGTGGCTGGAGTGGGCTGGAACGAGACAATGAGGGCTGATCTTGCCATTGCTGGATGAGGGACAACAAACTGAGCAGGGACAGGTATAATGCAAGCTGAAGACAGGCATTAGGAGGCAATTGCACCTAATGTATATTTTGTGGTCCTACAATCAGCAGGATTGGTCAAGAAAAAAACAAACAAAAAAAAAAAAAAACACACCGTTTTCTCAAAACTTTATCGTAAATTACATGTACAATAATCATAGAAGATAGTCAGCTTAGTAACTGTAATGACCAGCTGACTGACTGTAGGCTGTCACTTATGGGGTTGCTGCATTTTAAATTCTCTTTCACCCGATAGTCCATTTCACCTGCAGACCTTGCTGTCAGCTTACTGTACTTGCTACACGAACAAGGACGTCATCAAGATGACATCCCACCCTGTCCAGTACACATGTGCCAATTCAGAATGTTGAGGATCGGCAGATCACACTGAAAGCTGGTAAACACACAATTTACATTAAAATAAAAGACAGGGCACAGAAAACTAGTTAAAATATGTTTATTGACACTAAAACACAACTGAAAGACATTAAAACTAGCTAAAATCTATTCATGTCCCCTTTAATTTACAGAAAAGGGATTGGTGGTGTCTTTAATGGGAAAAAAATGAGAGAGACTGAAAATTTTTGTGGTAACTTCTACTTAACATTTCTCAGTGTATAATGGGTACAAACAGTGGTATACAAAATATGCATACCGGTTTTCAAGACAGAATACCAAATCTTGAGTAATGGTATTCCATGTCGAACACCACTTTCTAAAACAAATTTCTAGCCCTGGTATTCTTTCCCAACTACGCTAATGCTACATGGATGAGTAGGAAAGCCCTTGAAGTGGTAACTGCCAAACTCTGTGAGCCCAGAATACAATACCAGATGAGCTTTCCTGCCCACCTGCCTGAAGTTTATATTAAAAGACAAAATGTACTGTTTCACCAATCTCAAGGTGGCAGGAGTCTTTGCTAAAAAACAATCAGCAACCAGCATCTGAAGAGGCGAAGACTCGGGAGGAAGATGCGAGTTGTGAACTGTGCTTTTCCTTGCAGAACTCTGTTCTGTTATGCCTTGGCGAAGACCAAGTTTAATGTGCCCCCCCACCATCAACAAGAAGATGGACAGTAATAATGAGTTTCAGCTGTTAATCCCTATACTCGGGACTCGATGCAGAATGTGGTGCCTCAGAGCTGATAGTATTAAAGGAGTACTACAATCAAAGTGTGCAAAAACATAGGTTGTGCAGAGTGTTTTGATTTGTGTGTACGCAGTCCTGTGCGTCCTTCCTTTTGTTTGCTATGAAGAGTTTTTTCTAAAACTGCGTACTAGTTTTATGGCCCCTGGGGATATCCAAGTTCTTTTTCCTACAATGCCTTCAGTCCCATATAACAATGAATCTGGAAGCATACTGTAGATACAGCAAGTACTGATTTAGAGTCAATTTTACAGCAGTTGAGCTGAAGTAACTTTCCTTATCCAGTAAGCACTAAGAAAAAATTACTCACCTTAGTAATCTTGTTTCTTCCAAGGTGTTCTTCAATACTCTTAACTCTTGCAGTCAGCCTGTAGAATTGAACTGCCCGGAGAATGGAACATATGTAAATGATGGAACACATCATTGGCTCGTGCCACCATTCAAACTGCTGCCCATTCCAACTGCTGCGTTCTACAACGCTCAGATTCAATGGAGCCTGCAAGGAAAGGCCCTTCCTAAGCTAATCCATCAAATTTTGTACCATTAACCCTTAGATAATAATAGAAGGATAACAGAAATATTAATAACACTTCTGTTAGAGGTACCCCCCAAAACTGTCAGATATTACCTAAAGAGGGGAAAAACAACACACAATGTGGTTCAAAAATATGACACAACAAGGGTGAAACACCCCCTCCATACAGATATCCAGCTTGAGATGCAGAGGCAACTGGTTCTGGAAGGGGAAGGAGGATGGGAGAGTTAAGAATATTGAAGAATACCTTGGAAGAAACAAGATTACTAAGGTGAGCAATTTTTTCTTCTAACCCCAGGAATTCTTCAATATTCTTAACTCTTGCAGACTGCGAAGCAGTACCTTTGGAGGTGGGCACAGAACCTATTTTAAAAACAGACTCTGCAGAACTGCTATGCCAAACCTGGCATCACTCCTGGACTGAGTGTCCAGGCAGCAGTGTTTCGTGAAAGTGTGTATTGTTCTCCATGTAGCTGCTCTGCAGATTTCCAGTAGTGGGATGTCCCTGGCAGCTGCTATGGTAGCAGCTGTGCCCCTTGTGGAATGGGCCCCAAGGCCTACTGGGGGCTCCTTACCCACTTTTGAATAACAGAATTGGATATGTTGAACTATCCAGCGAGAGACAGTCCTTTTAGATGCTGGTTTTCCTTTTCTCACATCCCCATAAGTCAGGAACAGTTGCTATATGTCCTGCCTGTGGTCCTTGGTGTGAGTTATGTAGTAGCTCAAAGCTCTTTGGACATCCAGCCGTGAGGCCTGCGTTCACAAGAGCTAGAATGCTCAGCGAAAAAGACTGGCAAGGTGATGGACTGATTCAAGTAGAAGTCAGGCACTACTTTAGGAAGGAACTTCCTGTTAGTTCTATGCACCACCTTGTCCCCATGGAAAAAAAATATAGTTCTGCTCTATGCACAAGGCCTGAAGCTCACTAATTCTTCTGGCCGAGGTGATGGCCACCAAGAAATACAGTTACATAAAAACTTACCGTAACAGTAGATCTTCGAGAGAGGCTCTTGCAGTAGGTAATTACATATAGGACTGAAGCCGGCAGGCACCAGGACCCCACGGAAAAATTTCTAGCTAGCAGTCTCTAGTGGGGGACCACCCCCCACGTCAGGCGACGGACGTCATGTGACAGTATAAAGGGGTGGTACCCCACGCCCACCTCCCAGTTCTTTCCCACCAAGGACCCAAAAGGCAAGACAAGAGAGAAGCAGATATTTCCCTTCCTGCAAAAGGAGCTGAAAAAGCTAAGGGGGATGGAGGGCTGGAAGGTATTACCTACTGCAAGAGCCTCTCTCAAAGATCTACTATTCGGTAAGTTCTTACGTTACTGTACTATCTTACTTCGAGAGGGCTCTTGCAGTAGGTAATTATATATAGGACTGAGTCCCAAGCAGTCTGGAACAAAGAAAAGCACTCGGGAGGAGGAAAACTACCACCAATAGAACCTCTGGCTATAAGGGTCTAGGAAAGAAGACCTTGCAGAACAGCCAACCCGAAGCCTACTCTATGGCGAGAGGCAATGTACAAACTGTAATGTTCTGTGAAGGTATGGACAGAAGTCCAGGTCGCGGCTGCACAGATATCTGCCACTGACATTCCTGAAACAAGCAGCAGAGGTGGCTACCCCTCTGGTGGAGTGGACCCTGATTTGACCCGGCAGGGTCTTGTTGTACTTGTCGTAACAGAAAGTGATAAAATGAGCCAACCACTTCGAAAGGCATTGCTTGGAAATGGCATTGCCCTCCCTTTTGTGAGCAAAAGAGACAAAAAGCTGATCCAACTTCCTGAGATTCTTAGTCCTAGTGGTATAGTATCTCAGAATCCTATGAACATCCAAAGTATGCAAGAGCTATTCCCCTTGATTGCAGTGTTGCGTAAAGAAAGCCGGTAGCTCCATGGATTGGTTCAGCGAAGATTCCACTACCACTTTATGGAGAAACTTAGGGTTGGTGCACAGAGCCAAACGTTCCTTGTGGAAAATCAAATAAAGGGATTTTGCACATCAGGACCTGAAGCTCGGAAATTCGTTGAGCTGAAGTAATAGCCACTAGGAAGAGAGTCTTCCAAGAGAGGAACTTCAAGTCTGCTGAAGCTGCTGGCTCAAAGAGAGGCAGAGTAAGCTTCTCGAGAACAAAGTTCAGATCCCAAGGTGGCGCAGGAACCCAGACGGGGGGTCTTAAATGAAGAGCTCCTCTGAGGAAAGTCTGAGACCTCCAACTGCGTAAAAGTCCCATTACCAAAAGGGACATGGTAGGCCGAAATGGCCGCCATATGAACCTTCAAAGAGGAATGGTGGAGATCCAGGTCAAAGAGGTGAAACATGTAGTCCAGAACACTCTCAACAAGAGAAGAGAAGGGCTCCAAGTCCTTCGAAGCGGCCCATATAGAGAAACGCTTCCACTTCACATCGTAGGTGGACTTAGTGGAAGACTTTCTGGCCTCCACCACAATGTCTGTGATGAGAGAAGACACCCAGAAGCGGGTTTGGACAACGTCTGCAGGAGCCACGCATGCAACTGAAGGGATCCGAGACCTGGACGGACCAGGGTCCCCTGGTCCTGGGTCAGCAAGTACTGCAACAGAGAAAGAGGAAGTGGAGGTTCCTCCGAAAACTGTTGCAGAAGAGAACCAAACTTGCTTGAGCCAGAATGGAGCAATGAGTATCATTCGACCTCCTTCTGACTGGAGTTTGTGTAAGACCCTCGAGATTAAGGGAATCAGAAAGAAGGCATAGACGAATCTGTCCCTCCAATCGAGAGGCAGAGCACCCTGCCAAAAAGTGCCTCGCCTTGGAGTGAGCGAGCAGAAGGCGGGAAGTTTTGCATTTAGAGGAGATGCTAACAGGTCCAACTGAGGGGTTCTCCAACGCAGGAAGACTTCGTCTAGTACCTCTTGATCCAGCTCCCACTCATGGGCATCAGCTGACGACCGACTGAGGTGGTCCGCTAGCGTATTGTCTACTCCCAGAACGTGAACTGCCGTCAGGTGAAGGTTGCACCAAGCTGCCCAACCACAAATTCTCATTGCTTCCCTGCACAGACGGTAGGAACGAGTTCCTCCCTGCCTGTTAATGTACCAGACTACGCACATGTTGTCAGTCTGGATGGCTAGATGACCGGGAAGAATACAAGAGTGGAGAGCTTGACGGGCATACAGAACGGCTCTGAGCTTCAGCACACTGATGTGCAGAATGCGCTCGAGACTGGACCAGGAGCCTTGAGTCCTGTGGTGTCCCAGGTGGGCTCCCCAGCCTTCTCCTGAGGCATCTGTTGTCAACGTTTGGGAGGGAGGTTCCAGACAGAACGGAACTCCCCGACAATGGTTCTCCTGCACCATCCACCAGTGCAGATCCTGAATCATAGGGTCAGAGACCAGAACCGCCTAGTCTAGGTCGTCCAAAGTCTGGTCCCATTGAGACGGAAGCGTCCACTGAGAGATTCTCATATGGAGCCAAGCGCAAGAGACTGTCGGAATTGCAGCCGCCATGAGCCCGAGGAGGCAAAGGACGGACCACGAGCCGACTCTTCTGCGACTGGACAACAGACTTGCTTGCTCCTGAAGGGTGTCTACCCTGTCAGGCAGCAGAAAGGCTTTGCCGATAGTCATGTCCAGGATCACCCCAATGTACGGAAGTCTTTGACAAGGGACCAGATGGGACTTGGCCTGGTTGATGGTGATACCCAGGCTGGTGAAAACCTGCTGGGTAAGGGAAAGGGAGCGCTGGAGTTCCTCCCTGGACGAGGCCGCCAGGAGCCAATCATCCAGGTACAGGAAAACCAGTACCCCCTTGATATGCAAGTGGGCCACTACCACTGAAAGACATTTGGTGACTACTCGAGGGGCCGAGGAAAGACCAAATGGGAGGGCTCTTGAATTGGTAGTGGCCCCCTGAAAAGAAAACCAGAGGAATTTGCAGTGGGAAGGGCGGATGGGGATATGCAGGTAGGCATCCTGCATATCCAAAGCGCACAGCCACTGTCCCAGCCGAAGATGCGGCAGAAAGCCCTGCAGGGAGAGCATTCTGAAATGTCTGTACTCCACAAACATGTTCAGGGAGCTGAGGTCTAACATAGGCCTCAAGTCTCCAGTTTTCTTTGGAACCAGGATGAAATGGGCATAGTAACCGGTCCCCCAAAGGTGGGTGGGGACTGGCTCTATCGCCACCTTCAAGAGAAAGGAGGATATTTCTTCCTGAACCAGAGGAAGATGCTCCGGTGAGTAAGATGACTTGGGGGGTGGTCTTCCGGGTGGTTTCTGAAGAAACTCGATTGAGTGCCCTTCCGTTATCAGCTGAAGCACCCAAGCATCTGATGTGATCCTCTCCCAACCCAGTAGATGGAAGGAAAACCTCCCTCTTACTGGTTCCTCTAGAGAATCCAGAGGTTGTGGGAGAGGAGAGAAGTCAGGAGGTGTGAGGCAGCGTGGCAGCCGAGGCTCCTGCTGCTTTTTTGGATGGCGGAGTCTTGGCTGCCGTAGGGGCCCAATGCTTATTGGCCCACTTGCCCCGAGGTTTCGCTATTGGTCGAGAACGTCTGCGAAAGGGGCGACACTGTCCCTGAGGGGGCTTGTATAAAGAGTCAGACTTAAATGCAGTACCCTTCTCTTGCAGGTCAGTGTTAATATTCTTGACATCTCCAACAAACAGCACTGAACCCCTGAAGGGCACATCCTGAATAGCGGATTGCACTTCAGGGACCAATCCTGACACCCAGAGCCAGGCATGACACCGAAGACACATGGCGAAAGCTGAACTCCTAACAGCAGTGTCCAATGCATCGTACGTGGCACGTAGCATGTGACTACTGGCCGAACGAGCAGACTGGACAAGATCAGCCATTTCCTGCTTGGTTTGAGATTCAGGAAGGGTGTCCAATTTGGATTCCACCTGACTCAGGTTAGCCTTCTATTAATCCCCCATATGTGAGACATAATTCAGGGCCCTGATTCCCAGTGTGGAAGAAGGGTACATCTTCTTCCCGTACTGGTCCAGAAGACGGGATTCCTTGTCTGGTGGAGACAAGCTAAGGTGCTTTGGGTTAGACGATCGGCCATAAGCGGCGCTAATCACAACAGAATCGGCCTTTGGGTGTGCATTCAATGGATCCACACCCTCGGGAGCCTGGTATTGCCCTTTCGCCTTCCTCGGAAGAGGGACTACTGCAGACGGTTGTTTCCAAATAGTGGAGACAAGGTCTGCGCGAGGCTCGATTCAGGGTGGAATCTATGTTGGAGCCATTTCGGGCAGATCCAAATGGGCAGCGAGTTTCTTCCACTGTGGATCTGGCTCCAAAGATTGCCACTGGTGGACCTCCTGGATCTTTCGCAGCAACTCCAGAAAGGAAGGATCTTCCGGAGGAGACTTCGGAGGAGTCCTTGGCCTGGGACAGTCTGGAGAGCAAGGCTCGTCATCAGGATTGGAACACCCCCACCCGGAATCTGAGTCGGAGGTCTCTGAAGAAGTGTGAAAAGACGACTCCATCCCGTGCAGAAAAGGAACGGACCCCTTGGGTAACCCCTCGGGGAAGCATATCCTCCCTGGCCCTGGCACCGGAGGGCTCACCTCTGGTGTCGGGCAGGGGGGAGGGAAGGAGTCCTTCGTCTCTGGCGAAGGAGATCTGTTATGGGGTCCATCGATGGAAGACGGCTCTCCACCTCCCTGGTAAGCTGAGCCTTGGCCTCAGCCCACCAGGCAGCCAGAGTCTCCTTCAAATCCACCGGCGGCTGAGGAGGGGGATACAGATACTACGGATATCCATAGGGTGAGTATCCGTAGTCCGACGGCGGAAAGCCCAGCATCGGGTACTGAGGCGCTGGATAGGCTGGCGTCGGGTACTGCGGCGGAAGATACTGCAGTCCCAGGTAGGACGGCATCAGACAGGATGGGGTCGGATACCCAGGAACCAGGGGCTCTGATGGAGCCGAAGGCCCTGGGAGAGGCCCAGCGGGCGAGCCAGATACAGGTGGCCCGGCGGGCGTTGGGTCCGGCGTTGGGACAGTGTTCGGTAAGGGGAGGTCGCCTGGCATCGGGTAGGCCGGCATCGGAGCCAGCGTCAGGGGGATCTGGCCCAGCGGGAGGGAGACCTAACGGGAGTGTATCGGCGTCCTCTGTGTCGCCCGGGGAAGAAGGACTGAAATCCCCAGGGTCCAACAGGGGAGACGCTGGAGCCTCTGTCAGCTGCGGCGAGCCGGGGACGGCGGACTGATCGACAGGGTCTGGCGTCAGCTCTAACGCCATACGTCCGGAGAAACAGACATCCGCCTTACCGGCAGGATGCAGGCGGGTGGAGGACCCGGCGTCCGACTTATCGGATAAGACGCCCGAAGGCCGCGAGGGAGGAGCGGTCCTGGCCAGCATTTTTGAGGCCGTGCACTGCTCTGGAGGGTCTGGCGACTTAGCAGTCTTGTCCGGGCAGACGTCGGCAGCACCGGCATCCGACTTACTGGACCCACTCGACCCGGAATGCCGCACGGTGGCAGCCGTCCCAGAAGCGATCGCCTCCTTTGTCCCGGAGGCTCCTGATGGCCCAAGCGAGCCCGACAGGAGGGATGTCGCCACCTTGGAAACCTCCAGGATGGCTGTCGAAAATCAGTCCCCCAGGGGGGACATTACTTTTAACATGGCGACTCTGGCTGGAGTCACGGTGGCCGTGGAAGTGGAGTCCCGGTGCTACTCCTCCTCCTTGTTTTTATGCGAATTGGACGGAGTAGGGGACGACATACACGGCAACTATAAAGAATTATTTAGGAAAAACAAGAAAAAAACTTCGGTAATAAAACAGACAATAGACTGACAGAGCAGTAGGAACTTAACATAGCGCTACACAAGCTAACGGGGAAAGAAATGGGGGTTAAGACCGCCCGTTATACTGATGTCGGTCACCTGACGTGGGGGCGGTCCCCCACCAGAGACTGCTAGCTAGAAATTTTTCCATGGGGTCCTGGCGCCTGCCGGCTTCAGTCCTATATGTAATTACGTACTGCAAGAGCCCTCTCGAAGTAAGATCACGGTTTTCCAGGTTACGTATTTCAGGTGAGCTGAGACCATAGGCTCAAATGGGGGTTCCACGAGCTTGGCAATGCATACATTAAGATCCCAGGCTGGGACCAGTTCCCTGTGAGGTGGGTGCAGATGAGCTAAACCCTTGAAAGACTTCTTGAAAATTTGATTGGATGCTATGGAGACACCCTTGCCAGCTGAAATATAAGCCGAAACTGAAGCCAGATGCACCTTCAGGGTAGTGGGTTGCAAACCCAAGTAATGCAAATTGGTAAGGTAGTCCAGCAAGGCTAGCAGCACCCCTGCCTGTGAAAGTACTACATCATTAGTAGAACACCATATAAACTCTTTCACTTAGAAGCATAAGTATTCATAGCCGAGGGCTTCCTGGACCCCCTCAGGACATTTAGAACACTCTCAAAGAGTTGCAAGCCCGCATACTCTAGGTCTTCAAGAGTCATGCCTTGAGCCTGAGGGACCTGGGGTTCGGGTATAGGAAGTGTACTGGTGGAATCACAGACATGGAGAGCAGTAGAGAGTACCATGGCTGCCTGGCCCAATCTAGAGCTATAAAAATCATTGATGCTGGCTGAGATCTGCATTTGATTAGGACCCTGAGAAGAAAAGTAGGGAAGGCGTACAGCTTCTTCCCTGACCAGTCCAACACCAAGGCATCGAGGGGTACTGTGCCCTTTGCTTGTGGTCTGCAACAAAACTTTGGCAGCTGGTGGTTGTCATGGGATGCAAAGAGATCTATCTCTGGGGTGCCCCATCTCCTGAACGCCATCTCCAGCACCTACCTGTTGAGAAACCATTTGTGGTGATACTTGTTGATGCAACTCAGGGAATCTACCAGGGTGTTGTCCTTCCCTGGCAGATGAACGGCTATCAGTGAAGCCTGAAATGAGTAGACCAGACTCCACACCTTTATTGCTGTTTTGCACAAAGGGCTGGACCTTGTTCCTCCCTGCTTGCTTATGTAGTACATTGTAGTGGTATTGTCTGTCCTGACCTGTACCACTTTGCCTTGTATCATATATGTGAAGAGTTGCAAGGCTAGAAACACTGCTCGGAGTTCTAGCAGATTTATATGATGGAGTGACTCCACACTCTACCAAGTGCCATGTATGGTATGAGCTCCCCAGCCTAGAAGGGAGGCATTTGTTGCGAGACCTACTGATGGAGCCTCCTGCTGGAAAGGGACTCCCTTCCTGAGGTTTTCCCTTACCTGCCACCATTGAAGGGCTTGCAGTAATGTCCTTGTTACTGGAACCAGTTTTGAAAGTGGGTCCCTTCTTTGGCACCAGTGTGCCCTGAGATGGAACTGTATATCCCTCATTTGGAACCTTAACCCTATGACTGTGCCTGTTGCCACAGCCATATGTCCTAGGAGCTGTAGGAACTGCCTTGCTGGTTTTGATTTGTTTGGCTTTAAAGACCCAACAATCTGGAGGATTTTGCTTACCTTGTCATGAGGCAGGTAAGCCCTTCTCCTCAGTGTGTCCAGATCTGCACCTATGCAGTACCTGTACTGGTTGCAGGATGGATTTCTTGAGGTTTACCAGAAGCCCTAGGGACTCCAGAGGTTGCTTTTAAGTAGTGTCTTACCTGTTGTGGTGATTTTCCCACCACAACCAGTCATCCACTCATACTCACTGTAAATACTCTGTCTGCACAACTGTTTAATTGACGTGGAGTCTTTAAAAAGGAGTCTATAACTCAAAGGATTGTAATTCCAAACATCTTAAATAAATAAATAAAATCCAAGTATGGGAACACAGTAATTCCCTGCCTTCTTAGATGTGCCACCACCACCACTGCCAGGCACTTTGTGAATGCTCTTGCAGCTGAAGTGAGGCGGAATGGTACTGCTGAGAACTAGTAGTGACCTGATAGAAGCCTGAACCCGAGGTATTTTCTGTGAAAGTTCTTTATGGGGATGTGGAAGTATGCATCTTTTAGGTCCAGGGATGCCAACCAGTCCCCTTTCTAGAGGGTTGTTAAAATCATGGTTAAAGTTACCATTTTAAATTTTGGCTTTACCAAATGTCTGTTTAGTAACCTTAAGTCGACGATAGGTCACCACTCCCCATTTTTCTTTATGGTCAGGAAGTACCTTGAGTAGAATCCTTTTTGCCTTTGCTGCGGAGGAACTAGTTCTACTGCCCTTGACAGTAACAGGTTTGCCACTTCCTCCTCTAAACAGCTTCTTCTCCGAGGTTGAATCTGGTTTGAAGATCCTTGTTCTTAAGGTTGGAAAGGATTTTAGACTGAGGGACAACCCCTGACTCACTACTTCCAGGACCCACTTGTCTGTAGTGATGTTGTTCCATACCTGGAAGTAGTGAGCCATCCCGCCCCCTACTGGCACAGGGGAGGTGACCTTGGCAACCAAGTCACAGATTCTGTTTAGGCTGGGGTTAGGCCTGGCTAACCTGATTCCCCCCTAGATCCCCTTCTGCCCACACCTCTAAAGTAGCCTGTCTACTGGTGATACTGTTGGTACTGCTGTATGGCCTGGGCTTGAAAGAAGGGTCTGAGCTACCTCTGCGCCCCCCCCAATAAGGCCTGTAGGAAGTTGAAGGCTTTTCATTGGCCATGTTACTCTTGTAGGTGATTTTGTATTCATCCAACTTTTTCATGTAAGCCTCCGTTTTGTCCCCCAAACAAAGAATTATTCTCACAGGGAAAATACATGGCCTTCGTCTGAGTATCCTGTGGCAGAATAGTGGCTCTGAGCCATGCAAATCTCCTTGGGGCCACTGGCAGGCCATACATCTGGCAGCAGTATCACTAGCATCTACTGCCATCTAGACTTGGTACTTAGGGGTCTCCTAGCCAAACCTTGCAGTCTCTGCAAGGTCGACTGCTAGACTAGGGGAGCCCTGTCTGCCATGGCCATAACCGTCTGCCACAGAGACTTCTGGTATTGGGCAGCATAGGTCATATAATTAGCCTGTCTGATTGACAGGGAAGCTGACAGGTAGCCCTTTTTGGCCATGCTGTCAATCTTCCTTGAATCCTTGTCTGGAGGGTGAGATGCCAAAGGCACCTCTGTCCTGTCACAGGCTGCAGCCTGTACAACATCTTCATGCTCACAGTGGGAGAATAAAAATTCTGCCCATGCCCTGTCTAGCTGGTATTTCCTGTCAGCCCTTTTGTTCAAGGGTGGTACAGAATTTGGAGTTTGGAGTAGTTTCAAAATGTGTTTCTTCAGAAACTTGCTTATTGGTAACAATAGTTTATTAGTTGGGATCAGTCCCATAAGGCCAAAAAATTCCACTTCTTCCTCATCTTCCACCACCTCACAGGTAGTGATGTCCAAGGCATCCACCATCTTTGGTGGCGATTCAACGTCTTGATCAGGGGAGTCCTCCTCCTCCTCCTCCTCCCCCTCACAATCCTGGATCTCAGGAACCGAGGATGCAACTGGGTTACCGGTTGCTGAACCGAGGGCGGAACCTGAGGATTGATCAGTACCTGTGTAACCGGAACTGGTATCAATCCTTGCAAAGCTTGAATAACCTTCAGTGCTTGAGCAATGGCCTCTGGTGAAGGCATATCAGTTTTCTCCACAGAAGTCCCCTTAGGCTTTCCAGTAGTGGGGTTCTGTATGTTTTGTTTCAATTTCTTTGTCCATTCCGATTTGTCAGCCAGTTCACCAGTTAGCTTAGTTTTTGATGGTTCCCCCTTATTCAGGATAGATGGCTCCAATTCTACGATTTTACCCATATTAGTAGAGGGAGTAGGCTGGTCAGAGCAGTTATCTACCGGTTCATTCGATGAAGCCGTCTTCTTTCTAAATCTTTCCAGCCTTTTTTCAACAGTTTTTGCTGGAAAAGTTTTACAGATTTCACACTCAAGTGTGAAATGAGATTCACCAAGACAGACAACACACCTGTCACGTTTGACTGCCTTGACGAAAATCTCTCCACACTGAGCACAATTTTTAAGCCCGGTAGGGCCCGTTTTCTTTTTCGGTTCACCGACATTTTAATCAAATGACAAAACCCAGAGGTTAACTGCTATATATTTTTTAGCGGTTGTAACAAAACTCTAAAGTGCCGCAGTCAATTCCTGTGAGGAAAAAACACTGATGAGCAAAAAGAGAACCAAAAAGTATCGGTTCACACAAGAAAGATTAGTAATAAACTAAACTATAGTAAAATTAAAATAAGCCAAGCAAAAAAACCTGACAGAGCGTCAGTTCCTCGGCGGTTACTAAGAACCAGGAGGAACTACCAAATCAAAGAAATAAAAACTGAACTAACAGTGCTAACTAATTTAACAGAAAGTAAAGGCAGCAGATGAAAAATAGATTTAAATGTTACTTTTTTTTTTTTTTTTTTTTTTAAACCATGAAAACAATTAAAATCACAACTGTGAGGAGAGATCTCCAAGGCATCTTAACTAGCAGGCAGAAAATGAAATCTGAGTGTTATAGACAGCCGCAGTTGGTAAGGGCAGCAGTTTGAATCGTGGCACGAGCCAATGATGTGTTCCATCATTTACATACGTTCCATCCTCCAGGCAGTTCAACTCTACAGGTTGACTGCAAGAGTTAAGAATACTGGAGACATTCCTGGGGTTATAATAAAGGTTACATTTACAGTTCTGCAGACATCTGAGGAATAATAATAATTGAGTGGGCTATTATGTAAAGAAACAGACAAGAGTCTTTACTAATTACAACTATTACTAACCTTGGGTGATTTGTGTGCTTTTTATGGCTGTGTGTAGTTTGATGGAATGAAAAACTTTAAAAACAAAACATTTACTCCTGCTGACTGGACCTAGAAAACAAAAATATTTCATTTTAGGCCAGAACATCAGGCTTCTAACAGCAGTTTGCTGCTGCAGTAGTTTATACTCAGTGACCCTGGATACTTCACTGTCACATGGGACAGAAGGCATTGTAGGAATAACAAAAGTAATAAAAACATGCTAATATGGAGATCCCAGGGGCCATACAACTAGCAGGCAGATTTAGAAAAAAAACTCTAACAAACATAGTGAGGGACACACTAGGACCACACACACACACACACACACACACACACACACACACACACCCACCCACCCACATCAAAATGCTTTTTTACACATTTGTTTTTGCAGATTTTGAGGCGTACTCCTTTAATGACACCAGGCACCCTTGTGAGAGCTATAAAAGCTATTGCTGAAGTTCCTACTTTAAAAAGAAACTTTGCTTAAATATTCAGTGTTAAAGGTTATTGCAACTGCTGACCACAGCTATGCCACAAAGTTCAGTTACGTTTGCATAATAGATTCTCTCAGGCATTTTTTTCTTTGAAAATGTTCTTCCCCAATGATACAGCCTTGCAAATCTAACAGAGTAGGATCTCCTGTCATGGTGGCACCCATCTATTGCCACTTGGCAAAGACAGCCCAAACTGTGTGTGTTTTTTTTTTTTTTTTTTTTTTAAATTGGTCCCCTCATCTGCCTCAATGGAAGGAAGCTGAGGCAGGAGCCAGTGTGTGCCTCTAAATCACCAACAGTTGCAGATCTGTCACTCTCTTTTCTACGATTTTCACCCAGTCCAGTCTGGCAATGTCGGTGGGACTGTTACATGTCGTGTTCAATGCTGAGAGTTATTGAAAACTAGAAAGTTCTAACCTTTTCTCTTCAAAGTATACTGATCAGGTCTGCAGACTACAGGAGCTTTGTGGGAAGCCTATATGTGAGCAGACCAAATAATCACCTCGCAAGAGCCATGCAGGCAAGTTACAAATATATGTGTTTATTAAATTTTATGGCTCTTTAACCATGCATTGGTTGCACTAAGGTTCCATGTGTACGTTTTATATTCTCTTATTTGTAAAAGGACCCTTGATTAGCTGCAACACACAGGAGTATACAGCACATATTATGTTTAATATTTGTGGATGTATATAACTTGAGCTGTATGACCTCTTCTAGGCTTAGTCATTGTTTTATTTCTTTATACGATACTGCAATAAAAAGAAAGTTATAAAAAAAAAAAAAATCAGACAAATTCTGGATTTGCCATTGGCTTCTGGTGTTAATGATGAGCCTTCCACAGCCTCCATCATGGCTGTTTTTAGACAAAATTCTATTGGCTGGGAGGCTGAGGGACAGCAAAATGGAGAAAATAATTTAAGTCCTGTTGTATTGTAATGTATTACAAATTGGTGCTTTTCAGTCTCAAATGTCATGGCTGTAGAGTTATAATCATTTCTAAAATGGGACCTGGCCATTTCTACCACCTCACTGGTAGTAAGCAGCCATAACAGGCTGCTTTATCCTGCCAGTAACTCCCTCCTATAGTGGCTCCAACTCTACATGCAACAAAAACAACTATAACACCATTACAGCACAAAAAGTTTAGTTACTATGAACCAACTAAACCTTTTGCACTGCAAAGTTATATGGGGGGGGGGGGGAAGCAAGGTCACAGAATCATAGGAGGAAAGGAACTTGGGGATATCCATCACCAGTACCTTAAACAAGTTACGCAGTGTAGGAAGGCAGTGACCAAGGCAAGCAGAATGCTAGGCTGCATTGCCAGAGGTTTCACAAGCAAACAGGAGGAGGATATATTGCCTCTGTACAGATCCTTGGTGAAACCGCACCTGGAGTATGACATGCAATAGTGAAACCCCTACCTGAAAAAGGATATCCGCCAGCTCAAGGCAGTTCAGAGGAGGGCGACAAAGATGGTTCAGGGACAGCAAGGCATATGAGGACAAGCTGAGAGATCTCAACATGTACTCCCTCAAGGAGAGGACGGATAGAGGGAACATGACAAACTGTCAAGTAGCTGAAAGGTATAAACAAGTTGGATATCAAGGAACTTTTCTGTCTCAGTGATAAAACCACAAGGGGTCACTGTTTAAAGCTGTCGGGGGAGATCCAAAAAGGAGGTCAGGAGGCACTTTACAGAGCAGGTAGTGTTGGGGTGGGATGAACTCCCATCTGAAGTAGACACTCAAAAGATAGTGAGGGGGGAGTTCAAGAGGGGGTGGGCCAGGATGAAGGGGAGGATAGGGTTGGTGGGGAGGGGGCATAGCCCACTGTAATCTCTGGATCAGGGGCACCACAACTGAGCAGACTCAACAGACCATAAGGCCTTCTTCTGCTACCTATTTTGTTTGTTTGTAAGTAACAGCAGATCTCCAAGAGAATCTCCTCCATGCAGCCTCACTTTTGAAACTGTAAGCAGTCAGCCCAAGGACCACTCATAAACTTTTGCCTAGCTGGGGACACCCACACTGACGTACATCAGCCCCATAGTTTTTCAGTTTCAAGCCAGAGACAAGTTCAGAGTTGTACCATGCCAAAAGGAATGGGAGACCAGAAGCCCATCCAGGACAACAAGAGAGTCAGCAGTTCTGGAATGTAAAAGCCCAACTGAATGGGTACAGAAAAGGAAACGACCAAGCATGCAGTAATGGATACGTCTTCCAGAGTATGCTAGCTGAAATACACAAAGAGATGGATCGGTGGGAGGGCAAGCTGTGACTCAGATTCTCTTAAAGATTTACTACTGTTGCTAATAAGTAACTAAACTATGTTCTTCAGGCACATTTTCTTCCACAGAGCCACACCTTTGGAATGATTCCTAAACAGCACAAAACAGTAAAGCAGGAGAAAGACCAGGAAGCAAGGGTGCAGAAGATCCTTAGAACAGCAGGCATTGGAGGGCAGCAAGGCTGAAGCCAGCCCATCTACATTAAACAAGATCCAAACTGCAGTGTTTCCTGGAAGTATGGAAAGAACTCCATGTGGCGGCACAGCAAGGTTTGCTCTGCCACTTGCCAGTGGTGCCATAAAGATTTATTTTTAAATGGCGATTTCAAATACTGTTTGGCACTATTATAGCTGAAAATAGGTCTAGTCCACCAAATGGCCCAAAAAATATTTTGATAAAGATACTTGTGCAAACAAATATAAACCCAGAGCTAGCCCTGCACAGCGTATGTCAGCTGCTGAGGCTGAACAAAAACAAAACAGAGAAGTGACCATGCCAGATGAGGCATGCCCACGTACATGACCAGAAAGTGCCTTACCATGTTTCCGGTAACAAAAACAAATGCAGGATGCAAACCATTTGGAAAGGCACTGCTTAGAGACAGTCATCCACCATCCTGGGGGTGAATAAACAAAAACGTACGAAGACTTTCTATAGTTCTTCATTCAGTCCAAGCAGAGGCATAAAGCCCTATGGACCTCGTGTTGCAAGGACCAAAGGGCTGGGTGCAACAGACTGTTGTCCTGTGACAGCAGTCCAGCTCATAGAGGAAGCAGGACAGGAGATTTTCCTACAATCTACCAGAGCAGAAGGAACTAAATATACCTTGAACTAGATGGGGCCACTAGTGTTATTGTGACACCATCTGCCCAAAGCTTAACCAATACCCGCTGAATCAGAGGGACTGGAGGTAAAGCATACAAAAGCCTCCCATTCCAGTAGAGGGACAACATGTCTCACCAAAACCTCCAAGCCCTGGAGCAAGTGAGCAAAAACACAGCAGTTTTGTGGTTTCTGTTTGACGCGAAAAGGTCCAACCCTGGTCAACCCCAATGGGCAAAGAGGTGCTGGACCATGCTGTCCAAGAGTTCTCACTCATGAAGCTGAGCAACTGACCTGCTGAGAGTCCACCAGGATGTTCAGAGAGCCAGGCAGAACTGCAATGGCAATATATATTACACACACACACACACACACACACACACACACACACACACACACACACACCCCATGTGCCAGGACCCACTCACACACTCACATGGCTTCTCTGCGGGGGGAGGACAGGAGTGAGGGTCTCCTCGTTTGTTTAGGTAGTGCAAGAAGCAAAGTTTTCCATTTGTATCAGAGGACAGCTCTGAATGTAAGGAACGAAGGCCCACAGTCCAAGAAGAACATCCCTCATCTCCAGAATGTTGATGTGGAGAGAGTGGTCTGAGGGAATCAGACACCTTATTTCCTGTGGCATGAACGACTGCACTCCAGTTGTGTCCAAGACAATGGCGATAAACTTTTTTTTTGCTCCACCACTGACCAGACCCCTTCGGCGCTGCTCCTACCCCCAGCCCTATCATCTGCCCCAGAACAAACCTGCTCCCACGGTTCTCCATGGATGACCCCCCCATGGGAAAGACCTCCCAGAGGCAGAGGTCCATCACCCTAGAGCGAAGTAAGAGTGTGGTTGGGGAAGAGGCAGACCAGGCGACAGTGTGGGATCTGCGAAAGAGCGGCAGGTGGCATCCTGCACAGTCGCGGCCACTTTCCGGTTTTCTCCCCGGAAGGCACAGTGTGCAATGACGTCGCTGCATGGCTGCCAATATTTGCCCTGCCTCCCCATACTGTCAAGCTCCTATACTGCAAGACTGCTTGCCTCCGCAAGGGCCAGTCATGCACAGGATGCTGTCCCAGCCCACCCCACCCCACCCCGAGGAGGAGAGCACCCCTGGGACGCCCATCCTCCCTCCTTGGCCAGCCTTCGCCTGTTTCCAAACCCAGGGCATCAGCGTCACAGGCAGAAATTCTATCGCTGCACCAGCAGCTGACCTGAATAAATATAATGCAAGAGACTTTTTCCCTACAGAAGTGGTTGGCAGTTATTTCCCTGTTTACCCTTTCCTGTATAAGCAACTGTGATTAAAACTAATAGTAACCATCCAAATGTATTATATAAAATAAAACACGGGTAAGTCTGCTATACTCACAAATAAACTCATCGAGGGGGCTAACCAGATAATAAAGCAAATCAACCTTCAGGCTCATGGCTTTATGATCTGGCTAGTCCCATCAACGGGTTTCTTTCCTTGTAAACCACACTTGATAGCAAAGTGTGGCATACAAAAGCAGCAAGACATGACAGGGTGTGGGTTATTGCCTGATAAACGCACGCCCCAGGTGCATAGTGAGGCATGAGGAGCTTGTGCAGAGTGCCTTCAGCACCTAGGAAGTGCTCTTAACAGGCAAAACTCCAATCCCGAAATGTCTTACTGCTCTTGTAAAATAGTTTCACAAACAAACAAACAAAAAAAAAAAAATATAAAAATGACACCAAAAAAATTATATAAAATATGTTTTCACAGAAATATATTCGCTAATCTAAAAGTGGACAAAGCAATGGGACCAGACAGGATACATCTTAGGGTATTGAGGAAGCTCAGGGAGGTACTGGCTGTACCTGTGACAGTCCTATGTAACAGCTCAGTGGAAACAGGAGTGGTTCCAGAGGAATGGAGGGAGATGTAGTTCCACTTCACAAAAATGGTAGCAGAGAAGAGGCTGGCAATTATAGAATTAGACACTTTTTTTTTTTGGGGGGGGGGCTTCATAGCCCATTGTCGTTTGTCAGTGCTAGACTCCTGGTGGCAAAATTATGATCCTATTTCATGTCCTGTACCGGGGCGGCCTGCAGCCAAACCCACGGACAGGTGGTCCTTTCTACTTCCTAGTCTACCAGCCTGCCCCTAGACATTTTGTGGTGTCTACGTACAGAGAGCATGGGGGACACAGAAGTCTATGGAGAAGGATTTCAATACTTTTTTTCTATATTTGTCAGCAACCTCGGAGAAAAATGAAAGCCACCACTCAACTAACAGGGGCTCTGGGGAAGTAGAAGGGATCAGCTGGTCGTGGGTTCGACAGCAGTTATGATCCCTTCCCTCCAGCACAGGACATGAAATAAAATCATCATTCTGCTACCAGGAGCCTAGTGTTGATATACGGTAATGGGCTATAAAACCCATGTTGGAATCTTAGAAACTTCCTTTAATGGAATCACTGCTGAAGAAGAGGATAGTGGAATAACCTGAATATAATGGGTTACAAGACTCAAAACAGCATTAATTCACAGGTAGTGGGTCACGTCAAACAAAACTGATAGATTTTTTTGATTGGGTGACCATGGAATTAGATCATGGTGGAGCGATGGATGTGGCCTACCTAGATTTCAGTAAGGTATTCAACACTATTCCACACTGCAGACTATTAAGCAAGCTGGGTAGCTTAGGAGTGGGATTAAAGATGGTAAATTGGGTAACAAACTGGTTAGGGGCTAAACAACAGACAGTGGTGGTAAACGGAATTCACTCAGAAGAGGGGAAGGTGGTCAGAGGGGTGCCTCAGGGATCAGTGCTGGGACCAGTCCTCTAATGTCTTCATACAGTCGTGGCCAAAAATATTGGCGCCCTTGCAGTTTTTTCTAATAATGCACCATTCCTTCCAGAAAATTGTTGAAATTAAAAAATATTTTGGTATCCACATATGTATTTCTTTGGTATGCAGTGGAATAAAACACAAAAAGCAGAAAAATTTACTAAGTCATAGCTTATTCCACACAGAAATCCTTAAATGGCCTGGACAAAATTACTGGCACCTTTTAGAAGTAGTTAGAAATAATTAGATTTCAAGCAGGTGAGTCTCCTTCACTTTGGAATTGATCTCACCTGTGGTGAGCTGCAGGTGCCTGCAATATAAAAATCACTCATTCAACCAGTTTGAATAGAGAAAAAGGACTCATTCTGTTTTGTGTCACTGTGTGTACCGCAATGAGCATGGAGAAAAGAAAGACAGCCAGAGAATTGTCTGAGGAGGTCAGACAGAAGATTGTAGCCAAGCATGGACAATCTCAAGGCTACAAATCAATCTCCGAAACCTTGATGTTCCTGTTTCCACCGTGCGTAATGTTATCAGATGCTTAAGGCCCATGGCACTGTAGCCAATCTCCCTGGACGTGCGAAGAGAAAACTTGATCAAGATTGCAGCGCAGGATTGTTCGAATGGTGGAGAAAGCACCTCGATCAACTGCCAAATAGATTCAAGCTGACCTTCAGACACAAGGTACGACAGTTTCAACTCGCACCATCCATCGCCAACTCAATGAAAGGGCGCCCTTGCACTTTTTCAAATAACTCACAATTTCCTCTAAACATAAGTTGAAATTAACAGTACAGTATTTGGTCTCCACAATTCTTTATTTCTCTGTTAATATTACAAAACCTTTGTTTTTGTTTCAGAATTTAATATATCCTTTTAAATCAGAAAATGAAAAGAAATAGCATTGACAAAATTATTGACACCCTAGACTTAATATTTGGTAGCACAGCCTTTGGTCAAAATAACTGCAATCAACCGCTTCCTATAGCCATGGATGAGCTTCCTGCACCTCCCTACTGGCAGTTTGGCCCACTCTTCTTGTGCAAACTGCTCCAGTTCTCCCAGATTTGAAGGGTGCCTTCTCCCAACTGCTGTTTTCAGATCTCTCCACAGGTTTTCAATGGGATTTAGATCTGGACTCATTGCTGGCCACATCAGAACAGTCCAGCGTCTTGTCTTGAACCATTCCTGGGTGCTTTCTGAAGTGTGTTTGGGGTCATTGTCCTGCTGGAAGACCCATAACCTTCAACGGAGACCCAGCTTTCTGACACTGGGTTCAACACTGCGCTCCAAAGTGGCCTGGTAATCTCCAGATTTCATGATGCCATGCACACATTCAAGGCACCCAGTGCCAGAGGGAGCACAGCAACCCCAAAACATCACTGAACCTCCTCCATGTTTGACTGTAGGGAAGGTGTTCTTTTCTTTGAAGGCTTCATTTTGTTTTCTATAAACACAGAGATGATGTGCTTTACCAAAAAGCTCTAATTTGGTCTCATCTGTCCACAGGACATTCTCCCAGAAGGATTTTGGCTTGTTCAGGTGTGTTTTGGCAAACCCCAGTCAGACTTTCTTATGTCTCTCTCTCTCAGCAGTGGGGTCCTCCTGGGCCTCCTACCATATAACCCCCTTTCATTGAGTTGGCGACGGATGGTGCGAGTTGAAACTGTCGTACCTTGTGTCTGAAGGTCAGCTTGAATCTGTTTGGCAGTTGATCGAGGTGATTTATCCACCATTCGAACAATCCTGCGCTGCAATCTTCGATCAAGTTTTCTCTTGCGGCCACGTCTAGGGAGGTTGGCTACAGTGCCATGGGCCTTAAACATCCTGATAACATTACGTACGGTGGAAACAGTAACATCAAGGTCTCTGGAGATTGATTTGTAGCCTTGAGATTGTCCATGCTTGGCTACAATCTTCTGTCTGACCACCTCAGACAATTCTCTGGCTGTCTTTCTTTTCTCCATGCTCACTGCGGTACACACAAAAAAGGAGAAGGAGTCCTTTTCTCTATTCAAACTGGTTGAATGAGTGATTTTTACATTGCAGGCACCTGCAACTCACCACAGGTGAGTTCAATTCCAAAGTGAAGAAGACTCACCTGCTTGAAATCTAATTATTTCTACCTACTTCTAAAAGGTGCCAATAATTTTGTCCAGGCCATTTAAGGATTTCTGTGTGGAATAAGGTAAGATTTAGTAATTTTTTCTGCTTTTTGTGTTTTATTCCACTGCAAACCAAAGAAATATATATGTGGATACCAAAATATTTTTTAATTTCAACAATTTTCTGGAAGGAATGGTGCATTACTAGAAAAAACTGCAAGGGCACCAATATTTTTGGCCACGACTGTAAATGGTGTAGGGTCTGCATCAAACTCCCTATGAGGAGAGACTAAGGGAATTCAATATGTACACCCTGGAGGATTGAGGAAGGGAGATATGACAGAGACCTTTAAATAACTCAGGGGGGTAAATAAGGTAAAAAAGTATTTTTCAGAGAAAAAAAAAGTGTACAAGAACATGGGGTCATGCTATGAAGCTGCAATGGGGGGGTGTGTGGATAAATTCAGAAGAGATTGGTGGAAGTACTTCACAGAAAGAGTGGTGGATTCCTGGAACAGACTACCAACCGAGGAGATGGTGGCAAAAACCGTAGTGGGGTTCAAGAATGCATGGTATAGGCATAAGGGAATGTTAGTGGAAAAGAAATGTGGGAGGGAGAAAATGGTCCTTATCTGCCGATAAATTCAATCTTACTACGGTTTATAACATTTTGTTAGCCAGTTGTAAGAAAGTAGTTTGATTATTCCTCAAATCTCCAATATACAGAGCAGCGTCCAGTAGAGGGTGCGTGTGTTTGTATCATAGTACTTTGTGTGCCCTTCTTCCCCCTTTCCCCAGCATGTTACTTTTAAGCTCCATTCCCCGACCCCCAAAACATGACGAGTTCCTCTACTGACCGCTTTGAACAGCTACCATGTGCAGCTTTCAAGGTGTGTGTGGCTTGACCAAGGATGTCCCTTGAAAGCTGCCATACTTGCAGACTGAGCAGTTTCCCAATTGTGCTGCTGTCAGTACTCCGGGCACACGTGTCACACAGCAGTGTCTAAGTATTTTAAAAACACATGACCTGACTCGGGATCATTTCATGGACTGCCAATATCAAGAGCATGGGAGGGGGACTTGGATGATAACAAAATGACTCATGTGAGAATCTTGGGGGGGGGGGCGGAGTACAGAGAAACAAGCGGTGTGGAGCTGGTGATAGCCCTTGAAATCAGCACATGAGGATCAGTGGCCTGCTGAAAACAAGTGGGGAAAAAAAATTTGCAACCATCCAAAAAAATAAATAATTTTGTGATTTGTACCTCTCCAAAAATTTACAAACTTGCCTCTCCAGAAACTTGTGGCACACTGCACTTCCTGAAAGTTATGCCCCGTCCTCCTGAAATCTGCACCCCTTCAAAAGTTTGGAGCCTGTACCCTCCAAAAATGTGTACCCTACCCCCATAGCAAAATTTGCACCCTTTCCAGAATGTGTCACCTACATCCCTCCCACAATTTATGCCCCACACCCTTCAATAAATTTGCGTACTGCACCCCTCCTACAATCTGCTCCCCGTTCCTGTCATGAAATTTCCACCCCCCGTCTACAGATATTTGTGACTCACATTCTGATTTCACACTGGTGCTACAGAAATTATAAATAATGTCACAAACTGGGAATTTCAGACGGAAAAGCAGGAGCACGATATGAAGTCCTGGGGAACAAAGATTCTGTTTTCATACAAATGTCCACAGTAATACAAAAGGGGAGATAAATACAGTTCGCAAGCTGTGTCTGAATATTATATTTTGCGATGTCATTGCATATTGGCAAAATCACTATAAGATTACAATATTAAAAGAAATCTTTAACTTTTCAATCTCTTGATAAAAGAAATGCATTAGACAAACACTGACCAGAGATGAGGAAACAATGGGAAAATACTAAAGACAAGGGATGATGGCCAAGGGCAATATGTCTACTGGAAGGCACCAATTCCTCCAGAGGGTCTATTTCCCCCCCACCCCACTATATCCCAGCATAGCCTGCTGTCCCCTCCCAGCCTAAGTGTAGTCACACAGGATTGTACTTGGCCCCTAGAGAATGGCTGAACCGAAATAACATCTGATCAGAGATTATAAAAGCTCTAACATGCACTGCAGGCTACTGAATTTCCAACTGCTCTGATGTCAACTGCAGGGATTCTGGAATCTGCAGTTACAGATGTCAGCCTGCAAGTAAACACAATTAGTCTGATAATGTTTTTGTAAGTAAACCAAAATGTTTTTGCACACAAAGTGCACGTTGAGGCCAGCCCTCCAGATATAGCCTGGAAAGGATGCAACTTTTGCGATGGGGGTAGGGTACAGATTTTTGGGAGGGAAGCAGGACACAAATTTTGGGAGGGTACAGGGTCTAAACTTCAGAAGGGGGTGCAGATTTCGGGAGGGCGGGGTCCTCTGTACCAACTGTTCACTTTTGAAGTAAGAAGACCATGACCTGCACACACCCTCTGATAATTATCACCTTGGCCAGCCACCATCTGAATGAATGGAGCATGCAAAATAAAAAGCATGTTGTGTGCTCTTATTCATTCAAACAGCAGCCAGCCAAGGTGGTCAGAAAGAGTCCAAAATGGTTGCCATCTCCTACTTCAGCATCATTGTTGGTGGCCTTGGGAGGACTGGGTGTTATGAGGATGGATAAAAGAGGAGTTACTAGTCGGGGCTTGGGGGAGGAAGATGGTATTGAAACTGCTACAAATGTGGGAAAAAGGGTTGCCAGAAATGTTCTTAATGGCAAACTTCAGCCAGATAATATATACAGTAAATCACTGCACTGGCCAGAAGTGAGGGAAAGGAAGGTGGGATTGGGTGCTAGAATGGTGGAAGGGAAGGGGGTTGTTTAACTGGTTGGGGCTCTGGAGAGGATGATGAGGCAGTGTTAAGAGGGTGGGGCAAAGGGAAAACCCCCCTAATAAAAAAAAAAAATACAAAAAAATAAAAACCACACACACACACACACACACACACACTATGTAAAGGACTTCTTCTGTAAAGGGAAATGTCCACTTCACTATGTGAAGAACTACACAACGTACAGTCCTTTGCCTTGTTTTTTTGGTTAGTGAAATTTTCTAACTAACTTCACCTACCCATACACCCAGTACCACTATGACCACGGAACCCATCTGTCAAGTGACAGAGAGAGGGCCCACAGAGCATGTGAGGAGCAGTCCACAGCGGACTGCAGTGCTACCGAACTGACTGGCATCTGTGGGGGATCCAGCATTAAAGTAGTGGAAAGTTAAGTATTTTACTCATAGCACTTACCTTAGGAATCCCCACAGAAACCTTCGGAAAACACACACTACCCTGATTGAGTTAAGATTAAAATGACAAACCATTCAATCCAACGCACCAATCCTCATTCTTATAGCAGGGGTCGAAATTAGCACCAGCCCACTAGCCAAATGTTAGTAAATTTTGTACTAGGCTAGTAAGATTTTCCTTTAACTAGCCCTGTGGGCTTGTACTAGAGAAGCTAATATTTCAATAAGTACACCATCTGGGCCAGTGGAAAAGTCTGTGGGGCAAGTGAATTTTCCCAATCACTAGCCCTGTGGGCTATTGGCGGTAAAATTTAATTTCGACCCTTATTACAGTCTCTCCACCTGGCTTGAATGTTGTAAATCTCTCCTAGTAGAGCTCTGTGATAAATGTGGAGAGACTACTGTTATTAGGACCAGACGGTGAGACAACAAAGATTAGAATTGGTGTGTTGCATTGGACAGTCTGTATTATTAATTTAAAAAAATTCAGGGAAACAATGAGGGACTTGTAAAGACTGATGGAAGGGGTAGCAGGGCTGTGCTGGGTAGGCAGGATTGTTTATGTATACTGTGAGGACTAAACTTGTAAACTTGTAATGACTGAGTGGGAAGGGTGACAGAGCCGCGATAACTGGGGAAGGGTTACATAGATACATAGAATTTGTCAGCATATAATAACCACCTAGCCAATCTAGTCTGCCTTTTTCTACCTTTAACTTAAGCTGCGGACTGTAGTTGATCTGCGGCTTTCCTACTCTTCCCTGTTTCTAGGGTTCCTGTGTGTGTCCCATGCATTTTTGAATTCCTCCACCGGTTTTGCCCCTACCACCCCTGTAGGGAGGCTGTTCCAAGCATCCACCACCCTCTCTGTAAAGAAATACTTCCTCACATTACACCAGATTCTTCCTTCCTCCAACTTCCACTCATGTCCCCCAGTTCTTGTTCATCTTCTTTTCTGAAAGATGCTACCCTCCTGTACCTTACTGATCCCTTTAAAGGTATTTATAAGTCTCCATCATGTCCCCCTCTCTTTTCACATTGTTAGGGAATACATATTGAGGTCTTTCAGCCTCTCCTCATACGACTTCTGGTGCAGCCCCTGTACCATTTTTGTGGCCCTTCTTTGGGCAGCCTCCACTCTGTCTATGTCCTTCCTGAGATGTGGCCTCCAAAACTGGACATTGTACTCCAGATGAGGTCTAATGATTAAGGATGTAAGTTTGTCATGGCAGTCATACACGTCATTGATTCCATGATGTTTGATCTTTATTCAGGACTTCCATGACTTTCACTAGTGTTATCAGAATGTAGCAATGATGACAATTGCCACAACATTTACTACTGTTTACTAATGATTTCATGAACAAACAATGAGTCATTAAAACCTCATCCATAACAAACTTACATCCCTACTAATGATCTGTACAGTGGCATCACCACCTCCTTTTTTCTGCTTGTGATGCCTCTCCCTATGCACCCCAACATCCCGCTGGCCCTTCTAACTGCCTTCTCACACTGTCTGGCCACCTTTGGGTTCTCAGATATAATTATTCCTAGATCCCTCTCCTGTTTGGTGGCTGACAGTGCCTCCCAACCTCCCAATGAGTACTCCTCTCTCGGGTTCCCGTGACCAAAGTGCATAATTTTGCATTTCTTTGTGCTGAATCTCAACTGCCATACATTTGACCAATCCTACAGCTTGCCCAAGTCCTTTCTCATTCTTTCCAAACCCATGTGTCCACCCTACTGCAGATCTTTGCGTCATCTGCAAAGTGGCACACCTTCCCCTCCAGCCCCTCTGCAATGCCGCTTATGAAGACATTAGAGAGGACTGGGCTTAGCACCTATCCTTAAGACACCCCGCTGGTCATCTCCCTTTCTATGGACTGAACTCCATTCACTACCACCATTTGTGTCTTACCGCTCAGCCAATTTCTAACCCAGTTAACAAAACCAGATCAGACTCCCAAGCTGCTCAATTTGTTTATTAGCCTTTTACGTGGGACATTATCGAAGGCCTTGCTAAAATAAAGGTAGGCCACATCTACTGCCCCATCCAGATCAATCTCCCTTGTCACCCAGTCGAAGAAATCTATAAGAGTTTGTTCGGCAAGACCGGCCTGCCGTGAAACCATTCTGTCTCAGATCCTGCTGTCCACTGGATTCAAGGTATATCACAATCCTTTCCTTGACTCCGATTCCATCAATTTTCCTACCACTGAGGTTAGGCTGACTGGCCTATAATTACCATCCTCCTCTTTGCTCCCGCTCTTATGGAGAGGGACAACATTTGCCCTCTTCCAGTCTGCCAGAACCACACTCATTTCTAATGATTTGTTGAACAAGGCTGTCAGTGGTCCTGCTAGCTCTTTTCTTAGTGCATTTAGAATTCTGGGATGTATTTCATCTGGCCCCATTGTTTTATCTGTTTTCAGTTTTTCTAATTCCTTTAGGACTCCCTCTACTGTGAATGGACTGGTATCTACACTCCTCCCCTTGGTACTTCTTACACCTAGCTGTGGTCCCTTCCCATCCCCTTCTACCATGAACAGAGCAAAAATATTTGATCAGGATTTCTGCTTTTTCCTGGTCCTCTTCTGCTGACCCCTTCCTTTCCCTTTTTAGTCTCACAATCCCACACCTGGTTTTTCCTCTTCTCTCGGTATCTAATAAAGTTCTGCTCTCCTTTTTTTAATTGCATTGTCTATTTTTTCCACTGTCTGTGCCGCAGCCTTTCTGACTGCTTTCCCTGCCTCCTTTAGCTTTTCCAGATATATTTTTCCATCTTCCTCCCTCTGTGTTTCTTTGTATTTTCTGAATGTTGCCTCCCCCCCAACCTCCTTGCCACCTCTTGTGAGAACCAGAGTGGCTTTTTCTTCCTCTCTGTTTTACTTATTTGCCTAAGGCAAAGGCTCATGGCTTCCATTATGGCTCCCTTAAGATGTGCCCATTGTTCCTCTACATCCCCTTTTCCCACTCTACCCCCTAGGGCTTTCTTCAGACATACCTCCATCTTTTCAAAAATTGACCCTTCTGAAATCCATGACCCTTGTCTTTGTGTGGCTGGATTCCTCTACTGTACTCGCATTAAACCACACCGTACTGTGATCGCTGGACCCCAGGTGACTTCCCACTTTACACCCATTAACCTTTCTCCACTGGTAAGCACCAGGTCCAATACTGCCCCCTCACAGGTGTGTTCTACCACTAGCTGTCAGAGTCCCACCCCCTGAAGAGTTTCCAGGATTTTTCTGCTCCCTGCTGTGGCTGCAGTATGGGTGCTCCAATTGACTTCTGGCAAACTGAAGTCTTCCATCAGCAATATCTCCCCTTTTGCTGCCATTTTGTGGACTATTTCCACTAGCGCATTGTCCAACTCCTCCCCATGTGTCGGAAGTCTATAGATCACACCTACTCATATGACAGTACCATTCCTCGTTTCCGGCGTGACCCACAGCGCCTCCCCTACCTCCCTTATGCCCTGTACTTCTGTAGCTTTTATTTCCTCCCCAACATAGATGGCCACTCTTCCCCCCTTTTTTTCCCTACCCTATCTTTTCAGAACAGAGTATCCTGGCACAGCTATATCCCAGTCAGTCATGGTTCCCTGTGTACCACGTCTCGGTCACAGCAACAATGTCCAGGTCAGCCTCTGTCTGACATCAAGGCCTTTAGGTCTAACATTTTATTCATCAGGCTGTGAGCATTCATGCACATGGCTTTTCACCGTCTGTCAACCCTCTTTTTAATTTTTCCGTCCTTGACTTTGTGTTTTACCTCTAGTTTTTTTCCTGTAGGCATACTACTTGAGTCCCACTTCCATTTGTGTTTACCTCCCTTCATGTTCCTGCAAGTCCCTTTTTGCATTCCGTGATTAATTCCTGTTTTTGGGGGGGGGGGGTTAAGTTCCTATATTCTAGGGTGTCTTTGATAGGGTCCTTTGCCTCCAGCTCCCTCTTCCCCAGTTTAAATGCCCGCTGCACAAGTCAAATGTTTGGCCCTGTGCTCTTACTCCTTCCCTGGTGTAGTCCACCGTACCCGAAGTACCTCCTCTCCCAGAAGTCTCTCCATGCACCAGTGAAGTGGTAGCCTCTTTCTTGACACCAGCTCCGTAACCACTCAAACTCTTGGACTGCTTTATTCCTGATCTGCTCTGTGTTACTGCCTTTGCCCCACACAGTAAGGACCTCAGAGAAGGCCAGGGAGGTCATCTGAGTGGCCAATCAGTCTCCTAGTTCAACTAGGTTTCGTTTGGCTTCTACTACTGACTGCCTTGCCAGGTCATTTGTCCCCAGGTGTACCAGGATCTTCAGGTCCTCCTCTTCTTTTACTGCTATCCTTCCGATGCGATCGGTGTCACCTTTTGCTGAGGCACTTGGGAGGCATCTGACTAGCACCCTTGTATGTCCATAGTCACTCAATTGGGTCTCTCCCCCCCCCCGATTATGGAGTCCCCCACGATGATTACATTCCTACTTTTTTCCTTCTCATCCTTTATGGTGCTCCACCATTCTCCTTATCTGGTTGCAGTCTTGCCCTTTGACTGGTTTGTTGTCCTCTTCCATTTGGCGGGATCCTTTTCCTCTATCAGTGGTAAAAATGGTTTGCAGTTGGGATGGCTGCAGCATGGAGAGAGTTAGCTGATCCATCCTGCCAAATTTACTTCCTCCCTCTGTACCACCTTAGTAACCCCCGGACTGGAACTTCTCTGTGGGAGTGGACTTCTGGGGGGGAATAGATGATGTGGAATTTGAGGGCGTGGATTCCAATTTATGTTCCAACACAGCAGGTCCTGCAGCTGAGATATCTCCTTCCATGCTGCATTCAGCTGTGCCTTTAGTTCAAGTAGATTCCTGCAGAAGGGACAATTCCCCACTCTCCACAGAAGTCCTCTGGGTATGAGAGCTCCGCACCCATGGCAACTGTAGTTATCCATACAGCCTGTGTTTTTTTTTTTTTCCTTTTCCTCTTTTGCTTTATTTTATATGGTCAATTTTAATTGCAGTTCAGGAAAAATACAGAAAAGGGCTCAGTAAAAAAAATACATTGCAGCTTGGGTCAGATGCCAACATACTGCTCTCTAACTGGACAACGCAGGGCACATTTCATGCTTATATTTGACAGCGAATACGTGGAAGCTGGATCTACTTACCACCCAAGGTTCAGCACAACAGATTTGGCTCCGAGTATCAGTAAAGCGATACAAGCAATGTTTCCAGTACTTTTCAAACTACTAACTAGCATCCCCAAACAAACAAACAAACAAAAAAAAAAAAACAGGCAGATGCAGACAGACACACAAGAAAACTCAGTCTTCTTCCTCCCCCCAAAAGGAAGGAAAGTCAATCTCCCCCTCCCCAAAGGAACTGGAAGCAAAAAAAAAAAAAAATACTTTCTATTCTGAAAGCCCCCATCCCAGTCACCAAGGCTGCCACCTTTGTCTGGGGACCACCCAGCCCCAACTACCTCCTTCTCTGGCACTTACCTCTAAACCTGTACTAATGGGGTCCACATGACACTCTGCCCCCTGGTGGATTCCACCAGGGGGCTTGGCAGGGAAATGCCCTCCCTCTGGTCTACATGTACAAAGGACGGAGGCCATTCAGAGCAATGGGGCCCTTAGTGTTCCTTTGCCATGTTGCCACGCTTTGCGTTTTTTCCACTCAATATTACTCCCATCCCACAAGGACACAGCTGGTTAAGGGTCCATGGCACACATGCGCACGCAACCACAGGGCAGCACTCCAGAGCTAAGCTGTGTCCTCCCTCCATCAAGCTCCTCCATCTGCACTGCCATCTGTGGTCACTCATGTAGCGATATAACAATGGAGAATGCTGCCCTCCTCCGAGGAGCAGCGCAACCTACTGTATGAAATGCTCAATCCTCCACCCCCACCCGTCTGGACCCCGACATCTTGGGCTCATTACTGAACCCCCACCACTGGTGCTGCACATTCTAAAAGACTTTTAAAACACAACCTACCTGAATGAAAGGCAAACCAGACACCTTCCAAACATGTACAGTGCTGCTACATGAACTCAGTATTCCAGATAATGAATATTCTAAAGGATTCCAAATACTGTAATTACATGAAATATATATCAAAGTTTGCATTCTGCTTATATATAAAAAACTCAATGTTCTAAATAAGCATGACTTTGGACATGCTTAGTAAACTGTTGTGTTAATTATGGCAGGCCTTTTTATAGTGCTTATTCCGAATACAGTACAATCTCAATTATCCAAACCCAGATTATCCGGATCTCCCGATTATCTGAACTTTGACACTGTTCCCCGACTCTGTTTTGCCAAATGTTATGTTCCCCAGCTTCTCAGCACTCCACATTATCAGAGCTCTCGATTATCGGAACACATCCGGCTTGTAAGACCAAACAAAGTCCTCCCGTTACTAAAGTCCCTCAAAATGTCAGGAGCTATGGGACCCGATGGCATCCCCCCCCCCCCGCATACTAAGGGAAGGGGCCCCTGCACTCGCCAGGCCCCTCACCTGGCTCCTCAATCAATCCCTTATCGCAGGTACCATCCCGGAACAATGGAAACTGGCCCATGTAGTCCCCGTCCACAAGGGTGGTTCAAGGGAGACTACCAACAATTACAGGCCCATCTCCCTGCTATCTAGCCTTGGTAAGATTCAAGAGAGACTAATTAACGGACAACTCCGGGACTACCTAGAGCTCCACCATTTACTTGCCCCCTCCCAGCATGGTTTCAGAACCAATCATGGGACTGACACCACGCTTATCAAGTTTTCCACTGATGTTCTCAGAGAACTGGACAAGGGATCCCCACCGGGCAGTCTTCATTGACCTTTCCAAGGCTTTTGACCTGTAAACCACAACCTGCTCCTTACAAAACTGAGCCAGGTCGGGTTAGACAGCCACTCCCTATCGTGGTTGGTTCAACAGCTACTCACAGGGAGGACACAGAGGGAAATGGAGATTCCCTGTCGGAGCCTCCCTCCTAACGGATGGGTGCCCCAAGGATCTATCCTTGGCCCCCTTCTCTTCTCTCTTTTCACAAACAATCTCAGTAAACACTGTGGGGGTAGCTCAGTGGTACAGTATGTGGATGACGCGGTCATATACCGCCACTCCTCTAATCTGGGAGATCTCTACTCCGGGCTACAGGAAGACCTGGGTTCCCTTGAGCAATGGCTTGTCACCAACAGAATGATCATTAACTCTAACAAGACCAAGACCAAGGCCATGCTATTTGGCCCAAGAACCCTCGGCCGGGACAGAAGCCCACATCTCAGGTTGATGACCAAATCAGGAAAAAGACTTGAGGTGGTTGAATCGATAAAATACCTTGGCCTCACCCTGGATCAGTGCTTCTCCCTCAAGGATCATGTCGACCAGGTAACCAAAAATATTCACACCAAACTCGGGACCTTGTACAGGCTGAAAGACCAGTTGATACCCGCAGCCAGGGCCTCCATCGCCACAAGCATCCTCCTCCCTACCCTTTCCTATGCAGCCCTGGTGATACAGGGAGCTGCCAAACAAGAGATGAACAGATTACAAGTTCTCTATCACAAGGTGGCTCGCTCGCCACCCTATCCGCCCCGGCTCACCACTGTGACACTCTGTCCCAACTAAACTGGCTCCTCCTGGAGGCCCGGCCCAATACCCCTACCTGCCACACTCAAACTACTCAGCCCATCCCTCCTCCCAGCATCACTGGACTCATTGCCCAAAAGAGAAACCCTAGGCTCCTCAGAACAACGGACAGAACCTCCTCGGTGCCAAGGGTTAGAAACCAAGGCTGGGATAAGTCGCTCACCATCACAGCGCCCACCTCATGGAACCCTGCCCTGGTGTTCAGGATGCTACCTTCACCCACACCTTCCGCATAGGCTGAAGGCTCTATGATGGTCACCTCCATATGCAACTGCTAAAGTGAGAGGCTCCTAAGTGGAAGCCCACCCCTCTCCCTCATATGGAAATAGCGACTATCACTGCACCCCATCTATATAGCACTGCACCCCATCTGTAGAGCTTACCCAGGAAATGTTAACTGCTAAAAAGATACTATGTCTTACCTCTTAAATGTAACTGCTGAAAAACTATGTATTATGTTCCTCGCTGTCTAGTGTAGTGTAATGTACCTGTGCTGTATGCTACTCCATGTATTATTCCATGTAATTCCCCAGGTCGCCCCTGAAAAAGGGTGAAAAAGGGACCTTCGGGGCCCAGCGGGCTTCCTCGGTTATCAAAATTTAATTAATTAATAAATTAATAAACAAACAAACAAACAAACAAACAAACATACATCTAATGTCTCCCAGAGTATCTAGATTATTGAAGCTGTACTGACATCGCTGACCTTGCTGTGTTTTTATGGCCCAGTATTCAGAATACTACTGCAATATCCCAGCTTTGTTATTCGGAATATTAGTATTTAGAATACTGTCACTGAATTTGGAGTACTGGTCCATGACTGGAATACTTATTCAGAATACTCAGTGGAATAGTGCTGGCCATGTAAATGCACGGTCTCCATTCACCACAGGAAATATAGCCCAGTGACTGCAACAAGATTGTAGACTTCTACTTCTAGGCCCTGTACAGTATGCCTTTTAAAAAAACTTAAAACATTTTAAGAAGTTCTAAAACTGTGCTAAATCCCTGCTTGGAGCAAGGCTTTAGCATGTTTTAGACAAACACAGTTCCCTTAATCCATGTAAACAGTAGTGTAGACATGCCCCATACTGGAACATGGGTTAGAAGAATCTCTTGGCACAATTTTTGGGCTTGCGCAGCCTAGAAAAATTGCACAAACTACTTGTGGGAGTTAGTACAGATCTAGATACTGCAACCTTCATTTTAGTCCCAGTCAGTAGCCAGACCCATTGTCGGGTATTCAGGCATGTACTGCGGCACCCCCAATGCCTTGTGCATGTGTGGCAAAGATAATTTAAAGCTTCCATGGGTAGCACAGTGACTGGAGCGCAGTCTGGATACTCAGTTTACCATGCTACAAAACATTTCTAAAAATATGTTGGCAGTCCGTAGATTGTCCTAAAGAGAGCACAGCATTAAATATTAAAACAAACTGAGCCCAATGCACAATCATAACTTTGTGACCCCATTGAGCTGTGCATAAGGGTCACAGTCCTTCCAATCAAAGTCGCTAAACATGGTGTGTCCATGCAGGGAATGGGTCAGGGGTCGACACTGAAACGGCCAGCAGGGCCATCCACAAAAGCATGGTGAACCTCGCTATCAAGTTACCTGAACATCCTGTGAGCTACTTCAGGAAGGTGATGGGTACCACAAATGCTGCGAATGGACACAGAGTCGACAGGGGATCACTGCAGGACTCGCTCGGGACTCAGACTATGGAGGGGATACAGCAGGATTTCAAAAATGCCACACACCACTGCTAAATCACATTCCAAAATAGTGACACAGAGTCAAAATATAGATGCAAAAAGGACATTTAATGCAGAGAATTCTTTTCTAAAGTCACAGACACAATAAACAACCTGTGGCAAATCCAAATAAAGTGCTCCGGGCATACATCAGACATTAAGGAAAACCTCACTGGCAAACACCAGTTTCATGTTGGGGTACCACTGGACGTCAGGAACTGATGAGAGTCAGGAGTGTGGAGCCAATGGAACACCAAGAGATATGCCTGTTGGTTCAGAATAATCATTCTGTATCAGCTCAGAAGGGCCTACAGGTACCAGGCAGGCAGGCGGGGAAGATGAAGCATTTACTGTTAGGGACAGTCTTCAAGACAGTCCTCAAGACTTTTAAGTACGGCACAGATAGTGCCACATGACTGGCAAGATGCCACATTGAGAGTGGTTATAAACTGGCATGTTAGTGGGTACAAATCCCATTTAATTCTATAACATCTGGTGACCCCGTTTGCATGGTGACAGTAGGGGGGACTCCACCCCTACCCCATGACAAATTAGTGCCTTTATGTGTTTCCCCAACATGTAGAGGTGCAATGTGGCAGCAGTTTCCCCCCATTTTGTGCCTCCACACTTAAGTCTGCGACTGTGTATTAGGCAACTCATTTTCACAACTTCTTTTTTTGCATTTCCAAGGCCCGAATTAAAGTTTATTGCAGGAAATGCTCCACTGAGCAGGCTCATTCACAAGGAGGTCCAGATTACATAAAAACAGGGACATATACATATAGACAACAACGGTGGGTGCAACACATAAAAGCAATTACAGTGAATTACAGGTGACAATCTAGGGAACAACTGCATGACAGCAATAAAAAATGAGTGCTATGCACAGAAAAATAACAAGGAAATCATGTAATAATCATACAGTATAGCAATAAAGTGCATGGTAATAAAATGACAAGATACAGTGCATGGTAACATGTTGATTAACTACAAGGTGGAACAGGAAATTACAGCGCAAACAATAAAGACTTAAGCAACAGTCAGCCGGGTGGTTACTAGAACCTTTGTGTAGCATACTGAATTAGGATTGAAGGAGTGGCTGATTCAGAGGGGTAAGAGATCGGAGAGGTGAGAAATGGGAAGAGATGCGTAAAGTATCGAGATGAGCAGGAAGTACGGAGAAAAGAGGGGCATGCATACTATGGAGTCATGGGTGGAAAGGTCGAGAAGGTAGAAAAGAGATAGAAAAGAAAAAAGGGTTAAGTGTATGAATGTCTGGGGTGAGATGGAAGTGGAGCATGAGGACATCAGTAAGAGGGATGCAGAGGGTGGAGCAGAGCGGGGAGCAGAAGGGGGTAGGCAGCAGACAACAGGGAATGGAGAAAGAGTTTGGAAGGGGGCGGGGAAGGCAGGTGGGAGAGGAAGAAAGGAGGGTCATAGGGGTGAGGCGAGAAGAAAGGGGTAAGCAGGGGTGGGTGGGGGTGCCAGGTAAGGGGAGGAGGGATGGAGGTGATGACAATGAAAGCTAAGCCCTCTGACAATTACGTACCACCTTGAAATACTTAGCGACCAGGGTTTTGAAGAAGTTAGCCGAGACAAAGACTAATGAGCTTGAACACTGCCTGAATGCTAGTCCATGCCACGGGAAATAGCGCCCTTGCAAAGGGAGGTGCGAGTCCTACGCACGTCCAGGAGGATGAAAGCGGACTTCCTTAGGGAGTAAGTATTGTGAGAAATGTGAATGAGAGAGAGGAGATACAGCCTGGAATTTTGTTTAGAAGGATTCTGAGCATCCACATGCCGAGCCGAAGCAGTCACCTTGAGGTGAGGGACATCCAGCCAGCTTCTGTATACAGATCACAGTGGTGCATCCTATAAGGTGCCTTGGTGAAAAAGTGCTGGGCACGGTGAAACAACACGTCAAGTTTGTGTAGACTGGTTACCGAGGTGCAGTTATATATTATGTTGCCATAATCTAGAAGCGGGAGGAACGTGGCCTGAACTAGTCTAAGTCTGACTTCGGGTGGAAAGAGCACTGCTTCTAAAGAAGAATCCAAGCCTAGCTTTACAGTACTGGAAGGATGGAGATGGGCCTGTAATTATTCAGATTGCAGGGGTCACCAGATTTGAAGAGGGGGAGAATGGGAGCAGATTTCCAGCAAGAAGGGACTGTGGCAGTGGAAATGGGTTGAAGATGTGAAGGATGGGAGTAGTAAGATAGTAGCAGCCTAGTTTGAGGAAAAAAGGTTCAGTCCTGTCTGCTGCTCCACCACCTTTTTTGGTATCTGTTTTGCTAAAATGGTCTTCCACTTCCTTGTAGGACACGGGGTTAAACTGGAGGGGGTACAGGGAGAGGATAGGGGAGTTAGTGTCCGGGGGAGGGCAGGATAACCCTGTGTAGGGAGAGGAATCAAATGCCAACCCGGCGGTGGTAAAATGGGAGTTTATTTTTTATAGAATAAGGCCACCGTCTTCAATTTCGACTCCATTGGCACGGATTTTGGCTGGGACAGAAGGGGCAGCTTTACGTCCTTCAACCGATTTTATAGTCTGCCCGATCTTGGAAGAGTTCCCTTTGGCTTGTTCGAGGGTTTCAATGTAATAGATTTGCAGAGCATATTAAGTTGACACATGAATTCCCGGCAATTCTAAAAGCCTGCCAGTTGGTCTGGCACTCAGTTCGCCTTGCACAGGCCCAGAGTTTATCCTGGTTGGTTAGAGCAGCTTTGAGGCCTGGCGTGAATCATGTGTGGGAAAACTTGCAGACTCTGGTTCTGATGAGAGGGACGTGCTTATTTGCTAACAGTGATAAGTTATCATTAAGGATAGTGACAGCCTCATCCACTGTTTTGGCTAAATAGAGGTTTTGCCAGTTTATATGGCTGAGGTCAGAGAGATAATCATCAGCAATGAATTTCCAGAAGCTACACTTAGTAAAAAAATTTGGACGAGGAGGGACCTTTTTCATGGGATCTGGTACACACTACAATGCTGTGGTCACTCAAATCATTATGGACTATGGCGGTGCACAGGATTTTGTGAGGACAGTTTGAAATTATGACTTCCAGGACAAAGCTGTTTGTGTAGTTTTTGGTATTTAACCTAGTTGGCTCCGTGATGAGTTGGGAGAAGTCAAGCTTGTCACAAAGTCCTTTTAGCCCACTCACTTTGGGTGAGAGCCAAAGGTTTCGATCACCTAGAATGATGGTTTCATTGTTGCTGGGGGCAATGAGGGATTTAAGGGTTGTGATTATTTCGTTGCCCCCCGGCAGGGGTCTGTAATAACCAATTAACGGCTTCTGATGAGGGCAGGTGGATTTTTAAGGACACATATTCAAATTCTTTTGGTTTTGACATGGTGCAGACATCAGTGACATTAAATTTGTCTTTTGAATAAATGACACCCCGAGTGAGCCTGTCTACTCTGTGCAGATTGTAGGTGGGGAGAGAGATCTGCTAGTCTGAAATGGTGCTCTTAAGCCCCTCTGATCTGCTTGTGTTGCTGGAAGGGGAACAGGGAGTCCCAGGTAGGGACGAAGTCTACCTCTCCCCTCCGCTCGTCTTCCAACCGAGCGCCTCTTGCCCCTTCTTTATACT
The DNA here is from genome assembly GCA_016271365.2 of Neoceratodus forsteri. NCBI lineage: Eukaryota > Metazoa > Chordata > Ceratodontiformes > Ceratodontidae > Neoceratodus > Neoceratodus forsteri. Next base: position 384,507,337 of record CM028134.1, on the reverse strand, counting down.
CGCTCTGTTGATTCAAATCCGGCGCAGCCTTCACAGACTGGCCGGTTTCCAGAACAGCTCTTTGGGCCAATTGGAGCCGCAAGCTCCTCTTCCTTACGGCTGATTGGTGTGGCTGGGCGGCCAATTGAAGCCTCTTCTGATCTGCTCCCAGACTGGAGCTACCGCCAAAAATCATTTCAGTAAAGTCATATCATAATTGAAAGGCAGTGTGGTTTAGTGGTTAGAGCACCGACTTGGGAACAAGGAGATCACAGGTTCAAACCCTGCCAGCCTACAGCCAAATATTCACTGTGTGACCCTGTGCAAGTCACTTAACCTCCCAGTGTTCCAGTCCACCCAGCTGAGGAAATAGGTAGAAGCAGGACCCCAGTGGAAATGAGATGCTGCATCTCAGTTGGGCTATCCTAGGTAATAAATTCTAAAACAAAAATGAAATAATTGCAATAACATGCTAAAGGATGTTGCATTCACTTCAACAGATACAGGCACTCCGATGTGGTACTGAGGAGCACTCAGGTTGTGGCCTGATGCCTCGGCAGATGCATGAGAAGTGCCTAAAGCTCACATCAAACACAGGCCCTATCTCATGTTATTGGCCACATATTACTCAGGTACACAGTTTCTTTTTTTGTGTTTTTTTTTTTTTTTAAACATCATGTATATTACCAAAAAGAATTACCCACTGTGCATTGCAGCAACAACATGCCAAGTACACAGGATCTCTCTCCTTTTCTCTCTCTGCAACAGCACAAACCATTACCAATACAAATCTCAACTACAGTGTTCAGCAGCGATGGAAAACTATTTACAATACCTTATAACACCCTGTAATTCTTCATTTTATGTAGAAATCTTTTTTGCTTTTTACTGCCACACTGGAAGCTTACAACTTAAGTTTTCACAAATGAACCAAATAAGGTACTCTGGGCAGTTCCATTCTAAGCAATTCCCCGAGACAGCAATAGTATAGCTGAGCATTTTGTTTGCAGTGGAGTTCATCTTCTACCATAGTGTACAGCTGAGTCAGGGTCCCCCACTGCCTGGAAATACAAGGCGGTAGATGTGGTGATGGTTATTAACAGTGCATTATTCTTTGAACCTGCTACATGCGCTGTACAGATGCATAAGTGGTATGGTACAGAGCACTGGCATCAAAACAGGAGGAAGAGTGTAATAAAGGATGGTGATAAAAGACAATGGTGGGTGACTGTATCAAAACAAATAATGGGGTGGCCAAAAATATAGGGTGGTGGTAAATGCAACAGCACGCGAGAATATCGAGACTTGCATACACAACTGAAAAACTGTACAGTATTTTCCTATCCGAGTCCATTCCCATCAAATCGGGAAGAGATGAGGGTTTCGTCAACAGCTGCAAAAAATTGGGATCTTCACAGACATCTGCAAAGAGTTATAACTAAAAGCAAATGCATGGAAGACAAACATTTGCATTCCGAATAACTGCTAATCCCGGCAATACGTTAAATAACCAAATACCCCATGCTGCACCAGGCCCCAAATCCACAACTCCAATTGGTGCTCTAGAGTTCTTGTTTCGATTCATTAATTTAAGTTACCTTGACAGCCCTCCTTCTTCATCGCTCGGCTCTTCTATGACATAGGAATCGTCCCCCCAATTCATTTTACAAGCTAATCGCAAACACAGCTCAGACCCCTCACGTTTCTTGAACTGCCAGGATGTGTTTACAAAATCGTGGTCCGTCGTTCTTGCATTCCGACTAGAAACGGCATCCGCCACCCCGGTGATCCACGTCACCGCAGGTGGCTTTTTTTATATCGAATATTTGTTGTGCGTTGCTCGCGAGTCGCGACGGACTCAAAGGGCGGGGGATAATACAGAACAATAAAAAAAAAAAATAGGACAATTGTGTATATTCTTAATTCTCTTTTTGTTTTCTTCCTGGTGAATCATGCAACCCCACAGATGTATTTGCCATAAACGTACACATATGTGACTTGCACAGTGATGCAGCTCTAAAGCTGAGGAACTTAAATAATTGCAGTGCATCTTTGATAAAGTGCATCCCTGTTTGCAAGCAGGCTATTACTACATTCAAAGAAAATCAAAGTAATGATCTTTTCAAATAACTATACAGCTGAAGGGAGTTCCTATAAAAAGTCAAAAGCTTCAGCACCTGGGGGTAGGACTTGATTCCCTGTCCAGCCTTTGGGCAGACATAGTTGTAACAAAAACCCAGAAAGACTGCCACAGACCATGCTGTTTGATGGTTCTCCTGTTGACTTCACTCTGCAGGTTATCTTTTGCACGCCAGTTAACCCCAGGCTGTGACTTATTTATTTGTTTATTAGCTTTTGGTAACCGGGTAAGTGCGCTAGGCAACAGACCTGCCTATTTTCAGGCACCACCCGGGAGAGCACAGGACATTGGTTACAATATGCAGAAATGCACAGACATAATATAGGTGTACTTGAGAATAAGGCATAACCTGACTGCTAAGGCTTGTGTTGCAATAGCCCAAGGTGTTCTATTTTCTAAATTACGGTTAAATTAAATTATCTCTATACTAATCTGAGATGGTGGGATGTCACTTACAACAGCATTTGCCGTTTTGCACTAGCCGTAACTTGCCTTACACATAATTGCACCTTATATTCTTTCCTGGGTGGCTTTCCCTTGTGTCTGTACACACCTTGGCCCCCATTTTCAAAACCCGGGGGGATTCAGCGCCGCCCAAATAAATGGACTGGTGCAAAAAAATGCAATATTCAAACAAGATGCACGATCCCAACGGATTGCACATCTGATCTGAATATAGCAATCCTAGCGGGCGGCATAAATGGCGGGCGGCTGACAATGCGACAGCGCATCCCAGGGATGGCCTGAATACTGGGAACAGTTATGTGCGGTGCATCCCCAGATGCACTGGTCCCAAATTCCTGATGTTCAGCCAGAATATGCAAATGCGTCCATTAGGTATGCTAGGCACAAATGGGCAATTGCATGCTCTCTATAACCGCATTTGCATCGGCCTTTGTGAGATCGCGGGCATCTGCCCTCCCCAGTCCGTTCAACATCAAACCCCATCCCTTTTCCACAGTGTAAGGCCTCCCGTCCCAAACCTCATTCGAAATAGAATAATTTCCCCATCCCTTTTCCATAGTGCAGATCCCCCTCTCCGTCCCAAACCCCATTCAAAATATAATAATTTCCCCCATCCCTTTTCCGTAGTGCAGGATCACCCCACCTCCCTGCCCCGAACCCGGTTTGAGTTAAAAAAAATCATTGAAATCATAAAACAAATTGATAACTTCTGGGAATTTGTTGGACTTAAACTATCAGCTGGCTATACTAGACTTTTAAGTAGGACTGACTCTGAGACATGGGGGGATTCCTCAATTAGTATTCAATTGGGAACTCCTAGGAAGTTGCTGGACTTAAACTGGCTAATGGCTGGCTATACTAGACTTTCAAGCTGTATTTTAACCTGTCATATGGGTCTTAACAAGGCTGGCTACACTAGGCTTTCAAGTTTGTGTATAAACTGTCATGCAACTTGGGATGGGAAAGCCAATGGGAGAGAGATGGGGCAGGGTCCACAGAGCATGATGGCTGGTATCTTTGGAAGGGTAGTGAGGTGTGTAGGGTGTGGGTCAGCCATAGTGCTAGCTCTGGCCTGGAGGATGGGGGGGTTGTATGGTGTGCAACAGCTGGCACATCTCAGGGAGGAGGTCAAGTGGCTAAGATGGGTGTTGGAAGGAATGGGGGTGAAAAGAGGGTGGCTCTGTGGGGGTGGGTGGGTGGGTTGGGGCAGTAAAGAAAAGAATGGTAAAATGGGAGTGGGTTCAGGTGAAGCACCCCAATTGGGTGGAAACAGACAGGAGAAGGGTGGCATGAGTGCAGGGGACTGTCCTACCAAAATGGGGGTGTGTGGGAGTGGACCCTGGAGGAAAGAGGGGAACACCAGGGGGCATGGGTTGGGGTGGCCCTGAGCAAAATAAGGACCAGGGGGACTGGCACGAGGTTAGGAGAAATAAAAAAAACAGGTGGCCTGGCAAGAGGATAGGAGGAGAGCACCAGGATATAGGCAAAAGAGAACTGATAGGGGAGTGAGTCAGCAGGGAGAGATAAAAAAAAAATGGCATAGAGCATAATAACAGATTCACACCCCTGACACTGACGAGCAAGAGAGGGGAATTTGGAGAGGTGGAGGCTCCTCTGGAGGCAGGTATGCGGGGGATGGAAATGGGCTCAGCAGGCAAAGGACGGGTAGGAGATACTCCCAGGCATAGGGTCTCGGGGGAACAGGTTACAGAGGATGCATGAAGGCCGGCAGGAGAAATTGGAGTCAGGTCACAGTGGGGCAGGGAGGGGATAGCAAGGAAGGAGGAGCTCAGAGCTCGGATGCCCGGGTGGGAGAGGGAGACCTAGTAAAGGAAGTGGGTACAATATGGGGGGACGAGGTTATGCAGGGAAGGAGAGAGGCAGGATGGAGGAGGGAGGGAAAGGGAGCCAGTGCATCCCCCAGTGGGGCAGGGGGGTCCCATGTTCCGGAGGGGGATACTGAGTTAGGACTGGGTGCAGTAGGAGGTGGAGGAGAAGTGGTGGTGGAGAACAGGTCTAAGAGGGAAAAAAGCAGGGGGAATGGGGGCCCCTTGCCCCTTGGGGAGATGCGGGGATGGTCTTCGGCATAGCAGGAGGAAGGGAAGTGGCTGAGGTGGCCAGGTCAGTGAGGAGGAAGACCTGGGGGCAGGGGGGGGCCCCTGCTCCCAGGAGAAAAGCAGGAATGGACCAGAGTGCTATAGCAGGAAGGGAAGAGGTCAGGAGGTCAGGTCAGTGAGAGATAAGGGTTGGAGTGGGAGAGACAGGCCAGATTTTGGCATGAGGGGAGGGAGGACATGCAAACAACAGGGGGAGGGGGAACTGGGATGGCGAACAGGTCTAGGAAAATTAGTTGGTAAGTACTTGCTACTGGGGACTCCATGATTGGGGGATCAGGTGGAGAGAGGGAAGGGGGGACTTCCTGTGGTGTTAAGTCCAGGAGTATATCAGGCTTGACGGTGCATAAGGCAAAACATCTGGTCTATTCTCTAGCGCAGGAGTGTGGTGGGATCCCTGACATATTAGTGCACCTGGGTACAAACTATATAGAGGGGAACAGTGAGCTGGAGATTCAGGCTAGGTTTACGGAACTGGCCAGGGTCTGTCAGGATGTGGGGTGCTCAGTCTCCTTCTCGGAGATACTACAGATGACTAGGGCCAGTGTGGAGAACAAATGAAAAATAAGGGATGTAAATGTATGGCTCGGAGAATGGTGCATGGCCAAGGGGTACTGGTGGGTGGGGGACTGGATACAACCTGGGAGGACAAGGAATTGTACACAAGGGACAGGCTCCACCTTAGCTCAGAGGGAAAAGAGGTCTTGCAGCTTAGACTGGCAGAATTCATCTGCTCCAGGTGGGGTTTAAACTTATGAGGGAGGGAGGGGGCTACTGGCCTTCTCCCACAGGTGGGGAGGAGGTGTCACAGGGCAGGAGCACCTGATAGTGTACAAGGGAGGCCTTGTAGGCAAGGAACAGGGAGACCTCAGGACGGGGGGGCAAGGGGGCACGTTGGAGGGTGGTACTGATTAATTCCAGGAGCATGGGAAACAAGATGCTAGAGCTTTAGGCGCTGTTAGTGGAGGAGGGCGGTGGATGTGGCGGCTGTCACAGAGACTTGGGCCACTTCCAGACATGATTGGGACCTAAACATACCAGGGTACACCATGTGCAGAAGGGATAGGATGGAGGGAAGGGGGAGGGGGTAGCTTTTATCATTAGAGATGGCATAGGGATAAGTAAGGTTGAGGAAGCAGAGAATCAGGTGGAGGCATTATGGGTCACCCTGCAGGCTCCAGAAGGGTAAGAGGGTGAAGATGGGGGTAGTATATAGACCACCCGGGCAGGGGGAGGAACAGGAGGAAGGCCTGGTGGCTAGCCTTAGGAATTACTGTGGTAGGGGAGAGGGCAAAACTGTGGTGCTGGGAGACCTGAATATGTCAGGAGCAGACTGGGGAACTATGGCGTCCTCAGCGGGCAGGGAGCAATATCTGCTGGACGTCTTCCAGGATGCGTTCCTTGCCCAGCTGGTGACTGATTCAACGAGGGAGGAGCACATCCTGGATGTGGTTCTGTCAGATGGCAAGCTCATCAGGGTTCTAGTTGTTGGGGACCCACTTGCGGGAAGTGAACATGCCATGGTTTGGTTCTCCATTGACCTGGGGGTGGGGTAGAACACACAGAAATGACAGTGGTTGATTTTAGAGGGGTGGACTTCAGGTGGATGTAGAGTATCCTTAGGGGCTACTTAGATGAGATCAGGCCATATATGGGCACTGAGGCCTGGTGCTGAAATTATTAAAAAGGGGCTCCTGGATGCTACCAAGGTCTGCATGAAGGAGAGACGCAAATGGGGCAAAGCTAAGTGGCCGAGCTGGTGGACAAAGGAGGTCCTGGATGCAGTGAGGGAAAAAAGGCTGCTTATAGCCGATATAAATGTTCTCGGTGGGCTATAACCAAGGGGGAGTATGATGAGGTAGCCAGGAGGGTCACCAGGGTGGTGAGGTCAGCCAACACGGGGGCAGAGCTGAGATTGGAAACTACAAGCCGGTTAGCCTGATGTCAGTAGTGGGCAAAGTGATGGAGATCATCTTGAAAGAGAGGCTGTAGGGGCTTCTGATGGCACGGCGTCACCTAGGTGATTGCCAGCATAGCTTTGTTAAGGGCAGATCATGTCAGACCAACCTTGTGGAGTTCTATGAAGGGGTGAATAGTGCACTGGATCAGGGCAGACCAGTGGATGTTCTCTTTCTGGACATCAGCAGGGCATTTGACTCGGTGCCACATCCCGGGCTACTGGGGAAGCAGGAGGATATGGGGGTGGGGAGGGGCAGAGGGTCAGTTGGCTAGGAAGCTGGCTAGTGGGGCATGTAGAGAAGGTGGGGGGAGGTCTCATTCTCTTGGAGTCATTAGTGGGGTCCCTCAGGGGTCGGTACTGGGCCCACTCCTGTTTAACATCTATATCTCAGACATCAGAAGCGGTATCAGGAGTGGGATGAGCCTCTTTGCCGATGACTCAAAGCTGTGGACGGTGGTGGAAGGGGAGATGGGGAAGCTGACTCTCCAGGAGGACCTAGAGACTCTGGGGAGGTGGTCAAGAACATGGAAGCTAAAGTTTAATGCTGGGAAATTCAGGGTTCTGCACCTGGGGGCCAAAAACCCTGCTCATGCATACACCTTGGGGGGGGGGCACTGCAGGTTTCTGGGGGGGGAGAAGGACCTCGGGGTGGTGGTGGATGCCAAAATGAATAACTCAGAGCAGTGTAGAAGGGCTGCGGCCAGAGCAAATAAAATGCTGGGGTGCATAGCCAGGGGGATAGCCTCAAGGAGTAGAGAGGTGCTCCTTCTGCTGTACAATTGCCTGGTTAGACCACACCTTGAATACTGCATGCAGTTTTGGCATCCCTACTTAAAGTGGGACATTGCTCTTCTGGAGAGGGTCCAGAGGAGGGTGACCAGGATGATACTGGGACTAGGGGAAAGGCGGTATGAGGAAAGACTGGAGGAGCTCAACCTGTACTTGCTGGAGGAGAGAAGGAACAGGAGGGATATAATGGAGGTCTTCAAATGTCTCAAAGGAATAAACAGGGTAAGCCTTGAGGGAGTGCTTCAGCTGAGGGAGGTGGGGGCCACTAGGGGTCACTCAGTGAAGCTGGATGGGGGGAGATTGAGGGGGGAAACAAGTAGACGCTACTTCACTGAGAGGGTGGTGGAGCCCTGGAATGTGCTGCCTGGGGAGTTGGTGGCTGCTGCAACTGTGGAGGGGTTCAAGAAAAGCTGGGATAGGTATAGGGGAGGGTGCATCCCAGAGCCCCACTAGGGGGTGGGGTATGAGTGGGGGACCTTGTGGGGGGGGGGGGAAGGCTAACAACGGTGCCCTGGGAAGGCATTGATTATCGAGCAGACTTGATAGACCATAAGGCCTAATCTGATGGTTTCTTAGTAAGTCAGTATTTCCCCATCCCTTTTCCATAGTGTAGTGGCCCCCCCCACCCCATCCCAAGCCCCGATCTGCATTCAATGTATAATAATCATTCAAATTATTTCCGTAGTGTAGTGGCCCACCACCCCAGCAGGCATGAACCCCTCCCCACAACCCCACAACTTGACCCGTGCCGGTGACTGGCACAGCCCTCCACACCCTGCCATGGCCAGCCACAGACCTATCAGTCCCAATCTCATACTGTACAATGTACAAGCTCATCACCAATGAGCTGATCACCTGCTGCAGTAATTCCAGTGCAGATATGCCAAGGAAAGGCAAAATACTCCATTAACCTAATCACAAGTAGATGAACTAGAAGGAGTAATGACACAGGAAGCCAAACACAAGAAGTAAGCTGAATGCTAAGCATTTGTGGACAACAGTAGGCTCTCTAAATTTCAGGCAATGGATACAAATGAAAGGTGCAATCACAATGAAATAAAAGAAACAAAATGAATATAGAGAGAGTTTGGAATAGGCAATAGAGCCATGAAGAGGAAACAGCTTGCCATAAATGAAGTATGGTAAAATACATGTGTTAAAAGCACTTTTGCAATCAAGCACAAATGAAGAGATTTCAAGTGACATATAATACAAATTGTTTTCAGTAATGACTGTAATATAATTATCTTGGACTTTTAATGTTTAAACAGAAGAAGGTTTTTTAAACACGTTAGTTTTAAGCACATGCTAATGAAAATAAAACTACTAATCAATACCCAATGAGTGATGTTTTGCTAAAAAGGAGAAAAAAAGAAGCAAACTACATTGGAAGTGGAGTGCAGAAGGAAAGCATTAAGAGGAGTAGTGGAGTGCAGTTCTGTAGATATAATTTCCCTGCCACATATGCACCCCAAAAACCTTTAAGCCTGGAAAGAAAGGGTAATAGAGCAACACTAACACAGGAATGTGGTTTTGGAATCTAGATTATCCTTTTTTTGAATGCCCTTCTTGCTCTAAACCCTACTAAAGGAGGCTCCCCTGATGGCCTGGACCCTAAGCTCCTTTATCTCTCTGCCCCAGCTATAGCCACCTCACTGGCTGACATCCTAAATGTTTTCTTCGCCACAGCCACAGTACCCAAAATCTGGAAGCATGCAGTGGTCCTACCACATCCTAAGGGTGGCGATCCGTCCTCCCCTGGTAACTACTGCCCAATGTCCCTGCTCCCAGTCCTGGCCAAACTTCAGGAGCACTTGGTCCTTTCGCAACTCTGCTCCTATGTCAGACTCTAACTTTTTCACACTTTGCCAATCTGGTTTCAGGAAACATCACTCTACCACCACATCCCTGCTTAGGCTAACTGACTCCATCCTCACAGGAATGGACAGTGGCCTAGTCACATCTGCCATTTTTGTCGACCTTGCTAAGGCCTTTCGACAATGTCTACCATCCCTTCCTCCTAAACAACCTATCCTCACCTCAGCTGGACTGTCTGACTCTGCCACTAACTGGTTCAGGGCCTACCTTGCAGGTAGGACGCAATCAATCAGGATCGCTGACTCACTGTCCCCTCCCCTGCCAATTGACACTGGTGTCCCACAAGGATCGGTGCTTGGCCCTACACTCTTCTCAATATTCCTGACCTCCCGTCAGTCTGTACAACAACATCTTTTCACATGTATGCTGACAACACAATCCTCTTCACCTCCAGCCACTCCCTCTCTGATGTTGAAACCAGACTCCAGTTGGACTTCAGCAAGCTCCAGCACTGGCTTGTCACAGATCAGCTTTCCCTAAATGTCAAAAAGACTGTCTCCATGACCATTGGCACAAGACGGAGACTCTCTAGGCTCACTGCCCTACCTTCCTTCCACACCCTAAATGGGACTTCCCTGGCTAGCGCAAAACCTCAACTTTTCTAGACATGTGGATGCTATTCTGAAAAAACTGTGCCCCAAGCTTGGCATGATTTTCAGAACCCGGAACTGTCTACCTCTGCCGGCTGGGCCAGAAAATGATTCTCCCGATCTTCGACTACTGTGATGTAGTTTATAGTGCTGCCCCAAAGTCCACCTTAACGAGATTGAACTCCCTCTTCAACTCCTTCTGTCCCTTCGCACTTGATGCTCTACTTCGCACACACCACTGCGATCTTTACCACTCCCTCACTTTCCCTTCACTTACTGACCATCACTTCTTCCACATTGCTAAGTTCACCTCCAAATTCTGGTTAAACTCTCTCCCATTGTACCTCTCTTCTGCTCTGTCCATCCCTTCACTCCCTATACACTCATTTAGATCCACTGACACAAGGACCCTGGCTATCCCCCACAGACTCACCTCTGCCTGCCAGTCCACTTTCTGCCACTACTTCCCCAAACTCTGGAACTCGTTACCACCACAAATCAGACATTCATCATCTCCCCTCTCTACCTCAACTGCCCCCTCAAATTTCTACTCCTCAGATTGCTCATGCACCTGATGTTTGCTATCAAACCCTGCTCTGCTCTACCGCCCGACTTTGGCTGCAACAGTGTCACATGTTTACTGCAGCTTCTAGCACTTGAATCCAAACTGGCACTTAACCACGGTTCTAATTCTTATTGCATTGCTCCTGTTGCTGCCAATTTTGACTGTATCTTGCATATTGTTATCTTAATTTGTATGTAAAACTTAGCTTGTATGTAAAACACCTTGTATGTTTTGATTGTTCAGTCTCTGATCTTGAGACTTCCCATGAAGGTATGTGGGAAACTGAACAATTCATTTTAAAAGCCATTTCCGCTAACTGAACCCCCCCCACCAGCAGCATAGACATCATACAACATATAAAACTGTCCTGCCCTTCCCCCTTGTTCCCCACATCTTCCTTCATATTCAACATTGTCCAATGTCTCTGCGCATAACCTTCTCTGGGAGGAGAATAATGTGCTTTCATTTACAAAATGTAGATAATGTCAGAAATGTTTTAAAATAACAGCGAGTTGGTGACCGGATTTATGCATAGTGTTGTGTGCTACGAAGCCCCTTAGTTGAAGTTGATCAGCCCTCTACAATATCTGACACCTATCTGCCCTGCCTTTAGAATATTCCCTGAAGACACCAAGATGAACTCTTTTTATTTACCTCCTCCCAGAGCCCTCAGTTGGCTATATGGCAGAAAAACTCACCTCACATGATTATGAGGGTTCCACCCACAGTCTGCCTTCTCAAGCAAATTGCAAAGATCAGGGCAGATCGCTGTTATCAGAAATGGAGTCATTCCAGCTAATGCCTGCTCTTCTACACATTTGTGAGGTGAGACAAAAACATAACACATATGTGAGTGGAGTAGATTGCTATCACAACCTACATGCCACGGGTGAGAGGCATCATATCAAGCGAACAGTCTGACATTAAAGCGGTGATTAAGGTAATCAGCAGAAACTTTGTCAACGCTAGTTAAAGGGGAGAAGGGCATTATACACTATGAAATGAGGCAGAACAATGGATGCGGCCCCCCTCATACATACTGGTACATGGAATTTTAATGGACTAGCACTAAGCACCATGATAAGGTGAAGCACAGAAAAAAAATAAGACTTTAGCACTCAGGAACATAACAAATTGCATTTTATGGTGGGACAAATGGATTACAAAGGGTAAGTTTTATGATGTAAATAAATGGGTAGCAGTGGTATGGGGGAGCATGGAGGGAAGGCTGATGAAAGAAGGCTAATGGTAACAAAGGGAAATGGTGACCAAATATATTTGCGGTGAGCATGGGACTTTTCCTTGGGTAGGGAGGGTAGATTAAATCACCAAATAAAAGAGGTAGCAATGATCAGAAAACACTACAAACGGACTACAAAATGTAAATAAGGCAAGTTCCAATTGTGGATGGACTAGAGATTATACATAGTTCTGTCCTGAGTACAGAAAGATCTACAGGATGTATACTTTGGGGCCCCCTAATAGAGCCAACAAGACCCCCTTGAGTGTGGAATAAGGAGAAGTGTCCTTCCTAACAGCATACTTGCATATGGCTATCATAGGTACACAAGGGTGCTGAGCTCTGCACACGAGCTAGTGATGGTGACAAGTGGGAGGGATGCAAGTGGGACTTGGGGAGGGGTGTGGAGTGTGCTGCATGGATCTGACCCCCTTAGTTGGGATTGGGGCCCATCCCACCTGGCCTTTTGGTGCCGCCTTCTCTGGGCCTTGACGTGACCCTACCCACCACCTAAATGCCTCTCAGATACCTGCTACCACAGAGAGTGCAACGTAGCCAGATATGGTATGCTCAAAGAGTTATAGGCACCTCTCTTTACTGATGCAGTGCAGACGATTCTGCTGTAGGCTACAGTTGCAGGGGGGAGATTGCTTGCCTGGGGTACGAGGGTACTTGCCCAACTGGAGAAGATGCCCACACATTCTTCTGATTTACTTTAGAGCCCCTATATATCTTACTCTTTGAAATGGTGCAACATGCTACCAAATGCCCCTAAGGGGACAGTGCATGCACTGCTGGCCTGAATATCATGGCACTCACAGAAACCTGGTACACATAGAACCATGACTGGGGTGTCAACATACCAGGGTACACGATCTACAGGAGGGACAGGGAGGGGAAAAGAGGAGACGGAGTAGCTCTGTACATAAGGGAAGGGATCAAAGCAATGGAACTAATGGGTAAACAGGGAGGAGAGGAGGCACTGTGGGTCACCTTGGAGACAGGAAATGGCACCACAGTCCACACAGGGGTTGTATACAGACCCCCATCTCAGGGGAGGAAATGGACAAGAAAATGATAGGAGGCATCCTTAGAATGGCAGAAAAAGGGGAGATATTGTTGATGGGGGACCTGAATATGCCAGATGTTAACTGGGGCACATTTGTTGCAGCCACATCCAAGAGCAGAGTCATTCTCGATGCCCTACAGGGGGCATGCCTCAGGCAAATAGTGTTGGAACCCACTCAGGAGGAAGCAGTCTTAGACCTGGTACTCTCAAATGGGGACGGTGAGAGGATCTCAGATTTAGAAGTGAGTAGCCATCTGGGAACAAGCGACCACCAGACAGAGTGGTTCACAATAAACCCAGCCTTAGAGTCAAGCCATACAAATGCAAGGGTACTGGACTTTCGGAGGGTTGACTTTGGCAGAATGGGAGCGTGCCTAAGGAATGCAGTTACACTAGCAAAAGGGAAGGAAGGAGGGGTGTAGGAACAATTGGAAAAAATCTAAACTGCCATCACAGAAGCAACAAGCCTTTGTGTGAAGCAACAAGTCTTTATGTGAAGCAAATAAAACAAAACAAAGGAAAAAAACACTATGGTCCTCAAAAGAGGTGGTGGGGAAGGTTAAGGAGAAAAAGATGGCATTCAGAAAGTATAAGGAATCACAGAAGGAGCAGGACAGATAACTCTATCAGTTAAAGCAGAAGGAAGTGGTGAAGATAGTCAGAATAGCAAAGGCCCAAACCGAGGAAAAGATAGCCAACTCAGTTAAGAAGGGGGATACAATCTTTTATAGGTACATAAGTAAGCAAAGAAAGACCAAGGGAAGGAAAGTGAGGCTTAATGGGGGGGGGGGGGCAGAGGGTGACAGTGAAAAGGCAGAGATACTGAATGACTATGTTTGTTCAGTATTCAAGAAAGAAGAGGAGGGGGAAGTACCTAAACCAAACAATAGAAGCACTCTGGATAGGGGGGTCAAGACCAGTCCATTCACAGAAGGAAGGGTCCTGAAAGAACTCCTAAAACTCAAAGTGGACAAGGCAATGGGGCCTGACAGGATTCACCCCAGAATTCTAAAAGAACTAAGGGGAGAACTAGTGACACCACTGACTACCCTTTTTAACAAATCACGGGAGGATGGTATGGTACCTGAGGACTGGAGGAAGGTGGATGTGATTCCCTTTCACAAAAGTCGGAGCAAGGCAGAGGTAGGACACTACAGACCTGTTAGTTTGACCTCAGTGGTAGGGAAAATGATGGAATCACTTCTGAAAGAAAGGATTGTTGAGTACCTAGAGGCCAGCGGGGCACAGGACCCAATGCAGCATGGATTCGCAGCGGGAAGGTCATGACAGATTAATCTAACAGATTTCTTTGATTAGGTGACCAAAGTAGTAGACCAGGGAGGGGCTGTGGACATGGGCTACCTAGACTTTAGCAAGGCATTTGACACAGTTCCACACAAAAGATTAATAAACAAATTAGCCAGCCTGGGAGTGGGTCATCCCAGGGTAGTAGCCTGGGTAAAAAATTGACTGGATAACAGGACACAGAGAGTAATAGTAAATGGAATCCACTCCAAAGAAAGGGGGGTTACTAGCAGGGTACCGCAGAGTTCAGTACTGGGGACGGTCCTGTTTAATGTCTTTATAAGTGACATTGCAGAGGGACTGGGAGGAAAAGTTTGCCTCTTTGCAGATGACACAAAGATTTGCAACTGGGCTGATACACAAGGGGGGGTGGAAAGGATGAGAAGGAACTTGGCAAGGTTGGAGGAATGGTTAAAAGTATGGCAGCTTAGATTCAATGCAAAGAAGTGCAAAGTAATGCACCTGGGAAACAAAAACCCAGGGGAAGAGTACACAATGGGGGGAGGTGCAAACAACAACAAAAATGGAAAGGGACCTTGGAGTAGTCATATCAAATGACCTAAAGGTAAGCAAGCAATGTGAGAAGGCAGTAAGGATGGCTGGAGGGATACTGGGATGCATAGGGAGAGGCATCGCCAGTAGAAAACAGGAAGTTGTTATCCCTCTGTACAGACAGTTGGTGAGACCCCATCTGGAGTACTGCGTGCAGTTCTGGAGACCCCATCTCTGCAAGGACATAGACAGGATGGAGGCAGTCCAGAGAAGGGCAACTAAAATGATGCAGGGTCTGCACCAGAAACCATACGAAGAGAGACTAAAGGAGCTTAATATGTATACCCTTGAGGAAAGGAGGGGGGGGGGGCATTTATTTATTTATTTATTTAAGCGTTTTACCAGGAAGGCATACTGAGCAGAGTACTGCTCGATTACAGATGCGTCCTGGGGGAAGGGAGAACATAGGAGAACAGTTTACACAGTGTAGACAAGAAAATACATAGTGGGAGAAATATTAATATTAGGATCTGGTTACATGTCAGTAGTAGCTTGAGAGAGACAAATTGGTAACCACAGTACGTACGGTATGAGAAAACACTTGAAGTCAGGATTGACAAGTGAATACATTGTGGAAGATCACTAACATTTGGTTCAGAAACCACTACATACAGGACTGAGTGTGGCAGTTGGTAGCACAGTTACATACTGCAAGTGTACAACAAAATTAAGTTTTGAGCCATACGAGATACAGTATAAGGCGAGTGGACAATAGTTAGATACTGATGAATTACAAATTTGCTAAGTGCCAACATTCCCAGAGAGTTGCCTAGTAGTTGGTAGGCTCCTAGACACAAGCACAGGTAGGGACGAAATGATCTTGGAGCATGGAGTTTAGGTGCGACAGGGAGGTGAAGTGACGAATGTTAGCTGGGATGGAGTTCCATAGTGAGGGAATGCGGTAGCTGAACCCTGATTGCCCAGTGGAGGTAGATCGGTATGGGACAGCTAGGGACCTGGAGTCTGAGTTTCTGAGTGTGTATGATTGTGCGCTAGGGTTTGTTAAGATGTCGGAGAGGTAGGAAGGGAGCTGCTGAGACCAATGCTTCGCCGTAATTTTAGCGCAGTGAGTTAACCTGCGATAGTCAAGTGAGGTGAGATTCATTGCTTGATATAGGGCACAGTGGTGCGTGGAGTAGGGGCTGTTTAGAGCGAAGCAGCAAAAAGAGTGGAAGAGAGGGTCCAGCCTAGCTAATGTGGTCTTTGGGCCAGCACTGTAGACTATGTCCCCATAGTCGAGGACTGGGAGGATCATTTTATTTATAATGACCTTCCTGGCGGGCAGGGGTATGTTGTCGTTATTCTGGTAAAGTGCACCAAGCCTTGGGTGCAGCTTCTTAAGTAAGGGGTCAATATGTGTGGAAAAGTTGAGCTGCTGGTCAAGCCAGACACCAAGGTATCTGAAGGTGGTGCAGGACTCCAGTGGGGACCCTTCCAGGGTGTGAAAAACTAATGGTGAAGGGAGCCTAGAAATTTTCTGCCCTGTCCCAAAGGTTAAGGAGACTGTTTTGCTAGCATTTAGGAGGAGATTATTTGAGTGGAGCCAGTGCTGGACTGTGATGAAGTCGTGCTGAAGTCTGGACGCAACTTCAGAGGGCGAGGGGCCAGATGCGTATAGCACTGTGTCGTCTGCGTACATATGGATGGCGGAGTGTGTGCAGGCAGAGGGCAGATCATTTAGAAAGATCGAGAATAGGAGGGGGCCTAGGACAGATCCTTGAGGCACTCCTGCCGTGATTGGGAGGGGGTCCGACATGGACGCTCTAATATGGACAGCTTGGGATCTACCAGTGAGGTAGGAGTGGAACCAAGATGTGGCCCAGCCAGATAGACCAATCTTGGCAAGTTTTGTCAGGAGAAGAGAGTGAGTTACCATATCGAAAGCCTTTGCCAGGTCGATAAAGATGGCGGCAGTGATGTGGCCAGCATCCATCCCTGAGAGGATGGAGTTGGTAATCCTAAGAAGGGAGGTGGTAGTGCAGTGGGATTTCCTAAAGCCAGACTGGTAGGGGGAAAAGAAGGAAGAGGAGTCCAGATAGGTGGATAGGCGAGAGAGAACCAGGCGTTCTTGTGTCTTGGCAAGGGTCGGTAGGAGGGAGATGGGCTGGTAGTTGCTTGGGTTTGAGGCATCACCACCCTTTGGAAGTGGGATTACAGTGGCATGTTTCCACTCAATGGGGACTTCTGCTAGGATGAATGATAAGTTAAATAGGGCGGCTAGGGGTTTAGCTATGGCAGGGGCCGACAGGTGGAGCATTTTGGAGTCCAACCCCGAGGGACATTTTCCCTTTTCATGGTTAAGGGCAACCAGTGCATTGTATACCTCATCAGGGGTGACTTGCAGGAAGGAGAAAGGCTGAGCTGCAGCGCCACAAGATGTGGTGTCAGTGGGGGCATGCTGAGCCTGGTGCGGGGTGGCCCTGGGAGTAGCATGGCTGGTAGTGAAGACAGTGTTAAACAAGGCGGCAACTGCTGAGGGGTCAGTGATGGTGTGACCACCAACCTGCAAGCACGAGATTGGTGGTTGTGATGGCGGGCATAGAAGCAATTTGACCACCTTCCAGAAACAAGACGGGAGATGGGAGGAGGAATTGAATGCACATAAGAAGTAGTTGGCCTTTGCTTGGCGGATTATTTTAGTACTAGAATTGCGGAGCGCTCTGTAGGTCTGGAGGTTGTCCTGGGATTTGGAGGTCTTATAGGTTTTCCAGGCTTTGTCTCAGATTCTGAGGTGGGCTAGGATATCAGGAGAGATCCATGGTAGATGAGCACCTCGGACTCTGGACCGTCTGAGGGGGGGGCCTAGCGGTCCAGATGGCGATGAAGTTGGACTTAAAGAATGACAGTGCCTCATCTGTCGAGGTGAAATGACTGATGCATGACCAATCGTAGTTGCCCAACTCATTTAATAATGGGGGGAGGTCCAGGGATTTGTAGGATCTCGAAAGTAGGATTCTGGGAGGGGGAGCTTTGGGTTTGTGAAATTTGCGCATGGTGTAGATCCCGTTGTGGTCACTAAGGGCATCCGGAAGGAGTCCAGAGGCTATAATCCTATGAGGGTGAGAGGTGAGGGACCAATCTAGCAGTGTATGGTTCTGTGTTTTGTGGTTTGCCCGAGTAGGTTCAGAGATTTGTTGTGTTAGGATTAGGGCTGTTACCTTGTCACGAAATTTGGAAAGGGACTCAGCAAGCCAGTTCTGGTTAAAATCCCCTAATATGTGGATCTCACCACCTGCTGCCAGGGAGTTTAAGTAGCCCAGGTAGTCCAATATGTAAGGTGAGGTGGTGCCTGGAGCGCAGTATGTGCCTGCTATGTAGATTGGGATTGAGTTGGGGATGAAGAGTTTTACCATTAAGGCATTAATGGAGTCCATTGGTAGGGATAGGGCAATCGTGGTGAATTTGATGGAGGAAGCAATGTACATGGCTATGCCGCCTCCTTTTCTGCCGACCCGGTCATGGCAGAGAAGTGTGTAGCCGGGTATGGCAAATTCTGTGTCGGTGTTATGTGATTTTAGCCAGGTTTCAGAGATAATCAGAATGTCTGGGCTGAGAGACACGGCGAGGGCTTGTAGCAAGGTTATTTTACACAAGAGACTGCATATATTTAAGTGTATTAGTTTGAGGCCCGAGGGGATTTGGAGTGTGACAGAAGGATGTTGGGCATGGGGGTGGGTTGATCCCGGGTTAAGTTCGGTATACCCTGCAAGGAGAAGTAGCAGGGTGACCATTAGTTTGGTGTGATGGGCTATCCACAGAAGTTTTCTGGTGGTGGTATGATGTGCAGTTCCGTCAGCTTTTGGTCTCCAGGTTTCTGGTAGAAGGACTAGGAGGCTGATTTGGAAAGTAGGTGGGATTAGCCTGGGGCAGGTGGAGAGAGTATGGTAGGGATGGGCATGGTGCGATTCAGCTGAGATAGTGGAGGTAGGAATATTTGTTAGCAGCCTGTCGCAAGATGTGATGTGGGCTGGGAGCGGAGGGCAAATTGATGGAGGGAGGGACACCCAGGGGGTGATGATAAAGAAGATTAATAAGTAAAGTTGAGGCATAATGAAGAGGCTAAAAGAGCAAGGGTCTGGAAAGTAAATTGCAAAACCTTGGTGTAGTGGCCTCTAGTGGATGGCTGGTATAACCTGCAGATGGGAAAGTAGGCTGATTGGCATGTGACTCCAGGTATATAAGGGAGTGACTGCCAAGGGTGGTGGTGGTGGGGGTGGCCCACCACCCCCACTGGGGCTCTAGCTTGTTCAAACTGCGTAGTAGCAGCAGCAGCACCATGAGCCGTACCTTAGAGCTGCCTGTGAATTGCCGTTGGGGGAAGGGGGGTCGGTCTGCACTCCGGATCCTGGGAGGGCTTCCACGCTGCCCTCACAACCTGAGGATTGCCTCGAAAACTGTGAGAAAGACAGAATTTAAATAGGTAAGAGGGATGAGGGAAGGGCTTGGTACAATCTTAAGTAAGCTTTAAACAAAGGGAGTCGGGGCTCAGAGGAGCAGTTACTGCAGTGGGAAAGCTCTAAATAATTTTAACCTTAGCCTGCTTGAAGCACTGCTCAGAGGTGTCTGAAGGCAGCTGGTAATTCAGAAGTTTCAAACTTCCCTTAGATGGGGAGCTCAGAGGTGCCTTAAGCAGATAAATTAAGCACTTTAGACCTTTCTTTGTGTCTGCGTTAAGCCCCTTGCATAGCACAGCAAGGCAGAGATTGACTTAAGCTGGCTGCAGCTAAATCAATTTTAAACAAATTAAGGTAACTCAACAGGACAGTGAAAAAGCACAGTATTTTAGGGAGTTATGAAAGCAGCTGGTATTTTAGGGAGTTATTAGCTGACAAAAAACTATCTCCACACGTCTGCCGACTTTAAAATTCAAGAGATGGCGCCTTTTCTCTTGTAGCTTGTTCAAACTGCGTAGTAGCAGCAGCAGCACAAGCCGTACTTTAGCGCTGCCTGTGAATTGCCGTGGGGGGGGGGTTGGTCTGCACTCCGCATCCTGGGAGGGCTTCCACGCTGCCCTCACGACCTGAGGATTGCCTTGAAAGCTTAGCACTGCCTGTGAATTGCCGTGGGGGGGGGTCGGTCTGCACTCCGGATCCTGGGAGGGCTTCCACACTGCCCTCATGACCTGAGGATTGCCTCGACATGACAGTGACATGACAGATACTTTCAAGTACCTCAAGAGAATCGACAAAGTCCAAGAGGGTAGCATCTTTCAGAAAAAGAGATGTGCAAGAACAACAGGGCACAGTTTGAAGATAGAGGGGTGAAGGCTCAGGGGCAACGTAAGGAAGTATTTTTTCACAGAGAGGGTGGTGGATGCATGGAACGGCCTTCCTGAGGAAGTCGTGGGGTCAGAAACAGGGGGGGAATTCAAGAATGCATAGGACAGACATAAGGCAATTATAGTGGGGGGCAGGAGGAAGTAGGCTGTTGGTTAGCTAGGAACTGCAGCTTATCCAATAGGTAGGGAAATGGGCAGACTGGGTGGGCCAAGCAGTCCTTATCTGCTGTCAAAGTCTATGTTTCTATTCTTTGGGCCTGTTTGGGACAGTAATACATGGCTCAATATGGCCGAGAAAGCGCCCAGAATCTACAAGGTGCCAGTGATCTCAGTCGTCAGGGTTGATTACCACCCCAGGGACCCTAAACAGGGCCTGGAGATAAATATTAATGTTGCAATAAAAAATTACTTGGGGAGGCAAGGGGAAGTGGGAAGGGACAGCAACCATATGGTACTTGAACTGTGGTGTATGCTTCTGTTTTTTTTTTTATTATTATTATTATTTCTGTCAAGCTATCATAGAAGACAAGCAGCCTAGGTATGCTCTTCCTGGAGGCAGAAGGTTGGAGAGGGATACCACAGGAGGGCACAGGGAATATCTATATTCCCCACAGTTGGAAGTTTTCACCAATTTGTTAGTTTTCAGAGGTTAGCCCAGTTGGCTACATCATGGTTATTTCTGATGTACTGGTGGTATAGTCCTACCTCTGATACTGAGTCTTGGCTGATGGAGGAGGAGGGGGAAACCCCTGCAAGAGTGGTAAGGTGTAACTCTAAGCCATACTACTTAAATAGGAGCTGACACCTTCAGGAGAACTTTAGACACTGTCCAGCTTGTATTTCATATTGGTTCTGTATTTCTCCTGCCTATTATTTATTACTGAGGTCATTTGCATGAAAACAGGATATTGGTTCCTGAAGCATTTATCTATTCCTGTTGCTTTCTCCCTACCTGAGGTCATAATGTACTGCTTGTGACATCACAGTTACTCCCATGGTAACAGATTATGATGTCACAACACAGGATTATGACCTGAAGTAGGGAGTAAGCTATAGAGGCAGATGAACTCTAAGAGATTAAGATCATGTATTCATGGAAATCTCCTCAGTAATAAATAATCAAGAGGAGAAATCTATAGAATACATATATACAGAATGCAAGAAGAATTGTATCAAATATTATATTTTTCAAAGTTTTCTTCGTGGTGTCTGCAGCTCTTTAGTATGACTACTCCACTAGTAAACATCCTTACCTATAATATGAATGACTTGACCCACCCCATAAAATGAAAAAAGGTCATGACCTATGTCCAGCAATCAAAGGCAGAATTTATAATGCTATATTTATTTTTTTTTTACATTCTTTTTCGCTCCGCCTGCGGAGCCTCTCTTGGGCATCTTGCCTGGTCCTGCCCCATCTGAGATCCTCTCGGCCCTGAACCCCCCCTCTCTCTCTCCCCCTCCTCCCACAGCCAGTACTCCCAGCTTAACCCCTCCTTTTTGGGCGCTCTTCAAAGTCAGACCCTGGCTGTGGGTGAGGGCCCAGGTGGAGGATATGATAGGCCAGGTAAGACGGATCTGGCAGTGGGCATGGGGGTCAGGTGCCGTCGCCTACCCCACAGAGCAGGGAGTTTCCGTTTTTCTGCTCCCCTGATGTCCCTACACCCCCCCCCTTGCATGGGCACCCCTGACGCCATGTGCACGGCAACCCTGCCGGCATCAGCCACGCTATTTGTGTTGTCTGCATACTGCAGCACCCCCGATCTCCACTGGGACCCGCTGGTACACCGGACACTCCCCAGCCCTCCCCCCAGGAGAGGAGAGCTGTCCATTGAATGCTCAGTCCTCTCCCTCCCCTGCCGACCCCCATTGGCCCGAGCTCGTTCCCGAACCCGGGTCGTCGGCGTGACGCAAGGTGTGGCATCCAACGCCTCAAAACTCTCAGCACCACTGGGCTGGCCATTTATAATGCTATATAAGACACATCTGTCAAATGTAGAGCATCAGAAGCTCACAAAATTTGGGTATCACCAGGTGCACTCCTCCTCATATCAAGTTTGGCGGAATAGAGCTGTAGTGATACAAGTCCCTAACAGCGTAGCATTTGAACCTATAGAAGTAATTTCAAACAAAGAGGGTAGATAAGTGTTACTTAAAGGTCTGTACAATGAACAAAAGGCGACATTGGTTTCGGTCTACAGTATGCCCTGCCTGCTAGTGCTAATTCCTTTTTCAGAAGATTTTTGTCTCTAGTAATGGAAAAGGCAGAAAGGCCTTCTGATCTGTGGAGGAGACTTCAGCCTGACCCTGGTACCTCCAACAGACAGCACATCAGGAATATTGCATAAAGAGCACCAAGTGGTAAAAAAAGGTAAAAGCACCCATGTTGGAGTTGGGCCTAACCGACTTATGGAGGCATATACATGGCCCCACAAGGGGATACACATAATACTTAGCTGCACGTCACATGTACTCTAGGAATGATATGTTCCTATTACCATAGGAGGAGGACGCTAAACTACATATTTATATGAAAGGCCCCATCGGCCATTCAGATTATGTCCCTATCTATAAAGATGGACTTAAATCTGTCCAAGAAATCCTCTTTTTGGAGAATGAATGTTTCCCTACTCCAAGATAAAGAGGCAAAAGTCAGACCCCACTCATCATTCAGCAGGCTATACAAGATAATAACACCCCAGTATTTTGTTTTTCCATAGCGGTGTTTATGCTCCTTCAGAGGGCCACTGCTACCGTCCGCCACCGTACCGGTCTCTGGGTGTTGTTCGGGGTCTTGTTACATTTTATATGCCCCAGCGGACCCCCCTGGAGCCAGCCCAGAGGCATCATTCTATGGCAGCCCCCAACTTTTTCCTGGTTTTCCCCTGATTACCCCAGGCCCCCAGACAGAGAGGTGCATGTGTGTGGAGGCGCACATGCACCCTCTTGCTCTGGTGACAACCTCTTCCCAAACCCCATTGGTCTAGTGCCCCTGGTATTCCTTGGCTGCACTGCCCCTTGGCCTACACCACGAGGCAGTCAGAAAGCACCGAGGAGGTCAGTCTCCCTCCCAGAGGAGATCTGCTTGGCAGCAGCTCATCCGCACCCACACCCCATGTCAACTTCCGACGGTCTTGCTCGCTCCCAAACATGGGTTGTCAACGTGGTGAGAGGTAAGGAATCCAGCGCCTCAGCCCTCTATGCCACTGGGCCAGCACACACCCCAATATTTCAGACAAAATATTTTGGGACACAGTGATAGATATACTATGGAGAAAACTAATAGTCATAGCAGCTGGGGAAAAAAAAGAAAAGAATGGAGAAACATGCATTAAGTGACTAAGATACAAGAACTGGAAGGCCTTCAACAGACAAAACTAAATAGGCAAAGAGGTAAGGAGATAAAAAAGCAGAACAAAACTTAAAGTATCTCAGACAGTGATACTATGAAGAAGGCCCCATAACTGTTAGATTGTTGGCCTGTAGGTTGAGAGCCCAGAGAACTAGCGCCCACATTATGAAAATTCAGCATCCAAACAGAAGCTCAAATACTTGAGTATATACCCGAGAGCAAACAACAAATCACTGTACTTAGACAATTACACCCCACTGTTGAATACTCTAAAGGGAGATATAAAAAGATGATTTCTACTCCCATTCCCGTTTTACTCTAGAATACAAACCACTAAAATGAATATTCTCTCAAGACACTTGCATCTCCTTCAGTGTGCCCCAGTGAACCTGTCCCGAATTTGGTTCAAAACTACACAACGCCAACTTACTAATTTTATCTGGGCTAATGCTAGGTCTAGTGTCAGGAGTAGCTTGCTGTTCGCCTGAAGGGAATGGGAAGGATGGACACTCCCTTCACTAGAAGAGTATGGCTAGCAGCACTGGTGAAGCTGGCCATTCTATGGGAACATCCTGAATACCAGGTACACTGGGAATAGATAGAATTACATTAACAGGAGTGATGTCATTAGATGCCCTCCTTTATGTTCATCCTGACATATTAACATAGTCGCACATATTTACGGCCTTGAGGGTTACGTGGATGACATGGGAGACATTTCAGAGGTCCCCAAGGGTCCAATTACAACAGTGGTGTCTCAGGTGGTTAGCCAGGTACCTGACGTTCCCTCTCAGTCAGATACATCCCTGGTACAAGAGACAAGCAAAAAATGGGGTATAGATGTCCACAACAATACCTGCAGGGCTCTGTGATTAAAACATTTAGGACCTGAAGGCAGAACCTTCATGCCATTTATCTATAAGAAATGTGGCCTCCTGTTCTCTATCCTGTGCCAAAAACTGGCACTCCCTTTTTATATCTCCCTTTAGGGTATTCAACAGTGAGGTGTAATTGTCTAAGCACAATGATTTGTTGTTTGCTCTCGGGTATATACCCAAGTATTTGAGTTTCTGTTTGGATGCTGAATTTTCATAATGTGGGCGCTAGCTCTCTGGGATCTCAACCTACAGGCCAACAATCTAACAGTTATGGGGCCTTCATAGTATCACTGTCTGAGATACTTCAAGTTTTGTTCTGCTTTTTCATCTCCTTTTCATCATCAAGACCAGATGATCAAGGGGCTGGGGGACTTATCATATGAGAGGAGGTTGAGGGAGTTGAACATGTACTCGCTGGAGGACAGGAGGGACAGGGGGGACATGATTGAAACCTTTAAATACATGAAAGGAATAAACAAGACAGGTACAGAGGGGCTGTTCAAAATAAGGGAGGGGAGGGACACCAGGGGCCATGATATGAGACTGGAGGGAGGAAGGTTCAGGAGAGAGATGAGGAGACACTTTTTTACAGAGAGGGTGGTGGCTGGGTGGAATGCGTTACCTGCAGAAGTGGTATCCAGTAGAACAGTGGACTGCTTCAAAAGGGGATGGGACAGGACAAGGGGGAGGGTTAATGAAGGGGAAGGGTGGAAGGGAGGGGCAGCTGCAGAATAAGGGGTGCTAGCTGCACATTCGAGCAGACTTGATAGTCCTCTAGGCCTTTATCTGATGGCAAATTTCATATGTTCGTAGAATTTGGCTTGAAAACAATAGATACGTTCAGACAGTTTTCAGATTTGATATTATGTTAATAGTCAGCTGAGAAAAGAACAGAAATAAATACAGCCACCACAGAAGGGGGCAGTTTATACCAGTTTTTGGCACGGGATAGAGAACAGGAGGCCACATTTCTTATAGATAAATGACAAGCAGAGGCACAATTTGAACTTATACAAAATGAATGGGGGGCAAATCAGGAAAGATACATCTCATACATAGAAACATAGTTTGATGGCAGGTAAGGACCGCTTGGCCCACCTAGTCTGCCCATTTTCCCCTACCTGCTGTAACACCGAAAATCCTACTTGATCTCTGGCTTTGCCTACCCCTTTCCCTACCACTAAGAATTCCCTTTTGCCTAGCCATGCCTTCTTGAATCCCATTACAGTTTTTCCCCCTCCGCCTCCGCTGGGAGGCTGTTCCATGCATCTACCACTCTTTCTGTGAAGAAGTACTTCCTTATATTTCCCTTGTCTACCCCTCCACTCCAGCTTCATAGCATGACCCCTTGTTCTTGAGCATCTTTTACTCTGAAAAAGGCTTCCTTCTTCTACCTTATTCATACCCATGAGGTATTTGAAAGTGTTCTCTCTCTCTCTCTCTCTCTCTCTCTCCCTCTCTCTCTCTCTCTCTCTCCCCCCTCCCTCCCTCCCTCCCTTTCTTCCTTCAGGGTATACATATTGAGGTCCTTTAGTCTTTCTCTTCATAGAGCTTTTGATGCACCAAGGGAGGGAAGGCACCATTTTAGTTGCTCTCTTCTGGACCACCTCAGCTCTGTCTATGTTCTTCCTGAGATGTGGTCTCCTGAACTGGATACAGTACACTAGGTGAGGCCTTACCAGTGATTTATACAGCGGTATCACCACCTCCCTCTTTCTGCTGGTAATACCCCTCCATATGCACCCTAGCATCCCACTGACTGGCTCTCCCAACTGCCTTGTCACACTTTTTGGCCACTTTTAGGTAATCAGCTCTGATTACCCCAGGTCTCTTTCCTGTTTGGTGGTCACTAGTACCATTCCCCTATTTTATACTCCATCCCAGTGTTTCTGCACCCCCAGTGCATGATTTTGCACTTGAAATTTTGTTGTCACACTCTTGACCACTCTTCAAGCTTTCTTAGATTCCTCTTCATTTTTTCCCTCTCCCCAGAATGTCAACCTTATTGCAGATCTTAGTGTCATCTGCAAAATGGCATACCTTCCCTTCTAGTCCCTCTGCAATGCCACTAATAAAGACATTAAAGAGGACGGGTCCCAGTACTGATCCTTCTGGCACCCCGCTGGTCACCCTTCGTTCCTTCCTCGAAGTGAACTTCATTTACCACCCCCACCCCCCGGCTCCTATCCCCCAACCAATTTCTTACCCAGTGTACCTAGTGTCTTTGGACCCATCCTAGGCTGCCCAGCTATTTACGAGTCTCCTATGTGGAACAGTGTTGAAGGCCTTACTGAAGTCTAGGTAGGCCACAGCCACTGCTCCACCCTGATCCACTTCCCTGGTCGCCCAGTGAAAGAAATCTATCAGATTTGTTTGACATGACCTCCCCCTTGTGAATCCGTGCTGCTTTGGATCTTGGAAGCCACTGGAGTCAAGATATTCCACAATCCTTTCCTTCAGTAGTGATTCCATTAATTTCCCCACCACTGAAGTCAGGCTGACTGGTCTGTAATTGCCAGCCTCCTTTTTGCTACTAGTTTTGTGAAGTAGGACTACATCTGCCCTCCTCCAGTCCTCCGGGACCACTCCCATCTCCAGTGAGTGGTTGAACATGACTGTCAGAGGTGCAGCTAGCACCTCCCTGGACTCCCTCAATATCCATGGATGTATTCTATCTGGCCCCATTGCCTTGTCCACTTTCAAAGTTTTGAGTTCCTTTAGGACCCTCTCCACTGTAAATGGACTAGTGTCCACCTCCCTACCATCGATGCCCCTGACACTTACCTGTGGACCCTCGCCTTCCCCTTCCTCTGTGAACACTGAACAAAAGTATTTGTTTAGGATGTCTGCCTTTTCCTGGTCCCCTTCCACACACTCCTCCCCTTCCCTCCTTAGCCTTACGATCCCTCCTTTGGTCTTTCTCCTTTCACTTACATACCTGAAAAATGTCTTGTCCCCATTTTTTCACTGCCTGTGCTGTTTTCTCCTCGATTTGTGCCTTTGTGCTCCAGACTGCTTTCCCTGCCTCCCACTGCTTCTCTTTATACACCACCCTATCCTCCTTATTCTGTGTCTCTTTATACCTCCTGAATGTTAACTTTTCTGCCTTTACCTTCACAGCCACCTCTTTTGAAAACCATAGCAGACTCTTCTTCTTCTTCTTGCTTTTGCTTGCTTGCCTGATACAGAGGTTTGTTGCCCTCATTATCCCCGCTTTTTGTTTCGCCCACTGTTCCTCCACTCCACCTAAGTCCTACCCCCCCCACGTGCCATGACATGCCTGAGGCATTCCCCCATCTTTGTAAAATCAGCCCTTCTGAAGTCCAGGACCCTCGCCTTTTTGTGGTTCACTTTGGCCACATTTCTTATATTGAACCACACTGTATGGTGATAACTGGTCCCCGGGTGGCCACCCACAGTGACTCCTGCAACACTGTCCCTGTTGGTGAGTACAAGGTCCAAAATTGCTCCCTCACAAGTGGGCTCTCCCACAAGTTGCCTGAGGAATACTCCCTGTAGGGAGTCCAGGATGTCCCTACTCCTAGCTGAAGCTACAACTGGGATGCTCCAGTCTACATCCGGCAGATTGAAGTACCCCACCAGCAGCACCTCTCCCTTATTTGCCATCTTGTGGCATGTCCTCTTCCCCAAAATGGCACAAATTTACCAAACAAGATACTTCATTACCCCAGTGATCAAAGCAAAATGGGAAATGATCTCTAACCCCTAGAGGCACACACCCACATATTTTGGCTCTGTGAGCTCCTAAAGCCATACTGGGAACAGAGAAATATAGAAACGTAGAAGGTGATGGAAGATAAGGATCATGTGGTCTGCTCTTTTTCCTTATATAATGTAATACCGCATACCCTAGTTTATCTGTGGCTTACCCTCTCTTCCCTATTGTAAGAGTACTCTTATGTCTATTCCATGCATTCTTGAACTCCCCTACCAATTTTACCCCCACCACCTCCACAGGGAGGCTGTTCCAAGCATCCACTACTCTTTCTGTGAAAAAGTACTTCCTCACATTGCCCCTGAGCTTACCCCCCCCCAGCCATGCTCACTTGTTCTTGTACACCTTCTTTTCTGAAAAGATGCTACCCTCCTGTATCTTGTTTATACCCCTGGGATACTTGAATGTCTCTATCATATCCTCCCTCTCTCTTCTCCTCCAGGAAATACATATTAAGGTCTTCTAGTCTTTCCTTACATGACTTTTGGTGCAGTCCTTGCAGCATTTTTGTTGCCCTTCTCTGGACTGCCTTTGTTTTGCCTATGTCCTTCCAGAGATGCAACCTCCAGGACTAGACACAGTACTCCAGATGAGGTCTCACTAATGATCTGTACAGTGGTATAACCACCTCTTTTTTTCTGCTGGTGATACCTCTTCCTATGCACCCTAGCATCCTACTGGCTCGCCCCACAGCCTTCTCACATTGTTTGGTTACCTTTTGGTCATCAGATATAATAACCCCCCAGATCCCTTTCTTGATTTGTGGCCGTCAGTACCTCTCCCCCCATCTTCTACTCCTCCCTTGGATTTCTGTGCCCCAAATACATGATTTTGCACTTCTTTGTATTGAAACTTAACTGCCACACTCTCGACCACTCCTCAAGCATGTTTAGGTCCCTTCTCATTTTTTCCACCCACCGGAGTGTCGACCCTGTTGCAGATCTTAGTATTGTCTGCAAAGAGGCATACCTTCCCTTCCAGCTCCTCTGTAATGTTGCTTACAAAGACATTAAAGAGGACTGGCCCCAGCATGGATCCCTGTGGCACCCCACTGGTCACCCTCCTTTCCTCGGATAGAATGTCATTTACCACCACACACTGTGTCCTGTCACTCAACCAGTTTCTGACCCAGTTTACCACCTTGGGGCCCACTCCCAGGCCGCCCAACTTATTTACCAATCTCCTATGTGGGACAATGTTGAAGGCCTTGCTGAAATCTAGGTAGGCCACATCCACTGCACTGCCCCTCCCTGATCTACCTCCCCGGTCACCCAGTCAAAGAAATCTATCAGATTTGTTTGACAAGATGTTCTCACTATGAATCCATGTTGCCTCAGATCCTGTGCTCTGCTGGATTTAAGAAATATTGTAATTCTTTCTTTTAGCAGTGACTCCATTAATTTCCCCACCACCAAGGTCAAGCTGACTGGCCTATAATTGCCAACCTCCTCCCTGTTCCCACTTTTCTGGAGAGGTACTACATTTGCCCTCCTCCAGTCCCCTGGAACCACCCCCCTCTCTCTATCAATTTGTTGAATAGGGCTGTTAGTGGTGCTGCCGGCACCTCTCTAAGTCCTTTTAATATTCTGGGATGTATCCCATCCGGCCCCATAGCCTTGTCCCCTTTCAGATTCTCGAGTTCCTTTAGGATTCTTTCCTCCATAAACCGGCTAATGTCCACCTCTCTCCCATTTGTACTCCTATCACCCAATATTGGTCCTTCTCCGTCCCCTTCTTCTGTGAATACTGAACAAAAATATTTGTTCAGAATTGTTGCTTTTTCTAGGTCCCCCGCTGCACACCTCCTCCTTCCCTTTTTAACCTCACAGTCCCACCCCTGGCCTTCTTTCTTTCACTAATGTACTTGAAAAAGGTCTTGTCTACTTTTTTTTAATTGCCCGGGCTATTCTTTCCTCTGTTTGCACCTTTGTGCTACTGACTGCTTTCCCCACCTCCCTCTGCTTTTCCAGATACAGTTCCCTGTCTTCCCCCTCTCTCTTTTTCCTTGTTCCGCCTGAAAGCTAGCCTTTTCTCTCTTACCTTCCCAGCCACGTCCTTTGAGAACCATAGTGTTTTTTTTTTCTTTCTCTTTGTTTTGCTTAGTTGATTAACACAAAGGCTTGTTGCCTTTGCTATGGGGTAACAAGGAAGCTACAGGATATTCTTAGTGTGAGAGAAGTCCTGAATTGCCGCAATCTAGTGTTAAATATTAAACCATCCACCATAGAGGGAAAGGAGGCTATATACTGTAAAACAGGTAATTAATAATGCAAAAATAGTTTCGTTTTGTTCGCGCTTATGAAAATAGTGCAAACAATAACAGACAACATCATTTATTGCAAGTTATGAAAATGTATTCATGTTTTATTTAGTGTGTGGTAAAAAGTTAAAATACACATTAACAGAATACAAAAGCAGAAAGCAGATCATTAGTACCACATCGCAAATAATACGCAGCACAGCACAGATCAGCTAGAAACAGCAGCTGTTATTGTCAGTTCATACTGTTGCTGGCAGAAGTAGCAGTGGCTGCAAGACAAAAAAAAATTAAAAAGCAATCACTCTTAAGCCGTGTTAATTTTGTAAACGTAACTTTTAATAAGAAAAAATACAGTACTTGCCATATTAAGAGATTCCTCATGAGCCTGCGATATCCCTGCCAGGTAGAAATCCCATACCACATCCTCTTTTCTTCCCTTCAACCTCTGAAATGCAGTCACAAGCCAATGCAAGCATCTTACTTTAAGAGTGGTCATTCTCAAGTCCACAGTAACGTTTGGTGAAGGTGTCCCTTCGTTTAGCTGATCTGTTATCAGCACAGTGTACCCTTCAGTAAAAGGAGACTTTAGCTCATCTTTGTAGATTTTGCTAATTGTCAGAGCAAGGGGCTGTAACTGGTCAGTGCAGAATGCTGGAACTAATATGGGGATAATGTTACACTGTTCTAGTTTTTCCAGTACATGCTTAGTGGTTTGTGCTCTCCAGAATCAGCATTGCTCGTTGTTACTCTGCAAGCCGGTTTAGTTGTTTAATCTTTCCGATATAGGGCATCAGGATGCTGTTTATGTACTGCAGCGTCATTGTTTCATTAGCCCAGCGATTCTCACTGTGAGTTATGTGCCAATCAGAGAGGAAATCAAAGTTGGGATGGCAGTTAGGTGTTTTCCACTGATGGATCACTTAGGGTGGCAAATACTGTCCAGACAGGGTTACTGACGTGGCCATGGTGACCTGGCGTTGATCATTTATGCCAGTCACCTCAACCTGCCTGCAGCCGCTTACTTCCAATGTCCATGAAGCCAAGGCACAAGATTCACACCTGTCTTATCCACGTTTATTATTAGCTCTGCAGGAATCAATTCCTGCATGGATGTGTTTGAAATTCTGTCAAGAAAAGCTTTTTTCAAATTGGGAAAATCATGTGGTGCTTTCCTTCCTGCTTTAGTGCCCCTTCTCTTACAGTATCTGAGGCATTTTCACTCTCTACCTCCTTCACAAGGAGAGTAGGTCGTCCCCTAGGTTTTGTCGGAAGGGAGGGAGTCATGCTGGTGGGGTCTGGGGCACTCTTTAGCTTTTCTTAATAATCTTTTTAAAAATTTCTCACAGTACTTTCATTTATGGGTTTGCAGTACTTGCCAGTGTAATACCACACAGTGTTCATTACCCCATGAACCGCTGAATAAGGTCCGACTTTAAAACAGAACATCAGCTGTGTATGTGGTGTATGTGGTTTGTCTACGGTTTGCTGGCAGTGTGGCACTTTGCAATTCCTGCACAACACTTTCAGCCTCCTTATGTGAAACTCCAGTACACTCACTTAGCCCATCTGATGTGACCTCAGTAAGTATTGCGAGGTCCCATTTCACCTGCTTAGGGTGTTGCAGCCAAGAATACAGTGACATCCTTACAACCGAATGAACAGAACAGAACGCTGTCGGGGCACCCACTGCAAATGAGTTCTTAAGTGATTGCCTGTAATTGAATCGAATGAGCATATCAGTATTGACTACAGTATAGTGATTTTTTAATTGACTTCCATTGCTGACCTGAAGTTACCTGTTCTAGCACCCCACTCACAGCTGACCTACAGTTACCTAAATTTACCTGCCTGAGGGAGGGGACTATCAGGTACGTTTCTTACTAGTACTGTATACAGTATCAAGAAAGCACATTAACAACATCAGTGTTATGAATTTACAGAGATGAGCTGTGCTATGCTGTTCCGAGAGATGTGAGAGAAATGGGGGTTGTGGTAACATTATTACCCGCATTCTGTTTAGAATGGCAGCAAACCAAAGCCGAATGCTTTTTTTTTTTTAGAGAGTGCCATTTCATGTTGACGCTGTTCTGATGATTACTAGAGAAATGGGGGTTGTGTTTTAATTTTGTTCTAGCCTCCGTATGTTTTCTAACAGTATTGTCTACATTCTATTTAGAACAGCAACAAACCAAAGTAGAATTTTTTTGTTTGTTTGTTTGTTTTAGAGAGATTGCCATTTCACGTTGGCAGCAGACAGAAGAAGCTATCCCTCGCACTTTAGATTTTATGCTGAGGTATGGTAGGCTCCAGGCACAAAATTAACAAAACGTGATATTTAACAGTTTTACAGTACCACTTGCACATAAGTGTTGCAGCTGCTACAACATGCCATAACTCAGAAATGGCTGGAAACAAACCATCGACAATACAAGAATAGAGATCACTTATGGGAGAAATAGCTGAAATGGAAAGGCAGATGATTAAGGTACAGGATAGAGAGGAAGGATACATTAATAGTGGGACCAGATGGGAACTGGCAGGGGAAGAAGGAAATGCTGAGTACCTTATCCAAGCCAATGGGAGAGAACACCATACAACACCAGATGGAGCAGGGGATACTGTTTAAGAGAAAGTCCAGTGTGGCTGGCCTCTGTAGAAAGGGATAAGGGGCCCAGTGGCGCTGAGGGTTGAGGAGTTGGATGCCACACCTCGTTTCATGCCGGTGACCCAGGTTCAGAAGTGGACTCGGGTCGCTGGTGGGTCGGCCGGGGGGAGACAGGCTTGAGCGTCCCACGAGAGCTCGCCTTCTCCAGGGAGGGTTGCACTTGCCTGACTCTGAGGGGAAGCTCGGAGTACTGCAAGCCCCAACCACAGGGGATGGGTGGCCTTTGCACAGCATGGACATCGGCGCTCTGCACCATGACGTCTGGGGGTTCACGCCCTAGGGTAAAGGGAGAAAAACGTGAAAAAAAGAGCCTGCCACCGCCGGGGAGATGGGGAGCCGAGGGACGTGCCCACGATGTGCCTGCACCCACCCAGCAGACCTAAGCTGACAAAACGTAAGTTACGGGGTGTTAGTTCCCCCATCTTGACCCCACCCGGGGGTTAAGCTGCGGCTCCATGGGGTCTCTAGATCCATTGGGGTAGGTGCTAGGCAGTGGGATGTCTGCATTGTCTCCCCTGATGGGTCAGGGGTGGCAGGCTGGGCAGGTGGATAAAAGAGTAATTTAAAAAAAAAAAAAAAAAAAAGGGATAAGGGATAAGGGGTGGCCTGGCAAGACAGTAATAAATCCACCCTTTATAATATGGCTAGGAAAAATCCTACCTTCTCATTCATCTAAACACATCACCTGACCATGGGTTAATTCCCAAGAAATCCACAGTTGACATGCCAAATTACAAAAATCTGGACTGACATCCATGTAAAAAAATTAATCACTGTAGACAAGTATTCAGACCGCAGCCAGGGGTATGCGGTGCCTAGGTCAAATAGATATGCAGACTGGATAGAGAAGGAGACCGGCACCCGCTTGTAGGCACATTTTGGCTACACATTTTTTCCCAACATGAAAAGAGCAGTGGACCAGATGGGCTTTCGATTAAAACTTTTTCTTTATTTCATCACTTAAAAAGTTCCCATAAATATGTGCAAAAAAGTGCAGACAAAGTCCACTGGTAGCATATAATACGTAAAGTCCAAAGAATATACACACACTGCTGCAATAACTCATGTAAGGGTCATGGGCACGTGCTTCCCGATGCATTTCATTCACAACTAAGCTTTTCTCAAAAGATAGCATATAATCCTATAGGTGTCTCTTATAAATTCCACATTTAAAATGAATGTGCACAAAAAAAATTAGATATACTAGTTCTGTTCTCAGATCCCACTGTGATAACTATCTAACATAGTCAGAGCTAGCTATATACATTAACACATTAAGAAAACACTGTGCTCCAACAAAAGACATGTTTTAGGCACCAGAGATACAATTTGTATGTAGGATTAATATTTGCACCATAACAAGAGGAACTAGCCATCAAGTTCGTCAGTGTACAACTGGTAGCAGCATCTTTCATAGACATCTTGTTAAGGAAGTGCTTCCACGGATCATGGGCCAGTGACAAGGTGCAAATACCTGAAACAGAGAACAAAAATCTTATTAACAAATGTGCTTGTTCAAGTTAGTACCTGATTGCAGCAATGGTAGACAACACAGAATGGCAACTCAAACTCCTCCACTCCCCCAGGACAAAGATAGCAGCAATCATATAACAGTCCACATAAATGTAAGGGTAGTTACAGAGAGCAGTACAGTTACTTCACTAAGAATGGGCTGATTTAACGTCTTTCTTTTAGACCTCTGCCCTCCATAGCTTGTAGTGAAAAAATCCAGTATTGCTTTTTTTTGAGTAATACATTGTCATAGTTACCATCCATCTTAAGTAAAAAAATGTTTTCATTACCCAGAAAAGAAAACACATGATCAGATCTATTCCTGTCTTTAAGGATGTGGACTGCCAATGCATTTTTAATGTCACCTTTGTCAATTGTATGTAGGTGTTCCCCTATCCTCAATTTAACTTGTCTTTTTGTCTTGCCAATGTAGAAACTCCTGCAAGTACATTGCACTAAATATATGACTCCACAAGTGTTGCATGTGATGAATCCCCTGACCATGGCATCCCTACCTGTGGAGAGATTGTGGAAATGATCTGCTGTTTTGACATCACTGCGAAACTTGCAGTTGCTACACTTGTGGCAACCGTCCTTTCTCTTGGGTAGCCACATTCTCTGGTTTTCTTGTGGGGGCTGTACTATATGTACAATCATGTCCCTAATATTTCTTCCCCTACGATAAGCCATTCTAGGGCTATTCACTTCCGGATCTCTCAAACCAGGTTCCTTTTTGACTACATGCCAATGTGTTCTGAGGACTGAAGAAATGTGTTTAGAAAGCCACCTGGGGGTCATGGTTATGTACTGTAGACTTTTCTTTCAGGAGTTTAGATCTGGGTATAGCATCTACAGAAGTTCTTGCTTCTTGTACAATCTTCTCCCTATAATCCTTGTCCCTTAATATGACTTCCAATTGGTCTGCTCTCAGCAGATAACTATTCTCCGTACTGCAGTTTCTTTTTGTCCTTTTAAACTCCCCTTTCAGTATTGCTGAGATAACGTGTTGCACGTGACTGCTACTAGCTAGGAGGAATGCATTTCTGTCAGTAAGTTTTTCTATACAAATCAGTACTGATACCAACTAACCCATCTTTTTGTATAATCAAATCCAAAAAGTTGATTTGTGTCCTACTGAGGCTGACACTAAATTTTAAATTGGGATTACTGTTTTCTAAGAACCTGACAAATTTAAAGAGTTCTTCTTCTATACCTTTCCAGATACAAATTTCCAAACAAACTTCCAAGATTCCAAACACTGGCACCCGAGTGCAGTATTAGGGAGGTGGTGTACTTCTGGGGTGTGCCATCCTTCAGATGAGACGTTAAACCATGGTCCCTTTTACCCATTCAGGTGCTGTCCTGGTGGGTGTCCAAGTGGAAGTAAAAGAACCCAAGGCATTCTTCACAAAGAGTAGGGGACATTCCCAGTGTCCTGGCCAATATTCCCCTTCCCATAAAACTGGTGCATGCAACTGTCCAAGGCTGTGTGTGGGTGTTGATGTGCAATATGGCTGCCACTACACATTCAGTCACTTTACTACCAGTCTAGTATTACTTGTAAAGCGCTTTTGGATACAGTGTGTATAAAAAGCACTATATAAATGCTTATTCTTCTTTTTCTTCTTCAGAGGAGTATGACATCACCAATGTATCTCCTTCAAAGACCAATTTTATGGTGGAATGGGTTAACATCCTCATCTCTGATGATGTCATACTTCCATTTAGCCATAAAAAGATTCATGTAATTTGGTGCAAAACCCATACCCATCATAATACCCTTCTCCTGCAAGTATAAATGATTTCTATAATAAAAGGTGTTACATTCCAAAACAAACTTTGATAGCTATATTAGTACTTCAGTAGGAAGAGTTGCATGATCTGCCTATATCCATTTGTAACCCCTTTGTTACCCGGGGTTACTAGAATCCCAGTAAGACCTAGTGGTAGGCAGGGAAGGCAGCTTGTGAAACTCCAGTTAAATGGGTTTCACACTGTCTCACTCTGTCCTCAGTCACAGCTGAGACTTGAGAGATGACATCACCATAGAACTGTCGCAGCTGCATGAGCCACATTGGAATCTACAGCTCAGGGAGTGAGTTTAGAACTTTGGGAAATTTCAAAGTCATTCTTCAGTTTGTCCTAAAGCAAACAGGAAGGAAGTCGGTCAGTCTTCAGTTTGTTTCAAAGAAGAAGGAAGTATTCCTGTGTTTACCTTTTTTTTTTAAAGTGGTGGAGACCGCTCCCCCGGTCTCAGTGCCCCCCTCCCTCCGGGGGGGGAGGAAAAGTTCTCTGTGGGTTCCAGGGGCAATCCCCTTCTCCCTCCATGGAAGGAAGCTGCCTGGTTTTATTTAGTCTGTTCTTGTATAACAGCAAAGGTTATAGTACTTCGCCTGTGGGGCACCTGCAACGAATGGGTGAGTGTTTGGCTCCATTTGAAGGGGCAAACAAATTGTTTTCTTCAGTTGGGAAATGAATGTGGACTGCTATTTGGGAGGACTATGTTTACTAGGACAAACAAATGGAGCAGTCAAACAGTCTAAAGTTTTATTGGATTTCAAGTAATGCTGTAGAGGGGGGTGCTTCAGGTCGTCCACCGTTCAATCTACATTTTAAAGTTCTAAAGTTTTCTGTGTGTATCCAGAGAAATGGCTGGGTATGGGCTGTGGGAGCTGGAGGTGGAAAAACCCCCCATCTTTAGTAACCAGGTCCACCTCTATGGATTTCTTCTGTGTTTTGCTACTTGCCTCATGCACTTGGCCAGTGATGGGGTGGGTACCCAGACGTGGGTCGCAACTTGAAAATCTCTCTAGGAGTCGCAGACTCTAAGTGGTGTGGGGAGCCACAGGATGGGAAAATTACTCCTTGTTGGATGGGAGTCTCCTTGTTTGATGGGAGTTCGATTGGAAGTAAGAAAACAAATCTCTCTAGGAGTCATAGACTCTAAGTGGTGTGGGGATCCACAGTTTGGGAGTCTCCTTGTTTGATGGAATGTCTTTCCAAGTAAAGTTTGGGTTCATTCTTCAAGTGGACCGGCAGTCAAGTGGCTGGCAGGGGAGCCGGGCCAGTCGGGCTATGTATCCAAAGCGCATGCAAAGTCTGGGCTGAGTGCCTGGTGGGTCCAAAGCCAGACAACAGTAGTAATGAGTTCATTCTTCAAATGGACCGCTTGGTTAACCTCTAATCTGCACATACAGGAACGTAGCCCTTTGGGGGACCATGCAATGCTTTGTTTATGTTCAGTTAGTTAATAAATAAAGCCACACTGAAAAATCCCAATTCTGGTTCTGGACATTGCAGTTATTGCTTCCTGTAGTTGGATTTACTTGGGTGCCCCTGTGCAGAGTAGCCAAACCTAGGTCCCTTGTGCCAGGTAACCTCATCCTCCCCGAACCCAGGTCCCCCACCAGGTATTGCTGCCAACGCCAACAGCATGCCACCTGTCATTTTAGTAAAAAGGCAGGGGTGGGGTCCTTACACATTTATGTGGGTTCAAAGTGTATATGCTGTAATGTACTTTAGAATGAAGACACTGTCTCTTTAAAAGGCTTTAGGAATGAACTTACAAAAATAGCCTTAATTGTTCTAATGGCTAGGGTGGATCTGGTACATTTCAAGATAAGGGAGACAGGTATATAGCCCAGGAAGGCATAAAATATCCCACTGTGTCCTTCCATGACAGAGAAAGGTAATGTAGTGACCTAGGAGTCAGGGGTCAAGCCAAATGCATGGACCAGATGTAACTGGGGTTGACATGAAACCTGACATGGAACCACAGTGACACCTACAGAAAAATGTAAACTATTGCACCCTAACATACTGGGGTTGTGGCTGGAAGATGACCAGCCTGTATGTATAAGACACACATTCTGAACTCAGGGCAGCTGGAAAACAGTTTAGTTGGAAGGCAGATAGTCTGTCCAGCTGGCATATACTTGAAGACCAGAAGTATATGTGTAGACCTGGGAAAATCTCTAAAACCAGACCTGAGTGTGGGGAAAGTTTGGCTTGTCCCATACTGAACAGAACATTTTGATTTTAAGTCAGAATTTTGGAAACCAAGACTTTTCACCAAGAAAAGCACCTGTAGATTTATTTTTAAAAAGGACATTCAGAGGAACTGACTTGGAATGCAGTCTTGCTACAAGATTGTTGCTTAAGGACTCACCTCTATAACAACATGTAAGATCTTGTCTGAACTCTAACATCAAAACAAGGTATAGTTTGGAATACAGTATCTAGTGTTTTCTGTAAACCATCCAGTTTTACTTTTGTTATTGTCTGCATTTCAAAGTTATTCCAAACTGTAGACTTTTCTGTATTGCTTTTAATTTAAGTGAACTTTTATGATTTTCTTATCAACTCTGCCTAGGGGTCTGATTGTGTGATTTAACGTTTTAATAGAAGAGTTTTGAAAGTGTGTGTCTTGAAAAATAGAACCGCTCGGCTATCGTATAAAACTACATAGGCAAGACATAGCCAGTGGCCATGGTGGGATTCAAATACTGAAAGTAGTGCAGAGTCAAGGGAATTCAAAACTGCAGAATCCACCCTCCCACTGGGAAAAGGAAGGTTTGGTGGTAAGTCTTCCTGAAACCCATACTCCTGCTCACGAGTTCTTAAAAAGGGGTATCCTCTCTGTAAATAGGAGGTCCTGATGGGCTATCCAGGGGTTGGGGGCCAGGGGCTCATGACAGAGGGTTCCAGGGTGGTACATAAATTCTGAAAGTACTCCATAGCCTGTAAAAAGTCAACGTACTGGCAAGGGGCTCTGTTAGGGAGTAAATCCCTGAGATTATTGGTCTCCCTGGTGGGTTAACTAAGTCCTTATGAACTTCAGGCAGACAGTAGAATGCTGCTCTCACAGGATGCCTAACAGTGAGAAAATCAATGACCTGGGTTAGTAGCCAGTTTCTTCCTTTAACCAATATTATGTACTTATCAATCATTACTTTAAAATCATTCATTTTGTCAGATTTTAATTTAATAAAATACACAGTGGCGTTAAGTTGTCTTTACACTTCCTCTTCATATTTCACACTACCTAAAATAACTATTATACCATGGACCCAAAAACAAGCACAAATCCCTGAAATTTCATTGGTTGGCTGGCACTTTCCAGCAGTTATAAATCCTCCAATATACCCACTGGAAAAGGTGCCAGCCAACAAGTACTAGTGCCACATTACAAATATCACTACCGCCGATACACTTCAAAGGAACCGCCGCCATTTGTAATCGCCGCATAGCAATCAAATCTAAACGGTAATAAAAAATGAACATCAGTTTCCACTCGTTAGACTTCAACACCTACAAAATATCTTTACCGAAGAAAATGAGGCATCCGATCCACAAAGCGACAGCATACTTAAAGCGGGCGTTAAAACTCCACAGAAAGCTGTAGCAATATCCCGGCTTGGCCTGCAAAACTAGCGACACAACAGCACAAACTTACCCGGCAATGAAGCAGCAGCCCCCTCCTCCAACTGCAATATCGGGTATTCTACAGATGGACGGAATAACATATGCTCACAAACTAATCGCAAACTCGAACTTTAAAGAAACAAGAACCAAATATCAAACCTGAGAGCAATTCAATGAAAAATGTGACACATTGAAAAGTTCATAGAAACTATAAAACGTTATTTCAACACAATTGATTTCATAAATGTTGTTTCACAAATAAAACATTTAATGCTGTTTAACAAAATAACTAATTACATGTTGCACTTCTGAAATGTTTATTAAAATTATTAATAACATAAAACCTTCTCAAATGATCATTAAAATTATTATTACACAAATAAAACCTATTCAAAACATTTTACCTGTCTCTATATTCAATACTAAAAGGAACTATTTTCTCAATGGAAGAATATATCCACCATTATCACAAAATAACTCACAAAACAAACAATAAAAATAAAAACAAATAAAAATTATTCCTACCATTGTATAATAGCAATATACCCCTCCAGGGTGTGGGTATACTAGTGGATTTACCACGGCTGGTGTGGTTAAGTCACTCGACCTGCTGACCTCGTGACCAAACCACACCAGCCGTGGTAACCACCAGTATACCCACACCTGTCAGGGTATATTGCTTAATTGCCCCTCCTCTTTGTCTGCTGGCTTGATGGTAATTTCTGTATTGTTACCCAAGCCTTGTAGAGTCAGTTGCTCATTTTTACTAAGATTAAAGAAAACTCTATTGTAATTCCCATGTTCCAATTTACAAATGTCATCTTCACAACACTTTAAGAACATTTGTAATGCAGGGAATGGGGGGGGGCAAAACATAGATTTAGGTTTAAATTTATTTAAACCATCCACAGATACATTGTTAATATCACCTGTCCCAGGTTTGATTTTTGAATTCTCCAAGTTCTCTTTACTGGAGAAAAAAGAGTTAAGGCTAAAATTATGAATCATTTTATTCAAATATACAATGGTCACAAAGAGAATCAAACCTGCTTGTGGGGGTGGAGAGACCTCTACTGAGTACTGAAATTTCTGTTCCACTTAGTTCATAGTTTAACAGATTAATGACGTTTAGTTGGGGTGTGGATTCTTCCCTCTCCACCATCCTCTCCTCCATTGTCTTCTTTGAGTGGCACTTGCTCTTCCACCCCCCCTCCTCTTACTCCCTCGACGTGTCTATTTTCTGTTCCTGGGGTGTATTTTTTCAGCCTTTGGCTCCTCTATGGGGCAGGTGGTGTGTGGGGTGAAATCTCCTTCAGCTCCTCCTCCCCTAATAAAAAATCCCAGTCTGATTCCCCACTTTCATTGCCATGGTTCTATGTGATAATAACGACTGCACAAAGGCAATCGCTATTATCGTGACCTGTATTATAGCCGAAAATATTTTCGGCGATATGCAGAAAAAGGCTACCAGGAATTGTAAATAAAGATTCTCAACTCCAGGGGGGTGCATGTTGGGGAGGGGGGCACATCCTGGTTAAAAAAAAATCTAAGTTCCGCAGCTGCAGGAAGCGCAAAAGGAACACCTGAACCCAGGACCTGCTCCATCGGAGCCAACCACCCTACCCACCACACAACATGGTTGGCTCGGCAGAAGCACGCTCACCACAGGGTCACATCCCGGTTCCCCATCCCTCCATGTCCTGTCGCCCACCCTAACTTCGCGGTCGCAATCCCCCTTCAGTCACCCATGCTGATAGTGCCATCATATGGGTCGCCGTTATGACAGTCGCCCATATGCGGTCACTATCATCATGATATACCCATTGCCGCTAGCCTTTGTGCCATAATCAAAAGTTCCTGGGGTTCTTTTTAATATTGATTTAGGTTTCACAGTGGCATCAATGTTTTTCTTAGGTGAGTTCCAGTTAAATACTTTATTGTCTCTAAAGTCTCCGATATCACTTTCAAATTTAGTCCTTTTAACCACTTTAATCTTAGCTTCGTAGCATTTTAAATTCTTCAAGAAAGTGTCCTGCAGCTGTCTGAATTGTGGAGTATTGCTGTACTTATTTATTGCAGCTTCTCTCTTTTCAAGTTCCTCGACGGAGACTTTAGAGACAATAAAGTGTTTAACTGGAACTCACCTAAGGAAAACACTGATACCACTGTGAGACCTAAACCAATATTAAAAAGAACCCTAGGAACTTAGTTTGGTACTCTCTCAACCCTTTCCTAAGTCTCCCTGTTTATAAATTATTTGTTATCCATCAGGTATCTCTCAAATGAGCTGCAAATGTTAGAGAATTCCTCAATTTTCTCTCAAGACTATAGTGGATTTGTTCTATTTCTATGAACCTATCGTAAATTTAGCCATTCCTTGAAGGCGGGGGAATGAGTTCCTTCCAATGCTGTAAGATGGTTTTTTAACATTAGTAAGTGCTATATTTATGAAATGGTACACTTCCTGATTATTGTTAACTTGTGAGAGTATGTTAAATCCCCAAAGAATTCCCCCGGGTCAAAAGGAAGGTCTACACCAAGCACTTTTTTGACTAGCTCCAAGATTTTGCTCCAAAACCATTTTAATTCTGGACATACGACAAACATGTGAGACAAGGATCATTTGTTTCCTTGAAATCTCAGGCATAATTCAGAAATGTCATTATTAAATGTGTATAATCTGTACCAGGTTAAATATGCCCTTTGTGTAATATTGAACTAAATCTGTGTGCCTGGACACCCTTTGCCACCTCTTTTGGAAATCTCAGTGC
Source organism: Neoceratodus forsteri (assembly GCA_016271365.2). Classification (NCBI taxonomy): domain Eukaryota; kingdom Metazoa; phylum Chordata; order Ceratodontiformes; family Ceratodontidae; genus Neoceratodus; species Neoceratodus forsteri. The sequence goes on along the minus strand of CM028134.1, from coordinate 384,464,815 downwards.
TTGTTTCCAGATTTTTTTTGAAATCTCCTTTTCTAACTCTAGCTCCCATGATCACTTTAGTAATTCTAAAGTTGTAGTAAGCCTACCTTTTAAAAAATGTAGATCTGGCTAATCATCCTCTCTCCATCCTGACTCTCCCTGAGAAACACTTCCAATGGTGAGAAATTAATAACATTATGTTTGCCAAAGGTCTTTCTAACCCATTGTCTTAGTTGTAAATATAGTACATAATGTCTAGCAGGTAATGAAAAAAGATTTCTCAGTGTATCAAATCCATCAGTTTTGATCCTTATGCATGTCCTTCAAACAGGTCAGTCCACATTCCTTCCATTATTTCCAAAGTCTGTTTAATCCCACTTGGTTTCAGATAACAATTCCCATAAACAGGGGAGTATGGGTGGTCACTACCCTTTGCCCTACCAAGATGTTTGCATCATGATATATCTCTACGGTAGATTTTGGAGAGGGAGGATAATCCTTGATCTGTGCATAAGAGTGCATTGGCACAGTTAAAACTGACCATATATCTTTATATGGTGTTAAATGTAATTCATTGCTTACCCATTGAGGCTCTACAGGATTTCAAGAGTACATAACAGCATGTTGTTCCAACCAAGATGCTATATAATACGGGTACTGATTTGACAATTCTAATCCTGCAAGATCTGTTGAGGCATAGAATTTATCCACTTTCAACCTAGCCTTCTTGTCCCACCACAAAAACATTGTAATTATGTTGTCCATATTCTTAACTGTTTGGGCGCTCTGGCTGGGAGGTTCTGAAACAAAACTAAGAATAGAGGGAGAACATTCATTTTAACTATGTTGACCCTCTCCATCACAGTCAAAGGCAACAATGCCAATCTTTCTAAATCTTCTTTAACTTTCTTTACCAACAGACAGGTTGATTACATTTTCAGGTTTTTTTGGACAGAATTATACCCAGATAGCTAAATGAGTCCTGCACAATGATGTTATAGTCTAAAAACCTTGAATGGATCCTTCCCCAAATCACCATCTCTGTTTTATTCCAGTTTGGTTTGTAACCTGAGACAGCAGAAAAAGCCATCACTAAATCAAAAAAATATGTTATTGAATTGGTTGGGCTATCCGGATATACGAGGATATCATCTGCATATAGTGAGATTTGGTGATCCTCTATCAGATTTTTTTATTTATTTACACTTTATGCTGCCTCCTCTGTGGAGCCAACAGGTGGCTCTGGCCCTCCCTTGGAAGGCTCCTCCTCTGGCTCCAGTCATCCTCCGTTATGCTGACCCCCATGATTGCCCTGCATATTACCCCCCTCCCACAATGGGGCCAGGATGAGGGGCGCCAGCTTACTCCTCACCCCAGAGCACAATCCAGAAGTTGGGGACAGCATCACGGATGGATGCACTGGTCATCATGGGTCCTGTCAGCTCTGGCTTTTCCTCTGATTTTTTCCCCGAGTCCACATGCATGCAATGGGTGAGGTGACTGTCTCCACCTCTGTGGAGGCAGCCTAGCACCCTGCACATGGGCCCACCCCATGCATGGCTGTGTGCCTGTGCTGACACTCTGCCACTGCTGGGTGTCAGACTACAACGCACAGCACTAATACCCCTCCCCAAGATAGGAGAGCTGTCTATGGATGTTCAGTCCTTCCTCACCCCAGCTGACCCCCAAGCAACCCAAGTCCATCCACAAATCCAGGTTGTCAGTGTGGTGCAATGTGTGGCATCCAGCACCTCAACCCTCAGCGCCACCAGGCTGGCATCCCTATCTCAGATTTTAATATCTGTAATCTTGCCTCTGATAATTTATGATAATGGTTCTACATAAAGTGCAAATAATGGGGAACAGAGGGCATCCCTGTTTAACGCCTCTCTTCAGGTTGATCTCTTTTGATAGTATAGAGTTGGCTCTAATCTTTGTGGTTGGTGCCCCATAAATTAACTTAATCCAGTGGGAGATGTTTGGCCCTAGTCCAGCCTTTGATGGTGTCGACATTAAAAAAGACCAGTCGACCCTGTTGAAGGTCTTCTCTGCATCACTCGCCACCCAGGTGGCATCTTCCATTTTTATTTGCTCTATTATATTTAATGTTATGTCCTGTATTATCAGAAATTCTCCTGCCTTCTGTAAACCAGCTTTGATCTGTGCTGATTACAATTTGTATTACCTTACCTAATCTCTCAGTCAAAATGTTCAAGAAAATGGTATAGTCCAAATTTATTAAAGAAATCTGGTGATAAAAAGAGTATGATTCAGGGGATTTTTCTCCTTTAAAGGGACACTGTCATCCTGTTTTTCATCATATTATTTCTAGTTAAAAACCTACATTTTGTGATTGCTTACCTTCTCTAAAATTCATTGATGTTGCTGTTTGTTTTGTCTGTCTCCTTGTTTAGTAGAACTGAACTGCATGCTAGTGTATATTTATAAACAATCTTGTTTTGTTTGCAATCTTGGATCTGTTCTTACTGCATACTTTCTAAGCATTAGAAACAGCCCCAAACAATGCAGTCACTGATGAGGCAGTAGCTTCCTAAACTCCCAGTGCCTCATAAGTGGCTAGACTGTGTTGTGGGTTTTCCCAAGTCCAGGAAAGAAGCAGTTGGATTTGATCAAGGAATGTAAAAAAAAAACTGTGTTGGTGTGGTAACACCAGTATGTTGGGCAGTCTGTTTTTCACTTTTTTAAAGAAAAAAGAATCAGAATCAAACTACCAGCTACATCTGCAATCTTTACAGAATGTTTGCAATCATAAAAAGTGTTTTCAAACTAAAGACACTTTAAGACCTAAGGGAGTTGACAGTGTCCCTTTAAGTATTGAATTACATGTGCCTCATTAAAAGAGTGAGGGAGATGTGAGTTAGTGATTAATGAATTAAACAAGTCTACCAGATAGGGAGTTAGAAATCTGAGAATTCCTTAAAAATTTCTGTCGGGAATCCATCTGGGCCTGGGGATAACCCCAATGATAAATCTGTTATAGAGCCTTGTACTTCTTCTAAGGTAATCTTCCCATCCAATACATTTTTTCTCTGTCCCCTCTATTTTGCAAATGTACCATATGTAGAAAGTTGTTGATCCGTCACTGGGGTGTAAAGTTTTTCATAGCACTGGCTAGAACCTCTCCTATTTCCTCAGGATCAGTATATAGTTTCCTAGACTCATCCTTTGCACAGTCTATTGTTTTATTAGACTCTCTGCTTTTACCTGCCATGCCAGTAATCTATCTGGCTTCTTGCCCATGAAATAATACTTAGATTTTGCTCTACTATATACCCCTTTGGCTTGGTCCTCTAAAGCTCCATTGTATTTATCCCTCAAGTACAGTACTTTTTATAGATCTATGTTGGACTTTGTCATGTTATATGTCTTTTCTACCTGTGTTAAGTCCTTGTCCATTTGATGTAAAGACTGATGAGCCAATTTCTTTTCATAATTCACATACTGTAGGAGATCACATACTGTAGCCTCTTATTGTTAATTTCAGTACTTCCCAAGCTGGCTTAATTGATAGCCTTTCCCTTCATTATTAATAGGTTCATAGGTGTGGGTTACAGATCCATTAGCTGCAAGAGCCATATGTGGACCTGCCACTTATCAGTGGACAAAATCCCATTTCGTATCTCCCATATACTGGACAAGAAGATGTTTGTAGGCTGTCAGACTGTCAACACTCACCACTTCATTGGGAAGTGCATTCCACATGTTCACTACTTGTTGGTTGAACCATCTTCGCCTTTTAGTGGTATTATACCTCTCTCCATGTAGCTGAAATGGATGGGCCCTAGTTTCCCTCCCAGACTTTCCTTTCCAAACTAATCCTGCTGGTTCCCAGAGTATATCTCTAGTTAACGCATTGTATACATAACAGAGATCACCTCTTGTTTTGTGGTGAGTTATAGAAAACATCCCCAGTCTCTGTAGTCTAACATGATATTCTGTGTCCTTTACTTTATAGACCTTTTTAGTGAACCTTCTCTGAACCCGGTCAATTGCTCTGCTGTTCCCTATAGTTTGCGGAGTACTGACAGGGGCACCGCACTCGAGAATGGGTCTAACCAAAGTCCTATACAATGGCACCAGGACCTCCTCGCTCTGACTCTTGATGTTTCTCAAAATGTTGCCTATGATTGTATTAGCTCATTTTGCAGCTTCAGTATTATGCTTATCAAAACTTAGGGTGTTTGCTATTATTACCCCCAGATCTTTTTCCTTTTTTGTACAAGCTATGGTTTTTTTTTATTTATAACATATTGTGCTTTGGTATTGTTTTGTCCAAAATGCATTACTTTGCATTTATTTTCATTAAACCTTAAATTGTGTTCTATTGCCCACTTTTCCAGGTTGTTTAGCTGCATCTGAAGCTTTACTATTGACACTTTGTCACTGACAATGGCTCCTACTTTAGTGTCATCTGCGTACTTGCAGATCCATGCTCCTTCAGTCACCTGCATGGAGGAGACAAAGATGTTAAATAGCTGAGGTCCCAGAATTGATCCCCGGGGTACCCCACTTGTGACCATTCCCCAATCTGATAGATAGCCCCTCATTTGCACTCTCTGGGTTTTTTCCTTTAGCCATGAAGTGATCCAGCTCAAAAGGAATGTATTAATCCCAAGTTTCTGAAGGGTTTTTTATAATATCATGTGAGACGCAGAATCAAAACCTTTTGTGTAATCAAGATATACAACATCAACTGGGAGACCCAGATCCAGAGCTTGACTCACTGGTTCAAAGAAGTACATTAAGTTACTGGCACATGATCTGCCTGATGCAAACCCATGTTATGATACATCTACCGATTGTAATTGCCTTACGTTTTCTTCCAAAAAATCTTTAATAAAACTTTCCATAAGTTTACCAGTCACTGATGTAATGCTAATGGGGTGATAGTTTTCTACTTTAGCCTTGTCGCCTGATTTATGAATGGGTGCAATGTGCACCATCCTCCATTCTTTCAGCACCCTACCTTCCTCTAGGGACTTATTAAAAAGAATTGCCAATGGTTCTGCTATTTCATCTGCCGGGTTATAGAGAAACATAGGGTGATATCCATCTGGTCCCCCGAATTTGTATCATTTAAGGTTCCTTTGTTTTGTATTAACCTGAGTGATAGTTAATTCTGGAAGCCTAGCTTGGTTCTTGGTTTCACTATTTATTTAGGTGTTATCTCCATTATGTCTTTGATAAACACTTAAGAAGTATTTGTTAAAAATATTTGCCATATCATCTTCCCTGTCTATTACTCTGTTTCCTTCCTTCAGATGAATTATCTGTTTTTGACCACTTCTTAGGCTTCCAATATAATTATAGAATTGTTTGCAATTTTATTTTTTGTTTGTAGTCAAACCTAGTTCTGCTTTTGCCTTTGCTCTTCTTATAGATTTGTTGCATCCTTTCGCTAATGCTTTATATGTTTCAAACCTTTCTTGAGTGGGGTTGGTCCTATATTTTTTATATACCCTTTCTTTTTAACTCACCATCTTACGTATTTTATTATTAAACTATTTGGGTACTCTTCCCTTTTTGTTATATTTTTCTGTTTCTGGGACAAAGTTACTAATACAGGTCTGTAGTGTAGTATTTATTTTCATCCATGCTTCTTCTAGGGTTAGTTTAGCAAGTTCTTTCTTCCAACCCCAACCTCTTAAAAAGTGTTCTATTTGTATGTAATCTGCCCTTGCGTGGTTTCTTATTTTAGTTTTTCCTGCCACCTTGGCTGTTACTTCTAATATAGAGCATTTGACCATATTGTGGTCACTAGTTCCTAGAGGTTGTATAACCATGACATTCTTTATAACCTCGTCCATGTTACTCAGTATTAAATCTAAAATGTGATTGTCCCTAGTATTTTCTTTCACAACTTGTTCTAGGCAGTTCATGCATATTTCCAGAAATTTATTCTCCACATTATTTTTACCCTGTAGTGATTCCCAGCATATGTTTGGGAAGTTAAAATCTCCCATAATGATGCAGTTTTCAGTAATCTGCATACTGTCGATTCGGTTCAAAAATTGTGCATTCTCTATTTCTGTTAGATCTGGGGATCGGTAACACAAACCCAGCATGATATCTTTTTTCCCTGTATTAAGTTTTATCCACAATTGTTCAACTTTAGCATACTCTGTCTTTATTGGCAAGAACATGGGCTTTTAAGTATGAGGCTATATATAATCCTACTCCACCTCTGTTTTTATCTGCTCTAGGCTTATGAAAGAAATCATATCCCTGTATCTCATCTAACCACTCATCTTCCATGAGCCGTGTTTCTGTTAGACCACAAATATCAATGTTGTCTTTAGCATTATGTGCTTACGTTTGTCTATCTTGTTCTTAATGCTTCTAGCATTAATAAGTAGGACTTTGATATCCTCACCATTTGTAACCTTAATATTGGAAATATTTCCCCTCTCCTTTGTAGTTATATTAATGGTCTCCATCCCAATCCTGCCCTGTCTTCCCTCCTAATTCAGTTTAAATGTTTATCAATCTGTGATCTAAACAGCTGCACCAGTTCTTTACTTCCCTTTCTATTTAGAGGCAAGCCATCTTTACTATGTAATGACTTGTTATTACTAAATATTTCACATGATTTAATACAGTGGATCCCATTCATAAGGCACCATCTTCTCAACCAGTTGTTCGCTCTGTATGTTTTCCAGTTAAGTTTCTCAGTGGCCCTCGGTACTGGCAGGATCTCAGAAACAATTATGGTACCATTTATATTTCTTATCAATTTTTCTATTATCATAAATTCTAAGAACATCTGGTGCTCTCTGGTATTTTTCAGGTCATTTGTTCCTGCATGTATTATAACTATAGGACTGTCTTCCTGTTTCTCTACTATCTTTGGTAACAAAACTGAGACATCGGATAGTTTAGCTCCTGGCAAGTATGTACTAGTCACCCTTTCCTTTAAGTTCTTTGTTGTGTATGCATCAGAAAATTTGACGATCGAGTCTCCTGTTACATGAATCCTATTTCTTATTTCACTGTGAGTAACCATGGGGTTCTCCAACTCCACATCAATAATATCAGCCCTAGCACCACTTGATAATTGTACCACTGTTGCTTGTGCTTGTGTCAGGTCTGTACTTGATTCCCCATTTATATTTTCCTCCACTTCCCTTCTATTATCTACTTCATTTGATACCCTGTTTTCCTCATTGCTCTGTGCTACTGTATCTGCAGCAGTTCATCTGCCAGTGTTTCCACACTTTCAATTAAGTTTTGTAGTGGTGCAAATGAGTTCCTAATAGGCATATTAAAAGTCATTGCTCTCCTTCCTTTCTTGTGTTTACTAGTATTTTTTTTAACTTTTTTTTATTTAAATGTGGAGGAAGACATTTTCCCTTTTTTTAACAATAATAACCATACATTCTCACAACAGTACAAAGAATTAAACAAACAAACAAGAAAGGATTCCACCTAATACAATTGATCTAGACAGTGAAGCATCATTTAAGTTCACAGAGGAATAAAAAGGGAGAACCATAAGGGTTACCACTTAAATATGATCAGACTGTCAATAGAATCTTTCCAATGTGCATAAATGAAATTTAATATTCAATATTTAATATTTAATACTTAATAATAGGGGTCATTGCTTAAGAGGTAAAAAAACGGTGAGGGATGAGGTCTCTTAACTAAGGGTCTCTTCTCTGGTCTCGTCTTCCTGGTTGATTTTTAAGGTACAAACTCTGGTCTCTAGGTACCCACATATAAGACCCATCTCCACTAGGTCAGCTCAAATTGAGCCTGACTTTTGCTCAGGACCGCTGTTAGATCCTCCATTCTATATATTGCAATCATTATATCACCTCCTCAGGAATCCATGCATCCACAACCCTCTCTGTGAAAAAATACTTTCTAACATTACCTCTGAGCCATCCCCCCTCTATCTTCAAGATGTGCAAGAACAATGGGGCACAATTTAAAGATAGAGGGGGATGGCTCAGAGATAATGTTAGAAAGTATTTTTTCACAGAGAGGGTTGTGGATGCATGGAACAACCTTCCTGAGGAGGTTGTGGAGACAGGAACAGTGGGAGAATTCAAGAATGCATGGGACAGTCATAAGACAATTCTAGTGGAGGGGTAGGAGGAAGTAAGCTGTTGCTTAACTAGAATCTGCAGCTTATCCATCAGGTAGGGAAATGGGCAGACTAGGTGGGCCAAGAGGTCCGTATCTGTCATCAAATGCTATGTTTCTATCATGCCAATGGTCTAATGTAATCTGCTGTGTGGTAAGCCACTTTCTGGTGATGGACTTTTGGGCTGCTAGACAGGTGATCTTAAGCAGTTTCCCCGTGGGGGGGTCTTTATAATTTTTTGGAGTGTCCAGGAAGAAATAAAGCATAGGGGTTAAGGTAAGATCAGGTCCAAACATAGAGTGAATGGCTCCTTGCAAATCCCAAAAAAAGTGGCCAGTGCTGGACAGTCCCATAATATATGGATTAGTGCTGCAGGGGATACCCCACATCCCCGACAGCATAGGGGAGACCTGCTATGTTGGAATTTTACCTGAATTGCAGGAGTTATAAAGAATCTAATAAAAATCTTCAGGAAAATTCTTTCCAACTCACTGCGGATATACCCCATTGGATCTTCCCCAGGGCTCTGTCCCACACGATATCAGGGATGGGGGCACCAAAGTCTCTAGACCAAGCCTGTCTGATTGTGTGGGGAGTATCCCCTTGCCAATTAAGGAGTGCTCGGTATAGGAATGAAATTATATGTATTGACAGTGCCCTACCCTCCACTGCTGATTTCATTAATTCTGCTAAATGTGGGGGGAGGGGATTCTCCCATGTATTTATCGGTCGGGATCTAATGTAATCCCTAATCTGAAAGTATCGGAATCTATCCTGCCACTGAATTCCATATCTCCTTACCAGTTCTGGGAATGCTAATATTGTATTATCATCTAAAAAATGCCAGATTAGGTGCAGACCCCTTCTCTCCCACTGCCGAAAACCCAAATCCATTCCAGCCAGCTCAAAAGAATCTAGGTAGGGAACTGAGGAGAGGCAAGTGCACCATTTCCTGAATCTTCGATCATCAAGCACCCCATACCATGCCCTTAGTGAGGGGGTCGTATAAGAATTTCTCCCTCTAAGGGGTGAATAGTTATCCTTCTTGGTAAGAAGGATTTTATCAAAGTTTACCAGATCCTCCTTCCTGCACTCCAAGCTTTTCCATTTTGCTATATAGGTTGTATTTAACCAATAAAAAACTGTCCTCATCTGAGCTGCTTGGTGATATAGTTTCAAGTTAGGAAGGGATAATCCCCCTCTTTGTTTGGGCATTTGAAGGACAGACAACCTGACTCTCGGTCTAGAGGCACCCCACAGGAACCGAGCAATCTTCTTGTTTAAACCAGCAAAAAAATTATCAGGCAGTTGGATAGGTATGGTTTGAAAGAGATATAGTAACCTGGGAAGCAGAACCATCTGGACTGCTTCCACACGTTGTAAGAGAGATATGGGGACCAGAGCCCATCTCTCAAGGTCAACTTTTAATTTTTCCAGAATGGGGGGAAAATTAAGGGAAAATGATTGTGAGTTCTCCGTGCCCAGATGTATTCCAAGGTATTTTAGACTAGGTTTTTTTAGTGATGTCAGAGGGTTCATAATTAAATTGTAGGACTTCCATTTTAGCAGCCTTAATTTTATATCCTGCCATCAGACTGAATTCACCTAAGCAGTCCCATAATGGATCCAGAGAGTGCTCCGGATTTCCCAAGTATATCAGGAGGTCATCTGCTTAGCGGGCTAATTTATGTGTCTCCCCCCCAATCAGCACTCCCTTCACCTCCGTTTTCTTCCGCAAAAGTTGAGCCAGTGGCTCCAGATAGAGGGTGAAGAGGAGTGGTGACAAGGGGCAGCCCTGCCTTATGCCTCAGTACAAAGAAATAGGTGCAGAAATTCCTCCATTTATTTTAATATTCTCTGAGTTTAGTGTAAATATTATTTATAAGTTTACAGAAAGATTCTGAAAACCCAAAGCTCCGGAGTGTGACCTTCAAAAAGGTCCACGACACCCGGCCAAAGGCCTTCTCTGCATCCAGGCTTAATAACAAGAATGAAGACCCCAACTGGGTGGCGTGGTGTAGGATATGCAAAGTTATTTTTATATTATCCTGGGACTGCCTTCCCAGAACAAATCCTGTCTGATCATAGTTGATCAGTCATGGAAGGAGTGACTCCAGTCGTCTAGCTATTATTGTTGTATAAATCTTGCAATCAATATTTAACACTGATATAGGGCAATATGCTGCACACTGGGCAATATCCCTCCCGGGTTTGGGTATACTGGAAATGAGGCCATAGTTCCAGGAGTCTGGTATTGCATCTTCAGATTGGGCCACCCTGCAGGCCGCCAGCAGAGAGCAGTCAATCAGCTCCCTGAAGGTTTTAAAAAATTCCACTGTATACCCATCTGGGTCAGGAGATTTATTAGTCTTCAGACTTCGAATGGCAGACACCATCTCTAAGTGGGAGATGGGAGTGTCCACAGCCTGACTTAGTTCTTGTGTGAGCTTCGGTAAATTCAGTTTGGCTAAAAATTATTCTGTCCAGGGACAATCCTGTGGTTGTTCTAGGGTGTATACATTTTGGTAGAAATTCCTAGAGGTATTTAAAATTTGCTTAGGGGTTTTTAGTAATTGTCCACTCATTGGGTCTCTGATCATTGTGATAGAGGACTATGAGGTCTGTTGTCGCAGCCTGTGGGCTAGCAACCAGGTTGCCCGTGGTCCACTCTCATAATATCTCTGGCAGAGGTGCTGGACAGCCTGCTCTGTTTTAATATCTAGTAAACTCTGAAGTTGTTGCTTAGTGGCCTGTAACAAGGCATATACATCCCTATCCTCATTGGCATGCTGCTCTTGGAGTTCTTAAAGTTGCTGCTGCAGCTTCTCCATCTGAATATTTTGTTGGGCAACATATTTTATAATATCTCCCCTGAGCACGGTTTTCACAGTGTCCCATAGGGTGGCACTAGGGATACCTGGGGTGTTGTTCTCCTGTAAAATTTGAGGTATCTTAGTCTTAACTATATCTAGAAAGTCTCTTGACGTTAACAGGAAGTTATTGAGTTTCCAGAGGGACTGACCTCTCTCTATTTTCCAATCCAACTTCAAGGTCAGCTGGGAGTAGTCAGACAGGATTGAAAGGGAATAGCCACACTCTCTAATCTGATGTTGATGTTCCCTGGAAATCAAAAAATAATCGATTCTAGCATAGAAGCCATGGGGATGGGAGAAATGAGTGTACTATCGTCTCCCGGGATGTGTTGTCCTCCAAGCATCTGCCCGGAATGCTCCCTTAAGATATCCCTTGAGTGCCCAGAGAGCAGCCGTCCCCCTGGTGAGTCTAAGGTTAGATGTGTCCAATTGTTCCAGAGCCTGATTTAGGTCCTCTCCCACTACAAGGGTACCTGACTGGTAATCAGTAAATTTTTAAGCAGAAAGCGAATTACTGATGCAGGTGAACCCGGGGAAATATAATATGGAGGCCAGTGTGATTGGTGAGCCCTTCAGGAAGCCCTGTAGTATTGCTAGGTGGCCCTCTGTGTCCTCATAATAAGCTGATGTCTGAAACTGAATATCCCGGCCGACCAAAATGGCCATGCCCCTCCTCTTTCCTTTTCTACAGGACAAAGCCATTATCTGAGCAAAACCGAACCCTTTCAATTTCAGATGTTTAGCCCTATTCAGGTGTGTTTCCTGCAGAAAAGCAAAGGTTGGTCTCTGTTTCCTAATTGCAGTGAGGACTCTATATCTCTTTACAGGGCCATTCAGACCATTAATATTGTGAGAAATTACTGTGATATTATGTCTGTTTTCCATTTAAGCTCAAAGGTGGAATTCGCATCTGAAATATTGTCAGGGTTTGAAAAACTCCCGCTTCCCCAGCCTCTTCCCTATTTTGATGGGAACCTATTAAAATCCTCCCTCCATTTCCCCCAAGGGGGCACTTCCATATCATTCTCATTTCCTATCAGATACCATTCTGTAAATGTAGCATTGCATACATCAAATGAGGTGGCGTAATACATACACAAATATAACATGAAAAACATCCAACAACTATGTAACAGACTTTGAACTTGTGGAGTCAGCAGAGAGGTCTGGAAAACAGACCACGACCTCCATCCACTCCTATAACTATTCACAAAGTGACCCCGAAGGTAGGGGAACAGTCAAGGGTGTTCCCTAATTGCCCGAGTGGGGTTATACACTCGGGTAGGAGGGGAGGGGACCATTGCATTGATCTAGCCCTCCTGAACCTGTAAAATACCAGGTCCTGGCCAGATGGTATGGCCTTTCATCATCATCATCCAGTTCAAATGGGGAGCCCATGTTATGGGACCACTGCACTGGTGTGCAGCAGTAGTTTCCCTGTGGTCATGGAGAAAAAACACTCCTCATATGGTCCAGAATAAGGTGTATACTATGAATGCAACCCATATTATAAGCTGCCAATACAGTGAGATCGAATATAACTTTTAGACCCCCCTTCCACGCCAGAAAAAAAAAGGAAAAAAACTGTTAAACCTTAAGATTCAGGTATGTTGTGCATTGTGAGGATGCACCATTATGTTGGGGGCTGCCCACTGGTCTCTGAGGACACCCAGCTCATTTATTTCTTCACTGCCCTCCCAACCCCACAACCAAATCAATGGCTCCCATCACATGATGTCCAGACTGTTAGCCTCTAAATCAGTCCAAAGGAGAGGAAACAAAGAAATTTCAGACTCGATGGGTACTGCAAGTTCCGGCACCAAATGTAGGAGCGAGGCAGGGGAGAACCCACATGAAAAACCCTGATGGAGGAGACAGTCCAAAAGTCTAAAATATTCTCATAACCATTACTTGATTGGGTAAATAGTTGAAAACCAAGTGGAAAAGAGAGAAGCTGTAGGGGACTTATCTTGTATGGGATTGGATTCCCAGAGTCTCGCATCCGACTTCTGGCCTACATGCAGGAGAGTCTCCCCTATCCATACGGGCCCAGTCTGGAAGAATTGTTAAAGTTACTCACAGTTTCTCCCTGTGTTTACTAGTATTTGCTTGGTATTCCCAGTCATTGTCAAATTCAGTACTATTCCTGTCCCTTTTTTGACTTGCTTCCTTGTTTTTTTCTGGTGCCTCCTGGTTTGTTCTGTCAGATGGGCCAACCTGTTTGTAACATTTCAGCTCTAACTCTAGCCCCAAAATTTTCACTTTCAACTCCTTTATTTCCACACACTGCCTGCAAATGTATTCAAACAGGCCAGAGTTCTCTCCCCCATTAAGAAAATATCACTGTATTTCAAATCAATAGATAGAGAAATAGTCAGAACGTGATCCTGTAGACCACATGGGTCTATTCAACAAATCCTGTCCTTACCTTTAATCATTAAATTCCCTGTTTTTATATTCCAATACAGTGGATTGTGATCAGATACTACTGTATTATTGGTACAGCTTCTTGGCAAATAGAATGGGAGACTAATAAAAAATCAATTCATGAATGCACTATATGTACACATGAGAAAAATGAAAAATTTTCTATATCTGGATTGTGAAATCGGGAAGGATCTATTAAGTTGAACCCTTTCATGTATTCCTTTATTACTACTACTGCTCTATGTTTTGCTCTGTAGCTTCCAAATGAATGATCCATGGGAGAGAAAACCAGATTAAAGTCCCCTAGGCCGGCCTGGTGGCACTGAGGGTTGATGCGCTGGACACCACACCTTGTGCCACACTGGCGACCTGGGTTCGGGAGCAAGCCAGGGCCACCGGGGGTTGGCAGGGGAGGAGAAGATCGAGCATCCAGAGGACTGCTCTATTCTCCTGGGGTGGGAACCAGGGGGACCCGCGCTCAGTAGCATCACCTAGCAGAGGCTGGGGGACACGGTCTATAGCAGGGGCATGTAATGGGGGACTGGCGACAGCAGGTTGTCAGTGGGCGGACCCGTGCAGACATCCATTGCACACTATGCCAGGGGGAGGAACTCACATAAAAAACCCTCTTCCCACCGATAGGCAAAGGTGCCTCCCACCCACTGTCCACACTCCCAGAGTCGGGCTTGTCTCTCCACTATGCCCCACCCTCCCCGGCCCGGAGCTCAATACTGTAGAAAGAGCACCCTGGGCGGGGCTGGCCCTTCCTTGGAGGGATCAGACCCAGGGGATGTGCTGGGCTGGGGGGGAGTGGAGAAGGTTCAGGTCACGACGGGAGGTAGAGACGGAGGTCCTGGGAGGACGCTGGAGAGAGTCCGATGGGGACAAGGAGGAGCATAAATAAAGTTTGAAAAGAAAAGATTAAAGTCCCCTGCCATATAATATAGTGCCAATAAATGAGGCAGCTCTAAGAAGCAGTCAGAAAAGAAAAGTGAGGAGTCCTCATTTGGGGCATATAAATTCACTAACGTGAAATGCTGTTCCCTCCATTTAATTTTCTAAATAAAATAACATCCATCATGTTAGAATTTATTTGTTACATTTCTATACTTGAATTGTTCTTTAAAAAGTGGCCACTCCTCGTGAGTGAGAGACATACTTAGAAAAAAACTCCCTTAGCTTTAAATATGTTACTGGAATATTTACGGTCTTTTTCTAACAAATGAGTTTCCCGGAGAAGTAACACCTTCATTTCTTTATTATTACAATAATCAATCCCTTTTCTGATTTTTACCCAGTCTCTCAACCCTCTAATGTTCCAAGATGCAAATTTAAGGTTTAGGACATTAACCATTTATTTTATTATAGCCACATAACTATACACAACCCTTTCTTTTTTCTTTTATTTCGTCCATTTATACAAACAGAAACATATATCTGGCAATATAATGGGTGGAAAGTACCAGAGAGCCACTAGGAAAATCATAAACACGACTACCTCAGAGCACACAACAAAAGAACCTATATTTGGTTCTATTTCATGACAATTTTTTATTCGATTAAGGCACTTTTTTGTTACATTAATCCTTTTTTTCCATGTAAGGTCTTAGCTATATAGGATAAAGAACAAAAAGGGACAAGTGATCCCATTTAAATTCAGATCTCTCCCATCCCGCCCTTGTCTCCCTTCCCATGATCCCCCAGTTTCTATGAGAACTGTACAAACAGTCATGAACATTTCATCTCCTGCATTATGCAAGGGCCAAAGCAAGATATGACTCATGTTCTGTTTAGTGCAGGCCCAAAATGTAGGACTAGATCTTCCAGCCAAGGAGGCAAGTCTGCTACTTACTGAGCCACCAACACTTGCTGTATAGTACATATAAACACAATCATGTAATCCTAAAATGCGAGCAATCGGTAGTGTGTATCAAGTAATTTAATTATATATTTGTTTGTTTATTGAAAATGTCAGCGAATACCTTCAGTCATAAGTGCTCTTTTACAAAGGTTCCACGTCAATAACAGAGATTACAAAGCAACCATTTATAATAGCATGATAACAGATCTAAAATGCTAGTGTCCAACAGTGTTTTTCATATCAATAGAGTAAATTCCAAAGCTTCAGGGTAAAGTACCCAAATGCATTTTTCCCATATTGGCAGACACTCTAGGTACAACCAAAAGAGATTTTTACATTAATCACAATTTATTTATTTATAACTTTCTATTTACACCTCCTTCCAATGTCCAGCTCCTGCTTCCCTCAGGAGTATCCAAGTCCATCCAGTTCCCTGACATACCTACCATTCTGGCACTGTCCTCCACTGAGTCTTGGGTCTTCCACCCCAAGTGAGGATGAGGTGAGGGATTTAACCCCCCAGTCTCATGTACCATCAGGAGACACTGCTTCTGGTTGTGGTTTGGGACGCTGGATGTACCAGGCCCAATAGTGACATGCTGGGACCATCTTCCAAGATTCTCCCAGACCCCTAGGATGTCAACATGCATGAGGGCTCAGTGTAGGACATGCGTGATGGTGTGCCTAACATAAGCCCTGGCTGATGTCTGAACTCCTGTTCTTCCTTTCACTGTGCTACCACACATCATCACCTAGGCGGTAGCACTGTAGGGAAGACAGTGACCTTGTCTTTATGGGATGCTCAGTCCTCCTTCTCCCCCCAGTAGGCTCTCTAATGGCCCAGGCTTGTTCTGAACCCAGTTCACCAGCATTGCATGCTGTAGCTCCACTACTGTGTCAATAGGCCAGCCTGATCACAAATTATTAGTACAAGAAGGATACTGAAGCAGTTCAAACATGGGGGTAGGCATACAATGTTTAACAAGCTTATCTACAAAGCAGCCCAGCATGAATGAACATTTAGCACTTGGGGATAGCCAGACAAACTTAGAGTACAAGAAGAAATGATGGGTGATATGATTGGCAGCCTGGGCAAATTACAGCAAATATTGTTGTATACTATGTCCAATGTGGATAGATTGATATTGGATGTATTAAAGTATTCCAACGATCCATATGTTAGGTTCAGCATTAAGACACCCAGGGTGATAGCTAGACAGATGCTATCAGTTAAGTTCTGTCTGTTCCCTGAAAGCAAGGGCTAGTTTGTGCTTTACTGACTTGCTCGGGGATAAATGTAAGCTGAGAAGTCAAGAGAAGGATCCAGTAAAATCTCTAAGTATTTAAACTGATTAACTACCTCAAACTGTTATTGTAGGGACTAACTAACTAGTTTAGGAGTTAGGGTTAGGAACTGGCTAATTGACAGGAGGCAGATGGTGGTGGCAAATGGGATTCAATCTGGGGAGGGGGGGTGACTGGCAGGGTACCTCAGGGATCAGTCCTGGGGCCAGTCCTGTTCAATATCTTTATTAGTGATATTGCAGAAGGACTGGAAGGAAAGGTCTGCCTGTTTGCAGATGACACCAAGATTTGCAACAGGGTGGATACTCCTGATGGGGTGGAGAAAATCAGGAGGGACCTGGAGAAGCTGTAAAAATGGTCTGAGGTGTGGCAACTCAGGTTTAATGCAGAGAAGTGCAAGATTATGCATCTGGGACATAGGAACCCTGGGGTGAGCTACAGGATGGGGGGGGGGAGTTGCTAATGATCACCAAGGAAGAAATGGACTTAGGGGTTATTATTTCTGATGACCTGAAAGTGTCAAAGCAGAGTGCCAAGGCAGAAGGGAGGTCCAGCAGCATACTGGGGTGTACAGGCAGGGCTATCACTAGCAGAAGGCAGGAGGTAGTGATGCCTTTGCATAAAACACTGGTCAGGCCTCACCTGAAGTACTGTGTGCAGTTCTGGAGGCCACACCTTCGTAAGGATATTGACAGGGTGGAAACGGTCCAGAGAAGGGTGGAGCAGGGAGGAGACAACTTCCAATACAGGAGGAGAACAAGAATAAGAGGTCATTATATGAAACTGGAGTGGCAGGTTGAGAGGGAATATGAGGAAGTTTTTCTTCACAGAGAGGGTGTTGGACACATGGAATAGTCTGCCACAGGAGGTGGTGGGAGCGAGCATGGTGGAAGGATTTAAACATGCCTGGGACAGGCATAGGGGAACCTTAGAGGTAGGGCAGAGGGAGGAGAAGCCACTGACCTGAGAGGGTCAAGTATAGGGCTAACGGTCAGACTAGATGGGCCTTGCAGTCCTTATCTGCTGACAATTTCTATGTAACTGATTATTACCTCAAAAGTGGAGTCATCAAAGTAGGAAATTGGGAGGTAAAGATTCTCAGCATATAGTTTTGTTTTTAGCCAGAGCAGCATGACCTTGTTATTGTGACTGTTTAACACTAATTTACTATTAGAGAACCAAGACTGTATATTTCTGAAGTCTTCAGTAAGGGAGGAGCTCAGGTCTGAGGAGTTTTTTGAGCTACAGTAAATGATTAAATTATCAGCATATGGCTGTTTATTACACTTGGCACTGGCCAGAGGAAAGTTATTTATTAACAGTAAGAATAGTAAAGGACACAAGATGGAACCCTGAGATGTGCCAGCACTGATGCAAGATATTTCTGAAAACACATTGCTAATCTTGACTTAGTGCCCTTTACAACATGAGTTGGCAGAAATGTCCAATCCTATTGGTCCAGTCGGTCTGCATGGTCATGGATTAAATGCCCAATTTAATCCACGGTTTAGCAGAGCAACTTCGGCAAACTGCCGTCGGGATTTGTTGTGTTCTCTAGGACCAGAATGAGAAAGGCAGCCATTAGAAACAGTCAGGAAGCGTGAGACAGGCAGGTGTAAGACAGACAGCGTTTTAATTGAAAATCCTACAGTTTCCTCACCAACAGTGTGGTTGTAGCTCACCTTCTCCTCATGAGCATACCTTGGAGACTGCAATACTGGTATGGGCAACCCGGCAATGGGGGTGGTGGCGCCCCCCCCCCCCCCCACCCGTACATGAGAGAGAGTGAGAGACAGAGGCACTGATAACGAGATTTGGATCAGCCCATTTAAAGCACAATTCCTGCAGTGTCCTCTCTCTCTGTTTGTGGTGTTGTGTGCGGTCCGTTTTCTGTGCCATGGACCTCTGTCTGTGTCTCGACGTCTCCCTGTGCAGCTTACATAGTGTCCTCAGACAACTTTGCAGCTCCCTACTCCCCAGCACTGTAAGACACAGAGAATGGCAACTGTGAGGGGCACGGCTCTCAGTGGAGAGAGAGTGATTGTTGTTGTTCCCCTCTCCCGTGCCCTCCCAAACCAGCAACTTGTGAGTCAGCAGCAGAGCTCCCTGTGCTCCAGAGTCTGCAAACAGGCTATCCTCCATTTGTGGTCCCACCAACTATCTCCGCTCACTATGCTGCAAGCTTCATTGCTTAGTCACCGGTCCCGACTGCTCACTGCTGCTGTGTAACCTATTGAGAGAGAGAGACAGAGTGCACTTCATGCAGCTGCTGGGGAAGTCTTCAGGAGGCGAGCTGTGCATGGGAGATGGAGGGGAAGAGAGAGACAGGGAAACAGCAGTACATTGTGTGATGAGGGAGAGACACAGGGAGAGAATGAGTAAAGGACTGGTATTTCAGTGTCCTGCTCCTGAGTGCCCTTCCTGCTTATTGTTGTCCCCACCAGTAGTGAGACAGAGTGACTGAAACACACAGGACGAGGATTGCAAAACGCTTCTTAGAGAGAGAGAGAGAGCAGTAGGCTGCTAACAGGGGGCAGATCGTCCAAGCTGCATGTGCATGTCTCAGTGTGGGGGGGGGGAGGGCATTAAGTACATGTTGTAGGCAAGGTAGCAAAGAATGTTATGCACAAGAAGTGTCACAAATCATGCCAGTGCTGTATGTGTGACATTTCTATGTACATAACAGCAATGACGTGCATTATTTGTTAGGTACTAGTTTGCAAGGTGGCAGGCTACAGTACCTTTTTTGGGCTTTAAACATGAGGAGAAGCCCTTTCTGTGTGTTTTCCTGTGTTTTGGACATAACCCATGATATAAGTGCAATAACCCACTCCAGGGTATGGTGTTGTTGGGTATTAATCAACACCCCAGGTAATGTGAGGACACTTAGACTGTGGTCTCATGCCTCACAACGCACCCAGGGTGTTGATTAATCCCCAATAACACCATACCCTGTCATGGGTTATTGCTTACTTATTGGATAGATAGAAATCCAATTTAAAGAAAACTATAGTCAAAATGTACAAAAATATGTTTTGCAGAGTGTTTTGGCTTGTGTATGTAGTCCTACTATGTTCTTTCCTTTGTTGTGATGATTTTTTTTCTGAATTTGCCTACTTGTTTCATGACCCCTGGGGATCTGCATGCTAGTACTGCCCTTCTTTTTCCTACAATGCCTCTTGTCCCATGTGACTATGATGCATAGGAGACAACTGATTCAGTGACAGCTGACCATAGGATGCTGACTTACTGTTCTGCTGCAGCAGCTGTGCTGTTAAGAACCTGCTGTATTGGTCTTAAATAAATAACTCTTTCTAATCCAATTTTTTTTTTCTAGGTGCATGCCTTGATTGAGCCAGCAGGAGTAAATGTTTTATTTTTAAAGCTTTTCTTTTCATCAGGAGCTGCTTTATTAGTGAGGTGCTCAGCGAGCAGGGCGCTCTAAAACACAGACCTCTGAGCTGCCTGCCAATACTGTGGCTATTCGCACCATTTTAATGAAACTTACTACTACTGTGGCTAATCGCACCATTTTATGAAACTTACTACTGTTTGTATGCTTATGTGCCTTGTATTCTTTTAAGTCTGACTAGTGCGGAGCCCTTTTTCCCCATAAAATAGGGAACCAGGAAGAAAGCCTGTAGTTCCGTGGCATTTGCTCATGAACTACAGTCTGGTAAATTCTGTATCTTTAGTACTGTGAAGGGCTTCATTCTGCATCTACAGCACTCATATATCACCTTGTGAGGTGCTGTAGATTACAATATTTTAGCACATTATTTGTTTTTTACAGTCTGGGGTGCAAAGTGCTGAGTGACCCTTACAAGCACTTCCGAGTCAGGAGCTGCTTTATTAGTGAGGTGCTCAGCAAGCAAGGCGCACGGGGAGGGGCCGCGTGCGGTGACGCGAGAAGAGACACGCGTATCTGTGCGTGTTCTGCATGTTCAGTATTCAGGTATTTATATATATAGTACCATAGAACTTCGTTGTATCCACTTTGTTCATAGCTGCGATAACTAAACCTTGCTCCATGTGGGTATTTAGCTGCTCCTGTTCGTCTCTGGTTATAGGCCTGACAACATGGCCCAATTAAGTATACCATTGTACATGTCTGGAGGGGTTAAATGTGTCTCATGCCAAATGTACAGTACCACTGCGAGTGCTGAATTAGCTACTGGGTTTTTCTTGTCCTAAATGTGAAGAAAATATATCCTTGAAGCAAGCGATATCATTATTTAATATTAGGCTATCTGAACTTGAAACAAGTCTGATACAAATGCAGGCCAGATTCAATGCATTAAATCAAACATCATCTGATATCCTTATGGATGCTTCTGTTTCCTGTACTATGCCTTTTTCTGATTCTGACAGCTTGCACTTAAATGTTAGTCATACAAATCCGTTGGCTGCATCGAATCTTGGCAGTAAGAGGAAACGCCCAGATGACATTGAGTGTGCGGATAATCCAGATGAGCAGTGGCACGAGGTCCAAAGTAGGCGTGTTTATAAAAAGGGACACGCGGATTCTCAATTCTCCTTGGCTACAAGTAATAGGGTCACCGTCTTAAATGGACTTGAGGATCACAGTCTCATCCATACTGATCAAAATGAGATAGTTCAAAATATACCTACAACAGTATGCGAAAATGACTTGTTTGATACATCACCAAACCCTCACACTACTGTAACCCACTGTCCTTTTCTATTAGATGCTCCATTAGTGATTCTTGATGTCCCCCCGTCTAGCTTGGGCTCTGATACTGTACATGCTCCCTCCATGATGGAAGTCCCCAATCCACTAGTGATACCACAGAGGCAGGTTTACGTTATAGGAGATTCCATGGTGAAACACCTGGACAGGGCTATTTGTGATCCAGATAAGGTTAATCACACATGCTCAAGCTTCCGGGGTGCTAGAATTGCAAACATCATAAGTATGGTCCATAACATTTTGGCAGACGGAGTTACTAATCCACTAGTGGTCCTCTATATCGGCACAAATGACTTCATGCATTCTAGTATTTTAGATATTAAAAAGGATCTTGTAGCCCTCTCAAATATTTTGGTGGAATTAGGGTGTGACATAGCCTTTTTTGAGGTTCTGCCTGTACCTAGAGCATCTACCGAATATAATAAAACAATATGTATGTTTAATAATTGGCTCCGTGTTAAATGTCTCAAGCACAATCAGACTTGTATCACACATTGGGAACATTTTATTGGCAGATCAGATCTGTATTGTAGAGATGGACTACATTTGAGTCATAAGGGGAACCAGGTATTGAGTAAACACATCCTTGACTATATCAATAATCGTTTAAACTGCTTGATTTGGTGGAGAGAATAGTCCCTCCCCCAAAGAGGACTTCTGTTAAAAATAAATGTTCTAGTAATTTAAAATGTCTGTATTTCAATGCTAGAAGCCTCTGCAACAAACTTGATGAGTTGAAAACCACCTTAACAAATGATGAAATAGACATTGTTCTTACAACTGAAACATGGGGGGATGATAAATCCAATTGGGACTTTTCCCTTCCAGGGTATACCTTGTTTAATTACACAAGGAAGGACAAAAAAAGGTGGGGGTGTAGCCATCTTTTTAAGAAATGTATTACAGGCAACTGATATTTCAAACAAAATCAAAAAAACAAATAGCACTACTGAAACAATATGGATAAAACTGATGGTAAATAAGCATCAACATATCATCTTTGGGGTTTGTTATCGCCCCCCAATTGCCCCTAGTGAACACCTTGACATTATCATGGAAGAAATCAAGTTAGCCTGCTCATCTGGTGATATTATTCTTACTGGCGACTTCAATCTGCAAGTATCCGGCTATGTACTGTTCAGAAGAGACCGAGGTGCAAAAAGGTGGGGGGGTGGAGTGGCCCTGTATGTCAATGAAAATATCAACGCTACAGAAATTCAGAATACACATAAGGAGCCAGAAGAACTGTGGGTCACCCTGGAAACAGGAAATGGGACAGCCATAAGAATTGGGGTTGTCTACAGGCCCCCAGACCAGGGGGAGGACATAGACACATTACTGTTAGAAGGTATACAAAACATGACAGCCAAAGGGGAGGTTCTGATAATGGGAGACTTCAACATGCCGGATACAGATTGGTCAATACCAGCAGGAACATCTGCCAGAACTAGACACATGGTGGATTCCCTGCAGGGGGAGGGCCTCAAACAACTGGTACAACAACCCACAAGAGACAGGGCTATCCTAGATCTAGTACTGACTAACAGGGAAGGGATCACAGATCTCCAGGTAGAAGGTCACCTGGGGGCCAGTGACTATCACATGGTATGGTTCAATTTGGCTACTAC
This sequence comes from Neoceratodus forsteri, assembly GCA_016271365.2. Taxonomy (NCBI): domain Eukaryota; kingdom Metazoa; phylum Chordata; order Ceratodontiformes; family Ceratodontidae; genus Neoceratodus; species Neoceratodus forsteri. Next base: position 384,441,921 of record CM028134.1, on the reverse strand, counting down.
ATCTAAATCATCCCATTCCAAGGCAAAAATATGGGACTTCAGAGGAGCTGACTTTGATAAGATGGCCAACAGAATTAAGCTAGCCCTGGCAAAAAGAAACACAGGTGAGGGGTACAGGCAAAGTGGGCAAGCATTAAGGATGCAATACTTGAAGCAACATCCCATTGTGTTAGGCAGAAAGGAAGCAAAGAAGAAGGAAAACACTTTGGTTCTCAAATACAGTAGCAGAAAAGGTCAGAGCCAAAAGGCTGGCCTTCAGGAAATATAAGGGAACACAGCGGGATGAAGATAGGGAGGCATACCAAACTGCCCTAAGGGAAGCGGGGAAGGCAGTAAGGCAGGCAAAGTCCCAAACTGAGGAAACACTAGCAGGAACAGTAAAAGAAGGTGGCAAGACTTTCTATAGATACATTAGTGAAAGGAAAAAGTCCAGAGGGGGTATTGCTAAGCTCAAAGGAGAAAAGGGGGCATGTGAGGAGGAGGACCCTGTAAAAGCATCTATCCTAAATAGATACTTTTGCTCAGTATTTACTGAAGAGAAGGTAGGCAGGGCCCACAGCTCAACACCGTGGACACAGGGGAGGAGGTGAGCACTACTCCTTCACAAAGAAAGGGTCCTACAAGAGTTCGCTAAGCTCAGGGTGGACAAGGCAATGGGACCTGATGGCATACATCCCAGGGTACTTAATGAGCTAAGGGTGGAACTAGCAGAGCCATTAGCAGAACTGTTTAGTGAGTCTCTGAGCACAGGAGAGGTCCCAGAAGACTGGAGAAGGGCTCATGTGATCCTGCTCCACAAGAGTGGTAGAAGGGAGGAGGCAGGGAACTACAGACCAGTCAGTCTTACCTCAGTAGTGGGCAAGATTATGGAGGCACTCCTTAAGGAAAGGATAGTGCAACACCTGGAATCCATAGGGGCACAGGATCCAAGACAGCATGGGTTTACAAAAGGAAGGTCCTGTCAAACTAATCTCATAGATTTCTTTGACTGGGTAACCAGAGTGGTGGACCAAGGGGGAGCAGTTGATGTCGCCTACCTTGACTTCAGCAAAGCTTTCAATACTGTTCCATGTAGAAGATTGATAAATAAGCTGGGTAGGCTTGGGGTGGGTCAGAAGTTGGTCAACTGGGTGGCAAACTGGTTGACGGGCAGAAAACAGAGAGTGGTGGTAAATGGTATACAGTCAGAAGAGATGCAAGTCACAAGTGGGGTACCTCAGGGATCAGTCCTGGGGCCAGTCCTCTTCAATATCTTCATTAATGACATTGCAGATGGACTAGAAGGTAAGGCTTGTCTGTTTGCAGATGACACCAAGATCTGCAACAGAATAGATTATCCAGATGGGGTGGGTAGAATGAGAAGAGATCTGGATAAACTAGCAAAATGGTCAGAAGAGTGGCAACTGGGATTTAATGCAAAGAAGTGCAAGATTATGCACATAGGGAAGAGAAACCCTGAAGCCACCTATAGGCTGGGAGGGGAGTTGCTGGCAGTCACAAAGGAAGAAAGAGATTTGGGCATCATCATCACCGATGACCTGAAATCATCAAGCAAACCTCTAAAGCAGTAGGTAAGGCTAGGGGATGTTAGGGTGTATTAGTAGGGGTATCACAAGTCGTAAGAGGAATAATCCTCTTTACAAGACACTGGTTAGGCCCCATCTGGAGTACTGCGTGCAGTACTGGAGGCCACACCTTCACAAGGACATTAACCAAATTGAGGCAGTCCAGAGGCGGGCAACAAAATGGTGCAGGGACTGCATCAGAAGACATATGAGGACAGATTAACGGAGCTCAATATGTATACCCTTTAGTAAAGGAGGAGAGAGGTGATATGATCGAGACATTCAAACACCTTAAGGGCATTAACAAGGTGAAAGAGTCTAACATGTTTAAATATAAGAAAAATAGCAGGACAAGAGGACACAGCGTGAGATTAGAGGAGGCCGATTAAGGGGAATGTGAGAAATTCTTTTTCACAGAAAGGGTGGTGGATGCATGGAATGGCCTACCTCAGGAAGTGGTGGCTATGAATACAGTGCAGGGCTTCAAACAGGCATGAGATAGGCATAAGGGAGCAATACAGATGAGTATGAATAGATAGGCCACTGACAGAGCAAAGGCCTATGGCACATTTATAAGGTAGAAAAAGAAATGGGCAGACTGGATGGGCCTTGCGGTCCTTATCTGCTGTCAACTTCTATGTTTCTATGTTTCTATGTTTCTGTATTGACTGGAACAGGATGGTAGCGTTATCCCTTTCAGGAAAAAAATGGTAAATATGTGTGAGCAATGTAACCTTATACAGGGGGTAACAGTACCTACAAGGGGCACTAACCTTCTTGATCTTGTCTTTTACAGCAGATCACTAATAATAAATAATATGTCTGTGCTCTCACCTATTGGCAACAGTGATCACAGCTCAATTAGCTTTGTCCTGATGCACACAGTCTCCTTGATATCCAGCACTTCCAAGATTTACTTGTATGAGAAAGCAGACATAACAGCAATAAAACATAAATTGGACAGTGTTGACTGGTCATCCATGTTTAACACCATAGGTGTCGCAGAATATTATGATATATTATTCACTAAAATTACTGATTTAAGGAACAGTTATGTTCCATCGAGAATAAAATCTACATCCCTTAAATCGAACCCACAATGGATGACTAGGGAACTTATTAGGCTTATTAAGAAAAAAGAGAAGTGTTATGCGGCTTATTGAAAGTCTCAAACACCTTCAAACTGGAGTTCCTTCTCATGTATTTAGAGAAAATGCAAATATAGTATCAGAAGGGCAAAAAGGAAGTGGGAGTTAAAATTGGCATCAAATGCACGTAAAGACAACAGCGAAGCATTTTTTGCATATATAAATTCCTTAAAAAAATTCACCTGTCAAGTCGTTCCCCTTCAGATAAATGAAACTCTAATTTATGACCCACATGATATGGGCAACATTTTTAACACAAATTTTTGTAATTTATTTCAAAAAAATCAGGTCAACATTCCAAAGAATTATTCACCAAGTAGTCATATTTCAATTTCTGTAACAGATGTTCACGCCAAACTAGCTAACCTTAAAGGTAAAATTAGTGTGTCTCCCAATGATATTCCAGACCATCTTTTGTATTTATTGGCAGACAGTTTGTCTATGCCTCTGAAATTATTATATAAGCACTGTCTGAATTATAACTATGTGCCTGAATCATGGAAAACTGTGTATGTGATTCCTGTCTATAAAAAAGGCCCTAGAAATCAGTGGGAAAATTATAGACCTATAAGTCTCACATCCCCTATGGGAAAGATATTGGAAAGCAGAATTAAACACCTGATTTCTTCATCTCTCGAAAATGTCGACATAGAACAGCATGGTTTCAAAAAGGGAAGAAGTTGCCTGACTAACTTGTTGTTTTTATGAGGATCTAAGTGTGCAGTTAGACAACAGACTTCCCTATAATGTAATTTACATTGATTTCAGCAAGGCCTTTGACCTTCTCCCACATTGGGCATTATTACAAAAACTCTTTATCATTTCAATATTAATCCCAATCTGGTTATATGGATAGCTAACTGGTTAGATAAACGCTCACAACAAGTTTTGATAAATGGCCAGCTCTCTAGAAGGGGTTTAGTTATTTACAAGCGGGGTTCCTCCGGGTTCTGTTCTGGGCCCTTGTCTTTTCCAGTTTTTTATAGCTGATATCCCAAAACACTGTTACTCCAATACAGTTAAATAAGCCAATGATATTAAAATCGGTGGACCATGTGCAACTTCAGATCAAATAGCTTTACTCCAAAATGACTTGGATAAAATAACACAGCGGATTACCACCTGGGCAATGAAAGTGAATCACACCAAGTGTAGAATCATGCATTTTGGGGCAACAAATCCCATGCATGTATACACATTAGATAACAGGATGTTAGTCAGTACAGATACTGAGAAGGACTTGGGAGTACTGATATCTGATTATTTCCTCCCTAATTTACAGATAAACAAGGTTATTCTCAGAGCAAACCAGGTTATTTGGGCCATTAAATGAAATATTAAATCTAGGGATAGCAGAATGTTGATGCCTCTCTATAGAGCTTATGTCATCCCTCATTTAGACTTTTCATCTCAGCTGTGGTGTCCTTTCAAGAAACAGGACATCACACATTTAGAAAAGGTGCAAAGGGGTTACACCAAAATGGTGAAAGGCTTAAGAGATGTCCCATATGAGATCAGACTAACCATACTAAATCTGATGCCTCTATCTATTTTGCGATTGAGAGGTGATCTTCTTCTCATGTATTATGTCATAAAAGATCCATATTTAATAACCAACCTGGGTTTCAGCTTTAAGGAGGAAACCTATAATTTCAGAGGTCATTCACTACAGCTGCAACTAAAGAGATTTAATGTTGTCCCTTGAAATTTGTTTTATACATTACACATTATTAAGCTATGGAATACACTACCAATTGAAGTGATAGTCAGCAGTTCTAAATCTATATTTAAATCACAACTCAATAAGTGCATTCTTTCTGGCTCACTTCTTAGCTTTTATTAGCACATAGGAGCAATTTTGGACCTTATGGTTCTCTCGCTCCTAACAAATCCTAGTATGAATCCTAGTATTAATCAAACCACACACAGCAATAAAATGGCACTCAAATCACCATAAGCCATTAATGCTATATTACTGAAGACTCTGTTTCCTTCAAGAATAGCCCATTCAATTATCCCTCAGTTGTTTGCCAAACTGTGAAGGTAGTCTTTATTAGTGCTCCTAAGATAAGGAGAAGTACTTAAAAGAACAGAAAGATGCACAAAATGGATGATTTGATACCTTTTATTGGACCAACGGAAAGATTTACAAACACACAGTCTCCAGTCCTTTTTCAATATGATAATTAATATCAATGAGTTGGTTTAGCATTGTTTTTCACAGTTAGCAATACATTGGCAACTAATATTGCATTGTTTTGTCAGTGCTTAATCAGCTCAAGAGCAATATTGTAAAATGTTTTTGCAACTCAATTGAAATGCATCTACAATCCAGTCAAATGAAATGCAAAACAGCATTTTAACCCTTAAGGAACAGTTTGTGCAGGATTATATACTGGATCCAGCAACACAGCTCATTTCTAGCTTCATCCAATGGCCTTTAGTGACTGACTTCTGGGTAAGGGGAGGTTTGCCCATCAAAAATTCAGTGCCCCATGAATATGAACTGAAAAATGCAGTTTTCTTCAGAGACTATACGCTGGGGACGCCCCATTTGATCTAGGGCCCAGGTCTTGTGAATGGTTTGCCCCAGTTACTCAGAGCTTCAAGGGTTTGGACTGGAAAGCAGCCCCTAGCAGAGACATTTGCATTATTTGTGGACAATGGGCTTTGGGGGTGAGATTGTACCTTATTTGACAAATAAAAATAAATGTGTAACTAAATGTTTATACATTGTTGGTATGGCAAATGCTAATGGTTTAATAGCTGCACTTTTAAAATGTCATATTAAAGAATAGTGCTCATTGTTTAAGATGTCTTTTATTGTTCTGGGGGGATTTTATTCAAGGACATTTAAAGAAGAGTACTAATTGAAAATGGTGCCAGTCAGTTAAATTGTTTTGCCTTAGATCTCATGCTTTTGATAGGATGTTTTTAAAGTGATCAAATGTTACGGTGATGCTACTTTGAGGTGGCATGGTAACTATTGCTAAACTGTTTCTTATGCTATATGTGTGTTTCTTCCATAAAATTGTTTAGGTCGTCCAACGCAGGCAGCTGGCAGCAATGAATGGGTAAGTGGTAAAGTGTGTAGAGTTTGGGAACCTTGGGACGCCGCTGCATGAACTGAAAGCAGGGGTCCATAGGTTTAGCGGTGGGTTGCCAGGGGGTAGGACCTGGAACACTGTCAGCCAGGCTGAGTATCTGGTCCTCTTCGTAGGCTTAGTCGGCAGGTATCCAGGTAGGGATTAGCTAAGGGACTTGGGATGCCATCGGTCAGGCTGTGTTTTGACCTTTGTAGGTCTGGCCAGTGGGTGACCCAGTAGAAATAGTAATTCCTGGGTGGTTTAGAGAACCAGGTTAGTGTTTGAGTTGGTAGTAATAGTTTAGGTTTAGAGTAAGTGTAGTGTAAATAGGTATGACGGGTCTTGGCTCACCAAGTATGGCGAACGTTTAAGTGAGGGGAGAGTGTAAGCCCCCCAGATGGGCTTACCTTATGGAGCCTTTTACTCCGCAACTCCCCTCCAATCTCTTCAGGGTACGTCAGTGGCCCTGGTGGGATTCGGACCTGTTGCAGTCTGTGGGAGGTCTTTGCAGCTCCAGATGCCCCAGTTTGGTTCCTGGCCCTCTGGGGGGGTGGGTCAGGTGCCACACTAGTGTTTCCACACCTTTGGTAGTGTGTTGGGGTAGTTTTTTGGTCTCGTCAGGTTGCCGTGGCTACGAGAGCCCAAATTGTAAATAGTAATGGTGGCCATGCTACTGGGCATCTATGGCCATTGGGAAACAAAAGGGAAAAAAGGAAACAGGAAGAAAAGGAAATAGATTTGAATGGAGCGGCTGCTCCAGTCCTCAGGTCTGGTCATTTCAGGGGCAGCCAGGCTCAGGTTTCTCTCTACGAGGAAAAGATGGGTCAGGAAGGACAGGTTTAAACACTGTAAATAGTTTTTCAATGCTCCGTGCTACTGGGCATGCACAGCTCCCTTCGATGGAAATTTAAAGAAGCGGTTGCTCTTTTTCCTTGGGCAGTAGTTTGCGGTGCTGATTGGCGCCGTAGTTTGGGCTGTAAATAACTATTTTGGGACTACAGATCCCAAGAGTCATTAGGGGAACAGTGTTCTTCTAGTGCTTTGAGGACTGATCCCTGCATGGACCTCAGGGATTTTTGGCGCCCTTGGGGAAACAAGATAAAAGGGGCTGTTTTGGCACCACAGGAGGGGGTTTTGTTCAGGAAAGTGAGAGTTGTCAGAGCAGGGCTATTGCCCATTCAGCCATTATGGCTGCTGTTTGTTGCTATTTGGAGTCAGCCAGTAAGTCAGGACAAGGTTGTGGCGGCAGCCGCTGGTTGGATGAGTTCTTTTTGGGGCTATCTCACTCCTTTGGTCCCATGGGAGGGGCAGAAGAAGATTTTTGACTGAAAGGGAGTACTGTGAAAGGGACTGAGACATGAGGTGAATTGGGCTGTAGTGGGGGCCAGGGGTCCTGTGGAAGCCCCTGGTTCAAGTTCGCCCCTCTGGCAGGGACTTTTATTCTGGGGCACTGCCCCATAAGAGGAGTAGATATAGAGGGTGGTTTTCTGTAGCCGGCCACCCACTGGCAGCCGTTCTCCACGCTGAGAGCTTTGAGAGGATTTGGAGGAAAGAAAACTGGTCTGCTGCCTACTGTTTGCAAGGGCCTGATTCGGCCACAAGTTTTACTGCCTGCATTTGGACTTTTGCTACCTAGGCTATGGGTAGCCACCTGAAATAAATTGCTCACATTTGTGACCTCTTCAGTCCAGAGCACCACTTAGAAACATAGAAACATAGAAGTTGATGGCAGAAGGAGACCGCTAGGTCCATCTAGTCTGCCCATTTGTTTTAGACCTATTTTGACACTCTATGATGTGACCTGCATGGTCTAAAGTAACTGAACTGTTTTGTTTGCTCCATGGAGTGACTCTTCCTGTTTTATTAACTGTTCATTAAATGGTATCCCCTGTTTTCTGCAGTTTTGGGGTTCATCTCCTATTTCTTGAAATAACTGTTTGCTGTTAAAAGAAGTCTGCCTCCACAGCCAGCTGTTTTATATCCAATTACTGACATTATTTATCAACTTAACTGTCACATGAATGTGTAAAGGTATTTTTTACCAATTCTATTCCATGTGCTTGAGGTGATTTCTTGTTTAACTGCCATTTTCGGATGAAGGACTCTGTTGTGTATTCCGAAAGCTAAAAAATATTTTGTAAATATTTCTGTTGGTTCAATAAAAGGTATGAAATCATCCATTTTGTGCACCTTTTTGTACAAGGATCAATACAGCAATAACTATTTTTTGTTTAAAAGAACAGACTAAGTCAGATCTTACTGACTCAATAATCTCCAATGCGTCACTGTCACGTGGGACAGGAGAAATAGTGGGAAAAGGAAATGCAATAAAGTCACAATCATGGGGCTCCCCAGGGCTTTAAAACAAGTAGGTAAATTTAGAAAAAAAATCCAAACAACATAAAAATAAAAGGAAACACTAGGGTACAAACACAAATCATAAACAATCCGCACAGCATAGTTTTTGCAAATTTTGACTGTAGCTCCCCTTTAAAGCAGTACCTAACACACCAGATTGGCAAGTTTATTACAGAGACACTCGTAATTATAAGATCAAAGGCCTTGGGTACAAACTCAGCACTAGTCAGCATACCCCCGTTCATAGTTGAGTTTACATCATTAGAGAACTTGATCAAGTTAGTGTCTGTTTCGTGTCTTATTCCAGATCCATGTCGGGATTGAGCCAAAATGTAATATTTTTGTACATGTTCAGTGAGTTGGGATGCAACAGTTTTTCTCAGTAGTTTCTCCAGTGTTGACAGGATGGCAATAGGGTGAAAGTTATCCACAAGTTTGGGATCCTCAGTTTTAATGATAGGCATAATGTTAGGCACTTAACAGATATCTGTAACAACTCCAGACACAAGGAACATATTGAAAATATTGACGGGGGGGGGGTGCAAATATAAAAGTTGTTGATATCTTACATAGTTTTGGCTCCACTACTAGTATTCAGTACACATCCACACGTAGGCAATCTTTCACTGAGCATGCTCAGTCACTGGAGTCACTCAGTCTTCAAACTTAACTCCTCCTACCACCCTACCATGTGGCCCTTCAGCTCTGCCTCCTTTGCACTCAGATCTGCTTACACAAACAGAAATCTGGAGCAAGCTTTGCTGAGAGAGGTTGGGTGGGTTGTGCAGACGTGAAGTGAATACCAGTAGTAGAACTATGGTCAAAAGTAAGTAGCCTCTATATCTAATGATATAGATTCAGTTCACTACCAATCCTTAAGTAGACTCCTAGCAGTCCTCAGGAGTAGTAGGCAATGTGTGCACCCCAAATTAGATGAATAGAGAACTGAGGAGCCCAAAGCAGCAGAATGACAACTGAGCAAGTAGATGTAATTGAATATGAATGTGTGTGCATTCAACCAGGTAGCAGCCATATACATATATCAGAAATGGGAATGTACCTGGCAGCAGCAACACAGCAGCAGTATGTCTTGTGTAGTGAGCATTCACTGTGAGGACTTGGTTATTGGACCTCTCCATCTGAAGTTGGAATTGAGTTTTATTGTATTTTTGGTCTTTGTTTTGTTGATCATCATCTGGCACTGCTGAAGCTTGGATTCCTCTCTACTGCTGTCATCTAACTGGAAAGCCTAACTTTTTAGGAAATCAATTTGTGTTTGCTTTCTACTTTGTATTTCCTGAAATTTTAAAAACTGCGTTGCAAAAAAACAAAAACAAGCATAGAAACAGAGAATTTTTCACCAGATAATGAAATTTTGGCCAACCTAGTCAGCCCAGTTTGTCCCTGCAGTACTGTCACTACAGAACCTTCCTGATCTCTGGCTACTCCCCCCACAACATACACACACGCTTTTCTACTAAGATTCCTTTGTACCTATCCCATGCATGCTTGAAATCCACCACTGTTTTTGTTCCCACCAATTCTGCTGGTAAACTGTTCCAGGAGTCCACCACTCTTTCAGTGAAGAAATACTTCCTCACATCCCTCCTACATTTCCCCTTTCAGCTTCATTGCATGCTTTCTTGTCTTGCAGCACCTTCTCTGAAAATACTCCCCTCCTGTGCCTTGTTCACCCCATGAGGTACTTATAAGTCCCTACCATGCCCCCTTCTCTCTTCCAGGATGTGCGTATTGAGAACCCCCAGTCTCTCTTCATAGGGCTTTTGATGCAACCTCTGCACCACTTTAGTTGCCCTCCTCTGGACAGCCTCTACCCTGTCTATATCCTTCCTGAGATATGTTCTCCAGATCTGGATGCAGAACTCCAGATGAAGTCTCGCCAATGATCAATACAGTGGCAACTCCCCCCCCCTTCCTTCTGTTGTTGAGTCCCCTGCCTATGCACCCCCACATCCCACCAGCTCTGCCTACCACCTTGTCACACTGCCCCACCACCTTGAGGTCATCAGATATGATAACTCCAATGTCTTGTCCTGCTTTGTGGCCATCAATAACCCCCTCCCTATTGTATACATCGCTCCTGGGTTTCTGTACCCTAGGTGCATGATTATACACTTTTTTTGCATTGAAACCTAGCTGCAATACCCTCAACTACTCCTTGAGTTTTCTCAGATATCAACTAATTTTCTCCACCCCCTCCGGAGTATATACCGTATCACAGCACTGTTAGCAGTGTCAGTGGCTCAGCAATGAGCACACTCGCCTCTGAGGCTGGAAGATCAGAAGATGGTGGGTTCTAGCCCCACAGCAGGAATGTGGGATAAATCCCAATACTGACACTGTAGTGCACCAAGAGGGGGGTGCTGCACTTCTGAGGTGCCATCTTTCGGATGAGATGTTAAACCGAGGTCCCATCTGCCTGTTGTGGTGGTTGTTCAGGTGGACGTTAAAGATCCCATGGCACTTCTCGATAAGAGTAGGGGTGTTTTTATTGTCAAAACAAACACAATCATATTACATTATCACATCTTCCTTTATATTACTTTACTGTCATTTCTAACATTCCCATCACCGGTTCACCCATGTATATCTTTATTTCTTCTTATGCATATTTTTTTAATAAAATAAAAAACCCTCCACCACATCAATACTCATGCTTTCGGATGGAACTTCATATCCTTTCTATATATAGTTGCTAATGCTGTTTCAAACAGTTTACTAAGGTTACATGGGACATATACTTTTGTTGAAATAAAAATTGGCATCTTCTTTGCCATTAATAATATTTAATGACTGCGAAAAATACAGACAATGTACTAGGCTCATATTTTCTCAAACTTTGGGCAAACTGACCTAGAACTAATGCCTCATAAGTAACAGTTTTTAACCATGGCATCTTCCACTGTTGGGCCAAAAACTCCCACAGTGCTCGTGAGTAAGAACAATCTAGCAAAAAATGTTCCTGGGTTTCAATTTTGTCTATGCAATCTGGGTATAAACATTTCCTTTGTTCTAGTGCTTTATGTTTGCGATTCCCTCTGACTCCAATCCTTCCGTGTGCACATAATCACTGTGTGTCCCATATCCTCCTGGGTATTCTTACGTTGTTTAATTGTCTGTATGCTAAATAATTCTTATCTTTTGTACAGTGTTTGAACTCTGGTTCCTCCAGGCCTATACTGTCGACTACCTGTTGGTATAATGATTTCCAAGTCCCTTGTAGCACCTGTTGCTTAGCTACCTTCCATTTGAATAATTTCTGTAAAGCAATCTTTAAGTACCCATATATCTGCAAACTTGGGGTTAAGGGCAGGTTTCTCCATTTTATCAAGATATCTTGTAAAGTATTTTTTAACCATAGCTTTGCCAATGATGATCGCGATAACAATGCAGGTTTTATATTTGTATCCCAAAATAATGTATGGAAGAAAACTATTGGGTTTATCATCCCCACTCCTCCTTTTTGTTTGATAAGTAAGTAACTTCTATTTTTATCGTGTTCAATCTGCTCCCCCAGAGGAGTTGAAAGAATGTCCTTAATATTCTTGTCTCTAGTGCTGCAGGGACCGGGAACACCATCCCAACATTGAGAAAGCATGAAATTAAAAATTGTTTGATTAGAAAAACTCTTTTTAGTTTTGACATCCTCCAGCTCTTCCATCTTGCTACTTTTGCCTCTCCTATCTGTAAAGTATCTTCCCAATTCTGTTTTGCCATGTCCCCGGCCCATATATCACCCCCAATATCTTTATTGGTGTATCTGAAATTCTTATTCCATTTACTTCCTGTATGGTGCCTTGTTCTCTCCCTAACTGTAATCCTACACACTTCTGTAGGTTCAGACTGAATCCATATACATTTGAATACTTCCCCATTTTTGATATCATCTCCTGGACACTTTCCCTATTTTTTGAAAATATGCAAATATTGTCTGCGTACGTCAGAACTTCAACTTCATCATCTTTCTGCATACCAGCAATCCCCTGTATCTTAGAGTTGACCAGCAGTTTCCTAATCAGTGGGTCCAGAGAAAACACATATAACAACGGGCTTAACAGACACCCTTGTCTCACTCCCTTCTGCATAAAAAACTGCTTCCCATCTTTCCCTGCTGCAGCTGCCTTTACTTTCATATTACTATACAATAACTGTATCCACCCTAAAAAAAAGTCTCTGGTATCCCATAATGCCATAGCACAGCAAACAAGAATTTATGGTTCACATTATCAAGTGCTTTATGCTGATCTAAATATAACAGAAATCCAGGAACATTTTTATAATCACAAAAGCTGTACACATCCCTTATTATACTAAGATTGTTATGTATATTCCTCCCAGGCAAAGTACAGGTCAAAGCACAATGTATAAGCCTTTGAGTTACCTTTCTAAGCCTCTGTTGTAATATGTAGGTTAATATTTTGCAAACTGAATTTAATAGGCTTAATGGCCTTCAGTTCCCTAAATTTGCTCTGTCTCCTGCTTTATGTAAGTAAATCACTATCCCTTGAGTGACGTTTTGAGGTAGCTCTTTCTCTGTCAGTAAAAAATTAAACACTTTCCCTATAAAAAATGGCAATTATAGCTGGGTAAGTTTTATAAAATTAATTTGGGATGCCGTCCTCTCCCAGTGATACTCCTAATTTCAATTCCCTTATTACCTCCTTTATTTCCTGTATCTCTATGGGTTTACTCATCTTTTCAGTTTCGAAGCTATTTAGTTTGTGTAAATGTAGATCAGCCAGGTATGTGTTTATGTCTTTTAATTCTATGTGTACTGCCATTGCATATCCCTGTAAGTTGTCTTCAATCATTTCCTGTATTCCTTCTGAAGATGTTCTCATATTCCCCGAGTTATCTCTTAACTGTATAATCTGTGATGCATTTTTTCTTTCTTTGCTCGTTATGTATGTATCAGAAAAAGGGGTTTTCCGAGTCCCATATTCGAATTCTGCCTGTAAAGATGTTGATCTATCAAACTGGAATTTTTTAATTACTTGTTTAATTGTGTATATTTGATCTGATAAATCTGTCCTTGAAGTATATGTGGCTGTCAATACTCTATATAATTGATTTCTTTTAGATAAATATTGTAGGAAGTTTTTATTTGCTTTTGTTTTACCATACTGCTGTATACATGTTCGGATTTCATTCTTCGTCTCTGCCCACCATTCTCCTATATTGTTATATAAACATCAAACTGATGCTCTGGCCACTAGTACATTAGCTAAACCTAATTTCACCTCGGACTCTTGGAGACTTTTAGTATTTAATTTCCATCTAGATGGAGGAGGTATAATTCCAGTATCTGTTGAGATACCTGCCTTCACCAGCGTATGTCCAGAAAATTCTGTTGGTATTATTTTTGTATAATTGACCTGTAATCTGCAGGATACAAAAATATAATCTATTTTGGATGTGAATTTACTCCATACATACGTGTATTCTATGTGTGGTACAGCTTTGGTACTGCAGTCTACCAACTCCGCTGTCTCTATACATCTTTGTAAGGCTACAACATCACAATATACTTTTTGTCCTTGTTTTTGACATTGTTTCACCTCAAGTGTACAATTAAAATCCCTCCATATATACATTTTTTGCCATAGCTAAATAAGGCTGAACCTCCTCTAGCAATTTCACCCTTTCAGCTTTCATTTATGCCCCATATATAATCACAAATCTGCTGGGGAGATTATGCCAGTGCCCATCTATTATTAGCTCCCTGCCTGGCTGTATGTCTGTAACCCTGTGTAATCTGAAAAAGAACCTTGAAAATAAAATCCCTACTCCATCTACCTTCTCTGTTCTGAAGGACCAAAAAGAGGGACCCCATACCCATGCTTTCTGGGCTTGCCCTACCATCTCTAGTGATTTAAATTATGTCTCCTGAATACATATTAGGTCTAACTTTAAGTAATGTAACCAGCAGAAAACTGTATCCCTTTCACTCCCCTGCAGGAGACTATGGGCATTAAATGTGGCTATGGAAAAATGAACCATTATAAATAATCAATCGCCATGAGTCATTGTTTTTTCCTTTTCTTCTTCACATCTGACTGCGCACATCCCTTGTCTTGTGAACCAGACTGCGAGAAGGAAGCATCTGATTCTTGCTCTTCTTCTTCATCCTCAACCCCAGTCTCTTTAGTCAGAACTTTATAAGAGTTCACTGTCTTTATTCCTGTAGTGCTTGTTATGTTCTTTTTCTGTCTTTAACTCCATCTTCTAGGTAACTGTATTTTCCACTCTGGAGAGTTTGGGGCTGATCTTACTGTTTCTCCTTGGCGCTGTTTTGCATGTGTACTTTCTTTATTGATATGCTCTTGGCCCATATCTGCATCCACCTCCTCTGTTTCCATTTCCTCTACATGCCCTTCTCCTTCTTGCACATTCCCACCCTCCTCCTCCTCCGGTGTTTGCTCCTCTTGTTGTACATTGACCTCTTCTGTTTCTTTTGCAATTACCACGTCTTCCTCCCTCTGCTGTGCTTTTCTATTAAATCATCCTGATTCATCTTTCTCTCCCTGTTATGAGCTGCCCAGGGGCTCTCCTGGAATACATGTCCCTATTTCTCATACAAATTGCACCTTGTGTGGTTCGTACACTGCATGCTGATGTGCCCACACTCCCCACAGATACCACATGGCATTTTGTCACAGACATTTGAGAGGTGCATCTGGACCCCACACCTGTAACTTGCCCGGGATTGCCCAAAATAAAAACACACCCCTCTGTCTCTGCCCCCCAAAAAGCTGTTGGGTAGGTGGACTACCCTGTCATTTGTGTTATTTAACTTAACTTTAAATTTCCATCCACCTGTCCAAATAAATTCATCATCAGTTATGACTTCTGGTGCACTCTGGACTTCACACCTCTGCTGTGGCCAGTGAGCAATATTACTGATATGCACACTTTCATTTCTAAACATTATAGTCACATACCTTATAGTGGGCTTACTCAGAGGAATCACAAACAAAAGGGTCCACAATGGGAGAAATTTGAATTGGTTATATTTTAACCAAAAATTATCTAAAGAACTTGGTGAGCAGAAACTAATGTCATAATTGTCCTCACCAGACATGTGAATAAGAGCATATATCTCTGAAGCCATAAATTTCATAGACTCTTTCAGAAGCTTCCTACCAACATAGTATCTGTCTGGCCTATCCTCTAGGCTGCCTTTACATCTTAGCCGAACTGCATTTCAGCGTGGGGATGGTTCTGACTTGTTAAACGAGTCAGTGTATCATGTTCCTGCCTGGGGGGGTCTGTTCCTGACTGTGCCTTGGATTACCTGGCCATCTCTCCTCTTGCTCATTATTATGTCTTTCCCTTGGGGGGGAAGTAAGTTTTTGGCTTGATTTTAGCTCTTGCCTTCATGCTCTTTTTCCTTTTGAGAAGCACCTTCCTGTGCTTCCGCTGCCCCTTTTTCACCTGCAATTTCCACAGGTGCTTCCCTTACAATAGGGTGTTATGTTCTTCTGCAGTTTTTTCTGCCCCTTTTTCATTTTCCTGCATCCTGACTTCATCCTCCACTACCCCTTTTGCTGGTGTCTGTCCTTCTGATGTTGCCTGTTATTCGCTTCTCCCCCGCCCTCCTTCATTTCCCTTATTTCCTTGGATTTCTCCCCCTTGTACTACTAGATTATTAGCAGACTCAAAATGATTTACCTGCTTTAAGTCCATTGCTCCTGCTCCCAGCTCCTTGGGTGCCCTGACTTGGACATCCAGATGTAAAATCCTCCCATTCAGGATCTGGGATCCAGTTCCCCTCAGTTGTTTGCATCATCTGCTGTCCTTTAAAACTTTCTGCGGTGACCATGATTCTTGCTCCACTCCTGCTTCTGGGCCACCTGTAGCACCAAATGCCTTTTTATTGGCCTGCTGTACCATCAAATGATCGGGTGTATTTCTGGCTTTGGGGGATTTTTCTCCTTTCTGTTTCTCTCCTTCTGGCCTCTCTCTCACCACCTTCATATCTCCAGCCCTTGGTTTTGCCGACAGACGTGTCGCTTCCTAGTTCCTCTGGGAGGGTTGTAATACCTCTTTCCTTCTAGAATATATTTCTTCGTCTTCCGCCAACATTTTTAGAATAGTATTCCATCTCTCCACCACCTCCTTTTCTAGTTGAGTCACGGCTTGTTCAATGTCATCCTCTGTTGTCTGTACACCTTCGTCGTCATAGTCCATTCCTTCCTCTAGAAGTGGATCACTCTCCTTACTTTCACTTTCTGACTCTGTGCTCAAAACATCTTCTGCTTGGCTTTTCCAAGTTGCCTCCATTTGCACTCCGGCTGGGTCAGAGGCCCTGCTCCCAGCCTGTTGTCCGCTTGACTCTCCTTCCTCCTCTGGCACCTCCATCAGAATGGGCCACTAGCACCACCTTCCGATAAGTAGGGGACGTTCCCCGGTGTCCTGTTCAAATTCCCCCCATCCACTAAAAATAGCACCAAAAGCTTAATTTGGTTCTGTAAGTCAGTTTACATCTGTACAAATATTCCCCTTCCCTTGCCCCCGGGTCACACCTGGAACTGAGACGTAGCTCGGTGTGCCTCTCCCGGTCACAAAACTTTCAAACAAAACAAATAAACAAATAAAAGCACTGAGTCCTGAGGTACCCCACTGGTCCTGTTCATCAACCAGTTCCTTGCCCAGTTTACTGCCTTGGGTCCCACCCCTAAACTGACCAGTTTCCTTATAAGCCTCCAGTGTGGAACAGTGTTGAAGGCTGTGCTGAAGTCTAGATAGGCCACATCCACTGCCCATTCTGATCTATTTCTCTGGTTGCCTAATCAAAGAAATTAATCAGGTTCATATGACGTGACCACCCTCCTTTGAATCCATGCTGCCTTGGGTTTTGTAACCCACTGGATTCAAGATACCCACTAGCCTTTCTTTTAATAGTGTTTCCATTTACTTCCCCACCACTGATGTTAGACTGGCTGGCCTATAGCTGCCAGCCTCCTCCCTGCTGCCACTGTTATGGAGCAGGGCTATATCTGCCTCCTGCCAGTCCTCTGGAAGGACACTCCTGTTTCCACTGAGTTGTTGAATAGGACTGTCAGAGGTGCAGCCAGCACCTCCCTGAGCTCCCTCAGCACCCTTTGATGTATTCAGTCTGCTCCATAGCCTTGTCCACTTTCAGATTTGCAAGCCCTCTCAGGACTCTTTCCTCTGTGAATGGACTTTTGTCCACCTCCCTCCGCCCAGTGTTCCTGCTGCTTCTATGTGGTCCATCCTGCCTCCCTCCACTGTGAAAAATGAGCAGAAGTACCTGTTCAAGATATATGCTTTTTTCTGATCCTCCTCTGTGCAGTCTCCCCCTGCCCGTCATGTCCTCACAATCCCTCCCCTTCTTTTCTTGTTTTTGCTTATGTATCTGAAGAAAGTCTTATCCCCATTAGCTACCCCTTTGGCTATCTTTCCTCTGTCTGCACCTATGCACTCCTTACTGCTTTCCCTGCTTCCCTCAGCTTTATCTGGTATACCTCGCTGTCCTCTTCCCTCTGCGTCTCTTCGTACAGTGGTAGCCATTGCCATTGTCAATGATTTGGCACCATGACTGTGGGCATTGGACTTTCAGTGTCATTTTTTTTCATTTCTTTCAGATATCAGAATTTTTTTCACAGATGTTCCTGCAGTGGCCTGCGGATATCACTACTCAGCTTTTATACTGCACATACATTACCCTCGAGCATGGTCTGGGGACAGCAATTCAGAGGTGCAGCAAGTAATAGGTGACCTAGGGCAATAAACACTCTAATACACACTTTGTAATGCTTTGTAATACCTGGGGAGAGGGTGTGGTGTCCTTTGCAAACACTCTATTCCATTCCCATCTGAATACTAATGATTAATATTTTCAGTGAAATTTTAATCTGGATGCTATTTGTTCTAGTCTCCCTGCTAATACCGCATCCCTTTGCAAGAGTTATAGTCCCATTACAGTGGACAAAATATAAAGTGCAAGGGATAATCTTCTATTTTGTAGTTTGCATCCCCCCAATTTTTTATGGGATGAAGGAGAATTTTTTTTTGAATAGGCAGTAGGTTAAATAATTGATTGGTACACTTAGGAGACTTTTCTGGTTTGTGAACTAGAGACTCTCAGCAGCTCTGCATTTGATATTTATGCACAAAATTTTGTGTATCATTTTTAAAACATAGAAACATAGAATTTGACAGCAGATAAGGACCACTTGGCCCCCCTAGTCTGCCCATTTTCCTATCTAACAGATAAGCTGCAGATTCTAGTTAACCAACAGCTTACTTCCTCCTACCCCCCACTAGGACTGCCTTACATCTGTCCCATGCATTCTTGAATTCTCCCACTGTTCTTGACTCCACGACCTCCTCAGGGAGGCTGTTCCAAGCATCCACAACCCTCTCTATGTTTTGCATTAGCATTGTTTTTTATACTGCGATATATGGGATACATGATGGGCAGGAGTGGAATACAGCAGATATCTGAATGAGTGGAGAGTGACCTTGGGTTATCTCATGAGTGGCAGAGCATAGCGGAGCCACGAGTGATGGTTCCCGAGGTCATTCTCCACGAGTTCAAATATCTGCTGTATTCCACTCCTGCTCATCATGTATGTGATTTATACAATAGGGCTGAATGTTTTTTGTTGTTGTTGCTATATTTATTGCTTTTGTTGATTTGTGGGTTCTTTGTTGTTCTAGTTCTTCTCTGTGTGTGTTATTCAGCTCTATGACTGAAGGTAGTTTCAGTTTTATGAATGGCTGGCAAGTGTGTTTTTTGATTGGTGTCTTTTGTGAATGGGAGGTGTTTCTTGTATGTGATAGGTTGGTCTACTTCTACTTGGTTTGTGATTGGTTGTGTGTGATGTGTGGGTGGGACTTCAGTACGTTGTTCGTGGTGAAGATTGTGTGCTGTCTGTGATATTTATGCATTAAAATATGGGTTTCTGTACTGTTTTTATTTTTGACCAGTATTTATTTTATTTATTGGTTTTTGGGGTGTGTACTGCTTTTTGTAATACTGTATTTTTTTTTAATTCAGTTACTTTTCTCTGGTTTACTTCACCAGATGTTTTTTATGGCGTGGTTTCACTTTCAGTTATTGGCCAGTTAGCTTCACCAGACACAGAATTTCAAAGTGTTTTAATCGGTAAGTGTCCCTTTTTTTAAAGGGGTCTTTGCTTCTTGTTAAGCTGCAGCTACTGTTCTCTGTTTACTGTATGTGCTGCTAGTTTGGAGTCGTTGTCTGACTTGATGACACAGAGTTTCTTCTCGGGCTGCTTCTCATATTGATGCCATGTGAAACAAATAGAAAAGTATGTTTACTGAGATTTGCTGATACATATGCTTAGTTTTATTTGTTACTGGTATAGAGACATGATTGCTTACTTTGCACAATATTAAATGTGATATTTGTAGCCGGCCCAGTGGCACTGAGGGTTGAGGTGCTGGACACCACACCTCACACCATGCCAGCGACCTGCATTCGGGAACAGACTCAGGCCACCGGGGGTTGGCAGGGGAGAGGGAGGATCAAGCTTCCAATAACTGCTCTCCTTTCTCTGGGGTGGGTAGTGGGGCTCACATCGCCCTGTAGTGGTGACTGGCGGATGTCAGCCACACTACAGTGGCATGAGCAAAGAAGGAGGAGAGCACAGTGGGCGTCTGCACTATGTGCTCGGACACCTCTGCATGTCTGGCTCTCCGAAAGGGTAGAAAATGTGGAAAATGGCAGAGGGCGATCTCTGCAGTTGATGGCCATGCCTTGCACCCCTGGTAAGGAACCCGAGAGAGGTGCATGCACACGGGTGCATGAACGATGAAAGGCCAGCCCCTGGTGGTGTGGGTTCATGTGGCCCACTCACATGACTGAGTGCGGGGGTGCAGGTGTCAGCGGCCGGAGATTGTAGAGGCCACTCTGCCGAGGAGGTATAAAGAAAAAAAAATGTGATATTTGTGGCATTGCATTTGAATGTAGTTTGGCTATCTAGGGACATTGGGATTCGGGTGCACTGACATATGCACTGTGACAATATTGGATTCTGACATATGCACCATATGTATAAATGTCTGAGATTGTCATAGCGCACACATCACGTTCTATTTATTCCATGCTGGTAAGAATAATCATTTTTACTGGAGTACATATCATCTCACCCCCATAGTATAAATACCTTTATTAATTAGAAATCCAACTTAGTAGACTCAAGTCAATTCATGATGCGAACCAACCTTACTAGCAACAAAGACTTACTGTAGTCTTCCAGTTGACTCTCAGTGCGTTGCTGTTGTCTGTTTCACTGTGAGCACAGAATGCTTTTTATCGAGCTTAAGCACAGTAGCACTTTAAATGATCATTCTGCAATTAATCCCACACAGCATTTAATGGGCACTTAACTATTTGACTCCACATTCCTCCCCGACAAAGCCTCATAGGGAGGAGCTACACAGTGGAGATCAGTTGTTAATGTTCAGCCACTGGCAATAAAACAAAGTCAAATAAACAGAACAGCATGTACATTACCTTCATTACTTATTGTAGAGCAGGATCAACAGCACAAGAGGCACCTTGACCTTGACCATTGACCCATGGGTCATCGTCAACAGGTGTCCTCCAGGGGCATTGTATAAACCACCTGCCTCAGCAGGTTAAGCACTAGAGGCTTCTGAGGCACCACTACCACCACTGGTGGAGGCCACTCCCAAGGCAACTCAGCCAGGATCACTGACTGGGCCACCTCCTCCTGAATGAGGACTGGGAGGTTGACTTCTCGTCAGTCTCTTCTGACAACTAGTCAACAGGCTCAAGAAAACTCTTGGCCACTTGCTTGAATAGAGTCGAGGTCGACAGGGCTAACAGGGTTACTACAGAGTCCTTGACTGTACCCTCGACCATACAGCGCTCGACCAAGGCCAAGTGGTTGGGGGAGTCAAAGAAGTGTGAAGACTGTGTTCTTTTCTGATCCCACTGCTGATGACACCATTTCTTGTATTTTCTGCTGCAGTTAGAAGGGCTCTCCTGAAAGTCTAGAGGGCCAGACACATTTCTCTGAATTCATCAGAGAACAACCCTCTGATGCTGGCCCTGGCCGGGAACAGCATCGAGACCACAGAAGAACTCACTGCAGCTGCCTCTTCCATGACCACAACTGAACAGCCAACCCGGCAGCCACTGAGGACTTTTTGTAGTCTTTCAGCTGACCAAGGGCCAGGCGAGCCTTCCGGTCTTTGACAGTCACTGGCAGCATGGCCAGGCACAAACTGCATCTCTCAATATTGTGTTGATTACCAAGGTAGTATAAGCACGTGTCATGCAGATTCATGGTGGACACTTTCTGCATGCACTGGGTGCAGAACTTAAACCCTATTTTTCTTCTCTCAATTGTTGATAGTGATTGTAAAGCAGAGCTGGAAGACTTGTGGAGCAACTTTAATTGAACTACTCACTTGAAAAGTAAAAGATTTGCCAAAAAAGCACTAGAAAAACTCAAAATCTTTTAACACTCCAGAACTGTGAAGAAGGAGACCTGTCCCTTCCAGCGGAAAGAAAGATCCGATGTCACAGGGCAAAACCAGAGGATATACCAACCAGATGGTGGGAGAAGCTTAGCTTGAAGACTTCTAATGACTCAGCTGTCTCTGGGAAGACTGCCAGAGTGTGGATGTGAACAATATCTGCATTGTTACAACTTTCCTAATTTCTTTCAGCTTTTCTACTCCATAGAGCCTCTCTGTCTGGTTGCGTGACCTGCAGTAAAATCCCCTGACGTAGGTGGCCAGATTTATATAGTGGCTGACATGGACAGTCACCCTTAAAGTACTGCCAACCAAAAACATGCATGTCTCTTAGAGTACACATCCAAGGCAAAGTGCTTAGTCAACATATGAGCACTACAGGTTGCCACCCTGCAGACCCCAGCAATAGGGACCACTCTTAAAGAAGCCACTGATGTGGCTACTGCCAGAGGAAATGAACTCATACAGACCTTCCAACAGCTTACATGGCAGCAAGAAGCAGTGCTGGACAGTTATCATATCATATCATATCAGTTTTATTTCTTTCTAAAACCAAGGCACCTGCACAATAAAATACATAAAATAAAATAAATTATTATAAACAGACATATAAATTCCAACAGAAAACAATTTAATAGCAGCATAACAAACTAAAATAACCACATCAATCAACAAAAGGCAGGTTAAAAAGATACATTTTTAAAGTAATTTTAAAACTCTGGATGGTTAGGCAATCTCGTACCCGATGAGGCAGAGAGTTCCACAGGGATGGAGCAACAAAGCTAAATCCCCTTGCTCCTGATGTCTGCAAACGTACCCTGGGAACCTCTAGCAATCCCTCATCAGTGGATCGGAGAGGATGGGGGGACAGTAGGGACGAAGGAGATCTTTCAGGTAGCTCGGTCCCTGGTCGTGTAGGGCCTTAAAGGTTAACAAAGCAACCTTAAAGGTGATCCGCCACTGTCTCGGCAACCAGTGCAGACCGCGGAACACAGGCATCATATGACTGGCTCTTGAAGCACCAGACAAAAGCCTGACTGCCGCGTTCTGCACCAGCTGCAAGCAGTGGATATCAACTCCCGGCAGCCCTAGGTAAAGGGCATTGCAGTAGTCAAGGCGGGAGGTAACGAAGGCGTGAACCAATGTTCGAAGATCATCGGGAGGAATATTCTCAGATGGTAAAAATAAGTTTTAACAACTGCTGACACCTGTGATTTTAGGATCAGACAGTCATCAAACATAATGCCCAGGTTCTGCACCCGGTCTGAGGTAGCTAGCTGGACACCTCCAAGCCACAAACCCGAAGGTGAACCTGCCAACACACCCACCTCACGACAACCCGAGTTCACAACCAACACCTCAGTTTTTTCAGGGTTCAACCTTAGCCAGTTCACATTCATCCAGGCCTGAATTTCAGTCAGACAACTGTTGAGCACCGAGACAGCATCATCTTGTTCAGGGACAAAAGACATGTATAGCTGAATATCATCTGCGTAGCAGTGAAAACTCAAGCCATACCATCTAATAATCACTCCCAATGGCAGCATATACACTGCAAACAACATGGGCACTAAAATGGATCCCTGCGGAACCCCACAGGGTAGGGAGAATGGAGCTGAGGTACAAACCCCAGACACCACTCTCTGAGTCCTACCCATGAGGTAAGATCGAAACCATCTGAGGACAGTCCCCGACAGTCCACAGATAACCCGCATGTGATCCAACAGCACTCCATGGTCCACAGTATCAAATGCTGCAGAGAGATCAAGAAGGACCAAGATGGAATGAGTCTTTCGAGCTCTAGCTATCAGGAGGCCATTTAGTACCAGAACTAGAGCCGTCTCAGTACTATGTCTCTTCCTGAAACTGGACTAGAGAGAATCATAGATATTGTGGCTGGTCAAATGGTCCTCCAGCTGTAAAGCCACCACCTTCTCAATAACCTTACCCAAAAAGGGAAGGTTAGAGACTGGCCTGTAGTTTGCAAGACAGTCGGGATCCAAGGAGGGTTTCTTAAGAAGAGGCCGAACCACGGCCTCCTTAAGGGAAGCTTGAAAAATTCCCCTCTCCAAGGAAACCAGACTATCTCAGCAAGGACCGGGCCAATGACATCAACTCAGCCAACAAGCAAGCGCGTAGGGCCCGGGTCCAAACTACAGTTGGTAGGACGTAAAGTCTGGATAACCATCACAATATCACTGATTATGGGCTGGCCAAAGTCACACCACTCAAACCGGGAGTCCGACATCTCCTGCCAAACACTACTACTCCTCCCTAGAGAAAGGGTCAGGCGGATATCGGACCTGATCACGGCAACCTTATCTGTAAAGAATCAAGCAATCTCCTCACACTGCTGTTGTGAAAAAGCATTTCTGGGCTGAAGACAGAGTGGATTGCACAGTCTGTCTACAGTCCAGAAAAGCTGAGCTGGTCAATTCTGCGTGGCAGCAATTTCCCTGGACAGGAATTCTGCCTTCTTATGAGAAATTGTTGATTGATAGACCAAATAATGGTCCATCAAACTAAGTCTGTCACACACCAGGCCAGACCTCCACCATCACCTCTCTAGCCTTTGTCCAACTGTACTCAACTCCCTCAAGTCCTCATCAAACCATGGAGACCTAGGGCGAAGGGAGAGTGGATGAACATGAACAGGAGCAATGGAATCCAGGGCCTCTGCCACCACCTTATTATAGGCGAGTACAAGATCCCCTGGATCCATGCATTCCCTCGGCATGCCCGATAGGTCCAGCACCGCCATCAGGCCATCTGGGGATACAAGTGCAGTACTGGACCATCTCCATGGGGCGGACCTCTTGGGGGAGCCTCAAAACAAGCTGATGGTATGATGGTCCGACCACCCGACTGGTTCCACCACCAAGTCAGATATCTCCATCCCCAGGAGAAACACCAAGTCCAATGAATGAACACCAATGTGGGTCGAGGAGGAAACAACCTGTGTGAGGCCCAGTAAACTCATTAAGTGGAGGAAGTCTTGTCCAAACTGCGAGAGTTCATCATTGACCCAAGCATTGAAATCCCCAAGGATCAGCCATCTATGGGGTCCCAATGTTAGGTCAGCGATGAAGTCCACGACTTCCTGCAGGAAAACATTCCCATCTCCTGGTGGACGGTAGATGAGAAGAATCCTGCACCCCACACCCTCGCCCATGATACATTCAAAGGAGTTGGTGGCTCCCACTGGAATTTCCCTCAGGTTCAGTTCTGATTTAAAACAAATGGTCACACCCCTGCCCCTACGATCAACCCTCGGGCGGTGTATCACCGAGTACCTGGGTGGAACCGCTGAAGCCAAAACAGGGCCAGCATTTCCATCCAACCAGGTCTCGGTGATGCAGGCCAGGTCAGCTGAATTTACAAGATCCCCAATTATGGCAGTTTTGTTTTTAATTGACCTGGCATTGCATAACACCACCCGAGTTCGATGAGCAGCAGGTGAAGACCGAATTTCCTGACTGCAATGAGCAGAATCCTTGGGTATGGGAACCAGACAGGGAAAACCCCTTTCCTGGACCCATTTCGCCCCAGGACGTCTCCTTGTCCCCACGATCCCAATCCACCCATTCCTCTCCATTCCCCCAAAAGGCCAAGTCCCCGCCCTAACCCTCCTTGCTATTCCCAATCCCCTACACCATCAATACACCTCCGGGGATAAAGGGGGGGCAACAAAAAGGGTGAAGATCCCTTAGCCTGGAGGGGGAATAGTGCCTAACCGTTAACCCTGGCCATCACATTTTCTAAAAACAAATTACCCAAACCAATTAATATATAACCATACAAAATACAACCCCCATCCCAAAAATAAAACATAAAAATAAATGAATAACCCTCAAACACCCCTTCCCTATAATAAAAGTCCTAAAATAAATTAAAATAAACAACTCAGAGTCTTGGGCAGGTGTAGACCTACAATACTTGAAGTAAGTTCAGTCATAAAAATGCGAATCAACAGAAGTGGCAAATATCTTCAGCTCCCCATGCCCTCTCACTGCCTCGGGAGATTAACAGAACGCAGGCACTCTCACTGTCTGTCTTGAACCAAAGGATAGAACCAGAGTTATAGATGTTTTCAACCCCCAGGCCCTCTCACTACCTGGGGGCTCTGACCAAAACACAGGTACTCTCACTATCTGCCAAGCAACAGTAAATCAAAACAAAATAATAAAGATTTAAAGTCTGACTGCATGCAGGCAAAGTTTCTTCAATGCAGACGTCCTTAGTCCTGATCCATATAATGGGAGGACAGGCCCAAAGAATCCCATACAAGGGACCGCAGCTGGAAAATATCCACAGCCGCTACCTCAGCTCTCCACCAGCACCAACCCACTAGTTGGCCCCCCAGAGAACCTAAGGGAACCGTCGTCCCAGTCCTGCCGACTCCTCAACAAAACCATAGCTCAGTCCCCAGAGCAGCCACGAACTCCAGCCACCAGTCACCCTGTGGGTTTAAGGACCGTCAGCTTCCAATAGTTCAACTCCTGTGCACCGAAGGCGCAGTTACCAGATCATCCATTCCAGTTAAAGGGAATCTGTACCCTATACCCTAACTTTAGATAATAAACACCCTTACCACCTGATCTAGCCCTCAACTAATAAAGGCTGGAGCAACCAGTACCGCAAAATACATTTTTAAAAACTTTTATATGCCGCTGAGTACCCTGAATCATCTTGATGCATTATTGTCGCATTGCCACCAAACTCTCTCTCTTGATTATGTCCATGCCTCACCACCTGGTGACAGCATGAATGTCTAGCAGACAGACAGAGCCCCTGGCTCCAAGCCATAACTGTAGTGCACACAGTAGGCATTTAAACTGCCCTGCTCCATCACTACCCACCCACATATGTGGCACTAGATTCCACATCTGGTAAAAGTCTACTGTTAAGAATAGCTCCCTTCCCAACTCCCGATACTGGTCTATAGTACAGTGTATGAACTGTGCTGCCATGTCTCTGCATGCTACATGGTGAGCATGTACGTGCATGCCCATTTAGACACAGGCAGCCTGGGATGCCTATTACAGAGTTATGGCAAAAAAAGCAACAATATGTGAACTCTGCATTTCCCTGTGTAATACGCCTGCACTAACGGGCAGAATGAATGTTCGACTAAAATGAGCATAGGGCAAGGTAATATTTCTGTTTTAAATGGAGGACTATGACTACACATTGACTGATAAACAGTCACAGTCCTCTGTTTAAAACAGAAATATTACCTTAACCGATGCTCATTTTAGCCGAAGACACTATTCTGCCAGTTAGCACAGGTGTCTTATACAGGAAAATGCATTTACACCATGTTTATTTTTTTGCCATAACTCTGTTTTATAATAGGTATCCTGGGGTGCCTGTGTGTAAATGAATGCGCGTGCACATGCTCACTATACACAGTATGCACAGACATGGCTGAGCGGTCCATATATCACTGAACAGGATTGGAAGTCAGGACAGGAGTAAATCCTAACTCTAAATTTACTGGGCATGAATCCAGTGCCAAGCAATAATAATTGGGTAATGTAATGTGAACAGTAAGTGACTACGGTGTGTGCATTACAGCTATTGTCCTGGAGTCAAGGATTCTCTCTGGCTGCTAGATGTTCAAGCTCCACCAGGAGGTGAGGCATGGCTGTCATCAACAGTGACAGTGTTTGGAGTCTATGCGACAAGACTGAATTAAGATGGCGTGGTGGTTCAGGGTACTGGGGGCATATAAAAGATAAAAAAAAATGTATTTTGCTGTACTAGTTGCTCCAGCCTTTACCGGTGGAGGGCCAGATTGGGTGGTAAGGGTGTTTGTTATCTAAAGTTGGGGTATAAGACACCGATGCCCTTTAATGATCCAGTTGGACAGGCACTGTTTAGAGACTATTTTACTCCTTGCAACTAGTGTCAAAGGCTACAAACAACAGAGGAAGGCCTGTGTTCTTTGGTGCAGTTGATGTAAAAGCTGAGAACCCTTCTGACATCATGAAAATGCAACAGGACTTACCCTGGGTTTTTCAGTTTGGGGTAGAATGTTGGCAATACTAGCACTGATTGAGATAAAATTCTGACACCACCTTCAACAAAAATTTAGGATGTACTGCATATGGAGAACCACGTTGTTTTTGTGGAATACAGTATATGAAGAATCAGGCACTAGAGCCTGCAGCTCATAGACTAAAAACTCACACAGTCTGCCAGCTTGAATGGTGGGGTGAGTGAGCTTACTCAGAACTATACTTACATCCCAGTTAGCTACTGATTTCTTTACTGGAGATTCAACTGCAGGATCCTGCTAAAGGAACATTTTGCAAATAGGCAGCTGTACTATGGGGGTTCTGATAATTTTGTATTGAGATGGCCCAACAAATGTGCTTTTACCGTTGCAAACTGTAACTCCTGACTCGTATCAAGGAGATATTTCAAAACCTGGTTACAAGGACAGATAAAAGGATAGTACAGTTACGTAAGAACTTGCCCTAACAGTAGATCTTCAAGAGGATCTCTTGCAGCAGGCCATATCTATGGAACTATAGATGCCGGGCACTAGGACCACACAGAAAGCTTTTAGCTAGCAGTCTACTAGGGATGACGTCTTTCCTATATAAACGTGGGCGGCCTTGCACACTCCTCAGTTCCCCCACCAGAGACAATATACAGAGAATCTCCTCCTGGGGAGCCAAGGATGCCACTAAACAAGGTGTAACAGAAGGTAAGCCATCCTGGGGGAGGGGAAGGAGAAGAGAGAGAGAGAGAGAGAGAGAGAGAAAGGGATGAAGGGTGGGACGGCATGGCTTGGTGCAACAGATCCTCTCAATGATCTCCTGTTACGGTAAGTTTCTACATAACTGTACTACCTTCATCTAGGGTATCTCTTGCATCAGGCCACCCCTATGGAATAAGTCCCAAGCAGTATTGACAAAGAGACAGTATGGGTGGCTGGGGGCTACAGGCCTAAGACAAGAGCCCTTGAAGCACAGCCAGGCCAAAGTCTGCCCTTCTCCTAGAGGCAGTGTCCAAACTGTAGTGTTTAGTGAAAGAGTGGACAGTACTCCAGGTGGCAGTGGCACACATTTCAGCAGCTGACATAGTTCTGAAACAGCCAACAGAGGTGGCCATGCATCTTGTGGAGTAGCCATGCAAGGCAAGGCAAGGCAAATTTTATTTAAAAGACGCCCAATCCTGGTGGCTTTGGGTGCCATGCATAAAATTAACATGAAACAAACAGCAATAAATAAAACATTATCATAGAAGCTATAAAACTCATTACATAAAAATGAATAACAAAATAAATAATAAAGAGAAAATCAGGGACAGGCGATATAGCAAGTCAGAACAGGACACTATTTACTAAGCTGGGTCAGGAAAAGCCTGTGCAAACAGGAAGGCCTTGAGTCGTGCCTTGAACACCTCCACCGAAGGAGCCTCCCTTATAGATGAAGGTAGCGAATTCCACAGGACATGGCCGGCAATGCTGAATGCTCTGTCGCCGGCAGTTTTTAAACTCATCTTGAGAATCGCAAGGAGGCCCTCGAGAAGGAATGAAGGGAACAGACTGAAGTAGCAGGTGTAAGAAGGTCCACCAGGTAACCAGGGCCCAGGCGATGTAGGGCCTTAAAGGTGAGCAAGGCCATCTTAAAGAGGATCTTCCATCTGACTGGCAGCCAGTGCAGTTCACACAGAACTAGGGTGATGTGGCAATACTTAGACTGCCCCATCAACAGCCTGACAGTTGCGTTCTGCACTAGCTGAAGCCAGCGGATACCTCCTGAGACCCCGAGGTAGGGCGTATTACAGTAATCAAGCCTCGACATCACAAAAGCATGCACTAAGGTCAGGAAGTCCGGGGTGGAACCAGGGGCCTAATCCTGGCAATGTTCCTCAGATGGTAAAAACTAGTATGGACCACGGCCAACACCTGACCCTCAAGTGTCAGGCCACTATCCAGAATAATGCCCAGGTTACACACCCTGGAGGAGGCCTTCAAGGGCACAGAACCCAGGACAAGTCCTGTCTCTGTGCCCAAGGCCTTCCTATCACGCCCTCTGTTCGACTCCACTACCAGTACCTCCATCTTATCGGGGTTCAGTTGCAACCTGCTGGAGGCCATCCAGTCACTGATTTCAGCAAGGCAGCTGTTAAGCACATCCACAGTGTTGGATATCCCAGGTGCAAAGGAAAGATACAGATGGGTATCATCAGCATGGCAATGAAAACCTCAGGAAGTTCCTTAGTGTACTTCCTTTTTTTAATTCTTTTGTGCCTTCCCTTGCTCCCTGATCAGCCACTCCTTTGGGTCACCTGAGTACCCTGCCAGCACTCCATCCCTACTGCCATCCACCACCCCACATTGCAGCCCCCCCGGGTACACCATTTCCCTTCGTCGGATGGGTCCCCCACCTTCGGGGGAGAAAGCGCCGGTGTGGGCGGCCAGTGCAACTTACTTGTCCCAGGTGCTGCTGGGATTGGTCTGGGCTATCCAGGGCTTTGTGGTGGTGGGGGACCGGCAATCGTCATCTGGCCAGTCAGGGAGCCATTTTCCTGGTTTCTCCCCTGGGAGCACAACAAGCCAGGACATCAAAGCATGAGCTGATGTCCGTCATTCTCCCTTTGCAGCATGGCCTGACATGTTGCCATGCCTCCGGCCTCTGCTAGAGGATGGCAAACACCGAGTCGCATATTACCCTCCCTCCCAGGAGAAGGCGAGTCATCATGGGATGCTCGAGCTATCTCCTCTGGCCAACCATTTGGACAGGCACTGTTTAGAAACTGGTATGCCTTCTTTCCCATGGGGCAAAAGAAACAAACAGCTGTGAAGACTTCCTGCAGTCCCTTGTGCGATAAACATACTATCTGAGTATTATATGTACATATCAAAGTATGAAATATACTGGTAGCTAGCCCACTCACCCCCACAAATTCAAACCTTGTTAAGAAACTGTTTCAACAAACTTTTTTTTAATTTTCACATGTAATATCCAGTTTATGAAATGTCCACATTTTAGGACTTATCCCTTCATCAGGACAACTGGTTATCTTAAAAAAAGAATAAACATATATTTTTCATTAATATTTTATTTAAAAAAAATAATCAACACTTAACTTATAATTTAAAAAGGAAATAATGAAAAGGACTCATAATAAAGGCCCTTACATATAGTCAGTTCATGTCTCAACAGCAAAGGTTCTTCTGTCATATGTACAAAGGTTCGACTCCCACCATCTCCTAATACAACACAACAACAAACATTAGCCTACTACATGCTGTTTATATACTTTTCTTGATTACTTTCAATTAAACTTAAACACACTGCTTATTTGACACACCTGGTAGATAAGCGATAGTGCCACTCGGTTTTTCAGTTATCAAAATAATCTCATATCTGTTAAATAAAAAAAAAAAAAATGCTTATGTTGTTTACTGCAACAAAGTTGAAACAAGTCCCATAGCTTCTAAAATGCATCACAGAAACAAAATGCTTAATAAAGGAGCCTCATTTTCTAAAAACTAATTTGTTAATTAATTTTATATCCATGAGTGTCCCCACACTAACCTTTTCTGTATCTTGCAAATTCGCCTGACGGCTCAAAATGCTCTACATTTAAATCATCCTGCAATATAAGAACTCTTGTTTACTATCAGAAATGTTGCTCCGTTGACAATCAGACACATATTAGGCATTCAAAAAACATAATAAGCTTTCAATCGCTATAAAATCAGCTCGTATTTTGCATAGAGAATTTCTTATTACATCTAAACATGTTCCCATTCATGACGAGTGTGACAAATCACTCATATACGAGTCTCTACTCTTTCACATTGTTATCAAATAAATAAAATAAACAACCCTCAGTAGAGGCCTCATTTACATCCTTGCGTTCTTACCGGCAACATCGGCAGGAGTACCGCGTGTGGCCTAAAATCTCCCTTTTAATATGCATGAAGCTCCTCCTCCAAATCTGGCAAAATGACTCCATGTCACTTGCAGGCTAATTTCGCCTGCTGGTATGCCAGAAATTACCCCCTCTACTATTTTTAATCACTTTTTCTATACCAAAAAATTGCAAAGTAGGTATTTGATGACCACATCAGACAGATAAAGATCTAACTGTACTTTAAAGTCAACATAATCTTGTCACTGATTGATTTAGTTTTATCCATATCCAAAAGATTTGGATAAAACGAAATCAATCAGTGACAAAATTATGTTGATTTTAAAGTACAGTGATTTTTTTTACAATATAAAAAGAATAGTCAATAAACACTGGCATGAACTTAGAGCAACAGATTTTGGGGAAAAAGCTTTTACTAAGGGGGTGGATATTCAGACTGCACCAAAAATGCACAAAAGCAGGAGCAGGCACTTAAAACAGTACCTGTCTGCATAATGTATAAATCATTCAAACCAAGTGCAGGCCAAGCTGAATTCGCCCAATCGCGCCATGGCGCAACCAGGGATGCGCAGTGGAGCAGGGCTGATGCACAGTAGCACATCCAGGGATGCGCAGGGACAAGGACAGGAAGCAGGAGTGCACTAGTCATGGATGCGCCATGAGTGGAGGAGCATGCAGCAGGCCAGACAGACCAACCCCCCCCAGGCCCCCATGAGCTGCATATCCAGAGATGAGCTGAACAGACCACCAGCCCATGAACCCCAGCACCACAGCAGACACGGACCAGCCATCCACACCTGCAGGGCAAGGTGCCCCAGCACACTCCCCCGGCAAACAGTGACCGCAACACAAGGAGTGCCAGGACCTTTCCATGCCACAGCACCACACCAATGCTGACCACCCCCTGTACAGCGATCCCAAGACACCCGGCCCAGAGGCATTACCAAACAGTGCATGGCACCAAAGATATGCCACCAGCACCACCGTGACAATGCAACCCTGTCCCCCATGGCGCCAAGCAGGACAGCCCCACCATGATCCCCCCGTAGCAGGTGACACCAGCCACTGATGCCACCGCAACTCACACAATGCCCCCCTGCATGACCCCCACAGTGGCACAGCAAAGAGGTCGACCATACGTCAGTACCCAAGGGACCCCACATGTGACAAGGCCCGCCCTGGATGCCACCACCAGCAGGACGGCACCCAGCACACCCACCCATGCACACACCCTGTCCCAGCACTGGCCCCACCAGACAGCACAGCAGCCCACTGTGGTGCATGGAGGCATGCGCCACACAGGATGCAACACACGGTATGGACAAATCC
Source organism: Neoceratodus forsteri (assembly GCA_016271365.2). Lineage (NCBI taxonomy): Eukaryota > Metazoa > Chordata > Ceratodontiformes > Ceratodontidae > Neoceratodus > Neoceratodus forsteri. The sequence goes on along the minus strand of CM028134.1, from coordinate 384,409,017 downwards.
CCCACCCGGTTCCAAGGGTACCCCATCACAGAGCCACACATAGCGGGGCAACGGATGCCGCTGTTGTGAGTCCAGTGGTGCCGTGTACCCATGACCTGCACACCACTATGGCACTGGTGAGCTAGCCATGTGGTGCATGCACCATGACCCTGTCTGCTGCCAGCATGCAGCTGGAGCACATGACAGACAGCAGACCACAGGCACCACCCCAGACACCATCAAACAGCATGGAGGAGGACAACAACAGCACCGCCCACAGTGTCACCAGAGGCAGATGTGCAATAATCCTGGAGTCAGGACGCCAGCTGCCAGGGAGCCGTGCCCAGAGGCTGGCTGGCATGGACTGCCACCAATGCCATGCCAGCAGACATGCATGCAGTTGAGGGGTCAGCCTGACTCTGGATACCACAGACACGCAAGGGGCACAGCTGCATGGGCCAGGCACACACAGCCAGGGGCGACAGGGACACAGCACATGCACCAGAGACCGCTGCACACAGGCATACAGTGCACAGGGCACAACACACATACCACAGACAGGGACCATGGCCCCCACCCACACCAGTGGAGGGGCCCTGGCAGACACACCCATGACCAGGCCAGCACCACCCCCAGACGCCATGCACACCACTGCAGCAAGGCACCAGACGACTGCTGCAAAACAGAGACCACCACAGTTGTAGTATGAAACGTATCTACAATTCAAATGGTAACATATTGAACAAGAACTATATACAGTACTATATACAAAGTGGGGGAAGGGAGGTACAAGGCTACAACTTGGGGGGGACGGGCAGGGAGCAAAGGAGAATAGAAAGGAGGGGGACAAAGAGGTGTGAGAGACAGTCCAGGGAGGGGAAGGAACAGCACAGGCGCCACAGGCCTTAAAGGCGGCCCCTCTCATCCCTGCACTTCCTGTGGCGCATTCTGTGCTGCCACCAGTCACTCTTCTCCATGCCCTGCAGCAGCTCCAGTGTGGCCCTGGTAACCTGCAGTATCTCCTGAACGTGACACTCCTGTGTCATCCAGCGTTGTCCACCTCGGACAAAGGAGCAGAGTCAATACGTGTGACTGGCCAGCCCCCCGCAGCCCACCCAATGTGCATGGCATACAGCTGTGATCTGCACCCCTGTGATGGCATGCGACCACCCACAGTGGGTGTGCCCACATGACCTGCCTACCCAGGCACCCATAGCCATGCAAACTGCTGCACACCCCACCGCCCATGCATTGCACGGCACCAACGAGGCCATACAGTGTCATGGCTATGCAGTGTTATGGCAGTGGCACAGCCAGGTGCCCAGTGCACGCACAGCCCACCTGTGACACCCACCCACACGTGCAGTCCCACAGGATGGTGCGGAGTGCACCATGGGGCGTGCACGGCAGTGGGGTCATGTGCAGGGGGCCATGCCCCACCACCACCCCTGCAACCCACCATGCACAGATGTAAGGGGAAACACAGCACTCACCTGCGTCCTGGTCAGCAGGGTGCTGCTGACCCCAGCACCACCACTGTGCACTGGCTGCAAGGCCACCCCTCCGGTTCCAGCCTGCCATCCCTGCTCATGGGCCAACCGGGCCCTACGGCAATCCTCCGGGCCTAGAGTGAAAACATGAAGAGGGTAACATCAGTACAGGCCAGTAACATAGCCCCCCCCCTTGCTGTGTGCATGCCCGCACAGCCCAGCTGTGACACGGTGGCGCAGGGTGTACACGAGGCACCCCGAAAACCGGCAACACAGGTACGGCCCCCCACGGCATGGCCTGACAACCACCATGATACCAGGACAGACAGACACTACCAGTGTTGTGAAGGAGCACCTACCTGGCCGTGGCATGGCGCCCACCGGGCACGTGCCTGCGTCACCCTAGGTGGTCGGGGTCCCACCTCTGGAGGTCCCCATAGTGGTGGTGACACTGCTCGGTGGTCCTGCTGCACCCTGTGACCTCCTCCAGGCCCTCTGCCACCTCCTGCCACACTGCTGTCCATGGCCTCAGGAGGGGTACCTGACCAAAGAGGGCACATGCATGGGGCTCCACTAATGCCACCAGGTTGGCCAGCTCAATCGCTGTCCACACGGGTGCTCTGGTGTGCGGCATAGTGCTGTAGCCAGTGGCCACAAAATGGCACCCTGTAGCACACGTGCCCCACGTGCGGAGGCAGCACGGTACTGCGCTGCCAGTCGCTATCGTGCTGGCACCGGACTACGCAATAGGGGTGCAACCATGCGTACGCATGGTGCCTAGAGGGCAAAGGTCAGCGGCAGAGTCAAGGGTCTGTCCACGCACGGAGCACCACAGCACTATTGGGAAGCCCTGCATGTAGCATGGTAGGGTGCATGTGTGTGATGCCATGCAGTGGCCTACCACGCTATGGCACCATGGTGCCCATGGCACACCATGGCACGAGCACCCCTTTGAGCATATAGCGCGCTTGTGGCCATGCCCTGTACTGTCTCCCACGGACAGCACATCAGCAGTGCCGCGGGCATGCGTGGTGCGCTGCTGATTGCACACGTCACAGTGGTGCGCTATAGGCTGAGCATGCTCAACACCATTGCACAAGGCGCAACAGCATGATATTCAGCCAGGATATGCAGATCAGCTCACGAGCCATTTCACTGCGCATCCACTGCATTAGCATCCCATTACAGTTGTGCCTGCCCTCATTTACATGCATTGCGCTATAAATATGCGACCTGAGGCTGCATAGGCCATGGATCGGGTATTGCAGTCCTTTGAGGTAGGTTGCATGCTGTAGGGACATGGGGACAGTGGTCTGAGAGGGTTGCATGGGACTGCACAGTCCAAGGTAACACCTGTCCATCCCCCAGGCATGAGCATGACCGAGCGAGAGGATGAAGAGGAGCAGGGAAGGGTGCGAAGGAGGAGGCCCAACTTTACCAGGGCAGAATCTGATGCCCTGTTCAAGGCATACCTCGACAGGGAGCCACTGCTTAGTGGACAGCGGGAAACACCACAGGCCCGTGCTGTGGCGTGGGGTGAGGTGGCACGTGCCGTCAATCAGCAGGGCAGCCATCAGCGGTCCATGCAGGAGTGCAAGAAGAAGGTTGGCATGGACAGGAGGTGGATTAAAGATAAGGTGGCCGCCATTAGGCTGGCACGTGCTGCCACTGGTGGGGGCCAGCAGGACGTACCCCACCTGATGCCACAGGAGGAGCAGGTGGCCAGCAGCATGCGGAGTAGTGCCGCCGAGGGTGTTCCTGGCAGTGGCTTCCAGATGGGTGGCAGCCCATCATTACATGGTAGGTCCGGCGCTGGCAATGTGTAGGTAGTAGGGAGCAGGCCCCAGGGCCAGGCGGAGCCACTAACGGTACTGTGTTCCTTTACAGCTCCTGAGCGTCTGCATGGGGCAGCGGTGGTGGGTGTGTCCACCGAGGGGGAGGCCCTGGACATGGTGGAGCACCCATCCACCTCCACAGGTGTCCGAGGGACCGACCATCTGCAGCCCTGCACGTCTGTCCGGATTGATGCCGGTGGTGCGGACATGGCCCTGCTTGTGTCCCAGCGTGACACCGTCCTCGGTGTCCAGTGTGCAGGGACACAGATCAGGGCCGGCTCCAGCACTAATGATGTTGTGACACACGTCCCGGACAGTGATGTATGTGGGACACAGGATGGTCCCACAGATGGCATCCGCCCAGGCAGTTCCGCGGGTAGTGCTTGCGTGGCTGCCTGCACAACAGCCCATTCCCTAGCTGCGTCTGCATGCTCCAGTGGGGCAGCACTGGCATGCGGCCAGGGTGGTGGGGCTGTTGCTGCTGCAGCTGTGCCAGTGTTGCCTGGTGATTGGCAGCCAGAGGGGCAGCGGCAGCAGATGGCCAATGTCAACGTGGGGACAGGGGCGGGGGGCGGTGGCAATGCACCGCATGTGGACGTTCCCCAGACTGGCAGCACTGTGCAGTGTCCACTGTCGAAGGGTGCTGGGTGGCAGGGCCAGGAACACCATGGGGGACAGCATGCTCGACATGCAGACAACCCCTTGGACGACCACAGCCATCTTCTCCAGGCCTCAGTAGATCAGCAGATGCGGCTCGTGGCGGCAGTGGATGCACTCAGTGTAGTTCTGCACCAGGCAGAGGAGCGGCACAGCAGCAACCACACCTTGCTCCTGGCAGAGTTGGCCCAGCAGCGGGCGGATGTGACTGCTGCCATTGACAGGCAGACCACTGCAATGGTGACTGTCATGGCTACACTAGCCAACCAGTTGGGTGCCCAGCCGCTGCACACCCCACAGAGTGCTATGTCCACCCCCCCGTTCCCGGCGTCATGCAACCCTTGCTATGTCGATGCCGATTCGCCAGTGGCATACCCCCACGCCCAGGGGCATGTTTGCGGCCTGCAGACCCCTGTGTGGACACGGTCTCATTCCACGCAGCATCACCCCATGAAGCCACTGGTCAGCTTGGCATGGCTGGCAGGTCTCGGCAGGGCCACCCATGCATCCGTGGCAGCCGTGGTACTGTGCCGCATGACTGACCCATCCCCCTCCACGGCCACTGTCTGCCGCTGCCCTGTGTGCACTGTGGTGTTCTTTGTGTGATGCATGGGTGAGGTGCCCAGCCCTGCACACACATGGTCCCTGTGCACATCCTCCCGGCTGCTGGCCACTGTGGCGTGTACATGATGATGCCTGCGTAGCACTGTCCGCCATTGTGCAATGGTGCTCAGCGTCTGAGGCATGCACAGTGCCAGCCACTGGGCATGGTTGTGTGTGGTCCTGTGTGGGTGTGGGGGTGTCTGTTGGGGTGGGCGTGCCTATGCCTTTGGGCATGTGTTGTGGTGTGTGTGGGTGTGTGTGTGTGTGTGTGTGTGCATGTCATGTGCAGCCCTACCCATCCCTGCCTTTGTGTGCGGTCCCCCGCCCATTCCCATGCCCCTGACGCCATCCACCCCTGCCTGTCTGTGGCCTGTACCCTTGGCCCTGGTGGTTGTACGTGGCCCCATTGCCTACCTGTGTTGTCCAAAGTGCTCCTCTGTCATGGTGTGCCGGTGCTGCTGTGCCTTCTGGGCCAGCCGGGGGTCCCTTTGCCCAGGGGGTGGCTGCCCTACACCAGCTGGACCGGTGTCCTCTTTGTCCCCACTGCTGTCCCCCTCCTTGACCTCAACAGCTATCCCACAGTCGGTGGCCATGTTGTGCAGAATACAGCAGGCCAGGAATAGCCCGCAGGCCTTTGAGGGGCTGTACTGTAGAGCACCACCTGATGTGTGCAGGCAATGGAACCGTGCCTTCAGCAGCCCAAGCACCAGCTCGATGACATTCCATGTTGTGGCGTGTGCCTCATTGTACTGTTGCTGCACTGGGGTCAAGGGGCGCTGGTATGGTGTAAGCAGCCAGGGCCATAGCGGGTAACCACTGTCACCTGTATGTAGAGAGGAGTCATTAGCATGGTGGTCTGCGTCACTGTGCCATGGGCCATCATGGCAATTTCCCATAGCACTCCTGCCAATGCCCCACACCCCCCCACATCTGTACCCATCATCCAGCATGCTATGTGTGCTCACCTACCAGATGGCCAGTGGGGATGTCCCCACTCTCAAACCTATGGCACAGTGCAGACTGGTGCCAGATGAAGGCATCGTGTGCTCCTCCAGGGTGCATGGCACAGACATTGATTATGTGCCCCCTGGCATCGCACACCGCCTGGCAGTTGACACTCGGGTAGCCCTTGTGGTTGATGTACACCACCCCCTCTGGGCCGGGTGGCATGTGGATGCCTACTCGGGTGCAGCCTATGGCCCTGAGCATGCCAGGCAACCATGCTACCCTGTGGAACTCCTGTATGTGTGCTGTGCACTCCGCCTATGTGCTGGAGAAATGGATGTACTCCACAGCATGTGGTAGCAGTGTGCTGAGGAATTGTGTGAGTAAGCAAGACGCAGCCGACTGGGTTATGACTGTTGTGTCCCCTGTTGGTCTCTGGAAGGTGCCCATGGCGAGCAGGCACATGACGGCTGTGACCTTTGTCTCCACAGACAGCGCATGGCTCTGTCGTGTGGGTGCCTGCATCTCATCACTGCACAGCTCACAGAGTTGCCTCAGAATCACCCGGTTCAGGCAGTACCGGCCCACGATCTCAGTGTCACTGTACTGTTCAAAGGTGGTGCGGGCTCGGTACAGCCTGTTCTGGGCGTACCGCCGACGGGCCCTTCCATAGCCACACCTCCCTGTTGCCTGCCTTTTCACACCCCTCATTACTGCCTCCATCTGGAAGGTAGCACTGGCCATGTCCCTGGCTGGTGTTCCCCCTCCTGGGCGGCTGTCTACCTGTTCCTCCCGCTGTGTGTTGCTGGTGCTATCCCTGCACCAGGTTCACCTCTGGCTGTTCACCTCTGTGTGCCCTGCCTCTTGCCACTGCCCTCCATCCACTGTGGCACTCTCAGGCCCCCCACACACACACACACACACACACACACACACACACACACACACACAGAGGCAGACACACACACACTCCTTCTCTCACTCAGACACACCTGTGGTGGGCCCTGTCCACCTCCAGGCCACACCTGTCCCGTGCTTCCTGTCTTGCCTCCCTGCCACTCTGTCTCCACGCTCCCACCTATGGCTCCTCTGAGGTGCATTCATCCTCCCCTCTCTTGCTCCCTTTTATTTTGGCTCATTTCTGCTGTCGCGCAACTTCCGCTTGCTCCGCTACTGCGCACGTCGCCTACTGATGAATATTGCACTGTGCACATTATATCTAGTTCCACCCCCTGCAGTTGCACATGCATTCATTTCAGTTGCACTGTGGCACAGTGCATGTTGTGCTGCGCTGCCACTCCCACTGAATATTGCACCATGGCACATTTCCGCTCTTGCGCGGGCGCATCCCTATTGCGCATGGTGCATCTGCTCTGAATATCCCACCCAGGGAGTACAAGTAGTGGCAAAGAAAGTTAGATCTTTATCTGACCGATTGTCCCATTCCCAACATAAAATTCCTGGAGCAAAAGTATTGGGTTTGTTTTCAAAAGAAGAACTAAGAGGTAATTATAGTTGTGGGAGATGTATGCACTGCCACAATCCTTATAGGAGTAAGACTATTAGAAATTTAAGTAAAGGTGTAGAGTTTGTAATAAAGGATTTCATTAATTGCCAGACAGAAGGGATGATTTATGGGATTAAATGCCCGTGTGACTTAATGTATATTGGTAAAACTAAAAGACCATTGAAACAGAGAATAGGGGAGCATAAAGGCTATATAAGAAATAAAGATCTCACATCCCCTATTGCAAGGCACTTTTTTGAATGTGTTCATCAAATACCTACTTTGCAATTTTTTTGGTATAGAAAAAGTGATTAAAAATAGTAGAGGGGGTAATTTCAATGAGAAATTACTCCTAAGAGAAGCAATGTTTATGAATTTTTTTGAAACCACTAACTCGAGATTTGGTCTTAATGAAACCATAGAATGGCAGCCTTTGTTATAATTAAATTATTAATAACAAAAAGTTATTGACAAGCTATGACTGTGTAATTATTTGCCTGGTGTTTCCCAGACCTGGGAGGGTAATGGCCCCTTGTGCAGCTAAGTTCTCCTTGTCGTCATCTTAAATGTAAAAGTTTTTTCTAATAGGTCCTTAAGGTACATTCAATATGATAAGTTGTTTATATAGGACCTCCAACACCAAGATTTACGGTCCTTGGTGCTGCTGATTAGTGGGTCTGGCATACCAGCAGGCATAATTAGCCTGCAAGTGACGGGGAGTCATTTTGCCAGATTTGGAGGAGGAGGAGGAGCTTCATGCATATAAAAAGGGAGATTTTAGGCCACGCGCATTACTCTCACTGATGTTGCTTGAAAGAACACAAGGATGTAAGTGAGGCTTCTACTGAGGGTTGCTTACTTTATTTATTTGATAACAATGTGAAAACGTAGAGACTCGTATATGAGTGATTTGTCACACTCAGCATGAATGGGAACATGTTTAGATGTAATAAGAAATTCTCTATGCAAAATACGAGCTGATTTTATAGCGATTGAAAGCTCATTATGTTTTCTGAACACTTAATATGTGTCTGATAGTCAACGGAGCAACATTTCTGATAGTAAACGAGAGCTCATGTATTGCAGGATGATTTAAATGTAGAGCATTTTGAGCCATCAGGCGAATTTGCAAGATACAGAAAAGGTTAGTGTGGGACATTCATGGTTGGATATAGAATAAATTAACAAATTAGTTTTTAGAAAATGAGGCTCCTTTATTAAGCATTCTGTTTCCGTGATGCATTTTAGAAGCTATGGGACTTGTTTCAACTTTGTTGCAGTAAACAAGATAAGCATTTTGGTTTTTGGTTTTTATTTAACAGATATGAGATTAATTTGATAACTGAAAAACCTAGTGGCACTATTGCTTATCTACCAGGTGTGTCAAATAAGCAGTGTGTTTAAGTTTAATTGAAAGTAATCAAGAAAAGTGTATAAACAGTATGTAGTAGGCTAATCTTTGTCATTGTGCTGTATTAGGAGATGGTGGGAGTCGAACCTTTGTACATATGACAGAAGAACCTTTGCTATTGAGACATGAACTGACTATATGTAAGGGCCTTTATTATGAGTCCTTTTATTATTTCCTTATTAAATTATAAGTTAAGTGTTGATTATTTTTTTAAAACAAAACATTAATGAAAAATATATGTTTATTCTTTTTTAAGATAACCAGTTGTCCTGATGAAGGGATAAGTCCCGAAACGTAGAAATTTCATAAACTGGATGTTACATGTGAAAAATTAAAAAAAGTTTGTTGAAACAGTTTCTTAATAAGTTTTGAATTTGTGGGGTGAGTGGGCTAGCGTAGCGGTGTATTTCATACTTTGATATTTAGCGTAAGCTTATACTGTGCTTTGGCCTCTCCCCAAAGAACAGAATATTAACTTTGATTTTCTTTATTCTGAGGATTGGCTGTACTGGAGATACTTTAGTTTTTATTAAATATACATGTGAAGTATGGAGCAATTTTTCCCTTGAATTGGCAGGCTCTGGGAAATAAACAGACAGGTGGATGGTTTGATTCAGAGTAAACTCAGACAACACCTTTGGTAAAAACTTAGGGCTGGTACGCAAAGTCACCCTGTCTTTGTGGAAAACCAGATAAGGAGACTTACACATCAGAGCCTGAAGCTTGGAAATCCATTGAGCAGAAGTAACAGCAACTAAACATAATGCTTTCACAACAGGCTTGGTATTAGCTGCGTATCAAGTAGCCGGCTCAAGGAGCCAAAGTAAGTGTTTCTAGCACAAAATTTAGGTTCCAAGACAGGACTGGAACGAGAACTGGAGGCTTCAGATGAAAAATGCCTCTCAAAAATGTAGAGGACACCTCCAGTTGTGCCACTGTATGGACATCAATGGCCAAATGGAAGGCTAAAATAGCAGCCAGATGCACTTCAATGGAGGAGTATTGCAGGCCAGAATCTGAAAGGGACAGCGAGTACTCCAGAATCTGACTGACTAGACAAGTGAAAGGATCCAAATGATGGGAAGCCGCCAACAGAGCAAAGCACTTCTTCTTCATGGAATTAGGTGGCTCTGGTGGAAGGCTTCCTAGCAGCCACCAGGACATCAGACACCTTCTAGGATACCCTAAATCTAGCCATGGTTATGTCTTCAGGAGCCAGGCATGGAGGTGTAGAGACCTGAGGTCTGGATGGGCCAGGGTGCCTGCTCCTGGGAGTACAAGCCTTTACAAAGGGACGCGGTGCTGGAGGTTCCACCACCAGCTGCTGCAGTAAGGGGCACCAGATCTGACAAGGCCAGAAGGGAGCGATGAGGATCATGGTCACTCCTTCCATCTGAAGCTTGATCAGCACCCTCTGAATTAGCAGGAAGGGAGGGAAGGCATAGAGGAAGCTCCCTTTCCAAGAGAGAGTCATTGTGTCTTGCCAGAAAACTCCACGCCCTGGAGTGAGCCAGCAGAAAAGTGGCAGTTTTGCATTGAGTGGGGACACAAAACGGTCCAACTCTGGATGACCCCACCTGTCAAACAGGTCTTCTATGTCCGAGGTCAGCAGTTCCCACTTGTGCATCCTGGACTATGACCTGCTTAGTCTGTCTCCCAAGATGTTTTGGGTGAATGGAACATGGACTGCCAACAGTTTTACACCATGTTCTAGAGCCCAGTACCAGACCCTCATAGCTTCTCTGTGCAGGGGGTATGAATGGGTCCCCCCCCCCCTTGCTTGTTGATGTAGTGCACTACACTGATGTTGTCCGTCTGCACTAGTAGAGGCCCCTGGAACAGGTAGTCCTTGAAGGCTTGCAGGCCGTATAAAACTGCCCTCATCTTTAGGATGTTTATGTGGAGGGAACTCTCCACCGCAGACCAAGTACCCTGTGTCTGGTGAGGGCCCAGGTGTGCTCCACATCCCATCCCCAAAGCGTCAGTGGTGAGGATCTGATGAGGGGAAGCAATCAGGAAAGGAACCCCTTTGAGTAAATTTCTGGGTTCCATCCACCACAGGAGCACTTTCTTCACTGGTGAAGTTACTAGAACCTTCTGTTCTAGATCATCGGTGTGATGATCCCCTTGGACTCTTAAAGTTCACTGGGGGATCCACATGTGCAGCCTCGTCATGGGAACCATGACTGTGGCCACAGCCATAAAGCCCAGCAGCCACAGAAATGTCCTGGCTGTGACATAGCGGTTGCTGTAAAGCAACCGCATCTGTTCCATCAGGAGTTCCACCCTGACTTGGGTCAAGAAGGCTGCACCCTGGGCAGTGTCCAGTATGACCTCTATGTACTGAAGGCACTGACACGGGGTCAGGACTGACTTGGGCAGGTTAAGCATGATCCCTAATGTATGGAACAGCTGTCTGGTATGTGCTAGAGTGCAGGGCAGTTGCTCCTCTGAACTTTGAGCAACCAGTCATCCAGGTAAGAGAAGATGTACAGTCCCTCCCTCCTGAGGGCTGCTGCCACCACCGCCAAGCATTTTGTAAAGACCCGTGATGCAGAAGATAAGCCAATGGGCAAGGCCCTGGACTGATAGTGCTCCCCCTGGAACAGGAACTTGAGATACTGCCTGTGGGGGGCACAAATCTTTATCTGCAGGTATGCATCCTGTCTGTCTAGGGAGCATATCTAGTCTCCTTATTTAGCAGAGGCAGCAGGCCTTGCATGGTCACAATCCTGAACTTCTTGTACTGGATATAGAAGTTCAGGTTTCTCAAGTTCAGGATGGGCTGCAAATCCCCTGTGGATTTGGGAACTAAAAAGAAGTGGGAATAAAAGAACCCTCTGTTCCTCTGATTGTCTGGAACTGGTTCTATGGCCCTTTTCTGCAGCAACGTGTGAACTTCTCCCAGCAGCACTGGAATGTGGTCATGGGGGAGTAGCTTGAAGGAACTGGAGGTAACTCTAGAGGTCATTCCAAAAGTTCTAGAGTGTGGCCTTGCTCTATGAGCTGCAGGTCCCAAGCATCTGATGTGATCTCCCCCCACCGATCCATGTGAAGGGAGAAGTGACCCGCAAGTACCACCTCTTGTGGTACTGGAGGGTGGGGGTCTGGTGAGGAGTCATGCTGAGGCAGAACCAGCAGCCAAGGCTGCAGCCCTGCATCACCTATAGGGGCCTTCCCAGTGGTGGAGGTAGGGGCAGGCAGGGAAGTTTCTGCTCTGCGCTTGCCTCGCTGTTTGGTACCCAACTTGGGTCTGTGGGAGGCCCAACAAAAGGCACCTTCTGCCCACTTCTTGGTTGGGTATGGTAAAGTGAGTGGACCAACTGCTGAGTCCTCCCTGAGGCCTGATGGTCAGACAGGATGTCCTGTACATCTGCCCCAGAGAGTTTATAGCCACTGAAGGGGGCATTCAAGATGTACTGCTGCATGTTAGTAGCAAAACCAGACACCCTAAGCCAAGAATGTCTTCTTAGACAGATACCAACCCCAGCTGCTCTAGCAGAGGCATCTGAGACATCATAGGAAGCCTTCAAGAGGTTCTTGCCCACATGTGCCCCAGACTGAAGGGCTTTAAGCAGATCTTGCTTCTGGGGGCCCTCTGGAAGGGCCTGAGCTGCAGCTTTAGCCTTATCCAGAGAGTATTCTGGAATCTGACAGCCAGTCCAGTGGTGCTGAGGGTTGAGGTGCTGGATGCCACACCTCGCACCATGCCAGCGACCTGGGCTTGGGAGCGAGCTTGGGTTGCTGAGGGTCAGCTGGGGAGAAGAGGACTGAGCATCCGGAGGACTGCTCTTTTCTCCTGGGTAGGGGTGGGCTGTGGATCCCCGTCATCAGTGACTCCCAGTGGAGGCTGGTGCTACAGCTAGGGGACACTTCAAGAAAGGATAGAGGTGACGGCGAACATCCGCAGGATAGGTCCGGGAGAACACCCATCGTGCGCTGGACATTATTACATGTCTGCACCTCTGGAGAATCACATTCACGAACAAGGAAACACCCCAGTGCCTGGAAAGATGACGATAAGCCTGCAGCAGCCCCAAGCCCACCACCCGGACCCTGCCCAACCAGGTCCCCGATATCCTCCAACCTCACTCTGCCTGCAGACTTGATTTTAAGGATCATCAAAAGTATGTGGATGGTAGCCCCACCTCGGGGGTACAAGCTGGGGGGTCTCTAGCAGGACAGAAGTGCAGGATGGAGTTCTGGGGGACCTGGGGCTGGGAGGGTCTCAGGCTGGCAGAAGCTGCCTGTGAGGGCTACGTCTGAGGGACTTCCCAGGGGCTGGTGACCGGAGAAAAAAACAGTTTAAAAAAAAAATTTTGGAATCTGACCACATGGGCAATGTAATTAATAATTCTAAGGCAGCGTGGCAGAAGCATAGGCTCTCTTGCCCATAAAATCCACCTTTCTGGACTCTTTGTCTGGGGAAGAGGGCTGAGGTGCTGATGTTTCTTGAACCTATCATGAGCAGCATTTATCACCACGGAATCTGCCCTATGCTGCTCTGCAAAAAAAGGCTTCCCTGAGGGAGCCTGGTAGAATTTGTCTGCCTTTCTGGGCATTGCTGGGATCATATTTGGCCTGTACCAGGCAGCCATGGTGGCATCCTCAAATGCAGCCAGCAGGGGAGGAATAATCAGAGGGGAAGAATCTGGCAATTCCAAATATTCGGCCAGATTTCTCTTGGTAATATCCTGCTCCACAGCATCAAACCCTGCAGCTGCTTTATCACTGAGCTGAAGGAAGGGTCATCAGAGGGGAGGACCTTGGAGAATATTTTGTGGAGTTCTCACTGCCTGAGAAAACAGTAGAGACAGAGCTGGAAGGGCTCCTAGCCCCCTCTTCTTTGTCCTCCTCGCCCTCCTCCTCATGTAGGATGAGATCAGGATGGTAATCATTCTCATCAACTGGCTCTGAATAGGGTACAGAGTACATCAACAACTAAGAGTGAACAGGTCACGTTGATGTAGAATGTGTCAGTGCGGGAGCTGGCCTAGTAGGCCCTGGCATCGATGGGCCTGGAGGAGAAGCAATGCAGTGCATAAACTCCCAAAAGAAGGAGAGCACTGTATAGATGCCGATGGTGATCGGCATCGTCAGAGCACCTTACGACATCAACGGGGGAGGGGGGCTGGATCTCCGGTGTCGGCAGTGTGGCCTAAAGCATTGAGGAGAGAGGCTGAGGTCTCAGTGTCAACATGTTGGCCTGAGGCATCGACAGGGGAAACTGGATCCCCTGCATTGACTAAATGGCCAAGGGCGTTCACGGTGCAGGCACAAATCCAGGCATCGACGTGCCATCACCGGCTGAAGCAGGTCTGGTGGAACACCCTGTCTGCTGCCCCTGAGTAAAAAAGGGGTCTGAGCAACAGGGATTGGAACATCAACGAGGCGAAAGGAGGCCTGACGTCAACAAACTAATGCTGGCCAAAGAAAGACCAGCGGGTGGCACTACCATAGTTGACCCTGTGGAGGAGGGGGTGTGGGTGGAAGTGGGGGGTGACCACCAAAGTGGACGACGACCCAGCAGTGTCTGGCATGTGAAGCGGTGACTGACAGCACACCAGGGAGGACTTCTCCTTCCTATCCTTCTGCTGGTGCTTGTGTTTGCCAGCCAATTTGTCCCAGGACTTGGAAGAGTGGGAGCCCATGGCTGGAGCTGGCGACATGGAAGAACTTTTTGCCTGGAACTCTCTGCACTCTGGCAACCTTCTGTTTCAGGAGAAAGGACTCTAGGGCCTTCTGATGGTGCCACTGAATAGCCTGGTTGAATCTGCGGCAGACCTCACAGGTCTTAACATTGTGGTCAGCACCAAGACAGTGGATGCAGGCATCATGGTCGTCTCTATCGTAGATCTTTTTACCGAACCCACAGTACCTGAAGAGTTTCTTGGGGTTGGTCAACATAAATGAAGACAAAAATCACTTTAAAAAAATAAAGCGATACAGTTGACCATATAAATCACAAGAAATTGCCTTCTTTACTAGTGAGTTTGGACGCCGAGAAGGCTTTTGATAAGGTTTCTTGGTTGTTTATGCAACAGGTCCTTTCTGGGTTTGGGTTCCCTCGGCCATTTGTGACTGGCCAGCTAAGGTTGTACTGGAATTCATGCAGGTACATACAAGCTAATGGCCATGTCTCACAAAGCTTCCAGCTGGGACGGGGAACGCACCAAGGCTGCCCCCTTTCCCTGCTTCTGTTCGCTGTTTATATATAGCCCCTCGCTCAGAGCATTTGGCAAAACACAGACATTCAGGGAGTAAAGCTGGGAGGGACAGAATATAAATTAGCACTGTCAGTGAGAAGGCAAAGGGGAGATTTGTTACTTGTGTATAAGCTAGTCCATAACCCTATGCTGCTCAATATATGTGGGCTATCACTAGCCAATAAGAGAATTGTGGGAAGACTTCACACTAAGCAATTAAAAATTGAATGGGCTAATAATAAGAAATATGATAATTTTTTTAACATAAGAGCAGCTAAATGTTGGAACTCCCTGCCTTACACTATTGTAGAGGCAGTTAATGTTGATTCTTTTAAATTTAGGCTTGATTCATGTTTACTCGCTCAATAAACAGTTTAAAGTCCCACTGTTGTGGGAGGACAATCCAGATGGGCCTTGTGCCTTCTTTTGTCCTGTTCCTATCCAGTAGATCCAGTAAATATGCTGATGACATCTTATTGTATATGACAAATCCAGGTCTCTCCCTCCCAGCGGTGTTCCATCAGATAGAAACATTCTCGAAAGTTTCAGGATATTCCCTGAACACAACTAAGAAGGAGGTGCTTTGGTCCAATTACGAAGCATTGCTGGCTCTCAGACAGCAGTTTCCTATGGGCTGAGATATGCCATCACTGAAATACCTTGGGGTCCGCTTGGGAACTACATCTGCATGTTTGTTTAACTTGAACTATCCACCCCTAATACATCAACTTAAAGCTGATTTTCAACGTTGGTCCCCCCTTCCAAGTTCCTTGTTCACGCGAATTCAATTTTTAAAAATGAATGCCCTCCCCAGACTTTTATAATTATTTCAATGTGTTCCCTGCCAGGCCTCCCAAAGAGATCTAGGGGAAATGACATCAATTATTCAGTTCTTTTCTCCGGGGTAAGACTCGTCCTAGGGTCAGACGCCGTCTTCTATACCTCCCTAAAACACAAGAGGAATTAGCGGTCCCACATCTACAAGGTTACTGGGTGGTTGCTCAAATGAGAGTAGCCTTGCTCTGGAGGAACCCCCAGTATGACTCCCTACAGAAGCAGTGAGATCTCCGGGAAAACATGGATTCTCCTTTACAGGCATTATCGTTTCAACCCCACTTGTTGGATGCTTTTAAATCACTATTCTTGGGAATAAGAGCAGTCCTTGAGGGCTGTAGGAAGGGTATCTCATGGGGTTACATGAAGTCAAATGTGGAAGTATGGATGGCGGGTCTGTGATCCCCATTTTGCTCCAGCGAAAACTTATAACTGGTTTCTCCAGCAAGCCAGAACGGGTGTAGCCTTTCCAGTGCAGCTTCTTGCTTTTGAAGCTGCCCAGCAACGCTTTAATTGGATGCTGGCAGACAGACTAAGATTCTACCAAGTTAGAGATTATATAAACACCCAGATGAGGTTGAGGGATGGTGGGAGGGTACCCGAGAGAAACAATCCAATTTCCCTTCCAAACAATCTGGTCCTCTTCTGCCAGAGAGAAAGCTATCTCCCTGTTATATGCTAACTAAATAAGTGATCAGGCTACCAGCTCTTTGTGTATCAAACAAAGGTGGGAAGAGGATCTGAATGTGTCCCTCACAGAAAGACAGTGGTCGGCTATGTAGAAAATTACCTGGAAAATTTCTTCCTCTCCATTATGGAAAGAGTTTTGCTGGAAGCTGCGGGTATGCTATTTCCTCGTGCCTTCCCAGATGACCCATCAAAATCCCAATGTTCTACTCTCATGTTGGCGTAAATGTGGGGAGTCACATACTTTGCAGGCACACATATTTTGGGGTTGTCCAGAACTTGATACCTTCCAGGGGGGAAATCAAATCTCACTTGTCTAGAATATTCTTTATACAAGTGCACTTGGGCCCAGAAAACCTGATATTGGGAATTTATACAGAGGGTATCAAGGGAAAAGATAAGAAATACATGTGATCCATATTAATAGTTGCTGCCTTAAAATCAATCACTAAGAAATGGCTACAACAAAACCCTCCGACTGTACAAGACTGGTTGGTGGTTGGTCCAATACATCCAAAAAATGGAGAGGTTGACTTTCTGTCTAAATCGGAATTTACAAAAATATCAAAACAGAGGGACCAGATGGATTCTATATGATCAGCTTCCCACAAAAAAAGACTGATTTGCTAACAGGGAACTTTATTGATGGGATCATGTATTTACGCGGGATTCCTTTATAAATTAGCATAGGTATGGATAATAGGCCAACTAAGTTCTACTTGGTATAAATGTATAATCCCGTATGAAATGGTTAAATGATTTTCGTTTTACTGAAAGTCTTTTACTTGAATTGTACAGTTCAACTCTATAAGACCTGTTGGTTTTATTTGTTTGTAGTACTGATATTGTTGTCTAATTCTATTTTATGCCATGATTATATTTTTACTATATGTTGTTGATGTAACAATTGTATATTTTTTCAATTTTTGAAATTTTAATAAGCAGAGTATAAAAAAAAATACAAAAATAAGGTGATTGATGAACTAGGGTGAGAAAATAAAAGTAGAAATCGAAGATTTCGCAGTCGACTGAAGCAGTGGTATTTCCATGGAGTATTACGTGCAATAGTCAATGGTGGGAAAAGAACTGAGGAGGGTGCAGGGCACCCACGTTTACATAGGAAAGATGTCTTCTGACACCATCGTGGGCAGTCCCTAGTAGACTGCTAGCTAAAAAGTTTTTGTGTGGTCCTAGTGCCTGGTGGCTATAGTTCCATAGGTGTGGCCTGATGCAAGAGATACCCTCGGTGAAGATACAGGATTTCATCCTCTCACCAAACAGAAAACCACTTCTTCCTTAAGTCACTGATCTCCTTTGTCAATTTATTTCCTACAGCTAACAGAACTTGGAAAATCTGACTGCATATTACAAAAACTATTGACCTCTACTGCTTTAGTAGGCCAGTTTGGTGGCATAGGGATTGGAGACCTGGATACAGCAGTCAAAAACTGGTAATGGGACACTAGTCCCTAAACTATCTTGTAACACAATAGCCGCTACCAGTGACTTGGTGCCTGAGGTAATGCAATCACATAGGAAATTTCAAATTTTTATTTAAAGTATGTAAAAAATCTACAAATTGACATAGCTCAAGCTGACTACCGCACAACATTATAAATATATCATCAGTATAATTGCAATATGATTTGAAAGTAGAGGGTACTCCACAGAAGGAGTTCAGGAAGCAAGAGACAAATGTGATGGGGTATAGGAGTGCTGACAACTTCGGAGACATGTCGGTCCATTCAGTGCAGCCACCTAAAAGGCCCAAAAGTCCCCTTCCCCACCCCTTTGTGGCAGGTTGCAAGAAAGGCAGGCACTGCAAATACTGTAGTGCTATCAATGAATGCTCTGCTTTTAAGAACCCCACCAATGAACAAGATGTAGTCATACGTGACTTCATCAATTGTGACACTACCCATGTAATATGTAAGCAATAAGGCACAAAGGGGTGTGTGTAAACCATATTTTACAGCATGGCCAGGGGCGTAGTAAGGTATGAGGCCAAAGGCCGAGTTACTTCAGCTGCTGGCCGTGCTGCTCAAATATAGTTTACCACATAATCCTATATTCACTATAAAATGGGCTTTTTTTTTTTGCTTTTCACTATTAAGAAAAGCATATTTATATGTAGAAAAATTAGATTTACTTGTGTACATTCGTGATAAAATAGTCCTTCCACCCACTGCAAGTGATGTCATTGATGATGTCATTGTATTTTTGCCTACTTTCTTCTTCCTGTTTTCTTTTTCACTGTTGTTCTCCACATTCAATCATGGAATGTTTAGCATGGAACGTTTACCATGGAATACACGGATTCAAAATTCTGCTCAGTTCCTCTGGCAGAATGTTTCTATCCCAACACACTGTACACACAGACAACAAAGGCCTTTGTTCCAGGCCTTTGTTACAGCCAGAGACTCAGTTATCTCACTGTCAGGGCAAGAAGAAGAGAGTTCCCTGATAAGCAGGTAAAGATAGAAGGGGGAATTTTCACTGTCAGCAAAGAAACAGCTGTAGTGAGAACCATAAACAATACTTATTGTTTCTAATTTGTTTATTTTATTTTATTTATTTTGCTTTTGGTGACCGGGTAAGTGCACTAGGTAAACAATGCCTATTTTCAGGCACGACCCGGGAGAAAACAGTTTATAGACAAACAATAAACATGTGACGCAGCACATGAAAACAGTACAAATGGGTAAAAGCAGTGTGTAATAAGTACATTGACATTCTGAATAGTGAAGGATACAATACTGTGAATACAGAGGGAAAAAACAGGATTGGTATCAGAAGAAGAAAAAAACATGAATGTAATAAGTTACAGTGCAGTAAGTGCCATAAAAGGTAGAGAGGGAGAGAGTGAGAGGAAAGAGGGGATGAAAGAGCGTGGCAGGTATAGATCGTGAGTAGAGGAAGGGTAAAAAGGGGTAGATAGGATGGAGATGAGGGATAGAGCAAGAATTAGTAAGGGTTCAAGGTGGGTTAAAACAAGTGCAGGGATGTAGGGTGTGAAGGTGTTCATGATGTAGTTTCTTGAAGATAGCATGGGCGTTTGTTTGATGGATAAAGAGGGGTATAGAGTTCCAGTATTTCAGAGCAGTGTAGGAAAACGCGCGAGTGCCCATATTAGTTCTACATCTTGGAACACGAAGAAGGGCTTTATCGTTAGATCGTAATTCATGAGTGGGAGGTTGTATTTCCAGTGCAGAAGAAAGGGATAGGGGGAGACCTGTTCTGATGACAGAGTCAATTAGTGATCCAAAGGTCTGAAGATGATAGGCGGACGGGTTAAGCCATTTTAGGTCCCGATAAAGGTGGCAATGGTGCTTGAAACGTGGTGAGGCAGCAGCATAGCGACAGATGTTATTATAAGTGATGTCCCATTTATGAAGGGCAGATTTAGATGCAGATAGGAAGATCGGCGAGCCATATCCTAGAGCGGTAGAAGGCAGGCCACTGCTAGTCTGGCGGGGTAGTGCATGGCTAGTGCGATAGGCACTTCCTGGCTTAGCATTTACTGACTTACAGATAGTAGAGATATGAAGGTCAAGGTCAAGTGATTCATCCAGGGTGACACCAAGATATTTGAAAGATTTGGTAGAGGGTAGAGGAGAGCTGTCCACACTGGAGATGATAAGGGGATAAGGATTTGCTTTGAGTCTGGCCTGGGAGCCAAACACCATTGAGTAAGATTTGCTAGAGTTGAGGACAAGTTTATTATAAGTAAGCCAGGTTTGGATACTCGCGAAATCCGATGCAAGGTGATGGTGTAGGGAGATTGAAGTTTTTGCACTATGATAGATAACCAGATCATCCGCGTAGAGCAGAGATGAACATTTCGGTGCGATTGAAGGGATGTCATCAATGAAGATTGTGAAGAGTAGAGGACCGAGAATAGAGCCCTGTGGCACTCCAACGTGGATAAGTGCAGGATCCAAAATTGCAGAGTTAAAGACCACAGCCTGTTGCCTGTCAGTCAGGTAGCTCTCAAACCAGGTTATGGTATCTGGGGAGAAACCAAAAGACCGTAGTTTTGACAGAAGGAGTGAGTGGTTTATCAGATCTATGTATGTAAAGAGAGTGTGATAATCAGGGAAACAGCATTTAATTCATTTGTTTTATTTTTTATTTAAGGTAGTTTTATTTTTAGGGCCCAGTATAAAGGTAGCAGCCATGTTTGTAGTGGAAGATCAGTTCTGGCAGTAGAGGGCTAACTGTAATGCCTGTGTCCCAAATGCCCATTGATCTGTGTTGCAGACTCTTCACTGCTGAGCAGTCCTTTTTTTTAATCATATGTAAACCATATTTTACACATAAATAAGAGCCAATCAGATTACATGATTTTACCCTGCCATTTTACAAGTAGAGAATACTGGATGGACAACTATGTACAACCAGTGTCTTCTGCCATAGAAGGGTTCTGATTCCTCAATTACCTCAATTTGTTCCCTTTTTAAATAAATGAATTCACCCTTAGTGAAGCTGCCTTGAAATTGATTTTCAGATTAATTCTATTCCTATTTTTTTTCCTTTTGCTCCTGGCAGTTAGGTTCTAGTTTTTCTGGACTCCCAGGGAAGTACCAGTCTGACTTTTCTCAGCTGAGAATGCCATATCTGCCTCTGTGTTTTGTATTGTTCTGTCAGTACTTTTTCTGGTTAATGATGCCATGTTTTGGCTACAATAATGCACTCACTTTTCAAAAACTGTTTTTCAGGTTATCAATAATGTAAGCAACCTTAATTAAATGCTCGTAGTGTATCTTACTCTCATTGTTCTATCATTACTTTTTATGGCTAACAATGTTATTTTTTGGCTACAATAATGCACTGTTCAAAAACAGTCTTTTAGGTCAGCAATAATGTAAGCAACCACAGTTAAATGTTGGTAGTGCATCTTTCAGCCAATTTTAAAAAATTTGCATTATTATGCTTCCTTTACTTGTGCATTGTATTGCACCATCACTTTAACTGCCTTTTTGCACTTAATTGGTGGCTGTATAAATACTGATGTAACAGAAAGGGGCATTTTCTCTTGAAAAAGCTCTGAAGGGAGTGAAATGGGGGTTTGTGCTCCAGTTTCTAGTTACCTGCTTGCTCTCCTCACCAAGTAAAGAACCACTATGTCTGGCAAAGCAATCTCTGCACATCTCAGTGGATTGCTCTTGTATGGATGGCGAGTGCTGGGGCTTCCTGTCATCCTCTCCCTGCACTATCTGTTGGAGGGGTAGGAACCATCTTTGTCTTGGCCAGCAGGAGGCTAACAGGATCATCTTCCCCCACTGGCTGGAGGCACTAAGCCCAAAGGTATGGGGCTGAAGGTCCCTCTGTAGCAGTTAATCCTAGTACTGAAACATTAGGTAGACCTACTGGACTTCATACTAATTTGCGATGCAGTAGTACCACATTTGTGTTTGCTGGCACGTGTGTATCATGGCCCTTTGCCTAGAACCTTGTGCAACAGGAAACGCTTCATGTCTGAGATATTGCAAACAGTAGGACTTCGTGTCGAGTTGAGAAACATGAAAAAAGGTCATGTCCTGAGTGCTCCCACTTTGCAAGATGTAATGACCATTAATGTAAGTCTGTTGCTGTGACATACTTTTGATCCCAGAGACGCAAGTGACCTGGACCTGAAATTTGTTCTCCAAAGCACATTCTCAAGACACCACTAGCTTGTAGAGGTAGTACATGGCACATAAGTTACATCATGAATTGGGTAGAAAGAATGCTGGCTCCTCACTGGCCAAGAGGTACTTTCAGGTGGGCTGTTATCCCAGCACAACAGCCAGGCTTAAAGTAGCTCAACAAAAATATGTTTAAAAAATGTATCTAACTTACTAAAAAGGACCCATTTCATAATCACAATAAGGCACTTCATGGGGTGTGTTATGTTGGGCTACCGGCCTTCTCGGGTGAGTGAAGCACTCTGATTTGTCTCATGCTTAAACCGTTATTCCACTATAACATACCCCCATCGTGCCTTATTGATTAAGTATGTACCTATAAATGCTATTTCCTCCAAAACAAGAAAGTAACATACTTGCTGTAACTGTTGATCTTTCAGAATATCTTCACCATTGATTACCACTTATGGGTCTGGGCTGGAGGCACATAGGAGCAAAGCTTTGGCCAGAGGGCTGACAAGAAGTACTAGGCATGGCACCTGCACACTCCCCACGTGGTGCCACATGCTAGCCAATAACCGCTGCCGGCTCCCTCTCCAACCTCTGTTCCGTTTACCAGGAGAGACAGAAACAAAGTAGGGAAATAAAAACAGAGGACTTTGATTCACTAGCCCAAAGGGATGGGAAAAATTAACAACAAAATAAAACCTGACTACCAACCTCTTGACAGAGAGAAGAGGTACGCTAAGTGGCACAGGGAGGTAGCTGGGTATGGAGCCAGAGCCTCAACATCACTAGCCGGACAGAAGACAGATAGTGACATTAAGGCAGCAGCCTGGTAAAAATGTGGCTCTGGCAGGTAAATCAAGAGAGTATTCTAAAATGTCGGACGTCCTTGCAACTGAGATGACACAAATGTGTCAAGTGGCAGAAAAACTACAAATAACTTCTAAAAGGCAAACAGCATGACATCAAAGGGTTAACAGGCTATAAAAACAGTTAGGCTGTGCCCCCATTCTCCCCTAGGGAAGTGAAGAGGAAGAATCTGGTGCATGTGGCGTTGCAAGGTGGGCAGCCTACAAAGTCGAGATGTGTCCATCTCCCCAGTTGTTTCTGAGACTGTTGGTAACAGCCAAGCTGGCATATTGAGAAAAACACATGCCAACCAAGACAGAAGGAAAAAGCTAGGCATAGCCACCAAAAAAACGAAACTGAGAGAAAAGCTGACCTGCTTCTCCTATACCAACAGGGATGTACCCTGTGTGAAGGCTAGTATAATCTGATCCAATCCAGTGCACAGCACCCATTCACAGACAGGGCTGCTGTCAAGTGTACTTAGATAGAGCCCGGTGGGCACAAGTTGCATTTAACAACTAATAGGGATTTGACCAAGAAGAAGGTGTTGTACCCCGGGCAGGCAGGAGGAGGACAGGAAAAGAAAGAAAAGAAGTAAGTAAGGCTTTATTTATATATTGGCACCTAATCCTGGAGGTTCTGGGCGCCATTACAGATAAGAACAAGGTTAAGGCAGTATCAACAACACAACTTCATCAATAAAACAATAACATATATAAAATCAGATTTAAAAACGATCAGAAAACGCCTTGTTAAAGAGGTAGGTCTTCACGCCCCCTTTAAATGCCTCCACCATTGGGGCCTCCCTCAAGGATTTTGGCAGCGAGTTCCAGAGGTCTGGGCAGGCCACTTCGGAGGAATAATACCCCAAGGTTTTCAACCTGGCCCTTGGAACCGCCAGGAGGCCTTCGGTGGAGGAGCAGAGGGAAAGTACAAGGGGTGGCTGGAGTAAGGAGGTCAGACAGGTAATCAGGGCCCAGGCCATATAGGGTCTTATAGGTGAGTAAGCCCACCCTGAAGATGATCCTCCAACTGACAGGATGGCCAGTGCAGATCACGCAGGACAGAGATCACGTGGCAGGACCTTGGAAGGCCCACCAGCAGCCTGGCCACCGCATTCTGCACTAGCTGCAGTTGG
Organism: Neoceratodus forsteri; assembly: GCA_016271365.2. Lineage (NCBI taxonomy): Eukaryota > Metazoa > Chordata > Ceratodontiformes > Ceratodontidae > Neoceratodus > Neoceratodus forsteri. The sequence goes on along the minus strand of CM028134.1, from coordinate 384,385,243 downwards.
CAGAGGATCCCTCCATTGACCACAAAGTGCAGAGTGTTACAATAGTCCAGCCTGGAAGTCACAAAGGCGTGTACCAGTGATGGCAAGTATTCTGGTCGAATCAGGGGTTTAATTCAGGAGACATTCCTTAAATGGTAGAACCCACTTTTGACTACAGACAATATCTGGGCTTCCAGAGTCAGCCTGTTGTCAAGGATGATGCCCAAATTTCTCAACTTGGGGGAAGCCATCAATGGAGTGGGCCCCAGGATCAACCCGGTTGCCACTCCAGAGGTATCCCCATCCCGCCATCGACCAGGCTCAATCACAAGCACCTCCGTCTTGTCAGGGTTCAGCCTCAGCCAGTTTGAGGACATCCAGTCCTGAATCTCATCCTGACATTTATCAAGCCCTTCAATGGCACCTTCAGCTCCAGGGCCAAATGATATATACAGCTGGGTATCATCTGCACAGCAGTGAAAACCCAGACTATATTGTCTAATGAGCTCTCCCATGGGGCAGCATGTACACTGCGAACAACATCGGCGAAGGGACTGAGCCTTGAGGCATTCCGCATGGCAGGGGCTTCGAGGAAGAGGATAAATTCCCCATCACCACATGTTGTCTCCTGTCAGAGAGATAGGACTCAAACTATTTGATGACTGTTCCAGTGAGTCCACCATACACTGTAAGGCGATCCAATAGCATGAAGCGGTCCATGGTGTCAAATACTGATGAGAGATCGAGGAGGATGAGAATTGACTGTTCCCCTCTATCTCTCACCCTGAGGAGGTCATCTTGCACCCAAACTAGTGCCATCTCTGTGCTATGCCTAGCTCTGAAACTGGACTGGAAAGGCTCATAGTTGTCAAAGGCCGAGAGGTGTGCCTCAAGCTGCAGAGTGACTACTTTCTCGACAACCTTCCCTGAAAATAGGATGTTGGAGATAGATAGGTCTATAATTCACCAGGATGTCAGGGTCAAGTGATGGTTTCTTCAGAAGAGGCTTCACCAACACTTCCTTCAAGGGCATTGGGGAAGCACCCGTCTTAGAGCAAGCACTGAACTATTTTGGCAAACACTGGATCAATGGTCTCAGCTCCTCCCACTAGGAGATGAGTCGGGCCAGGGTCCAGTTCACAGCATGTGGGCCACAGCTTCAAAATCACCCCAATGATCTCAGCCACCTCAACTGGTTGAAACTCCCCCCAGGCAATATAAATGCCTCTGCTCAGACCAGGCCAACCACTGTGGGACAGATTTTGTCCCATTGGGGAGATCCCTGCCCAAATGGAGGACACCCTGTCTGAGAAGAACAGAGCAAACTCTTTGCACATCACAGTTGAAAATGCTCTTTTCGGCTGTAGACAGATTGAACGTAACAATCTATCTACAGTCCAAAATAGCTGAGCTGGTCTTTTCTCCCCAGCAATAATCTCCCTGGACAAGAACTCTGCCTTCTTATGGTTGATTGCCCCCTGATAATTATTATAATGATTTCTCAGGGCCAGTCTATCCTACATGGACTGGGTCCTCCACCAACAACGCTCAACTTCCAACCCTTAGTCTTCATCTCCTAGAGAGCCCCATCAAACCATGGGGTCTCAAGCGAGAAGACATGGGTCATATATGGATTGGTGCGATGGCATTAAATGCCTTGGTAATGGCCCCATTATAGGCTGTCACCGCCTCACCTGTGTCAACTACACATGCAGCACTCATACTAGAAAAGTCTACTACTATCAAAAGTCCTCTGGGACAGTCCCCTTAAAGGACGGTAGCAGACCATCTCAATGGGGGGGGGGGCCCCAAACCAGAACTCCATCGTGCAGTGATTGAACCAAATGACCCAATCAATCTGGATGTTAGTCACATCAAAAGGGACTGTCCCCACCTCTGTGTGTGTGTGTGGGGGGGGGGGAATTCTCTTTTGTTATTGGCATGGGGCCCTACAAAGGACCCTCACACCTGTTTTAACAAGTTTTTTTTTGGTAGCATGGGAAACCAATAATGGGTCCTAAACAGTTTTATTTAAACAATAAGCTACCCTACAGAGAGGGGAGAAACAGGGGAGAGACCTCAGGAACTAGAGGGTGCCAGCTAGCAGTAACAGAGTGAGCTGTCCAGAGGCCCTGGTTCTGCTAGAGTAGGGGATGGTAGGCAGGTGTGTTAATCACTGGTGCAGATATTCTGAAAGATCAAGTTACAGTAAATATGTAACTTTCATATCTTCCCATAATCAGTCTTCATCACTGATTCCCACTTATGGATCAGGGTACTACACTCTCCCTTTTTCTTGAGGGAGGATCTGGCTCACTCATAAGGGTAAAGAAGTACCCTTTGCATGGGGAAGAACACCTAAGGGCAGGGGCCCCTTATAGGTTTGGTGACACCTGAGACTGGTCAGGGCCAGGCAGGAGCTTGTATGGCCCAGGAGGATTCCCCAACAGTTCCTGTCTGACCCGTGTGGAAGAAATGAGCTCTCTGGAAATGCGAGTTGAGCACCTTACCCTGGGCCAAATATGCCAGTCTGGAAAAGCAAAGACATGACGTCTGTTGGCTACAGACTGCTGTTCCCACCAGACTGGAGGCCACCTCGTTGGCATCATAAGATGCCCTTATTGGTGCCATACTACCTTCAGATCCCAGAAGGAAAGATCAATGGCATACCTGACTGTCTCACTTGGTGGCAGGGTAGATAACAAACAGACTGTGTAGCTGCAGCCACAGGTGACTGTGTCATCAAGGCACAGGTCAGGAAGTATAGGAAAAAACAGAAGCAATTGTAAAATTCGCAAGAAGAGTTTTATTTGTACTAGCAGTTACATAAAACAATAATATAGTTCAGTATAACTATTTACAACGGCCAAATAAACTAAGTCCATCTGAGGTTTTCTTCAATCTTTGTGTCCATCTGACATGCAATTGCAGTTCAGCTCTTTTATAAGTCCTTCCAACCCCCATTCTTAACAAGCATCCTGTTTCTTCCAAAGTGTTCTTGTATGTTTCACGTAGGTGCTGGCAGAAACACAGTGTGCCTGAGCTGAGGCCCCTTTTCTGCAGCTCTTCTGCAAAAGGCTTAATAATTGCACTCAGGTAACCTCTCAAGTTTCCAATAGCTTTTTGCAATCATCTCAAACTATAATTATATACATTTCAAAAATTAACACTATATAATTTCTAAACAAAAGGATCCCAATATCAGTTACATTTCCATACAATGATTTGCATATATTTTTATATCAGCAGATATGCAAGGGAGGAAAAGACAAACAGCAAGTAAAAACTGAGAGACAGTGAGCGGCAAAGAATTGTGCGACTGTCGAGGTGATAAAATCCTAGGTCTCACAGGAATTATTTGATTGCGTAACCAGACAGAGAAGAGACAGAAAAGGAGAGAACAGAACAGATCCTTGCATTTAAACACTTTCCATAACAACTGGGACAGGGCCCTATTCAATCCTATCACATACACCCCCTCCCCCCAAGAGGGAACCTGTTTTATCAAACAGGTTTCCAAAACATTCTATTAATTCTGTACTAACATTTACTGCTAACTTTCAGAAATTAAGCACGTGCATTATCCATTTTTTCCATAACAGTACAGCAAACAGTAAAGTTTAAACTCATACATTTGTTTTTCAACCTTCAGAATCCTTAATTCCTGATCCATAACTTGACAGAAAATCAGCATTGCTATTCTCTTTACCAGATGTGTATCACCATGAATTTAAATGGCTGTAGTGCTAGGCACCACCTTGTGATTCTGGAATTTTTATCTTTCATTTGGTTAAGCCAACAGAGAGGATTGTGATCTGTTATAAGTACAAATTCAGTTCCTAGCAAATAAAACTTAAGGGACTCCATGGCCCACTTTTCTGTTAAACATTCCTTTTCAATGGTGGAGTACCTTTTCTCTCTGTCATGCAACTTCCTACTTATGTACAGAATAGGATGTTCCGTTCCATCTTTATTTTGACTCAGTACTGCACCTAGGCCTACCTCTGCTGCATCTGTTTGTAACAAAAATGCTTTCTCAAAGTCTGGGGTTCTTAAAATAGGGGTCTGAACACTATGCAGCCTTAATGGCTTGAAAAGCTTCATCACACTGTGGGGTCCATTTCACATTATTTGGGTACAGTTTTTTTATGCGTTCAGTGAGGGGAGTAGCTAACTTAGCAAAGCTGGAAACAAATCTCCGATAATAACCAGCCAGCCCTAAAAATGACCTGACGTTTCTTTGTTTTAGGAACAGGGCTGTTAGCTACAGCTTCTGTTTTAGAAACCTCTGGCTTAACTTCTCCATTTCCCAGCACATAGCCCAAATATCTGGGCTCCTGCATGCCCAGTGCACATTTGGTAGGATTAATAGTCAGACCTGCATTTTTGATAGGTTGGATAACTGCTCGTAGGTGTTCCAGGTGGCTTTTCCAGTCTGGACTGTACACCACATCATCATCCAGACATGCAGCACAATCACCAGTGGGAGGTGATAAAATTACATCCATGTACCGCTGGAATGTAGCTGGCACACCATGTAAGCCAAATGGCATGGTGGTGAACTGATAGAATCCAAAAGGAGTGACAAATGCAGTTTTGTCTCTGGATTCTTTAGCTAAAGGTTTTTGCCAGTAACCCTTGGTGAGATCAGGGGTATTGATAGAAAAATAGAAACACGAACTTGTGACAGATAAGACGCTTGGCCCACCTAGTCTGCCCATTTCCCTACCTACAGGATAAGCTACAGATCCTAGTTAACCAACAGCCTATTTCTTCCTACCCCCCACAAGAATTGCCTTATGTTTGTCCCATGCATTCTTGAATTCTTCCACAGTTTTAGACCCCACAACCTCCTCAGGAAGGCTGTTCCATGCATCTACCACCCTCTCTGTGAAAAAATACTTCCTCACATTGCCTCTGAGCCGTCCCCCCTCTATCTTCAAATTGTGTCCCCTTGTTCTTGCACATCTCTTTTTCTGAAAGATGCTGCCCTCTTGGACTTTGTTGATTCCACTGAGGTACTTAAAAGTTTCTATCATGTACTCCCTCTCCTTCCTTTCCTCAAGGGTATACATATTAAGCTCCTTTAGTCTCTTCTTGTATGGCTTCTCTTGCAGACCCTGCACCATTTTAGTTGCCCTCCTCTGGACTGCCTGCATCCTATCTATGTCTTTGTGGAGATGGGGGTCTCCAGAACTGGATGCAGTATTCCAGATGGGGTCTCACCAACTGTCCGTACAGAGGGATAACAACTTCTTGTTTTCTGCTGGTGATGCCTCTCCCTATACATCCCAGTATCCCCCCAGCCCTCCCTACTGCCTTCTCACATTGCTTGCTAACCTTAAGGTCATCTGATATGATTACCCCCAGGTCCCTTTCCATTTTTGTTGTTGTTACTACCTCCTCCCCTCTTCCCACTGTGTAATCTTCCCTTGGGTTTTTGTTTCCCAGGTGCATTATTTTGCACTTCTTTGTATTGAATCCAAGCTGCCATACTTCTGACCATTCCTCCAACCTTGCCAAGTCCCTTCTCATCCTTTCCACGCCTCCTTGTGTATCAACCCTGTTGCAGATCTTTGTGTCATCTGCAAAGAGGCATACTTTTCCTTCCAGTCCCTCTGCAATGTCACTTATAAAGACATTAAAAAGGACTGGACTGCGTATTGAACCCTGCGGTACCCCACTAGTAACCCCTCTTTCTTCAGAGTGGATTCCATTTACAATTACCTTCTGTGTCCTGTTGTCCAGCCAATGTTTTACCTAGGCTACCACCCTGGGACCCACTCCCAGGGTGGTTAATTTGATTATTAATCTTTTGTGTGTGACTGTGTCAAATGCCTTGCTAAAGTCTAGGTAGGCCATGTCCACAGCCCCTCCCTGGTCTACTACTTTACACTCCCCAGTCTGTCCACCAAATGATCTATTCTGGGCAGAGGATAACTGTCAAATTCTGACACTTGATTAAGTTTCCTAAAATCAAGGCAGATTCTAACACCCCCTTCTTTTTTGTTTACAATCACCATTGTTGATGACCAAGCACTTCTTGACTCTTCTATGATGCCAGATTCTTTCGTTTTTATGTTTGCTTGCATGCATGTGCAAGAAACATAGTGCCATCATCCGAGTTTTCGGAGGTATGGCAGCCCTCTTCCAATTCAGTCAGTGTGTTTGCAGGCGCAGCCGCAGTTCTCCAATGGCTGCTGGAGCTGTCTATGACAGCTCCAAAATGCAGTGGAGTACAGTTGAAAGGGGGAGCTACCCTTCAGTGAGCAGCGATAAGATATCGCCTGCTCATGCGTGCTCCTACTATACACACACACACACACACACACACACACACACACACACGTGCGAGCACACACACACACACACACAGGCATGCATACAGCGTGCTTGCCCCCCCCCACACACACACACACACTGAGAAGGAGACGAGTCCTCTGGCTATACCCCAAGGAAACAAATACAGTTCCCATAAAATGCCTTGCTGAACTTTTTTCATTGGGGTGCTTTTTTTGGCAGAAAAATGCAACCATCCAGTATTGATAGCGAATCCTAAATACCATTAACATGTGTGCTTTTGCTGTAAACAATGTTACAAAACTGTGCCAGTCTTCATAATAAGTAACTAACACACACACACACTCTACATTTTAAACACAAGTTTGCGGGTTGCTTTATTCGCTTTTGGACCAGTTTAGGTAGCTACATCTTCAGCAGCAAGACATTTTCAAGGAAACACAGGCACCAGAACGGGGGGGGACGGAGGGGGCGGAAGCACCTCCAGATTTTTTGTGCACCAGGAGAGTGCCCCTATATGTTGCAGAATTAATTATTAAACATACAGTATGATATTCCGTCATTGCATCAATTGCATGACAGTACTGAAGTGCTTGCTTCATCCTAGCTTCTTGCCTCTTTGAATCTGCTCTGCCACCCCCACCCCGCCACTAAAACAAAAGAAACTGGCACCTGCTGTGTTATATGCCTCGGCCAGCAGAGTTGTAAAGTAGAGTCGTTACTATAACAACTCTACTTACAACTCCTTACTCCAGAATTTAACACTTCTATTCATTCGCAGCTCGGCAGCAGCTTTAATATCTCATCTCCTCTTTGTTAGGACTCGGAGTCAGGTGAACGTCACTTAGCACCTAGTTAGCCAGTAAGCCATTAGCCAGCTGCCAGATAACTGCATACCGTTTAACTTTATTCACTGGAAACTCTAGGTCTATACTAAGTACATTTAAAAGTCAGCCTTTTTTTAATGTCCTCCGGAAGACTTCAGGAAGTTCAGAGAGCCGAGCCCTGCCCTGCCCTGCTGCGATTATGCAAACAGTATACAGTTTCTTTGTCCAAAATATGTAGGTGGCAGAACCTAACGGTAACACATAACCGCAGCACTTAAGAGATAAATACTTGCAGTTTTAGCCAGCTTCAGGTATATTACAGCGGGAGAAAGACAACGACTGCTGTCGTTTTACTACTTCTATGTAAGCTAAATAACAGAAAACGATATGGAAATTACTCCTTTCCCTTCCCTGCAAAACGTACCCCCCACACACACACAATCTGTGTATGGAATAGTGTGCATATTGTATAATAATTACCACAGCAATGTGTACACCCCGCATAACTTGCTATTTTTTTAATGGTGTGGTTGAATGCCCAGCAGTTTTGTATTTTAGGAATATCTGCAGCTTCGAGATCTATGGTGGGGTAATGCAAAAGCAAGCCTAAAATACAGAGATAATGATCTGTCATTAACACACACACACACACACACACACACACGGAAAAGAAAAAGGAGTTGCTATTATACAAACGAAAGTGGTCAGTTCTTTAGAATATTATAATTTACTCCCATTGCGAGAATATTTGTTTTGTAGGCAATCTGATGTCTATATCCACACATCTGTATTTTACACTTGCACACGCATGCACATATAGTTGGTGTATTTATATAAAACAAACATAAAGAAGGAATGACTTATTCGACAACAGGGAAGCAGATGGTTACACCAGGATAGGAAATGTTCAGTAATAAACCTTATTTGAAAGTATAGGAACAGGCTGTGAAAGAAGATCAAACCGTCCTTTGTTGAGTGATGGCTCCATGGGTTTCAGTTCAAACACAAGATCATTGTGGGATTTTGTAGGTTTTTGCATTCCCCGCTGCTGTCACAAATGGCAGCGGGGAGCCTTAGTCATCCTCTTGTCCATTCCCCAGTGCAAATTTATGTTTTTTGTCAATCGGTTCTACTGTGTGAATCGTATAGCTTTTTTTGTTGGTAATTCAGCAGCAAGCAAGGTAATCCGAGACGGTTTTAAATAACAATTCTGGGGTTTGTTTCAAGAGAGAGAGAGATATGAGTGGTGACACATAAATCAAACGCCCCAGATAAACGCTGAGACTCTGCCTCTTATATCAACAAGAGGGAATTACCATCCATCCCTGCTACTAGATCTTATCAACTGGGTAAACCAAACAAAAAGGTATGGGTGGTTTATCCTGGGGTATACTGTTCCCGCTAGCGACAAGTACTCACCGTATGACCTTGGATAAGTCATAACCTCTCAGTGCTCCAGTCCACCCAGCTGCTGAAATGAGTAAAAGCAGGACCTTCGCCCCACTGGAAATGAGTTGTTGCATCTCAGCTGGGCTATCCAGTGTAAATCAGCTGTAAAATAATAGTAATAATAACACTCTTTAGTCAGATAATGGGAGCATATGTTCGGAGGTATGTGATATAGATATTTTGACAACCCATGTGCTAGGAATAATTCTTCTGCATTAAGGGATGTGTCAGTTTCCATTTAAAACTATTAGTATTATATTATTATTATTATGATTACAGCAAGTACAGTGAGCTGAAAACACACTGTAAGTATAAATATATTTATAGTTTATGCTAAATGCCTTTTATGTGCAATACTGTAGCATGCAGCACGGAACATTTGACTTTTCTTTATCCGATACATCAGTATGACTATGTCCTGAAAAGAGACTTCTCAGTTACTACCTTATTGGGGGGTCGCTCAACCTAATTTGTAAAATCATTCATACTCTGAATTGCAGTTACAGTCTGGGAAGGCATGGTCCTGAGACAGGTAAGCAGGAGGAGACTGTAAACACATTATCTAAAGACCCTCCATTTCATGCATTTTAAATAATAATGGCGATCAAACTGGATTGGGGGTTTCTGGTGGGATTAAGTGGACTCCACCAGATCATTTTAAATGGATTGGTGTAACATTACCTGGAACAGAGAAGGGGGCAAAGGAAGGGGGTGGGGGATCTGGCTTTGGTAAGGTGAGTCTTCCATCTCCTCCCGTTAATAGGGGGTAAGAGACTAAACAAGATCACTTTGAGTCAAACAGTATTGATGGCAAATCCTAACTACTGTCAACATGTGTGCCCTTGCTGTAAACAACGTTACAAAACTGTGCCAGTCTTCATAATAAGTAACTAACGCACAAACACACTCTACATTTTAAACGTAAGTTTGCGGGTTGCTTTATTTGCTTTCGGACCAATTTAGGTAGCTACATCTTCAGCAGCAAGACATTTTCAAGGAAATATCTTCACTTTTTTTCTATACGGGACCCTTCCGAGTTTAGGGAAACCCATTGCTCAATCTTCAGTCGGGGAGGACTTGGGTGTCGCATTTAGGGACGTCGTTCTGCCAGCCACTTGGTCTGTTTTTGCGCACTTGACAGAACTTTCAACATCTGAGGTGATTCGAGTTGCCCAGTGGATATTTTTTTTAAATAATATATCTGCCAATGTTCATTAGATAAAGGATGCTTTTCTCCAGAAGAGACCACTCTGAAGTTCATACAGTTTTATTATTGCGCTACTTACTATAGAGACGTTTCCTTGAAATAACCATTCAATCCCTTTAGTTAGTAAAAGAAGTGTGCTTTCTCAACAGCAGCTTCAGCTCGCAGCAACAGTGACCAACTGGTTAAACAATTCTGTTAATCTGGGCAGCAAACAGACTCCGGTGGCCCATCAAGATTTTTACATTTTCAAGCAAGTTAAAAAAAATCAGAACAGCATGGTTATTATAAAGTTACGTTGTTTTTCTGTTGATCTAGCCGGTGGCAACTTCTCCAGGGTTTGTTTTTATTTTGTCTACAAACTTTACAAAACAACAACTTTTAATTGCAACATAGGAGGCATCCAGGAGCGCCGTATTCCCACGATGGACTCCTTTGCTGGATATATATATATATCTTGTTATTAAAAAAAATCCATTTCCTTGTGAGTTTGGCAGGAGAAGGTGACATCAGGCCTCAGGCTGGTTGCCTGACTGGGGATAGTTGGCATCAAAAGACAGCCTCCCATTACTCAATTACATACTGTCAATCCTTCCTCCCCGAAAAAACTTCAGTACAAAAAGCCCCAAGTACCCTACTAGCGAAATCAAATCATTCCCCAAAGGCTGACCTCAGTTCTGTGGACAGAAGGGACTGGGATTACTCCTAAAACCAACATGTCTTTGAGAAATGTTTTTGTGTTTCCAATTGTGGATTAATTAATTTCAGTTTAGGACTACAATGACAAAAGTAAGACCCCGCAATTAATAACTAGTCACTGTTTAACAAGGGGTCCAGTTTCAAATTCATGTTTGAAATATGCCTGTAGAAAGTGATTGGACGTGGACCACCACTAAACATGCAACAACTCTGCCTGCCTGTCTATCTATCTATCTATCTGTGTAGCTATCTGTGTATTTATTGATCTATAGCTAGCTACTGATCTATAGTTGGCTATCCATCTACTTAAAAAATACAAAATTACACATGCCCCAAAAATTCTAAGTATTTTATTGAATTATACCGTATGCATGCAAATCCCCTATACTTGCTGCCTTTTATTGTATATGACTCTAAACCCTTTGAAAATAGGCCCTGTCTAAATGATTTTATGTGACATAAATACATACATACATACATACATACATACACACACATGAAAGAATCAGGCTGGTTCTAATTTAAGGCCCTGTGGAAGCTTTGATTTGAGAGGCCAGACCTTGGGCAGGTTGGTCTGGCTAGCTCTCATGCAAACATGGTTAGAGGTGTAAGTTGTGAATATATATTTTTTTAACTTTTATGCACTCTTTATACGCTAATAAAGTCATCTCAGATGTATTTTGTCTATCTCTTGTGTGCAGTATACCCCTCTTTCCTGGTTCTAATTTAAGCAGACCTGTATGGTGCCAAATGGTCTCTCACACTATCTGCAATGGCTAAAAACAGAGTACACATTCAGGTGTTTCTTCTTAATTGGGACTCATTAATGTGCCTCATCTGTAAAGGGTCCCACATTTGGGGGATATGGCATGTCTCATGAGTTAGGGGGTAGGACAATAACTCAGGTATGTAACAGAGCCTGGCCCAGGAGTGAGTTATGCAAATCCTGCCTCGCACAAGTGATAAGTAGCCTATTCTAATTCTATTGGGTGTCCAGTTTATGTACTGTATTATATATTGTAAAAGCTTTTATTTATTTTTATGTTTGCTTGCACGCATGTGCAAGAAACATAGTGCCATCATCCGAGTTTTCGGAGGTGTGGCAGCCCTCTTCCAATTCAGTCAGTGTGTTTGCAGGCGCGGACGCAGTTCTCCAATGGCTGCTGGGCTGTCTATGACAGCAGTCAAAATGCAGTGAGTACAGTTGAAAGGGGGAGCTACGCTTCAGTGAGCAGTGATAAGATATCGCCTGCTCATGCGTGCTCCCCCTACACACACACACACACGCATGCATACCGCGTGCTTGCCCCCCCGACACACACACACATACACACACTGAGAAGGAGACGAGTCCTCTGGCTATACCTGAAGGAAACAAATACAGTTCCCATAAAATGCCTTGCTGAACTTTTTTCATTGGGGTGTCAGGGGTCTTTTTTGGCAGAAAAACATAACCAAACATATTTAAACTCTTTAACAGAAAACCAGCTCTCCGTGTCATATGCTTCTCCTTATTATAATCATCCCTGCAATTTGCACATTCATCATTTTTATTTTTGTGCTTTTTTATACCCCCCAACAGTTTTTTTTTTTTTTTTTTTTTATTATACCACCCCAACAGTTTTCTGCCACTTGGGTTTACTATACACTCAGTACTTACTGATCGCTGCTAATGAGGTTGTCCTGTTCTTATTTGTATAATTTCATCGATTTCCATGCTCCCCCGACACACATACACTTTGGTTTGTACCCCCCCACCCTCTTCCCTTTTCCGTTACACAAACTGGCAGTCCGCTCACGCTCGTCCTTTTCCCGCTATCCTTGGCGCTTTCACCAGGACAGGCTACAGCTACAAACTAAAGCTAAAAGCCGCGCTGAATGACCCAGCAGTAAACAGAGTCAGTTAGGGTTAACAAAGGGCTCAAGCGAGCCGCCACCGCGGCACAGCTTTCAAATAAATAGAAATATCTCCACCGGCATTTCCCACCCCAAACACACATTTTAAGGAGAGGGAAAAATAACACTTTTTTGGAGTGCGAAAGTTGCTGGCACCGGGAGCACCAGCATATCTGGTACACTATCGAGTTGCTTACGACAGGACACCTCAATAAAAAATATATTTCTGTAGCAACAGCAGTCAGTCTATTTGTGGGGACGAGTGCCTGGCTTTCTACCTTTGTGACTGTCCTTATTAGTTAGTCACCGCTGCTGCCCAATAAAGTTTATAACACACTGCTCAAACGGACTCTGTCCCTCATGTTGCTTGGTTTCGTTTGGAGCCTACATGCACATTTAGAACCATGCACAGCCATTTGAATTGTGCACAAGGATGATTTTGAACCGGTTGATTTCCATACACAAAGTATAAAAATAGCACTCTTTTTTGTTTATATAAACTTCCCTATACAATACCCAAATATACATACTGTGATGGGGACATACCTCTGAACCTTTCGTACCCCAAATGTGGAACATTGCCTATTAAAGTGCGGAACAAATGGGCAAAATGTGGAACACTTAATCAAATCTTTACCTAAGAAGCTCAAAACACTGTTAAAATGTTTCATTTATGTTCAGAAAGTCTGTTACTAATTGAATAATATATTTTTTTGCATCATTTACTATGGAGTTATACTGCAAAATGCTGACTTTGAATGTGGAACAAGTCCTCACAATGTGGAACAGAGAGCTTTTCTGAAGTAAAATGAGGAAGGTTCCTCGTAATGTGGTACAGTTGAGAGGTATGGATGGGGATAATTATACATGTAAAAAAGCAAAATGGAAGACCAAAGACAGTCTTACCAGCTAAAACAATAACAGGAAACCATGCAAATTGATTGTTAAACAGCTATCAAAGTACAATGACATTATTATGTTTGCTTGCACGCATGTGTAAGAAACATAGTGCCATCATCCGAGTTTTCGGAGGTGTGGCAGCCCTCTTCCAATTCCGTCAGTGCGTTTGCAGGCGCGGCCACAGTTCTCCAATGGCTGCTGGAGCTGTCTATGACAGCAGTCAAAAATGCAGTGGTGTACAGTTGAAAGGGGAGCTACGCTTCAGTGAGCAGCGATAAGATATCACCTGCTCATGCACGCCCCCTACACACACTGCACACATACCGCGTGCTGCCTCCACCCCATGCACACTGTATAGCCGATGGGGTGCCCAATCCCACTGGCTGTGCAGCCCCCCCCAAACAGAGTTCCACATGCCACGCTGGATGCCCACCCCCAGCATGGCTACACATCGAGATAGCCGGCAGGGGTGCCCAATCCCCTGTCAGCGCCAGTGTCCCCCCAGAGAGTACAGGGTCCACGCTGGGAGCCACCCCAGAGTGGCAACAGATGCTTATCGCTGATGGGGTGCCCAATCCCCGTCAGCTCCACACCCCCATAAACAGCTGTCCTTGTGCCACGCTGGGAGGCCACCCCAGCATGGCAAACGTCCAGTGTCGCTGTCCTTTTTTAAAAACCCTGAAACACAAAATGGTCCTCGCTGCCTCTGCCCCCACCCGCACCCTCACGCACCCTGCCTCCCACAACCCCCTCACCCCATACTTACCCCGGACTCCGGCGTGGCGATCTTGATGTGGACGGGGAACACGTCTGCACTCTTCAAAGCTGACCGCGAACTGAGGAAATGCGGTAAGCTGTACAATGGGATAGATAGGTTTTTCAACTTTGCTGCATATCTCAGGCATTTTTGAATTTTTGCAAATTTTCAACATGAGTTTTGGGACCCCTTCTCATGAATGCTCTCACTGTCAAAGCTTAATCCGGGCCGAAGGGTGATTTCGCGAGTCACTGCACAAAATCACCTTTGGGACCGAGTAATGAAATAGACACTGCCACTGTTCATAAGGTGGTCTCTCAAAAGCCTATGTTGAAAATTTGATGGAAAATTATAAAATGACTGTTTTATGAGCGTGCATTGCAATTCCCACGCATGCTCGTAAGTTCTAATTTTCAATATTTTCACCCAGATTTTCAACATTGCCATTTTACCACACCTCCTTATGAGCAGTACAGCTGTTATTTTTCACATCTCGCCCAAAACGTGTTTCCACCTATGTAGTGCACAATGGCGCAGTTGGTGTGCGAAATCAATATATGGGACACATTAAGAAAATCACAGTGACACTGTTCATGAGCAGAGGTCTTAAAATGGTTATGTTGAAAATTTGGTGAAAAAATTCCTAAAAATGACTGTTTTCCGAGTGTGCATTGCACAGTTCCTACGCACTCGTAAGTTTGTGAATTTTCAATATTTTCACCCAGATTTTCAACATTGCCATTTTATTACACTTCCTTATGAGCAGTACAGCTGTCATTTTTCACATCTTGTCCAAAACGTGTTTCTGCCCATGTAGCGCACAATGGCGCAGTTGGTGTGCAAAATCAATATATGGGACACATTAAGAAAATCACAGTGACACTGTTCATGAGCAGAGGTCTTAAATGGTTATGTTGAAAATTTGGTGAAAAATTCCTAAGAATGACTGTTTCATGTAGCTGCGATGCTATGCAGTTCCTACGCACGCGTAAGTTTCGCGAATTTCAATATTTCATTCTAGATTTTCAACATTGCCATTTTATTACACTTCCTTATGAACAGTATAGCTGCCATTTTTCACATGTCGCCATAAATGTGTTTCCACACATATGAGCACAATGGTGCAATCGGTAAGAAGCAATGTTTGGGACAGATTAAGAAAATCACAGTTAACACTGTTCATGAGCAGAGGTCTTACAAAGGCTATGTTGAAAATTTGGTGACAAAAGTCCATAAAATGACCGTGTTATGAGTGAGCATTGCGCAGTTTCCACGCACCCTCGTAAGTTCATGACTTTGTAATATTTTCAGTCCAGATTTTCACCAGTGGCATTTTTCCACACTTCCTCATGAACAGTACAGCTGTCATTTTTCACAACATGGCCGAAATGTGTTTTCACACTTTCAGCAGAGATGCGTGATCGCTGTGGGAAATCATTGTTCGGGACAGATAAAGAAAATCACAGTGACACTGTTCATGATCGGAGGTCCCAAAATGCCTGTGTTGACAATCTGCTGTAAAAAATCCCCAAACTAATTACATTACGGGTGTGCGTTACACAGTTTCTATGCACGCTCATGACTTCACCAGTTTTTTTTTATATTTTTACTGCAGATTTGCAACATTGCCATTTTTTACACCGCCCCATGAACAGTACAGCTGTCATTTTAATGTGTTTTTGCACCTGTGGTGCTAAATGCCGTAGTCACTGTGCATAAGCAGCTTTCGCCTAACAAACTGCCACTGTTCATGAGGTGGGGGGTCACTAAAAAACCATGTTGAAAATTTGGAGCGAAAATACCAACGAATGCCTGAGGTGTTAGGGTTTCCAACCATAACACCCCACCATGTAGAGAATGACAGGCATCAGGGGTGTGACTTGGGATTCTTGCCTGTAATGCTCATACCATTCCACACTCTGCAGCCAGTGAGAGGCATCGAGGTATGCCTTGGACTCTTCGGCCCCAAAGTTCACCTCATTCCCTATACCACACCCATCTCACCGTATTTCCTGATGGAATGGGGTGTGCATAAGGGCCAAAGACCCCAAGGCACACCGTGACACTTGTCAGTGTCTGCAGGGTAGGGTGTGGTGAAATGGCGTGTCCGTTATGCCTGATGACCCAAAGGCACACCCCAATGCCTGTCACTCTCTGCGGGGGTTGGCTTCAGTTCAATACTTCACTGCCATTCCTATTATGCAGCTCTGTAACTTCTACACTACCAATGCCAATGCCAGCAAGCAAACATTCGGCATTGACAAATGCTTGTTTGTATTGCCTTAACCACATCAGTTCTTAACCACTTTGGTAACCTGTATGTCTTTTGCCTAATAAGACAAGCATTCCTTGTCCCTTTAACATGCTCAATCCCTTTTGCTCGGCCTGGTACTGTGGTAAATGTACTGTTAAATGTCTTTAGCACATTATGAATGTCTGCAGTTTGTTCTGAGGTTAAGGAAACATTCACCTTTACAGCATCAGCATTTACAGTTTGTTCCAGTCTATCATAAGCTACATCAATATATTCCTTATCGGTTTCTGGTAAAACTAGCAAAGCAGCATCTAGCATTTTTTCAACCCATTTCTTGAGGAGGTTTGCATGGTATATCTTAGTAAGATTTTTCCTGTCAGAGGTCTCAAATCTCGTAGTTAACGGTGCCAGTACGTCTGAGCACTCTATAAGGCCCTTGCCACTTCATTAACAGTTTATTTTCTGTTGTGGGTTACAGTAGCAACACCTTTTCACCTGGCTCGAAAATTCTTTCCTTTACCCCATGGTCATAATATACCTTCTGCCAATTTTGGGTCTCTTCCTGATTACTATTGACAATTTCAACATATTTTGCCAGCTTCTTTCTTAGGGCAACATATAGGATGTTATAGATTGTTTCTGAGTGGGGTTATCTTCCCACATTACTTTTATCACACCCAGTGGCCCTCTTGGCTGCCTGCCATACAGCATTTGAAATGGTGAAAACCCTGTTGATGCCTGTGGCACTTCTCTGTAAGCAAAAAGTAGATAAGGCAAGTATTGGTCCCAATCTTTCCCTTCCCTTTTTACAACCCTTTTAACATGCTTTTTAGGGTTTGGTTAAAATGCTCAACAAAACCATCTGTCTGGGGGTGATAGAGGAAGTTCTTATGGCAGTGATACCTAGTAGTCTGTACAACTCCTTAAGTAATGCTCACCAAAATTACTACCCTGATCAGTAATAATTTATTTAGGTATGCCCACTCTACTGAAAATTTTTGCAAGCTCTGCTGCCACTTTTGAAGCTGTGACAGTACGCATTGGAACTGCTTCTGGGTATTGAGTAGCATAGTCTCATACTACCAGGATAAATCTATTACCCTTTTTACTTTTGTCTAAAGGACCAACCACATCCATTGCAATTCTCTCTAAAGGCACATCTATCAAGGGTAGGGGCACCTCATCTTTTCTAGTGACTGAGGCTACTTTCTGACACTCAGCACAGGAATTACAATAGGTAGCAACATCTTCATGAATTCCAGGCCAGTAAAATCTATACAGCAATCTGGCAAGGGTGTGATCCCTTCCTGAGTGACCAGCCATAGGACTATCATGTGCTGTCTGTAACAACTCTGTTCTATACTTCTGTGGTATAACCAATTTTTCTGTCTGTTCCTGTGTCTGAGGTTTAACCTAAACTCTGTACAGTAACTCATTATATTTTTTAAACATTGGTCCACCCTGTTTTGGTTTCAGCCCCAGCTTCTTAAAATAACCCTGGAGAGAAACACTGTTTGTTTGTTCTGAAGGAAACTCACAATCAGTGGTCAGTTTAGTTTCAGCATTTTCATAGATTAACCCCTTATGTCCATCAGTCTTTTGTTGCCACTGTTTCTTCAGGCATCATCTTTCTTTCCTGGACTTCTGGCTCTTGGAGTTGTGCTCAAAGTCCGAATCAAAATTAGCAAAAGAAAAAAGAGTCCCCACCATTCAAGATTTTTTTTTACCTGAGCTCTTGTCACCACATCAGGATTTACTCCCTCTTTGATTAACTCAGTAAATCCTGGAAAGTAATTTCCAATAATCACATGTACAAGTAACTTAGGTACTACCCCCACTTTCATTTGGCATGACACCCCATTAATAGTGAGAGTCACTTGGCTGGTGGGATAGTATTCGAGTGTTCCCATGGATGCAGATGACACCAGTACCTGGTCCTTTTGGACACTGTTTTCCCAGCACTTCAGTATGTACTAGGGTCTGTTTACTTCCCAAATCTATAAGTCCCTTCACAGTCTTATTTCCCACCTTCACATCTGTTAAGTACTTGCTCCAATTTTCCAAGGATATATCTGCTCCAGTGCCAATCTCCTTACTATGGCAGTTTCTTGCAATATGGCCTGGCTTATTACAGTTATAGCAAGTAACGTCTTTGGGCACAGATTTGTTACCCCTACCAGAGTTCTTATCAGGCTTGGAGTTTAAATGGGAAAATGAGTGTCTTACTGCTGCTGTGGCATCTGTCTGGTCATTTGGTAGTCCTCGGCCAAAGAAACAGCCTTTTCCCCACTTTCTGGTCGGTGTTTCTTTACCCAGAGCTGCACCTCTGTCGGCAGGATGCTGATGAATTGCAAATGTGTCGATGATCTGTGGGACTGTTTTGCCCTCTGGTTGGAGCCATTTTATCAGGAGTTCTCTAAGTTGGGTGAAGGCTTCTCGAGGATTGTCGACTGAGTTGTACTTCAGAGATCGAAATGTCTGCCTATAGATCTCTCCCGAGATGTCATACCTTTTCAGGATTTTGCTTTTCACCAGGTAATAGTTTTCTGACTGTGCAGTGTCCATATTGCTGTAGGCAAGTTGGGCTTTCCCTGTCAGGTAGGGTACCAGTCTGATTGTCAATTGCTGCTTTGGCCATTGGCAGGCTGTGGCAACTCTTTCAAAAGTTGTCAGGTATGCCTCGATATCATCCGAGGGACACAACTTTGTAAGTTTAATGGCTTTTAAGTTGCTTTTGTTTTGTTGCTCGTCTGGATCTGTGCCAGATCCTCTGCCTTTGATAGCTTGCAAGGCATCCAGCCATCGCTACTCCTGTTGTTGCATTTCTTCTTTTTGCTGTGCTTCTAAATGTTAAAGCTCTTTTTCTCTCTGCTTCTCCATCTCTTTTTTCTTGTATAGCACACCATTTGGAAAAGTCCATCAGGCTTTCAGGTTCTGCCACTGCCTGTTCTTTTTCCATAACTTGTGCTGGCTGTGCAATCTCAGATTATACTTCTGTCTCTGCTAGTTTGGCTGCCATTTTTCTGGTAACTACTCCTGGACTTGCTGCTGCAGAGTCCATACCTTTCTTCATGCTTCCCTGGTACTTGGTCCAGTACCCACACACAAAACTCCTGGCTTAGAATATGCACAGTGAAAATCCCACTTCTTGCACCATCTTTCATCAAGGCATGGGTCAGGAAGCATAGAAAAAACCAGGAGCAGTTGTAAAATTCGCAACAAGGGGTTTATTTATTTATTTATTTGTTTGTTTTTGTTAACCGGGTAGGGCACACTAGACAGCCAAGTGCCTATTTTCAGGTGCGACCCGGGAGGGTTACATAGGTAGTAGCATACAGGAGTCAGTTACATACAGTTGAGCAAAAAACAGGATTAACAGGAAATGGATAGGCGGCTAACAGTAAAGTACAAAATTTAGCAAACAAGAAAACAACAGACATTACTTGAAAGAAAGATGAAGCAAGGCATCGCTAGAACTGAGGTTGGGGGACATGGGTGCACACAATTATGGAGTAAAGCTAAGCGAATTTAGGTAAAACAAGGTAAATTTAGGTACATTTTATGAGCTAAATTAGTGCTATCAGAAGTAAGTGCAAGGGAGGGAAAATGGGTGGGGTGGGGGAGGACTGGTAGAACAGGTGAGGCCAAATTGGGAGGGAGGAGTGAGGGGAGAGGATGGAGAAGGGTGTAAAGTCTGAATTGTGTTACTTGTACTAGCAGTTACATAAAAAAAAAATAATATTGTTCAGTATAACTATTTACAAAGGCCAAATAAACAGAAAAAGTCCATCTGAGTTTTTCTTCAATCTTTGTGTCCATCTGATATGCAATTGCAGCTCAGCTCTCCCATAAGTCCTTCCAACCCCCATTCTTAATAGGCATCCTGTTTCTTCCAAAGTGTTCTTGCATAGTTCAGATAGGTGCTGGCAGGAACACAGTGTGCCTGAGTTGCAGCCCATTTTTCCACAGCTCTTCTGCAAAAGGATTAAAAACTGCACTCAGGTAACCTCTCAAGTTTCCAATAGCTTTTTGCAATCATCTCAAACTATAATTATATACATTTCAAAAATTAACACTGTATAATTTCTAAACAAAACAATCCCAATATCAGTTACATTTCTTTACAATGATTTGCATATAGTTTTATATCAGCAGATATGCAAGGGAGGAAAGGACAAACAGCAAGGGAAGACTGAGAGACAGTGAGCGGCAAAGAATTTCGAGACTGTCGGGGTGATTAAATCCTAGGTCTCACAGGAAAATTTGGTTGCTCAACCAGGCAGAAAAGGAGAGAATAAAACAGATCCCTGCATTTAAACACTTTCCATAATAACTGGGATAGGGTCCTATTCAGCCCTATCACAGACTGTTATAGGTCATAGCAAAAGACAGGGAAGGGCGACATTAGTTAACATTCAAAATACTACTGCACCAACCATGAACACAGGTTTGATCATAAGTAATCAGCACACAGTTTACCATTTGCTGAAGTCTGAACACACACATATACATTAAAAACAACTTATAAATAACACTGTTATTATAGTTATGCCTGTCTCTGGTCAACCCTCTCATTGAATATGCATGAATGGAAAATATAAGTATGTAGGAGTTGGTATGACCAATCAGCACTGAGGAAGCCTTTCTGGTGAAACATCAGCTGATCTGTTGACACAGCACATCAGTGCACATTGATGTCCATGCTGCTTACTGCTGCGGGTGCACCTATTATGGTGCCGACATGTTATGTTTGTTTTTTGAATGAGTTATTTCACCGCTTATTTATTTGCACTTGCACTTTATTTGGCTTTGTAGTTTTAAGCACGTTGTCAGTCAATAAAAGAAGACTTCAGCAAATGGTAAGCTGTGTCCTGATTACTTATGATAGAGCCTGTGCTCATGGTCGGTGCAGTAGTATTTTGAAGCGTGACTAATGTCTCCATTCCCTGTCTTTTGCTATGAGTATTGTTAATTACATGCACCAAACTGATCACTGAAGGTGAAGTGAGCCCCTCAACCTGTGTGCTTTTTTGTACTGATATTAGTGGTTACTCAGGGGACTGCATGGGTAGTTCCCAGTTTGTATGACCTGATTAAAATAGCCAAATGGCAGGCAAACAATGGTGGCTGGTAGCAATCTTACCTGAACATAACACACAGCAGGTAACACTAATTATGTATTCCTCACGTTTAGTGAAACAGAGGGTGCGACTACAGTATTTAAACAAACAGCATGTGGCAAATTGTTTGCTCCATTAGCTAGCAGAAGTAGTACACAACAAAAACCAGATGGCACTTTACTTTGAAAATTTGAAAAAGAAATTAGTAAGATGTCAGATTCACACATTTTCACTGTCCCACTACTGGCGGGAGAGAAAATTTCCAAGGGGCCTACGTATTCAGGTCCCCTCCACCTATGGTTTGGATGATGTTACACTAATGCAGGATGGGGAAAGAATTTTAAATAAGGCCTCCAGTTATTTGATTTTAAGTTTGATTAAGAAAGCCAGAAGGGATATTGAGGCCGTGCAAAAGGAAATTGAAGCAATAGAAGCAGACATTAAAGCAAAAGTAACACACACAGAAGTTGATTTGTTGCTTAAGAATATTGAAACACAAATTGCAAAGTTTCAGGAAGATCTGAAAGATTACAAAATGGGGAAGCATATTAGAGATGACAAGGGCTACGAGTGTGGTCAAGTGTATAACTGGCAGTGCACAACAAGGAGGGAACAATACAACTATAAAGGGAACTTAAATTGCTTTAGGGAAAATACCTTTGCTTCCTCCCCAGACAGTGATTGTGTTACAAATAAACAAATGCCAAGACAAGGTTTTTTTTTTAGGCCAACTAACAGGGAATGGGGGTCAGGAAGAACCACCCCAATACAAGCACTTAGGAAATGGAAGGTCAGGTGGGGCCAAGGCAAGTGGATGAGCAGGCAGCAGAAGGAAAAGGCCCTGGCAGCAATCGGGGCCACCAAGACAGTCCAATTAGACAAACAAGTGGCAATCATAAATTTAACAGATACAGTACTCCACACTACACAGATTAATGTACTGCAGAAGGGTCTATTGTTTGTCCCTAGATCGAACATTAATCCATTTCAAATGCACGTGGACCTGTTCAAATTCTATAGACAACTGCACTTAAAAAGTTTTTTCTCAGGGCCACGAGATAGTTTACAATCAGAAGTGGCGAGATCAATTAATGGATATGTAGCTTCTGAGCCCTCAGTGCCTGTAGATGTATTACCCAGCTCTAATTCTATCATACAAGATCAACACATGGTAATATCCCATTTAAGGAAAATTCCAGGTTTTGCCCACTCACTTATGTCAATCATACTGTGAACACATTTGCCTCGCTAGTCAATAAAAACATTGACTCTTTGATAAGAAAACCCTGCCAAAACAACTGATCATGTAATATGACGCAGAAAGAAAGGGAGGCACTGAAATCTTTAGAGATAGATAACAAATTTATTGTGAAGCCAGCTGATAAGGGTGGGGCGGTGGTTATTTGGGGAATCAATAAATATAAACAAGAAATGGAGAGACAATTATCTAATACTAAGTTTTATAAATGACTAAGTTGTGATTCTACAGATAGCATTAAAAAACAGCCATCTGATTGTATATTATGTGAGGGAGCAATTGGGCTGCCTTAGCAAACAGGAGTGTGAACATTTAAAGGTGCATTGTCCAGTTAAACCTTGCATTTATCTTCTACCAAAGCTTCATAAAGATCCCCAAAACCCCCAGGATGGCCCATTGTTGCAGCCATAGATTCATCGCTGGTACCATTTTTGCAGCTGATTGAGTGCCATCTCAGACCTTGGATAATGAATTTGAAGTCATATGTACATGACACAAGTGATGCACTGTGTGCAATTGCAAGTGTACCTGTAAACTATGAAATACTACTTGTAACTTTCATTATTGAAAGTCTATATTTCAACATCCTGCATCAAGGGGTATTGGATGCCTTGCATCATTTTTTGGATAAACGGGATGCTCCACATGTACTTGAAACTGACTTTCTTATAGAGTTGGCTGACATGGTTTTAAGATCAAATTACTTTGTATACCAAAATTAATTCTTTGTGCAAGTTAATGGAATGGAAATGGGGACAATCTTTGCTCCCAGTTTAGCAAGTCTGTACATAGATACATAGATACATAGACAGTGTCGGCAGATAAGGGCCTATGGCCCACCTAGTCTGCCCCTTTGAGCTTGTAAGTTCAGTTTGTTTTCCTAGAAGTCTGTTTCCCCTTACCCCTGACCTCTAGAATTCCTTTATGTCTATCCCATGCATTCTTAAATCTTGTGATTGTTTCAGCCCCCACCACTTCCTCTGGCAGGGTGTTCCACTTGTCCACCACCCATTCTGTGAAGAAATTCTTTCTCATG
Organism: Neoceratodus forsteri; assembly: GCA_016271365.2. Taxonomy (NCBI): domain Eukaryota; kingdom Metazoa; phylum Chordata; order Ceratodontiformes; family Ceratodontidae; genus Neoceratodus; species Neoceratodus forsteri. The sequence continues at coordinate 384,361,564 of CM028134.1, read as the reverse complement.
TTTCCTCTGAATCGTCCTCCCTCCAACTTCATCCCATGCCCTCTAGTCCTGAAACATCTTTTTCGCTTAAAAATAGTTTTCCTGCACCCTGTTCCTCCCTGTAAGATACTTGTATGTCTCTATCATATCCCTCTCCCTCCTCTCCTCCAGGGAGTACATGTTCAGTTCCTTCAACCTGTCTTCATAGGACTTGTGATGCAACCCATGCACCATCTTTGTTGCCCTCCTCTGAACCTTCTCTACCCTGTCTATGTCCTTACGTAGGTATGGTCTCCAGAACTGTACACTGTACTCCAGGTGGGGTCCACTAGTGTCTTGTATAGCGGAATTATGACCTCCCTTTTCCTGCTGGTGATGCCCTGCCTATACATCCCAGCATCCTATTTGCTTTACCTGATGCCTTGTCACCTGTTTCCTCCTTGAGGTCATCAGGAGATGACAACCCCAAGATCCCTTTCCTGCTTGGTGCATGCTATATCCTCACCCCCAACTGATATATTGTGCCAGGTTTTTGTGCCCCATATGCATTATCTTGCACTTCTTTGCATTGAATTTCAACTGCCAAACCCTTGACCATCTTCAAGTTTCTGCAGGTCCCTTCTCATTCTGTCTACACCCTCTGGTGTGTCTACTCTGTTACAGAGCTTTGTGTCATCAGCGAACAGTGAAATTCTTCCTTCTAGATCCTGTGCAATGTCACTGATGAAGATGTTGAATAGGACCGGTCCCAGCACTGATCCCTGTGGTACCCCACTGGTCACTCTTGACTCTGTGGAGTGACAGCCATTTACCACCACCCTCTGTGTCCTGCCACCCAGCCAGTTACCTACCACCACACTACTGTCCTGCCCACACCCATATTCCCCAGTTTGTGTAATAGTCTTCTATGTGGCACAGTGTCAAAGGCCTTGCTGAAGTCCAGATAGGCCATGTCCACTGCCCTCCCCTGATCCACCTCCCTAGTCACCCAGTCAAAAAATTCAATGAGGTTGGTCTGACATGACCTCCCCCTGGTGAAACCATGCTGCCTTGGGTCCTGTAGTCCATTGACAACCAGATGTTCCACCAATCTCTCCTTCAGTAGTGCTTCCATGATCTTTCCCACTACCGAGGTGAGGCTGATTGGTCTGTAGTTCCCTGCTTCCTCTTTGTTCCCACGTTTGTATAAGGGGACTACATCTGCTGTCCTCCAGTCTTTGGGTACCTCCCCTGTTTCCAGTGATTGGCTGAACAGGATAGCCAGAGGTTCAGCCACCACCTCTCTTAGTTCTTTAAGGACCCTGGGGTGCACCCCATCTGGCCCCATTGTTTATCAGCTCTTTTACTTCCAGTTCCTTCAGGACCCCTTCTCGTGTAAAGGGACTTGTGTCCATTTCTGCACCATTCTCACCCCTTGTACTCCCTTCAGACCCATTACCCCCCTCTTCCTTAGTAAAGACTGAGCAGAAATACCTGTTCAATATGTCAGCTTTATTGTTGTCATCCTCCACGCGGCTCCCATCCTCCCCCTTCAGTCTCACTATCCCTCCCTATGTCTTTCTTTTTTCACTTATGTACCTGTAAAAGGTTTATCCCTTTACCCACTGATTTTGCAATGTGTTCTTCTGTCTGAGCTTTGGCTTCCCTTACTGACTTCCCTGCCTCCCTTTGTTTCTCCTGGTACTTCTCCCTATCCCTTCTGCCTGTGTCTTTTGTATTGCCTGAATGCAATCTTTTGGCTTTCACTTTCTTTTGCTACCTCTTTGGAAACCATAATGGTCTCCTCTTCCTTTTCCTCTTGCTAACCTGCTTAAGCATAATTCTGTTGTTCTTATAATCCCCATTTTAAATACTGCCCACTGTTCCTCAACCCCTGATTCCTGTCCCATTCCCTTAATGCCTCTTTCAAGTATCTCCCCATTTTCCCAAAGTCTGCCCCCTAAAATCCAGGATACATGTTTTGTGTGGTTTGGTTCTGCTCTTTCTGTGATTTCAAACCACAATGACTGGTGGTCACTGTTACCAGGTGCTCCCCACTGTTACCCCCATCACACTGTCCCTGTTTGTGAGCACAAGGTCCAGTATTGCCTTCTGCTGAGTTGGTTCCATGACCAGTTGCTTGAGGAAGGCACCTGAAGGAGTCCAGGATAAATCTGCTCCTAGTTGATGCTGCTGCTGGGATGCTCCAGTCCACGCCTGGTATATTGAAGTCTCCAACCAGTACTACCTCACTTCTTGTCTGCCATCCTTGGATGGCAGCATCAGTCTCCTATCTGTTTCTTCCTCCTGGGCTGGTGGTCTATAGACCACACCTGTGCGGATGGCTGGCCCATTTTCCTTTCCAGCTTAACCACAGTATTCTCCCCATTTTGTTCCTCCTGGATCTGTGTGGCCCTTATGTCATTTTTCACATACAGTGCCCTCCTCCTCCCTTCCTGCCTGCTCTGTCTCTTCTGAATATGTTGTAGCCAGGTATGGCCATCTCCCAGTCATGGTTATCATTACACCAGGTTTCAGTGATGGCCACAATGTCCAGGTCTGACTGTACCATGACAGCCTCTAGATCTTCCATCTTGTTGCTAAGGCTCCTGGCATTTGCACACATGGCTTTCCATGATTTGACCTCCCTAGACTGCTTCACTGTTCTACTCCAGCCCCTTCCTTGGTTGTCATTTATCCCTGGTTCTCCTTGCTGTTTGCGTGTACGTTGGGCTGTGGCGAGAAGGTTTCCTGTACATGAATTCATTATTTAAGAAGTATGCTATTTTTGGGAAACTATTCATTGACAATTGTTTGATGTTTTGGGCTGGTCCACAATCAGAGCTAAAAGTTTTTCTCAACCTGATGAATGATTCTGACAAGAACCTCAAATCTGAGATGCAGATGAGTGATGACAGCATTCTCTTTTTAGATGTTACAATTTACAAGCATGATGGGGAATTGCAGACAACTATGTATAGAAAATCATCTGACCAAAACAGTTTATTGCATCACACTAGCTCACATCCTCGCCCCTTGAGAGATAATACACTGGTGGGGCAGGTGCTCAGAGTCAAACGAATATGCAGTACTGAGAACGAATTCACTAAGCACTCTAGAATTATGGCTCAGAGATTTGTTGATTGTGGGTATCCACCTGAAAAAGTGAAAACAGGACTAAACAGAGCGATACAGTAAGACCGTACTCTGCTTTTGACAAAGAAAAATAAAGAACCACAGGTACAGCCAATCACTTTTGTCACAAACTTCAATAATCAGAGCAATGCGGTGGTAAGTATTGTCAAAAAGCACTGGCACATAGTGCAGAGGTCTCCTGTATTTGAGAATGCTGAACTGAGAACTACATACCGGAGAGGTAAAAATTTAAAGATAAACTAGCCCACCGTCTGCATCAGAAAAGGCCTGTGACAAAAACAGACACGGCTTCCTGGGACACCATGTGGCAACTTTAAGTGCCGTCACTGTGCGCAGTGTAACAACACTTCAAATACGGATACATTTAAACATCCAAGAACAGGCAAAAAATTTAAAATAAACTCATTCATCAACTGTTCCACAGCAGGAGTTATTTATTTATTGATCTGTCCATGTGGGATGGGATACATAGGTCAGACAAAGTGCCCATTGAAGGAGCACATCAGTGGACATAAATCTGCTATCCACAATTCTTCACAGACCAATGCAATGGTGAGATGCTATACAGATATGAACCATGGATCACCGGCCAGCTTAAGATTTTTTGGGACAGAGCAAGTAGAGATGGGTGCAAGAGGGGGTGACTTTGCAAATAAGCTGTCACAATGAGAATGCTTCTGGATCTATACTTTGGACACATTAACCCCTAGAGTGTTAAATGAAGAAATTCCTCTATAGTGTTATTTATAAGTTGTTTTTAATGTTTATGTATTGTGTGTGTGTGTGTGTGTGTGTGTGTGTGTGTGTGTGTTATGTCTGTCTTTGGTCAAGCCCTCTTTGAATATGCATGAATGGGAAGTACTGTATAAGTATGTGGGAACTGGTATGACCAATAAGCTCTGAGAAAGAATTTTTGGCAAAACGTCAGCTGATCTGTCAACGTAGCACATCAGTGCACATTGATGTCCATGCTGCTTACTGCTATGGGTGTACCTATTATGGTGCCAAAGTGTTGTGTTTGTTTTTTGAATGAGTTATTTCGATGCTTATTTATTTGCACTTGCACTTTATTTGGCTTTGCAGTTTTAAGCATGTCTTCGGTCAATAAAAGAAGACTTCAGCAAATGGTAAGCTGTGTCCTGATTACTTATGATAGAGCCTGTACTCATGGTCAGTGCGGTAGTATTTTGAATGATGACTAATGTCTCCATTCCCTCTCTTTTGCTATGAGTATTATTAATTACATGCACCAAACTGATCACTGAAAGTGAAGTGAGCCCCACAACCTGTGTGCTTTTTAGGACTGTTATAGGTCACCATATGTGCCTGATGCGCAGAGTTGCACATGAGGGTGCATGCCGAGGTGAAAACCCTCCCAAGAACATCCATGTGAGCAGACTCTGTATCTGGGGGCCAATCATGTGCAAGGCTCTATGGCCCTAACAGGGTTTGCAGTACCTGAAGCCCTGAAGTGGGGTGAAGTACCTCACCTGCGGACCTTGTGGATGCATAACAACTGCATGAGGAAGTCCCTGAATATGGATGGATTGGAGAAGGGACACCTCCACACTTCCACAGATGCTTTATCCAGTGCCAGGCCAAAGGATGAGTGACCTACAGTGCCAACGTTGGGAACTTTGAGTCCTAATGATAGGGCTGCTGGATCGCAGCTTGTATTGGCCTCAAGGTCAAGTACCTGCATCATCTCATACTAACATACTAAAATGCCTGCAGAATAGACCTAATGGTCTTTCGTGTCTGCTCATTTGGTCAGCCCCCACCTTGGGAGCTGACCTTGCTGCCCCCCTCTCCCTCTCTGGCTTCTCCCTTCCCAGTCCCAGATATTCTCACTGCACTGGTTTTTGCTTCCAGAACCCTTCCCCTGTACCTGTCCCACCCCCTCTTGAACCCCTCCACCATTTCTGCCTCCACCAGCCCCCTTGGCAGTACATTCCATGGCTCCACCACCCTCTCAGTGAAGTAGCACCTCCTTCTTTCTTCCCTGAATCTCCTCCCTCCAGCTTCCACCCATGTCCTCTAGTTGCCCCCCTCCTTCCTTCTGAGCACCCTAACTGCTCCTCCCCTATTTACCCCCTTCATGTACCTGAAGACCTCTATCATGTTCCCCCGGTCCCTCCTCTCTTCCAATGTGTACATATTTAGCTCTTCGAGCCTCTCCCCATAGGTCCTATCCCCCAAGCCCCAAATCATTTTGGCTGCCCTCCTCTGGACCCTCTCCAGGAGTTCAATGTCCCTCTTTAAATGTGGCCTCCAAAACTGCATGCAGTACTCGAGGTGAGGTCTCACCAAGCAGTTATACAGTGGGACTATCACTTCCCTCCTTCTGGAGGTGAGCCCCCTAGCGATGCATCCAAGCATCCTGTTGGCCTTTGCCGCTGCTCTTCTACAAGTCTCTGAGTTGTTCATCTTGACATCCATCACCACCCGCAGGTCCCTCCCTGTCATCGAGACTTGTAGCATTCCCCCCAAGGGTGTACACTTGGCCCAGGTTTCTGGCTCCCAGGTGCAGTACCTTGCATTTCCCTGCATTGAACCTCAGCTTCTGCTTTCTAGACCACCTTTCCAGAGCCTCCAGGTCTCCCTGTAGGGCCACCCTCCTCTCCTCCCCATCCACCACTGCCCCCAGTTTTGAGTCATCCGAAAAGAGACTCATCTCACTCCTGATACCCTTCCTTATATCAGAGACATAGGCGTTGAACAGGAGGGGCCCAAGGACCAATCCCTGAGGGACTCCACTAATGACCCTCCTTGGGGATGAGACTATCCCACCAACCACAACCCTCTGGGTCCGTTTCTGGAGCCAATTGCCTATCCATCTGATCATCTCTACCAAGAATTACTGGTACAGGGTGCACTCAGCTGCAGAAGGGAGGTGGCTAGAAGACTCATTGTCCTCATTGGAGGATGTCAATAGACATGCGGTGCCACCTCCGGGCAGGGTCACTACCAGAGAGAAGGGCCTGGAATGGGCTCTGCCTGACTAGCTATACCAATCATTTAAGGCACCAACCAATGCCTGATGCTGTTACCATGTTAGAGCCCCCTTGGGGGCCTATCAATGAGGGAATTCTTTACAGGAATCTACAAGCCCCTCTAGAAGAGATTGAGACTCCAGGTCTTTGGGGTCTAGCCCAGGGCTGTGGAACTGCATATGGGCCTCGTCCGAGGGGATGGCCCAGCCGAGTCACCAAAAAGGTGTACTCCTACATCTGAGGAGTAACCAGCTGGTGTCCATGGAGGGACCCCCCAGGTGATGAGAATGGAGACAGTCCTCAGTGGTAACGATGTAGTCCACAGTTTGGGAGAAAAAGCAACCTCCTAAACATCATCTGATGCTGAGCTGGCACTGTCTCTGGCACCGGATTCAGGAACAAGGACTTTCTCAGAGACAGGCACTTCCCTGTTACTGTGGATGACACCCTCCTCGACCCCTTGCTTGGTGTCAACTTTGACATGGTGCCTAGTGTTTCTCCTCAGTGTCATGGGTGACAGCAGAGTCAGGCACAATGTCTGAGACCTTATCATTGTCCACACCTCACTTGGAGCTGGCCAAAGATTTACACCACAGCTGACATTGCCTCTGTCACTATGTCTACAGCTTTCCCCATCCTTGGTATCACTGGTGACACCATGGACAGGGACAGTCTCTAAACTGGCTTCAGCATGGAAAACAGCCATGATGCCAGTCCCTCCCTTGACACCGCGAACAGTGTAGCGGAATGTCCGGCATCCTACATTGGGTCACCCACCACGTTGTCACTGAAAATGGTGACAACAGCACGAGCAACACAAAAGGACATTGATGTGTCCACTGATGCACACTGAATGTATAGCTTCAGCCTCACCACCAGGGATGTCTGCTTCTCAAGGCATGCAGACTGTGGAGGGTTCATAGTTGACTGTCCAGAAGGAGTCGACTGTACACCAGGCCCATCCACCGGAGTCTCTGATGCCTCAGCCCAGTGAGGTCAAGAAGAACTCCATACTTCCATAGAACCAGATATCCTGAGAAAAGACTCAGGGGAAAGTCCTTATTTCCTTACCCTGGATGCACACGTGAGATGCTTGCCTCCAAAGGTGGGGATCAGGTGTCTCCAGTTCAGCACATGGTTCTCTGAAGTTCAGCAGTCCATTGAGAAACAGGTGTTGCAAGAATCTATACTGTTCTCTTGTCCAAGGCAGGTCACACATGTTTGATTCTGATCTGTCACTGTCACGTTGTTCCCACAGGGTTAACAACGCACGATGGGCAGCCATTGGACTTTCTTTTCCAATGCAATCCTTTTTTCAGGTTTCAGCACTGCAAAAAAATAAATAAAAGTTAGACGCCACTGTGAACTGAAAGTAATACATGGTGATCTAGTTAGAAAAACATTGGCGGTGATGAGGCAAACTGAGGAGTGTCCCACAATGTGCTTTCGTCAGTGGGAAGAACAGAACTAAGGCTGGTGAGAGAGCTGACAATGGTTACTGGCTAGCATATGGCACCATATGGAGGGGGTGCAGGCACTGTGCCCTGTAGTTGTTGCCAGTCCCATAACCAAAGCTTTGCTCCCATTGAGTCCTAGTTCCTCTGGCCCAGACCCATAAGTGAAACTCAATAGTGAAGATATTCTGGGAGATCTAGTCTGTAAGGGCTTGCAATCTGCACAGCTTGGCTCTCATCTACTACACATAAATGTGGAGGTGTTTGAACATACAGGCAATCTCCAGTACCCTCTTGCAACTAAATGCTGGAAATGGCTGACCACCCCTCCGTGGTGATGGATTAAACCATCTCAGGCAACTACAAAAAATTTGGCATTGGAAAGATTAACATGTACTGTATCTTAAAGGGATGACAGGAGTTGTTTCTGAGAAGCTGGGGTACCTTTATAGACTCCTTACCCTGGGCCAAAGCCATGCTGTTGTGAGAGGGACTAACTTAGGGGGTAATGCACTCAGGTTCCTTCCACAAGCCTATGTTGCACTCATAGCAAATGCCCTTATAAAATCACTTGGTGGTTGATCTTAAATGTCTTATCATTAACTTTCTCCACAAATTTATGTAGCATGAACTGTAGAATATGTTATCTTCACTTGTATGTAATCCAAGTTTGTGTCCCTATTATACTTGTTTGTTGTCTTTGTTATTGAAAAAAAATCAATAAAAAAATTACACAAAAAAAAAATTAGGGAAACCAGTGCACATCCCTCATTTTCCTGGTGACTAGGACAAAATGTTCAATAGAAACTTTTGTCTCTGTTTGCCCCCAGAGGACCACAACTTTCCTAGTATCTGTTTTGGAGGGATCTCATGCCTCTCGTTTTCCTGGTGACTAGGACATATATTCAATAGAAACTCTTGTTTGTGTTCACTCCTGGAGGCCACAATCTTCCTAATCATTGTTCTGAAGCACCCTGTACCACTATTATCAGAACACATCTCAGGCATTCTCCAGCACTCACTTGCCACTAGCTGGCAGAAAAGGTTGACTACCCAGACATGGTGACAGCCTTGGTAAACATTCTTGGGTAATTAGGGGTGCTGCACCTCTGAGGTGCTGTCTTTTGGATGAGACATTAAACCAAGGTCTCATCTGCCTGGATTGGTGGCAGTTCAGGTGGATGTTAAAGATCCCATTGCACTTATCGAAAAGAGTAGAGGGAATTTTTCTATTCAAAGCTTAAAACAAAATATACAAAATTGTATTACTTCATACAGATAATAATGAAAAAATCAACAACATAAATAAGTATTGCAGCATACATAAACATCAAACATAAATAATACATATTGGTATATAACCCCCATGCCACCCCCACCAAAAGAGATGGGGAATTTAGTATACAAAACATAATATTAAATATACAAATACACACTGTTTCATATAAATTCATAACGAAATAAAAAAAACATAAAGAAGTATTACAACATACATGACAAAAATGCAGACATAATCGATCTAGTAATGTACATAACCCCCGTCCTATCCCTACCTAATTAAGTGGACATCGATCCCTTAAATATTAGCCAGAACAAAAAAATTAAATGGAAAGGGAAAGAAAAAAACCTGTCTGACCCTTAAGCCCAACCTTTTCCCTCAATTTAAGGGAGAGGAAAGAAGACATGGGGAAATCTAAATAAATTCAAAACCTTTCCATAAACTGTTCCACTTCTGTTCCCTAAGGATACCCTTTCTCTTCGTTTCCAACCTAACAGATCCATAAGGAAAATAAAATAAAGTTCCTGTTCTGATAGGATCTGTTGCTGCAAAACTAAATGGCACCTACAAATCCATAGCCAATATAAAAAATAGGCATGTATTATACAAAAGGTACCAACATCACCTATCATATCTAAACCAGTACAAATCCCATAATATAACACAGCTATACTTGGGGGAGTAACTATCACTCCTTTCCATCTCTCCTTCACCATGTCCCATAACTGCACTGTGTATGGACAGTGGAAACAAAGATGATCCATGGTTTCAATTTTCATTATACAGCCTACCCTGGGACAATAACAGTCCTGTATGGTTTTATGTTTTTGGTTTCCTTTAACGTTGACTCGACCATGAATCCCCAACCATATAGTATCCCATAATTTCTCGGGAAGTCGTTTTTCAGTTTTATATTCTGAAATACATTTTTGTTCATTAACTGAGAATCCTGAAAAGGGAAATTCTAAAAAATTGCCTAATATAATTTCCCTATAAACTATTTTCCTAGGGGATCGCAAGACCATCGCACATTCCACCTTCCAATTCTGAATTTTATCTAATACTCCAACCCAGTCTACCACCAATTGTGGTTGATGCTTATTTTTATGTAAAAAAAATCCTGTTTTCCATTCTAAAAGAACACCTCACAGAGTAATCAAACCCCATCTCTCCCATAATTGCCCTTGTTTTTTCATTATCAGTACCAAATTATTGTAAAGAAATACTGTAAAAAAGAAAACCAAGGGGTGTATCATATTGACTGCACCCTCAGCCAAGGATTTATATAAGACCGCTCTTTTTATGGGGTTAAGACGACTACCCAAAACCCACAAAAAAATACCCTCATTAATGTCACCTCTAATGATTTAGGTAAAAAAAATACTGCACTAATAAATAAAAAGGTAGGAATAAGAAATGTGTTGATACGATATATATGTTTAAGTTTAGACATCTTCCATTTGTTCCAATTTGCTACCATAAGTTTCCCTTTATTGAGTACTATAGTCCAATTATATAAAGCCAAATCAGAATCCCCAAAATATATTCCTAGTATTTTACAAGGTGTCATAGCCACTGGGAAAACCCCTATTTCTGTAGTACCTTGCGGAAATCCATTCAAAACCAAAACTATTGTTTTTTTATTATTCAGACAAGCTCCTGTAATAGTCTCTAAAACCTGAATCAGATTACAAGCCACACATATGGACTCTCCATCTGGAACTACCATGCATAAATCGTCTGCATAAGCCAACACCATGTAGTGTCTACCCAAGGAACCTGGAACATATTTAATTCCTGGAGATCTAATTAGAATTCTTAATATAGGATCTAAGGCAAACACATATAGCAAGGGGCTTAATGGGCATCCTTGATGAACCCCTCTGTGTATCTGATATATGGTACCCAACCACCCATTCTCAAGGGGTATAACATATGCTAAAGAATAACACAAACTGATCCACTGAGTGAAAAGAGGCAGAATGCCATACGCCTCCAAACATGACCATAAATACAAATGTGATACACCATCAAAGGCCTTTGCTAGGTCAAAACTAACCAAATATCCCATCATTTCCAAGACCTTATTCTTATCTTTATATTGTGCCATTAATTCTCTTAATAAAAACGAAACTCCTGTTATACTACATCCAGAAACTGAGCAATGCTGTACAGAAGCAATCAATTCCAGCATTATAGCACTAAGCCGATTTCCTAACAATTTGCATAAAATCTTGAAATCTGTATTCAATAGAGTTAGTGGTCTCCAATTCCCATTTCATTTCGGTTCCCTGGTTTGAAAAGAAAAATCATTAATCCCTCATACATGGAGGTGGGCAGTATCAATTCAGTTAGAAAAAAATTGTATAAGTTCAATAATTCCTGTGGCAAAGTAGCCCATAATAATTTCTAAATTACATTGGGAAGCCATCAGAACCAGGTGAGACATTCTTTTGAAGGGAAGTTATAACTACTTGTAGTTCTAAACGAGAAAATGGCTTCAGTAAGGAATTACTCCAAAACGTAGAAAGCTGCGGGAGATCCGCAGACTGTAACAATTGGTCAGTAAACCCTGAGTCAGGACAGGTGTACTAAATTGTTCTGAAATATAGGAATTTATAATCTTCTTAATACCACTATTATCAGTAACCTCCAAACTAGATGGAGACATTGAACCATTAAATTTCATACGATCTCGGCGTTTCTGGCATGCTATAAATGGATTAATCTGCTCTGCAGTCCCTTTCATACCAAACATCTGTTCTCTTTGTAGTGACAATAATCTATCATATTGAAATTGTGACATAGCAGTTTTCACTTCTCTAATTTCATTACTATAATCAATTTATTGTTTCCATTGATTGATGTGTCACTAAAACTCCTCTCTTCGAAGTTGTAAATATTTATTTTGCTTATTTAATGCCACATGTATGCCCTGAGCTTGAAAAAATCCTTGTAAGCATAGTTTAAATTCATCCCACCAAATCCCTAAATCTTCATACAAAAATAAAGTGGATAACTTGTCTCCTATCACAACTCACACGTTTTCCAGTATTATGGGGTATGTCAACATGGAGGTATTCAGATGCCATAAACCTTTTCCTGAAATTCTAAGTAATGAAGTGGAGACTTCGAGGCCTATCAAAGAATTGTCCGAAGTCTCCACTGGAGTATTCATAGTTTTAATAGCTGTCAGTGATTGGTGAATAAATAAAAAATATATATGAGATGATAATTTGCCTTTAGAAAAGGTGAGTTTAGCCCATTCCTTCCCTATATTGTGAGCATCCTTCAATCCCACCACCTGTATAATGTTTTTGAGAAAAGCTTTATCACAATATTGCTTTCCTACTCCCTCCTGTGGGTGAAAATTAATATTAAAATCTCCCTTCAAAAATATCTGATGTGATGTAAATAAAAATGGTTGAACTTTGGTCAGTAATTCTACTCGCAAAGCTTTAGTCTAAGGCCCATACAAGGAAATAAATCAACAAGAAATTCCACCAATCACCACATCTATCAAAAATGCTCAGCCTGGATCAATGTCCACCAATCTAGAAACCAATGTACCATGAGTCTTAAAGCAGACTCCAACATCACAACATTTGTCATCTCCTATTGACCAGAAGGAAGATCCCCATACCCAATCTCGAGAAGCTTGAGCTACTTCCCCCAAAGTATGCAAACGAGTATCTTGCAAAAAAAGACACCGTAATTTAAATGTTGTAATACCCTAAAAGTAGTAATCCATTTCTGTACCAACTTAATGCTATTCACATTTAGACTTGCAAGTCTCAAATTAAACTGTTCAGGGAGGGGGTGGATTTGTTTACCACTAGATCTAGTTACTCGTTTACAATACCTGTGGGGTTGAATTGTGTTTACTAGTGATACAGAAAATTCCTGGGAAGAAATCTCAACAGGATTGGATTGATCTTCCTCCTCCATAGGAGCTCTTTCATCTACTTGGTCTGCCCAGGTGGAAAAGGTGGCAAAATGATTCGACAAGGGGAACTTCCAAGGGAAACGACTGTCTGTTTACCAAGGGTGGGGTTTTTAAAGAATCTTCAGACACTGGCACAATTTCCTGATCACTATTATCTACAATAACAACATCACTAGTCTCAGGGGAAAATCTATAGGGCATTTTACTGAATCATTGGGGAGAACCCTGTGGGGTTGCAAACGCAGATTCTTGAGATGAAATTTGCTCCTTTTGAACTGTTAGTGATATCGGATGTGGACCTAAGTCAAGAGGGACAGAGAGAGAACCTCTGATGTAGGAAGAGTTGGATCTCATGTGTCATAGGGCTGTGCCCTCACAGAGCTGCCATGACCTCTGCCTCGTCTTCCACCACGAGGAGCAAAATCCTTCTCAGGGTAAGGAGGTTTGCAAAAGGATCTCCTAGCTTTAGTAAGAAAAAAATCATGGTCAGACAGATCGGCCGTCAGCAAATGAATGTTCGTCCTCTCTGCAGAGATTACATTTGGGAGAAGCTGTACAATTTGCTACAGAATGGCCTAACACCCCACATCTAAAACATTTAATTTGGTCACAATCAATGTTCAAATGTGAGAGAGAACCACACTTGTAGCAGCTTTTCGGCTGCCCCACATAAAACAAAATCCCCCTATCCCAACGCAGAAAAAAAGAACTGGGCAGATGACGAATTCCAGATTCAGTTTGTTGTAGTTGGACCCGAACCATCCAACCCCCAGTCCAAAACCCATTATCGTTCATAATTGGGCATGGAGTGTCAAAAACAGTAAATTTTTTTCTAACCAGAATATTATATTGTCTAAATTAACCCCCTCATTCTGAAACAAGATAGTTACTGTTTTTATAGTTGGTTTTGTGATAGGTATGGCAATGAAATCTTTCCAAACCTTAGTATGCTTCATATCATAATATAGTCACCAAAATTTTTCAAGTGAAGTGAAGTGACCCGCATAAGTCTTGGGTCATTGCGTTCTCAATGAAGGATCATCTGAACATCCATTTACCTGGCTTACCTTCTCCCCTAAATTTGTGTTCATATCAACAACCTCTGAATAAGGCCTAGCTCGTGGAATTGGAGATTCTTCATCTGTTGGAAGTCTGGTTGGGTTCTGACAATTTTCTGAGATCTGATGTTCATCAGACTTTTGGGAGGCATCTGGAGCAGTAGCCAAATCCGAAGCCTCGCTCCTGGATGGCACAGTCACAGCTTCCAAAAAAGGGGACTTCAAAATTTTTGATTGACCCATCTCAGGTAACAATGGATCTAAACACTTTTGTCCAGTGTTAATGGGCAAGTGATAATCAGGGGAACCAGGAAGAGGGATGTTGAGATCTGGTACCCATATTTTATCCTGTTTGATCCACCCCGCTTTAGAAAGAGCATCCTCAGGGGCCCAAGGTTCCGGAAAGTCCTTAAGGTTATTTTCTATCAGGACAGACCCATCTGGACCCTGAGAAACTGCTGTACTCCCCATAGAACCATTTATAATGATAGTGTCAGAGTCTATAGGAATTCTTTTGTTACCTGATAAGCGGGACTCGCCATAGATCTTTTCCATTTTTTTTTCTCTTCTTCCAATTTTTGTCTGCAAGACTGGAAGTCTTGCTCAGCTACTGATATCAAATCCAATAGGTGTCTTTTTTTCCTTTCCAGTTCAGTGTAAATTCTTCTTCTGTTTCCATAAATCCTGCATCCAATATTTCCTGGTCAGGTGCTGCCTCTGTGTCCAGAGCAATTTCTTGAACCACCACATTATCAGTATATCTTTCAGAATTCTGCAAGAGCTCTGGACCAGCAACAGCAGCATAACCTCCTCCTCCTCCGGTGTCCTGAAGCTGAATGGAAACCTCCATCCCTGCAGACAAATGGACAGCACCACCTGCCTACAGAGTAGGGGAATTTCCCGGTGTACTGGCCAAATTTCCCTCATTCACTAAAAATACCACCAACAGTTTAATCTGGTTCAATTTCAGTTGCTTACCATCTGTATCCCCCCCCCCAGTCGCCCCTGAAAAAGGGACTTCTAGGCCCAGTGGGCTTACCGGGTCAACAAAATTCAACAAACAAACAAACAATTACAACAGACTTATGATGGCCAGTACTTCAGCAGGCTGTGTTTGGCTCTGCCATTGTTTGTGGGATCATCTGCCTCAGGCAAATGTTCTGGGATGATGGGCAAACTCTCAGTCCAGAACCCATGGCAGGGCTATTCAATAGCTCCTACACTCAGGGGTCGGGGTGGTTCCAAAAGATCAGAGGGTAGCAGTCATAGGCCCGCTCCACAAAGGAGGAGACAGAGAGCAACTGGGAAAACTACACACCTGTTAGACTTACCTCCATAGCATGTAAACTAATGGAGACACTAGAGGAACTAATGGACTACCTGGGGAGAAATGAGCTCCAGGATAGGCAGCAGCACAGGTTTGTGGAAAGGAAGTCTTGTCAGGCCAACCTGATAGTGTTCTTTGACTGGTTCACTAGGGCACTGGACAAGGAACAAGCAATGGATTTACTCTACTTCGACTTCAGCAAGGCGTTTCACTCTGTGCCACAGAAAAAGATGCTTAAGAAGTTAGAGGACCTAGGAACAGTGAAAAATCTAGTTAGGGTGGGAAGCTGGCAGGGGGGGAAGCAGAGGGTGGTGGTAAACACGGTCAGATCTGAGGAGAGGGCAGACACAAATGGGGTACCATAGGGTTCAGTCGTGGGGCCCATTCTCTTCAATATGAAAAGGAATACAAGGCAAGATAGGTATCTTCGCTAATGACACTACGCTCTGTGTCAGGGTAAACAGTGAGGAAGGGGTTAGGGAGCTGCAGAAGGACTTGCAAAGATTAGAGAGGTGATCCAAAATCTGGCAGTTGAAATTGAACCAAAACAGCAGAGTAGGTCCTTCAACCAGTTAATCATGCTCTAATCACAGAGAGGGTTGGAAGAACAGTATCATCCACAACAGCAGAGTAGCTCTATCAACCAGTTAACCACACTTCAGATGTAGATTCAGTTTGTTTCACAAATTCGTCTTCATTTTCATATTAGCCACCAAATTTGCTTGCCCCCAACAGTTTTGCTGGCCTCCTGCCTGCTTTTTCAAGGGCAGTAGTCCTATGACTTAAAAGTACATACAATACTTTTGGAATTTTGGGCTACCAGAGCCTCAACTATCAAGTCTGGGATTTCCCTTTGTTCTACCCTAAGGCTACAATCTGTTTAATTTCTTGAACGAGGCTGTGAGTTGGCTATTGCTCCAACAGTTTGTAATTCTGTGTATTAACTTGTTTCTCACATTCTTTTACACATTCATCTGTATTCAGGACACCACCACCTCTCCCTTTATCTGCTTGTTTAATAACTATGTCCTGGAGTGGAAGGGCCAGCACATCACTGCTACAGAGCTGGGGGTGTGAAGTTATAATGTCCTAGATGGCAGCCAACTAGCCAGGAGGTTCAGACAACCAGATCTTGCATTGTAATGGCTGTGGTGCTCTTAATAGCTACAAACAAGCATTGTGAGCTGCTGGGTAGAGATGAAAGCTAGAACTATATACTGAGTTGGTAAGCACCTTTTCTTTATACTTTGAAACGTGAGACAATTCAAATAATTTAGGTAACCTGTTTTTAAATTGCAACAGGTATTTACCATATTGAATTGTTATCTGAACATACACTGTATATATTTTCAATTCTTAGAACCACTCCCTTTGAAAAAGCTGGCAGGAGGCCATTGAAACTGCTGGGGCAAGAAAATGTGGTGGGCAATATGAAAATAAAGATGAATTTGTGAAATTAAATTTATACTTAAAGCATGGTTAACTGGTTGATAGAGCTACTCTGCTGTCTTGGATGCTGTTGTTCTTCCAACTCTCTCTCAGTGGACCATCATTATCTATAAGTATTGGGTGTGACCAGAATGGGATCACCCCCCCCACCACTTTGGAACTGAAATTCAACGCCAAAAAGTGCAAGGTGATGCACTCAGGGAATAAGAACCCCAGGAAGGAATACTGGATGAGAGGGATTAAACTGGACACTACCACTGAGGAAAGGGACCTGGGAGTCATCCTAAGCGACTCCCTAAAACAATCTAGCCAATGTAACGAGGTCTACAGCAAGGCAACCAGAATGTTGTGGTGTATTGGGAGGGGGTTTGACAGCGGGGAGGGGGGATACTGCCTCTCAAAAGATCACTGGTGAGACAGCATCTGGAATACTGTGCTCAGTTCTGGAGCCCCCACCTAAAAAAAGACAAAGAAAGGCTAGAGATGACACAGCATACAGTAAATTAAAATAATGTACTGAGCGTAGTTCTTGATCTTCTAAGAATATCTTCACCATTGATTTCCACTAGTGGATCTTAGCTGCAGGTGCTAGGACCCAGTGGAAGCCATAACTTTTCAGAGGGCTGGCGCTGAGCTAAGCAGCATGCATGCATGGCACCACAAGCCAGCGCACACTGGCTGCTTGTTTACCTCAGCGCCAACCACGTCAGTATCTTTTCTACCGAGGAGGTGCAGCATAACCTAACAAGTTCCTATGTACTTAAACTAAGGGCATAAGATAGCCCTGGTGGCTCGTGTAAGAAGGGCTACCAAACCCAGTAACAGCATCTTCACAGCCCAAATCAAGCATGAAGGGGCAAAGATAAACACAACCACACTGGAGTAAGTTCGGGGGATGGTGGGCAGGCATGTGAATCAGTGGTGAAGATATGCTTAGAAGATCAAGCATTACAGTGAGTATACAATTTTAACATCTTTGAAGAGTCAGTCTTCACCAGTGAGTCAGAGTACCAAGCTGAGACATGTCCCCTGCACTAGTGCGTCTGAGGCCGAGGGCTCACTCTGGATAGTAATCCACCAAGGACTGGTCTGCCAAAGCTGGCATGCTGCCTGTCAGTAAATGTGTGTACTGTGCTCCAAGTTGCAGTTCTGCAGATTTTTCCAGTAGGTACAGAGTGTATCTCTACCAGAGATGTTGAGAGCACTGTGGCGGAGTGGGCACATATTCTGCCCTCCAGTTTAACCTGAGTCATGGCATAGCAGTGGTGAAGGCAAGTCATGATCCAGGTAGAAATGCACTTGACTGAAACAGGCTGTCCCTTCCAATTAGGATTAGAGGAGACAAAGAGTTGCTTGGATTGGCTGAAGTTCCTGGTTCTGTCCAGATAGAACCTAAGGATCCTCCTAACATCCAATGAGTGGAGAGTTCTTTCTCTTGCCTTCTGGAAGCTGGCAAAGTTAGCAGGCAAGGCTAAGGCCTGATTAAGACAGAATTCCAACACCACTTTCCATAGAAACTTGGAGTGTGTATGGAGAACCACCTTGTCTTTATGGAAAACAGTATTGTATACAGAGGATCTGTGACCAAAGCATGGATTTCAGATGCCCCGAGGACAGAGGTGATAGCCACCAGAAGGGCTGCTTTTCAAGTCACATGTCGCAAGGGGCTCAAAAGGCTTGCAAGTGAGCTTAACCAACATAAAGTTGCTATCCCAGGCAGCTTCTGGCTTCCTGATGGGAGGTCTTGTGTGTAAAATGCCCTTGAGGAACCTCTTGAACAGTGGCAGCTGTGCCAGGTAGGGGGTACCAATGGTCTCATGGTATGCTGAAATAGCATGCAGGTGCAACTTTACTGTGAAATACTGCAGGCCAGCATCAGAAAGATCCAGTAAGTACTCCAAAACCTTGTCAGGTGGGCACCTAAAGGGGTCTATGCAGGTTTTGGAGCACCTGATGGAAAATCCTTTCAATCTGGCTGTGTAAATCTTTCTCATTGAAGTTTATATGCAGCCAAAAGTATTTTAGAGACCCTCTGAGATACCTTGAACCTCTTCACTTCTATCTCTTCAGGAGCCAGGCCTAAAGGTGAAGGGTACGCAAGTTGAGATGGAACAGAGGACCCTATGTCAGCAAACGCATCCTGAGTGGAAGAGTCTGTGGTTCATTGACTGAAAGTCTGTTCAACAGAGAAAATCATTTCTGCCAGGACCAGTATCGGCCACAAGTATTATCTTGCCCTGTGTGCCTCTAGCTTGAGCAACACTCTCTGGATGAAAGGGATTGGAGGGAATGTAGATTTCATCATGGCAGTCTGAATGCATCCTGACAGAAGTGCCATGTCCTGGATTTCTGGAGCAAAATCGAGACAATTTAGCACTGAGTGGGGATGCAAAAATGTCCACATCTGGGGTACCCCACTCGTCAAACAGCAATCTCACAATGTCTGGTGCTAGTGACCACTCATAAGAATTGGCCTTTGTTGGACGGACTTTGTCAGCCAGACTGTTTTGAACTCTGGAAGGATAGATTACTTGGAGCAGAATTCCTAGCTCCAGACACCATTCACACACTCTGATCATCTCCCTGCAGAGAGGGTAAGAGTGTGCTCCTCCCTGTTTGTTGATGTAGTATATGACACTTACTTGTCAACAGCAGGGCCATTTTGTGTCTGACTAGGTCCACTAAGGCTTTCAGACCATACAAAACAGCTTACATCTCCAGCACACTGATGTAAAGATGAGTCTCTGACAGGTTCCAAACATCTTGCATTGGAGGCCCTGGCAGTGGGCCACCCAACCCAACAGGGAGGCATCTGTGGTGAGGACCCCCTCTGGCTGGGAGAGGGGGAAACCATGGAGAAGGTTCTTCTCCACTGACCACCATGTAAAGGACTGAACCAAGGCTTCAGTTTCCTGAATGGAGTATGTCTGAGGGTGTGATGCTTGTGACCACTGTGCACTGAGCATCTACTGGGCCATCCTCATGTGTAAGCATGTCAGAGCATTGTGAATACTGAGAAGGACATCAGACCCAGCAGGCGCTGCATGGAGTGGGATTGTATAGTTCTGCACTAAATGATACAGCATGCCATCTGCAGAACTGCTTGTAGTCTGCTTTCTGGATGGAAAGTCTGACCTTGGGTTGTATTCAGAAGAGCTTCTATGAACAGAAGTTGCTATGAGGGTTGTAGCTGAGATTTTTCAATGTTCAGCAAGACCCCATGGAAGTCAGGAACAGAAAATCAGTGGCTACTGCTTCTTCTGTTTCATGCCTGGATGAACTTGAAATTAGCCTGTTGTCCAAGTAAGGAAATATTAGGAGTCCTAAGTTCCTCAGGTGTACAGAAAGAACTGTAAAGCACTTTGTAAAAACGTGAGGCACAGAGGAAAGCCCAAAAGGCAGGATTCTGAACTGGTAAACTACCCCAGTACTACGAATGGAGATATCTGTAATGGCTGGAGTGTACCAGTATATGCTGATATGCATCCTGCATATTCAAGGATGCTAGCCAATCCTGAGTCTTAAGGTAGGGCAGCAGAGAACTAAGAGAAATCATTCTGAATTTTTCTTGATCCAGAAATATGTTCAGATTTCTAGGGGTTGAGAATGGGACATATGCCCCCTGATTTCTCTGGAACTAGAAAGCAGTGTGAGAAGAACCCTGACTTCTGTTCTTTTTTCATATTTCATCTTTTATTGATAGTCATTCCGTACATCTACCTGTAGTTTAACTTAAAACAAGTCCCAAACAAGGGAAACTTATAAACTTATAAATCTCCCATAAAAGGCAACAAGGTTTGGTAAATGTGAAAAGACAGAGCTTGCACCACCTCTTATAATTTAATAAAATAGCATGCTTTATAGTATTTAATTCATCACTTAAAGCAGAGAAATAAAAACAAAAGGAGAGAAATATCCCACCCCCAGTCAATAAATTCAGATCGTTCATTCTGTGTCACATTTAGCTTTTGCCTCAGGAGCTAAATCTGATACATAAATCTTTTAAATCTTTTTAATATTGTTCATGGTACAATTTCTTCATTCGTCGCTATCTGATATAGTACCGATCATCTCCACAATTCTTGAACAATGATGGATTTAACTCTGACAGATGCTGTCAACAGCTCCATTCTATAAATATTATTCACTATAGTGACCCATTGAGACAGCTGAGGAGGTTCCTCCCACAGCCACCATTTAATTAGTTTTTTTTGCGACCAGTAATAATAATAGTAGAAGTTTCCGACTGGGTCCTCAGACAGTATGAGGTACTACAGAAAGGAGAGCTAATTGAGGTGTAAGAATATTTTGCTCCATAAAAAAGAGTATTTAATGAATCATTAATCTCCTGCCAGAACTCCGATATTCTAGGACACGCCCAGAAAATATGTGTATGTGTAGCGAGTATCTCACTGCAACCCCTCCAGCACTTCCCTGCTGGACCACCAAGATATTTTATTTGTATGGCAGGAGTGATCAAATATCACATGCAACATTTCTATGAATAATCATGCCAATAGTAGGAGACAGGTGATCTATAACTATCAGAAGCATGCTTGATCCAGTCCTCAGTGGTCACTTCACTATGGAGCTCCTTACTATATGCTCTAGCACTGGAAAGAATGCATTAGGTAACAATTCTAGTAAGCCCTTATAGAGGGTACCAATTAAATGTGATCGTAAAGACCCTTGTTGATATTCTCTAAATATCAAAACTAATATAGGAAAATGTTCAGGTAGATGTTGGAATTGTGTGCCCATTCCCATCAAGTAGGACTTCACCTGTAGGTAGCAAAATTGAGATTGGGCAGGAAGTGAATACATTGTTTGTAGTTCAAAAAAGGTATAGTATCCCTGTGTTGTATAGTATTGATGAATATATTTTAACCTTCTGGAACTCCAATCTAAAAGTCTCGTATCAAAAGTGCTTGGGCGAGAAGTTGTGTCATGGGCCAACGAACATAGCTACCATAGAATAGAAGATGGAATTAAACTAGAACAGCAACTCCTCCAATACTTAAGGGTTACAGCTGTAAAATGGGTGAAATTGGTCAGCTGCACCTCAGTCAAGGGGTGAGCAAATATATATTTCTCTATTTCAAACAGGTAATTTAAAGTGAATACTAGCATTTTCCAATGTGGTGTGTAATTCTGGGATATCCAGTAGCATACAATCTGAAGCTGTAAGGCTAAAGTATAGTAATATAAATTAGGTACATTTAGTCCCCCTTTATCTCTTGGCAGTTGTAGAATTGTATATTTAATATGTGTTTTCCACCCCCTCCCATAAAATTCTTAAAATAATATGGTTCCATGTGTTGAAATATGCTTTTTCTGGAAATATAGGTAATGACTGGAAAAAATATAACAACCTAGGGAAAATATTCTGTCGAACAACCTCTACTTTTTCCAATAAAGAATAGGGGAGCAATTGCCATTTTTGTAAATCCTGGATAATTTGTTGAGTAAGAGATTCATAGTTTAATAACTCCAAGATTCGATAGCCCTTAACTAATGTAACCCCAAATATTTAATTGCATTCCTATTCCACCTAATAGGTAGTCTTGTTTTTAATTCTGCGAAGGGGAAAAATTATAGACCATTAAATCCATTCTAAGGGTACTGATATGAAAACTCAACAAAGAACTGTAGTATTCTATTAGGTTCCAAGCTGCTAGGATGGACGTCTCAGGGTCCATAAGGGTCATGATTATGTCATCTGCAAAGAGCACAATTTTAAAATCTTTCCCCCCCACTTGAATACCCATCACATTCTTCTCCTGTCACATAGCCGCAGCTATGGGTTCAAAATATATTGCAAATAAAAAGAGGGAAGGGGGCATCCCTGTCGTGACCCTCTAGTCAATGAAAAAGGGGATATCATCCCGTTCACCCTTACATAAGCTTTTGGGGATTCATACAAGTTCTACAGAATCTGTATCACTTCTAAAGGTTAATTCATAGTTTCCATGGTGTCCCAAAGAAACGACCAGACTAGGCGATCAAATGCCTTTTTGGCATTGAGACTAATCATCACTACTGTAGGTATTTGACATTGGGTGACATAATCAGTCAGGTGAAATGTACGATGAATATTGTCATGTGTTTGTCTCTGATGGATAAAGCCGGCTTAGTCGCCATCCAGCAAACTAGGAAGGAAGTGTTCCATTCTACCTGCCCAGATGCTGGTAAAGAATTTATAATCGACACATAACATGGAAATAGGGTGATAGAATGCAGGGTCATCAGCCTGTTTCCCTGGTTTAAGAATTGTGGCTATAGTGGCATACTCCCACAGGGGAGGCCGAGAGCCTTCCTCCTGGATATGCCTAAACATGGAGAGTAGTGTAGGGGCAAGCATTTCTGAATATTGTTTTACAAAATTCAACAGGGAAGCCATCGGGTCCTGGGCATTTACCAGTCTTAGCCTGTTGGATGGCCAGAATCAATTCCAGCAATGTAATAGAAGAGACCAACTGCTCCTGTTACTCAATCGTAAGTTTTGGTAAAGTCAGATTATTTAAAAAGTCTTTTATTTTTAAGGGGTCAGGCATAAAATCCTTCTTATACAATGTAGTATAATATTTAACAAAAATATTCTGCATTTCTTCATGTTTATGCGATAGATGGTGTGTATGCGGGTCCCATAGTCTAATAATTGTGGCTTTACTTTTTTTTTTTTTACATAGTTGTCGAGCTATTCTTCGGGAACCCCATGCTCCACCCTCACAGTAGTATCGCCGGAGATACATTAAAGCCTGTTCCACTTTTTGGTCTAATAATTTGTGTAAATCCCTTTTGGTTTGGGCAATTAGCTGTAATAACTGTTTGTCCTTGGGAGTGGCTAGAAGTTGAAGGGTACGTAACTTATCTTATAGTCCAACATAGCATCTTTCCCTCTACCACTGTTTCCAAATGGCCAATTCTATTAATCTTCCTCTGAGAACACTTTTAACTGTGTCCCATAATACAGATGTAGAAATATCGTCTTAACTATTATCCGACATTATTTGGAGTATACCATCTCGTATTAATTGGTTAGCATCAGGATCCTTAAGAAGGGATAAGTTAAAGCACCATAAAGTAGGTTTTCTGACTTTACCTAATGTTGGTTTTAAATAGATCGGAGAATGGTCAGATAACAACTGAGAATCTACATAAATATCCTGGACTCACTCAAAATTTTCTTGTTAGAAAAAAACAGTCAGGCCTAGAGAATGATTGATATATAGGTGACCAATAGGTGAAAACTTTATTAGTAGGAAAAGTTTTCCACCAAACATCTCCGTATCCCAGTTGGATTAGTCATGATTTGAATGCTTTTTGAGGGCCTGTTCTCCAGAGGTCGCTATTCACCGTGGTGTCCAGTGAAGAGTTTAACACCATATTAATGTCCCCCCCCCCCAATAATTAGGATTCCCTGAGTCTTAGTCAATACATGCTGAAAGAACTGGTGGATTGCAACTTTGTTTGTCCTTGGAGGAAGATAAACATTAACCATGGTGACGAGTTCCAGTTGTAAATGTCCCACCCAAATGACATATCTACCATCTGGGTCAGAAAAGGTGTCTATGGCCATAAAGACAATTCCCCTAGGAATTAAAATAACAACTCCCCGGCATTTTCCACTAGAGTGGGAGGAGGCCACAACCGTAGAAAATCCAAATTTATAAAACTTTTGATGCTCCGAATGGGACAAATGCATCTCCTGCAAATATGTCATCTGATTTTTCCCTATGAAACATCTGTAAAAGTCTAGCTCGCTTAATGGGATCATGAATGCCATTCACATTATAAGATAAAATTATTGTAGGCCTAGCTGCGCCATGATATATGTATTCTAAATATATCTCAATGTAGAGTAGAAAGCTTCTATACTCCCTGAAAGTTCATATTATCACAAGTTGAACCTTCCAGAGCACAGCAAGGTCCACAACAATTCGCCCATTTCTCAAAATGGATCCCATCAAGCGTTCATCAAGAATTCCTATATCATGAGGTGGTGCAAGACATCTACATAAAAACTCATAGTCACAAAATAGAAAAGTAAACCCTCTGCCATGTAATATAGACAACTTTGCCAACAGGGCAATATACCAGAGAAACATATAAACCATCAGATAGAACCAATAAAACATACTGTATATAGCAACATTCACGTAACTAGTTTGAGAAACTCAAAAGGTAAATAATGTTAAACCACTATGTAAACTATTATGATACTTCCAAAAGAGGGGTGTGATCAGTACCTACACTCCTATCTCAATCTCTGATGGTAAGAGAGGGTTGGTACATGGGGTTATTCAGGTAGGAAGGACCTGGGCCCTTACCACAGGAATTCTTATGTATGCCAAAAGCCACCAGGTGGTTGATCTAAAAGAAATATTCTAATAAGTGAAAGTCCAATGATTTCTTTAAGGATCCTTCCCCTTTATATATTTCAGGTGGAAGGATAATATAAATACAAACATATTATGTCTTGCAGTCAATTTTAATAGACATAAACTACTACTACTATTTGAGAGAGATCCTTTCAGTCCCTCTCTTCCTTCAAAAGGGAAGGAAAGAAGGGAGGGAGAGGTGGGCTAAGTAACTTGAGAAAATGAGCAACAATCTATTAATGAACAGTAATAAATTATAAACAATCAAGGATAAGAAGGTCCACCAGGGGAGGGGAGACAGCAGTCAGCAGAGCACATCCCTACAGCACTGAAGTCCCCAACACATTGCTATAAGAGCAGAGAGGAGGAAACAACTTGCAGATGGTCACCTGAGATGGAAGGAGAAAGGATCAAGACAAAGAAAATAAAAAAGGGGGGGGGGGTCCTAGCTCAATTCTCATCCAGCCCCGGTCACTTCCTCCTAGGTTTCTATAAAATATTACTATAGGGCAAAAGGGGAGGGCACTCCTCAAAAAGCTGCAGGGCTAATGCATTCAACATTTTTTAGATGTAAATTCTAGCTGTGCAAGTTCTCACTTGTGGGCAGGTCTCAATTATGTGACTATCAGAGAGTTCCATGGTCCTGTTTCTCTACTTAAATTGAAAGGGTAGGCAAGGACCAAGCAGAAAAAATCATGTTTTCCAAATGGTAGTATGCATTTCATATAAAAAACAATTTACCAGCTCAAGTCATAAAACAAACCAAAATGTGGGAAAACAGTATGTTCTTCAGTAACCCTGTCTTCTGTTCTGACGCTGGAACTACTTCCACTGCCCTGTTGCTCCGAAGGTCTGCAATCTCCTGCACCAGAAGCTGTGACATATGAGCCAACAAAGGGGGTTGCCTTCTGGGCGATAGTCTGGAGGGGTTTCTGTGAAGTTCAGGGAGTACCATTCTTGGATGATCCTGAGGACCCATGTGTCCATCGTAATGGACACCCACTTATGGTATAACTGTGTCAGGCATCTCCCCCAATGGGGAGGAGAGGTCTGCCTCAGGGCCAGAGCTGAATAGGCCGGTGATGGGGTGCAGCTCTTTTCCAGGAGCTCACGCTCTCCATTCTGGCTACCTGCTACTCGAAAAGAAAAGTGTGCAGGGCTCATTGATGGCATCAGCAGGTAGCTTGATTAAACTTCAGGCAGATCTAGAAGGCCTTAATGTTGTGGGCCTCTCCAAGACAGCGCACTCAGACGTCGTGATTGTCGCCTGAGTAGATCTTCCCACCGCACTCGCAGTAACTAAACAATTTAGTGGTGTCTTTCGTCAACATACACAATGACAGCAATAAAGTGATACTACTGGGGTGAGAAAAATAAAAAACTTACAAAAATTGAAGATTTAGCAGTCAAATATAGCAGCAGCATCTCCGTGGAGTCCCGTGAGCATGGTCGATGGCGGGAAAAGAACTGAAGAGGGAGAGGCACCACCCACATTTATATAGAGAGGACATCGACATGAGATGTCCTCATGAGTAGCCCCTAGTGGACTGCTTGCAAAAAAGTTTCCATGTAGTCCTAGTGCTTGGCAGCTAATTATTTATTTAAGAGTTTAACCAGGAAGGCACACTGAGCAGAGTACTGTTCGATTCCAGCTGAGTCCCGGGGGAAGGGGAGTATAATACAATAAAATAGTGGTAGTTGGACAATAATATAAAACAAGTGAGCAAGGACAGCCTGTACAGAGCTCAGAAAAAGAGAGGAACAGAGGTTTAGGTGTGGTACATACAACAGGTGGATAATCACAGTGCAGGTGTACAATGCAATACAAATAAGCAATTACAGAGTGCAATACAATGCAATAGGCAGTTGCAGTACTGAGCCCTAGCCACATTAGAGGAGGTGGCCATAGAGCAGCTTTTAGTTAGATGCATCTGCAGGTGGAGGAGAAATGATCAGTGAGATGAGCATAGAGATGCCGGGCGGAAGGGGCATGCCGAATGTCCGCCGGGAGTGAGTTCCACAGCTTAGGCATATGGTAATTAAAGGCTGACTGGCCTGCAGCGGAGGACATATGTGGGATAGATAAGAGTCTCGAATCATTGTGCCTGAGTGAGTAAGCTGGAAGAGGCGTGGCGGAGAGTGCCGAGGAGAAGTAGGGGGGCAGGGACTGGGACCAGAACTTAGCCGTGAAGCGAGTAATGAGGTGGCGGTTCTGCAGCAAGGGGAAACCCAGCAACTGATGTAGGACACAATGATGGTTAGAGTAGGCACAGTCGAGGGCGAAACAACAAAAGGCATGGAAGAGTGGGTCCAGTCTGGCCAGGGTGGACTTGGGGGTGGCACTGTAGACTACATTCCCATAGTCGATAACTGGCAGAATAATTTTCTGTACCATGGCATGGCGAACCGGCAGTGGAATGCATCCACGATTATGGTAGAGGGCACCCAGTCTGGAGTGAAGTTTTTTGTGGATGGCATCGATATACACAGAAAAGTCAAGGTGCTGGTCGAGCCAGACACCAAGATACCTAAAGGTGGAGCTGACCTCCAGAGCAGTCCCGTCGAGGGTGTGGAAGGTGGGGGTGGAGGGGAGCCGTGAAAGTCTCTGCCTTGTGCCAAAGGTCATGGAGACAGTTTTTTTGGCATTGAGGTAAAGCTGATTTGAGTGAAACCAGAGCTGGACATTATTGAAGTCCTGCTGGAGTCTGGATGCCACATCAATGGATGAGAGGCCAGATGTATACAGTACCGTGTCATCAGCATACATGTGGATGGATGTAGTTCCATAGGTGTGGCCTGATGAAAGAGATAACCTTGAAGATCTCCAGTTGGAGGTGTCTAGCCTGGTCAATGGCTGCTGTCTTGAAATTCAATGGTGACTGTATATTTCTGAGCAAGGCCTGGAAAGAGAGAGATCCTCTAGAGATACAGGCAGAGGAACTGAGTCTGAGACCTCCTATCTAAAAAAAGTGATCACCAACACCTTCTGAGATAAAGAGGTCAGGGTCTGACTCATCCCCCTCTATGCCCTCCTTGGAAGGAAGATAAAAGAGAGGGTGGGATCGCAGCCCTGACAAGCCAGTGTGTGGCTGTGGCAGCACTGGAGACACTGGCTCTGGCCCTGAAGGACCGGTGCCAGAACCAGCATCGGGTAGGGCACTGGGAAGGTTACCAGCACCGCAAGCCCATGCGGTGCCAGATGTGACACCACACCTGGCAGAGGGCCGGGTCTGGAAAACCTGAACCTGGTACCAGACGTAGCACCAGCAGTGATCCAGCCGGCACAAGGTAACTGGCTATGGCACCATGACTTCCCCCATCCCAAGACAGGATGGACAGGAAGCCACAAGTGGGACAGACACTGGTGGTGCCACTCACGACAACGGCCTGAGGCTGTTGCTGCAAGCAAAGACTCTTCCCGGGCCTGGTGGCACCAACTGCAGCACCGGCTCCACCAGCGGAGCCAGCTGAGTCAGACACTGCACCCACTGCTCCATAAGAGCTACCTAGTGATGGAACTGCCCACCGGAGCCCTCACTTAAAGGGGGGAGCACTTTGGTCCCAAGACACTGACCTCTCGGGCCTAGATGTTCCCGGTGTGGCCAGTGAGGACTTCCAACTCTGAGAAGCTGAGTGCCTTGCAACAGACCTTGCAGAGGGTGACCCTGACTGATGCTACTTCTTCCTCTTCTTGAGAAGAGAAAGAGGCCCTGGCCGAGCGGTAGCTGGACCCCAACACAGAGCGTGTGAGGGATTGGGACCACGTCTTTTTGTACTTAACGAAAGGACTGGCCTTCCTCCAGAATACTGGACCGCCCATAGTCAGAACTCCTTCCCGGGGAAGAGTGAACCGGATGCAGCTCTGCTGCCAGAATAACCTGCCTCTTCAGGCTCCCTACTGTTCTTCATGGTCATTGACAATTGAGACTTGGCAGGGCTGAGAGAAACTTAAGTTATTTACTGTGACAAAAATATTAAACTGACACAAAAATAACAAACTCTAGCTTAAAACACTAAGCTGAACACTGTTGTTGTACAGACGTGAAGTTCTGACTCCTGATGGGCAAAAGACATCATCACTGATGCACGTTTTATGGCAGGAATAAACAAACTAAGGTGGATGGGGGCTGGCACAGAGGTAAACAAGTAGTTGCACGTTCTGGCTTTCACTGCCATGTATGCCCACTGCTTACCTCAGCACCAGCCCTCTGAAAAGTTCTGGTTCATGGTGGGTCTACGTGACTCTGGCTAAGACCCACTAGTGGGAATTAATGGTGAAGATTGATTCTTGGAAGATCCAAAATGATTCAGGGCCAGCAAGGTAGATCCTATGAGGGTAGGCTTAAGGCCCTGAATGTGTACTTGTTGGATACCAGAAGGGAGAGGGGAGATGTGATAAAGAACAGTTACATAAGAACTTACTGTAACAGTAGATCTTTGAGGGAATCTCTTTCATCAGGTCACAGCTAAGGAACTTATAGCTGTCAGGCAATAGGACCACATGGAAACTTTTCTCTAGCAGTTTAGTGGGGACCACCCATGCCGACGTCCCTGCATACATTAGCGTGGGCGGCCCTACTCCCTCCTCAGTTCCCCACTGGAGACCATACTCGCTAGGTCTCTCTATAGGGAACCAATGAGAGAGATGAGGTGCCCAGCTATAAGAAAGGCTGGAGCAACAAGAACGCCAGTCTGGAAACAGAGAACAGGGGAAAGAAGGGAGGGTTGGCATGATCTGATGAAAGAGATTCCGTCAAAGATCTACTGTTATGGTAAGTTCTTATGTAACTGTTCTATCTTCTTCGGGGATATCTCTTTCATCAGGTTACACCTATGGAATGCGTACCAAGCAGTACAGACAGAGAGACAGTCTGGGTGGCAGGAGACCAGAGGCCTAAAAAAGAAGAAGGCCTTGAAGCACATCTAGACCAAAACATGCCCTCCTTCTTCAAGCAATGTCCAGACTGTAATGCTTTGTGAAAGTGTGGACAGCACTCCAAGTTGCAGCAGCACAGATGTCTGTGGCTGAAACATTCCTGAAGCAGGCAACCAAAGTGGCCATGCCTCTGGATGAGTGGCCAAGAACAACCCCAGGAACTTCCTTATCATATTTCCTGTAACAAAAAGTAATACAGCTGGCCAACCATTTGGACAAACACTATTTAGAAATGGGTACACCCTCTTTCCCAGGGACGAAAGAAACAAAAAGCTGCAAGGAAGACTTCCTGCAGTCCTTCATGTGATGAACATGCTATCTGAGTATTCTATGTACATCTAAAGTATAGAGCAATGCTTCCTTGGATTGGCATTCTCTGGGAAATAAACCAGAAGGTGGATGGATTAATTTAAAGTAAACTCAGACACCACCTCAGGAAGAAACTTAAGGTTAGTGCGCAGATACTGTCTTTGTGGAAAATCAAGTAAGGCTGCTCACACGAGAGCCAGAAGCTCTGAAATCCTTAGAGCAGAAGTAATAGCAACTAAAAATAATGCTTTCCACGACAAAAAGCGTAGCTCACAAGACATTGCTGGCTCAAAAGGAGGCAAGGTAACCTTTTCCAGAATTAAATTCAGCTCCCAAGCCGTGATCGGATTATGAATAGGAGGCTTCAAGTGGAGAATGCCTCGCAGGAAGGTGCAGGCCACACCCAACTGGGTCACAGTACAGCCATCAATGGGCACATGAAAGACTGATATAGCAGACAGGTGCACCTTAATAGGCGAGTATTGGAGTCCTGCATCAGACAAGGACAGGAGATACTCCAGAATCTGGTTCACCGGACAAGTGTAAGGGTCTGGGTGATGGGAAGTGGCCCGAATAGCAAAGCGCTTCCACTTCATCGAGTAAGTGGTCCTGCTGGAAGGTTTCCTGGCAGCCACCAGGACATCAGCCACTTTCTAAGACACCCTGAACCGAGCAATGGCTATGTCTTCAGGAGCCATGCAGGCAGATGGAGGGACCTGAGGTCTGCATGGTTCCCCTGTGCCTGTGTCAACAGGTCCCGGCAAAAGGGCATGGGAACTGAGAGTTCCACCGCCAACTGTTGCAGCAATGGAAATCAGATCTGACGAGGCCAGAAGGGTGCCACCAGAATTAGGGTGGCCTCTTCCATTTGAAGCTTGATGAGGAGACTCTGAATAAGAGGGAAGGGAGAAAAGGCATTGAGAAACCTCCCTTTCCAAGAGAGGGACAATGTGTCTTGCCAGAAAACTCCAGGCTCTCGATCTAGTGAGCAGAAATGCAGCAGTTTTGCATTGAGTGGAGAAGCAAAAAGGTCCAATTCTGAACGACCCCACCTGTCAAACAGGTCTTCTACGACAGACATCAGCAGCTCCCACTTGTGTATCCTGAACTGTGACTGGCTGAGACTGTCCACCAAGATGTTTTAGTCACCTGAAACATGGATGGCTGACAGTTCTAAATCATGCTTCAGAGCCTAGCACCAGACTCTCATCGCCTCTCTGCACAGGGGTAAGAATGAGTCCCCCCTTGCTTGTTGATGTAATAAACTACACTGAGGTTGTCCAACTGCACCAGCAGGGGACCCAGGGAGAGATGGTTCTGTAAGGCATACAGAACTGCCCTCATTTCTCAAACGTTTATGTGGAGGTGACCCTCCATCAGGGAGCAGGTCCCTTGGGTCTGAAAGGGATCCAGGTGCACTCCCCAACCCAGACCCGAAGCATCTGTGATGAGGATCTGCTGAGGAGAAGTTATGAGGAAGGGCACCCCTCTCAAAAGATTGTGAGGATCCATCCACCACTGAAACACTTTGTGGACAGAAGACGAGACAAGAATCTGCTGTTCCAAACCCACTGGGGAATCTGCATGTGCAGCCTGACCAAGGGTACAGTGACAATGGGCGTGGCCATCAAGCCCAACAACCACAGGGAAGTCCTGGCTGTAACATACTGGCTTTGGGCTACCAACTGGGCCTGGGCTATCAGGCATTTGACCCTGTCCTGTGGAAAGAAAGCCTTGCCCTGGGCTGAATCCAGAACTGCCCCTATGTACTGCAGCCATTGACATGGGTTCAGGACAGACTTGGGCAGGTTGATCATAATCCCCAAGGTCTGAAATAACTGCATGGTGTGTTCTAGAGCCAGCAGCAGCAGCAGCAGAAGATCCCTGGACTGGGCCTTCAGCAACCAGTCATCCAGATAAGGCAATACATACAGGCCTTCATGCCTGAGGGCCATGCTACTGTTGCTGAGTACTTGGTAAAGACCTGTGGCACAGAGGACAAACCAAAGGGCAATACCTTGAACTAGTAATGTTCTCCCTGGAATAGGAAAGTGCAGTTATGTAAGAACTTAGCGTAACATTAGATCTTCGAGAAGAACTCTTGCAGCAGGTAACATCATTAGGACAATGCTGCCAGGCACTAGAACCCAACAGAAAAATTCTAGTTAGCAGTCTAAGGCAGGGGACTGCCTCCTTACGTCGGCCCCGCCCCGACATCACCCATGGTATAAAGGGGAGGTCCCCCGGCACTACCTCAGTTCACCCGCTGGAGACCCAGCTAGCATAAAGGTGGGGAACCGAGGAGATTCTCACATCCCCCAGAGATAAAGGAAGTTACATAACCCCAGGGGAAGGTGGGAAGGAAAGCATACCTGCTGCAAGAGCTTTTCTCAAAGATCTACTGTTACGGTACGTGCTTACGTAACTGTACTATCTCACTTTGAGATAGAGCTCTTGCAGCAGGTAGCACAATTAGGACTGAATCCCAAGCAGTACAAGGATAGAATCCAGGTCAGAAGGGTGGTGGTTATGGTCAGAAGTAAACCACCAATACTCTTAAGAGAGTAGTCCCTAAAGGACGGCAAGGCCAAAACCTGCCCTCTTCCTTGAAGCAATGTCCAGGCTGCAGTGCTTTACGAAGGTGTGAACTGAACTCCAAGTAGCAGCTGCACAAAGATTCGTTGCTGAAACATTTCTTAGGGAAGCAAATTAAGTGGCAACACTCCTAGTAGAGTGACCTTTAATTAGTCCCCATAAAGGTTTTTCATATTTTTGATAGTAGAAAACTATACAATTGACCAACCATTTGGCCCATGTCTGCTTAGTCACTGGTGCTCCTACCATTCTCTGGGCAAAGGAGACAAACAACTGGTTTGTCTTTCTAGAATTTCGAGTATGATCTATGTAGGAATAAAGAATTCTGTGAACATCCAGAGTATGCAACAGGGCCTCCTCTTTATTGGAGTACTCAAGGTAATAAACTGGAAGTTGAATGTCCTGGTTAAGAGTGAACTCAGACACTACCTTCGGGAGAAACATGATTGGTACGCAGGGATACCCTATCCCTGTGAAAAATCAAATCCGGCTGTTTACACATCAGAGCCTGAAGCTCGGAATTCCTCCGAGCAGAAGTAATGGCAACCAAAAAGAATGTTTGCCAGGATAGGAAGCGTAGGTCGTAACTTGCGGCTGGCTCAAAGGGAGGCAATGTAAGCTTTTCTAACATAAATAACAGATCCCATGGGGGAATGGGGTCCCTCCTGGGAGGCTTGATATGCATAATACTGCGCAAAAAGGTCTTGGACAAATCCAATTGCACTAGGGTCCTGCCCTCCATAGGTACATGGTAAGCTGAGAGTGCAGAAAGGTGTACCTTTATGGATGAATAGCGGAGACCCTTGTCAGATAGAGAAAGAAGGTACTCCAGTACCAAATTCACCAGGTAGGTGAAAGGATCCAGGAGACGGGATCATGCCTACAGGCAGAAATGTTTCCATTTCATGGCATATGTGACCCTAGCCAAGGGTTTTCTCACAGCCACTAGGACCTCCACTACCCATGGAGACACTCCATGTCTGTCCCTGACTAGGTCTGCAGCAGCCATGCGTGCAGGTGCAGAGACCGAAGATTCAGGTGTACTAGAGTTCCCTGTTCCTGGGAGAGCAAGCAAGGAGCAGGGGCAAGGGAATGGGAGGTTCTGATGCCAATTGTTGGAGCAACAGTAACCAAATCTGTTGAGGCCAAAATTGCGCTATGAGGATCATGACAGCTTGTTCCACTTGTAGCTTGAGTAACACTCTCTGAAGTAGTGGGAGGGGAGGGAAGGCATACAGAAACATCCCTGCCCAAGAGAGGAACAACACGTCTCATCAGAAAACACCAGGCCCTGGATCTAGTGAGCAGAAATTGGGCAGTTTGACATTGAGTGAGGACACAAAGAGGTCCAGTTCTGGAAGGC
Source organism: Neoceratodus forsteri (assembly GCA_016271365.2). NCBI lineage: Eukaryota > Metazoa > Chordata > Ceratodontiformes > Ceratodontidae > Neoceratodus > Neoceratodus forsteri. Next base: position 384,327,360 of record CM028134.1, on the reverse strand, counting down.
CCCCACCTTTTGAAAAGGTTGTCTACTGCATCCTGTAGCAGCTCCCATTCATGAGCCTTAGCCTGAAAGCGGCTGAGGCTGTCGGCTAGGGTGCTTTGAACTCCTGGAACGTGAACTACTTTGAGTTCCTGGTTGTGCTGCACTGCCCAGAACCAGACCCTTATGGCTTCTCTGTAAATGGGGTAAGTGTGTGTGCCCCCTTGCTTGTTGATGTAGAAGACCACTGGCATGTTGTCTGACTGGATCAGTAGGGGCCCTGGCAGGAGAAATGTCTGGATCACCTGTAGGGCATATAGAATGGTTCTCATCTCCAACACGTTTATGTGGAGATTGCATTCCAAAGAGATCCAAGTCCCTCTTGTCTGATGATCTCTGAAATGCACAACCCCTCCTTAATCCCAAGGCATCCCTTGTCAGGATCTCCTGAGGACTGGGGTTTGAAAGAAAGCCCCAGATTCGAGATGGGAAGGGGTGAGCCACCATTCCCAAGTCTGATACACCACTTTGGAGACCCGAATTGGCTGTTCGAGGTTGTCCAAACGCTGGTCCCATTGAACCCTGAGGTTCCACTGGAGAACCCTCATGTGCAGATAAGCTAAGGGAACCATTACAATGGCAGCTGCTATGTGGCCTAGCAGCTGCAGTACCATTCTGGCTGGAATCTGATTTGAGGAGCTGATCCTCCGAGCCAGCACCCTTAGTTGATCTGCCATCTGAGGGAAGAAAGGCTCTCCACTGGACAGTGTCCAAGGCTGCCCCTATATACTGTAACCTTTGGGTGAGCCAGGGGGATGATCTGGGAAGGTTCAAGGTAATCCCCAGATCTTGGAACAGATGAAAGGTGTCTTCCAAGTGAGCGACACAGCTGCTCTTTTGTGGAAGCCGTTAATAGCCATTCATCAAGGCAGGGATAGACATAATGTCCTTGTCTCCCGAGAACTGCTGCCACTATTGCCAGGTACTTGGCTAATACCCTGGGTGCCGAAGAAAGGCCGAATGGTAGTGCTCTGAACTGGTAGTGCTTTCCCTGGAAGGTAAAGTGGAGGTATTTTCTGTGGGATGGCAGGATCTTGATATGCATATCCCCTTGGTGAAGCATGGACAGCAATCCTGGCAGTGTCACCATCCTGAAACCTTTTGTATTCAGTGAAAGTGTTCAGTTGACTGAGGTCCAGGATGGGATGAAGGTCCCATCCTTTTTGGGATGAGGAAGAAGTGTGAGTAGTATCCCTTTCCTCTTTGATATGGTGGCACTGCTTGGATCAGTTTCTTGCACAAGAGGGCCTGGATTTCTGCTCTTATCAGGCCTGTGTGGGATGGGGAGAAATGGGTGGGAATAGGTGGGATGTCTGGTGGAATCTGGTTGAACTCAAGTATGTAACCCCTCTCTATGATCTGGAGTACCCACTGATCCATGGTGATATTGGACCAGCCGCTGAGGTAAAGGGAGAATCCTGCCTACTGCCTCCTCCTGCAACTCCGCTGGGGGCAGGCAGGAAGTCATACTGGGGTTGTTGGAGTGGGCAAGGGAGCTCTGGCGTTCTTTGCACTCTTAGGTCCCAGTGTTCCTGAAGGCAGGGGTGTTCCCTTTCTTTTATAACCCCCCCTTTGCTGCTGTCACCTTCCTTGGTGGCCCTGCTGCCTTCGAAAGGAGTGACAACTGGACATGGCTGGTTCAGATTTGTACATTTTGTGGACTTCAGAAACTGCCTTATCAGAGTCTTGTAATCCAGTTTTCAGCTCTTCGGCCTCTTGACCAAAAAGGACTGGCCCTTGGAAAGGGGCATCCAGGATAGCATCCTGCAGGTCCTGGCAAAATCCTGAGACCCTCAGCCAGGAGTGGCACCTTAAGCATATTCTGGTAGCTACAGCCCTGGTGGCAGTATCTGCCAAGTCATGTGAGCACCTAAGGATGTGCTTACCAACATCAGCACTGGATTGAAGGACTGCTAACAGTTCAGTCTTGTTGGCAGAGTCAGGTTGTGACCGGGCTAGGTCCATGGCCTTATTTCATAGTGATTTTTGATACATCGCTATGTGTGCCAAAAAATTAAGCGACCTGACCACACAGGTGGCTGAGGAATACATTTTGCAGCCCAGATGGTCCAATTTCTTTGACGTCTTGTCCGGTGGCTGGGAACTCATATGCTTTAGTTGCTGGGTTCTCCCATGAGCAGCCGTGAAGATCATAGAGTTTGCCTTGGGCTGCTCACTCAAGTATGGTTCTTCCCTTGGTGTCCTATACAAGCAGGCAGCCTTTTTTGGGACCGCCAAGGTTGTGGAGGGGTGCTTCTAGGCTACTTTTGTAACATCCTGGAAGGGTTCCACTAAGGGTGGGATGACCAAGAGTTTTGGGTCAGTGGCCCCTAAGAATTTTACCAAACAGCATCTTTTGGGGTCCAACTCTTCCGTCACCCACTAACTTAGGAATTGGATATGTCTCATTATATCCAGGAAGAAAGGGTTGTCCAAAGGAGACCCTGGAGAGTCTCTCCAGGTGTCTGAGACAGGTCATCCTCTGAGGAATCGTAGGAGGAGAAGCCTCCAGTGGAACCTTCTGAGGACATATATAGGTGTCCCCTGGAGGACGATCTGGATGACAGGTGGCAACCATGTCGCTGTCACACTGGTGACCCATGTCCCTCATCCCCTGATGTCGGACGGGCCGGCATCAGGGGTAGCAGAGGCGAATGTTGGGGGGAGGCTGTCTAGGCGGGACAGGAGTCCCCGCGGGGGTGGGGGCCAGCTCTGGTGTCCTAAGCAAAAGATCCCCTTTAATGGTATTCCACCATCTATTAAACAAGGCTCCAACCTCAACCAAAGGGATGACAGGGCCTGGCTTTGGTGCTGGCACTGGGGTGGGGGCATTAGGGGCTCCTGGTGTCGGCCCCCTGGTGGTACAGTCTCCTCTGGTGTCGCGACCAACGGTACTTTCTTGTCAGATGTCGGATCTGGTGGAATAGTGTCCTCTGGTGTCGGGTGCCCTGATGCCTGGTCGTCAGGCTCCCGAGGAGGAAGCGAAGGTGGAGTGGGTGGCGCTCGGTCTTGGGTATCCCCGGAGGTAAGTGTCAGGTCCCCTGACATCTGATCTGTAGTCAGGTCATCGTTCGGGCCCTGCGGAGCAGACGGCGGCATAGAGGGTGGTGTAAGGTCTGGCTCTGTAGTGGAGTCAGAGGGTGTTGAGGCCTATCATCAGTCCGAAGCCTTGGCCGACGACCGTGTGGAAGGCAAGTAATCTTCTTCTAGTGCTCGTGTTCCTGGTGTCTCCTGGCGCTGTCCCACTCTGTTGTCCTGTCGGACAACCCAGAGACTACAGCCTTGCAGATGGCAGGTTCCGACCTGCCGCCCGATGAAGAGTGTGCCTGTCCTACTGACTCAGACCCTAGCGCATGCTTGGGTTGGATAGCCAGTGTAACCTCCTAGGCAGCGCTATTCCAAGGGCTACTACCCCAGCCTGCATGGCTATGCAGAGGTTGAGGGACCTGGGTTCTCTAACAAGGTGCCTCCACCCAGAGTAGTTGTACTGGGGATGTTTGTCTGGTCTGCTATAGCCCTCTGGAAAGCTATAACCACCCACCAACCCTCCTAGTGACCTAGTACCTGACACAGTAGTGAATTCAGTCAGTATGAAACAGTAATAATATGCACACACCCTTCACACTTATCACCAGGGTTGGACTTACAGCAGCTTCCCTGGAGACTCCCTGGAAAGTAAGGTTAGCAATACAATAGTACACTCTTAGCACTGTAATCCAACTAATAATATGCACACTAGCCAGGTTAAACATAAACAAAGAAAATCAGGTTTATTTAGGGGCAATGAACAAAGAAGGGGCATGAATCTAGTCAAACGATTAGAAATCTGACTTTGTTGAGTGATTGCATGTACTTTTTGTCCCAAACTAACCGTCACACAACACTGGGTACCCAGCATGGTAAGTCTGGCTAGCCAGAGGCATTGCCCGTGGTGGCTGGCATTGCAGCTGATGTTTGGGGCCCTTGGTAGGAAGAAAGACAGTTAACATGCAAAACAACCAGCTTATTTGTAATCCAAGCCAGTTGGTTCAGTCCTTTGTAAACCCAAGAAACTGAAACAATTAGATGGTACCACAGATGATTTAAACACTTGTTGCAGGGAGCTACCCTGATTGTACTCATGCTACCAGGATTCTGCTGCAGGCAGGAGATATGGAAACCTCATGTTGGTGACAAATGAGCATGGGAAACAGGGCCGACACGACATACCTCCTCTTCATGGCCTTTCCTCCAGGTGGCCGAAACCTGCATGTTTTTGCTGCACAGAGGCTGGATCCCCGAGCCGGTCTCTCACTGAAACAGTCTTTGGTGCAGGAGCTGCGGTCTAGGCTGAATTGCCAAGGCCCAGGCAGGATGATCAGTCTGGCAAAGTTCGTAAGTTCTGCTTGTTATGCCTGTAGCTGGCGTAACAGGTTTGGCTGTGGATGAGCAGTTCCCATCCCACATAACACATTCAGCATATTCAAAATAAACAGCTGTCTCAGAGTACAGTTCGGATATAGTCCGGTTGCAATTCAACAGCCTTACTGAGCAAACCTTTTGATCCAAGCATGTCTCGCACACAAGCTGGGCCGATCGCATCAGGAGCAAGTCTTCTGTCCAAATCACAAGTAGCACTGATAAACATCTTTCTTCCTTCTGCCACAGTTCCAGGCTGGAATCGGACAAGTTCGACTTTTGCTATTAGGCAGTCCCAAGCAGGAGAACGTGGCAGGGAGGCAAGTTGGGCCTCTTGCTGCCAATTCCCCTACACTCCTTCTGGGAGCAGCTTCTCAAAAGCTGTAGCTGTTTACACATCAAACTCCAACTCTAACTGATCCACTGTCTCTTGGCACACTGGGGATTTCTCTTGTAAATCCAGCAGTTTCATTGGCTGATATCAGTCACAGTTAAGGCTCCCCCTCCAGGTCAATTTGGCGCCAACTACAAAACTACAGATTTTCCTTCCCACAGAACACTGGGATTTGGATCCATTTTAGGTCCCCAGTGGTTCTATTGGTCCAATTACTGGAAGTCCCGGACCTAATATGGTGGCTCCCATCCAAATAAGCAAGCTGCAAATAAAGCAGGTTAGACAAACTTCTCAATTTCAAATATAACAATGTACAAACAGTAAACAAGCACAGTTCCTACACAGGATCCTTCTGCACAAGTAGCAACTGCAGAGTGGAGCAAAACAGAGCTGGGTCTGGCCGGTCGCGTGCCCTAAATCACTTGGACCCAGCTCAGACCATTCACTCAACAGAGATTAGCTAGTCTCTTAAAGGGACAGGCATGGAGGCTCAATATGGCACTTTCAAACAAGTGAACAGAACTACTTAAAGACAGGACACCAGCCTGGCAGTGGGCATTGAGGAGCCCAGGAAGACATTAAGGTAATCTCTCAAATTGGAGGAGGGGATTACACTCTTCCCTGCCTGGAAAAACTTGGCGTCTGCGTCAAGTCTACATACACAATACACAATTTCTATATAGAAAACATTATAAGCAAATACATGCATGTTTCATTGGTATACCATAAAATAAATTCTGATGCATCAGCAAAACAAAACTGGCTAGAACAGCAGCACTACTATATTTTTCATTTAGCAATGAACACTACATAAGAACACATTACTTTTTTCTTAAACAGGTTAACAGGTTCAAGTAGTTAAACACATTATTCGTACAACCCTTGTTTGTACTACCTCCTGCTCACTAACCCACATGGTTTGGGCTTGTCCCTATTAGCTACACTTGGGCTGCACTGGGCAGGGGCATTAGTATACTGATTGGAGGGCTTCACTATTAGCTTTAAGGTGGCAGAGTAGCCTAGTTTTGGAAGAGAGTTCTTAGAAATATACACCCCTTTGTGAACTACATTCATTGGGAGGTCTACAGGCCTTCCTGTGGAGTCAAAACTAAGGCGCACTACAGGCTTTGTGGCTCTTCCAGACTTTCTGGGAGGGTTAGGCACAGCCTCAGTCCTTTCAACATTTGCACTTGGGTTGATCAGTCCCGGCTCATTGTCTATCAGTAAGTCAGCTTTTGATGAAAGGGGTACCTCTGCACTGGCTGGCTGTTCTGGAAAAGGAACACTTTCATTTTCTTGCTCTGTTAGTTCTGATTCAGCAGAAATACTTTCATTTACTTGTTCTGAAACTCCAGGTTCATCATCAGGAGGAAGTTCCATGGAATTTAAATCACGTAACACATTACTGACACTATCAACATCATCATCTTCATTAACATCATTGTCCATAACACTATCAGGATCATTAGTTGCAAACAGTTCAGATCTATCTGGTATGTCACCAGCTGTGCTGTCATGGTCAGAATCTACCTCTTGAGACTCCATTCCACAAGACACAAGGAGTCAGCTATATCAGAAGTCACACTTTGCTCCTCACTTTCAGGGGGCATGGGGGCTGTACAGAAGGCTGGAGGATTAGGCAGTCCTGAAAGTCCAGCTTCATCTCACATATTACACAGGGTGTTTCCTTGAAACAACTGACTCAGTTCATAAGACGGATAATAAGTAGCTTCCCACTCACTGCCATCAGATTCAGACTCACAGTCGATTTCATTGAGAGCATGGCTGATGGAGGGCCTTGAATCTGTAACAACCAGAGGAGAGGTTAACTGTTTTTTTTTTAGCTGCATTTCGGGTTACAGGCCTGGAGGAGCAGTATCTTGGGGTGCAGAATCGATGATGATTTGCTCAGTTGGTAACAAGTGATTTCTGTGCATCGTTTTCACAGCTCGTGGGTCATTTTCTGGACACACCTTGTAAACTGGCAGCTCTTTCAGCTTGCCAATAACAATGGATGGGGTATGATGCCACCTGTCGGCTATCTTGTGTTTTTCATGCAATCCTATATTTCTTAGTAAGACTCTATCTCCAGGTTGCAGTTCTTGGGCCTTGAAACGTCTGTCGTGCCTTTCTTTATTTGCTAAGTTTCTTTTGGCCGCCATGGTGTGGGCTAACTGGTAGGCATGGTTTAACTGAGCTTTTAGTTTCTGGACATACTGGAGGTAGTTCTCTGCTTTGACTCCATCAGGAGACACTCCAAAACAGGTGTCTACTGGCAACCTTGCTTCTCGACCGAACATTAGGTGATGGGGAGAACCCAGTTGCATCACTTCTGGTGCAGTTATAGGCATGAACTAAAGTGCTTATCTGCTGACTCCATCTCGACTTATCTCTGGGATGAAGTGTGCCCATGTCTAGTAACATGCGATTGAATGGTTCAGGCTGTGGATCCCCCTGAGGGTGATAAGGGGTAGTTTGAGACTTTCTTACCCCCTAGAGCAAGAGCATCTCTTTAATCAGACGGCTTTCAAAGTCTCTCCCTGAGTAGAGTGAATTCTCTGGGGGGGGGGGGGCACCATAATGGATAAAGTACTTTTCTATTAAAACTTTTGCCATGGTGGATGCCTTTGGCCCCTGGTTGGATAGGCCTGGGCATAGCAAGTAAAATGGTCAGTCACTACTAGCGCATTACCAATATTCTTTTGATCTGGTTCCAAGCACAAGAAATCAATACACACAAGCTCCATGGGCGCACTAGTGGAAATGTTAACTAAGGGTGCAAACCTCTGGGGCTGAGCTTTTCTCTACAGGTAGCGGCTACAAGTTCTGATGTGAGTCTCGATGTCTGCCCCCAATTTTGGCCAGTAGAAATTAGCACAGGCCAGATCAGCAGTTCTGTCATAACCTAAATGTTCCATCTGGTCATGGAGGGCACGTAAAACCACACATTTAAAAGCTGTTCGTAATACTAGCTGTTGTTTGGCAACTTGACTTTGTCTATTGGTAGTCTCTCTGTAGAGCAGTTTGTTTTGCAAATTTAACCTGGCCCCCTCTCTGAACAGCAGAGCAGTTCTGGGATCTTGGGAACGAAGTTTGGACACATTTTTCCCAGCATGAATGGCATTCGACACAGGCTTAATCATAGGATCTTGGTATTGGGCCCACTGAATATTGTCAGGAGTAAGTTGAGGCAGAGTACTGAGATCCAATGCTGCAAGATGGCAGTAGGCCACAGGGACACAAGTGTCAGGAGGGCCCAGACAATCCACCAGGCAATCAACGGTTTCAGAGGATGGGTGTTCATCTTTATCCAATTTCTGACAAAGAGCTTTAACAAATTGTTCGGACATTCTCACCCACTCAGAGTTGTGTCAGGTCTCCTCGAGAGGGCGTCAGCATCAATGTGATTCAGGCCTGGTCTGCTGAATAGTCATAGGTGGAGAGGGTCAATAGCCAATGGTGCCCAGTGGCATCCAATTTTGCTGAGGTTTGAACATAGGTGAGGGGGTTGTCAGTTTTTACTAAGATTTTTGCACTGTAAAGATATTCATGAAATTGATCTATGATGGCCCATTTTAGTGCAAGGAACTCAAGTTTGTGTACAGGATAGTTCTTTTCAGACAGTGTCAGGCTCCTGCTGGCAAACGCCACTGGGTGTAATCCTTCCTCATATTCCTGGTACAGTACAGCACCAAGTCTCTTTATGCTGGCATCGGTATGTAACACATAAGCTTGGTGGGATCTGCATGAGCAAGGACAGGGGCATGGGTAAGTTGGTGAATGATATCATAAAAGGCACCTCACACTCTTCGAGTTCACCTTGTCCGAAAAGTTCACTTGTTTGAAAATAGACCTTCTCTTCCTCTTTAACAGCATTCCTTTTGTATTTTCGGTTTGTTGGCAGATAACCTTGAGTTAAATTAAGCTAATGGCGGATGACTTTAGTATGATCTTTCACGAATCGGTGATTTGCAGTTCCTTAAGGTTGTTAGGCTGTGGCCAGGTGGTCAAGGCTTCTACTTTGCTTGGGTCTGTTTGAATTACTTCAGTTGACACAATGTGGCCAACATATTTTACAGACTGCTGGAAGAATTGACACATGTCAATAGATAGTTTTAAACCCAAATCCTCCAACTGGTCTAGAACCTCAAACAAGTGGGTCTCATGCTCCTCGAGGGTCCGGCCAAACACAATAACATCATCCAGGTAGACAAGGCATTCTAATAGATTCATGTCCTCCACAGCTCGCTCCATCAACCTCTGAAAAGTGATGGGTGCTCCCGAAATGCCCTGAGGCATGCACAGAAATTCGTAAAAACCCAAAGGGCAGATGAATGCTGTTTTTTCTCCATCTTCAGGGGCCATCAGGATCTAGTAATACCCACTCCAGAGGTCTAGCACAGAGAACCACTGGCTCCCATTAAGACAGTCAAGGGCATCCTGGATGTGTGGCGTAGTGTATTGGTCAGGTATAGTTCTTCGATTCAGAGTCCGGTAGTCCACACACATCCTCACCGAGCCATTTTTCTTCTGAACTACCACGACAGAAGAGGCGTACGGACTGCGAGACTCCTGTACAATTCCAGCCGCTAACATCTCCTGAAGGCGGCATTGAACATCATCGATGTCTGCTGGTGCCAGGCGATGAGATCTCTTATGGAAAGGCCTTTCATTGTTAAGTCTAATGTAATGTTTAGCCCCAGTGATGCATCCCACATCCCATTCTTTCAAAGAAAATACCTTGCTTCTCTGGGCCAGTTTTTGGCTGATCTTTGCTCTCCACTCTTCAGGAATGGAGGATTCTCCAAAGTTGAACAGATTAGGAGTTACCTTGTCATCACCTCCAGTGCATTTCTTGCTAGGCAGCACAGCAGTACTCTGACAAGTCTGAGTTTAAACAAATCTGTGGATTTGAGAGCCAGGGCCTACAGAACATGACAGCAGTAAGGAGGAAACCTGTATCTTCCAGCGGAAAGGAAGATCTGGCATCATGGGGCAGAGCTGAGGGTTATACCACTCGGGTGGGTGGGAGGAGCCAACTTCAAGACCTTCCGGCAAGATTCTTAAAGGAAAAGGACATGCCAAACAGTGTGGATAGAACAACATAGCCATGATCCTAGAATGGGGGATTCTCCAAAGTCGAACAGATCAGGAGTTACCTCATCATCCCCTCCAATGCATTTCTTGCTAGGCACCACAGCAGTATCTGCACAGTACACAGTAGCCAGTGTGCAACCTCGATTTGCTCTGATATCCCAGTCAGACAGGTTTTGGACTTGCACCACTACCTGTCAAGCATAGGCATGAGCTTGGGCCAGCAGGATGCTAAGCTTAACCAATAGTCCCTCAGGCAGTTTCCCCTCCTCTGGGGCATCCAGCATGAAAATCTTATTCTTAACATCTTTTGTAATCCACACCTCGCCACTGATGGTACACTGAGCATTGGGTGACAATACAAGTGCTTGCGGATCTTTCTTCCACACTACTCCCACCGGTTCATCTTTCTCAACCTCTTTGGCTTGCATCTGTAAATCATACGCTCTGCGCACCATGGCAGGGATGTGCACAGCTCGCCCAGTATTTTTTTGCTTGTTTCTCGCAACACAACTGGGCTAGCTGGCCAACCATATGAGCACTAGTGCCGATCAGCAATGGGATACCATCATATATTCCAGTCAGTGGGCATACCAGGGCCAGGGTCTCTACTGGTTCTTCCACGCCAGCAACAGCAGTAGGGAAAGATAACCTCAGTCGTACATAACCCTGGTAAGGGTAGGATTTGTCACTCAATGCCCACACATGAAGTCATTCAAGGGGTAGGAGTGGGAGGTCAGACAAGTGTTGGTTGTACCAGTCTTTAAACACAATCAATCAATCAAAATCTTTATTTATCCAGGTGAACATCATTGAGCAGAGCTCATTTGCAAGATGGACCTGGTTATGATGAAATTGCAGACAAAATACAAAAGATGAGGGATACATATCTAATGACAATGGGACAATTTGATACATATAGGTCATAGCATACAAGACATCAGCCAATAGCATAGAACAAACAATGTTGCAGCAGTATCATCTGCAAATGACAAATTGTGCATAGCTCAGATTTAAGTGACAGTATGCTAATTTGGGTTAGGTGGGTAATAGTACAGGAGGGGACTAGGGTAGACCTAGAAGTAAGAAGCCAGGCAATAGGGGAATGTATCATCATAAGGCATAGCCAGACTAAAACATAATTATTAATAGGTAGCTTAGATGGAGATAGGATAAGTAAATCAACAGAGGACAGTGGAAAGCAGCAGACAGAGGACAGAGCATGAGGAAGGATTAAGGGAAATGTATGTAAAAGAGGACAGGTTAAAGACAGCCAGTATGGTGATATTGCAGTTATTGGTTCCGATTAATGGCGAGAAAAGCACTTGCACGATTCTTTAATAAGATGAGAGTACAAGGTCTTGAATGAACCGATGCTGATGAATGTATTCAATTTTATGGTTTTCTGTAAATTATTCCACAGGGAGGGCAGCGCAAAGCTGATAGCTGTTCTGCCTTGGCAAGGGTAGACTTTAGGAATTTTTGATGAGATGGAAGAATGACTTCTCAGGGCATAAGTGCTTATTGAGCTTAGTGGGAGGTAGTCCGAGATGTATTGTAGAAGTTTTTTTGAGATAGCTCTGTAGGTCCATAAAGCAGCATTTTTGTCCCGCCTAAACTGGAGGGAGGTCCATCCTACGGCTGCATATAATAAACAGTGGTGCATACGGAAGGGGAGACTGGTAATAAATCTAAGAGCTCTATGGTAGTGCGTATCCAGTTTTGTTAGGTAAGAGGTAGGACAGTGGCTGTAAAGAAAGTCTGCATAATCTACTAGTGAGAGAAATGTAGCTTTCACCAACCTCATCTTCGCATCACTTGTGAGTAGGTAACTGATCCTGAAGTAGAGACTAAGTCTCTGGCGAAGTCTTTTCAGCAGATTCTCGATAAGCTCAATGAAGGATAGTTTATGGTCTAGCCAGAATCCTAGGTACTTGAAATTTGTAACGAATTCTAGGTTTTCCCCTAGAATTGTAGAAATCTGCGGTACTGTTCTTGTAGTTGCTGGAATAGCTGCATGTATATAAGGAGAGAGGAGCATCGCTTTACTTTTCTTTGCATTAAGTAAGAGCTTTTTGTTTAGGAGCTGTTTTTGAAGTAGGTTAAATTCAGATTGAAGGTCGTTACATGCAGCTTGAGGTGATGAGCGGCTTAAGTAAAGCACCGTATCATCCACGAATAGGTGGACATTAGCCTTAGTTACACTGTCACTGATGTTATTGATGTAAATCGCAAACAGAATGAGACCTAAACTAGGTCCCTGGGGCACTTCTCTTAGTAGAGGCTTAATAGATGATAGAGTTCACCTTCTGCTTTTACTTGCTGTAAATGGTCAGTAAGGTAATTTGTAATCCACCGAAGGGAAAGAGAGTCCAAGCCTATAGACTGCAAGGATGAGAGGAGTAGGCTATGGTCAACAGTGTCGAATGCCTTGCTTAGGTCCAGGAATACTGCACAAAGTTTTTTTTTTCCCAGTTCAATCTGCCAGTCATTAGTCACTTTTGCGAGGGCTGTGATAGTGCTATGGTTAGCCCTGAATCCAGATTGGGCAGGATTTAGCAGATTTCATAGTTCTAAATAAGATCTCAGTTGTGTACTTACAATTTTTTCCAATAATTTCGACAGGATAGGGAGAAGAGAAATCGGCCTACAGTTGTTGAGGTCGCAGGGGTTTCCTGATTTAAGCAGAAGTAATAACATGGGCTGTTTTCCAGATGGACGGAAGGACTCCTTGGCTAAATGATAGGTTAAATAGGTGTGTTATAGGTACAGCTAGTACGTGGTAAGCAATCTTTAGGAAGTATGTGTCTAGGGAGTCAGCGCCAGCAGTTTTCTTTATGTCCAGTTGACACAGAAGGTCTTCAACCTGTTTCAGGGAGGCAGGTTGCAGGGAGAATGTAGAGTTTGTGACTCGGACTTCATTAGGTTGAGAGTCCAGCTGGGAGCATAACAGGTTCGCAGGAGAGTTATTGAAGGCTAGCCCCTCTGTTGTAAAGTGGTTATTAAAGGAGTCCAAAATTTCCACCCTCTCAGTGATGGTGCTGTTACCTGAAATGATCTTAGGTGGAAGAGAGTTACCAGGTGTGTGACCAGAAAGGTCCTTGATGGTATTCCAGAATTTGGCTGGGTGCTTGGTGGCCAAGTCCAGTTCTGTTTGGTAGTATGCGGCTTTTGTGTCTCTAATCTTCCTGGTACATAGGTTTCTGGCCCTCCTAAATGCATACCAGTCCGATGGGGTCTTATATCTACATGCTTTCTTCCAAAACTTGTCCTTCTCTAATAGAGCAGATCTGAGTTCAGTGAAGAACAAATGACTTGTTCTGTTCTTAACATGCACTTTTATCAGAGGGGCACATTTGTTTAAAGCCCCTAGTATTATGTTATTGAGGATGTCGTAAGCTGATTGTACTGTCCTCACCAGATAAAAATCCTGCCATCGTGTGGAGTATTTTAGTTCATCTAGATAGGCATATACTGTAGGTCAAAGTTCTGCTTGGATCTTTTAACAGAGAACTTTGAGGAGGACAGAGGTGTAGTGACTGATCGTACTCCAGCTATGAAGCAATGGTCGCTGACATCATTGAAGAAGGTGCCTGCATGTGAGAACAGGTGTAGTTTGCTCACTAGTATAACATCCAAAAGTGTACTATTGCTAGGGTTCTTTTTATTCAAGCACATTGGTTTGTCAATGATTTGCATTAGCCCATGGGCATTGCAAAAGGATGAGAGGGGTGTTGAGGCCTTGGTTAGCCAGTCTAAGTTAAGATCCCCTAGTATGATAGTTTTCAGAGAACCATTCCCTAAGGCAGCACTCAGATATGTTAGGAGTTGTAGGCCAGCGGATGGGGGTCTGTAGCACCCTATAACACACAGTGATGTGTTCTGTGAGATTACTACCTTGAGGGACAGACATTCAAATTAATTTGTGATGGTTGCCGAGTCGAGACAGGAGACTGTGTATTTGTCCTTGACGTATATGGCTACCCCACCACCTCTTGATTGCCTGTCAGCTCTGAATAATGAATAATTAGGGATGTTGACCACCCTGTCAGCTGCTGCTGGCCTGAGCCAGGTTTCTGAGACCACTAAGAAGTCTGGCGAGGTGTGATAGATCCAGGCCTGAATCATGGTGATCTTTTTTAGCAGGTTGCTTACATTAACATGGAGGAAGCTCAAGCCTTTGATCTTTGCTAGGTCCGAGGGTGAAGTGATAGCAGCTTGAGGCCCAGAATTAAGCTCTACATTGCCGGAGCATAAGAACAATAGTAATAGAAGCTTTTTTAGTGCAGTGCAGGATAGTTTATTACTCCTGTACCTGGCGCGATGTCGCGGGTAGTCAGATTGGGATAGGGTTTCCCCTTCTCTGACACTCAGTCGGCCTATTGCAGTACAAAGTAACACCATGACTGAGAGGTGCAGGGAATGATCAACACTGTGGAAGGCAGGTGGTGGATGCCTCATAGGGAGCTCAGTTCTTGTCCCGCCATAAGGGGAGTGCAGAGTCCTAGACTGTAGTCATGGGGAGTTGATGGCACATAAGTAATCATTGTTGGTCACATTACAGGACGGCATAATGTTAGGTTCCTCTCCCCTGTTAGCATGTGAAAGCAGGTATCGTTCATCTCATGGGTGTAGCTACTGATACTCCAAGTAAGCCATGGCGTACCAAGTTTAGTAGCAGGGGGTAGCAAACAAGCTGGCCAGCATTGCTCTGCCCTCTCTAATCCATCATGTTTAAATTCCTTTGTTTGGCTTTGCAGGCATTTTCTTTTCTCTTTCAGCTTTGTTTTGGGGGGGGGGGGTTGGCAGAGTAAACCACGGACCTTAAAGCTGAAGGTCTCAATTAAGTCCGCATGGTCTGCCCGCATAGTGATTGGTTGTGGCATCTGGTAGGAGGTGTGGCAAGTTTAAATGCCCCAGCAAAGTTAGAAGCCATACTATTAGTTCAATTGTACTGGAAACAAGAGAAGCAGTAGAAAACTGAGGCGCAGCAGACAGAAGAACAGACTCAGAGCCAGCTAAAAGAAAAAAGACAATGTGGAGTGGCAAGTGGAGCAAATCTGCCTATCTGCAGGGAACAGAGAAGACATTTCTGCCATGGTCTTGGACTCGTAGTGCAGTCAGTGGCGTCTACCAGTGGGCAGCAAGCACCACACTAACAGCGCAGACAGACAGCAGGTCTAGTGTGGAAATCATCTGATTGGAGCCAGGAACCATGGACTCGAGTCACGGGGGGCAGGCATGAACAACAGTAAGGGAGAGGGTAGCAAGGTCGCAGGCTGGTGTACAAATCTGAAATGCCTGACTACCCCCCTGCGACAGAGATGAGGAACAGAGAGATTAGCCACAGCCTAGCCCTCATGATGGAACCCAGGAGGTTAGGCTCAGGGTGTTCCGAGTAGGAGGAAGAAAAAAGAAGAAAAAAAAATACATGTAAAGTTGATTTAAAAGGAAAATGCTGATGGTTAATTACATCCAGAGGAAAGGATGAACTGTTGAGATCCAGGGTCACATAATATGCTAAGATTCCTGAAAGGTGATAAACTGTGGCCTGGGCATATGCAAGGTGTGAAATCCTTTTGTCTGTATATTTCCTTTGATCTTTAATGTCCTCAGAGACAAGTACAATACCTTTGGTAGCAGGTCAGACAGAAATGTTGATTCAGTCACAAAATGAGTTAAAATTCCTGAAAGGTGATAAACTGCAGCTTGTGCATATGCAAGATGTGAAATCCTTTTGTCTGTTTCCTTTGTTCTTTAAAGTCCACAAGTACAGCTTCTTTAGGAGTGGTCAGATGAAAATGTTGATTCAGTTGCAGGACCCAGCATCACCCCGTTTGTCAGACTAGTTGCAAGATATATACTTCCCTGTGAAGACTTCAAGAAAGTTGATTCAAAATTAAAAAAACTGATTCAATTCAATTCAATTTTTATTTATATAAGGCGCCTTTCTGAAACCAAGGCGCCTGTACAACACATGATAAAACAATAAATAATTAAAACAATATTAAAATTAAGCTAAACAGCTGCATTCAAAATACATTATATGCTTGGCTAAAAATATATGTTTTTAAATCCTCCTTAAAGCTTTGGACAGTCGGGCAATCTTGCACCTGATACCTGGTGATGATGTTTTGCAGAAATTCAGTCCAGGAGACTTTCACAGATGTTGTGTGCAAGAATGGTGCAGGTATTCCAAGCAGAAAAACATGTAAATTAACAAAAACTAACCTACAGATACAGACAAGCACAAACAACCACCCACTCAGCCCCAGGAGGAGGAGCTGGTACAATAGTGACCTGTGAGCCACTGTCCAGCACAGCTTGAGTTCAGATGCCATTAACAGTTACTGTTGTCTCCATGGAGGGACCCACCATCTCGGACCAATCTGGAGATGCCGGTTTGGTGGACTGGCCCACAGCAGTTTTGGAGGAAAAGGATTTTCTTGGTGGGCCTGGTTGTGGCTTTATGTTGCTTTGCTGGAACAGGTTGAGCAGCTTGGTAGTGACCCGTTGTAGATCTTCTGGAGCATTGCAAACTCGTCTTGTGTATCCATCTTCTCCACACCGGTAACAAAACACCTGGGATCTGGGGTCAACAGGATGGTCCAAGTCTCCATGAGGTTTGTAGTGATTGGGGGATGGAGCCCTACCCGCTTCCTTTGGTTTAGATTCAGGCTCAGCTCCCCATAGCCCCTCCAAGGGGCGGATGATTGGGTGGCATAAATGAGATGCCTTACAATAGCTCACAATTCCCTCATCTCTTCTGCCATGGTGGGGTCAGCTCAAGGTTCAGCAGCAAGGGCACTGGCCCCCACACCCACATGTGGGGTCTCACAACTAGGCTCAGTCTTGGTGGGGCAAAGGCCAGGATTTTTAATCGGCTCAGCCGCAGCTTGCCAGCTGGCTTTTAGTTCTTTCAATTCCTTTAATAGTTCACTGACTTGTTGTGACTCAGAGTAGTCCTCTTTCTCGATAGATCTGTCGGAGTCGTGGTAGTTCTCGCAACCCCCGCATATGGATCCCAACCCTCTTCATCATTTTCTGCTTCCCGAATTCCCTTCATTAACCAACAGTATTCAGGAGGGTTAGCTTTTATGGTCTTGGAATTTTAACTTCAGCATGAGCACACTCAAATAATGGGCAGAATTAAGAATGTGTTCCAGTCTGGCATGATTCAGTTCACTAGCTGGAATACCCTCTTTATGATGTGCCCTTTGCAAGGCCCATTCTACCCAGGTCATAAAAGCAGACAGTATCTCATTCTTCCACTGTTTAGTAGACTTGAATTTCCACATCAAATCTTCTCTGGAGTCAGTACTGCCAAATACCCCTTCTAAAGTGGATAAGTACTCAGCAGCAGAGGCCTCTGGGTTAGTGGATCAAAGGAACCAGATGGCTTCCAGTGCAGGGCCCCTCAAACTTTCCATAAGTCTCTTGCATTTCTCTCCTTCAGAACACTGCCACTCTTGTACCAGAGGGGTGGCACAGTCCATCCAGGTTTCCAAGTCATCTTCCCCCACAGGCACAGGAACAGCACCTGAAAACAGCCTGAGCCTGCAATAAGAGTCCAGGTGCACTGAGCGTATTACAATGGGGGACGCTACAATGGTGGATGCCCTAGGGGAAGCTGGGGAGGCCAAAGGAGACTGAATGGGGGTGGCCTCCTCAGAGTCCTCCAAAGCCTTCCGCAAGTCCTTAATCGTCTACCCTTCAGCAGCTAAAATTCTCAATAATTTGTCTTTAAATCCTTCCACCCTTGGGGATCCCCCCAGAGGAGGATGGGTCGTTGTGTAGGTGAATGACCCTACACCCCATCAGGGACCCCCCAGCATGATAACAGGGAGTACTGTCTCAGGGTCTATGGGGAGGCTACATGAAATGAGGACCAATAGGGTCTGTGCAAACAGGTCTGAGTTCTGCCCCCACACTTCAACCTTCCCCAGTCACTTAACTTTCCCCACAGTTTCCTCTATAGCGTCATTAGAAGTCCCCACAGGGATATCTAGTAGTAATAAAGCATTGCAGGGGTTGACCCCTTCAGCCTCACTCCACTCCATCATGTAGTGCACAACCAACTTATGGGGAGAAATTTTCCATTTGGGCGTAGTAAGTGCCTCTATTTCAAATCCTTCTTTAAATTTACAGTTGACTAAAATTCTAACTTTTGGCCACTAGGGGGTGCCTATCCCAGCAGTGCTTCCAAGATATAATCCCCTAGGTGATGCTATTCCAAGGGCTACTATCCCTGCCTGTATGGCTATGCACAGGTTGAGGGGCCTAGGTTCTCTAACAAGGTGCCTCCACCCAGAGTAGTTGTATTGGGGATGTTTATCTGTTCTGCTGTAGCCCTCTGGGAAGCTATAAGCACCCACCAACCCTCCTAGTGGCCTAGTACCTGACATAGTAGTGAATTCACAGTCAGTATGAAACAGTAATAATATGCACACACCCTTCTCACTTACCACCAGGGTTGGACTTGCAGCAGCTTCCCTGGAGACCCTCTGGAAAGTAAGTTTGCAGTACAGTAGCACACTCTTAGCACTGTAATCCAACTAATAATATGTACACTAGCCAGGTTACACGTGAAGAAAGACAATCAGGTTTATTTAGGGGCAATAAACAAGGAAGGAGCATGAATCTAGTCAAATGATCAGAAATATGACTTTGTTCAGTGATTGCATGCACTTTTTGTCCCAAATTAACCATCACACAACACTGGGTACACCCAGGATGGTAAGTCTGGCTAGCCCAAGGCGTTGGCCCTGGTGGCAGGCATTGCAGCTGATGTTGGAGCCCTTGGTGGGAAGAAAGACAGTTAACATGCAAAACAACCAGATTATTTGTAATCCGAGCTGGTTAGCTTGGTCCCTTGTAAACCCAAGGAACTGAAACAATTAGATGGTACCACAGACAATTTAAACACCCGTTGCAGGGAGCTACCCTGATTGTACTCACACAACCAGGATTCTGCTGCAGGCAGGCGATATAGAGACCTCGTGGTGCTGACCGAAGAGCATGGGGAAACAGGGCTGACACGACACACCTCTTCACGGCCTTTCCTCCAGGTGGCCTCAACCTGCGAGTTGTTGCTGCACAGGGGCTGGATCTCTGAGCCGGTCTCTCGCTGAAACAGTCTCTGGTGCAGGAGTTGTGGCCTAGGCCGAACTGGCAAGGCCCAGGCAGGATGAGCAGTCTGGCAAAATTTGTAAGTTCTGCTGGTGATGCCTCTAGCTTGTGTAACAGGTTTGGCTGTTGGTGAGCAGTTTTCAGACCACACATTCAAAATAAACAGCTATCTCAGAGTACAGTTCGGATATAGTCCGGTTGCAATTCAGCAGCCCTACTGAGCAAACTTTTCGATCTGAGCATGTCTCGCACACAAGCTGGGCTGATCGTGTCAGGAGCAAGTCTTCAGTCCAAATCACAAGTAGCACTGATGAACTTCTTTCTCTGTTCTGCCACAGTTCCAGGCTGGAATCGGACAAGTCTGACTTCTGCTATTAGGCAGTCCCAAGGAGGAGAGTGTGGCAGGGAGCCAAGCTGGGCCTCTTGCCGCCGATTCCCCTATGCTCCTTCTGGGAGCAGCTGCTCGAAAGCTCGAGCAGTTCACACTTCAGCCTTTAACTCTAACTGATCTACTGTCTCTTGGCACACTAGGATTTCCCTTGTAAATTCAGTAGTTTGGGTGGCTGAAGGAGCTGTCAGTCACAGTTAAGGCTCCCCCTTCATTTGGCACCAACTAAAAAACTACAAAACTACAAATTTTCCTTCCCACAGAACACTGGGATTTGGATCCATTTTAGGTCCCCAGTGGTTCTACTGGTCCAATTACTGGAAGTCCCAGACCTAACATGGTGGCTCCCATCCAGATAAGCAAGCTGCAAATAAAGCAGGTTAGACAAACTTCTCTGTTTCAAATATAACAATGTACAAACAGGAAATAAGCACAGTTCCTACACAGGCTCCCTCTGCGCAAGTAGCAACTGCAGAGTGGAGCAAAACAGAGCGGGAGTCTGGCCGGTCGCAAGCTCTAAATCACTTATACCCAGCTTGGACCATTCACTTAACATAGATTAGCTAGTCTCTTAAAGGGACAGGCATGGAGGCTCAATATGGCACTCTCATACAAATGAACAGAACTACTTAAAGACAGGACACCAGCCTGGCAGTGGGCATTGAGGAGCCCAGGAAGACATTAAGGTAAACCCCCAAATTGGAAGGGGGGTTTACACTAGGGACAGAAGGGCATGAGAAAGCATGAGCCCGGAAGACTCCCCATCATGCGCCTGAGAAGTGGCAGGAAACTTCCTCAGCAGTGACCCTGGTAGAGCCAGAGAGGATGGGGGCCAGAGGCAGAGGACTTGGAAGTCTTGTGTGGGGACCTAGGATGGGATTCTGACCTGGATCTGTCCTTGTCCCGATGATAGTGCTTCCTGACCAATTTCTTCTCTCTGGGGGAAGACCGGATACAGATTGGTCAATACCAGCAGGAACATCTGCCAGAACTAGACTCATAGTGGATTCCCTGCAGGGGGAGGGCCTCAAACAACTGGTACAGCAACCCACAAGAGACAGGGCTATCCTAGATCTAGTACTGACTAACAAAGAAAGGATCACAGATCTCCAGGTAGAAGGTCACCTGGGGGCCAGTGACCATCACATGGTATGGTTCAATTTGGCTACTACATCTAAATCATCCCATTCCAAGGCAAAATATGGGACTTCAGAGGAGCTGACTTTGATAAGATGGCCAACAGAGTTAAGCAGCCCTGGCAAAAAGAAACACAGGTGAGGGGTACAGGCAAAGTGGGCAAGCATTAAGGATGCAACACTTGAAGCAACATCCCATTGTGTTAGAGAGAAAAGGAAGTGCAAAAGAAGAAGGAAACCTACTTTGGTTCTCAAACACAGTAGCAGAAAAGGTCAGAGCCAAAAGGCTGGCCTTCAGGAAATATATAAGGAACACAGAGGATGAAGATAGGGAGGCATACCAAACTGCCCTAAGGGAAGCAGGTAAGGCAGTAAGGCAGGCAAAGTCCCAAACTGAGGAAACACTAGTACGAACAGTAAAAGAAGGTGACAAGACTTTCTATAGATACATTAGTGAAAGGAGAAAGTCCAGAGGGGTATTGCTGTTTAATGGAGAAAAGGGAGCATGTGGAGGAGGAGGACCCTGTAAAGGCATCTATCCTAAATAGATACTTTGCTCAGTATTTACTGAAGAGAAGGTAGGGCAGGGCCCACAGCTCAGCATCATGGACACAGGGGAGGGAGGAGCACTACTCCCTTCACAAAAGAAAGGGTCCTACAAGAGCTTGCAAGCTCAGGTGGATAAGACAATGGGACCTGATGGCATACATCCCAGGGTACTTAAGGAGCTAAAGGAGAACCAGATGGCTAGCAGAATTGTTTAGTGAGTCTCTGAGCACAGGAGAGGTCCCAGAAGACTGGAGAAGGGCTCATGTGATCCCGCTCCACAAGAGTGGTAGCAGGGAGGAGGCAGGGAACTACAGACCAGTCAGTCTTACCTCAGTAGTGGGCAAGATTATGGAGGCACTCCTTAAGGAAAGGATTGTGCAACACCTGGAATCCATAGGGCACAGGATCCAAGACAGCATGGGTTTACAAAAGGAAGGTCCTGTCAAACTAATCTCATAGATTTCTTTGACTGGGTAACCAGAGTGGTGGACCAAGGGGGAGCAGTTGATGTCGCCTACCTTGACTTCAGCAAAGCTTTGATACTGTTCCACATAGAAGATTGATAAATAAGCTGGGTAGGCTCGGGTGGGTCAGAAGTTGGACAACTGGGTGGCAAACTGGTTGGACGCCAGAAAACAGAGAGTGGTGGTAAATGGTATACAGTCAGAAGAGATGAAAGTCACAAGTGGGGTACCTCAGGGATCAGTCCTGGGGCCAGTCCTATTCAACATCTTCATTAGTGACCTTGCAGATGGACTAGAGGGTAAGGCTTGTCTGTTTGCAGATGACACCAAGATCTGCAACAGGGTAGATGATCCAGATGGGTGGGCAGAATGAGAGAGATCTGGATAAACTAGCAGAATGGTCAGAAGAGTGGCAACTGGGATTTAATGCAAAGAAGTGCAAAATCATGCACATAGGGAAGAGAAACCCTGAAGCCACTTATAGGCTGGGAGGGAGTTGCTAGCAGTCACAAAGGAAGAGAAGAGACTTAGGCAACATCATCACTGATGACCTAAAATCATCCAACAGACCTCTAAAAGCAGTAGGTAAGGCTGGGGGTATTGGGTATATTAGCAGGGTTATCACAAGTCGTAAGAGGAGATAATAATCCTCTGTACAAGACATTGGTTAGGCCCCCATCTGGAGTACTACGTGCAGTATTGAGGCCACACCTTCACAAGGACATTAACCAAATTGAGGCAGTCCAGAGAAGGGCAACCAAAATGGCAGGGACCGCATCAGAAGACATATGAGGACAGATTAACGGAGCTCAATATGTATACCCTTGAGCAAAGGAGGAGAGAGGTGATATGATCGAGGCATTCAAACACCTTAAGGGCATAAACAAGGTGAAAGAGTCTAACATGTTTAAATATAAGAAAAATAGCAGGACAAGAGGACACAGCATGAGATTAGAGGGAGGCCGATTAAGGGGAATGTGAGAAATTCTTTTCACAGAAAGGGTGGTAGATGCATGGAATGGCTTACCACAAGAAGTGGTGGCTATGAATACAGTGCAGGGCTTCAAACAGGCATGGGATAGGCATAAGGGAGCAATACAAATGACCATGAATAGATAGGTCACTGACAGAGCAAAGGCCGATGGCACATTTATAAGGTAGAAAAAGAAATGGGCAGACTGGATGGGCCTTGCGGTCCTTATCTGCCGTCAACTTCTATGTTTCTATGTTTCTATGTAAGAGTCCTTAGCTGAGGAGGAAGGCGAGCTGTGCCTCGACTGCACCTTCTGCATGGCAGCCACTTGCTGTTCAATTAGGTACACTTTCAAGGTGTTCAGGTGGTGGATTCGGGTCCTCTTGTTGAAGCCTTGGCACTGCGGGCAGTGGTCCAGCCTGTGGTTGAGGACTAAGCAAAGCAGGCAGGCCAAATGGCTGTCTTTTGGCGGGATCTGCTTGCTGCATGCACACTTCGATTTCCACTGCTCTGATGAGGAAGATGGCTGGGAAGACATACACGATGAACTAGTAATATAACTAAAAAAAAGGGTAACTATGCAGTGCGAAAATGGCGGTCAACTGGAAGCAGGGGGTGTCCATGGAGCCGATATGCGTGGGTCGACGGCGGGAAGAAAACTGGGGTGGTGCCAGGGGACCACCCCTTTACACCATGGGTGACGGTGGGGGCAGGGCTGATGTCAGGGGTGGTTCCCCGCCTTAGACTGCTAGCTAGAATTTTTCCGTCGGGACCTAGTGCCTGGCAGCATAGTCCAAATGGTGTTACCTGCTGTAAGAGCTCTATCTGAAAGTGAGATCCTGAGTTACCACCTGTGGGGGGAGCAAACCTGGTAGTGGAGATATGCATCCTGCTTAAGCACAGGCAGCAGGCCCTGTAAGGTGACTACCCAGAACTACTTGTACTGGATGTAGCAGTTTAGTTCCTTGAGGCCTAGAATAGGCCTCAGGTCTCCTGTTCATTTGGGGATGAGGAAAAACCAGGAGTAGAATACCTTGTTCCTCTGCTGCCAGTGTTCCGGTTTTATAGCCCACTTGCACAACAAGGTAAGCACCTCCTCTCAGAGCACCAGAATATGGTCTAGAGGATAAGTGGAAGGAACAGGAGGAAAATCCAGAGGCCGTTCTAGAAGTTCTATAACATGGCCCTCTGTAGTTAATGCCCTCCACTGATCTAAATGGAGGATTCCAGAGGGTTGGGGCCACAAACATAAAAGTGCGGGCCATAGAAGAATTCAAAGTAACCCTTGGGATCTCCAGCAACCCTTTGTCAGCCGAGCGAGGCTGTCGCATAGGGATGTAAGGAATCAGAAGCTCTTTCAAGTAGTCGGGACCAAGTCCGTGTAGAGCTTTGTAGGTTAACAAACCTACCTTAAAGAAATCCCAAGCTTTACCTCTGAACGACCTCCCCCTAGGGACAGCAGGTACAGTAAACTGCACAGGGTAAAGAACAAAGCCTTGGTGCATTCCATAGTCAAGAGCATTCAGCATCACCCTGAAAATGGCAGTCACAACTGATTTCTGCACGTGCTCATGGGAATTATCAGAACTGTGCGAGTACCATTCCCAACATTCCACATTTATTTGTTTGTCATTTTTGATCAGAAAAGCCACACTAAGCTGTGATGGCTTGTTTCCAGGTATGGGGGGGGCAGTTACCTCTAGACCTTTTTAACTATAACCTGGACAATGACCAGAGATAGGCAGAAGGGACCTTCTTTAACATCTCATCCAAAGAACGGCACCTCAACAGTGCAGCATCCCCTCCTGCTGCACTACAGTTTAAGATATGGTTATTACCCAAGTACCTAATTTGGGGCTACAACCCACAACCTTCTGATCCAAGAAGCAAGCATAAACCCCCTTCAAGCCTGCTGATGAGCACTCGATGGTCGATGGTGTCGAATAGGGTAGCTACCGGTCTGGTTTTTATCTATCTATTTAAAAGTTGGTAACTAGGATGTACAAAAATGCAAGTCAAAGTCAAGAAGTTTAAAACTAGGGAGTTGGTACACTCTAAGAAAAATAGCAAAAGTCAAGGAACAACAACCAAGATACATCACTGTTGCAACCATGGGTAAAGTAAACAAAAGAAAGAGGGAGAAGTATTAAGCTTTGGTGGAGTGGGTATACAAGGAGGTGGTTCTGGACCGGATAATCCAGTCTTCTAGGTCCTTAGCCAGTCATGTGGTTTTGTTCAGTGGCAGTCCAGTTTTTGAGCCATTTTAAATGCTCCCATACTTGTAAAAACAGAATCTATCAAATGATTCACTATTTTGCCTGCATGTCCAGGTTACAAACAAGCTGTGTTGGGATACAGATCGTTGTTTGTAAACTAGTCTGTCTGGGAAGTGTAATGTTTGGCTATTAAGATCATTAGCAGTAAATTAGTTACATAAGAACTTACCATAACAGTAGATCTTCGAGAGGAGCTCTTGCAGCAGTCCAACACCAGTAGGACTTAGCCACCTGGTGACAGGATCACACAGAAACTTTCTGGCTAGCAGTCTCCATGGGGGACTGTCCACCGTTGACGTTACCCTCTGACATTGGCCTAGCCTATAAAGGTGGGTGGTTCCCCACACCCTCCTCAGTCCTCTTGCTGGAGACCTGAAGCAGGCAGTGAATGAAGAACCAAGGAGGTTCCAAAGATCCAAAAAAGGGAAAACAGAAAGTAGTGAAAATGGAAAAAGGAACAACAGAGACAGAAGGGGGAAGGAGGGAGGGAAAATTCGGGACTACTGCAAGAGCTCCTCTGAATCTACTGTTACAGTAAGTTCTTATGTAACTGTACTATCTTACTTCTACAAAGTCTGTTGCAGCAGGCCAACACCAGTAGGACTGAGTTCCAAGCAGTTCCGGGCATGACAAGGAAAACAGCACCAGGAGGAAGATAGACAGCAGCCGATGGCTCAGGAGAGAAGGCCCTGCAGAATGGTGAGGCTGAAATTGGCCCTTTGCCAAGAGGCAATGTCCAGACTGTAATGCTTGGTGAAGGTGTGGACTGAACTCCCAGTGGCAGCTGTACAGATGTCTGCAGCAGACACATTTCTGAAACAAGATGTGGAGGCGGCCATATCCCTGTTGGAATGGCTATTCACCACTCCGGGAAAAACAGATTACTCACCTGTAATAGTAGTTCATCCACACTTGATGGCAGTGTCCTTTCCCCTTTAATTCTTACCGGAAGGTCTTAAAGCTGGCTCCTCCCACCCACCCGGGTGGTATATCCCTTGGCACCGCCCCATGATGCCAGATCTTGCCCGCTGGAAGCAGAGGTTGTGCGTCGAAGCCGGGGAGGTTGGGTGGGTTAGTGTGGATGAACAAGATATACCACTCCTAGAACTACTGTTACAGGTGAGTAACCTGTTTTTCTAGGGACGTGGATATGTTGTTCTATCCACACTTGATGGCAGACTCCTAACAGTTCTCCAGGAGGAGGGAAGCAAGGCCCACACCCCCTATTTTGGAAACAGAGATTGGAGAACTAAGGCCCCAAGACCAGCATCACAGCATGACTATATGTCAATGTAGTAATGGGAAATGAAGGTGTGTGCCAACTTCCAGGTAGCAGCCCTGCAGATTTCCTGGATAGGAACGTCACTAGAAGCAGTCACCAATGCAGCAGTACTGCGGGTGGAATGAGCCCTTATCCCGATGTGAGGCTCCCTACCCACCAACCTATAGCAGAGATACATGCAGTATGTGATCCACCTGCCAATCATCTGCTTGGCTGCAGGTCTGCCAGATGCTGCTTCAGCGTAGGTGACAAACAGCTGGCGAACCTCTCCCTGAACTCCAGCCATGTGCTCCTTGTGGTATGCAAGTGCTCGCCTCAGGTCCAAGGTATGGAGCTTACACTCGGCATCCTAGGTGTGACTGGGGTAGAACACTGGAAGAGTCATCACCTGGTTCAGGTGAAACTCCAACACAACCTTCAAAAAGGAAGTTCATGCTAGGGTGCAGGACAACCTTGTCCCTGTGGAAGACCAAATAAGGAGACTCAACTGAGAGCACCTGGAGCTCCCCAATTCTCCTGGCTGACATGATAGCCACCAAGAAGGTAGTCTTCCAAGACAAGTGTGACATCTTGCACTTGTGCATTGGTTCGAATGGCTTGCCCATGAGATTTGCCAGTACGAGCAGTAGATCCCACGATGGTGGTGGTTCACGCACCGGAGGGGATATGTGATTGAGGCCTTTGAAAAAGCACCAGACCACCTTCTCCTGTGCCACCGACTGCTGACTGGCCCACGCCCAGTAAGCAGAGATGGCTGCCAGGTGCACCTTAAGGGTCGTAGACCAAAGTCCCCCTTTGGAGAGAGACCATAGGTAGTCTAGGATGCTAGTCAGTGAACAATTCAAAGGGTCCAATGCCTTACCCTGACACCAAATGGTGAATCTCTTCCATTTGAAGGCGTAGCACTTCCTGGTCGATTCCTTGCGAGATGCCTTGACTACAATGAGGACATCTTTGGAGAGACCCAAAGCCTGGAACTCTAGCCGTTCAGGAACCAGGCTGTCAGGCGCAGGGATTGAAGGTCCAGGTGGAGTACCTTCCCCCTGACTGATGGAGAGCAGATCCAGACATGCTAGGAGCCACATTAGTAGCCTGCTGCTGAGGCTGAGGAGATCGGGATACCAGTACTGGCATGGCCAGTCTGAAGCCACCAGGATCACCTGTGCCTTGTCCCTCCTGACCTTGAGGAGCACCTTGTGGACCAAGGGAAGTAGAGGAAAGGCATAGAAGAGGCCTGAAGTCCATGGCCTTGAGAAGGCATCCCCCTGCAGCAAGCCCTGATGAGGGGGGTGGGCACAAAACAGCCTCAACTTTGCGTTTTCCCTGGAGTCGAACAGGTCCACCTGAGGGGTGCCCCACTGGGAGAACAGACTGTGTACTACCTCTGGATGGAGAGACCACTCATGGGATGCATCGCCCACTCGACTAAGGGCATCCTCCAGCTGACTGGAGGCTCCTGCCACATGAATGGCAAGGAGGTCTGCCTCCAGTTGGCTCATGAGAGTCCAGATGCGAAGAGCTTCCCACACAGAGGCAGGGAGTGCATCCCACCTTGCTTGTTGAGATAGTACATGATTATGGTGTTGTCCGTCAGGACTTGAACCACTTGACCCCGAACAAATGGAACGAACACAGTGTCAACTGGACTGCTCAGAGCTCCAGCAGGTTGATGTGGCATCGGGACTCCTCGGGGGTTCAGAGCCCGTGGACCCTGTGTTCCCCCAGGTGGGCACCCCAGCCCATGAGAGAGGCGTTGGTCGTCAGGATGACAGTCAGCTCAGGGATCCCTTCCTGCAGATTCTCTGGGACAGTCCACCATTGGAAAGTATCCCACATCTCTGGGTCACAGTGACCA
Source organism: Neoceratodus forsteri (assembly GCA_016271365.2). Classification (NCBI taxonomy): domain Eukaryota; kingdom Metazoa; phylum Chordata; order Ceratodontiformes; family Ceratodontidae; genus Neoceratodus; species Neoceratodus forsteri. The sequence goes on along the minus strand of CM028134.1, from coordinate 384,299,386 downwards.
GCTGGTCAAAATGACATAGATGCTGAGACCACTGGCTGGCCAGCTCCCACTGCAGGGAGCTCATATGCCACTGGGCCAATCGGACCATGGAGGTGCAGGCTGTCACGTAGCCCAGAAGGCGCAGGAAGTCCCAGGCAGGGTGCAAGTACCCAACCAGAAATGATCGGGCAAAGGAGGAGAGAACCTGCCCTGTCCGCCGGGAGCCTGGCTTTGGCTCAGTAAGAGTCGAGCTCTGCCCCGATAAAGCAGATCACCTGTGAGGGCATGAGTTCCAACTTGGTCTCGTTGACTAGGAGGCCAAGGTTGATGCAGGTCTGGAGGGCCAGATCCCTAGACCTCTCCACATCCTGCCTGGAGGGACCCGCTATAAGCCAATCGTCACGACAGGGGTACACTAGGACCCCCTTGATGCTGTAGATGGGCTGCCACCACTGCAATGCATTTGGTGAAGACCCTGGGGGCCGATGACAGGCCGAACAGCATGGCTTGGAACTCATAGAGGGTTCCTTTGGCTCGGAAGTGGAGGAACCTCTGGTGGGATGGACAGATCGGGACATGAAAGCCGCGTCCTGTAGATCCAGGGAGCAAAACCACATGTTCTGCTCAAGAGATGGCATGATCTGAGACAGAGTTACCATTCTGAAGATGCGAGACCTGAGAAACTTGTTCAGGTCGTGCAGATCTAGAATGGGGCACCAGCCCCCCCCGTCCATTTCGGGATCAGGAAGTACCTGGAAACAAACCCTGGGTTGACTGGGGGGGTCCATGACTCTGACCACCATTTCCAGAACTCACCAGTCCATGGTAACAGTGGACCAGGCAGAAAGGAAGTGGCGGAGCCGGACCCTCATGGGAGGACCCAGGGGAGGTGTGATGGGCATGGGGGTGGTCACCCCATCCCTTCACTGAGCAGACTTGGAGGAGGAGGATCCAGCTGAGGGACCACCAGCTCCCTTCCCTCCAGGCTTTCAGACTGCCAAAGCCACTGACTTGGACCGAGAGCACCAAGACTGAGCCTGCTGCTGCTGCCCAGACTGGTACTGGGATGGCTTGACCACATGGGTGGAAGGCCAAAAAGACTTGCGTTTCTGTGGCTTGGAACTTTTAGATTTCTTCTGGGCGGAAGCAATGGAGTCCAAGGTGGCATTGGACTTCTTGATGCATTGTAGGCGACAGTCGACCCCAGGACCGAAAAGGTAGGTGCCCAAGAAGAGTACATCTGCCAGTTTGTGCTGGGTGTCTGTCGTAAAGGTTGAGACCCTCAGCCAAGCCCTGCGGTACATGGCAACTGCAGCCACCACCGAATGGGCACAGGAGTCCCCAATGTCCAGAGCTGTCTAGAGTTGCTGTTTGGCCACAGCCTGACCCTGATCCCGGAGCTGCTTGACTGCTGGTGGGAGGTTTGTGGGGAGATGAGGAAGCACCACATCCAAAGAGCCCAAAAGGGCATGGGAGAAGTGTGCCATGATGACAGCCGAGCTTGCCTGACGGAGACTGAGAGAAGAGGCAGCTTAGGCCTTTTTGGCCGAGTGGTCCAATTTTTTGGACTCCTTGTCTGGTGGTCTATCATAGTCTCCCGTATTGCCTGAGTGCTGAAACATGGAGTCGGTCACCAACCTCTTGGCTGAGGGGTGTTTCATGAACCCTAAAAGGGAGCTGATGGGCACCGCATATTTGCAGGCCATCCGGGCCGATGGCGCAGAGCAGGAGGCGGGGTACTGCCAAAGCTCCAGGGCTGGACCGACAATGGCATTGGCCACTGGGAAGGCCTCCGTCAGAGAATCCCCTTTGTTCAGGATATCTGTAAGGGGATATCGAGCCCGCTTTTAAATGGGCTCCAGAGGCATCCCCATGGATTCGGAGATGAGACTGAGGATGCCCATGAAGGACGTTGGATTCTCCTGCGTCGAGAGACCCCTAATGAGTCCTTGAGCAGATGGGAGTGCAGCGAGGAGTCCTCAGACTCTGAAGAGTCTGTATAGATTGGCCGACCATCCGTGTCACCCTCGACCTGCTGCGGATGGTCCGGTGTAAGAGTGACCAACAGCCTGTGCGGAAGACCCTTCGTGGGCTGAGACTCCTTAACCAGAGCCCCCTAAGGAGGCTGTCTGGGTGGCGGCTCCACCACTATCACTGGAAAGGCTGGCTTCGGCTGAGCCAGGAGGGCCTTCACCGGCTCCACAGGCGGAGGGACGGTGTTGACCGGCTCCGGAGGTGTCGGCATCAGCCTAACAGGTGACGGCCATGTGATGGCCAGTGTGGGAGTCAGGGTCGGCTTCAGACCAGCCAACATCAACTGCTGCCACATAAGATCCTCGTAGCAATGGTGCAACTTGCGCTGAAGCCTCTCCTCTCCCAAGGAGGACGAGGATGAATAGTGGCAACGCCGCTTCTTGTAATGCCCAGAGTGGAGTCGATGGGATTTCTTTGACCTTTTGGATGAAGAAGATCTTGACCACCGGGGAAACCGACGGGGGTGCTCAGAGGGAACTGAGGAGATCCACGGCTCCTCCAGGTCACGGTAAGGGACCGTAAGGAGGTTCCCAGTGGGCTGAGTCTCCTCATCGGTAGGTCCCGGTTATACCAGAGTCCTAAACAGAGAATTGTCGGCCTCATCCAGCAACAACGGGTCAACAGGGTCGATGACAGTTTTGACCGGGTCATCGTCCAGCGTCTTTGCCAGCTGGCCTGATGGGGGCACTTTAAAGCCAGTGGCCAAGGCCGCAGTTTCAACTGAAGTCAAAACCGGAGATTCTTGAGACCGAGACCGTTCTCGATCCCAAGAACGACAACGGCAAGTCTTCTCCTTTTCTCTCGACTCCTTCAACTCTTTTTCCCTTTTCCAAGGGCGTGAGCTGTGCACCGCCAACGGGCCCTCGCCCCAGTCAGGAGAGACTGGCACAGCTCCTTGAAGGAGTCTGTAAAGGTGGAGCCCAATTTCAGTAGAACAAAGGCCAAGGCCAAAAAGGACCGATTGGCAGCCCAAGCCACCTCCTCGTGAAAGGTCTTCATCTGTTCTAGTTGCTTGGCGGACCCTGCAGCCACAGAGGCCACCCCATGGGCTTCCTTGGATTTGATTGGCAGGTTCCATTTTTCTGGATGACCAAGCTGCAGACAGGTGAGACAATTGTTGAGTATGTTAGGCTGAAACGAGCGACAAAATTCGCATGCCTGGTATCATGGTCGGAACCCAGGCAATAAACACACGTGGCATGTGAGTCAGTATGCGATATCTTCTGCCCACAGGGACACCGACGGAACCCGGATGAGTACTTATCCTCCATCGCGGTCGTGATCGAAGATCGTTCAGAAAAAACTCTTACGAGTTAAAGTAAATCTGAAGATTTGAGTGCCAGGGCCTATTCAATGTGGGAGTGGTAAGGAGGGAACCTGCTTCTTCTAGCGGAAAGGAAGATCTGGCATCATGAGGCAGAGCCGAGGGATATACCACCTGGGTGCGTGGGAAGAGCCAGCTTTAGGACCTTCCAGCAAGAATTACAGGGGAAAGGACACTGCCTGAAGTGTGGCTAGAACAATATATCCATGTCCCTAAAAGGTCCTTGTTGTACTTACGGTAGCAATAAACAATGCAGCTGGCTAACTACTTGGACAAACACGGTTTGGAAACTGGAGCACCCTCTCTTTGGGGCGAATGAAACAAACAACTGATCAGACTTCCCTGAAGTCTTGATCCAGTGTGTATAATATCGCAATATTCTATGTACATCCAAAGTATGCAGCAATGCCTTCCCGATTAGAATATTTATTTATTTATCAGCTTTTGGTATCCAGGTAAGTGCATTAGGCAAACAACCTGCCTATTTTCAGACACAACCCGGGAGAGTACAATACAGCAGTGACAACAATCAAGTACATAAAGTTGGATAACAGTAAAAACAGACATATTACATCAACTGAAGCAGTTACAGCAATTAGTACAGCATCTTGATAACAACAAGAATAGTGAATTTGGGGTTGAAATACCAGAAATTGGATAATAGCACTTTTATAGCATAATAGCAAAGTAGAAAATTAATGTAACCTTACTAGGGGAGAAAAAGACAGACACAACATTCACAAAAGGCTAACATAGGAGTGGGCATGTACCTCTAGCCGATTAGAGACACAATTAAAAGTTAAGTGCAGTTGCAGGTACCAAGAGCATTAAGGTAAGAGAACAGAGCTTGCTTAAATGTTAGGGGAGATGAGGAGTTCTTTTTTTTTTTTAAACTTCTTTTTTATTAGCACAAGTTTAACACAGTACATTGAACATCTCATGTAAAATCCATACTTACAACTGTTAATTTTACATTCCATAACTTTTCAAATTTGGCTTGATAGTATTTTAAAAGCACTGTTTACCAAAGGCAAGTACTGCCGGAATAAGATCTTATTAGAATTAAAATGTATTCATATATAGTACTACCCGGCGAAGGTATAACAAAGAGACAATAAAGGAGAAAGAGTGAAAGCGCAGGTAAATAGGTTAGAGTAAACAATAGAACATTCAACAAGTTAAAAAGCTATTTATCATGTAAATATTTTATAGAGACATTGCTGAGTAGTATCCCAGGGAAAGTAATCCTCCCTCTCAGCCAGGCCTGTGGGGAAGGTCCGCAACAAAGGGACTATGATACAGATCAGTTCTACTTACGTTATGTTTCTTCTAAATAGTAAGGGTTAAATCTTATCATATCTCCTTACCATCTCACAGTATAATCCTACCCCGACACCCAACCATGATCTTAAATCAAAGAACCGGGTCATTTAGTGCCCATCTTGTTCATCTATTCAGATACACTGCGGACCTGTCCTGGAGGTTATGAGTAAGATTCTCAAAGACTCGTATATGTTCCACTATACTTTTCTATTCAGAGACAGGTGGGGGGGGGGGATTCCTGAAGCCACCTTCTGGTTATGGCCTTATAGGCAGCAACAAGGAGTATGGACCACAGGTACCTCATATCCTTATGTTTAAGTGACTCCGGGGGAATGCATAGGATCAGATTCCATGCTGTTAGTTGTTCCTCCACAGCTAGAATGTTGGAAATTTGGTAGATAATGGCTAGCCAGAAGGGTTGGAGTTTTGGGCATTGGAAAAATATATGCGCATGGGTTGCCACCTCTGTATCACATGCCCTCCAGCATGCTGAAGGGAGTTTAGGGTTACTTTTAGCCAACAAATATGGCGTTAGGAAGAATCTTGTTCGGACTTTCCAAACATACTCACGCCAATTTGGGGAGGAAGTAGTGGACCATGTCATTTGCCAAATCTTTGCCCATTGGGGCTGCAGTATTGAGAGTTGGAGATCTTGCTCCCATTTAACTTTAAGGGGTTCCAATATATGCTCCTGCAAGGATACCAGAAATTTACATATGTGGGAGATTGCATGGTTTCCCTCCGTAGCGTTCCATATTTGAGTATATGGGGAAGTATCCTCTAATATCTGAGAGCGAGCACTTATTCGTCTGTGCTGGGTATTTATATAGTCTCTAATTTGGAAGTAGCGCAGCCTCTCCCTGTCCTCCCATTTGAATTTTATCTTGGCCTCCTCAAAAGAAATTACTATATTCTGCCTGATAAGTTGCCACGGGGCACAAAGTCCCCTATTTGTCTGTGTAATATACCAGGTTGACTCCACAGCAGGGGAGAAATCCGGATTGTTAATGAACCACTTGTACTTCCATGAGTGTTCCTTGTTATTTTTCCAAGGATGTCCTCTTCTCCAACCCTCTAAAATAGAGCATGTACTCTCTTGTATGTCTAATACGGCTTGTTTCAGTAGGTTGCCAGAGAATAATATGGAGGGCAAGGGTTGCTGCAGGCCTCTAGTTAAATCTGTTTCCAGTGTGCATCATAGTGCGTGTTGCCCCATAGCAATGTGCGTCTCATTTGAGCAGAGTTCCAGTAGGAAAGTAGATTCGGGAATGCAATTCCCCCCTGTGACTTCAGAAGGTGCAATGCCTGAAGCTTGAGTTGTGGCTTCCTGCCTCGCCATATAAAAGCTGTTAACATTTGTTGCCAGGCCTTTAATTCTCGTGTTGGGACCACACATGGTACTGACTGAAAGAGATACAACAGACGGGGTAGTACCTTTAATTTTATTGCCTGGTTCCTGGCATAAAAAGATAATGGTATAATATTCCATCTTCTAATGTCCCTTTTTAGGTTGTTTATCAGCGGGGAATAATTATTTTTGAATAGTTGGCTAAGATCTGTGGGTATTTTAATCCCTAAGTATTTTATTGTGGGGAGATCCCATTTAAATTGAAACTGCTTTCGAATAGGTAGGGGAACGGAGTAGTTGAAGGGGAGGACTTCAGTTTTAGTCGCATTCAGGGAATAATCAGATAGGGCTGAGAAAGTTTCAAGTTTCTGAAAAAGAACAGGGAGAGTCCTGGTTGGGTCTGTAAGATATACCAGTACATCATCAGCAAAGAGGGCCAACTTATGCTCTTTACCCCCCAGATTTATACCTTGTATGTCTGCTTCTTGTCTTATATATGAGCCAATGGTTCTATGTAAAGAGCAAATAATAAAGGGGAGATTGGGCATCCCTGTCTAGTTCCTCCACATAAAGGGAAGTTACGAGAAATATGGCCATTTGATCGTATATATCCCTGGGGGTTCGAGTAAAATTTAAAAATGAGGTTTGTAAATTCCTGGGGGAAATCAAAGGCATCGAGGACTCCCCTCAGGAATTGCCATGATACACGATCGAATGCTTTTTCAGCATCTAAGCTTATTAGGACAGCCGGTATTGTATGAGTTTGGACATGCTCAATCAGGTAGATGGTGTGCCGAATATTATCAGAGGCCTGGCGCCCGGGTATAAACTCGCACTGGTCCTGATGAATCAGGGAAGAGACCAACTTTTTCAATCTCTGTGACAGCAGTGAAGCAAATATCTTATAATCAGTGTTTAATACTGAGATAGAGGCGATAGGAACTGGGAGGGTAGGGTCCTTGCCAGTCTTTGGGATGACCGATATAATTGCTTGGTCCCAGGATGGGGGGTCCTTCCTTCAGGGTTTGGGATATTAGCAAATAATCTGAAAAAGCGGGATTACTACTGCTTTGAGAGATTTATAAAATTCTCAGGAAGGCCATCCATCCCGGGCACTTAATTGTTTTCAGTCTCCCTATCTCTGCTTCTATTTCCCTGGTTGTTATGAAGCACCAAACCCTGACCTAGATGTTTAGGCAGTTTTGGTAATCGGAGGGTTGCTAGAAAGGCTTGTATTTTCTAGTCTTTCTCTTGGGTCGGGGCTGCGTATAATTGTGTATAATAGTGTACAAAAATATCTGATATTTTATCCACCGAAGGATTGGGGGCATGATGATGGGATTGCCTCAAAGTAGATATTAATGCTTTAGCCCTCTGCTTTCTGAGACGGCCAGCCAGTAGTTTCAAAGAGCATGGTCCGCCATCATAATACTTCTGCTTGAGAAATAATAGTGTTTGCTCAATATTATAATCTAACATAGCATTCAACTCTTGTTTTAACTTTTCAATTTCTTTTGAGGTTTTAGGGTTGACCTGAGTTATCTGTTGGAGCTCCAATGTTTGTATTTGGGCAGCCAGTATTGTTCATTTTTGTTCCCTTTCTTGTTTGTTTCGAACTGAGATTTCGATAAACTTCCCCCTGCATATCGCTTTGATAGTGTCCCATAAGACAGAAATATCAGTCTCAGGGTGGTCATTCTCTATCTCAGCCTGCTTTATAGCCTCTTCCATTTTTTGGATGGTTTCTTTACTACGGAGCAAGGAAAGATTAAGCGTCCACATGGTATTTTTCTGGAAATTATCTGAGTCTAGTCTAAGAAAAACTGGAGCATGGTCTGATAAAATAAAACTGCCCATCCATGTCTTGCCTGCTGACCCTACATGCTCCTGGGATAGTAATAAATAATCAATTGTAGTATAACTAGAATGAGCTTGAGAGAAAAAGGTGACGTTTGGCTGAACCATTTAGATGTTTCCATGTATCTATATAGCCCAGATCCTTGAGCAATTTTGTTAGTTCTCTTATTTTTTTCCCTGCTGTCTTACCCCCCTCACCTGCTCTGGAGAGATCCAAGTTAAAATCTTCCCCACATATTATAGTACCCTCGGCCCACTGTGACATGAGCAGGAAGAAGACTCTGTAAATTTTAAACTCAGTAGCTGGGGGGAAATATACTGAGGCAATGGTGGTGGGTTTGCCATTTAATTTCCCTTTGATCATTATATAACGCCCTTCCTTATCACTCAGCTGATCTTGACATTCAAATGGGATGTTAGAGGGTATTAAAATGGCTGCACCCCTTCTACGCCCTCCCCTAAAAGAAAAGGAACAGACCTGGGAGAAGCCCAGTCATTCAAGCTTCGTATGCTCCTCGTGTGTCAAGTGGGTTTCTTGGAGTAGAGATATATCTGCTCCAGAATGTTTTATATATGTCAATATCTTTGAACGTTTGATCGGCCCTGATAAGTCATGAACATTATAAGTACATATATTGTAACCCATTATAATACAATAAGTAACATATAATCATTTTTGTACGTATCTTTTTCCCCAGTATAGAGAACACCTTTAGTACAATTTTTTGCTGACCCTGAGAGATATACAATGAAATCAGAACATACATAGCTGACCAAACAATTAACCATAACTGTTGTGCAAACAGTGCACTAGAGTGAACATTTTTTAGTAGACTTCCAAGGTAGGAGGTCAAAAATATACAGTGACCTCTTATCCCACCCTACAGATGGTATTGGTGGGGGGAAGAGTGTTTGGATTACCCTCTGTAACGAGAGGAACTCTTCCCGAGCCCTTGAAATTAAGGGCTCTTGAAACACGATATTCACCCAATGGCCAGCCAGCAGAGCTGTGCTGCCCTGTCTGTGAAAAGTAGAGATTAACTTTTCTTTTCTCCCTCTTTGCCCTTGGGTTTTTGCTTTTCCTTTTTCCTTCTTCCCCCTCTTCCCCCCTTCCTTCCTCTCAGAAAAAACAAACAAACAAAAAAAAAACTTCCATTCTCTCCCCGCCGGGACACCGCCGAGATGAGGAGTTCTTAACATGGAGGGGGGGAGTGAGTTCCAGAACCTAGGAGCAAAATTGGAAAATGCTTGCTCACCCATTTTAGTGGAGCAGGTCTGAACAGTGAGCAAGGAGGAGGTGGAGGACCTAAGGGAGTGGGAGTGAGATACTGTGGTGAGCATTTCCCCTAGAGAAGAGGGGTGGGGGGGTTCTGGTTAGGGAGTCAACAAAACTCCCAAGCGCATAAGACTGGAGGGCAGTGGGAGACAGCCAGTTCAAGGCAGAATAGAGCTGGCAGTGATGGGTTAGGTGAGGAGCTGATAAGGCGAATCTACAGATATTGTTATATGTCCCATTGGCGAAGGACACCCGCATGGGCATGGGAGAGTACTGGGAGGGCATATAGCAGTTGTGGAAGTAGAACTCCCCTCGCTACAGAGATCCAGGCAGCTGCAGTGAGTGAGTGATGCACTTTGTAGGCCGAGCCAATCTTGGCTTTGACTAAGCGACACATTTCCTTGATGTGTGCAGTAAAATCAAGTGTCTGGTCCAGGGTAACCCCAAGATATTTCAAGGATATAGTGTTAGAGACAGCTGATCTGTCACTGCAGTGGATCAAGAGCTTAGGGGACTCCGAGGGCACCTTTTTAGTGGACCCAAAGAACATGGCCTGGGTCTTTGATATATTCAGGATTTGGTAGTTGGAGGAAAACCAAGCTTGGAGGTTCTGAAAGGTGGAGGAGAGATGTTGATTGATGTCAACAATAGACTTGGATGCAGAGTAAAGCACCAAGTCATTTGTGTACATTACATGATAAGGCTGCAGTGGGTGGATGGTGTAGGGATGTCATTGAGGAAGACAGAAAAGAGTAGAGGGCCAAGAATAGATCCCTGTGGAACACCACAGGAGATAGTAGCAGGAGATGAGAGAACATTATAGAAGGAGACAGCCTGAGAACAATATTCTAGGTAGCTGCCAAACCAGGATACGGTAGTATCAGTGGCACCGAGACAGTGCAGTTTAGCCAGTAGAAGGGGCTGATGCACCATGTCAAAAGCTTTGGACAGGTCTATGAACACCGCTTCAGTAAGTAAGCCCTTGTCCATGTTGCATTTAACATCACTGGTAAACTGGGTTACAGCGGTAGTTGTGCTGTGTCCAGCCCTAAAGCCATGTTGTAGAGGAGCTTGAAGGTTAGAGTTGAGAAGGTGTGCAGAGACCTTTTGATGAATCAGTTTTTCAAGCAGCTTACTGAGTGTGGGCAGGAGTGAGATGGGACGGTAGTTCGATATGTTATTGACGTCCCCTTTCTTGTATACTGGGATGGTTCTGGCAACTTTCTAGACCAAGGGGACAAAGGCTGAGCAGACTGAAAGATTGAAAAGCCTGGTTACAGGCACCACCAGACACGAAGCAAACTGCCTAAGGATCCTAGGATGAATACCATCAGGGCCAGCACTACCGTTAGCCGGCAAAGATTTTAGTAGCTTCAGAACATCTAGATGCGTGACCGGAGCCAACTCAAGAGCAGGGGAAGCAGTGACTAGGGGGGTTGGGGACATGAGGGAAAAGCTGGGCGAGGAGGGGGAGGGAAGAGAGGAAAAGAGGGAGTTAAAGGTATTGGCGATGGTGAGAGGGTTATTGCAGTGCATGTTGTTTATTAGCATTTCATTTGAAGTCATAGGCTTATTCCCAAGGATTTCCTTGATTTGTGACCAGTACATTTAAGGTCGGAGACAGAGAAATTGAGAAGGTTCCGGTAGTATTTGCTCTTGGCCAAACAAATCTCCTTTTTACAGGTGTTGCATAAGGACCTGTAGGCCTCAAAGTCAGCTTGAAGGCTGGAGGACTTCCATGTAGCCCAGAGTTTATCCCTATGTTTTAGCAGTTGGAGTAGGGGGCGCTTCAGCCATTTGGTGACTTTCCCTTTTACCCTGCATGTGGAGACAGGGATTTGTTGGTGCTGAAGAGAGAGTAGGGTTACATTGAATATTCAGCTGCTAAGTTAATATCATTGGCTATGTAGAGGGGAGACCAGTCAACCATTTTTAAGTCATGAAGGAACGAAACAGGGTTAAGCACTGAGAGGTTGGAAAAAGATGACTTTAGAGGAGAAAGAGTGGGAGGTGGTGTCCCAAACACAGAATACCGGACAATGATCACTTATGGAGTCAGGTAGTACTCCAGCAGAGGGGAAGTTCTCCTTCCTGTTAGTCAGGATCCAGTCTATGAGGGTGGAGCAGGAACCCACACAGGCAAACCTAGTGGGGGACTGGATAAGCTGGGTGAGGTTCAACTTGCTAGTAATGGATGATAGGAGAGAGGAGCTAGGACCAGCCCAGTCCAGATTAAAATCACCCAAGCAGATTACTTCATTTTTCCCAGATGCAGACGGCAATGGTTCAATAAATTCTTCCAGGCCTAGCCTGGAAGTTCTGGGAGGTATATAAAAGCAGAAGATGTGTATCTTTTTAGCACTCCCAAGCAACAGAAGGGAATGGAGCACTTCACAATTAGCCAAAGGGTGGTCATGTGGGATAGTCACATTGAGATGAGACTTGAAATGCAGGGCCAAGCCCCCTCCTCTTTTGGAGGTAGCATGGTCTGCCCGAAGCATATTCTAGCCCGGAAGGGTGCAGTGGGAGTCAGCAATAAACGGTTTCAGCCACATTTCAGATAAGGCAAGAATATCAGGTTTATTAGAACATACCCAAGCCTCAAGTTCAGGGAAGTTGGCAGTAAGGCTCCTTATGTTAAGGTGAGCAAAGGTGAAATGGGAGGATTGAGGCAAGCAATTGGAGGGTTGAGACTGGGAGGTATTATTAGCTAAGGTTGGACCAGGATTAGACTAAATATCCCCAGCAAGGGTAAGTGATAGGGCAATTATCCATAAAGATGCAGTCAAAAATGCCTGAGAGGCTCCTCCAAGGGAGACAGAGAAGCTTCGCAAGGTAAACCTAAGTAATACCCGTAGGTGTTTATAATTAAGCCCCGTCAGAGGAGAAGGATAGTGGGAGGGTCAGACAGTAAGTTGGAGTAGCAGAAGTTATCGAGAGAGTATACATGTTGAGAGGAGGGATACTCAGTTGACCCTGTGATGAACCCCAGCAAAAACATTGTACCAAATAATAGGAGGGGGAATATAGCCCTAAAATTCATGGTGAGAGGAAGAAATGGGTGAGGGTAATAGGGAGGCAAGACCGGAACAGAGAGCGTAGAGTGAAACAAGGGCGAAGTGAATAACTGGTAGCAAGGGAATCAGACGAGAAGGAAGGGAGCATGAAGGAGGGGAAAGAGGGCAAAGTAACAAGTTAAATGGAAACAATGGCAGCAAACAGATCAGCCAGTCAGGGAATCTACTAACAGGGTAGGACAGCTTGGATGAGACCTTGGACAGAGACGGAAGCGTAGATCAAAGTAGAGAACAGGTGACCTCTAATGGATAACTGATATAATGAGCAAACAGGAAACCAGGGAGATAGGAAACTAACTCTCACGAGATATATAACACCAGCTAAGGGTGGGAGGGTATTGGGGCGGGTGGGAGCAGTCAAAGAGACTGCAGGGTTTATGCAAGAACACGGTTACAAGCAGCCCCCCCCAGGATGAGCTCTGAATGAACTGGAGCAGAAATAACACAAGTGATTTTGCACTTCACATTATCAAGCGCTGACTGCCAGAAAGAGCTCTGAATTAAGCTGCAGAACGTGCTCTGAGGTAAACTGGAGTAGTACTGCACATGTGCCCAGACTTTTAACTTAGCTGTAACAGTTTGAAAAATAATATAAGGTCCCAGAGCTGTTCCACATGCAGGTCCTCTTGCCTATAAGCCCCAAGAGCCAGCAGGGGGTTCAGTCTAAAAAAGGTGCCAAGTTTGAATAAAGAGAACAAAGGAGAAGGGGTGTGGTCACAACGTCCTCAGCTGGACTGGTTTAAAGTAAACTCCAACACCACCTTAGGGAGAAACTTAGGATTAGTACGCAAAGACACCCTGTCTTTGTGGAAAATCAAATGAGGCTCTTTACACATGAGAGCCTGAAGCTCGGAAATCCTTTGAGCAGAAGCAACAGCAACTAAAAAGTGCACTTTCCATGACAGAAAGTGCAGCTTGCAACTCACGGCAAGTTCAAAGAGAGGTAATGTGAGTTTCTCCAACATAAAATTGAGGTCCCATGGAGGGACCGGGACATGAATGGAAGGTTTCAGATGCAAAATGCCCTGCAGAAAGGTATGGGACACTTCAAGCTGAGCCACAGCCCTGCCCTCAATAGGTGCATGGTAGGCAGAGATGGCAGAAAGATGCACCTTGAGTGAGGAGTACCCCAAGCCTGAGTCTGAGAGGGAGAGAAAGTACTCCCAACACCTGATTCACCGGGCAGGTGAAAGGGTCCAACTGGCACGAAGTGACCCAACAGGAGAAACGCTTCTATTTCATGGCATACGTAGCCCTGGTGTAGGGCTTTCTAGCAGCAACCAGGACATCTACGACCCTGGAGAACACTCCAAAGCAGGCGATGGCTAAGTCCACAGGAGCCATACATAGAGATGCAGAGACTTTAGATCCAGATGAACCAAAGTGCCCTGATCCTGGGAGAGCAAGCTGGTGCACTGGGGCAAGGGCACTGGAGGTTCCACCACCAGCTGTTGCAGCAAGGGAAACCAAATCTGCCATGGCCAGAAGGGGGCTATGAGTATCATCTCCGCCCGTTCCAACTGGAGCTTTAGAAACACCCTCTGTAGGAGCAGGAAGAGAGGGAAGATGTACACACACCTCCCCTTCCAGGAGAGGGACAATGAGTCTTGCCAGAAAACTACAGGACCAGGATCGAGCGAGCAGAAAAAACAGGTTACTTACCTGTAACAGTAGTTCTAGGAGTGGTATATGTTGTTCATCCACACTTCTTGGCATGTCCTCTACCACTTTAAATCTTGCCGGAAGTCTTCAAGCGGGATCCTCCCACCTGGGTGGTATATACCTCAGCTCCACCCCATGATGCCAGATCTTAGCTCGCTGGAAGCAAGGTTGTGAGCCCGGAGCTGGGGAGGTCGGGTGGGTGTGTGTGGATGAACAACAGATACGACTCCTAGAACTGTTACAGGTGAGTAACCTGTTCTTCCAGGAGCGTGGATATGTTGTTCATCCACACTTCTTGGCAGACTCCAAGCAGTTCTCCGGGAGGAGGGAGGCAAGGCGCACATCCCCTACTTAGGAAATAAAGATTGGAGAACCGAGGCCCCAAAACCAGCATCCCGGCATGACTCAAGGTCAATGTGGCAGTGGGTAATGAAGGTGTTTGCTGACTTCCAGGTAGCAGCCTGACAGATTTCCTGGATAGGGATGTCCTTGGAAGCAGCCACCGATGCAGCAGTATGGCGGGTAGAATGAGCTCTTATCCCTCTGGGAGGCTCCTTGCCCGCCAACTCATAGCACAGACCTATGCATAATGTAATCCATCTTGCTATGGTCCATTTAGCTGCAAGTCTGCCAGAAGCGGCTTCAGCGTAGGTGACAAACAGCTGGCGAACCTCTCCACGAATTTCTGCTGTCCTCTCCTTGTAGTAGGATAGAGCATGTCTCAGGTCCAGAGTATGGAGCCTGTACTCGGCGTCCGAGGTGTAATTAGGGTAGTAAACTGGAAGAGTCAACACCTGGTTAAGGTGAAACTCTGACACCACCTTCAGAAGGAATTTCAGTTGGGGGCACATGACAACTTTGTCCCTGTGAAAGACTAGATAAGGGGAGTCCACCGAAAGCACCTGGAGCTCCCCTGTCCTTCTGGCTGACGTGATAACAACCAGGAAGGCCGTCTTCCATGACAAGTGTGAAAGCTCACACTTGTGCATGGGTTCAAATGGCTTGCCCATGAGCTTTGCCAAAACCAGCAACAGATCCCATGGAGGTGGAGGTTCACGCACTGGCGGGGATATGTGATCCAGGCCTTTGAAAAAGCGCCCGACCACTGTCCCCTGCACCAATGTCGGCTGACCGTCCCGTGCCTCATAAGCAGAAATAACTGCCAGGTGCACCCTAAGGGTCGATGACTGTAGACCCCCTTTGGAGAGAGACCAAAGGTAGTCGAGAATGTTAGCCACAGAACAGGATAAGGGGTCCAGACCCTCACCCTGGCACCAAATTGAAAATCTTTTCCATTTGAAGGCATAACATTTCCTGGTCGATTCCTTTCTGGATGCCTCCACCACAGTGAAGACATCTTCGGAAAGACCCAAAGCCTGGACCTCTAGCTGCTCTGGTACCAGGCTGTGAGGTGCAGGGATTGAAGGTCCGGATGGAAGGCACAGAGGAGGCCTGGGGTCCACGGCCTCGAGAAGGCATCCCCTTGCAGTGAGCCCTGCTGAGGGAGGCAGGCATGAAACAGCCTCAGCTTGGTGTTCTCCCTGGAGGCAAACAGGTCCACCATCAGTCTGCCCAATGGGAGAACAGACTGCAAGCTACCTCTGGATGGAGAGACCACTCGTGGGATGTCTGGCCTATGCGGCAGAGAGCATCTGCCACATGGATGGGTAGGAGATCTGCCTCCAACTGACTTACAAGGGTCCAGATGCGGAGCACCTCCTTGTGCAGCAGACAGGCGTGCATGCTGCCCTGTTTGTTGAGGTAGTACATGGTCGTGGTACTGTCCATCTGGACTTGAACCACTTGACCTCGGAGCTGAGCAGTGAAAGCTGACAACGCCAGTCTGACTGCTCTGCGCTCCAACAGGTTGATGTGGCATCAGGACTCCTTGGAGGTCCAAAACCCATGGGCTCTGTTGTCCCCTATGTGGGCTCCCCAGCCCATGAGAGAGGCATCGGTCGTAAGGACGACTGTCGGCTCGGGGCAGACAAATGGGATCCTTTCCTGCAACCGGTCTGGGGCAGTCCACCATTGGAGAGTGTCCCACATCTTCTGGGTTACAGTGATCAGCTGGTCAAAGTGACCATATCACTGAGTCCACTGGGTGGCCAGCTCCCATTGAAGGGGCGCATGTGTCACCGGGCCCAACGGACCACTGAGGTGCATGCCACCATGTAACCCAGAAGGCATAGAAAGTCCCGGGCAGGGCACAAGTGCCCAACCAGAAATGATCGGGCAAAGGAGGAGAGAACCTCCACCTTGTCCACCGGGAGCTGAGGTCTGACTTGATAAGAGTTGAGCTCTGCCCTGATGAAGCCCATCACCTGAGAGGGCACGAGTTACGACTTGGCTCGTTGATCAGGAGACCGAGTTGGGAGTAGGTTTGGAGGGCCAGATCCCTGGACCTCTCCACCTCCTGAAGGGAGGAACCTACCAAGAGCCAGTTGTTGAGATAAGGGTAGATTCTGACTCAAAGCCAGAGATGGCTGCCACCACTGCAATGCATTTGGTGAAGACCCTCGGGGCCAATGACAGGCCGAATGGCATGGCTCGGAACTCATACAGGGTCCCCTCGACCCTGAAGTGGAGGAACCGCTGATGGGACAGATGGATTGGGACGTGGAAGAACGCGTCCTGCAGATCCAGTGAACAGAACCACATGTTTCGCTCCAGGAATGGTATAATCTGGTTCAGAGTTACCATACAGAAGGTGCGATACCGGAGATATTGATTCAGGTCATGGAGATCTAGGATGGGGCACCAACCCCCCATCCGCTTGGGCACCAAGAAGTACCTGGACACAAAGCCTGGGTTTGTAGAAGGATCCGGCACTGGAGCTACTGCCTCCTTGTGGAGGAGCTGAGCAATGTCGTCCTTTCCTCCAAAGGGGCACAGGCTCAGCTGGGAGGGTACAGCTCGAATTCCAGAGGCAGTCCCTGGCTGACCACTTCTAGAACCCACCTGCCTGAGGTGATATCGGACCAGGCGGAAAGAAAGTGGCGGAGCTGGCCCCCCACGGAAGGACCCAGAGCTGGCGTGACGGGTGTAGGGGTGGCAACCCCCAACCCGTCACTGAGCAGGCTTAGAGGAGGAGGAGGAGGAAGAGGAGGCTCCTGGACCAGCACCTCGGCCTCCTTTACGGGGCTGTTGAGGACCCTGCTAGGGCCTGGGGTGCCAAGCTTGAGCCTGCTGTTGCTGCTAGCCTCCTTGATAGGAAGGCTGCCTAACCGCAGGGGAAGAGTGCCGAAAAGGCTTCTTCTTGCACTTCTGCTGGTTCTTGCCCGAAGAACTTTTCGCAGAGGTAGCATCCAAGGTGGCATTGGACTGCTCTATGCGCTGGAGGTGACCAGCCACTCCTGGACCGAAGAGGTCGGTGCCTGGGAAGGGCACGTCAGCTAGCTTGTGCTGGGTATCTGCCGGGAAGGAGGATAGCCTCAGCCAAGCCCTGTGGCAAGTGGCCACTACGGCTGCTAAAGAGCGGGCACAGGAATCTCCAATGTCCAGGGCCGTCTGGAGCTGCTGTTTTGCAACAGCACGGCCCTGATCATGGACCTGCTTCACTGTGGTTTGCATGTCCGCCAGGAGATGAGGGAGGATTTCATCCAATGACCCTAGGAGGGCATGAGAGAAGTGTGCCATGATAACAGCCGAGCTGGCCTGACGAAGGCCTAAGGAGGAAGCCACATAGACCTTATGGGCAGAATGGTCCATATTCTTGGACTCCTTGTCCAGGGGTCGGTCAGTGTCAGCTGAGCTACCAGTACATCTGAACACAGAAGCAGTCACTAGGCTTTTGGCCGAAGGATGTTCTGTGAAACCCGCCAGGGACCCCATGGGCACTGTATGCTTGCAGGCCATATGGGCGAGACTGAGCTGGGCAGGAAGCAGGGCTGCCAAAGCTCAAGGCCAGAACTATGATGGCCGGCCACTGGAAAGGCCTCCGTCGGGTATCCCCTTTGAGGATATCCGTAAGGGGGTACTCCACCTTTTTCTGGATGGGCTCCAGGGGCATTCCAGTGGATTCGGAGATCAGGCGGAGAATGCCCTGAAAGGAAGAAGGGCCTTCCTCCAATCCCGCCATGGATGACTCATCATCCCCAGGATGAGATTGTAATCCAGTGTCGTCCAAGTCTGAAGAGTTGGGATACAGCGGTCTCCTGCACAGGTCTCCCTCGATACGCTGAGGGCAATCGGGGACGACCGTTATCGACAGACATCGGGGAAGCCCGGTGCCTGGTCGGCTCTCTTTCGAGGGAGCCCCTCCCTGAGGCTGCTTAGGTGGTGGCTCCACCAAAATCGGTGGAGAGACCGGAATAGGCCGAGCTGGGATACGGTCCGGCCCCACGGGCATTGGAACTGAGGCCTTCAGTTCCGGAGGGGTCAGTGTCGGCCTTGGAGGCGGGAGCCAAGTGATGGTCGGGGCGGCCGGCAGAGCTGGCTTCTGCCCAGTCAAAATCAGCTGTTGCCACATCAGATCCTCATAGTGTCGACAGAGTTTCTGTAGAAGTCTCTCCTCATCCGAGGAGGATGGCGGTGCCTCTTTTTAGAGTGGCTGTGGCCCTTTTTTGGCCGTTCGACCGAAGGGGTCCTGGTCCTCGATCAAGACCGACAGGGTCAGTCCGGTCAATCAGGAGTCACCGGAGTCGGTGAAAACTGAGGTTCTGGCACAGTTTCCACGATCAGGACACCCAAGGGCAGTGTCTCCTCATCGGGAAAGGACAGGAGTCCTTTCTAAAGAATCGACCGGAGTCGGCGATAAAGGCTCGATCGGGTCGAGAGTAATCTTGGCTGGTTCAGCCATTTCCTCGGTCTTGGTCCCTTGGCCAGACGGAAGGTCCATAAAGCTGGTGGCCGAGGAAGTGATCTTGACTGAAGTTGAGACCGCATGTTCCTGGGACTTGGACCTCTCTCTGTTCCAGGAGCGTCTCCTTTTAGAAGAAAACGTGGGGTCCTTATCCCTCTTCCAAGGGTGGGAGGAATGCGAGCCCGAGGGTGCCTCACCCCTGATGGGGAGAGACTGGCACAACTCCCTGAAAGAACCCATAAAAGAGCCAAGGTTGAGTGGAACAAAAAAGCTTCGACTGGCCGAAGCTTGAGCTGCTTCCACCTCTAAAAGCCTTCATCTGCTTCAGCGGCTCGGCAGATCTCGCAGCCGTGGAAACCGCCCACCTCGCCTCTTTCGATTTCACTGGCGGGTTCCTATTCTCCGGTCTCCCCAATTTTAGGTCGCCCGTGTGGTCATCAGAACATTGGGATGGAAGGCCAGGCAAGTACAAGACAGCTGTCATGTGTGTGTCAGAGCACCTAGGCAATAGACACGAGAGGTGGGGATCGGTGCACGACCTTTCTGGGCAGTTGAGTACGTAATCGAGAGGCGATTTGTCCTCCATATCCGTCTGCAGTAATTGGGTCATTAACTCTGGCGAGTTTTAGAGTAATTTGCGGTAAAACCAAAGTTGCGAATCCAGGGCCTACGAATTGCTAAAGTAGCATGAGGGACCCTGAATCTTCCAGCGGAAAGGAAGATCTGACGTCATGGGGCGGAGCCGAGGTATTTACCACCCAAGTGGGTGGGAGGAGCCAGCTTGAAGACTTCCGGCAAGATTTAAAGGGGAAAGAGACATGCCAGAGAGTGTGGATGAACAACATATCCACGCTCCTAGAAATTCTGTTTGATGTTCTAGAAGGGGCACTGGTAAAACGGCCTTTTTGGTCATAAGGGCCCTCAATTCCTCCTGTAAGATGGGTATATGATCTGGAGGACAATGAATCTTCCACGGAGGGCAAGGGCATGGGTTGGAGAGGAACTCCAGAGTATGAACCTTTTGTATAATCTAAAAGTACCCATTTGTCTTAAGTGATCGTTTGCCAGGCCTCCAGATGGAGGGCAAAATGACCCCCCACAGCCTCCGAGGCCTGGTCAAGGAGGCATGATGGTATAGAACCAAAGTTTCTCTGCCTTGCGGCTACCTACGTTGCCTCTCCTGTGGCCCCCATGGTCAACCTATCCCTAGCCACTGGGGTTATTCCTAACCTGTGGAAGGTGGTGAGGGTTGTCCCTATACTCAAACAGGGTAACCCTAGGATCCTAGATAACTATCGGCCGATTGCCATCCTGCCCGCTATCAGTAAGCTTCTTGAGAGAGTGGTGGCAGGGCAACTCACAGACTATAGCCAGTCTCATGAGCTATTGTCTCCCTCGCAGCACGGCTTCCATAAAGGTCATAACACAACTTCTGCCCTTATCACTGTCACTTCTGGGATAAGGGCTGCTATGGACCAGGGCAGACTTTCGGGGCCATCTTTATCGATCTCTCTAAGGCCTTTGACCTAGTTGACCATACCTTACTATGTGCGCAGCTTAGGACACCGGGATTGTCCCCACCTGCACTTAGATGGTTTCACAATTATCTCCAGGGTAGGCAGTAACTTACCAAATATAGAAAGATGCTCTCTAACTCTGCTGCTGTATCCTCAGGGGTTCCCCAAGGGTCAGTCCTTGGTCCCCTGCTCTTCTTCATATTTGTCAATGACCTTCCCTCCTCAGCTGCCTCTCATAAGGCCATTCTGTATGCTGATGATCTCGTTATCTTCACTCATGCCCGGGATATCGGGGTCATTAATCACCAACTGAGTGAAGACTTCATGAGTGTCCAATCCTGGATAGCATCTCACAAGCAGGTCCTAAATCTTGGAAAGACTCAGGCCATGCTGTTTGGGTTCCAGGCTAAGTTAAAGGCCTCCTCGGTCCCTCTGTGCATCTTGGGGACTGATAGTGTTCCAGTGCTCATCACCAACTCTGTCAAATACCTTGCTGTGACACTTAACCCTCAGCTCGACCTTGGTCAACACATCCAAAATGTGTGTCGGGCTGTTAACTGGAAATTGGGTCTGGTCTACAGGGTGAGGAATTATCTTACCATGGTTGCTCGACTTGCACTGGCCAGAGGAGTGCTCCTCCCATCTCTATCCTATGGGCTTCCCCTTGTTTGCCCATACTACTAAGGTTCACCTCACTAGGTGGACCGTAGCCTACAATAATATCTGCCGCTTTGCTCTCGCAGCCCCTCGTCTAACCCACCACTGCGATCTGTACAGTAGGCTGAACTGGCTCTCCCCATCCAATTACATGAACTTTGTCCTGGGCTGCTTCACGGGCAAGGTTCTGGGCTCTGGCACCCCCCTGGATTGGCGGAGCTTCCTGTGCCGGCTCCCTCCAATGCCTACTCCCTAAGATCTGTGGGTCCCGCTATTCTCAAGGTTCCTGAGACGCGCACCCAAATGGGGGAATAGGGACTTTGCATCCTGTGCCCAGAAGCTTTGGAACTCTTTTCCTGTTCAGGTCAGGTCTGCCCCTACCCAGGCGTATCTATGAGCCTCCCTATGAAAGCACTTGAAGCTCTCCTCAGTATGCGATTGTTCCAGACCTTCCTGAGTCTCTGCTCTGTACTCGGAGCACAGTATCTCTTGTACCTGGCTCTGGATCTACTGTTGTTGCATGCCTGCCTGGGTGTGGCCCTGTGTATATTTGTATATATTCTGTATATTCTTGCTAGGTATATTGTTGTTGAAATTGTACTGTTATATGTTCACATTTTATGGTGTCCACTGCTGTAATCTGCGCTATCCCACTATGTATGTTATGTTTCCCGACTTCAGCATATGTCTGTACCTTATTTGCATCAATGTATACTCTCTCTGTTCTTTTATTCTTCTGTACTCTCCTGGGTCGTACCTGAAAATAGGCATATGTTTTTGTCTAGTGTACTTACCTGGTTAACAAAAGATAAATAAATAAATAATAAATATCCTGACCTGAGAAGGTGACTGGAGATAGAATTACTAGCGGTCACTGTAGCCAATAATTTATCCCTTTCCTGTGAAGGAGGGAGTTTACTGATAAGCTCAATGGCAGAGGACCCAAGGGTACGCTGATATTTAATCATATGACCCACATAGTTTAAAATTCTGATATTCATAGCACCTGAGGAAAATACCTTTTTCCCCAGATGGTCAATTCTTTGGGATTCCTTATTGGGGGTAAGGAGCTCATGTGCTTGGGTTTATCCGCTTTGCAGGGCACTGCTGTAATAACTGAATGCTGATGCCAAGCAGCCAGCATGGCATTCTGGTAGGCTGGTATTAGTGGAGGAACCACTAAAATGGGCTCCTCTGGTAATTCAAAGTATTGTGCCATATCCTTACATTGTTTGTCATGTTCAGTAGTCAAGAATCCCATGACCTTTTGTATTTGAACCATCATCTCACTAAAGGTCGGGTCATCTGGGGGAGAGGCTGAGGAAGGTATAGGCAGGTCCTCATCCACAGAAGAGATTTCCGAATAAGGAAATTCAAGATTGGGAAAATCCAGATCTTGGAACTCTTCATCTTCGAGATCACCGGAGAAGTCATTTGGTAATTCTTGTTCATCTGACAAACAGTTCTCTACGAAAGGAGGAGGGGACCAGGGTGGCATGGTATCCCTGTCACTCTGAAATCTTTTAGGCAGAGGCGGAGGAGGAGGAGGAGGAGGAGATTGGGAAGGATCATCCGGCACCCCAGAGTCAGAGGGCTGAAAGAGCCGCATGGCATGTAAGACCTGTCGGACTACGTTGGTGATGTCCCTTTCTTGGGATGAAGGGGAGGTGAGAAGGGGGGCATATTGGGAAATAAGAGGGGTAATAGAGGGGATGGGATGTGTAGTATGAGCAGATCGCACCCCTGGGTGGAAAATACCCGGGCCCAAACTCTGTCTGCCTGACCCCTATGGGAAGCCACCTGTGAAGACAGAGGGGCAGTTACTAAGGCATAAGCCACAGGTTTTCCCTGAGGAATGCAGGGTTTCGTCGATGGACCCGCAGAGGAAAAGGAGTCATTTTTACTTAAATTGTCAGATGCCGTTGATGGGAGAGGAGTCCCTGTCGACGGAGCAGCTGTATACTTAGCTGCATGTAAAGCGCTGGAAAGCGTCATCGACGAGAGGGTATAAGTCTCCATCAATGGTGCAGTTACAGTTTGAACTGCATTTAAAGCACTGGAAAGCACTGTCGATGAGAGGGTATGGACCTCCATCAATGAAGTAGCAGTTAGAAGATGCCCCGCTGACGGAGGGACACCTGAAACGGTGGCCGTCGACGGGCATCGAGGCAGGGGGTGTGAGGCGGGTTTAACCTTCTTTTTCTGCCTGGAACAAGAACCAGTGGAGGGGGAGCCCTTGGTACAAGCCCCCTTGTTCTCCAAGAGAGATATTTTCTGCTCCATCAAAAGCTGTTTAATTTCAAGCAACCGTCGTCGATGAGTTGCCTGATTAAATTCCTGACATAAACTGCAGGAATTTGTGTCGTGTATGGGTCCCAGACACCTTACACAAACTGTGTGATTTTCAAAGTGGTATATATCTTCCTACTGCAATGGCAGGAACGAAATAATGCTTGTCTATTGGAAGAATCTGTAGACATTCGTCTTAGTTCCATATTTCTCGTTGATGACTGCTACACAGAAGTTGCATTAGCTGCTGTGCGAGCTGAAGACAGCGGGAAAATGAACTGAGGATATCAGGGACTGCCCACACTTATATAGGAAACAGGAAGCTGATGTCATATGTGGGCGGTCCCTGGTGAAAAACTGCTAGAAGAGCTGCCGTGCACCACAGCAACCTCTGCTGGCAACCCAAAAGTATTACCTACATCAAGAGATCACTCCATGGAAGATCTACTGTTACAGATGAGTAACTTGTTTTTCTAGGGACGTGGATATGATGTTCTAGCCACACTCTTGGCAGACTTCTAGCAGTTCTCTGGGAGTAGGGGGCACGGCATACACCCCCTATTTAGGGAACAGAGAATGGTGAATTGAGGCCCCAAAACCAGAATCCTGGCATGACTCAAGGTCTATGTGGTAGTGGGAAATGAAGGTGTGTGCTAACTTCCAGGTAGCAGTCGTGCAGATTTCCTGGATCGGGACGTCCCTGGAAGCAGCCACCAAGGCACTGGTATGGCAGGTGAAATGAGCTCTTAGCCCTATGGGAGGCTCCCAACCTGCCAATCTATAGCAGAGGTCGATGCAGGAAACAATCCACTTGCTAATCGTCTGCTTGGCTGCTGGTCTGCCAGATGCGGCTTCAGCATAGGTGACAAATAGCTGGCTGAACCTCTCCCTGAACTCCAGCTGTGTACGCCTTATAATAGGCTAGCACTCACTGCAGGTCCAATATATGAAGCCCGTGCTCGGCCCCTGAGGTGTGGTTGGTGATGTACGCCAGGAGATGAATCACCTGGTTAAGGTCAAAATCAAACACAACCTTTGGGAGGAACTTCGGGTTGGGGTGAAGGACCACCTTGTCCCTGTGGAAGACCAGGTAAGGAGAATCCACCAACAGGGCCTCGAGTTCACTGATCCTTCTGCTTGATGTGATAGCCACCAGGAAGGCGGTCTTCCATGACAGGTGAGACATCTCACACCTGTGCACTGGTTCGAATGGCTTGCCCATGAGCACTGCCAACACCAGCAAGAAGTCCCAAGGTGGTGGTGGTTCATGCACCAGAAGGGAAATGTGGTCAAGGCCTTCAAAAAAGTACCAGACCACCATCTCCTGCACACCGGCCTGCACCTGGTAAGCAGAGATGGCTGCCAGGTGCACCTTGAGAGTCACTGACCGAAGGCCCGACTGGGAGAGGGACCAAAGGTAGTCGAGAATGCTAGCCAGCGGGCAAGATAAGGGGTCAAGCCCCTTGCCCTGGCACCAAATGGAGAACTTCCATTTGAAGGCGTAAGGTTTTCGGGTCGACTCCTTCTGAGATGTCTCGACCACAGCAAGGACATCTTCGGAGAGACCTGAAGCCTGGAACTCTAGCCACTCAGGAACCAGGTTGTCAGGTGTAGGGATTGAAGGTCTGGGTGGAGTGCCTTCCCCTGATGGATCAAGAGCAGGTCTGAGCATAGAGAAAGATGCCTCAGGAGCCTGTTGCTGAGGCTGAGGAGACGGGGGTACTAGAACTAGCACAGCCAATTCGGAGTCACCAGGATCATCCTAGCCTTGTCCCTCCTGGCCTTGGGCAACACCTTGTGGATCAAGGGAAACAGAAGGAAGGCACGGAGGAGGCCTGGGGTCCAGGTCCTTGAGAAAACATCCCCCTGCAGCGTTCCTTGCTTGGGAGGGCACAAAACAGCCTCAGCTTTGCATTCTCCTTGGAGGCAAACAGGTCCACCAGAGGGGTGCTCCACTGGGAGAACAGGTTGTGTACAATCTCTGGGTGGAGAGATCACTCATGAGACGCCTTGTCTACATGTCTGAGAGCATCCGCCAGCTGGTTGGAGACACTGGCCACATGAATGACCAGCAGCCTCCAAGCTGTGCACGAGGGTCCACACGCAGAGAGTTTCCCTGCACAAAGGAAGGGAGTGTGTCCCACCCTGCTTGTTGAGGTAGTACATGGTTGTGGTGCTGTCCATCTGGACCTTGACCACCTGAACCGGAATGCGCGGAACAAAAGCAGTCAGCACTAGTCGCACTGCTCTGAGCTCCAGCAGGTTGATGTGGCTATGGGACTCCTTGGGGTCCAGAGCCTATGGACTCTGTGTTCCCCCAGGTGGGCACCCCAGCCCATGAGAGAGGCATCGGTCATCAGGATGACCATCGGCTCTGGGCGGACAAATGGGATACCTTCCTGCAGATGTTCCAGAACTAACCACCACTGGAGGGTGTCCCACATCAGCTGGTTCACAGTAACTAGATAGTCAAAGTGGCCCTTTCGCTGAGACCACTGGCAGGCCAACTTCCATTGCAGACAGTGCATTCTCCAGTTGGCCGAATGGACCACGATGGTGCAAGATGCCATATATCCCACTAGGCACAGGAAGTCCCAAACAAGGCGTAACTGCCCCACCCAAAATGATTGGGCAAAGGAGGAGAGAGCCTCTGCTCTGTCCACTGGGAGTCAAGCCCTGGCTCTGCAAAAGTCGAGCTCTGACACAATGAAGTTGATCACCTGCATGGGCACGAGTTCTGACCTGGCCTCGTTTTTTCAGGAGGCCAGGAGAGACGCAGGTCTGGGGGGCCAGGTCCCTGGACCACTCCACCTCCTGCCTGGAGGGACCCACAATCAGTCAGTCATCCAGGTAGCGGTAAACCCGGACCCCTCGATGCCTCAGGTAAGCTGCCACCACTGCAATGCATTTGGTGAAGACCCTGGGGGGCTGAGGAGAGGCCAAGTGGCATGGCCAGGATCTTGAAGAGGATCCCCTCTGCTCAGAACCAGAGGAACCTACAATGAGACAGACAGACTGGGATGTGGAAGAACGCGTCCTGAAGATCCAGGGGGCAAAACCATGTTTTGTTTGAGAGACAGTATGATCTGAGACAGAGAGACCATCATGAAGGTGCGCGCCCTGAGAAACTGGTTCAAGTCGTGCAGATCTAAGATGGGGTGCCAGCCCCCCCATCCATTTTGGCACCAGAAAGTACCTGGAGGCAAACCCTGGGTTTTCTGGAGGGTCCGTGACAGAAGCCACAACCTCCTCGCAGAGGATCTGGGCAATGTCATCCCAAAGGGCTGACAGGATATCTGCGGACATGATTCCCTCCCATGAGGCACGGGCTTGGTAAGGCAGGTACTCCTTGAATTCCAGAGGTAGACCCTGGCTAACCACTTAGAGAACCCAACTGTCCGTGGTGACAGCAGACCAGGCGGAAAGGAAGTGGCAGAGCCGGCCCCCCACAGGAGGACCCAGGGGAGTCAGGACAGGCATGGGGGAGGCACCCCCATCCCATCACTGGGCAGGCTTGGAGGTGGAGGAGGGACTGAAAGAGAGGCTGCCAGGACCTCAACCTCGTGGTTTGTGCATGACTGTGGCCACTGACTTCAGTTGGGGACACCAAGCCCACTGCTGTTCAGCCTAGGGCTGGGCTAGTTTGGCCGCAGGGGCAGAGGCGGGCAAAAAAGGATTCTTTTTCTGTTGCTTGGAGCCCTTTGGGCAGAAGTCACCAAGTCCAAGGTGGCATTGGACTTCTCGATCCGAGTGAGGTGCCCTTCAACCCCGGGCCAGAACAGGTCGGTACCCAGGAAGAGGACATCTGCCAGTTTGTGCTGGGTATCCGCCATAAAGGTGGAAATCTACAGTCAAACCCTGCGGTGCATGGCAACTGCTGCTGCCAAGGACCGGGTGCAAGAAGCGCCAATGTCTATGACTGTCTGGAACTGTTGCTTGGCCACTGCCTGGCTTTGATCCCTGATCTGCTTGACTGTAGTCTGTAGGTCCGTGGGAAGATAAGGGAGTACCTCATTGAGCGAGCCCAGAAGGGCATGTGAGAAGTGGGCCATCAACAAGGCCGAACTCGCTTGCCGCAGGCTGACAGAGAAGGCAGCATAAACCTTTTCAGCCACGTAGTCCAACGTCTTGGACTCCTTACTGGGGGGGTTTGTCAACATCCCCCACATTGCCCATGCGTCTAAACACGGAGTCAGCCATGAGCCCCTCAGCCGAGGGATGCTCTGTGAAACCCAAAAGGGAACTGGTAGAAATCACATACTTGTGGGCCATTCAGGCCAACGGCACAGGACATGAGGCCAGATGCTGCCACAGTTCCAGTACAGGACCTAAAATGGCCTCTGCAACCGAGAATGCTTCCCTGGGGGAATCATTCCAGTCCAGGATCTTGGTTAGTGGGTATCGCTCCTGCTTCAGCAGGCTCCATCTGGAGACCTGTGGACTCTGAGATAAGGCAGAGCAGGCCCATAAAGGAGTAGGGTCTTCTTCCGTCAAGAGAGCCCCTGTCGACTTGACGTCCACTGTACAAGAGTGCAAGGAGGAACCCTCCGACTCTGAGGAGTCACCAAAGAGGGGTCAACTGATAGAATCCCCACTGACCCTCTGAGGACTGTCAGGGGTGACTGTGACCGACAGCCGATGGGGAAGACCCGAGGCCGTATGGGCCTCCTTAGTTGAAGTGCCGGTCTTCGGCTGTTTAGTAGGCGTCTCTAACCGAATTGATGGAGAGGCCGGGGGAGGCCGAGCCGGGACCTGACTGGTCGGCTCCTGCTGAGGCGGAGAAGGCTTCAGCCTCTGTGGTGAAAGTCATGTGATGGCCAGGATAGGAGCCGGAACAGGCTTCATCCCGGTGAACACCAGCTGCTGCCACATCAAGTCTTCGTAGCGCCGACGCAACTTGCATCGGAGCCTCTCCTCACCCAAGGACGAACAGCGGTGGCACCACTTCCCCGGAAGCTGAGAGCATGAGCACTGACCCCAACATGGGCTGCTCGACTCAGGAGACTGAAAGAGGGACGGTGACCTCGACCATCGGGGGGACCGACCCTAATCCTTGGAGGAGCCAGCAAGAGCAGGGGTATCTCTGGGTCCGGAAGCTCCCAAGGAGGCAGCAGATCAGTTGACTGACCCGTCTCTCCCTGGGTCAGAGGCAGGACCGGAGTCCTGGGTAAAGAGATCTCGGCCTCATGGGTGACAATGGGTCGATCAGCTCAAGAAAAATCTCGTCTGGAAGATCAACCTGCGCCCCAACCAACTGGCCTGATGCGGAGACCGTGGGGCCGGCAGCCTGGGCCAAGGTATCGACCGAAGTCAGAACCTCCTGAGAAGTGCAGGAATCGGAGGCCCAAGGGCACTCTCAATCCCATGAATAATGGCGAGACCGCTTCTTGGTCTCTTTTTTAGACTTAGATTTATGTTTGGTGCCTGAGCGACCCTGCCCATGGATGGGAAGGGCCTAGCACAATTCCTTGAATGCCCCTGTAAAGGAGGAGACTTGAGCTGCGGCCTCCTCAAACACCGCAAGTTGTTCGGCGAGCCCCACAGCGGCGGAGATCACCCAATGGACGTCCTTGGATTTCATGGGCAGGTCCCAATCATCCAGACGATCGAGAAGCATGCAGGCATGGCGATCCTCCAATGTGGACGGCTGGAAAGTGGTGCGGCACATGCTGCAGGCCTGGAGATCATGCTTATGGCCCAGTCAGTAAATGCACGTCGTGAGGATCTGTCCGGAACATGTTCTGCCCGCAAGCATATTTCCGGAATCCTGGAACAGACTTCGCATTGTCCATATTGACAGCAAGAATAAAGGCCTGAAGACAAACTTTATTGGTAAAAAAGAGAAGATTTTAGAGCAAAGAGCCTTCTCAATGCGAAAGCGGTAAGAAGGTAACCTTCTTCCTCCAGCCGAAAGAAAGATTTGGTGTTATGGGGTGGTGCCAAGGGAGTTACCAACAGGGTGGGTGGGAGGAGCCAACCTGAAGACTTTCTGGCAAGCTTAAAGGGAAAGGACACTGCCAAGAGTGTGGCTAGAACATCATATCCATGTTCCCCAGAAAGCAGCAGTTTTGCACTGAATGGGGACACAAAAAGTTCCAACTCTGGTCGACCCAACCTGTTGAAGAGATCTCTGACCATGGGGGTCAGGAGCTCGCACTCATGAGCCCTTGACCAGGAGTGACCGAGACTGTCCACCAGGATGTTTTGGACGCCTGGAACATATATGGCAGAGAGCTCCAGCTTGTGCTTGGCCAATGCCAAACCCTCATTGCCTCCCGACACAGGGGGTAAGAGTGGGTGCCCCCTGCTTGCTGATGAAATACACTGTGATACTGTCAGTAGGTGACCTATCACAGGTAAGGGTTTACAGTAGCTAAAATATCTTATTGACTGCTGAGGGCAACCAGCAACCATGCTGACAAAGCTGCTGCTAAGCAGCTGTCTGTAACAATGCTGGTTGTGATGTCATACTAACTGTGACATCATGCTGTTTTTATAATCTGATGTCCTTAACTGAATTGGTCAGTCTGTGGGAGACTCACCTGGAGATAGCCAGGGCATGCTGCTGTATGTACCTGAAGAGAAATGGCTTTCTGCTCAGTGGACCTGACCTAATGAAGAGAAGCAAAAGACATGTTGCCTCCATGTCTTGAACTGTTTTCATGTTGTCCATCTGCACCAGCAGCGGACTGGGGAGGAGATGAGTCTGAAACGCCTACAGAGCATAAAGAACTGCTCACATCTCCAGGACATTGATATGGAGACCCTGTTTCACTTCCATCCAAGTGCCCGGAGTCTGGTGATCGGATAAATGAGCTCCACAGCCCAGACCTGAGGCATCCATCATGAGAATCTGACAAGAGGCTGAGAGTCGAAAGGAGAGCCCCCCCCTCCGAAGGAGGCTGGCTGGCTCCAGCCACCATAACAGGACTCTCCTGAACAGGTCGGCGACCATGGCCATCTGGTCGATGTCGTCCATGCGTTGGTCCCACTGGATCCTTAATGTCCACTGAGGAACCCTTATGTGTAGTCGGGTGAGGGGAACTGTGGGAATGGCTAGTCTGAGAGAGTGTTGTCAGGGATTTATTTCTCTGGCCCGGTCTCCCGGCTGTGTGGGGTCCCTCGGGGCTCTGTGTTGTTACCCATGTTGCTTCCAGTGTACATGCTGCCGTTGGGGGACACTGTGAGGCAGTATGGGCTGAGTTTCCACTGCTATGTGGATAATACTCAGCTCTACATATCCTTTGCGCCCGAGCAGGATGATTCCATCTTGGTATTTAGCAACTGCCTCGCCGAGATCCAGAACTGGATGAGTGCCAGTTGGTTGAAGCTGAACCCAGTCAAGACCGAGGTGTTGGTGATGGACCCTGGACGTCGGGTTGAGGGGCGGCAGGTGGGATGGCCTTCCAGGCTTTGGCTCAGGGACACCCAGCTGTTGACCTCAGATCGGGTGCAGAATCTGGGCATTATTTTTGATGAGGGACTGACACTTAAAATGCAGGAGTGTCAGCCGTCAAGTCCTCTTTTTACCATCTGAGGAACATCGACCAAATAAAACACCTGGTCCCTCCCCCCTCCCAATGTTGGTCCACATCTTTGTGACCTTGCACCTGAATTACTACAACTCCATTTACCTAGGGCTTCCGGGGGGGCTTGAGCTTCGCCGCTAGCAACTAGTGCAGAATGCGGCAGCCAGGTTGTTAACTGGTTTGTCTCAATCTTGCCATGTAACACCTGTTTTCTGCAGACTGCAATGGTTGCCTGTTCAGTGGTGAATCACGTTCAAGGTCGGCCTGCTGACCTATAATGCCCTACACAGACAAGGTCCGCGCTACCTGCAAGAACTCTTGCATCCCTATCATCCCCTCCGTTCTGCCGATGAGGAATTGCTGGAGATTCCCAGGGTGCGACTTAAGTCATCAGGTGCAAGGGCATTTGCTTTTGCAGCACCAACCCTGTGGAATTCTCTACCTCGTTCGTTAAGGGAGTGCCCGACCATGGGGAGCTTCAAGGCAGCATTGAAAACTTATTTGTTTAATCTTGCCTGTTTGGAATTTGGATACTCTGTTGCTAAGGCTCGCCTTTTCAGATTATGATTGTTTTATTTTAATTTGTGCAGAATGATTTTATGATGCTTTCATCTTTGTACACGTGCTTAAATATTTTTGATTTAAAAAATAAAGAAGTTGAAGCCATATGGCCCAGAAGGCACAGGAATATCCTGGCAGGGACCTGGCGACTGGAATAAACCACACAGGCCTGGGCCATCAGGTGTTCCACTCTGTCCATGGGCAAAAGGCCATGTCCTGGGCGGTATCCAGAACTGCTCCTATGTACTGGAGGTGCTAGCAAGGAGAGAGGCAGGGCTTCGGCTGAATGATGGTGATCTCCAAGGCATGAAATAAATGGAAGGTGTATTCCGGGGTCTGGATCAGATGGTCCCTGGAGGGTGCCGCCAAAAGGCAATTGTCCAGTTAGGGGAACACATAAAAGCCCCACCTCCTCAGGGCCGCCGCCACCACTGCCAGGCACTTGGTAAAGACCCTGGGGACTGAGGAAAGGCAAAAAGGGAGGGCCTAGAATTGAAAATAGGCTCTCTGAAACTGGAAAAGTACACATCCTGCATATCCAGAGAGCAGAGCCAATCCCCCCGGTGCAGGTGGGGCAACAATTACTGAAGGGTGACCAGCCTGAAACATTTGTACTCTATTTACAATTTCAAATGACTCAGAACCAGGATGGGCCGCAGATCTCCGGTCTTATCGGGGATGAGGAAGAAGTGGGAGTAGAAGCTCCTTCTCCACTGAGTCGGAGAGACAGGCTCTATGACTCTGTTTTGCAGAAAAGCCTGAATTTCCACCCAGACTAGGGGCAGGTGAGCTTGGGGGAGGAGGGTGGTTAAGAGGAATTTTCTGGAGGATTTTCTGGGGGCCATTCTTGAAACTTTAGAGTGTGGCCGTGCTCTATGATCTGTAGCATGAGTTGTCTATGGTTATATCCTGCCACCTGTCGAGGTGAAGGGAGAACCGACCCCAACAGCCTCCCCCAGAATCCTTTCTGGATGAGGGGGGCTTTGGCTAAGGAGTCAGGAGGTAGGAGTGTGCACCAGTAGGGCAACCGCGGGTGCTTTGGCAGAAGAGGCTGACGCTGCCTCATGCTTGCCCTGACCTTTGGCAGGTGGGCGGGAGCATTTGTGGGAGGAGTGGTGAAAAAAGGACCCTGTCTTAGGTTGGGTGTGGTACAGCAAGTTAATGGACCAGAGGGCACAGCCTGACTCCTGGAGGGTGGAAATTATATCCTGAACATCCCCTCCAAAGTGGATGGAGTCCCGAAAGGGGGCATCCAAACTGCTGGACTGCACATCTAAGGCAAAACTGGATACCTGGAGCCACGAATAACGCTGGAGGCAGACACCAGAGGCTGCTCCCCTGCCCGAGGCACCCACAGCATCACAGGCAGCCTGAAGAACTGGGGCGCAGTGCAGTTATACGTAACATAATGGAAACATCTCTTTACTCTTGAAGATAATTAACAATGGCTCACACCCCAGTTAAATGGGTTTCCTGGAACATAAATGGTATTCACTCCCCTGTTAAGAGGCAGAAAGTCCTAGACCATCTAAAATGGGAGGGAGCGAGGACAGCCTTCCTTCAGTTGACCCAACTCGACCAGAGACTGACAAACTTAGGATGGGATGGGTCTCCCAAGCATTAGGCAGCTCACATAATTCCAAGAGCAGGGGGTGGCCATTCTAATACACAAGAATGTCCCTTCCAAAGTGACATCTGACACAAAAGGTCGAAATGTGTTTGCATGTGGCACACTGCAGGGTCAAGATATCACTATGTGCAAGGCATATGGCCCCAATCAGGCAGATGTTATCTTTTTTACTGAACTTGCTGAAGGGCTAGTGGAAAACTAGAAAGGGCAGCACATCCTCAGAGGCAATATGAATGTGGTGCTGGATGAGTTCCTGGACAGGTCAAAGGCCCCAACAGGCCCCCCCCCGCGCTGCAACAGCGCTACAGAGGCTGACAAGAAACATGGGTCTCATGGACATATGGTGCCTTGTGCATCCTGCTGATAGGGACTCGTCTTTCTTCTCTCCCCCCATCAGTTGTACTCCAGGATAGACCTCTGGCTAACCCTGATGCAGTGGAAGCCATAGATACTGGGTGCCCAGACCACACACCAGTATCCTTTACCTGGCTACCGGTGGCCCCTGATAATCAGTCTAGTAGATAGTGGCGATTCAACACCTTAGTTCTGAAGGACACCACCTTCAAATCTTCACTACAGTCAAACACTGCAGTCTTCCTGCAGGTCAACAAGAACGGTGAAATGTCCGCAGCCACCCACTGGGATGCCCTCAAAGCACACATTCAGGGATGCTGCATCAGCTATGCCTCTCATCTGGGAAAGGTAAGTGCTGAAGAGATGGAGGAACAACTGCAGAGGCTCAAAGACCTGCAGAAGAAATACAGGGAAACAAAGAAATGTACCCCCGCTCTTCTGGCTGACATTACGGGAATCAGTTATAAAATCAAGATGCACCTGCATTAAAAGGCCCTTTTGGGAGTCTGGAGAAAAACTAGGTAGGCTGCTTGCCTATCAACTCAGAAGGTGCCAGGAGAGATCCAAGATTCCAGGCATCAGTGGCTGCACAGGCAGAACCCTGACAGACCCTCAAGACATAAATACTATGTTTATAGACCTCTGCAAATGCCTCTATATGCAGGAGGAGTCCCCGACACATGACATGGCTGACTTTACAGACCCATTAGATCTCCAGAAGCTCACAGCGCAGCTTGAAGAAATACTAGACAGACCCTTTACAGTGCAGGCACTAGAAGCCACATTAAAGAAAAATGCCAGTGGGTAAGGTGCCGGGGATTGGTGTGATGGCCTGCCCACGGAACTTCTGTACTCCTTCAAGGATCAGCTAATAGACCCACTATAGGATGCACTGGAGGAGGCTTGCCAGACAGGACCACTACCAGGCTCCATGCAAACCGCCACTATCTCTCATATACTGAAGTCGGGTAAGGACCCGATGGTATGCAGTAGCTACCGGCAGATATCACTTGCAAAAATGATGGCACTGTGTTTGCAAGAGGTCCTTCCAATACTAATCAACAGACATCAGGTGGGCTTCATTCCCCACCATAAAGGTGCAGATAACACCAGAAGACTGCTCAATCTCCTCTGGAAAGGTCTCACCCCCATCCCCGCTGTCCTTGTGTCACTCAATGAGAGAAAAGCGTTCAACAGGGTGTAATAGGCATTCCTATTCCATAGCCCGAGAGCCTTTGAAATTGGGGAAACCTATATCCACTAGGCGCAAATACTGTGCAACACAGCGCATGCTAGGATTATCACAAATTCCATGCAGTCTGCAGCCTTCCCCTAAGCAGAGGCACCAAGCAAGGGTGTCCACTGTCACTGCTGCTGCTGTTTGTTTTAGCCCTGGAACCCCTGCTCCAGACTATAAGCCAGTACAAGAGCATCCATGATATACAGTTAGGGGGTGAGCAAAGTCTTAGCATACGCAGATGACATCTTGCTCACGCTGACACATCCTGAAGCATCGGTCCCAGAAACTCTGCCTGTTAAGAGTGCTATGGCCACTTGTCAGGTTGTAAGACGATTGTGGCCAGATCCCATATATTTGCCTTGAGCCCTACACCTATGGTTCTACAAAGCTTCCCATGGGGGCTACACCCAGTTCAGGACCATATAACACACTTGGGGGGGGTCTCAAATTCAGCTGGTCAGTTAAAGAGCTAGGCAAAGTTAACCTGCCCCCACAGTATACTGCAATTGATCAAGAACTAGCCAGGTGGAGCAAACTGCATCTCACACACTGGGGGAGGGTGCAGGCACAAGATGATGGTAACCCCAAAGATCCTGTACCTCTTGAGCAACCTCCCTATCACCCTCAAGCCAGACCTCTTCAAAGGGGACCACTCAAACATGTTGGCGTTCCTCTGGGGCAAAGGCCCAAAGCGGCTCAGCTTTAATAAACTTAAACAACCAGGTTACAAAGGGGACCTTTACCTACAAGACTTTGTGCGGAAGCATGAGGCCCACCTGTTAGCGCAGCTAGCTCAGACCTCTCCCAAAAATATGAGCCATCCTCAGCCGAAGTGGGCAGATTGTAAGGCTACTTTTCTTGGCACTGATCTCTCTGGACTGTGCAATCCATTTCAGTGACCTTCCTAGGCACCTGAGAGACCGACAAACTATAACAGCTACAGTAACAGCCTGGAGGAAATGGGCTCAGTGCTAGGAATGCAGTTGTTCCTGTTCAGCTACCTTTCCTCTGTGGAAGAAAAAACACCTTATAATAGAGGGGAAGCCTATCTTCTGGAACTCTTGGGCCACTAAGGGAATATGCCAAATGGACCAAATGGAGCACTTACTACACCCAGAGGCAGGCCACCTCTGATCTTCTGGCCAGTTACAGGAAGTGTACAAACTTGGCAAGCACCAGCACTGGTGGTTTTTGCAGCTGTGGCAAGCCTTGGATACGGTCGTAGGCCACGCTTTTCAAAAGCAGGGGTGTCAACACTATAGAAACCCACATCCCCCTCAGCACTTCCACCCCAAATGGAAGTCACATCTATAAATTCTTGTTACGTATACCGAAAACCCTACTGAGGCCCTCAGGACTAGGTAGTCAAGTGAACTGATCTCCGAGATCTCTCAATAAATGTGGCACAGAATTTGGGCCAATCTCCGCACAGCTGATCGAGACACTTGCAATCGGTTTATACAGTTTAAAATCCTCCACCAGTGGCACAGAATGCCACAATGGTTACACAAATGAGGACTGATGCCTACTGAAAAATGCTGGAGATGCGAGGCAGCTACAGGCACAATCACACACACATTCTGCGGTCCTGACCAAAGCTGGGTTCCTACTGGCAGAAGGTCCAAGAAGTTTGCAGTGTGGCCACAGACTGCAAGTTGCCCTATCTGCACCCATCATGATGCTAGGTTGCTTCTCCTTGGTGCACACAAGGTGGCTACTATGGTCCCTAGTAGTGGCTAAAAAAATACTCCAGAGGCAGTGGTGGAAGCAGCAACCCCAGACTACACAGAATGGCTCACAGAGCTAAAGAAAGCAGCCAGTTTTGAACAGGTGCACCACAGAAAGGCAATAAAAACAGATTACTCACCTGTAACAGTAGATCTTCCGCGGAGTGGTCTCTTGCAGCAGGTAATACATTTGGGTCGTCGCTAGAGGTCCCTGTGGCACACGGCAGCTCTTCTAGCAGTCTTTTCCAGGGGCCGCCCACACATGACATCAGCTTATTGTTTCCTATATAGGTGTGGGTGGTCCCTGGTATCCTCAGTTCATTTTCTTGCCATCTTCAGCTCGCACACAGCAGCTAGTGCAACTTCAGCAGCAGTCATCGATAAGAATTTGAGCAACGACGAATGTCCAAAGAATCTACAAGCAAGATAACGCTATTTCGTTCTTGCCGTTGAGGTAGAAAGATCTACCGCACCGACAACCACACCACTTTTGTAAAGTGTCTGGGACTCGCACACGACACCACTCCCTGCATACATTGCCAGGATTTCAACCAGGCAACATGTCGATGATGGCTGCAGGAAATCAAAAAACATTTAATGGAGCAGAAATTGTCTCTCATGGAGAATCAGGGGGCTCATCCCAAGAGCTCCCCATCCACTGATTCTCATAAACGGCACAAAAAGGAGAAGTCCTTTTCAACCTCCGTGCCTAAATGCTCATCGACAGCCACCATTACAGGTGCCCCACCATTGACAATGCGTTCTCAGACTGCCTCCTCGTCGATGGGTGGTTATACCCTCTCATCAACAGCGCTTTCCAGCGCATTGACAGCAGTCTATGATGACCCTCTCGTGGGTTCCTTCGACATCCCATCAATGGGAGCTCCTCTCCCATTGATGGGGATGTCCTTTTCACATCATAATACCATTTCCCCAGAGGATCCATCGATGAGGGGCCACATTCCAGTGGGGAACCCTACTGCATTTGCCATGCATTCCACCCCTCCACCCTCACAGGTGTATACTCACAGGTGCCAGGCGGACAGGGATCGGGACCCTGGACTTTACCACCCAGGGACAAGACCTGCTCAGGCTATGCGTCCAATCCCCTTGGTTTCTCAGAACCCCCCCCATTCCCAACTGGACATCATTTCAGTAGTACAGCAGATCTTGCATGCCATATGGCATACTCAGCCCTCCAATCCAGGAGTGCCGGAGCCACCCATCCCGTTCCCCTACTCCTCCACCTAAACGCTTTCAGGGTGACAGGGACCCTTTACCACCATAGTCATCTCCCTCGTATGTGGTTGACAACCTATCAGATGAGGCTGAATTTCCAGTAGATTTTACTGGAGATCTGGAGAAAGAAGAATTTCAGGACATGGATTTCCAGCCCCAGTCTCCCCTCTCAGATATTTCCTCCTTAAACAAAGATTTATCCAGGCAGGCGGCTGCCTATCCTCCGGATGACCCATCCTTCTATGAGATGATGGTCCAAATCCAGAAAATCATGGGATTCTCCACTACCGAACATGACAAACAACATAAGGATATGGCAGACTATCTAGAGTTACCAGAGAATCCGGTCTTAGTGGTACCCCCCACTAATCTAGACCTACCCAAATCCTATGCTTGCAGCCTAGAACCAGCCTTCCACTGTTATGACTATTCCCTGCAAGGTGGATTGCCTCTACCAGGCTCCGCTGGATTATCCTTTTCCATCCACTACTCCTGAAGTGGATTCAGTAGTGATTGCTGCCACTCATGATTGTACTAAACGACCGAAACACATGAGCTCCTTACCTCCTGATAAAGATTCACGAAGGATAGACTATCTGGTAAAAAAAGGTATTCCAAGCATGGATCTCAGAATCCAAAATTATATGGGACATATGGTCAAATACCAGTGTACACTCTGGTCCTCTGCCACTGAATTAGTCGATAAATCCCCTTCACAAGAAAGGGAACAATTACTGGCTACGATATCTACTGGGAACTCTTATTTCCTGACACCTACTTCATTCAGGATATGACGCAGTCAATACCTCGGCCCGCATGTCAGCAACCAGCATTACCCTGCGTCGACATGCATGGCTTTGTATCTCAGGTTTTACACCTGATGTACAACATAGAGTGGTCAATGCCCCCTTTAATGGGTCCAACCTGTTTGGTCCAGGTACCCAAACACTGACAGATGACCTCCAATCTTCAGGAAGAACTCTACATATGGTGCACTGCATGTACCATACCTACCAGCCACCATACCATCCTCAATCCTCTTTCTATTCCAAAAGAGGTGGAAAATACAGAGGCTCACATAAGGGCAGATTCCGACGGCATTCCCAGTCTACCAGAACCAACACCTCTGTCGCCAAAGGACTCCCGCTTCCACCCTCCTGGTGGAGCTGGTCAGCCTACCTCCCAGTGACCAACTGGGGCTCTGTCCACGCTTCCTCAACCAGACCTCGGAAGCTGTGGGCGGTCGTTCTGCCCTCCACTTGGAGGCCTGGAAAATTATCACATCAGATGAGTGGGTACTTCAGATCAGAGGGGTCACACTTTGGAACTACTTTCCAGGCCTCCCCCTCATCCCCCCGCTCCATCCATTACCCACCCGACCATATTCCTATCCTCCAGGAGGAACTGCAGGCTCTCATAACCAAGAAGGCTATTTACCCGGTACCCCCTGCAGAACACCAAAAGGGGTTTTACTCCGTCTTCCTGGTACCCAAATGAACTGGGGATCTCAGACCAATACTGGAACTCAGACAATTAAACCTGTATGTCCAGTACAAATGGTTCCGCAATGGTCACCCTAAATTCCATCATGCCAATGTTGAAACAAGGGGACTGGCTATGTGTCCTAGATATGAAGGATGCCTACCTACATATCCCTATCCATCCTGCCCACCACAGGTTCCTTCGTTTTCACCTGTTGGGTCAACACTACCAATTTCGAGCACTCCCGTTCGGGCTCTCATCTGCCCCAAGTGTGTTTACTAAGTGCCTAGTGGTAGTAGCAGCAGCTCTATGTCAGGAAGGGCACTTTGTCTTCCCATATCAGTTCCTTGCTTGCCCCCCTCTTTCTCTCCATCCCAACCCTCAGCCTGTCATACTAAATTAACCCTGACTACCTGCCCATTTGACATTATATATTACTTGCCTCTTTTCTCCCGAGTGCCTGCAACTTCCTTAACAAATACTCTCAAAATTGCACAGTTTTGTGCATGGTTCCAGCACAAGCACTATACTGATGTCTGTCTTCTAATGTATGATGTCTATCACCTGTATATGCGTATTATTACTGTAAAAAGTTAGCGTCTTTACTGCTCCATATGACTGTAACTTGTTCAACTGTATTATTGTTTGTACGCCGCAGGTCCACCTTGTAAATGAGCTTGCTCAATGGTGTCCGCCTGGATAAATAAAGATGTTGATTGATTGATTGATATCTGGATGACTGGCTCATCAAGGCAGAGTCGAAAGCCTCTCTGCTTTTCTCCCTAGAAGCAACCCTAACTCTGTTCTATGCTCTAGGGATTACAGTCAATTAGCCGAAGTCCAATGCAACCCCTTCACAATCGCTCTGATATATAGACGCGATCCTAGACACGGTCTCCGCCAGGACCTCCCAGGACCTCCCAGCCAACAGACAAGACAAGCTTGTATCTGTGGCATTTCAGATACAAACTCAGAAAGTAGTCACAGCTAGGAGCCAGCCCAGTGATGCTGAGGGTTGAGGTGCTGGTCGCCACACCTTGCACCACACCGGAGACCCTGGTTCAGGATCGAGCTCGGGTTGGCGGGGGTCAGCCGGAAGGGAGACGGATCGAGCATCCCAGGGACTGGACTGGGGAATGACTAACCACGGCTCTGCTGGTTCCTGGTGGTGGCTGGGGGTCGGTGCATGCGGCAGTTTGAGTGGGGATGGTGCGGGCAGTCATTAGTGCCACTGCACGCCCGAGCCAGGGGAAAGGGGACTTAACACACAAAAATCCTCGGCATGCTACATGAAGGATGGTCTGCCAGTGCCGTGCCACTCTGACTCCGGTTGCTCCCCCTGGATCCTGACCCGCAGCTTCCGCGGTGGTGGGGGTACCCGCCGTGATGCAGCCGCAGTGTAGAATGGAGGAGGGGGTTGAGCATTGTACTTGGAGTGGCGCGGGGGCTGTGAGACCAGACGGATTGGGGGAACCATAGGTACCACCCCCCCAGCCGTAGAGGAAATAAATAACATACAAAAAAAAAATAAAATAGTCACAGCCAATTGCATGTTACGTCTCCTAGGACACATGGCTGCCACCATCCCTACGGTAGCCTTTGCCTGTCTTCATATCAGACCAGTCCAGTGGGTTCTCCAAAACCAGTGGTCTCAAAGAACAGGAAATTTTGAAGACAAAGTCACTCCCACGTTGCAGTCCGCCCTAGTAAGGTGGACCCTCCGAGCCAACCTATATCAAGGCATGCCCTTCCAATCTCTCTCACCCCAGCAGACATTGACCATGGATGCATCCCTGGAAGGGTGGGGTGTGCACCTGGGCCCTTACAGGACACAAGGCAAGTGGACCAATTCCATTTCTCATCCCTGCATCAATCTTTTGGAGCTGAGGGCAGTTTGCTTAGCCCTCCAGGCCTGTCAACCTCACCTGTCTCCAGGACTGTTGCCGATTCAGTCAGACAACACCGCAGTAGTATTTTACCTCAAAACACAAAGAGGTACGAAATCCTGTACTCTATGCAAAGAGATGGCAACACCTTGTACTGATAGCCATCCACCTACCAGGACATCACAACCTCCAGGCCAACTTTCTTAGTTGCCAGTTGTCCACACACAAAAGTACAGTTACGTAAGAACTTACCATAACAGTAGATCTTCGAGAGAGGCTCTTGCAGTAGGTAATTACATATAGGACTGACGCCGGCAGGCGGCAGGACCCCACGGAAAAATTTATAGCTAGCAGTCCCTGGCTAGAGACCTCCCCCACATCAGGTGACTGGCGTCAGGAGACGTCGGTATAAAGGGGTGGTCCTGGACGCCTGCCTTCCAGTTCTTTCCCGCCACAGGCCGAAAGAGGCCAGACGAGAGAGGAGCGGATATTTCTTTATATGGAAAAGGAGCTGAAAAAGCCTATGGGGATGGAGAGCGGGAAGGTATTACCTACTGCAGGAGCCTCTCTCGAAGATCTACTGTTACGGTAAGTTCTTACATAACTGTACTATCTTACTTCAAGAGGGCTCTTGCAGTAAGTAATTACATATAGGACTGAATCCCAAGCAGTCTGGAACAAAGAAAGGCACCGGGAGGAGGAAACTACTCCAAGAAGTAGCTCTAGCCGTGCAAGCCTCAAGACAGGAGGCCTTGCAAAACAGCTAGCCCAAGCCTGCTCTACGGCGAGAGGCACATCCAAACTGTAGTGTTTCGTAGGTATAGACTGGAAGTCCAGGTGGCGGCAGCGAAATGTCTGCTGCAGACACATTCTTGAAACAAGCTGCAGAGGCAGCCACTCCCTTGTGGAGTGGCCTCTGACTTGACCCGGGAGGGTCTTGTGATATTTGTCATAACAGAAAGTGATGCAATGAGCCAACCACTTAGACAGGCATTGCTTGGAAACAGCAATGCCTTCCCTTTTATGCGCAAGAGAGACAAACAATTGGTCCGTCTTTCTGTGATCCTTGGTCCGGTTGGTGTAGTATCTCAGAATCCGGTGAACATCCATAGTATGGAGTAAATATTCCCCTTGATTAGAGTACTGCGTAAAAAAGGCAGGTAGCTCTATGGACTGATTTAAGGTAGACCCTGCTACTACTTTAGGTAGAAACTTAGGATTCATGTG
Source organism: Neoceratodus forsteri (assembly GCA_016271365.2). Classification (NCBI taxonomy): domain Eukaryota; kingdom Metazoa; phylum Chordata; order Ceratodontiformes; family Ceratodontidae; genus Neoceratodus; species Neoceratodus forsteri. The sequence continues at coordinate 384,257,364 of CM028134.1, read as the reverse complement.
AAGAGCAACTCGTTCCTTGTGAAAAATCAAGTAGGGGATTTTACACATCAGGGCCTGGAGCTCGGAGATTCTTTGAGCCGAAGTAATGGCCACCAAGAAGAGTGTCTTCCACGAAAGAAACTTCAAATCTGCAGAGGCTGCAGGTTCGAAGGGAGGAAGGGTAAGTTTCTCGAGAACAAAATTCAAGTCCCAAGGGGGGCAGGAGTACGGATGGGGGGCCTCAGATGGAGAACCCCTCTGAGAAAGGTCTTGGAGACCTCCAGTTGAGCAAAAGCCTTGTTTGCAAAGGGAACATGATAGGCCGAGATGGCCACCATGTGTACCTTCAAAGAGGAATGGCTGAGACCCAGGTCGAACAGATGACGTAGATACTCCAGCAGAAGCCCAGCTGAACAGGAGAAAGGTTCCACGTTCTTGGAGGCGGCCCAAATAGTGAATCTTTTCCACTTCATGGCATAAGGGGATCTGGTGGAGGATTTTCTGGCCTCCACTAAAACTCCGCCACTTTGGGAGACACACCAAAACGGGATTGGGCTAGGTCTGCAGGAGCCATGCATGCAGTTGAAGGGATTTGAGGCCTGGATGGACCAGGGTCCCTTGGTCCTGGGTCAACAAAACTCGACATAGAGGAAGAGGAAGATCCTCTGAATATTGTTGTAGAAGAGAGAACCAGATTTGCCTGGGCCAGAAAGGAGCGATCAGAATCATTCTCGCTCCTTCTGAAGCTAGTTTCTGCAAGACTCATGGGATAAGAGGAATTGGGGGAAAGGCATAGAGGAATCTGTCCTTCCAGTCTAGAGACAGAGCGTTGTTCCAGAAAGCGCCTTGCTCTGGAACGAGCGAGCAGAAGGTGGGAAGTTTTGCGTTTTGGGGAGATGCGAACAGGTTGACCTGTGGTGTTCCCCAAAGTTGGAAGATATTGTCTAGGACCCCTTGGTCCAGTTCCCACTCATGAGTCAGAGCAGAAGAGCGACTTAACTCGTCTGCTAGGGTGTCGTCGACTCCTGGAACGTGAATTGCCGTGAGGTGAAGGTCGAGTTGTGTTGCCCAATCCCAAACCCTCATTGCCTCCCTGCATAGAGGGCAGGACCGAGTTCCTCCCTGCTTGTTGATGTACCACACTACGCACATGTTGTCCGTCTGGAGAGCTAAGTGGCCGGGAAGGATGTATTGGTGAAGGGCTTGGAGAGTGTACAACACTGCCCGAAGCTCGAGCACATTGATGTAGAGAGCTTGTTCTAGCTTGGACCAGGAGCCCTGGGTACGATGAGGGCCTAGATGGGCTCCCCAACCTTCGCCTGAGGCATCTGTGGTTAGAGTCTGGGAGGGGGGAGGATGAAAGAAGGGAACCCCCCCCCCGAAACAGGTTCTCTCGAACCATCCACCATTGTAAGTCTCGCATCATCGGCGATGAGATCAGAACTGAGTGATCTAGGTCGTCCACTAGTTGATCCCACTGAGAGCGTAGAGTCCACGGAGATATCCTCATGTGGAGTCGAGCGCAAGGGACCGTCGGGATAGCAGCCGCCATGAGCCCGAGAAGGCGAAGGACCAACCTCGCCGAGACCATCCTGTGATCGGATAAGAGACTTATCTGGGTCTGAAGGGAGGCCGCCCTGTCTGGAGGCAGGAAGGCCTTGCCCATGGTCGTAACGAGGATCGCCCCAATAAACTGTAGCCTCTGGGAAGGGTCCAGATGAGACTTGGAATGGTTGATGGTAATACCCAGGCAGGCAAAAACCTGCTGGGTGAGGGAGAGGAAAACGCAGGAGTTCCTCCCTGGACGAGGCCGCCAGGAGCCAGTCGTCCAGGTAAGGGAACACCTGTACTCCCTTGGTACGCAGGTGGGCCGCCACCACTGCCAGGCATTTGGTAAATACTCGGGGGGCCGAGGATAGACCAAAAGGGAGCGCCATGAACTGGTAGTGGTCCCCCTGGAACGCAAAACGAAGGTATTTGCAATGAGATGGGCGAATGGGAATGTGCAGATAAGCATCCTGCATATCCAGGGCACAAAGCCATTGACCCGGCTGGAGGAGGGGCAGAAGGCTCTGCAGAGAGAGCATCCTGAACCTTTTGTACTCTACATAAAGATTCAGGGAAATGAGATCTAAAATCGGTCTGAGATCTCCCGTCTTCTTTGGAACCAGGAAGAAATGGGAATAGTAACCCGTCCCCTGAAGATGAAGGGGGACGGGCTCTATCGCTTGCTTCAGCAGAAGAGCCGAGATTTCCTCCTGGACCAAAGGAAGGTGTTCCCGTAAATATGACGACTTCAGAGGGGGGGTGGCGGAGTGGTTTCTGAAGAAACTCTATGGAGTGTCCTTCTGCTATGAGCTGGAGCACCTAAGAATCCGTGGTTATCCTCTCCCATCCCAGAAGGTGGATGGAAAACCTTCCTCCTACCGGTTCCTCCGGGGAGTCCGGAGGCAATGGGAGAGGAAAGGAGTCAGGTGGTGTGGGGCAGCGCCGCAGCTGAATCACCCGCTGCTTTTTTGGGCGGGGGGGCTTAACAGCCACAGGGGCCCGACGTTTTGTGGCCCACCTTCCCTGGGGTATCGCCTTTGGCAGATTCCGTCTGCGAAAGGGATGGCGCTGCTGCTGATGGGGATGGTACATGGAATCAACTGATTTCAGAGCCGTCCCCTTCTCTTGCAAATCAGTAATGATGTCCTTGACATCACCCCCGGAAAGGCACCGACCCCCGGAAAGGTGCTTCCTGGATAGCAGATTGCACCTCCGGACCAGACCTGACACGCGAGCCAAACATGACGCCATAGGGCTCACGGCAAAGCTGATTCGCCCAGCAGTGTCCACTGCGCCGCATGTCCCATTTAGTATGTGGCGACTGGCCTAACGGCAGAGCGGACGAGATCAGCCAACTCCTGTTTGACTTGGGAGTCAGGCAAGGAGTCCAGCTTGGCTTCCACCTAGTAAGGATGGCCTTCTGGTAGTCCCCATGTGGCCGACATAGTTCAGGGCCCTAATCCCAGTGTGTAGGAAGCGTAAATCTTTCTCCGTGCTGGTCAGAAGGCGAATTCCTTATCAGGAGGTGACAGGCTAAGATGTTTTAAGGTTCATGGACTGGCCGTGGCGGGCGCTAATCACGACCCGAGTGGCGACGAGGGTGAGAATCCAGGAAATCAACACCCTCTGGAGCCTGATATAGCCTGTTCGACTTCCTAGGAAGTGGGGTTAAGGCCGCCGACTGTTTCCATATCGTGGTCACAAGGTCGGCGTGAGGCTCTATCCAGGGTGGCACTAATCTAGGAGCTGTCACGGGCAGATCCAGATGTTCAGCGAGTTTCAGACGTTGAGGATCTTGTTCCAAAGAGCACCACTGATGAACCTCCTGGATTTTTCTAAGCAACTCCGTAAAAGAAGGATCCTCCGGAGATTTCGGAGGAGTCCTTGACCAGGGCTTTGACAGAGAGCGAGGCTCGTTGTCTCTCTCGGAGCAGCCGTCGGAAGAGTCCGAGAGTGAAGAAGAGGATGAAGAAGAGCAAGACTCCCTTTCCCGACCTGGGGGGGGGGGACAGGTCCCTTGGGGGGTCCCCGGGGACACATGACCTGCCCCTCTCTGGATCCAGACGGAAGAACCCTGGAGTCCGGAGGTGGTGAGGGAGTGTGCCGCCTGGGGCGTACAGGAACCTGGGATGGCACTGTCGCCGGAAGGCGGCTCTCGACCTCTTTGGTGAGCTGAGCCTTGGCCTCAGCCCACCAGGAGGCCAGAGTCTCCTACAGGTCCACCGGCGGCCGTGAGGGCAGTGGAGGAGGTGGCGGATAAGAATATGGGCTATACCCATATGGAGCGTATCCAAAACCCGGCTGCGGGTAACCCGGCATCAGGTACTGAGGCATCGAGTACTGCGGCGCCGGATACAGTGTTCCCGGGTACACCGGTGTTGAATAAGACGGCGAATACCCGGAAGCCAGGGGGGCCGCCTGAGCAGACGGCCCGGCTGTGAACCTCATGGGCGGGTCCGTAGCGGAGAGCCCGGAGGATGGAGGGTCCGATGGGAGCAGGAAATCTCCCTGAGTCGGTAAGGCCGACATCAGGGCTGATGGCGGAGGCCCTGACGCCGGAGGTACCGACGTTGGAGGGGCCAGCGTCCGGGGAGCCGATGTCAGGTCCGTCGCTCCAGATGGAGGAAGGACTGCGGAGGCAAAATCCTCAGTTTCGCCTGGGCGGAGGGAAAAGTCCCGGTTCAGGTTAGGTACTCTGGCTCTCCAGACGGCAGCAAAGGCTGCGGTGAACCAGGAACGACAGACGTTAGGGGGGGGTCCGTCGGTTCCCTCGCCGGCCGGACGTCGGACGAGCTGACGTGAGGCGTCGAGGCGAGCTCTCAGCGGGTGCCAGAAGAGCCGATGTCCGACTTACGCGAGCTATCACCGGAGACAGGTCGAGAGGAGGGGTCGGCCTGGTCCAGTGGGGAAGAAGCCGCGCGTCGCCCTGGAGGGTCGGATGTCTTACCAGCCCTCTCCGGGCAGACGTCAGAGGAGCAGACGCCCGGCTTACCAGAGTTGCCCACGATGGTAGGCTGCAAGCCTGCGGCGAACCAGGCGGAGGCCTCCAACCTGGGCGCCCGCAGGCCAGCGTGAGCCCAGCCCAGGCGGGTGGACGCGCCTCAGAAACCTCCGAGGCGGCCGTCGAGGAGCGATCCCCCGGAGGGAATGTTACCTGCGTGCCCACGTCTCCCTCGAGGAGCCTTTGTCCCGGTGCCTCTCCTTGTCCTTCTTCTTTGGATGGCCTTTGGGGGAAGTGGACGCCTGCCTTATCTTTTTAAGCTCCTTCTCCATAGAGCTCATTTTCTTCTTAACAATATGGGCCTCCAGGGATTGCTGCTGTCTTTTGCGGGTAGCTGCATTAAAACTAAGGCAATGCTGGCACTTCTCGACCTGATCAGGGCCTAGGCAGAACAGGCACAGGGAGTGGCCGTCCTTGTGCGGTAGTTGGATGCTGCATGAATCACACTTGTTCTTGTGCTTGGAGCATGTAGGGGATGACATACACTGACGTTAGTCGAAAAAATAAAGATTTTTCGATAAAAAAAAAAAAAACGGCGAAGGTAGGGCTGATGAAGCACGAACTTTTCCGTGAGGCACTGCACAAGCTAACGGCGGGAAAGAACTGGAAGGTGGGCGTCCGGGACCGCCCCTTTATACTGACGTCTCCTGACGCCGGTCACCTGACGTGGGGGCGGTCCCTCGCCAGGGACTGCTAGCTAGAAATTTTCCGTGCAGGTCCTGCTGCCGCCAGTCCTATATGTATTACCTACTGCAAGAGCCTCTCGGTAAGATCGGACACTTCTTTCATCTGTGGGGGACCCCACAACTGGATCAGTTTGCCTTCCCAGATACTAATCCATTAACCCGAGCAAAAAGGGATGGTCTATAGATGCCCTGTCCCAAGCATGGACAGGACTCTTCTTATATGCTTTTCCCCGTCCCACTCCTGCAACGGACTCTACTGAAATTACAACTGGAACCTGCCATAATGATCCTCATAGCCCCTCTGTGGCCTCGATAGGTATGGTTCCCCCTCCTTCAACAGTTCTCAGTGGAGGATCCCGTTCCGTTACCAATCAGACAAGATCTCTTGACTCAGAATCAAGGGACCCTTCTACACCTCAACCTGAAGGCACTATACCTTCACGCTTGGCTCCTGAGGACGATTTCATAGCACGTTTACAAGTGTCCTCCCTGGTTGCCAATATATTACTGGCTTCACGTAAACCAGCAATCAGGGAAACATATAATGCCAAATGGAAATGCTTTTCCATCTGGGCTGCTTCCCGCTCATTGAATCCCTATTCCTGTCTACTGACAAAAGTTTGGATTACCTGGCCTCAGTTGCCGAGACAGGATTAAGCTATTCCTCTATCAAAGTCAATTTGGCTGCTATTTTGGCCTTCCACAAACCTCTGGATGGCAGATTACTGAATCAACATCTAGCCAACATGTTTCTAAGAGGGATGTTACATATTAAGCCACTTATCAGAAGACCCACTCCTCTGTGGGATCTCAATTTTCTAATAGAGAAATTAACTCTTGACCCCTTTGAACCGGCGGCCACGTGTGACCTCCATTTTCTTTCTTGGAAAAAAATATTCTTAGTGGCTGTCACTTCGGCTTGGCGTATTTCCAAGCTTCATGCTCTCATGTGTAGAGAAACTTACTTGATTTTTCACAGTGGCACTTCGTACCACCCCTGCCTTCCTACCTAAGGTAGTGTCTGAACACACCTTAAATCAGTCTCTGGAGTTACCATAGAAACATAGAGGTTGACGGCAGATAAGGACCGTAAGGCCCATCCAGTCTGCCCATTTCTTTTTCTACCTTATAAATGTGCCATTGGCCCTTGCTCTGTCAGTGGCCCATCTATTCATACTCATCTGTATTGTTCCCTTATGCCTATCCCATGCCTGTTTGAAGCCCTGCACTGTATTCATAGCCACCATTTCCTAAGGTAGGCCGTTCCATGCATCCACTACTCTTTCTGTGAAAAATAATTTCCTCACATTCCCTCTTAATCGGCCTCCATCTAATCTTATGCTATGTCCTCTTGTCCTGCTATTTTTCTTATATTTAAACATGTTAGACTCTTTCACCTTGTTAATGCCCTTAAGGTGTTTGAATGTTTCGATTATACCACCTCTCTCCCTCCTTTGCTCAAGGGTATACATATTGAGCTCCGTTAATCTGTCCTCATATGTCTTCTGATGCAGTCCCTGCACCATTTTGGTTGCCCTTCTCTGGACTGCCTCAATTTGGTTAATGTCCTTGTGAAGGTGTGGCCTCCCAGTACTGCATGCAGTACTCCAGATGGGGCCTAACCAGTGTCTTGTAAAGAGGGATTATTACCTCCCTCTTACGACTTGTGATACCCCTACTAATACACCCTAACATCCCCCTAGCCTTACCTACTGCTTTAGAGGTCTGCAACGGATGATTTCAGGTCATCGGTGATGGTGATGCCCAAGTCTCTTTCTTCCTTTGTGACTGCCAGCAACTCCCCTCCCAGTAGGGTTACCACCTGTCCTGATTTTCGCAGGACAGTCCTGATTTGGGCAGCTGTGTCCTGCAAAAAAACATGAAAAACACTAAATGTCCTGATTTTACAGTAGGAAAAATATTTTCTTAACTTTCCACTAAATGTTCTAGAAAACTACAATAGCTTAACTAAAATACCTTAAGATGATAAGAAACAATAGAATCAACTAAGAAACTACAATACTTAGCCTTAATTCTGATTATGTAGAGAAAACATGTCTGTTGCATCAATCGAGGTTAGGTATTGTCCTGTGAAAAATCATGTTTCAGTAAGAAATGTCCCACTTTGGGCTTCTTAAAAGGTGGTAACCCTACCTCCCAGCCTATAGGTGGCTTCAGGGTTTCTCTTCCCTATGTGCATGATCTTGCACTTCTTTGCATTAAATCCCAGTTGGCACTCTTCTGACCATTTTGCTAGTTTATCCAGATCTCTTCTCATTCTGCCCACTCCATCTGGATCATCTACTCTGTTGCAGATCTTGATGTCATCTGCAAAGAGACAAGCCTTACCCACTAGTCCATCTGCAATGTCACTAATGAAGATATTGAAGAGGGCTGGCCCCAGGACTGATCCCTGAGGTACCCCACTTGTGACATGCATCTCTTCTGACTGTATACAATTTACCACCACTCTCTGTTTTCTGCCTGTCAAGCAGTTTGGCACCCAGTTGACCAACTTCTGACCCACCCCGAGCCTACCCAGCTTATTTATCAATCTTCTATGTGGAACAGTGTCGAAAGCTTTGCTGAAGTCAAGGCAGGCAACATCAACTGCTCCCCCTTGGTCCACCACTCTGGTTACCCAAAGAAATCTATGAGGTTAGTTTGACAGGACCTTCCTTTTGTAAACCCATGCTGTCTTGGATCCTGTGCCCCTATGGATTCCAGGTGTTGCACTATCCTTTCCTTAAGGAGTGCCTCCATAATCTTGCCCACTACTGAGGTAAGACTGACTGGTCTGTAGTTCCCTGCCGCCTCCCTGCTACCACTCTTGTGGAGCGGGATCACATGAGCCCTTCACCAGTCTTCTCGGACCTCTCCTGTGCTCAGAGACTCACTAAACAGTTCTGCTAGTTCCACTCTTAGCTCCTTAAGTACCCTGGGATGTATGCCATCAGGTCCCATTGCCTTGTCCACCCTGAGCATAGCGAGCTCTTGTAGGATCCTTTCTATTGTGAAGGGAGTAGTGCTCACCTCCCTCCCCTGTGTCCATGGTGCTGAGCTGTGGGCCCTGCCCTACCTTCTCTTCAGTAAATACTGAGCAAAAGTATCTATTTAGGATAGATGCTTTTACAGGGTCCTCCTCCTCACATGTCCCCTTTTCTCCTTTGAGCTTAGCAATACCCCCTCTGGACTTTCTCCTTTCACTAATGTATCTATAGAAAGTCTTGTCACCTTCTTTTACTGTTCGTGCTAGTGTTTCCTCAGTTTGGGACTTTGCCTGCCTTACTGCCTTCCCTGCTTCCCTTAGGGCAGTTTGGTATGCCTCCCTATCTTCATCCCGCCGTGTTCCCAGTATAGAACACTCCAATCAATGTGAATACCTCTTACATTCATCTTACATCTAGACATCCATCGTATACTATGATACTTTACTAACTGAACAAAATTGATTAGGAAGACTTCTCAACTTTTTGTTACCTTCGCCTCAAGCAGGGAAGGTCTCACAGTCACTAGACGGACCCTCTCCAATCGGCTAGCACACTGTATAACATTTTGTTATTCAAAATACAACAAGCCATTACCAGGACCTGTTCAAGCCAATTCTACCAGAGCTATGGCCACCACTGCGGCCTGCTTTAAAGAAGCCTCTATCACAGATATCTGCAACACAGCTACCTGGTCCACGATTGATACTTTCACAAAGCATTACAACTTAGACATTGCTTCATGCCGTAGGATGGCCTTTGGCCAAGTGGTCCTACAAGGCCTCCTGTCATAATTCCACCCTTTTTGGGTTTACTGCTTGGGATTCATCCCAAGTGTATTACCTGCTGCAAGAGACAACTCCGTGGAAGACAGTACAGTTACGTAAGACCTTACCATAACAGCAGATCTTTGAGGAGTGCCTCTTTCAGCAGGTACGATTCCCTCCGTCCCCCTTCTTCTCAAGGAGAACAAATTCTGGTCCAATAACTTATGGGTTGGGATAGCTATGGTACTTTGGCTTCCCTTTGGTCCTCGCTTAGCAAGCTGAATCTGGTGCGGGAAACTGAGGATACCAAGGACCGCCCACACACATATAGGAAACAGAAAGCTGATGTCATGTGTGGGCGGCCCCTGCTAGAGGAGCTGCCACGCACCACAGTGACCTCTGGTGATGACCCAAGTGTATTACCTGCTGCAAGAGACACTCCTCAGAGATCTACTGTTATGGTAAGGTCTTACATAACTGAACTTTCTAGGAGTGGTATATGTTGTTCATCCACACTGGTTGGCATGCCCCTTTCCCTTTAAATCTTGCCGGATGGTCTGAAAGCTGGCTTGTCCCATCTACCTGGGTAGTATATCCCTCGGCTCCGCCCCTTGACACCAGATCTTGCCCACTTGAAGCAGAGGGTTGTGCATCGAGGCCGTGGAGGTCGGGTGTGTTTGTGTGGATGAACAACATATGCTACTCCCAGAACTACTGTTACAGGTGAGTAACCTGTTTTTCTAGGATTGTGGATATGTTGTTCTAATCACATTGGTTGGCAGACTCCTAGCAGTTCTCCAGGAGGAGGGAGGCAAGGCGTACACCCCCTACTTCGGGAACAGAGATTGGAGAACTGAGGACCCAAAACCAGCATCCCAGCGTGACTCTAGGTTGATGTGGTAATGGGAAATGAAGGTGTTTGCTGACTTCCAGGTAGTAGCCCTGCAGATATCCTGGATAGGGACGTCCTCAGAAGCAGCCACTGATGCAGCGGTATGGCGGGTGGAATGAGTCCTTAGCCCTACGGGAGACTCCCTACCCACCAACCTATAGCAGAGCTCAATGCATGATGTTATCCATCTGCCAATCATCCACTTCCCTGCAGGTCTGCCAGGTGCGGCTTCAGCATAGGTGACAAACAGCTAGCGAACCTCTTCCCGAACTTCAGCCGTGCGCTTCCTTGTCATAAGAGACCATTCGTCTCAGGTCCAAAGTATGAAGCCAATACTTGGCCTCTGAGGTAACTGGGGTAGTACACTGGCAGAGTCATCTCCGGATTCAGGTGAACCTCTGACACCACCTTCGGAAAGAACTTCGGGTTGGGGCACAGGACAACCTTGTCCCTGTGGAAGACCAGATAGGGAGACTCTACAGAGAGTGCTTGGAGCTCCCCAATCCTTCTGCCTGACGTGATAGCCACCAACAAGGTGGTCTTCCACGACAGGTGTGACATCTCATACCTGTGCATCAGTTCAAATGGCTTGCCCAAGAGCTTTGCCAATACCAGCAGTAGCTCTCACAGTGGTGGTGGTTCACGCACCGGAAGGGAAATATGGTTGAGGCCTTTAAAGAAATGCCAGGCCACCTTCTCCTGTGCCACTGTCTGCTGACCAGCCTACCCCCAATAAGCAGAGATGGCTGCAAGATGCACCTTAAGGGTCGTAGACCAAAGACCTCCTTTGGAAAGAGAACAAAGGTAGTCCAGGATGCTAGCCACTGGACAGGACGAACGGTCCAGGCCCTTTCCCTGATATCAAATGGAGAATCTCTTCCATTTGAAGGCATAGCACCTCCTGGTTGACTCCTTCCTAGATGCCTCAACTACATTGAGTACATCGTCGAAGAGACCCAAAGCCTGGAACTCTAGCCACTAAGGAACCAGGCTATCAGGTGCAGGGATTGAAGATCCAGCCCGGGCACACTGGGAGACGCCTCGGGAACCTGATGCTGAGGAGATCTGGATACCAGAACTGGCGAGGCCAGTCTGTGGTGACCAGGATCACCTGTGCCTTGTCTCTCCTGACCTTGAGAAGCACCCTGTGGACCAAGAGAAGTGGAGGGAAGGCACAGAAGAGGCATCCCCCTGCAGCGAGCCCTGATAAGGGGGGCAGGCATGGAACAGCCTCAGCTTTGCATTCTCCCTGGAGGTGAACAGGTCTGCCTGAGGGGTGCCCCACTGGGAGAACAGACTGCGCACTATCTCTGGATGGAGAGACCACTCATGGGACGCCTCGCCCACATGGTTGAGGGCGTCTGCCAGCTGATTTGAGGCTCCTGCCACATGAATGGCTAGGAGATCCGCCTCCAGTCGGCTCACGAGGGTCCAGATGCAGAGAGCTTCCCTGCACAAAGGCCGGGAGTGTGTGCCACTTTGTTTGTCGAGACAGTGTATGGTCATGGTGTTGTCCGTCTGGACCTGAACCACTTGACCCTGAAGGAATGGAGCGAATGCAGTCAACGCTAGCTGAACTGCTCAGAGCTCCAGCAGGTTGATGTGGCATCGGGATTCCTCAGGGGGCCCGTGGACTCTGTGGGTCCCCATGTGGGCACCCCAGCCCGTGAGAGGCACACTGGTCATCAAGATGACCATCGGCTCGGGGCAGACAAACAGGATCCCTTAACGCAGATGTTCTAGGATGGTCCACCATCGGAGAGCATCCCACATCTTCTGGGTCACAGTGACCAGCTGGTCGAAATGACACAGTCGCTGCGTCCACTGGCTGGCTAGCTCCCATTGAAGGGGGCGAATATGCCACCAGGCCCATTGGACCACAGAGGTGCAGGCCGCCATGTAACCCAGAAGTCACAGGAAGTCCCAGGCAGGGCGCAATTACCCAACTAGAAATGATCAGGCAAAGGAGGAGAGAACCTCTGCCCTGTCCACTAGGAGCCTGGCTCTGGCTCAGCAAGAGTCGAGCTATGCCTCAATGAAGCATATCACCTGTGAAGGCACCAGTTCCAACTTGGCCTCGCTGATCAGGAAGCCAAGGCTGAGGCACATTTGGAGGGCCAGATCTCTGGACCTCTCTACCTCTAGTCTGTAGGGATCCGCTATGAGCCAATCGTCAAGACAGGGGTAAACTCTGACCCCTCGATGCCGAAGGTGGGCCGCCACCACTTCAATGCATTTGGTGAAGACCCTGGGGGCCAATGAAAAGCCAAACGGCATGGCTTGGAACTCACAGAGGGTTCCTTCCACCCTGAAATGGAACAGCCTTCAGTGAGATGAATGGATCAGGATGTGAAAGAATGTGTCCTGCAGATCCAGGGAGTAGAAAGTACAGTTACATAAGAACTTACCGTAACAGTAGATCTTCAAGAGAGGTTACTGCAGTAGGTCATCACAGATAGGACTGCGCCCTCTAGCGTCAGGACTGCATGGCAAACTTTTCCTGTAATGTCTGGCGGGGGACCGCCCACCTGGTATCACATGATGGACGTCAGTGTGACCCTATATGGTGGGTGGTCCCCACGCCCATCCTCCAGTTCTCCCGCTGGAGAGCCAAGTAGGATGAAACAGGAGAAAGGATGGAATCCTGTAGCCCAGTTACAGAAATGCTGAAAGAAATGCAAAAACTGGGGGAAGGTGGGAAGGAAAATGTGACCTACTGCAGGAACCTCTCTCAAAGATCTACTGTTACAGTAAGTTCTTATGTAACTGTACTATCTTACTTTGAGAGGGTTCCTGAGGTAGGTCATCACAGATAGGACTGAATTCCAAGCAGTCACTTATAAAGGGACAGAGAGAGTCATGGGAGGAGGAGCAGCTGAAAGAACAAAACAGGGCCTGTATTAGGACAATAGGCCCTGCAGAACGGCCAGGCCAAACCCGGCCCTACGCCTAGCTGTAATGTCCAGACTGTAATGCATCATGAAGGTATGGACTAAACTCCAGGCAGCTGCTGCACAAATCTCCGCTGCAGAAATGTTTCTTAAGAAGGCTGTGGATGCTGCCCTTCCTCAAGTGGAATGACCTCTGACCTCCCCTGGCAGAGATTTGTCATACTTCTGATAACAGAAGTGAATGCAGTTAGTGAGCCACTTGGATAAGCACTGCTGCACCCACGGATCTGGGGGCAAAAGACAAGAAAAGCTGATCGAATTTCCTGGAGCTTTTAGTTCTGTGGTTGTAACAATGCAGGATCCTGTGCACATCCAGCGTATGAAGAAGAGCTTCACCTTTCTTAGAATGGTTAGGGTAATACACCGGAAGTTCAACCGTTTGATTGAGGGTGAACTCTGAAGCCACCTTGGGAAGAAACTTAGGATTGGTTTGTAAGACTGCCTGGTCTTTATGAAAAATAAGATAAGGTTTCTTGAGTCCTTACACATGAGAGCCTGAAGCTCGGAAATTCTTCGAGCCGAAGTAATGGCAACCAAAAATAGCACCTTCCAGGAGAAAGAGCGCATGTCGCGGCTCATAGCTGCTTTAAATGGGGGGGGCAGCTTAAGTTTCTCAATAACAAAATTTAAATCCCAAGGTGGAGTGGGGTTATGGATAGGGGATTTCAGATGGAGAATCCCTTTCAGAAAGGTTTTCGAAATTTCCAGCTGTGCCACAGGTTTCCCCCTTATCAAATCATGACAGGCTGACAGGTGAACTTTGAGGGAGGAGTAAGAGAGAGACCCAAATCAGACAGGTGTAACAGATACTCCATAATCTTTGGAGCCAAGCATGCAAAGGGGTCCCAGCCTTTTGGCACCGCCCAAATGGAAAAGTGCTTCCATTACATAGCATAGGTTGATCTGGTAGTGGGCTTTCTGGCCTCTAATAGAACCTGGGTTTCCTCATGTGAGACCTCAAAACGAGACTTAATTATGTCTGCAGGAGACACGCATGAAGATGCAGGGTCCTGAGTCCGGGATGCACTAATCTGCTTTGATCCTGAGTCAACAGGTCATGCCTGAGAGGAAGAGGAACTGGGGGTTCCGCTGAGAGCTGCTGCAGATGCGGAAACCAGATTTGTCTTGGTCAGAAGGGAGTAATCAGGATCATCTGTGCTCCCTCTGCCTGGAGTTTTAGAAGAACCCACTGTAGGATGGAAAAGGGAGAGAAGGTGTAAAAGAACCTCCCCATCCAACAAAGTGATAACACATCGTGCCAGAAAGCAGCAGGCTCTGGAGCAAGTGAGCAAAAGCTGGGAAGCTTTGCACTGAATGGGAAGGTGAACAGATCTAGATCTGGGCAACCCCATCTCAGGAACAGAAAATCTGCCACTTTCTGACTGACTTCCCATTTGTGGGCAAGGGACAAGGTTCGGCTGAGGACCCCTAGGACGTGCATGGCAGTGAGGAACAGTCTGTGCTGAATTGCCCAGTTCTACACCTGCATCGCCTCCCTGCAAAGAGGGTACAATCGGATACCTCGTTTGTTAATATACCAGACTACCTAGATATTGTCTATCTGTATCAGCAGAGATCCTTTTGACAGAATGGACTGAAAGGCCTGAAGAGCATAAAGAACTGCTCTCATCTCCAGGATAATGATGTGGAGATGCATCTCCAATTGGGACCACAATCCCTGGGTGCGGTGGTCCCCTAAGTGGGCAACCCAACCCAGACAAGACACATCTGTGGTGAGAGTCCAAAGTCATGGGGGGTTTGGAATGGAAGGCCCTGCGAAAGGTTCAGAGGGTCTAACCACCACAGTAGATCCTTCTGGACTGCACTGGAGACAAGAACCAGATGGTCCAGTTCGTCCAACTGCTGATCCCACTGGACCCTCAAGGTCCACTGGGTGATCCTCATGTGTAACCTGGCAGATGTGACTGTGGAGAGTGAGGCTGCCATCAGGCCCAAGAGACATAACTATGCTCTGGCTGGAAGGTATCTGGAAGAAGTCAGAATAGTGATTTGCTCTCAAATGGTCTCTGCCCTGTCCGGGGGGGGGGGGAAGGCTTTGCACTGGATCGTATCCAAGATGGCCCCAATGAACTGAAAGTTCTGGGAATGGGTAATGGTTAACTTCAAGAAGTTGATCGTAATAAATACCCAGGTGAGGAAAAAAAGGGCCAAAGTGCATGAGATAGCTTCCAGTAGGCTGTCCCTGGACAGGGCAGACTGCAGCCAGTTGTCCAGGTAAGGAAACACTGCTATCCCTCCATGGTGTACAGCTACTGCCACCACCACATGGCACTTGGTAAAAACCCGAGGTGCTAAGGATATGCCAAAGGGGAGGGCTGTAAACTGGTAGTACTCCCCTTGGAAGCAGAACCGAAGGAAGTGACTGTGGCCCAGGGACACCGGTACATGCAGAGAAGCATCCTGCATGTCCAGTGTGCAAAGCCAATGATTCTCCTGAAGAAGGGGAAGAAGACTCTGCAGTGTCAGCATGTGAAATCTTTTCTATTCTATGTAAAGGTTTAGGCTGCTGAGATCCAGTATGGGTCTGAGATTGCCCATCTTTTTCAGAACTAGAAAAAAGTGGGAGTAAAATCTCTTCCCTCTTTGAGGCAGAGGGACAGGCTCTATGGCCGTCTTCTGGCTTACAGACCTGATTTCTTCCTTGACCAGAGGAGCTTGATGAAGAGAGTGGAACGAGCAACCCAGGGGAAAGTCTGGGGGATCTCCAGAAACTCCAGAGTGTGTCCTTTTGAAACTAGTTGTAGAACCCATATGTTTGTTGTGACGTCCCTCCATTCCTGCGCATGAAGGGCGAAGCTCCCTCTCACCGGCTCCTTGCCCACAAGCAGAGGAGGAGGGGGAGATGGTAGCACGTCGGAAAGCAGAGGGTAGAGGGGGAGGAGGTCCCCCAGATCCTCACTGGGTTTTTGAGGCGGGGAGGATGAAAAGGGAGCGCCCATGGCCTTTCTTTTCCCTGTTGCCAAGTGAAGGGTTGTTCTCCCTGCCTCTTGGTCTGTCTCCAAAAGGGTCGTTTCTTCTGAGTCCCTGATTGGTACATGGACCTCACGGACCTCAGGGTTTGACCGCTGCCCTGTAGGCCCATGACAATGTCTTTGGTATCACTTCCAAAAAGAGCTGAGCCTCTGAAAGGGGCATCTTGGATCGCAGACTGGACGTTGTTAGCGAGGCCAGAAATGTGGAGTCAAGCGTGTCGTCTGAGGGACATCACCGCGGTGGAGGAGCAGGCTACCGCATCCACGGGATCATAGGTAGCCCTGAGTGTGTGGCAGCACAAAATTTTGGATGAATGCAGGTCTTTTACCAACTCCTCCTTGAGTTCTGAAGACTCCAGGGCCTGATCTGGGAATCAAGTTTGGCCATGGTAGCCTTTTGGAAAGTGACCATGTGCGCTACATAATTAAGGGAGTGGAGAGCGCATGTAGCAGAAGCGTAAACTTTCTGCCATACTGGTCCAGCTGCCGAGACTTCTTGTCTAGAGGAGAAGTGCTCATATATTTAGGTGCCTCTGACCGGTCATGGGCCGCAGCAATGACGACTGAATCGGCCTTGGGGAGGGTGACTAGGAAGGAAATTCCCTCCAGAGCATGGTAAATCCGGTCCGCCTTTTTAGGGACTGCTGGAATAGAGTGTGGCAGCTGCCAGATAGTACTGGTGAGGTCTTCATGAGGAGCCGTCCAAGGGGTGGGGATCAGGGAAGCAGACTCCATATTTAAATGTTCCACGAGGCGCTTCCTCATAGGATCTTGCTCCTCTGTAGTCCAGCCACTGGATTGCTGGATTATCCGTAACAGCTCAGTAAAGGAGGGTCCTCAGGGGGAGACTTAGGAGAATCCTTCACTTTAGGCACGGAGGAATCCTCAAGAAACTCTACTCCAGAATCAGGTGATTCATCCCCTGGGGATTCAAGATCAGGGGAGGATGATCTCTTGAGGTTTGGTCCCCAATACATGCACCATCGAGCGAACTGAGCTGATGGGCAAAAGATACTGCGGGGGAGGGGTAACCACCAGGGCTGGTAGTCGGTTTTCAAGATCGAATGCCAGCTCAGACCTAGCCTCCTTCCACCAAGAACTGATCAAGGCCTGAAAATCCTGCTGGACAGCAGGAGAGGGTGGTGGTGGAGGAGGAACATGGGCGGGTGGGTAGTGGTAACCTGGAGCACCCTGATCAAGAAAAAGATGTGAGTGACCTTGGTAAGAGGGATACCCGGGATAGTGGTACCCCGAATAAAAAGAGTCTGACGCAGGACCCGACGGATGATATGTCGATGTCTGGCCATGAGGGAAGAAACCTGGAACATAAGGCCGAGGGGGTCCAGGTGTAAATCTCTGTGTGAAGATTCCAGATGTTAGAGTGGCTGACATCAGAGAAACTGTTGTAAGACCAGTCGTCGTATAGGTAGGCAATGTTGGACCCGACGAAAATAAAGGTGTCGTCGGGATCGGACGTGCGGGCCCCAATGGAGGAGCCGACCAAATACAAGTTGGTCCAGTCACCTAGATTGGACGTGAGGGCCCCAATGGAAGGACATACAAAACAGACGTCACAGGCTCTGATGGTGGAAGCAGTTGAGCAGACATAGTAAGACCTAATGAAGGGTCTGACAATCCAGAGAGTGAGACGGGGACATCTGAAATCATCGTTCGGGGCCTCTGGTCTGGAGCCTTCTGCAGGCATTAGAGGAATCAACACTGGGGTGGACAAAGGGGGAGCCACCACCAGGGATCCTGTCCCCTCCTCCGTACCGGTGGAGACCATGGGAGATGGAGGGACCACCTGGGGAGGTGGTACGGAAGGTTCCTGCTCAGATGAGGCCTGGGGGAAGAATGGCCAGGAGCCACAGTAGTGCTCGTCCGGACATCGGGTGTATCGGCATGAGCCCCTGAAGGGAGAGAGGGGTCCAGGCAGTCGTTTGGGATGACCAACTTATCAGACACAGAAGTAACCGGGTGGTGGAGGAAAGAACTCTCGACCGACTTACCGGTAGAGGCCGGGAAGTCCCAACAGAGCCCTGGGGACTCGGCTTAACGGCAGCCGGGCGGGCCCCGGAGGAGCCATGGGACAACTTAGCTAAAACCGGGCATTCGCTGGAGGAGCCGGCGGACAGCAGGAAAAAAGCAGCAGTAGAGGTACTTGGAGGAACCCAAGACACGGCCTGAAGAACCACTAGGGCAGGCGGCGGGGGAACGGCCTCGCTGGCTGAGGGCCTACTGGAATCCCCTCGGTCCCGATTTTCTGTGCGCTCTTTCTCCCAATACTTCTCTTTTTTTTTCTTTTTCGACTCTAAAGAAGGGGAAGATGCAGATTCTCGAAGCTTCTGCATTTCTTTTTTGAGTGAAGCCATTCTACACTTCGGAACGTGGGCTTCCAGGGCCTGCTGCCTCCTTTTCAGAATGGCCTGGTTGAAGGGCTGACAATCAGAGCAGGCCACAGTATCATGTTCTGGGCCCAAGCAAAAGAGGCAACGGATGTGGCCATCTTTATGAGGAATTTGGGTGCCGCACTTCTTCGTTTTGGTCGATGGAGAAGACATAAACGAAAATAAAAGAACGATAATAAACCGAGAAATCAAGCAAAAATGGCAATCGGCTGGGCAAATGTTACCACGAGGTACTCTGCACAGGTCGACGGTGGGAAAGAACTGGAGGGGAAGTGTGGGGACCGCCCACTATATAGGGTCACGCTGATGTCTGTTACGTGACGCTGGGTGGGTGGTCCCCCATCAGGCATTGCTGAAAAAGTTTGCCGTGCAGTCCTGACGCCAGAGGGCGCAGTCCTGTAACGACCTACTGCAGGAACTCTCTCGAAGTAAGATCCACATGTTCAGCTCGAGGGATGGTATGATCTGGGACAGAGTTACTATCTTGATGGTGCAAGATCTAAGAAATTGATTCAGGTTGCACAGATTTAGAATTGGGTGCCAGCCCCCGTCCGTTTTGGGACCAGGAATTACCTGGAAATGAACTGTGGGTTTACAGGGGGATCCGCGACTCTGACCACTACCTCCTTGCGGAGGAGTTGGGTGATGTCGTCCCTGAGAGCCGACTGAGTGTGAGCAGATACCTTCTTCTCCCATGGGGGGGGGGGGCTCGGTTGGGTGGGTACTGCTCGAATTCCAGAGGCAGACCCTGGCCGACCACTTCTAAGACCCACCTGTCTGTTGTAACAGAGGACCAGGCGGAAAGGAAGTGGTGGAGCCGGCCCCCCATGGGAGGACCCAGAGTGGGTGTGACGGGTATGAGGTTAGAAACCCCCATCTCATCACTGTGCAAGCTTGGATGAGGAGGGTTCAGCGGGGGGACTGCCGGAGCCCCTCCCTCTGGGCTTACAGGCTACCTGAGCCCCTGGCTTGAACCGAGGGCGCAAAGACTGAGCCTGCTGCTGCTGCCCATATTGGTACTGGGGCTACTTGACTGCAGGGGCAGAAGACCGAAAGGGCTTTCTCTTCTGCTTTTTAGAACCCTGAGGTTCCTTTTGGGCGGAAGTAACAGAGTCCAAGGTGGTACTGGACTTCTTGATACGCTGGAGGTGACCTTCAACTCCTGGACCGAATATGTCGGTACACAGGAAAGGAACATCCACTAGTTTGTGCTGGGTATCTGCTGTAAAGGTTGAGACTCTCAGCCAAGCCCTTCGGCGCATGGCGACTACAGCCACCACCGAACGGGCACAAGAATCCTCGCTATCCAGAGCCATTTGGGGTTGTTGTTTAGCAACAGCCCGACCCTGGTCCCTGACCTGTCTGATCGTGGCCTGAAGGTCTTTGAGGAGATGAGGAAGTACCTTATACAAGGAGCCCAAGATGGCATGGGAGAAGTGTGCCATAATAATGACCGCACTCGCCTGTTGGAGACCAAGCAAGGAGGCAGCATAGACCTTTCTGGCCAAATGGTCCAGCTTTTTGAACTCTTTGTCCGGAGGTCTATCAGTGTCCCCAGAATTGCCCGAGTGCCGAAACACAGACTCGGTCATCAACCCCTTAGCCGAGGGGAGCTGATGAGAACCACATACTTGCGGGCCATCCGGGCTGAAGGCACAGGACAGGAGGCTGGGTGCTGCCAAAGCTCCAGGGCCGGGCCAACTATGGCTTCGGCCACTGGGAAGGCCTCAGACAGGGAATCCCCTTTTTTGAGAATATCAGTTAGGGGATATTCAGCCTGTTTTTCAACAGGCTCCAAAGGCATCCCGTGGATCGGAGATGAGGCGGTAGATGCCCAGAAAGGACCTTCCTCCGTTCAGAGACTCACTGAATCATCATCACATGGACGAGAATTTAAGTCAGAGTCCTCGGACTCCGGATATAGGGGCCAACCAACATAGTCACTTTTGGCTCGCCGAGGACAGTTAGGAGTGAGGGTGATGGACAGCCTGTGCAAGAGGCCCTTAACGGGCCAAGATTCCTTGGCAGGACTGCGGGAGGCTGTTTAGGTGGCAGCTCCACCAGGATCGGTGGAGAGGTCGGTTTCGGCCGAGCTGGGAGAGTCTTCGGCTCTGCGGGTGGAGGGACGGTGATGACCAGCTCTGGAGGAGTCTGCGTCGGCCTAGAGGGTGACAGCCATGTGATGGCTGGAGTGGAAGCTGGGGTTGACTCTGGACCGGTCATCATTAGTTGTTGCCACATAAGGTCCTCGTAGTGTCTATGCAACTTGCGTCAAAGCCTCTCCTCATCCGAGGATGAATAGCGGTGTCGCTGCTTCTTGCAGCGCCGCTTGTAAGACTTCCTCGGCCTGTCAGGGGTACCGACAGGGGTGCTTGGGAGGCGCCGGAGAGAACCAGCAGGCTAGGTCTCCTCCTCCTCCATGGGTCCTGGCAGGACCAGAGTCCTGAATAAAGAATTTTCGGCCTCATCAGTCGACAACGGGTCGATGGGGTCAATGACAATTTTGACCGGGTCGTCGTCCCACGTCTTAGCTGGCTGGCCCGATGGGGGCACCGTGAAGCCAGCAGCCGAGGTTACAATTTCGAACAAAGTCAAAACATGAGACTCCTGGGACCGAGATCTTTCTCTCTCTCTCTCTGTCCCAAGAGTGATGTCGACGTGACAAATCCTCTCTGGATCCTTTTTCCTTTTTATGTGAGCGGGAGGTGTGAGAACCAGATGGGCCCTCCCCTTTTGTCGGGAGAGACTGGCACAACTCCTTGAAGGATCTGGAGAAGAAGAGCCAAGTTTAAGTGGGACGAAGATCGAAACTGAAGAGGACTGCTTGGTGGCACGAGCATCCTCCTTCTCCTCGAAGGCCTTCATTTGCTCCAGTTGGTAAGTGGATCCTGTGGCTGCGGCGACCACATGACGGGCATGTTTGGATTTGACCGGTGGGTGCCATTTTTCTGGTCATCCAAGCTGCATACGTGTGAGGCAATCGTCCAAAACTGCTGGATGGAACGCGCGACAGAAGTTGCAGGCCTGGGTATCATAGAGATGGCCCAGGCAGTAAATGCACGTGGCGTGCTGGTTGGTACGGGACATCTTCTGCCCGCAAGGACACTGGCGGAACCCAGGTGAGGACTTGTCCTCTACTGTGGTCACTGTTGCAAACGTATGTGGAGAAACTCTAACCATTTAATTTTCAGTAATTTGTCCGAAGGATTAAGTGCCAGGGCCTACTCAACACAGGAGCGGTAAGGAGGGAACCTGAATCTTCCAGTGGAAAGGAAGATCTGGCATCAAGGGGTGGAGCCAAGGGATATACCACCCAAGTGGGTGGGAGAAGCCAGCCCTCAGACCATCCGGGAAGATTTAAAGGGGAAAGGGACATGCCAACCAGTGCGGATAGACCATATCCACGATCCTAGAAAATGGTCAATTACAATGCTAAGTGGGGACACTACACCTCTTCGGCTTATTGTAAAGTTATGTAAGGCTATTGTATGTCAGATTACCTGATCAATTCAACCACATCACCCCCAGCTGACCATCAGGCGAGGGCTTTGCCTTCTTGTCTATTTGCTTCACCTACTACCATCACTTCACTATGGCTGCATCATCAACAGATGGAGGAAGTGTCTTATTCCTGACTGACCACAACCCACATTTTTCTTCCTAAATTGCCTGGATAACATACAAACAATACTGTATTATATAACAAGTTATTGTTCCTAGACGCTGATAATGTACAGATTGTAATTCCAAGGGGATCTGATATCAGACCCTGGCTAGGACTGTTCAGTGGTTACTGTTTATTATTACATGTACTAAAAAAACAAAACAAAAAAACCCAATAAACTCTTGATTATATGTGGGATTGTTTGAAAGCAGACTGGAATGGCTCATATATATATATATTTAATAAAAAGTGACAAAAAAAGTAGGACTCATTTTAAAAGACTCCATTTAAATTACTGTACATCTGTACCAGAAAAACAACATGGGATGCTATGCCACTGTATGGACTGCAAAAATAACAAAAGTAAGAAGTCACACTAAAAACAGAAAAGAAAGTCAGAATAACATTTCAACCAGTAAATCTTCCTTAGGAATGATCCATAAGTAAAGAGGAAACTGGAAGCACAGTTAGTCTTGCTTTTTTATAGCTCATTTTATATAAGATCTAACAGCCGAAACATTGATTTCATTTTTTTTTTTTAAATCCAGTGTTCGTTTCTGATTTTAAGTTATATTGTGCTAAACATAACCAAGGTTGAAAGAGCAGCTTTTCTTCAGTGCAATGACAAGGTACAGAAGCTGTGATTTTTCTGTAATACAGGGAGACATTTTTGTAAAAGCCCCCCCCAGTCCTCCACCCCGTCAAGGTCACCCT
The DNA here is from genome assembly GCA_016271365.2 of Neoceratodus forsteri. NCBI lineage: Eukaryota > Metazoa > Chordata > Ceratodontiformes > Ceratodontidae > Neoceratodus > Neoceratodus forsteri. The sequence continues at coordinate 384,234,774 of CM028134.1, read as the reverse complement.
GAGGACCCCTGGGTAATGGAACCTTACTGATCTATTTTCTCTTTCAAGCAGAAAGTACTGCATAAGTCACAGACACTGGAAAAAATTAAAACATGCATATCTTAAAAACTCACTGCTGATGTTTTTGTCATAAACAGTACTACACAGAAAAATAATGGTGAAATCATTTTAAAAATCATTGATTTAGCCATTTATTTTACAGCAGATAAAATTAGTCTACAAGTTAAGGCAAACATACCGATGCATTTGCTTTCATTTTGAAATTTAAAAAGATATTACTTAGTGTAATTACTGCAAATCTGTTAAAGGACTTTTAACAGTAATACAAAATAAGGTTAAGATGCTTCAATACATGAAAAAAATAGGACAATGCATACAGTGATTTAATGACAATACTATCCCCTTCGCTAATGACACAATTTTTTCAATTGAACCGATACATCTTAAATGGGCAACATCTGAAGTTACGTACAAAGGTAAATAAAACTGGCAGCCATACATAATACTATGCATAACTTTTTGAGAAACAATGACATTGGCTATTTTCACAAAAACATAATGTTTTGGTTTCTGAGCAATGAAAAGCATACAATGATTAAATAAATGTATGTGTATGAGGGTGGACTGTGTTGCATTGTATGTACAGTCTGGTTCTATCCACAGGCGCTTCTCTTACTTCACCAGAAGCAGAAGGCGCCTTACTTATGTGCACTTTGCCAACCGAATTCTCCAGTGAGCTGTAAAGGCCAGTTGATTCTCACTGAAGCAAAGCTGTGATGGAGGCAGCCCTTGTTGTGGATGGAGTTCAGCTTAAGTATCTCCTTTTAGTACTGCCAAGCAGCTCTGCAGCAACTGTAAATTACCCTGTAAGTGAAGAAGCACAACAAATAAAACGATAAGTGCCCTTAGCCTTCACAGAAACAGTGGAATTTTATATCTACAAGAATTAAGAACTTCTTATACTCTGAATGCACTGTCCCCATCCCTACTCCTTCAGGATCTCTTCAAGTACAGTACACCTGTATCTTCACCTCTCACTGTGAGTGCCACATCCACAGCTGTCCCCTCTCTGTATATCTGTGTGGTTGTGTATTCCTCAGTCTTCATTTCTCAAACAGGGTAGCCTGTATCTCATGAGGAGAAGAACGGCCTAACTGGCTACAGTGAAGGTGGGCCCACAATGAGCGCTGACCCTATGGCATGGGTAACTCATCTGATTTGGGAGGGGACGGGGGCAGTCTTTTTCCTGGTCAGCAACCTCCCCCACCTTCAAACACTAACACGGAGCTTACCCTCAATGTGCTGCTTCAAATGTAGGATTTCCTCAGCACCACTCTCACCCTGCTGCTATGCTATCCTCACTCACTGCCTCAGTCTAACGGTAGGAGGAAAAATAGAGCAGGACCAGCAAACTGGAAGAAAGATCTGTCACCTGCTGGCCTCCGCTCCTGACTTGAAACCAATATACAGACAATTTCAGATTATAACGAATGCTGTATAAACTCTGTATTATCTTCCCCCCGGAAAAATGGTCATCTGGCATTTAGTACACTGAGGCAGCATAACAAAAAGGCAGTTTTCAGGAAAAAACAGTGCATAGGAGCCGTAAAAGGATGTAACAAGACAAGAAATATTCAAATTGTTTAGTTTCTGTGCATATTTACAAACTATGCACATGTACTCCAAAGCATCAAATCCAGTGCAAGGCCTCATGGGTATGCAAATTCGTATATAAGGCAGGCAAACAAGGCTACACCAGAACAGATAAAGCATTGTAGACAGACTGATCTAGTACAGTTAGAGAATGACTAAATACCAACATGTGTTTTGTCCTGTTAGGATTCCTCAGTGCAGTCCCTGCCTCAGGTGAGCACCAGGTTAGCCCTGAGAAATTGGGCAATCAGTACCTCAGAGGCAGTTTTGAAGAGGATCAGTGCAAAGGATATGTGAAAGGATGCAAGCAGAGGAGAAATAACCAAACTGTTTGGTCCCTAAAAAAAAAAAAGTCATTTTTGTTTTAAATGTATCTGCTTCAGTGATTTATCCATACCTGAACTCACAGTCCCCTTCTTTTGACAACATAATCATCTTAACCAACACTGACTGCCACACACAGGAAGACTTCAGGAGGAACTGATGAATTGTAAAGGACCCAAATTATTTTTTCATGAAAGGGTGGATACAGACATTATGTGGCCACGAACAGAAGGTGCAGGGAAAATCTACGGGACAGAGTTTATTTCCTACAAACACACCTGGTAATTAAAAGGAAACTCCTATAGAGTCCCTAAGTGCAGCAACGGCTGCAGAAATGTTCAACTAGAGCTTTTAACATAAAAGTAATTTTTTTATTTACCTGCTGCCTCGGAATTTTAATTAAAAAGATCTGCTCCGTCCATAATGGCCGCAAGAGCCCTGGGTGGATATCTTGCACACTATGGGTGGCTTCCACCACCAAGGTTATGCTAATGAGGGCTACCAACAAATGGCAGATGCTGGTAGCCCTCACTAGCATAACCTTCGCGGTGGAAGCTGCCCAGAGTGCGTGAGATGTCCGCCCATGGCTCTGCGGCCATTATGGATGGAGTGGATCTTTATAATTAAAATTCTGAGGCAGCAGGTAAATATAAAATTTACTTTTATGTTAAAAACCCTAATCGTGAGTTTCTGCAGCTGCTGCTGCACTTGGGGATTCTATAGGTATGAAGGAAATAAAAACACAGACAATATCGGACATTTAACCTAAATTGTGACTAAATGTTTTGTTTCTCAGAGGACCTTGTGGCTCGCTGACATTCATACTTATATCTATTTAAATCCAGAAATTCACTTTTTTTTTTTTTTTAAATTATTTGCTGTTTATGCCCCTTCCTTCTTCACAGCCTTACCTTCCCTCAGGTCCTCCAAGGCATCAGGGCTGGCTGCACTCCAACCTCTTCCCTCAGGGCCACCTCCATACTGCCTAGGTTTGCCCCCCAGTGGGGAGGGGGGTGCGGTCTCCCCTTACTGCCCACCACCGCCTGCTTTATGTCTTCATCAGGTGCCCTGGAGGATCGTTGGAATAGTGGGTCTACAGGCCGTCTCCAGGTTCAGCCGTAGGGTCTTTCCTTGGTTTTCTCCCATCCAGAGGGCGTTGGCATACTGGGAGCCCCAAGGGACGTAGGCACATCACTACGTGACGGCCGTCCCAGAGCTCACCGATGTCCTCCCCTCCCATGACATCCCCTGAACTGCACCTCCACCTATGGTCACCCAGGTGGTAGTATTGCAGTGGGGATGACACCCCTCCCTCCCCGGACAGTGATCCGTTGGACGCTCTATCCTCCTCCCCCTAGTTGGCCCACGATGACCCAAGTCCACATCAGAACCCGGGTCGCGAGCAGTAGCGCTGACAGGCCAGCAGAGATTCAAATTTTTGATCATTATAGTGGAAAATACTTCTGTATATACACTTAACTCTAAGGAAACTGTCTGTCTGTGGTAATGGAGGGCTCCTGAATCACGTACTCTCCAAATGTTTTTAGTGAATTGGATTTTACCCAGCGGAATCACCATCGCTTTCAAAAGCCACTATTTTAAATTATGAGAGCGTATTCTATTTGACCTTTATACCACTCTCCTCACTGTATTTCCTTACTACAAAGCAATACATTCTGGTCATGTAGTGCAGTGCTAGTATGCAGACAGGCAAAGTAAAGTACAGTTACGTAAGAACTTACCGTAACAGCAGATCTTTGAGAGGATGTACATGTGGGCAATCTCTGCCTATCATGCTCTCGTGGGAGAGAGAGCATTAGCACAACTGGATGTAGCCCGCACCTTTCTTAGGGGAATTCTACATATGAGACCTCCCATTTGGGATCCTTTCCCACCCTGGGACCTCCTTTTTGTGTTGGAGAAACTCACCCTCCCTCCTTTTGAACCAGCAGCGGATTGTGAGCTGCGTTACCTTTCTTGGAAGGTCTGCTTTTTGGTTGCTGTTACTTCAGCTCGAAGGGCTTCAGAGCTTCAGGCTCTCATGTGTAAAGAGCCCTATTTGGTTTTCCATAGGGAAAGGGTTTCCCTCAGAACAAATCCTAAGTTTCTTCAGACAGTGGTCTCAGAATTGACCCTCAACCAGTCGGTTGATCTTCCTGTTTATTTTCCTTCCCCTTCCAATAGAGGGGAGGCTCTCCTCCACACACTGGATGTCCACAGGATTCTGAGGTATTACCTCAAAAGGATGGCTCAGCACCGTAAACTGGAGCAGCTCTTTGTGGCTTTTGCACCACACTGCTTGGGTCAACCGGTGTCCAAGCAAACTATCTCTAAATGGATAGTTCGCTGTGTCTCGTTTTGCTCACGAGCATCACAACAAACCCCTGCGGGCGGTTGGGATCACTCCACCAAGTGTCAGCTTCTTCGCCGCCTCACGAAATGTAGCTATACAGGTTGTCTTGGCCGCAACTGGAACTCGGTGCATACCTTTATCAAGCATTACAGCTTGGATATCGTCTCCAGACGCCAAGCTGGCTTCGGCCTAGCCGTTTTACAAGGGCTTTTGTTCTAAGGCCTCTGGAGTCAGCATATTATACCTCCCGGGGTTGTCTACCTCCTTGTTGTGGGACTGCTTGGGACTCACTCCTGATTGTAATAGCCTGCTGCAAGAGTTCCCACTCGAAGTAAGATAGTACCGTTATGTAAGAACTTACCGTAACAGTAGATCTTCAAGAGGAGCTCTTGCAGCAGGCGCTACTTCCCACCCGTGTTCCCCCTCGAGGTGTGCAGATCCATTTTAGTTTTGCCTTCTCCAATTCTCTTCATGGTAGGCTTCGTCTCCTTCTCTTGTCAGGCCTTCTGCTGGGTCTTGGTGGGAGAACTAAGGTGGAGCTGGGTCCGCCTCCTCTTGTACCCTGACCGACGTCGAGGCGGGGCCGGCATCGGGGGCGGTCCCTGCTGTGTATTGCTGGCAGAAGTTTCACCGGAGGGTCCTAGTGCCTGTGGCGTAGTCCTGATTGTAATAGCCTGCTGCAAGAGCTCCCACTCGAAGTAAGAGCAGCCATTTATGTGCACAGCATACAGTCACAATTCCTTTACAGGTACCAGTTAAGGCTGTAATGTACTTAAGAGAAAAAATGCTGCTAGGATGTTGATGTTATCCACTACTCTGTGTGATAGTGCCTTGGGATCTTTAATTTCCACCAGCCTTGCATCCAGCACCAGTTACAAGGGACCCTGGTTTTAAGGGAAACAGCACTAAGAGCACCACAACAAAGTGTGAGACTGGTCTAAAACTGCACTTTGTGTGCAAAAATTTTTTTTTTTGTTAGTGTTTACTGTATTGTAATACATGGTATCAGGATGATTCTGCTGACCTCCAAGCTGGCATTTTCTGCAAGCAGAAATCCCAGAATCCCCTGTAGCTTACATTAGAGGAGGGCTGCAGCACAGGGAATCAACAGCCTGCAATGCATGATGATCTGGGCTCACAGCATGAACCCAATTCCTCTGGGAGGAGGGGGCAAGGCACACACACCCTATATGGCGAGCACAGACTGGAGGACCTGGAACTCAAAGGCAGCATCCTGATGACTCATTACATCAATGCTGTAAATGGAGATGAAGGTGCAGGCTTTTGCTCAGGTTGTAGCCTTGCATACTTCAGCAATGAGGCTATCCCTGGAAGTGACTACTGTGGCACCAGTACGTCTGGTGGAATAAGCGCTATGCCCTTTGGGAGACTCCCTACCAGCCAACCTATAGATGACGTCAATGTAGGACGTGATCCACCTTGCAATCATCCGCTCTGCTGCCAGTCTGCTAGAGGCAGCTTCACTGTGAGAAACAGGTGGCGAGCCTCTCTCTGAACTTTGCCATGCACCACTTATAATAAGAGAGCACCCTCCACAGAATGTGTGGAGCCTGCAATCCGTGTCTGATGTTGAACCGATGAAATACATTGGAATGTTAATCATCTGGTTAAGGTGAAACTCCAACAAGACCTTCAGAAGGAAATTTGGGTTGGGGAGAAGGACCACCTTGTCCTTGTGTAAATCCAAATAAGGAGACCCCACCCAGAGCACCTGGAGCTCACTGATCCTTCTGGCTGACATTATGGCCATCAGGAAGGTAGTCTTCCTTGACAAGTGTGACATCTCACACTTGTGCATAGGTTCAAATGGATCACACATGAGCACTGCCAACACCAGTACTATGTCCCATAGAGGCCTTTGAAAAAGCACCTGGCCACCTTCCCTTGGGCCACCATCGGCATACTAGCCTGTACCTGGTATGCAGAGATGACTGCCAGGTGCACCTCAAGGGTCATCACTCGCAGTCTCGACTGGGATCTAGATTGAAGGTAGTTGAAGATGTCTGCTATTGGGCAGGTAAGGGGATCAAGCTCCTAACCCTGACACCAGATCAAGAACCTCTTCTGCTTAAATGAATTTAAGAGTTGACTCCTTATGGGACGCTTCCATGACACGAAGGACGTCGTCCACAAAGCCCAAACCCTGGAACTCTAGGCCTTCGGGAACCAGACACTGGGAAGTGCAGGGACTTAAGGTTCACGTTCAGGACATTCCCCTTCTGTCTGGTCAGCAGGTCCAAGCGAAGAGGCAACCATCATGGCAGCCTGCTGCTGACGTTGAAAAGATCCCATACCAGAACTGCCTAGGCCAGTCTGGTGGTATCCGGATCAGCAGCGTCTTTATCCTTCCAGACCTTGATCATAACCTTGCAAACCGAAGGGAGGGAGGGAGTACAGAAGGCCCGGGGTTCAGGGTCTTGAGAAAACATCCCCCTGCAGCATCCTGGGGGGTGGGCACAAACAGCTTCAGTTTTCTGTTCTCCCACACAGCAAACATATTCATCAGAGGGGCTATCCACTGGGAGACCATGTGGTCTACCACCTCCTGATTCAGGGACCACTCGTGCAACATCTCTCTGACCCGTCTAAGAGAGTCTGTCAGCCGGTTGTTCTCTCCCGCAACATGAATCACCAGACATCTGCTTTTAGGCTCTGCAAAAGGGTCCAGGGGCAGACAGCCTCCCAACACAATTTTCAGGTAGAATATGGTGGTTATGTTGTCTGTCTAGACTTATTTATTTTATTTATTGAATTTTGATGACCAGGTAGGCCCACTGAGCCACGAAGGTCCCTTTTTCAGGTGCAACCCAGGAGACAGAAACAGTACAATACAGTCAGGTAGTACAGGGTGCAAAGAAACTAGACATGAAATTAAAGGTTACAATAAAGGCAATATTTCAATACATTGAACATAAGTGCAACAATTGAGGAAGTTGAGGCATGCTTTTGGAGTCATTTTGGGTGAGAAAAGGAGAAGGATTGGTGTAGGATGTGGGACCGGGAGTGACTATCCAATACCCTAACAATGGCACGAGCTTGCCCCAAGCAGGTACGACTTGAGCCTTGTGTGAAAGTTTTAACAACGATGGGGCTTCCTGTACTAAAGGTGAGAGAGTGTTCCACAGCTTAGGGGCAGTGTGAGTGAAGGATTTGCCTCCCATGTTAGTCTTGACTCTGGGGATTGCTAGCAGGGACCGACCGGTGGTTCCGAGTATACGAGGGTTAGACTTAAGAATGACATTGAACTTTGCTCTATCTGCTGTGGAGGGGTGTCCGACAGAGACAGTGAAATTCTCAATCCTCACTGACTGTGACCGAGACGTGCTGAGCCTGATAAAGAACATCTGCCTCCGGGAACTAATTGTCTTTTGAATTTTGGCGCCAAGCTCTGAGCTCCCAAGCTCCATCTGCCATTGGCCCCTGCTACTGTGACATGCCAGCTCTCTCCGTTCAAAAGGGAGAGCGCGTCCAGTGGCCCTGAACACTGCTCTATCTGCTGTGGAGGGGTGGTGAGGGTGACCTGTGCTTGGAGGGCCCCCGGTGCTGAGGGAACGCTCCCATTGCTTGTGCGAGTCTGAGGTGCCGGCTTGCTTAACCGAGCTCCGACAGGCCTCCTTGGCACACTCTACATCCCTGGAATCTCTGCTCTGCTCTTAAATCCGGCGATCATACCTGAAGGTAGCTGTCCCTGCCGTTGCAGGTGTCCGATCGAGACAGTGAAATTTTCTGCCTCCCACCCATCCCATTCCCTCCTCCCGTTAATGCTTGTATGTCCCTCCCCTTGTGTCTGCAGTATCCTATTAGCTTGGTGGGTGTGGTACAGTGAGGAAAAAAAAAACCTTTATTCATTGACTTTGTTCCATGACGTTCTGAACCAACTCATTTGTTTGGGGTGCCTTGAGTAGTGTTACTTATCTCCTCTGGGTGCTGTAAACTACTGAGGGCAACATACCCTCTCCTTTCTTACTGAATATTGCCTTACGTGTTTTGCTTTCCTAAGGATACACACTGTAATTGCCTTACGTATTTTGCTCTCTCCAGCCCACTTTCCTAAGGATGCACACTATATACTGTCTTATGTATTCTGCTTTATCCTGCCCACTTTCCTAAGTTGTTTGTGCAGAGCGACTGACGGACTACCAAATAGAATAATAGCATTCTCTGGGTCCTGACAAGCATATCCCTATCTGTCTGCAATTTTCTGGGGAGAGTGCTCTGGTATTTATTCCTGAGCTGCTGACTGCCTGTCCAAGTCTAATCACTTTCACCCACGTTTATCTTGTCCCATCAACTTTACTTACGCACTGGTCACACTGACCAGTCCCCCTCAAGCCCATCCCTTTGGTCCCTTACTGTCATCTTGTTGAGGTGTCACTGGGTACTGCTTAGTTCCTCCCTTGGAATGGAGTCTCCTAAGACTACCAGGGACTGTGTCATGCCTTCCTCACTCAGTACTGTCCTTCTCACTGGTCTCCTCTCGGGTCTAGTTCTCTCCCAAGTGGTCCTGACCCCTCTTAGTTAATGGGGGACAACTGGGACATGTCTGTCCCCTGCGAGGTATTTGACTTCACCTTCTGTAACCTTCTGGCATATGATAAGCCACCCCTCTGCCTTACCTGCTGCCTTGATTTCAGATGCCTGCTGTATCCCTCCCTGGTGAGGAGACGTCCCCGCTGAAGACTGCTAGCTAGAAAATTTCCGTGGGGTCCTGACGCCTGACGGCTTCAGTCCTAATGGTGTAATCTGCTGCAAGAGCTGTATCTCGAAGTAAGATCAACCTGTAGTGCCACCCTTTATGCGGATGATCTGGTTATCCTGGCACACTCCCAGGACATTGCGACTCTCAACTTCCAGTTGACTGAGGACTTTAAGAATATTCAGTCCTGGGTAACCAAACACAAGCTGGTCCTCAACCTGAAAAAAACTCAGGCCATGCTGTTCGGGTCATCAGCCAAGATAAAAGCCTCTCCTGCCCCTCTGCGCATCAATGGTGTGGATGGAGCTCCCCTCCTAACTGCAGCTTCCATCAAATACCTTGGGGTGACACCTAACCCCCAACTGGACCTAGGGAGTCACATCCTAAATGTCTGCAGAACTGTAAATTGGGTCTGGCTTACAGGACAAAGAAAAATCTGACAGCTGCTGCTTGTCAGGCACTTGCCAGAGGTGTGCTGCTTCCCTCGCTCAGTTATGGCCTTCACCAATTTGCCCGCACCTCCAAGGCTCTCCTTACTCGGTGGCACATGACCTACAATAATATTTGTCGTTTTGCCCTGGCAGCCCCTCGCCTCACCCATCACTGCGAGCTATATGAAAAACTAGGCTGGCTTTCCCCGGCAAATCACTTGAACTTTGGGCTGGGCTGCTTCGTGGGTTAAGTGATCAGAACTGGCACCCCCCCCGGGCTGGCATAGCTCTTACCTCCTGATCCTCCTCCCACTCCCTCAGGTCTCAGGGTCCCGGGGTGCTAAAAGTCCCCTTTACCCGAACCCTTGTGGGGGATACAGACTTCGCTACATGTGCTCCCAGGCTCTGGAACTCCCTTCCTGACCGTGTTCACTCCGCCCCCTCCCACCAGTGCCTCCGGAAGTCCCTGTGGGAGCATCTGAAGTTGGCCTCAGTGTGTGGGTGTCCCAAGCCTCCTTAACCCAATGGTCCCTGTGCTGGACTCACACTTGGTTACACGAGATTTACTTGACTACTTACTTCCGAACTTATCTGTTTCTGAGGATCTGCTAATGTTCTCACGTTCATTCCTAATGTTCTTATGCACACTATGGCAAACGTCTGTGCCACTGAATGATCTAGACTATTTACTGTTGTACATATCTATATTAACTAATACTGCTACAGTAGACTATTCTATGTTAGACTGTTTCTCGTGACTCAATGTACTCAGCTCTACTCACTGTTATGTACTCTGATGTATCTGTATTCCCTGTTGTACTCTCCTGGGTCGTTCCTGAAAATAGGCATATAACTTGTCTAGTGTACCTACCCGGTCAACAAAAGCTAAATAAATAAATAAATAATTCTTGTAAGGCTAGGTGGGGCAGCTGGGTGCTGCAGTTTGTAAGCAAGGCAGAGCAGAGGGAACTGAAGACGAGCCTCAAAGGAAGGCCACTGAAGCTGGGCCAGCGAGACGCAGGGGTGGCTTCTTGAGTGACTCAGTGTCGCAAACCTCACCACCTTGTTGTACAGGACCTGAAGCTTGTCGATCTCATGCTTTGACATACCCTGAATTACAGGGGCAGCATACGTTAATGTAGGAAGGAGGACACTGGAGGCAATTGCTCACCCTGCCTCCGGGATAAGCTGTTTTTTTAGCTGGTACAAGGTGCCAAGTTTGCCGTGGATAGACCTAGTTACCTGGTCTACATGGTACTTAAAGGTGAGACCTTGGTTCGATAGTTAGCCCAAGGTATTTTATGTTTTCTACAATGTCTATACTCTTTCCAGCAAGGGAAGTTAATTGTAAGGAATTGGTCCTGTCCTGGCCGAGGGATCTAGGGCCAAACAGCAAGGCTTTTGTTTTTGCTGCATTGAGGATCATTCTGTTAGATGTAAGCCAGGCCTCAAATGACCTAACTCTGAATTAACAGAGCAAATTCCATCAGAGCCACTTGCACTGCACGGAGTTCCAGCACTCTGATGTGACACTGGGATTCCCTGGTTAACCTGAACCCGTGGGCCCTGGGGTCTCCCAGGTGAGCTCCATACCACATCAGAAACGCATGCATTGCGAGTGTGATGGATTGTTCTGAGTGGACAAACGGGATTTCCTCCTCCAGGCTTTGAGGGGACAGCCACCGCTGGATGGCATCTCACATTGGCTTGGGACCACTGACAGCCCAACTCCCACTGCAGGGGGCACATCCTCCACCATGCCCCGCAGACCATCTTGCTAGAAGCTCACATCAACCCGAGCAGCCACAGGAAGTGCCAGGCAGGGCACAGGCACCCAACCAGAAATTATCTGGCAAAAGGAAGTAAGATCCAATGCCTGGGCCTTGGTCCACAGGGAAACTATTTCTGTCCTGATGAACTTGATCATCTGTGAGATGACCACCTTGGACTTGGCTGGGTTTGTATACCTCTCGCACAGTGACATATGTCGATGCTGACAACATCAACATGTCACTGTAGTAGTCCGCCCGGGACCCAGCACCACTTTCCCCCATCCTGCACTCCCCGAACCAACTCTGACTCTGAGTTAGAATACAGAAGTATGGGGGGCAGAGCCCCTCAAAAAAAAAAAAAAAAAACAGTCCGATGTGCATGGCTCCCTGCCAACTGCAAATAGCGGTCGACATGAAGCCTGGCGCTGTGATGCCGGTCGATAAAATAGTTGTCGAACTGGCATCATAGAGCCGGCTGGGTTGAATAGAAGACCCAAGTCCTGGAACGTCTGGAGGGCCAGATCCATGTACGCCCGGATGCCCTTGTGCTGCAGGAAGCCCACCACCTGAAACTGGTACAGTATCCCCTCGGCATGGAATCGAAGGTACCAGCAATTGGTTGGACAGATTCAAATGTGGAAGAATCAGCTGGCCCGGTGGCGTGAAGGGCTGAGGCAGTGATGCCTTACCTCCTGTCATGCCAGCGACCTGTGTTCGCCATGTGAGTGGGTCGTCAGGGGCCGGCCGGGGTTGGAGAGGATGAGCGTCCAGAGGACTGCTCTCCTCTCCTGTGGAGGGTGAGGAACAGCGACTGGCATTTGCCTGACACCTAGCGGAGGCTAGGTGTTGGCATGCCTGGCCAATACAGTGGGGCACGGAGGTGGAGCAGCTGGCGGGCATGCTACATGTGGACGCATGCATGGCACACCCACTGTCGGCGATGTGTGCTCCGCCTCCGATAGAAAAAAGGAAAATGGCAGGCAGGTCGAGCGGCTTGATGGCCGTTCACCAACGCACCATCTCCGAAGGCACCACCTGTACTGGATCTGGTCCTGGTGGGGAGTTGGGGGCTCCCTGCCACCCCGCCATGGGAGGTAAGTCATGGGAGCAGCAAGGTAGTGGCCCGATTGGGAGATGGGTGAGGACAGGTGGCGGCCGGAGAAAGAGGGGATGCCTGAAGTAGGAGCCGACCGGGAGCCACGGGGGAGAAAAAGTAAGTAAAAAAAAAAGTGGAAGAATGCATTTTAGAGGTCCAGGGAGCAGAATCACAAGCCCTGCACCAGAGATGGTATGATCTGATTCAGAGTGACCATCCGGAACTTCTGAATGAACTTGTTCAGATGGTGCATGACCAGTAAGCGGTGCCATTCCTCCCATCTGCTTCAGAACCAGGAGTACCTTGACACATATCCCTGACTGGTCAGGGAGTAAGAGACATGGGCACAGGCTATTGTTCCATGCACTAGGAGCTGAGCTATGCCAGCTGGCAGCGGGGACACCTGCCCTTTAGCACCCTGGACTCTTGAGGAGCTTGGAGATGGTATAGCGGGAGAACCTCAAAATCCAGAGGCAGACCCTTACCCACCATTTCCAGAACCCACATGTCCAAGGTAACCGCAGATCACTGAGGAAAGAAGTAGCACAACCGACCCCTGACCAGAAGCTGTGATATGGACTGGACGAGATGGGGAATGGCATCCCGCAACCCTTCATTTAGGAGCCTTGGAGGGGGGCTCTGGTCACAGGGGCTCCAGATGCACCACCACCTCAACCCCCCCCCTTCTGTTTTGCCCTTAGCCACTGAACCAGGGTTTCAGATGCCAGCACTGAAATTGCCCCTGCTAGGGCTGCTGCTGTGGTTGTTGTGGCTGAAAGGACTAAAACTGAAAGGCTTTTTTCTTAGGCTTGGGGTTTTTCCAAGTCCTTCCAGAACAAAGCCACACACAATTCAGGGTAGTAATGGACCACTCAGTGTGGGTAAGATGTCCCTCCTCCCCAGGGCCAAAGAAGTTGGTGCCTAAAATGGGACAAAAGACAACTTATGCTGAGTATCTGCCATGGAGGTGCACAACCACAGCCAGGCCCCTGCGACACATGGCAAAGACCGTAGCTATGGCACGGGCAAAAGGATCGCACATCTCCAGTGCTGTCTGAAGCTGGTGTGTAGGCAGTTACTGACTTTAGTCTTTGCTCATCTGGATTACCAGCTGCTTATCAGCTGGGAGCAGGAGGAAAAGGTGCACACAGTCCCAACGAGTGAATGGCCAAAATTTGCCATCTTGACCGAATAACTGACCTGATGGAGACCCGGAGAAATGGCTGCGTACACCTTTTTGGATGCACAGTCAATCTGTTTGGACTCCTTGTCTGCAGGTTTGTCAACGTCCCCTGGGCATTTCAACTTACAAGTAGGTTGAATCCAACACCAGGTCCTCTGGAGAGGGATGGTCAGAGAATCCCAAAACGTGCCTGTGGGGATCACATACTTGTGGACCATTCAGGTAGAAGGTGCCAAGCAGGATGCTGGGCACTGCCAGAGCCTCAAGGCTATCCCCAAGATGGCTTCAGCAAGGGAAAGACAACCCCTGGGGATTCGTCCCTATTCAGAATACAGTGAACGGGTATTTAGCCCATTTCTTGACTCGTTCGAAGGGCAAATTCATGGACTCAAACATTAAATGGAGTATTGGCCCTTGAACCGCAGTGAGCTCTTCAACCGATTCCTGGTTGAATGGCTCAGTCCTGCTCAAGGCTTCCGAGGCTAAAGCGTCTTCAAAGATGGTCCTTGACCATTTACCTCCATGGATCACCCCCGGATCTTCATCCTGGCTGATCTTCACGGTCAACCAGCCTGATAAGACGGCAACTTGACCTCCTTGGTTGAAGCCCCGAACAGTGCCTGTGGTGGAGGGGCCCCCACCCAAAGTGGAGGCAAAACACACGCAGTGGTCGACTGGCACAGGAATGGCTGGAGGAGGCCAAAGGACCACTGGTGCTGGGGGCAGAATCTTGCCCCTCCATGCGATGGTCCACTGCTGCCAAAGGGGCACCTCGTAGCACCAATGCATACGGTGTCACTGCTTCTCCTCAGCTGAGGAGTAGGAGGTCAAAGAGTGTTGGTGCTGCCTCGCCATCAAGCAAGATGGAGCACACGAGCGGCGCCTTGACTACAACTGTCAGCTCAAGGGTTGACATCGGTCCTTCAGAGGGTCAGTCTTGACCACCTGCTTAGGCTGAAAGATCAAAACAGAACTCGAAGGCATGACCACTGCTGGAGGCAGCTCCAGAGCAACTCAGTTGGGGATCCCACTGAGCCTCCTCCTCCTAGGTGAGGTCAGGGAGTACCAGGGCCCGAGAGATCCACGCCTCATTGATCGCTTCTGAAAGCCAGTCAACCAAATTGAGAAAGATCTCCACCACTTGTTCGACCAGAGTCATGGCCAACAGACCTGATGGGGTTACCGTGAAGCCCTCAACAAAACCCTTGACCAGAGGAAGCTTGACACAGGCTGAGCAGTCATGGGATTTGAAGGAGCAGGAAAAGCAAGATTGCTCCCAGTCCCACACCCACACCTCTGGTGATGGTGCTGCCAGCTCTTCTTCCATGACTGCAAGCTGTGTAGCCAACCAGGAAGCTCCAAGGCTGATTTGCGGTCCCCAGAGCTAACAAGGCCAGACTAGCCTTCTGTTCCTAGATGGATGCTGGCAGCATGGCCCAGAACTTGCTGCAGTTCTCGATGTTATGTTAATTGCCCAGGTAGTAGATGCACATGTAGTGCGGATCCACAGCCAATATCTTCTGCCTATACCAGGTGCAGAATATGAACCCTGGTTTCCTACCTTCCATCATAGACTGTGATGCTAAGTCGGTCAACTCAGGAGCAACTAGGATCGAACGTGAACTGAAAAGTTGAATATTTGCCAAAATAAAGCGTGTGAAAAACTGAAATCCTTCTATGCATCCAGAGCTGCGAAGGAGGAGGCTTGTCTTTTCCAGCAGAAAGAAAGATCTGACTACACATGGTGGAGTCGGATGATATACCATGGAGCCGGATGATATACCACCCAGATGGTGGGAGCAGCTTAGCTGAAAGATATTCCCATGACTCAGCTGTCTCAAGAAAGATAGACATTGTGTGGACAGTGAACTGTATTCATGCCATTAGAAACAGGAAAGTCCTTCACACAAGGGGTTGAGGGTGGGAAGGCAGGTGGCTCTATGGAGATTTTCTCAAAGATCTACTGTTACAGTTAACTAATGAACCTATCTTCTTTGAGAACATCTCCTTCATAAAGCTGACACCTCTCAAAGCAGTCAAACCAGCCTGACATGGGAGGCATGGCAGCATAAGGAGGACTCAACCCCTGCAACAACAAGCTCCCTAGCATGGCCAAGCCAAAACCACTCTCCTCAGAGAGACCAGATAAAAACTATAATGCTTCATGAAAACTATGGATCCTACCCCAGGTAACAGCATGATAAACTGCAGCAGCCAAGACTGACTGAAAGGCCAGACATAGCTATGCCCTTAGTGGTGTGTACAGCGACAGTATCAGACCGCTTGGGAGCAGAAAGGGAAACAGCTTGCTATCCATTTGGCCAAATACTGTGTGGTCACTGGTTCACCCATATCTAAGGGGCAAAGGAGACAAACAATTGTGAGGACTGTGGCCAGTCCTTGATTGATCCAAATCAAACCAAAGCACCTCATGGATGACTAGCAGGTGCAGAATCACTTCCCCTGGAGTTTGTGTATTGGAGAATACAGGTAGGTAATTGACTGAGGCAACGTGAAGTCAGACAACACCTTAGGAAGGAACATAGGATGAGCCTAAAGTGTTGTCCCATCTGGATGAAAAATCAATCACAATGGACTAAACACCTAATACCTGCAGCTCAGACACAGCAAGCCAGTGATGGTAAACAAAAAGAGGGCGCTTCTAGAGAGATCTTTCAATACACAGGAAGTTGACGATACGAAGGAGCCTCTGTCAGAGACTCCAGTACCACGTACATATCCCAGGCTAGTACCAGCTTCCAGAAGGGGGATGGACATGCTGAAATTCGACAGTGATCTGCTGGGCCACGTATTTACCCTCAAGCAATGCCCGATAAGCAAAAATGGCAGACTTGCACCTACAAAGAAGAGTGCTGAGGCCCAGATTGAGACAGCATAAGCAAACAGTCCAGGATGTGCTTGCCAGGGCAAGTAAAGAGGTCCATATATCTGGACTGACTCCAGATATTAAACAGCTTCCACTTGAAAGAGTAAGTACGCCTCGTACAAGGAGTTTCTGGTTATCAGCAGGACAGTTTAAACTGCCAGGGAAAGAATGGATCTGTTTCAGGGTGTCCATGGCACCGGCTGGTCAAGCAGTTGAGGGGCAAAGGAAACAACAACAGGCATAACTTTCTGAAGTCCATGGTATGTGAAAAATTAAAATGCAGAGCCCTATGGACAGCAAGAGAGTACCTGAATGCCAGCTCACTTAGAAGGGGGAATTAAGAACCTACTGCTACACATTACAACAAAATCAGCCACCCGAAGCCAGGAATGTGTGCACAGGCAGAAACCAGAAGCAGACACTCTGGAAGACGCATCAGAGATGTCTTATGCTGAATACACTACAGGCCTGCTGGACTCTAGGCCATGAGCCACATGTGTTGGGCTTCTGGTTTGCAAGACCTGTCGGGCATTCTGTCTGCTGCTTTAGAGAATGGCAACCAACCACTGATCTAGAATAGCTTGGATTCTGGTCAAAAAACCTGGAAATACTAATGAACAAAAGCAGTCACCGCACATAGGCCCACCTCTAGAAGTGCTTTTGGGAGTCCCAGGTTTCCAGCTGCCTTGGTGGCACAGCTGGTAGTGGAATGTAATGGTAGCCTGGAATCCAATCCCAGCTAAGGCACTTGTTTTCTTTCTCTCTTCTGTTTGTTTGGGTTCCTCTTCCAGCTGGCCCACAAACGGAACCCATGTAAAGGACTGATGGCCATCAAAGGCAGAAGCAGACATCCATAGTGTCCAGGAAAACTGTAGAACAGTCATGGTCTGTAGAGGTACCATAGGCATGGCAAACAGCATCTAGGGAATGCAGGCCAGCACCAAGGACCCATGGTTACATATTGCTCTCAATGTAAAAGTGCCAGAAAGTATGCTGTCCACAACAGTGGAGATGGACTGTAGAAACACATGACCAGAAAAAATGATGGTGTACAATACGAAGACCCATACAGACCTCTGCCAAAGGGCCTCTCACAAAAGACAGTAGAGTGCCCTTGAAGATAAATTAGGGCCACATATGACAAAGTACAGAAGGTGTATACCAGCCAGCCGTAGTATGGTACATGCAGTCTATATTTTTGGTGAGAAAACCGGAAGGGGAGCAGGACTGAAAAAAGGTTGCTTATGTGAGCTTTAAAGGCCACAGAGTCACCACCCAGAAGAATCCATGCCTCTTTTGGAAAAGGCAGTGACTCCTGGAGCCTACCTATAAGAGGCAGAAGACTGGTCAGAGAACAAGAAGGCTGGACCTCAGGGGCCCATTCCACACAGGGATGTCCCACAAATAGTACCGTAGCAGTGGGAAACAGTTGGACATGGCTACCCACAAGTCCCACAGAACTCCCAGAATCCAACAGAGGGGGACAACTAAGACAAGGTCCCCTGACAGGGCAGCCTTCTCTGGCCCCCAACCTGCAGGAGGAGGAGGAGGACACCCCCATCCACTGAGATACCAGAGACCAAATGGCAAGGTGCAGTTGGAAATAAGGAATACAGGATCCCCTGAACAAATTAGCACAGCAGATTGACGAGAACCCCTGACAGACCATTCCCTTGAAACGAATACTCCAAAATCTGTATGGCGGCAACAGCCGCAGGGCAGTGTTTGACAAACAAGAGGCAACAATGGGTTCCCAGATCAAGGCAGCAGAGGAAGACCAGCCCAAGGATGACTAATAGGGCAAGTAAGGGTCCACCCCCCAAAGTGGAAGGACTCCCAGGCCAGTGTCACAGTCAAGGGTATGAGACCTAAAGCGGCCAACTACAAGCCTAGGTCACCCAGGGCAAGGCAGTAGAGTCTATGAGTGCTCTCACCCTCAGGAAGGGGAAATACAAGTCACGACTGATCCAGAGGTCACCGGATGTAAAGCAGAGAACGGCAGGCCATACAGAGCTCTCTCAAAACTTGGCAGAGGAAAGAGACAAAGCCAAGAACCTCTGGAAGGTTAGTCCTGTGAGGGACCCACCCACACGAGGGAGACTCCAAACAGAGCAGTCCAACTAGGGACCCCTTCAACAGGAGGTGTTCTGAAGCCACTGTGCACCAGAGATCAATGACATGGTGCAGCTGAAACACCACACACACACCAAACAAGGTGGCAGATACAGCCTGTCCTGGGAACCCTCAAAAGGGTAGCCCTCCTGGAGAACTCTACCCAGAAGAGGGGCAATGAAGATATCAGTGCAGCTGGCACAGCGAAGAGTGAATCACAAAGGTGGACAGTAAGATGGAGCAAATGGGAACAGTGTCAAGAGTGACAAGTAAAAAAGTGGCGGAGGAAAAAAAGAGCAACCTTCTCAACTACAGTGACCATATATGGGCTGCAGAAAAAAGGAAAAGATCCACTGATGTACTACCTCTCAAGGAAGTACTGCAGAGGCACCAGCAAATAGGGAACAAGAAGCTATGCCTATCTAGGAGGGAGAGATATCCCAGGGTGTCGGTAATGGCAAACCTGAATCCCACAACGGAACACAGCAGAACAAACAATCTCCACCGCACCTCACTGCAGCAGGGCAGCAAAAAGCAGCCGGCAAAAGCCAGAAAATGGTGTCTGTGTGGCTGCAGAAGCAACAGCCAGCCCGTAGAGAGGATAGAGCATCAATGTCATGCCATGAAAGGACCCTGTTGCCCAATGAAGCTGCTCCATGAGCAGGGTAGAGACCATGCCCCTCCAGGAGATACGCTGAATGCATGCAGAAAAAAAATGGAGCACCCAGAAGCAGACAGGGCTGGTGACTGTCCAGCACACTGCTCGAGCGGTGAAAATGAAGCTGCAAATGCCCCAGCACAAGATTCCTGCTGCACCCCCCCCCCCACACACACACAGCAAAGAGATCCAGTGGACCCTGATACACGCACCAGGAGAGAGCCAGGAAAAGTGACTGAGAAGACACTCCAGGTCGTCGAAGGAAAAGTTGTGGAGGCACTCTACGTGCCTTTTATAACGTATGTCTATGCAATAAACAATCCATTGTAAAGTGGATTACTTTGGATGCAGGATCTCCTGGGTCTCCACCTCATCATATGTGACAAACAAATGAAAATTACATACCTACCGTAATTCTTGATCTTCCTGTGTATCTCCAACATTCATCACTGGTGGGTTCAAGCCAGAGGCGCTAGCACCCCGCGGGAAGCTCTTTAGCTTTAAAAAGCTTTCTTCTTATCTGGAGGAGGGGCCGATGTTGGGGATGGTGCCGCCCTCGAGGCCAATGTATTGCATGGCGCGCGTGGGT
Organism: Neoceratodus forsteri; assembly: GCA_016271365.2. Lineage (NCBI taxonomy): Eukaryota > Metazoa > Chordata > Ceratodontiformes > Ceratodontidae > Neoceratodus > Neoceratodus forsteri. The sequence goes on along the minus strand of CM028134.1, from coordinate 384,214,999 downwards.
TGGCCAGTAATGGACACCGGCCCCTCCATCACTTCAGTTCTGCTCGTCGAAGGGGGAAACTAAAGATAGAGAAAAAAGGGTAGGAGGGTGGGGAAAGAGAGCCCAAGGGATAGGAAAAGGAAAGGATATAAAGTAAAAAGGAATAAGCTGGCCACTAGAGGAGGGGTAGGAATCTAACAGGGTCTGGGAGATGTACCCCAACCACTGGGTGGGCCGGGGAGGGCACGTGAAGGGGTGGAGTAAGTGGGAAAGAAAAGATGAAGAATCAAGGAAAAGGGAGGGGAGAGAGATGGAGAGAGAGAGAGAGCGAGAGAGAGAGGGGGAAAGTACAGTTACGCAAGAACTTACCGTAACAGCAGATCTTCGAGAGAGGTTCCTGCAGTAGGTCATCTCATACAGGACTGCGCCCTCTGGTGTCAGGAACTGCACGGCAAACTTTTTCAGCAATGCCTGGCAGGGGACCGCTCACCAGATGTCATGTGATGGACGTCAGCATGACCCTATATAGTGAGCGGTCCCCATGCCTGTCCCCCAGTTCTCCTGCCGGAGATCCAAGCAGGATGAGACAGGAAAAAGGATGAAATCCTGAAGCCCCGTTACAAAAAATGTCAAAAGAAATGCAAAAACTGGGGGAAGGTGGGAGGGAAAATGTGACCTACTGCAGGAACCTCTCTCTTGAAGATCTACTATTACAGTAAGTTCTTACATAACTGTACTATCTTACTTCGAGAGGGTTCCTGCAGTAAGTCATCACATATAGGACTGAATCCCAAGCAGTCACTCATAAAGAGACCGAGAGAGTCACGGGAGGAGGAGCAACTCAAAGAACAGAACAGGACCTGCCTTAGGACAGTAGGCCCTGCAGAACGGCCAGGAAGACCCAGCCCTACGCCTAGGGGCAATGTCCAGACTGTAATGCTTTGTGAAGGTATGGACTGAACTCCAGGTAGCTGCTGCACAAATTTCCGCTGCAGATACATTCCTCAAGAAGGCTGTGGACACCTCCATTCCTCTAGTGGAATGATCGCTGACTTCCCCCGGCAGAGGTTTATCATACTTCTGATAACAGAAGTGAATACAGTTAGCGAGCCACTTGGATAAGCACTGCTTAGACACCGCTGACCCAATGGATTTGGGGGCAAATGAAACAAAAAGCTGACCAGATTTCCTGGTGCTTTTAGCTCTGTAGACATAGCAACACAGAATCCTGTGTGCATCCAGCGTATGAAGAAGAGCCTCACCTTTGTTAGAAAAGTTAGGGTAACACACCGGGAGTTCGATCATCTGATTGAGGGTGAACTCTGAAACCACCTTGCGAAGAAACTTAGGATTGGTTTGTGGGACCACCCGGTCTTTATGAAAATCAAATAAGGCTCCTTACACACACATCAGGGCCTGAAGCTCGGCAATCCTTCGAGCAGAAGTAATGGCAACCAAAAATAGCGCTTCCCAGGAGAGATAACGCAAGTCAGAGCTCATCGCTGGTTCGAAAAGAGGAAGAGGAAGCTTCTCAATTACAAAATTCAAATCCCAAGGTGGGGTGGGGTTACAGATAGGAGGTTTCAGATGTAGAATCCCTTTCAGAAAGGTTTTTGAGATTTCCAGCTGAGCCACAGGTTTTCCCCTATCAAATCATGACAGGCCGAAATGGCCAACAGGTGCACTTTGAGGGAGGAGTAAGAAACCCGAATCAGACAGGTGCAAAAGGTACTCCATAATCTGTGGAGCAGAGCATGTGAAGAGGTCCCAGCCATTTGGCACCGCACAAATGGAAAAATGCTTTCATTTCATAGCATAGGTTGATCTGGTAGAGGGCTTTCTGGCCTCTAGCAGGACCTGGGCGACCTTGCGCAAGACCCCGAAACGAGACTTTATAATGTCTGTAGCAGCCACGCATGAAAATGGAGGGTCCTGAGCCCGGGATGCACTAAACTGCCTTTGTCCTGAGTCATCAGGTCTTACCTGAGAGGAAGAGGAACTGGAGGTTCCACTGAGAGCTGCTGCAGAAGCGGAAACCAGATTTATCTCGGCCAGAAGGGAGCAATCAAGATCATCTGGGCTCCCTCTGCCTTAAGTTTTAGAAGAACCCTCTGAAGGATGGGAAAAGGAGGGAAGGTGTACAAGTACCTCCCTGTCCAACAGAGTGACAACGCATCGTGCCAGAAAGCACCAGGCTCTAGAGGGAGCGAGCAAAACTGGGAAGCTTTGCGTTAAATGGGGAGGTGAACAGATCTAGGTCTGTGCGACCCCAGCTCAGGATCAGAGAATCTGCCGCTTCCTGACTGAGCTCCCACTCGTGGGCAAGGGACGAGGTTCTGCTGAGATTGTCTGCCAGGATGTATAGAACTCCTGGGAGTGCACGGCAGTGAGGAACAGACCATGTTGAGTTGTACAGTTCCACACCCTCATCGCTTCCCTACAAAGGGGGTACGATCGGGTGCCTCCCTGTTTGTTGATATACCAGACTACCGACATTCTGTCTGTCTGGATTAGCAGTGACCCTTCTGATAGAATGGACTGGAAGGCCTGAAGAGCATAAAAGGCTGCTCTCATCTCCAGAAGATTGATGTGGAGATGCAACTCCGATTGGGACCACGAACCAAGATTGTGGTGGTCCCCTAGGTGGGCTCCCCAACCCAGACAAGACGCGTCTGTGGTAAGAGTCCAAAGTGGTGGGGAGCTTTGGAAGGGAAGGCCCCTTGAAAGGTTCAGAGGGCCAAGCCATCAGAGTAGATCCTTCTGGACTGCACTGGAGATCAGGACGGGGTGGTCCAGATCATCCGACCGCAGATCCCACTGGACCTGCAAGGTCCACTGGGTGATCCTCATATGCAACCTGGCAAATGGGACCAATGCTATGGAGGCCACCATCAGGCTCAAGAGACGTAATCACACTCTGGCTGGAAGGTACCTGGAAGAGGTCAGAACAGTGACTTGTTCTTGAATGGTCTCTGCTCTGTCCGGGGGCGGGTTTGCACTGATCGTATCCAAGATGGCCCCAATGAACTGAAGGTTCTGGGACGGGGTAATGGTTGACTTTGGGAAGTTGACTGTAATCCCCAGGTGAGAAACGGGCCAAAGTGCATGAGGGAGCATCCAGTAAACTGTCCCTGGATGGGGCTGACAGCAGTCAGTCGTCCAGGTAAGGAAACACTGCTGTCCCCTGACGGCGTAAGGCCACTGCCACCACTGCAAGGCACTTGGTAAAAACTTGAGATGCCAAAGAGAGGCCAAAGGGGAGGGCTGTAAACTGGTCGTGCTCCCCCTTGAAGCAGAACCGAAGGAAGCGATGGTGGCCTGGGAACACTGGAATGTGCAGATAAGCATCTTGCATGTCGTGTGCACAGAGCCAACGATTCTCCTGTAGAAGGGGTAGAAGACTCTGCAGTGTCAGCATGCAAAACCTTTTGTATTAGACAAAGGTTTAGGTTGCTGAGATCCAGTATGGTTCTGAGGTCGCCCGGCTTTTTTGGAACTAAACTAAAGTGGGAGTAAAATCCCTCCCATCTTTGGGGCAGAGGGACAGACTCTATTGCCGCCTTCTGGCTTAGAGACCTGATTTCTTCCTCGACCAGAGAAGCCTGCTGAGAAGAGTAACACGAGCGAACCGGAGGAGTCTGGGGGCATCTCCAGAGTGTGTCCTTTCGAGATGAGTTGTAGGACCCATACATCTGTTGTGACATCTCTCCATTCCTGCGCATGGAGGGCAAATCTCCCTCCCACTGGCTCCACACAGTTAAGGGATTGGACAGCGCATGTGGCAGAAGAGTATACTTTTCTGCCATACTGGTTGAGCTGCTGGGACTCTGTCTGGAGGAGAAGTGCTCATATGTTTGGGAGCCGCCGACTGGTTGTGGGCCGCAGCAATGACGACTGAGTCAGCTTTGGGATGGGCATCCGGGAAGGAAACTCCTTCTGGAGCATGGCAGATTTGGTCTGCCTTTTTGGGGACGGCGGAATCTATTGAGGCAGCTGCCAGATAGTCCTGGTGAGGTCTTCGTGAGGAGCCATCCAAGGGGGGATGGGGATCAGGGAAGCTGACTCCAAATCTAAGTGTTCCGTGAGGCGCTTCCTCGTAGGATCCTGCTACTCTGTATTCCAGCCACTGAACTGCTAGATAATCCGTAGTAGTTCAGTAAACGAAGGGTCCCGGGGACTTAGGAGAACCCTTCGGTTTAGACATGGATGAATCCTCGTCCGAGGAGTCATCCGGAGACTCTCCTCCAGAACCAGGAGATTCATCCCCTGGAGATTCCAGATCAGGTAGGATGATCTCTTGAGGTTTAGTTCCAGATACATGCACCGTTGAGCGAACCGAGCTGATGGGAGAAAGAGATCAGGGAGGAGGGATAACCACTGGAGCTGGTAGACAGCTTTCAAGATCCGATACCAGTTCAGTCCTAGCCTCCTTCCATCAAGAGCTGATCAAGGCCCAAAAATCCTGCTGGGGAGCAGGAGAAAGTGGTGGAGGTGAAACATGGGCAGGTGGGTAATGGTAGCTTGAAGCACCCTACCCATGGAAAAGGGGTGGGTGACCCTAGTAAGAGGATACCCAGAATAGTGGTATCCCGAATAAAAAGGATCCGATGCAGGACCTGACGGGTGACATGCCGAAGACAAGCCACAAGGGTAGTATTCTGGAGCGTAAGTTCGAGAAGGTCCGGGTACAAAACCCTGCAAGAGAATCTCTGATGTTAGAGGGGATGACGTCGGAGGAAGTATATCAGACCAGCTGTCATGTATGTTGGCAACATCAGAGCCAACAAAAGAACAGGCATCGTTGGGATTGGACGTGAGAGTCCTGATGGAGGAGCCGACCAAATACAGGTCGATGCTGTCGTCAGGATCGGACATGAGGGTCCCGACGGAGGGACATATAAAACACGTCACAGGTTGTGACGTTGGAGGCGGTACAGCAGACGTAAGGAGACCTGTTGAAGGGTCTGACAAGCCAGAGAGTGAGATGGGGACATCTGAGGTCATCATTGGAGCCTCTGGAGCAGACATGAGAGGAACTGACACTGGGGTGGACAGAGGGAAAGCCACCACCAGGGATCCTGTCCCCTTCTCCGTGCCGGTGGAGACGACGGGAGACAGAAAAACCACCTGGGGAGGTGGTACAGAGGGTTCCCGCTCAGGCGAAGCTGGGGGAAAGAATGGCTGGCAGCCACAGAGTGGCTTGTCTGGATGTCAGGTGTATTAGCGTGAGCCTGCGATGGGACGGCGAGGTCCAGGCGGATGTCAGGGACGGCCGACTGATCGGACTCTAAGGAGACCAGGCAGTGGAGGGAAGAACCCTTGACCGACTTACCGGTGGAGGGCGGGCGAGTCCCAACAGAGCCCTGGGGACTCGGCTTAGCGGCAGCCGGGCGGGCCCCGGAGGAGCCGGGGGCTGGCTTATCTGCTAAGACCGAGCATTCACCGGAGGAGCCAGCAGATGACTTACCGGTGGTAACTGGAAGAAAAGCAGCAGAAGAGGTACCTGGAGTAGCCCTGAGCGCGACCTGGAGAACCACTAGGGCAGGTGGCGGGGGAACGGTCTTGCTGTTCGAGGGCCTACTAGGGTCCACTCGGTCCTGATGTTCAGAGTGCTCCTTCTCCTGATGCTTTTCTTTTTCTTCAAGCCTGAAGATGTGGAATCCCTCAGCTTCTGCATTTCGTTCTCAGCGAAGCCATCCTGGACATCAGAACATGGGCTTCCAGGGCCTGCTGCCTCCTTTTCCGAGTGATCTGGTTTAAAGGCTGGCAGTCGGGGCAGGCAGCAGTATCGTGCTCTGGGCCCAAGCAGAAGAGGCAACGGAGGTGGCCGTCCTTATGGGGGATTTGGGCGCCGCACTTCTTCTTCATTTTGGTCGGCAGAGAAGACAAACGAAAATAAAAGAGAGTCAGTATAGAAAAAATGGGCAAAATGGCAATTGACTGGGCAAGTGTTATCACGAGGTACTTTGCGCAGGTTGACGGGAAAACTGGACGGCGAGCGTGGGGACCGCCCACTATATAGGGTCACGCTGATGTCCATCATGTGACGTCTGGTGGGTGATCCCCACCAGGCACTGCTGGAAAAGTATAACGTGCGGTCCTGACATCAGAGGGCACAGTCCTATATGTGATGACCTACTGCAGAAATCCTCTTGAAGTAAGATCATCACCTCCAAAGGGCTCGAAGTTTCTCCCGGTGGAACAAAAAGGGAGTCCTTAAACTTTATTGTCACCCCTCCAATTTTTTTTTTGGAGTCTGGGGACAAGCGAACTATGCTGAGAGGACTCAAGCTTCAGGAGAAACTGACTCTACCAAGGGCACAATCAAGAGTTAAGACTGCACAGGCGTGAGCCTCTGACAAGGTGTCAAGGTCATGACAGACCAGGTGCAAACCCCAAGGTCCACCGGAGAAGAAGGGCTATATGCTCTTAACCTGCTCTCCTTCCTCGCAAAAAGAGGTGGGGACAGGATCCACCTCAGGACAAAATCCCACCCAGAGTAGTCCAAAAGGAAGGGAGGTCCTGGGGCATAGGAAAAGTTACTGGCCTCTATGCCCAGCACCACAAGAGGAAATGAGACAAAGATGATGACCTCTAGAAGAGGTTCAGGACCTCCAGGTGAAACTGAGGAGACTCTGCCCCATTGAAACCCAGGAGTGGGTTACCTGTGGGGGTTAAAGGTGAGCTGGTTAGGGCTTCACAAGAAAGCAGGAGGTCCCAGAGCCTCTGTGACGGCGACAGGAACACAATCAGGGAGCCTGGATGTCTTTTTAGAAAGTAGGTAAGGCTGCTAGGGACATGATCCCCTAGGTCCAGAGAGTCCCCAAGAGAATCCCCCATCACAGCCAAATGGGGCCCCTAGGGAGACCCTAGGAAGAAAGGGCAAAAGCGCCTGCTTGCTCTCCCCCCAGAGGTGAGTCCCTTGTGCTTCAGATGAAGTGGCAGGGAACCTGGAGGTGTCAGCAGGACTTTGCTCACAGCTGGCCTCAACTGGGCAGAAGGCAAGCAGGGAGGAGGCATTGTCCAAAAGCTGAGGCCCAAGAAGGGGTGGTGGGTGGGAAGCAGTGATGAATGGTGAAGATACACAGAAAGATCAAGAATTCTGGTAGGTAAGTAATTTTCATATCTGACCTGAGTCAATCTTCACCATTCATCACTGGTGGGTGAGTATCAAGCACCAGGATAGTAGTGCTGGCACCTCCCTGAGGGCTAAGAGTAGCCCTCAGCCTCTTGTGGGGGAGTCACAAAAGGAGGGGACCAATCACAGGTCTGTCCAGAGCTGCTACTGGTCAGGTCGAGCCTCCTGGCCTGCAGGAGAGGGAGGACACCTGACAATTCTTGTCTGACCCTGCTGGAGGAAAATCGGGCCCCCTGAAATGGCGAGGTAGTCACCCTACGCTGGGCCAAGGGTGACAACCAGGAGAGGTGGAGCCATGCCGTCCACCTAATGCAGACCGCTGATCCCACAATCCTGGAGGCTAACATGTTGGCGTCATAACATGCCCGTGCTTGGTGTCTTGCCAGCTCCAGGACTTGAGTGGAAATGGCAATGGCTTGCCTGGTTGCCTTGCTATCAGGCATGGCTGCCAGGATCTAATCCAGCATAGCACACAGGCACCACTCATAGGCCACTATATGTGCCTGATGTGCAGAGATGGAGAGTAAGAGACGCGCCAAAGAGAAAACTCTTCTCCCCCGTGATTGAACTCTGCAGAGTGCATCCCTGGAGGGTGGTCTCTTGACTGGCACAGATGCTCAGAAGGGGTATCCAGCCACTCCAAGCCCAAACCGGGGTGGGGCATAGATCCTAGAAACCCAGTGGAAATGTAATACCTGCGCCGACAGTCCCAAGGGGTTGGAGAAGAGGAAGCAGGAAGCTGCCAGGTGCTGTCTGACTCCTCCATGAAGGGACGAAGCCATGGAGGGATCATCACCAATTCTTGGCTGTATTCCCCAAGGAATGCCAGCATCACACGTGCAGGATTGCGTTGGTGGAAGGGGAAAGATGGAGTTCCTCCAGCATCATCGTCAGGAACCGCTGATACTCTGTGAAGTCAGCATCAGAAGAATGGTAAGAGGGGAAGTCCTCTTCCTCGTTGTAGGAAGGTGATGATGATGTGGCAGGACTCTGTATAGAGTGAGACGAAGCTGAAGGAGGAGATGTAAACACCATACCGTCAATGGCCCTAAAATAAAGAGGGAAAGCACCCACTGTCGCCCTATACTGCTACCAAGTGAGGGGCCCCAAGGGACCAGAAAGACCTAGGAGAGGGGGAGGCAGAGAGGAAGGAGGGTGGAAAGAATGGTCCTGGGAGACCGAAGAGACTCTAACAGGGCTGTGGGCACAAGCAGGGGACCACCTCCCTAGTGAGGGGGCTGCGCTGTTCAGCCACAGCCCGCTGCTCAATCCACCCCGAGCCAGCAGGGTGAAGCCCTAGGTGAGAAGATCCCTGATGAGGAGACTGGAGCTGTACAGACCCAGAAGGGTGGCCCTTGTCCTCACCCAAAGAAGGGCTCCGGCCCCTAGACCGAGACAGGGAGCCCAGGCCAATGCTCCAACCGAATCTCGGGGTGGCCAGGGTCCCTGGGACAGAACGGGATGCCGACTGGGCCCCCACTCCCCCTGACCCAGAGGACCGGGACTTCCCTTCAAGAGAGGCCCTACCTTGATGATCGCTCTAAGGGAAGGGGAAGAAAAGCCAGCACCGAGTAGGCTCTCTGAACTCCCACGACTCTGTGGTGGCACCGATGGCCAACATGGCGCCGAAATCGTCCGTGGTGCCGACCATGGCACCATCACCAGAGGCAGCATCAACATCAAAGTCAAAGCCAGTCTCAAAGGCGGTGCATACTGTGGCACCGGCACTGAGCGTGGCACCGCAAGTGGTGCCATCACCCAAGACAGCACCAGAGATGGCACTGGTGCCCTCCACAGCACTGAGAGCAGCACTGGCAGAGAGAAGGGTGGTGTCGTACATGGCGTCGACCCTAGAAGCTGTACCCAAAGAAGAAGATATTCTGCAGAGTCCAGGGAGTGTCGGTTGCTCCGGGGAACTCAGCTCCCAATCCTGGTCATCCTCCGATTCCGAGGAGAAGACCACAGTGAATCCTCAAAGAGGCAACCCCAGACACACTATCCATCCTGGCACAGAGGACGATATCGGGGGAGGGGCCTCAGCGGCAACAGCAGCGCCGCCTCGCTCACCGGCACAGGAGTTAGTGCCAGGAGCTGAGGCCGTGCCCGATGTAGCCTCCAAGGGAACCACCAATGCAGACCCCATGCACAGCCAAGACTTTGACACTGGGGTTGGCCAGCTCCCTGAAGGGGAACCAGGCTGTGAGTGGTCCACGACCAACACCCCCCCACCCCCAGAGGCCAATCATTCCCCTGACTGCTCATCCAGGCCGCAGATTTCAGCGAGACCCGAGTCAATGGAGGCCTGCTGCCCCCCCCAGTGCGTATAACAGCGGGAGGCAGCCCAGGAGGAAGGCCCAGGGACCTTACCTTGGTGACCCTCGTGCGACGCCGACCACTGAAGGTTAGGTGGACACAGCCCAACTTCGCCGCGCGGGTAACTAAGGTGCAGAAGTCGATGGAGAAGCAGCTGTCACATCGATCCATGTTGTGGTTTGGTCCCAGGCGGGTGAAACACTGGTCATGCGGGTCCATTATGGAGAAATGACTACCGGAGAGGCACCAATGCATCGAGGTAGTCCCCACCTTAGAACGCTTTTGCCCTGAACCTGACATGATTGGCCGTGCACAAAAATAACAAAAACAGGAAAAAGACAACGCCGAACTGCAATAAAATAAAAAAATGGTGCTGGTAACGGGCGAAGAAACTAATCTGCGTTGAGTAAACCAATGAACAAGCAGAACAGAGTTTCTGGAAGTTTCGATGTGAAGATCGCTGTCATAATGGAGTTGTGCTGTCCTCCAAAGCAGGAAAAGCAGAACTGAGGTGATGGAGGGGCCTGTGTCTGTTACTGGCCAACCCGCGAGCGCCACACAATACATCAGCCTCGAGGGTGTCACCGTCCCCAATGTCGGCCCCCCCTCCAGACAGGAAGAAAGCTTTTTAAAGCTAAAAAGCTTCCTGCGGGGTCCTAGTGCCTCCGGCTTGAACCCACCAGTGATGAATGGTGAAGACTGACACAGGTAAGATGTTTGTTTTCACCCCTAATTTCCTCTCTCCAAGTCCTAACTTTGTAAAAGTATAGTGACCTCCTTATGGTACATCCGACAAATTGAGCTTCTCTCTTTTATTCAAAGGTTGTCCTGGAAAATAAACTGGCAGTGTAATTCTTCGGTTCAAACAGAACTCTGAGACTACTTTTGGTTAAAATTGAACATTTATTCTCATTGTGGAATACCGAGTATGCAGGGTCAATACTGACTGCCTGTACAGTACAGTCAGCCTGGGTACAATGGAATCAGCCAGGATACTGCACAGTACCTTGCAATATTTCTGCATAGTGCTGTAGGAACAGTTTAATTCAATGACAATTCAGGCCACTTGTCATACAGGAATTTGTCAGATGTCCTTCACTACGCTTGATCCTAGCCACTTCTGCTGTAACTTACTAATCCTCCTTGTTGAGGTAATACAGTGGAACCCTCTTATAAGGGATACATTCATGTAAGCAGTTTTTTTTATCTTTTATAAGGGTTGTGCGCTATATACCTTTTACCACAGCTCACATACCAGAGTTAAATCAGAACACCCACTGCTTCTCTGCCAACCAAGCGCATGGGGAACTATTATATGAAGCGGACTATGGACTAAGCAGTAAACATGATTGGAAAAGATTTTGCTGTACAGTACCTGTACTGACTGGGGGATCAGGGGCCAAGCAACACCCATCAAGGAAGGGGAGGTCATGCAGAAAGACAACGCCTATAGTGGAGTAATCCCCTGGAGCAAGGTGTCTGGTTTCAGGCAGAATCTTTTTTCCTAAATAGTTTTAGAACCATCCTCCCAAGGTACTGCCAACGAATCTGCCATTTGTAAGGCATCTTACCGACAGATTCTTGTTGTCTAAAGAAATAATTACTAACTGTAGCAATGCTGTTTCTTCTTAGGGATCCATCAATGAGCCCTACAAACCCTGATCCTGCCTCCCCTTCTAGAATTTGAAAATAGGTGCACACAAGACTCTGTTCTTATCTTACAGCAGCAGTGCAGCAAATTTGGGCAAAACAATGACATCCTACTTTTTTTTTCCACCATAAAATATTCTAGGTATCTTCCAGTTTTATTTGGTGGTAACATCTTCTAGTACTGTCAAAAGTTGAGTATTTTATAAATGTCACAATTTATTTTTTTTCTTAAGAAAAAAGACGGCAGGCACATTTGGCATAGAAACAGCACTGTAGAACAGGGTTAGGATTGAGAAAATTACAAAAAAATTAAAAAAACCTTACGGTGTGCAGCATAGGAGGTACTTAGAAAAGTAGATCTGACAGACATGCTTTTATTTATAGATGAAACTAGTTTCTGGAAAATTCATTTTTCAATGCACTGCTGCTTTAAGGTTGCTTGAGCATTCATTATTGCAATTTCTCAACAATTTAAAAAATGTGATCACTTTAATACTACATGTGTTGTCTGCTTCAGTTTGGTTTGTTTTTTCAAAGATGTGACAGAAAATTTTAGAAATGTTTTAGTAACCACTTTGATAGTTTTAGTGGTCACTGCTCCCCTGGTTTTAAAAACAAATCTGACATTAGAACAGACTTGTGTTCTACATTCTCTAATTAGCATAAAGTTCTATCTGCAGGGCAGCACACTCCTGTGGACTGATGCCATTTGTAAGGCTTCTCATTTATGGATTCTTGCTATTTGAACAATGTATAAAGAAAAATGAAAATAAAGAAAATGGAGGAAATTCCAAAATGCGAATAACAGGAGCACATTATGTAACTTGGGTTTTAACAGAATGATTCCCCGTGAGAATGTATGGAAACAACGAACCACACATCTAGTGCTGGTTCAGCAAGTTACCAGTCCTAAACTAACTTACCATGGTTTGGACTACAGTTTCTAAATTAGGCCACCATGGATACATAAAGTCCGCAGCACAATTTTGAGCAGTCACAGACCACCTTAATCCTTTTTCTTAGTGGATGTGACATCTGCCAGGGACCATTAGTGCTGGTACTGTTTTGTTACCCTTTTATACGAGTCCTGCAACACACAATATTTTCCTGATTTACATACCGTGACAGCACAGTAAAATTACATATTTTAAAATTACCTTTGAATGCTTTAGTTCCAATTCTGCCAGTTCGACTAGGTTTTTTCGGAATGCAGCCACTCTTCTTGTTTTGAAATCTATAAGTTCTGCAACAATAGTAAGTCCCATTGTTAAGAGGTATTCCACAGGAACTTCATGTACACAACAGAACTGCATCCTTGCTGTTAAGAGTAGGGATAAGACTTTCAATGGAACTTCTTATACAAAACGTGCACAACTGGAAGCATCTGGTTGCGTTTCTTCTGCTTATACTGGGATGAAGTGTAGCCTTGTGGTAGAGCACAGAGCCAAGAACTTAAAGATCCTTCCAGCTGTGAATCCAAAGACAGGTGTGAGAGCTCGAGCAACTCACCTGACCGCCTCTCTCTCTCTCTCTCTCTCTCTCTCTCTCTTTACTAACCTCCTTGATTTTTTCTTAACCTCCCTCAAATCTCTCTTAACCTTCTGGCGCATGCCTTATGGTTGCTGACTACTGCCACAGACTGTAAAATACTTTGATATACAGGATGTATATGAAAGGCACTACATAAAACCAAATGCCATTCATTACTTTAAATTAGTCTAGCTACTTTATTTACTGAAATTTTTTCTCATAATTCTTGCTTTGCACTTTCTAGCTTTTGTACGTGACTATCGATCACAATGCTACAGTAGCTAGCATCGTCTACATCCACTGACTGTTTTTTCCTTTCATTTATTTACGCCCCTTGCTTCCCTCTGGCCCCACTGGTATGCTATCCCCCCCTTCGTTGTCACCTACCTTCCTCAGGACCCACCATTTGCCCAGAACCACTATGCGGTGGGTAGGTACCTCGGTTGGGCCTGTGAGGCTGCATTGTTCTCCTGCCGGTTGGATTGATTTTCCTCCGGTAGTTTTTCGTTATGTTTCCTCGAGGGCTGCGCCCCATGCAATGATGCTCATTAGTGTGCTGACACATGCGCATGTTATAGGCATCTGCATCAGTGCCCCTCTATGTGGCACTTGCAGTTGTACTAGAGATGCAGTGAACAGAGCTGTCCATCCACCTCAAGGAAGACAGTAGTCCATGGGACGCTCAGTTCTCCTTTTCCTTCTTTTCAGCTGCCCCCCCAAGTTGGTTCCTGAACTGAGTTGCCAGCATCCATTGAGTTTAGAGGAGAACTGCATTATAAAACACCAGTGGACACACAGTAAAATGGCAAGATTAACAAGTGGTAACTTTGTAGCTAACCTCAATATATTATGGTATCTTCTTGTTACTGTCATCACTACGGCGTACTGAACCAATTAGAAAACAGCTTTCACAATACTGATGATATACTAAATGCTTTGTGCAGCACTGAAGGCAGCAGTTGAAATCAAAGATAGAAAGTTCAATTTTCAAACAAACAGCAAATTTTAAAGTTATAACTAGTAAACTGTTGTATAAACTGAATACAAATGCTCGGACACAAAATACGCAGCTTACCACCACTTGTGAGGGGGCAGGACTTTCACAGTTCGGGGCACTTGCACTCATGAGTTATGGTGCTGTCCCCTCACACTTGAAAATACAACGCTTACTTTCAGTCAGGCCATTACATATCCCCTACTAAACCATTAAACCAATATTCTATACAGATGCTGTTTTTCAAATTCTGGTACCATTTCTGTTATTTTCATCTTTCCTGGGCTTTAAGCAAACAGTGGGTATTTCTGATTTATAGAAGAAAAATCCAAATGCCAGCACAAGCTACTTACAGCCACTTTAACAAAGCTTCCACAAAGCTGCACAACCACCGGAAGGCCAATATTTAAAATAAAGGAAGCAAGACCTTAGTTAAAGGTGCTATCAGTGCTTAATTTTATTATTTAAAAATGCACGCTTCCCTGCATGCTGCTGCCTCCTCCTGCAGCAAAGCAAGTGAGCATCCTTAACGCGTTTCACGCCCCCTGGTGCTTAATCACCGATAGCACCTTTAACTGAGGTCTTGCTTCCTTTATTGTAAATATTGGCATTCCGGTGGTTGTGCAGCTTTGTGTAAGCTTTGTGAAAGTGGCTGTAAGTAGCTTGTGCTGGCATTTGCATTTTTCTTCTGCTTTCTGTGTCCACAGCTGAGCACAGCTCTCAAGTGCAGGCCTAAAAACTTTCTTCATTTCTGATTTACACATTGCTGGAAATGACCACTTCAGAACTGAATGATGCAGTAATGTCCTTGCTTAGCTCTTGCATTATTGCCACAATGCGTCTGTGTGTTGCTAAAGGACTTTACTGCCGAAATGGACACAATTTTACATCATACAGTTATACAATGGTACCGACCACTAGTGTGAGACTCAGAAACATCCACCGAGTGTACTGAAAGGCCAGTAAAGACAGAACAGTAACAGAACTGGAACCAGTATCTAAAAAGCAGCTTCCACACAAAAAAATTACAGATTTTGCACAGTTCTCCTTTAAGAGCCAAAACAGCACAAGTTAATCAGCGTAATGCAGCCAGCTTGCTTAGCGACTACAGTTTTTTTGTAGCAGTGCTTAAAGAAAATGAAACTCTTTACAAAAAGAACTTGTGTAAATGCCAATCATGAACTTGGAACCCTCTAGGCTGGGCATGAGTTATAAATACTGAAACACTGATAAAATGCACAGCTCCCAATGAATGTCTCAGCTGTACCAATAAACTAAAAGTGCACATGCAAGCACAGGCTAAATACAGAAACCAAAGGATTAGAACGGTTTCTCCTGGTACTAGCTGCAGACACAGATTCACGTCTCGGACCTAAGACTTCTGCAGTGGGTAAGGATGCAGCATCTGAATGGATGCTCCCCTTCTCCAGAGTGGCAGGCTTTCCCCTGTGCATGACAACAGGCTGGTGGTCCAAGCGAAACTGTGCACACGAGCAGTAGGAATTAGGTAGGAAGGATATCAGCAAGACACTCTGAATGCACTTGGGCTCTGCCAACATGAAAGCACTGGAGCAGAGCTTATATGGGGAGAAAATCTCCATCTCTGCAAATAAGCAAGGCCTAGACCAATCACAGAGCTCCAACTCCTAGTACTGGTGTCCCCGCTGGTGGTGGCAGTCCAGAGGGGACTGATGAGAGGCACATTGTGGACAACCAGACACAAGAGGCGAGTTCAGCAGTCCACAGTCCGGACTGGACATAGGATGGTGGTGCAAACAAAGAAAAAGTATATCAACAAAGAAGCCTTTAGAGAGAGCACGGTGGGAAAAACTCAGCACTTGACACATTTACTCAAGTGTCTTTGTTGTCCAAAAACAGAGATGGTGCAGCGTGCACTGTACTGTGGCACATATACTAAAGAGGATGGCTGTCCATTAACAATCTGCAATCAACGCAGAAAAAAGTGCACTCAAAAAAACGAGTACATACACCTCTAAGCACTATGGCAGTTGCTAATATGAGCAGATGTAATTTAAAAAGACTGCAAAAAAACTTCAGCAGTTCAGCAAAAGGAGAGCACACCACACATAGCCAGTTGCCCCAGAGTTTCGAACAAAGTCTTTGTTAGCAGGTCACAGTGTTTGGAGGTGTATTTATTCTGTTTTTGAGTGCACTTTTTCCTGTGTTGCTGTCTTCGTAGTCCTACTGATTATACAGATCCCTCAGTTCGATTCAGTGCCAGCTGCATTATGAAGGTGTCCCACGTGCTATAAAAAAGTTAAGTTACTGACCAGTAACTGCTATCTTCTTGAGTATCTCCTCTATAGACCCACATTATCTGGTCTTAGTGCTGGAGGCTTTAGGGTTCACGAGAGTTAGAACTTTTGGAGTTGATGGCAATGCACAGCACTGATGTGTCATAACACAAGACAGCACCCTATATATGGCTTTGTCAGTCCAAATGTCCTCAGTTCCATTTTTACCAAGTGGAGAAGCAAAGAGACAGGACAGAGAAATGCAGACCAACAAACAAAGGTGCAGTCACTGAGGAAGGGCGACTGCTTTCACCAGAAAACAGGGCTAATAATGATGTGAATAACTTGTAAGGTTGCTTCCAGACACCAACAGAGACACTGAGCACGTCACTCCAAGTTAGGATACAGTGCACTTACAAGGCAAAGAAATAAAGCTAGATGTAACAGAACAGTAAAACCAAGTGATGTGGCTGGTCAAAAACTGGAATGAAAGTACACACACCAGGGCCATGTACTAAATAGCTGGGAACAACCTCTCACAGCGACCCACTGACTGAAAAACTGAAGACAAATGTAAGATGACTTCATACAACATAACTAGGCTTACTCCCAAGTTGTGGAAGTATCCCAAATAACCTTTTCGTATGAACAAATAACTATCTTCAGAAAGGCAGCGCACACCAACTCTGATAACTCACATGTACTGGTTACACCCAGACAGCTAATAATGCAGAAGATATACCCCAGAAACACACATGGTAATGGAACAAAATATCCAACAAGATGCAGGATTCCTTTTTGGCATCCAAAGGGAATGGAGGGCATGCTGAGTGCGGCTTTATTGAAGAGATACCCGAGAAGGTCAAGAAGAATTACTGCTGAGTAACTTCTCTTTTTGGCGTTACTCTACACCCGGTTAAGGTGAAACTCTTGACACCGCCTTCCAAGGAATTTCGGGTTGGGGTGCAGGAGAACCTTGTCCCTGTGGAAGACCAGGTAAGGGGAATCAACCGAAAGTGTCTGGAGCTCCCCTGTCCTTCTGGCAGACGTGATAGCCAAAAAGAAGGCTGTCTTCCATGACAAGTGTGACAACTCACACCTGTGCACTGGTTCAAATGGCTTGCCCATGAGCTTTGCCAGTACCAGCAGTAGATCCCACGGAGGTGGAGGTTCACAAACCGGAGGGGATATGTGATCCAGGCCTTTGAAAAAGCACCCGACCATGGTGTCCGCCAATATCAACTGACCGGCCCATGCCCGGTAAGCAGAAATGGCTGCCAGGTGCACCCCAAGGGTCGATGACTGCAGACCTCCTTTGGAGAGAGACCAAAGGTAGTCGAGAATGTCAGCCACTGAATCGGATAAAGGGTCCAGGCCCTTACCCTGACACCAAGTGGAAAACCTTTTCCATTTGAAGGCATAACATTTCCTGGTCAATTCCTTTCTACATGCCTCCACCACGGTTACAGACATCTTCAGAAAGACCAAAGCCTGGAACTCTAGCCACTCAGGTACCAGGCTGTGAGGTGCAGGGATTGAAGGTCCAGATGGAAAACCTTCCCCTGATTTAGAGAGATCAGGTCCGGGTATGTACAAAGCCGCTCCGGGTGCCTGCAGCTGAGGATGAGGAGATATGGATACCAGTACTGGCGCGGCCAGTCTGGGGCTACCAGGATCACCTTCACCTTATCCCTCCTCACCTTGAGAATCAAGGGACATGGTGGGAAGGCACAGAGGTGGCCGGGGGTCCACGGCCTCGAGAAGGCATCCCCCTGCAGCGAGCCCTGCTGAGGGGGGCGGGCATGAAACAGCCTCAGCTTGGTGTTTTCCCTGGAGGCAAACAGGTCCACCATCGGTTTACCCCAACAGGAGAACAGGCTGTAAGCTACCTCTGGATGGAGAGACCACTCGTTTGATGTCTGGCCTAGGCAGCTGAGAGCATCCGCCAGCTGCTTTGGAGCTCCTGCCACATGGATGGCTAGGAGATCCGCCTCCAACCTGCTAACGAGGGTCCAGATGAAGGAGCGCCTCCTTGCACAGCAGACAGAAGTGCATGCCGCCCTGTTTGTTGAGGTAGTACATGGTCGTGGTATTGTCCGTCTGGACTTGAACCACATGACCCCGGAGCTGAGGAGCGAAAGCTGACAGTGCCAGTCTGACTGCTCTGAGCTCCAACAGGTTGATGTGGCATCGGGAATCCTCGGGGGTCCAGAGCTCGTGGGCCCTTTTGTCCCCCATGTGGGCTCCCCAGCCCATGAGAGAGGCATCGGTCATGAGGACGACCATCGGCTTGTGGCGGACAAACGGGATCCCTTCCTGCAAACGATCTGGGGCGGTCCACCATTGGAGAGCGTCCCACTTCTTCTGAGTTACAATGACCAGCTGGTCGAACTGACCATGGTGCTGAGTCCACTAGGCAGCCAACTCCCATTGAAGGGGGCGCATGTGCCACCGGGCCCAACGGACAACTGAGGTGCATGCCACCATGTAACCCAGATGGCGCAGAAAGTCCCCAGTAGGGCACAAGTGCCCAAGCAGAAATGATTGGGCAAAGGAGGAGAGAACCTCCGCCCTGTCCGCCGGGAGCTGAGCTCTGCCCCGATGACACCCATCATCTGAGAAGGCACGAGTTCTGACTTGGCCTTGTTGACCAGGAGATCGAGTTGGGAGCAGGTTTGGAGGGCCAGATCCCTGGACTTCTCCACCTCCTGTTGGGTGGAACCTGCAAGGAGCCAATCATCAAGGTAGGGGTAAATTCTGCCCCCCCCCCCGACGCTGGAGATGGGCCACCCATGGCTCGGAACTCGTACAGGGTCCCTTCGACCCTGAAGCGGAGGAACTGCTGATGAAACGGATGGATTGGGACGAAAGAAAGCGTCCTGCAGATCCAGTGAACAAAACCACGTTTTGCTCCAAAGATGGTATGATCTGCAGCAGAGTGACCATCCGAAAGGTGCGTGACCTGAGATATTGATTCAGGTCGTGGAGATGCAGAATGGAGTGCCAGCCCCCCTGTCCGCTTGGGCACCAGGACGTGCCTGGAGACAAAGCCTGGGTCTGCTGAAGGATCCACCATGAGAGCCACTTCCTCCTTGAGGAGGAGCTGAGTGATGTTGTCTCGAAGAGCTGACTGGGTGTGTGTGGAAAATTTCCTGAGGGGCTTGGCTGGGAGGGTACTGCTTGAATTCTAGAGGCAGTCCCTAACCGACCACTTTGAGAACCCACCTGTCCATGGTGATAGCGGACCAGGCAGAAAGAAAGTGGTGGAGCTGGCCCCCCATGGGAAGACCCAGAGCTGGCATGATGGGAATAGGGGTGGCAACCCCCACCCCGTCACTAAGCAGGCTTGAAGGAGGAGGAGGAAGCTCCAGGACCTAAGCCTCAGCCTCCTCTATGGGCCTGCTGGGATCCAAGCTTGGGCCAAGGGCGCCAAGCTTGAGCGTGCTGCTGATCCTGCTGCCCCCCCCCCGAAAGGAGGACTGCTGAACCACAGGGGAAGAGTGCTGAAAAGGTTTCTTCTTTTTCTTCTGCTGGTTCTTGCCTGAAGAACTCTTAGCAGAAGTGGTGTCCAAGGTGGCACTGGACTGCTGTATGCACTGGAGGTGACCGGCCATGCCTGGGCCGAACAAGTCGGTCCCAAGGAAGGGCACATCAGCTAACTTGTTCTGATTACCTGACGGGAAGGAAGACAGCCTCAGCCAAGCCCAGTGGCAAGAGGCAACTGCAGCAGCCTTCGAGCGGGCACAAGAGTTCCCAATGTCCAGGGCAATCTGAAGCTGCATTTGGCAACAGCTTGGCTCTGGTCTCGGACCTGCATAACCGTGGTCTGCATGTCCGCGGGGAGATGTGGGGAGGACTTTGTCTAATGACCCGAGGAGGGCATGAGAGAAGTGTGCCATGATGACGGCCGAACTTGCCTGACGAAGGCCCAAGGAGGAAGCCACATAGACCTTCCTCGCTGAATGGTCCAAGTGTTTGGACTCTTTGTCGGGAGGTCGGTCAGTGTCGGCAGAACTGCCAGTATGCCTGAACACAGAGGTGGTCACCAGGTTCTCGGCCGAAGGGTGCTCTGTGAACCCCGCAAGGGACCCCATGGGAACAGCGTACTTGTGGGCCATGCAGGCAGACAGTGATGGACAGGAGGCAGGATGCTACCACAGTTCCAGTGCCAGACCAACAATGGCCTCGGCCACAGGAAAGGCCTCCGTCGGGGTATCCCCCCTCTTGAGGATGTCCGTGAGAGGGTACTTTGCCTTTTTCTGGATGGGTTCCAGGGGCATCCCTGTGGACTCAGAGATGAGGCGAAGAATCCCTTGGAAGGAGGAAGGACCTTCCTGTATCCCTAGGCCAATGGACAACTCATCATCTCCAGGATGAGAGTGAAGCCCGGTGACATCTGAGTCCGAAGAGTTGGGGTACAGTGGCCTGCTGCCCAAATCACTCTCGACCCACCTAGGGCAGTCCGGAGTGACCGTGACTGACAGACATCAGGGAGGCCCGGTGTCTGGTCGGACCTCTTTGGAAGGAGCCCCTCCCACAGGCTACTTAGACGGCGGACCCACCACTATTGGTGGAGAGACCGGCTTAGGCCGAACAGGCAGTCGCGCCGGCCCTGCGGGCAGGGGAACTGAAGGTTTCGGCTCTGAGGCGGTCAGCTTCGGCCTAGGAGGCAAAAGCAAAGTAATGGCCAGGGTAGGAGTCGAAGTTGGCTTGTGCCCGGACAATATCAGCTGTTGCCACATGAGGTCCTCATAGCGCCGGAGTTTCCGGAGCCTCTCCTCATCCGAGGAGAACGAGGACGACTGATGGTGCAACCTCTTTTTGGTGCGCTTATGGCTCTTCCTCGGCCATCCAGATGAGGGGGTTCTAGACCTCGACCGAGATCGGGCAGGTCGACTCAGTTGCTCGGGAGACACCGGCGGGACCAGTGATACCCGGTGGTCCGGAACCGGGTCCTCGATGGGGACACCAGCGGGCTGGGTCTCCTCATAGGGGAAGACAAGGACCGGAGTCCTTTCCAAAGAGTCGTCGACCAGGGCCGGCGACAGCGGCTCGACTGGATCGAGAACAATCTCGACCTCATCGGCCGTATCCTCGGTCAGCTGGCCAGACCGAAGGTCCATGAAGCTTGAGGCCAAGGAAGTGATCTCGACCGAGGTTGAGACCGCATGCTTCTGGGACTGAGACCTCTCTTGGTCCCAAGAGTGCCTTCGCAGAGACGAAGACTTGCTTGGTTCCTTCTTCCACTTGTGGGATCGGGAGAAATGCGAGCCTGCGAGCACCCCTCCCCGGGTGGGGAGAGACTGACACAACTCCCTGAAGGAGCCCGAGAATGTGGAGCCCAGGTTGAGCGGAACGGAGAAGCTTTGAGAGTCCGAGGCGTGAGTGGCTTCTTCCTCGAACGCCTGCATGTGTTCCAGCTGCTCGGTGGAAGCCGCAGCCGTGGAAACTGCCCACTTAGCCTCCTTGGACTTCACCAGAGGGTTCCTCTTCTCCGGTCTCCCCAGTTTGAGATGTGCAAGGCGGTTGTCCAGGACGTTGGGATGGAAGGCCAAACAGATGCTACAGGACGAGGTGTAATGGCCGACACCAAGGCAGTAGACGCATGTGAGGTGGGGATCGGTGCGCAACATTTTTTGGCCGCAAAGACACCGGCAAAATCCAGGGGAAGATTTTTCCTCCATGATCGATGATGTAAAAAGGCAACCGCTAACTCGAACAATTTTTAATTTTGGTAAAACCGAAGTTTTGAAAGCCAGGGCCTACGAAATGTGTGAGCACGAGGGAGGCAACCTGTATCTTCCAGCTGAAAGGAAGATCTGGCGTGTCAGGGTGGAAGCGAGGTATATACCATCCGAGTGGGTGGGAGGAGCCAGCTTGAAGACTTCCGGCTGGATTTAAAGTGGAAGGGGAGATGCCAAAGAGTGTGGATGAACAACATATCCACGATCCTAGAAATAGAATTTCATTGTTTTAATCACCGTAAATCAGTGGTCTTGACAATAAGCTATTGCAGCGCTTACAGGATTTTTTTCATTGACGTCTACTGAGGGATTGGTCTTAATGACAAATTCCGCTTGGTTCCATGTCTGGTTTGGACCCCTGTGTAACTGAGATGCTTTCTGCTACTCTTGTTCATATAATCTGCTGTCATTGTCTCTGTTTTTTTTTTTTTTGCTGTTTAGTTCCAAGTCCGTGTGTGTTTTTGAAAAAATGTGGGTCCCCCAGCACCACAGAATAAATGGCATAATATCCCCTAACTACACGAATGTTAACCTCCCTGAATGCCGACCTACTTTAGGCTCACAGCTGAAATGCCAAGCTGCTTGTCCAAAAGTATGGAGAATAAAAGTCTCCAACTAAGACATTAAATGGAACAGAATCTATACAGTGCACTTTAATATCAGTAGCCGGTTGTTGTTATCTTAAATGTAAGTTTGTTTTTTTTTAAACTGAAGTTTTATTAAGGGTTTTTCAGCAAACCAGGAGACCGACTTAACAATGCACACGTGAAATCAGACAGGATACAAGTCAGGTCTTGCATGAATAGACAGCATTATCAGTACTCTTTACAAATGTGTAAGAGGATACCAATGAACCACTGCTGTATACGGGAATCCCTTGGACCCAGACCCATCTCTCCCCTGCCACCCCCTTCCCCTTAAATCATCGTTCTCCCCACGCACCAATTTAAGGGACATCTGTTCTATGCGCCATGACATGGAGTAACCATGGGTTCCATCTATTTTGACATTCTTCCTCTGATTTTTGCAAGCACACTGTAAGTTTCTCCATTTTGTAAATTTCCATAATGTATCTTCCCAGTTAAGAATAGTTGGAGGGCCCAGTTTAAGTCATAACTAAGTAATTAATTATTTTACCGCCGTGAGGAGGACACTCAATAAGTAGATGTGGGCCTCATTTCTTTTCATTCAGATTTTTAACCCTCCTATACATTGGGGGGTAGATCTCCGTTCCTGCCCCGCTTGCCCAGCCTGACCATCCCCCGAGACCTCACCCGGATTAGCCCCCCCCCCGTGGCGGAGCTGGGGGAAGGAGGCTCCCCCCACCCAGAGCACAGTTATAATCTGGGAGCAGTCGCATTGTCGGGCCGACGGGGTGGATGCAGGACCTCATAAAGCCCCCAGCCACCATTTTCCACTTTTTCTCCCCTCTTGCGTATGGCATGGGCACACGCATGCCATGCCTGCCGGCGACTTGCGGCCAAGCCCACGTCACCCTCCAGCCATCAGAGTGTGATCGACAGGCGGGACAGCGATCCTTCCCTTCCTACCTGACAGAGGAGAGCAGTCCTCTGGATGCTCGATCTTCTCTAACCCCTGCTGACCCCCAACGGCCCGGGCTTGTTCCAAAAGCTGGGTCGCTGGCAGAGTACGAGGTGTGGCATCCAGCACCTCAACCTCCAGCGCCACCAGGCCAGGCCTTATTTTTAAAGTGTGGGGGATACAATAACAGTAATGCCATTTGTGGGGTAAGAGGTCCCACATCCTGAACCACTGCCTGTATATCTTTTTCTACTGCCAGCCAATACTGCTGAAGGATTAGGCAAGCCCACAAAATGTGGGTACGAGTGGCTGCCTCTGTCCCGCAGCCTCTCTAGCAAGAAGAATCTTTCATTGAGAGAAAGTTGGTTGTGATCTGTGGAGTGCAAAAAATTAAATGTCTGTCTTACAGTTAAATTCACGCCACTGATAAGATGGACTGATGACCCCAACGGCATCAGACAACATGAAGAAATGAAACAGGCCAGGAGCCTTGCAAAACCAAAATAACCAAATTAGTTAGGGGTTGGAGGTTCACTTCATCCATCCACAGGCCCACTCCCCTGCACTGTAGTAGCGTAACTGCAGGTATCTGTGATGATCCAGCTGGTCCAGACAGTATTCCCTCTGGAGTTGATCAAAAGAAACATCATCTGTGAGACCCTTCTGGGCCCTAAATGCAGGATTCTGATCTGATGACCCATTTCCGCTAAGTAGCAATTAATTATAACAATGAAATTATTACTATGGGCCATCTTTGTTCATCTGTTAACTCTGCTCACTTTGCACTTCACGTTGTTGCACGGTTTTAATTATGCATCGATGAAATAACTGATGACTGTTTGTAGCAGAGGCAACATCATTCACTCTTGAAAAAGCACTAGTGTAGTGCAAAACTTTTGAGTCCTATGGACATGCTGCTACTTTAGCACTTTTTATCCTGATGCAATGCATGTGTTAAATAAAGTTGTCACATTTTTTGCACTACGAAGCCATGCTAGTGACTTTTCGTTACTGTCTTGAGAGTGCATCTTTCTTCCTGTTTCGATAGTTATTTATTACTTGAACCTTGTGGGCATGGAGCAGATTTTTTTTTTTTTGGCAAGAAGTAATCATCCAACTGCTTAAACATTTATGCTGCAGCTCTGGAAGAGGGCACCAGTGCCGGGATGGCAGACAGAAGTGGAAGCACAAGGTACATGCTAGAGGCCCCTGCCTGCACACAGGGTAGAGAACTGCAGCCCAGAGACGAACTGTGTAACCCCGAAGAGGACAGGTAAAGTACAGTTACGCAAGAAACTTGCACAACAGTAGCTCTTGAGAGGAGCTCTTGCAGCAGGCTATAACCATTAGGACTAATGCCGCGAGCCTTAGGACCCACTGGAAAAACTTAGCTAGCAGTACCCAGCAGGGACCCCCGATGTTGGCTCCACCCCGGCGTTAGTCACACCATAAAAGGGGCGGACAGCTCCACCTCAGTTCCCCCGCCAAGACCCATAAACAGACCCTAGCAAGTGAACCAGGCTAAGCTTGTCAAAGACATGCTGTAAGCCCCACCGGGAAAGGAGGGCTGGAGCAGCTCTGCTGCAAGAGCTCCTCTCGAAGATCTACTGTTACGGTAAGTTCTTACATAACTGTACTATTTTACTTCGAGTGGGAGCTCTTGCAGCAGGCTATAACCATTAGAACAGATTCCCCAGCAGTCCCGTGCCAAGGAGGTGACTAACCCCGGGAGGAGGAAAGGTGAAGGATGGCTGTCATACAGCAAATCAGGACAAGAGACCCTGAAGAACTGCCAAACCGAAACCGGCACGGCGCCTGGAGGCAATGTCCAGGCTATAGTGCTTCACAAAGGTGTGCACTGAATTCCAAAGTGGCAGCACCACAAATGTCTCATATAGAGACATTCTTTAAGGAGGCAAAGGAGGTAGAAATCACTCTGCTGGAATGAGCTCTAACCGTGCTCGGAAGAGGTATATCATGCTTGTCATAACAAAGTACAATACAGCAGACAAGCCACCTGGAAATAGTTTGCTTAGAGACCGGTTTGCCCAGGTGTTGTGGCGCGAAGGCCACAAACAGTTGCTCCGATTTACGGTGTGCAGCTGTGCGCTTGAGGTAGTACCTCAGCACCCTGTGTACATCCAATGTGTGTGTAGGAGAGCCTCTCCCCTATTGGCAGGGGTAGAATAATATACTGGAAGGTCAGCCGACTGGTTGAGGGTCAACTCCGAGACCACTTTGGGAAGGAACTTACGATTTGTTCTAAGGGAAACCCTTTCCCTGTGAAAAACTAAATAAGGCTCCTTACACATCAGGGCCTGAAGCTTGGAAACCCTTTGAGCCGAAGTAACCACAACTAAAAAACAAACCTTCCAGGAAAGATAACGCAGCTCATACTCAGCCACTGGTTCAAAAGAGGGGAGAGTGAGCTTCTCCAACACAAAAAGGAGGTCCCAGGGAGGGATAGTATCCCTAATGGGAGGTCTCAAATGTAAGATACCCGGTAAGAAGGTGCAGACCACGTCCAGTTGGGCCAAGGTTCCGTCTCCCAAGAGGACATGATATGCCGAGATGGCCCACATGTGCACCTTAACAGAAGAGTAGCTCAAGCCTTGCTGGTATGAGCAGATACTGTAATGCTGAGTTCACCGGACAGGTAAGGGAGTCCAGATGGTGAGACAAAACCCACAAACAAAAACGCTTCCACTTCATAGCATAAGTGGAGCGTGTAGAGGGCTTCCTCACTGAGATGAGGACATCCGTCACCTCTTGGGAAACCCCGTGCCTGAATTTGGCTATGTCTGCAGGAGCCAAGCATGAAGGTGCAGAGACCTGAGATCTGGATGAACCAGACTGCCCTGATCTTGGGACAGCAACTGCAAGCATATCGGTAGCGGAACTGGAGGCTCTGAGGACAAACGCTGAATTAGTGGGAACCAAATCTGCTGAGGCCATAGTGAGACGATCAAAATCATTCAGGCCCCCTCGGCCTGGAGTTTCAATAAGACTCACTGAATGAGAGGGAAGGGAGGGAAGGGTAGAGAAAGCTCCCTGCCCAACAAAGGGACAACACGTCTGGCCAGAAAACACCAGGCACATGCTCTCGTAAGCAGAAAACTGGCAATTTGGCGTTGCATGGAGATGCAAAGAGGTCTAGCTCTGGACAACCCCAAGGGCTGAAGAGCTGGTCTGCTACTGACTGTAGCAACTCCCACTCGTGCGCCTTGGACCGAGACCTGCTTAGGCTGTCTGCCAAGTCATTTTGGGCACCTGGAACATGCACCACGGACAGACAATTGTGACGTTCCAGTGCCCAGTACCAGACTCTCATCGCCTCCCTGCATAGGGGGTAGGAGTGAGTTCCCCCTTGCTTGTTGATGTAAAAGATGACCACCATGTTGTCCATCTGAACGAGAAGAGAGCCCAGTACAAGGTCCTCTTGCAAGACTTTTAGAGCATTAAGGACCGCTCGCACTTCCAGAACACTGAAGAGGAGGGTGAGCTCCTCTGGGGTCCAGATCCCTTGAGTCTGGCAGGCCTCTAGGTGCGCCCCCCACCCCAAATCGGATGCATCTGTTGTTAGAGTCTGACTTGGGGGCTCCTGACGGAAGGGGACCCCTTTCTCCAGATTGAGGGGGTCCAACCACCAAAGCAGGGTCCTCCTGACTGGCTCTACGATCTTGACCATGTGGTCTAGGCCGTCTAAACTTTGATCCCACTGCACCCTGAGCATCTACTGTGGGGCCCTCATGTGGAGGCGGGCCAAAGGAGTGACAGGGATGGCCACCACAATGTGCCCCAGAAGTCTGAGGAAGGTCCTGCCCTGGACCCGAGGAGTTACTAGGACTGATACAGCTATCTCCTGCAGGCGATCTCCTCTCTCTCTCTCTCTGGAGGAAGAAAAGCCATGCCCTGGACCAAATCCAGGACCGCTCCAATAAAGATGAGTCTTTGGCTGGGCTCTGGGGAAGACTTTGGAAGGTTCAGGGTGATCCCCATGTCTCAGAACAGAGTATAACTGTCTCTGAGAGCCTGAAGACGACGCGCCCTTGACAGGGCTGCGTGCAGCCAACTGTCAAGGTAAGGGAAGATGTAATGTCCCTGGCACCTTAGAGCTGCAGCTACCACTGCCAGACACTCGGTGAAGACTCAAGGAGTGGAGGAGAGGCCAAACGGAAGAACCCGAAATTGATAGTGCTCTCCCTGGAAGTGGAACCTCAAGTACTTCCTGTGAGGAGGGAAGACCCCGATGTGCATATACGCATCTTGCATAACCAGGGAACAGAGCCAGTCTCCCTGGTGCAGCAGAGGGATGAGACCTGGAAGGGTCACCATCCTGAACTTTCGGTATTGTATATAGACCTTTGACGAACTGCGGTCCAGGATGGGCCGAAGGTCTTATGTCTTCTTCGGAACCAGGAAGAAGTGGGAGTAATACCCCCTTCCTCGCTGCTGCAGAGGGACTGGTTCTACCTCCCTTTTTTTGCAAGAGGGCCTGAATCTCACCTTCTATAAGGGGGATGTGAGAAAGAGGATATCTGGAGGACCTTGGTGAAGTTTCTGGAGGGATCTCGGTGAACTCCAGCGTATGTCCCCTCCTTATAATGTCCAGGACCCGCTGGTCCGCTGTTATGGAGCGCCATCCCTCCAGATGAAGGGAGAAGTGAGACCCCACCACCTCCCCTGGTGCCTCCTCCTCCGGAGGGGGGTTGGAAGAGAGTCGTCGGGCAGAGAGGCTGGGGTGGTCTCTGGGCCTCGAAAAGGAGCGCCTCCAGGATGATGGTTGCCGACTTTCCTCTTGAAGCTGCCTCTCTGACCTTGCTGACTGCTACGGGCATGAGGGCTTATGAAAAGGCCGATGCCTAGTGCGTTTCTGGTCCCCTTGACACATCTGTCGGATGGACCCGATAGACTTGCCCGACTCCTGGAGACGAGAGATGAGAGCCTCCATCTCTTGCCCAAAGAAGACGGAACCCTGGAACGGGAGGTCCTGGACTGCGGACGGCAGATTCTGGTGAAAACCTCCTGAGACTCTTAACCAGGCATGGTGCCGCAGAGAGACACCTGCCGTTGCAGCTGCCATATCTGCAGTGTCGTACGAGGCAAGAAAGACATGCGTGCCTACGTCCGACCTCGATTTGAGAATATCCAGGTGCTCAGTCTTCTGAGCGGAGTCTGGTAAGGCATTGGCCAGCTCTTGTCCCCTCTCCCAAAGTGCATTCTGGTACTGGACTAAATGCATGAAGAAGTTCAGGGAGCGAATGGAGCAGGTGGAGGCAGAGTAGACCTTCTTGCCCACATGGTCCAAATAATGGGATTCCTGGTCAGGAGGCTGAGAGCTGAGATGCTTGGGCTGCTTGGATTTGTCATGGGCAGCTGTGATAACCAAAGAATCCGCCTGAGGATGCTCAGCCAAAAAACCTTGTACAGCCTGTCTGATTTCTTTGGAACCGCCGGGACTGAGGCTGGATGCTTCCAAGTTATCCTGGTGAGGTCTTGGAAAGTGTCCACCAAAGGAGGCACCACAAGAGGCTTGGGCTCCTTCTGCCTCAGGTAACGGGCCAGTCACCGGCATTCCGGATCCAGGTCCTCAGTCTCCCACTCATTAGAGGCCTGGATGTGCCTCATGACATCCATAAAAGCTGGATCGTCAGGAGGCGAGTGGGGTTGGTCCTTAGCCCTAGGGGAACCCCCAACACCTGGGAAAGACGAAGAAGAAGAAGAAGACCTGCTACTAGGCCGAGAGGAGCCTGAGCTGTGTCTTGGACTACCCCCACTCGAGCGTTGGTGACTAACCGACCGATGCCGGTCCGGGGACCAATGACAGAGTGGTGACTGACGCCAGTCTAGGGACTGGCGTCGGGAAGAGGAGCGAGCCTGCCTGGAAGAAGATCCATGGCGGCTGCGGGATCTACTCCTGGGCCGGGACCGACGACGGCTACCCAACCAGGAAGGGTGCCGACGATGGTCCCCAGACCGGGACTGGGAACAAGTGCCCGAGGGAGAGCGGGGATCAGGCCACTCAGGGGTCTTCTCCTGCGGACCAGCGGGTTGACCCTCAGGCTTCTGGTCATCTGGCCAATCAGGAACCGGTGTCGGGTCCGGCTTCCGTGGAGTCTCCTCCTTCTTTACCTGACTCTACCAGAAGGAGAAGAGTTCCTGTAACTCCTCCTTGTTAAATACAGAAGCTGCCGTCCCTAACAAGGGGACTGGAGAAGCTGGAGGATCCGGCAGGGCATCAGCAGAGGAATCCCCCGAAGAGCCCTGTGGGGTAGAAGACCTAGGGGTCGGCGATGGAACCTTAACCGGCGCCCCCTCCGTAGGAGTGTCTTCCACAGCAGGAACCTCCACCGGCGTTGGTGCTTTAGCCAGCATTGGTTTCGAAGAGGCCGGAACCGGGAAACGAGACTCTGAAGGGGGGTTTGACCTGAGTGTCTGGATCCTTGGAGTGTTTGCCCAAACTGGACAAAGCTGAGGCCTTCTTGGGCAGGGCCGAGGCTTGCGCCGAAAAGGCTTTTGAAGAGTCCTTCGGGACTGAAGAGACGCGCAGCGGCACAACCTTAGGTTTGGAGGGCTTCTCCCCTGAAGTTCCCACCTTGACTGACGTCTGATCCTTGGTGGGAAGGCTCGACTTGGAGGAAACCTCCTTGCAAGGATGCTTCAGGCCCAGGAGAAGAAGAGGCTTTCCTGGGAGGAGAGCGGGAATGGGAACGGTGATGGGACCGGCTACGGTCCTTGTCTCGGTGCTTTCTCTTGTCCTCTGAGGTTTGCAGGACATCCATTTGCTGTTCTAACAGGTGGGCTTTGAGGGCCTTCAGGCGTCGGATGCGTGTCCTGCTGGTGAAGTCTCTGCAGCTCTTGCAAGCCGCACTGTCGTGGTCTGGTCCCAGGCAGAAGACACACATTGCGAGGCCATCTGTTGATGGGATCTGGTGGCCACAGGCATACTTAGTCTTCTTAGGCCTGGAAGAAGAGACCGATGACGGCGAAGACATAAGACGGACGAACTGCAAAGGTGAGAAAAAAGAAAATTTTGAAGAAATTCGCTGGAACTGCTGGAAGCAAGTGTCAAGATTCTCCCAATGTGAGCAAGTTGCGGCTGGAAATGAACTGAGGTGGAGCCGGGGTACGCCCCCTTTTATGGAGTGACCGACGTTGGGGGGTGGTCACTGCTGTGTACTGCTAGCTACATTTTTTCCGGTGGGTCCTAAGGCCTGTGGCATTAGTCCTAATGGTTATAGCCTGCTGCAAGAGCTCCCACTCGAAGTAAGCTCAAGGAACACCACAAGCATGGTTCTAAGCAACACTGGCTGAGACCTATTAGGCAGCCCTCAAATAAGAGGGTGCAGGGAAGGCTGCCAGTATCAGTGTTGGCATGGACAACAATGTTCCTAGTACCAGAGCTTGACCTGGTGGTAGTAATGTTTTAGGCATTGGCAGCACTTGGCACTGTCAAAAGAATCACTACTGGCACCAAAGACAGCAGACGGTGCTGATGTCAACTCTGCCTGATCTTCAAGTGTTTGAGGAGTTGGCAGCACTACACTTGATGCCAACAATGGCCCTGAGACAAGGACTGGGACAAAAGGTGGAGATGAGCTCACATCAGGGCCTGGCACGACCAACCTCGACTGCCTGAGCATTCAAGTTCATGTGTATAAATGCCAGTTGAGGCTCTCCCCTCACCAACCCAGGAAGGGTACTTAAGAGTCTGAAATTACCACAGAATTCAAGGAAAAATATGTGTAGAAGGAGTCATGGCATGCAGTGACAGATTGTCTATGGTGACTAGGCTGGACCAGGCAGCAGGTGACAGGATGAGGTGTTGAACTGAACTGCTAAAACAAATGTTTGCTGACGGGTGTCATCCTTACCCCAACTCTTGTCTCTTTATGACAGAAACAGTACCAGCAGATGTCATGGTCTGGGCTCAGACATGAAAGGCAATGAGGATGTGGTCAAAGCAAGCAATTCTATTTCTGCACTGACAAAGTGAAAAAGCGGTTTACCTGGCATCAAAAAAAGTAAAGAAAACGCTGTAGAAAACAATGAGACAAAAACAAGACCTACGCAGGCAGAGCCTGAAACTCCTCTTCCATCAAAGTAAAATGTTTCTCACTGTGGGAATAATGGTACAGATGGGTGGGCCTGGTCATGCTGTGTACTGCGTACTAGCGCATGTTATGTCGTGCATCGGTGCCATGTGGCTGCACCATCAGACTCCAAAGTTCAAACACCTACAGGGTCCTAATCCGTCTGTAGCTAAGACCAAAGTGTGTGGCTCTATGGAGAAGACAGATTCTTAGGAAGATCGGGCTTATTACCTACTTAGTGGCTGATCGGCCAATACTGCCAAAGGAAGCATATGAAGTTGCACCATTAAAACTGGCCAATGGCCCACCTCTTGTAATCATTAAAAGTGCTGTGGGTTATGTGACCAAGATCTGTTGATTCTGTACTACTCTGAACAAAGGCATTTCAAAAAAAATTCATTTTTTCTGTATATGGTTTATGTACTGGTGTGGTCTCATGGGTGTGTAATGGGTTTTTCATGTTTTATGCGTTTCTCTCCATTGTGCCCCTGTGTGGGGCCCATTGGGAGACTGAATCCTGCTCAGGTAGGAGGGGGCAGAGCTATCATCTTGAGGTGCCTCATTTTTCTAACCCCCCCCCAGTGCTGCAAAGCAGCAGTGCCGAAGAAAAGCACACTTGTTGTCTGGGCACCTTGGCAATCCTTTTCCCAGTTTGGAGTTCTACCTTGCACTAATTACCACTCTCCCTGCATCACCAGGGTGCAGTAAGGCAGCTGGATCAGAAACCCTCTTTCCCTTGAGAGACTCCAACTGAACATTTAATCCTCTCCTCCCAGGTTGCTTCCACTGTCATTGTCACAAACCAGATTTGCTAGCATGCCAGGCAGCCCACTGCTGTATGGCACCACACAGCCAGCTAAATCTACCATACATCAAAAAAACACCAAGTTTATGACAGCTGGTCATAGGGGCCTTTTTCTGCAGTCTCTACATGTATGTGAGGCCTGCATGTCAGAGTGAGTATGTGTGTGTGTATGTACACGAGTACGTGTGCATACACTGTAGGACAAAGTCTATCTGCACATGTGCGACTGTGACTGTACAACGGCAGGTCTGCACATACAAGATGCACGTTTATTTGTGGGTATAACTGCATGACTCTGCGTCTGATCGCATATACAGTATTTCACCCTGAAAAAAATTAAAAAAAGGACGGGGGCATTTTTCAAGCAACACAGACATGATACATATTGTCCCCTTCTCTTTTACCGATTTTCCTCTCCATTCTTTGTTGAGTCTCTGTAGTTTGCCTTTTTTTCTCCCTGCACTTCTCATTTTCTCTCTCCCTCCCCCTCTCCTTTATTTGTTTCTCACATGGGGCAGTATAGGGTGCTGCAAAAGTATGGTGCTCAAAATGAAAGAGTGGGTCAGCTCCCTGGATGTATACATGCTTCAGGGGAAACACTGATTATGCGTGTCTCATATGACTCTTCAAGAGTGTGTAGATATGACCATGTGTGCCCACCCCTGGGGAAAAACACATTGCTAATTCTTATTTTAGCTGCTGTGTGAATGCATTTTGGGTTATCTATTTGCTTTTATGACCTACACAATGATGTAGCACCCCACCCTGTTCTGTGAGTGCAAGCTGACTAATGGAGGGCATTAAGTGCAAAAGAGTAATAATGTTTGAGCAAACAAGATTAGCTGACGTTCCAGTGGACACATTAGTAGGATTTTTGTAGCCAAGGACAAACCCGCTGTACTTCAAGTTTACCCACGCTAAGGTAGCAAACAACAAATATACAATGCCAACAGAATAGTGAAACGGACTTTAGACTTTGTAAAAAAGAGAACAGTGAACGGCAGTGTGCGAACGATTATGACAGTCAAAGAAGAAACTTCATAAATGCTTTCTTTGCTATTTATTTTTAGACTTTAGAAATACACTACAAGGGCATTTATTTACACATTCCCCTTTAAGCTATGCTATAAATCACCAGAAAAGAGCCCCTCCCCAGTTTACAGGATTTTTTAATCTTATCCTGCGATTACAAATTATTACATAGAAATCAGGAGTAAAGAACTATTTATGGCATTCAACATGAATCCCAGTACTTCCACAGTATGTACTTTTTTAGAATAGTAAGCTCACACATAATAAACCAAAATAATCATAATAATGAAAATGTCGTTTGTATAAAAACTCATAAAAGCAAAATGTAACCCATTTTTCAAGATGGTCATATTGCATCAACACTGGTAAACACTGTGTATAGATGCCACAGAACTCAATTTCTCATGCAAATGTTGAACTTTTTTTTCCATTATTTGTTTCTCCTTGTCACCCGAGCAGCCCCTTTCCAATGGCGGCCTCCAGCCCCATCACTCACCATCCCAGGCCTCCTACTTATTTTCTACTATGAGTGAGTGGGTGCCATGGGCGGTGGAGTGGAGTGGAGTCTGCGGGGTTGCCGGACATCATCCTGGTGCTTGGAGTTTTTCCTTTGCATTTTCTCCCCATCTCTGAGGTCGGTAACATGTGCAATAGCGTGGGTGCATGGTATGAAGACGCCATACATATTGTGTCTGTGCCGAGCCCTCTGAAAAGCAGCCACTGTTACTTTACCACCCAGGCTCTCCTGACTGTCAATCTAGCAGCGCCTTGTGCTGTCCCCTTCCTCCAAGAAGGAGGAGAGCTGTCAGTGGATGATGGTTGCCCTCCCATCCCCATCCCCCCGGCTGACCCGGGGTCGTTCCTGAACTTGGTTTGCTGGTGGTGAGTGGTGTGGCATCCAATCCCTCAGCAACTCAGCCACTTGGCCGGTTTATACTATACTTTGTAATGCAGCTGGATTTCATATTTAATTTACTGCTTGCATGTACAGAACTGTACTGTACTTGGTGCTTCAAAGTGCATCTAATGAAGGCAGCAGATGCTGGCCTGTGACAAAGGCTCCACAATCCAGAGATCATGAATTAATATTCAGTTACAGCCTTAAAAAGCATACGTCTATTATAATAAAAATAAAAACTCTCTCTTGTAATGAAAAGCATAAACCACTAGATTTACACCAATTATGTTTTAACCTTAGTGTTTTCTGTTTTTTTTTGTTACTAGTTATTTGTTTTACTTTTCCCTGATGCTGGTATATTAAATATTGCAGATAGGGCAGTACTTATTTCAGAAAGCCTTTCAAAATGCATCTGACTCTCCCCCACTGCCCTCACAATTTCTGTTTACAGAATCACTGTCTGCTGTCAGGGTAAGCACTATGATGTCATAAACAAAGGCACTGTGATTAACGCGCTTTACACAGACTTTTTGGATAGGCTACCAAGATGTGCTGCTGCAAACCTTGGAAAGGAACACTAAAAATGAAAAAAAGAAAGTATTCACTAGTAAACTGTACTAGCTAAAATATCATATTTATGAAAGTATATGCTGAAATGCAGAGTTGCTCTTTAAAGCAGCAGTATGTTAGTCTGCAGAAATTTTCATAACATACTCTAGTTTTTTTTTTGTTTGTAACTGGTATCTTTAATTTCCTCAGATATCTTAAAATATGTTTTCATAACTATTTATGTAACTAATAACTCGAGTTATGAAATATGGCTGTTATTCATAATATTTAAAGATCTCTTCTGTAGAGGGTAGCTTTTGACTGTAAGTACAGTCATGCTATTATAGTGACGCCAGCACATGTTTCTGACGGTAAACAGCACACACCACACCA
Source organism: Neoceratodus forsteri (assembly GCA_016271365.2). Classification (NCBI taxonomy): domain Eukaryota; kingdom Metazoa; phylum Chordata; order Ceratodontiformes; family Ceratodontidae; genus Neoceratodus; species Neoceratodus forsteri. Next base: position 384,180,084 of record CM028134.1, on the reverse strand, counting down.
GGATGTTTACGTTTCCCATGGTGAGCACTGCAAGGGAGCAAGAACTTTTAAACACTTCAAAAATCACATATCTCAGTTCAGGAATGAATGAAAATGAAAATATATATTCGCATTACTGATGATTTTAACAGAAATACTTTATTACTTAAAAAATATGACTGACAGATATTGCTGCTTTAAGCAGCTGTGCACGTTATGGTGAAAATTCTCACCTACCTACCTTTTTTATTCTATTATAGATTGACCTGTTTGATACTTTGAGTTTCTTTTGGCACTTTTTTTTTTTAAACATTTGAAATAACGAAAGGAGCATATTATTCAACTAAGAAGTCAGGAGTTGTTTCCAGTAAATCAAACTTCTAGACCATCTCCTCCAAACAACCAGCCCTTTTGGTCTTGACACCAGAGGAACTAAGGCTAGTAACCTAGAACTTTTGGACTGGCAATGCCACGTATAGTGCTGATGAACGGAATCCTACGTATGTTAGCATATAAATGCCTTCCACATCCCTACACACTTTGATACCATTTCTCAGCCGTCCTGAGAAGCCAAATGGTTGAATGAAAAGAAGAGATATTGTAGATTGTAAGAAACACAAAAGGAAAAGTACAGTTACATAAGAACTTACATTAACAGTAGATCTTTGAAAAAAGCTCTTGCATGAGGCCACACCTATGGAACTGTAACCACCAGGCACTAGAACCACATGGAAACTTTTCAGCTACTACAGCAGTCTAACGGGGCAACAACACCCCTCCCATGTAAACGTGGGTGGCCCCACATACTCCTCAGTTCCCCCACTGGAGACTATATATAAAGGATCTCCTCCCTAAACAAGGTGAAACAGAAAGTAAACCATGAGAAAGACAGAGAGAGAGAGAGAGATCGAGAGAGAGAGAGGAGAGGCCACACACCTCTGGAACAGGTCCCAAGAAGTACTAACAGATAAGACAGTCCGGGTGGCTGGAGGCTATAGGCCTAACATAGGAGGCCTTGAAGCTCAGCCAGGTGAAGCGTGCCCTTCTCCTACAGGCAATGTCCAGACTGCAGTGTTAGTGAAAGTGTGGACAGTACTCCAAGTAGCAGCGGCCCAGATTTCAGCAGTTGACGCATTTCTGAAACAGGCAACAGAGGTGGCCATGCTTCTGGTGGAGTGGCCAGGCACAACTCCAGGAAGCTCCTTACTGTACTTCCTATAACAGAAAACAATACAGCTGGCCAACTATTTGGACAGGCACCATTTAGAAACTGGTACATAGATACATAGACAGTGTCGGCAGATAAGGGCCTATGGCCCACCCAGTCTGCCCATTTGAGCTTGTTAAGTTCAGTTTGTTTTCCTAGAAGTCTGTTGCCCCTTACCCCTGACCTCTAGAATTCCTTTATGTCTATCCCATGCATTCTTAAATCCCGTGATTGTTTCAGCCCCCACCACTTCCTCTGGCAGGGTGTTCCACTTGTCCACCACCCGTTCTGTGAAGAAATTCTTTCTCATGTTTCCTCTGAATCGTCCTCCCTCCAACTTCATCCCATGCCCTCTAGTCCTGGAACATCTTTTCACTTAAAAATAGTGTTTTCCTGCACCCTGTTCTTCCCTGTAAGATACTTGTATGTCTCTATCATATCCCCTCTCCTCCTCTCCTCCAGGGAGTACATGTTCAGTTCCTTCAACCTGTCTTCATAGGACTTGTGATGCAATCCATGCACCATCTTTGTTGCCCTCCTCTGAACCTTCTCTATCCTGCCTACGCCCCACGTAGGTATGGTCTCCAGAACTGTACACTGTACTCCAGGTGGGGCTTCACTAGTGTCTTGTATAGCGGAATTATGACCTCCTTTTCCTGCTGGTGATGCCCCTGCCTATACATCCCAGCATCCTATTTGCTTTACCTGCTGCCTTGTCACACTGTTTCCTACCTTGAGGTCATCAGAGATGACAACCCCAAGATCCCTTTCCTGCTTGGTGCATGCTATATCCTCACCCCCAACTGATATATTGTGCCAGGGTTTTGTGCCCCATATGCATTATCTTGCACTTCTTGCATTGAATTTCAACTACCAAACCCTTGACCATTCTTCAAGTTTCTGCAGGTCGCTTCTCATTCTGTCTACACCCTCTGGTGTGTCTACTCTGTTACAGAGCTTTGTGTCATCAGCGAACAGTGAAATTCTGCCTTCTAGATCCTGCGCAATGTCACTAATGAAGATGTTGAATAGGACCGGTCCCAGCACTGATCCCTGTGGTACCCCACTGGTCACTCTTCCTCTGTGGAGTGACAGCCATTTACCACCACCCTCTGTGTCCTGCCACCCAGCCAGTTACCTACCCACCACACTACTGTCCTGCCCACACCCATATTCCCAGTTTGTGTAATAGTCTTCATGTGGCACAGTGTCAAAGGCCTTGCTGAAGTCCAGATAGGCCATGTCCACTGCCCTCCCTGATCCACCTCCTAGTCACCCAGTCAAAAATTCAACGAGGTTGGTCTGACATGACCTCCCCTGGTGAAACCATGCTGTCTTGGGTCCTGTAGTCCATTGATAACCAGATGTTCCACCAATCTCTCCTTCAGTAGTGCTCCATGATCTTCCCCACTACCGAGGTGAGGCTGACTGGTCTGTAGTTCCCTGCTTCCTCTTTGTTCCCACTTTTGTATAAGGGGACTACATCTGCTGTCCTCCAGTCTTTGGGTACCTCCCCGTTTCCAGTGATCGGCTAAACAGGATAGCCAGAGGTTCAGCCACCACCTCTCTTAGTTCTTTAAGGACCCTGGGGTGCACCCCGTCTGGCCCCATTGCTTTATCAACTCTTATTACTTCCAGTTCCTTCAGGACCCTTTCTTGTGTAAATGGACTTGTGTCCATTTCTGCACCATTCTCACCCCTTGTACTCCCTTCAGACCCATTACCCTCCTCTTCCTCAGTAAAGACTGAGCAGAAATACCTGTTCAATATGTCAGCTTTACTGTTGTCATCCTCCACGCGGCTCCCATCTTCCCCTTCAGTCTCACTATCCCTCCCTTTGTCTTTCTGTTTTCACTTATGTACCTGTAAAAGGTTGTGTCCCCTCTACCCACTGATTTTGCAATGTGTTCTTCTGTCTGAGCTTTGGCTTCCCTTACTGACCTCCCTGCCTCCCTTTGCTTCTCCTGGTACTTCTCCCTATCCCCTTCTGCCTTGTGTTTTTGTATTGCCTGAATGCAATCTTTTTGGCTTTCACTTTCTTTGATACCTCTTTGGAAACCATAATGGTCTCCTCTTCCTTTTCCTCTTGCTAACCTGCTTAATGCATAATTCTGTTGTTCTTGTAATTCCATTTTAAATACTGCCCACTGTTCCTCAACCCCTGATTCCTGTCCCATTCCCCTTAATGCCTCTTTCAAGTATCTCCCATTTCCCAAAGTCTGCCCCCTAAAATCCAGGATACGTGTTTTTGTGTGGTTTGGTTCTGTTTTTCTATGATTTCAAACCACAATGACTGGTGGTCACTGTTTCCCAGGTGCTCCCCACTGTTACCCCCATCACACTGTCCCTGTTTGTGAGCACAAGGTCCAGTATTGCCTTCTGCCGAGTTGGTTCCATGACCGGTTGCTTGAGGAAGGCACCCTGAAGGGAGTCCAGGATAAATCTGCTCCTAGTTGATGCTGCTGCTGGGATGCTCCAGTCCATGTCTGGAATACTAGAGTCTCCAACCAGTACTACCTCACCCTTGTCTGCCATCCTTTGGATGGCTAGCATCAGCTCCCTATCTGTTTCTTCCTCCTGGGCTGGTGGTCTATAGACCACACCTGTGCGGATGGCTGTCCCCATTTTCCTTTCCAGCTTAACCCACAGTATCTCTCCCCCATTTTGTTCCTCCTGATCTCTGTGGCCCTTATGTCATTTTTCACATACAGTGCCACCTCTCCTTCCTGCCTGCTCTGTCTCTTCTGAATATGTTGTAGCCAGGTATGGCCATCTCCCAGTCATGGTTATCATACACACCAGGTTTCAGTGATGGCCACAATGTCCAGGTCTGACTGTATCATGACAGCCTCCAGATCTTCCATCTTGTTGCTAAGGCTCCTGGCATTTGCACACATGGCTTTCCATGATTTGACCTCCCTAGACTGCTTCACTGTTCTACTCCAGCCCATTCCTTGGTTGTCATTTATCCCTGGTTCTCCTTGCTGTCTGCCTTTCTGCTGAATTTTGCCCCTTTTCTGCTTATCCACCTCTTGGGCACTAATCTCCATCTTTTGCACACTGCTTTGCAGAGATAGCCACTCCTCTGGTTCACTGGTTCCACTGCTAGCTGTGGGGGGTGAGCAAGTAGGTACCCTCCTTGCTGGCCTGCCACCCTTTGCTAGTTTAAATGCTTGTCAATGTAGCATTTAAACTTATCATTGAGTGCTTGGATTCTCTCCAGGATGGATGCAGGCCGTCAGGCTTTAACAAACCTCCATCCCTCCAGGTGGGTCCCCAGTCACCAATGAATCCAAACCCTTCCTCACAGCACCAGTTCTTCAACCATGAGTTAAAGTTCCTGGTGCATGCACTCCTATGCTCTCCCTTGCCTCTCACAGGTAGTACTTCTGAGAAAGTGACAGAAGTAGCTACTTGCTTGAGACCCCTCCCCAGTTTCCTAAACTCTTCCTGAACTTCCTTTGGCTCCCCATTTGCCAGGTCATTAGTACCTAGGTGGATAATGACATCCAGCTCACCCTACCATCTTGCCTTCCCAGTGATCCCCAGGATCTTCCTTCCATCCCTCCGCGCGTGGCACCTGGCAGGCACCTCACCTCCCTCCCTGTCCTCCCCTCCTGTGTTCCTAGCTGGATCCCTCTTATGATGGAGTCCCCACCAGGATTCGCTTCCTCCTCCTCTGGGGTCCACTGCTTTCCCCGCTGAGGTCACCTCCTTGGCTAACCTCCACATCTTTTCCTTCCACTTCTCTGGGTACCTCTATTTGTTGTCCTCATTTGCCAGTGTGGCATATGAGTTCTTGAGTGGAATAGGATCTGGGATGTGCCTCTGCCTGACTGCTCTAACCTCCCTGAGCCCACTGTCATCCAAGTGCTCCTCGTTCTCGGCATCCTTTGAGGCAGTTGCATTGGACTGGGTGGTCCCTGGATAGGGGTGATGGTACTCCTGACCCAGTTTACTTCCGCTCTGAGTCTGGCTACCTCATCCCGCAGTCCAGAGAGATGCATGCAGATAGGGCAGCACCTCAGTGTCCAAAAGGTCTGCCTGAATATGGCTGCCCCACAGCCACTGCATTGCACCACTCCCCACATTCCACTACTTGTCTGCTACTGAAGCTCTCCTAGTTCCCTTTTTATTAATTTACTGTACTAAAAATCCTGTCACTGATCCTCAGATAATTTTTTTTTTTTTAAAGAAAAAGAAACCAATAAATAAATAAATGAGTCAAAACACTTGTCGTGCTGAGGGTGGGCTTCTTCCCCCTTATGCCCCTCCTACTTCACACCCCTTACTATACCCTGTGTTTAGCTCCTGTCAATCAGATTTAACAGGGCATATAATTAAGAGTTGGGGGAAGGGGAGGGAGGGGGCGAAAATTTGCAGCAATTAAAGACAGCACAGAATTACACCACCACTATGTTTTAAATTTTCAACTGCCCAAAAACAATTATAAGTAAAGACAACAAAGAAAGTATAGTGTCACTAAAAGCCCACAATCTAAGTTTAAAAGAAAAATAGCAATTACCAGTTACTCTAAAGCACTGAATTGAATATGTTTCCTTCCTTCCCCTTCTGGCTTCTGGTACGCCCTCTTTCCCAGGGTGAAAGAAGCAAGCAGCTGTGAGGACTTCCTGCAGGCCCTCGTGCGATGAACATTAATATAGTACAGTAATGTAAGAACTTACTGTAACAGTAGCCCTTTGAGAGAGGCTCTTGCAGTAGGTAACTACCATTAGGACTAAGCTGCCAGGTGCTAGGACCACATGGAAAACTTCAGCTAGCAGTGGCCCACCCACCAGTTCTCCCGCCGGAGACCCAGAAAGGTGCGACAAGAGAAGGAGTGGGCTCCTGGAGCCAAGTAAAGCCTATGTAAAAAGGAGTAGCAGAAAAGACACAGGGAAGGTGGGAGGGAGAGCAGTATCTACTGCAAGAGCCTCTCTCGAAGATCTACTGTTATGGTAAGTTCTTATGTAACTGTACTATCTTACTTCGAGACGGCTCTTGCAGTAGGTAATTACCATTAGGACTGAGTCCCAAGCAGTCAAAGTCAGACTAGTCTGAAACATGGGAGGCAGGAAAAGGTTTGCAGTAGGCAGGGATCTAAGAGAGAAGCCCCTGAAGGAAGGCGAGGCCAAGCCAGTCCTACGCCTAGAAGCAATGTCCAAACTGTAATGCTTAGTGAAGGTGTGGATAGAACTCCAAGTCGCTGCTGCACAGATATCAGCGGCAGACACACATATGAAACAAGCGGTACATGCAGCCATTCCCCTGGTTGAATGTCCTTTAACGTCCCCTGGAAGTGGCTTGTTATACTTCTGATAACAAAACAGACTGCAGTTTGCCAACCATTTGGACAAACACTGTTTAGAAACAGCAGCACCGTCTCTTTTGGGCACAAAAGAAATGAACAACTGATCTGTTTTTGCAGATTGACTTCGTCCGGTTAGTGTAGTAGCAAAATTCTAAGTACATCTAAGATATGTAAAATTGCTTCTCCCTGATTAGAATGTTCAGGGTAATACACTGGTAAGTGTATGGTCTGATTCAATGTGAACTCAGAAACCACCTTTGGTAAAAACTTGATTTGTACTTAGAGCCACCCAGTCTCTGTGGAAAATCAAATAAGGCTCCTAAAACATCAGGACCTGAAGCTCAGAAACCCTTGGAGCAGATGTAATGGCAAATAAAAAGAGCGGTTTCCATGAAAGGTAGCACGTCACAACTCACACCTGGTTCAAAGGGAGGCAGAGTGAGTTTCTCAAGAATGAAGTTCAGATCCCAGGGAGGAGCAGGGCTCCTGACTGGGGGTTTCAAATGGAGGATCTCTTTCAGGAAGGTTTTGGATGCCTCCAACTGTGCTAAAGTTTTGCCACCCACCGGAGTATGGTAGGCAGAAATGGCAGACAAGTAGACCTTTATAGTAGAGTAACTTAGCCCAAGGTTTGGATAGGTGCAGCATGTACTCCAGGACCTGTGGTATAGGGCATGAGAAGGGGTCCCAGCCCTTAGATGCGACTCAGATGGAAAATCTGTTCCATTTCATAGCATAGGTAGATCTCACGGATGGCTTTCTAGCCTCCACCAGTACCTGAGCCACTCTGGAAAAGACTCCAAAACGCAAGGCAGCCATGTCAGCAGGTGCCACGCGTGAAGGTGAAGGGACTTGAGGCCTGGATGGACCAGGGGTGCCCAGTTCCTGTCGCTCAGAATCGACTGGTTCAGCTTTTCAGAACTGTGGACAGGTTGTGCAACCCAGCCTGTCTCCAGCTCCGTCTAGCTTTTTCACAAAAGGAGTGTGATGAGATCGCTCAATTCCTTGCGAATAAGGTAGCCGACATCAGATCGGAGATCCGCTGAACACACTCCATGGGGGATGTTGTTAGTTGACATTCGGTCACGGTACCCCGAGTCTCCTGGAGTTCCTCTGACATGCTGAACTTCGAGGATGTTATGCAGATTATCCAGGGGATGCGCCCTACATGCTGTAGTTTAGATCTGGGTCTAACCTCCCTGATTTTGGGTTGTGCTGAGATCGTGGGCCCGTTTCTGGCTCAAATAATCTGGTGCTCCCTAGAATTGGGTGAGTTCCCAAGCTCCCTGACGGAGGCGGTGGTGACTCCCCTTTTGAAGAAAGCTTCTTTGGACCCAGATATTTTTGCTAAATACAGAACTATCTCTAACCTTCCCTTTATTGGGAAGGTTATTGACAAGGTAGTGGCAAACCAGCTGGAGGACCATTTGACCATCTATAATATCTACGAACCTCTCCAGTCTGGTTTTCATACGAGGCATAGTACTGAGACTGCTCTGGTTTGGGTGCTCAATGATCTCTTGATGATGAGAGATCGGAGAATCCCTTCTATCTTGGTTCTCCTTGATCTCTCTACAGCCTTCGACACTGTAGACCATGGGGTTTTGCTCGAGCGCCTGAGGTCCATCTGTGGACTGTTGGGTAAAGTACTCAGATGGTTTACATCTTTTCTATCTGGGAGTACACTGAGAGTTGTGTCGGGGATTTTTTCCTCTGACCCTTTCTCTCTGCCTTGTGGGGTTCCTCAGGGCTCGGTCCTTCCCCCATGTTGTCTGCAGAGTATATGCTGCCCGCTTGGAGACATTGTAAGATGGTACGGGCTGAGGTTTCACTGCTACATTGATGATACCCAGCTCTACCTGTCCTTCGCTCCCGACCAGGTTAGTGCTTTCTCAGTATTCAACAGCTGCCTCGCTGAAATCCATGACTGGATGAATTCGAGCTGGTTAAAGTTGAACACAGGTAAGACCATGGTTATGGTTGTGGACCCGGGTCGCAGGATAGAGGGGCCAAGGTCTGATCAGCCCTCTGGTTTATTTCTGGGGGGTGATCAGATCCTTACCTCTGAACGGGTGCGTAACCTGGGAGTGGTACTTGACGATAGGCTGACCCTTCGCTATCAGGTGTCAGCAGTCGTAAAGTCTGCATTTTACCATTTCAGAAACATTGCCAGGGTGCAGCACCTTGTTCCGTCTAGCGATTTACCTGTGTTGGTCCACACCTTCGTGACCTCTCGCCTTGACTACTGCAACTCCCTGTACCTGGGGCTTCCTGGGGTTGATATCCACCGCTTGCAGCTAGTGCAGAACGCTGCTGCTAGGTTGTTGACAGGGGCGTCAAGAAGGACACACATTACCCCTGTTTTGTGCGATCTGCACTGGCTGCCGATACAGTGGTGGATTACCTCTAAAGTAGGTCTTTTGACCTACAAAGTCCTGCATGGACTTGGCCCCAATTACTTGAAAAAGCTTCTGATTCCCTACAGCCCTGTACGACAGCTCTGTTCGACTGACGAGGGTTGCTGGAGGTTCCGAGGGTTATTTTAAAATCTTCTGGGGCTCGGGCCTTTATGTTTATAGCCCCAACCCTCTGGAATTCTCTGCCCTGTCAGCTTCGGGAATGCACGACCGCAGGGAGTTTCAAGCGGGAACTTAAGACCCATCTGTGGAGCCAAGCTTTTATGGGTTGATGTTTTGTTATCATTCTGATTTTTATATATGTATTTATTTTTGTGATTTTATTGTACAGCGCCTTGGTGCTTGAAAGGCGCTTAATAAAGGTTTATTATTATTATTAAAAAGATCCTGGCAGATGGGCAGTGGAACTGGAGGTTCCACCATCAACTGCTGAAGCAGAGAGAACTAAATTTGGCGAGGCCAGTAAGGTGCGATCAGGATCATGTGTGCCCCCTCCTCCTGCAGTTTCAGCAGCACTCTCTGCAACAGCGGAAAGGGAGGGAAGGTGTATAAGAACTTCCCTGTCCAACAAAGAGAAAGCGTGTCTCACTAGAAAGCACCACGTCCTGGAACGAGTGAGCAGAAACTGGGTAGTTTTGCGTTGGATGGGGATGCAAACATATTGAGGTCTGACCGGCCCCAAAGATCGAAGTTTTCTTCTACCACTGACTGTCTCAGTTCCCGCTCGTGAGCCTTGGCTTGGGTGCAGCTAAGGCTGTCCGCTAGGACGTTTTGAACACCAGGAACGTGCACTGCCAAGAGATGAAGGCCATGTTGGACTGCCCAAAATCATACACGCACTGCTTCCTGACATAGGGGATACAGGCATGTGCCTCCTTGTTTGTTCCGGTACCAGACTATGCACATTTTGTCTATCTGGATTAGGAGAGATCCTGGTATGAGGAGGTGCTGAAAGGTCTGTAAGGTGTACAGCACTGCTCTCACCTCTAGCACACTGATGTGTAGACAACATTCTCTCTGAGACCAGGACACCTGCATCCTGTGATATCCCAAATGGGCTCCCCAACCCAGTCATGAAGTGTCCGTCATCAGGGCTTGGGTGGGGGGAGGAGGCTGAAACGGGCCATCTCTGTTGAGGTTGTCCAGGTTCTGCCACTATAGAAGATCTCGGGCCACAGGACTGGAGACTATGATCACATGAGTCAAGTCATCTGACCTCTGATCCCACTGTACCTGAAGTCTCCACTGGGTGGCCCACATGTGAAGTCTGGCCAGGTGAACAGTCGGGATAGATGCTGCCATGAGACCCAGTAAACGTAGGACTTGATCTTGCCGTAGTCCAATGTTGGGAGGCCACAAAGTTGGTTTGCCTTTTTAGAGTTTCTGCTCTGTCCCATGGGAGGAAGGCTCTTCCCTGGACTGTATCCAGCACTGCTGCAATGAATTGCAGGTGCTGTGATGGTGATAGCTGGGACTTGGGGTAATTCACTGTGATGCCCACTTGGTTAAAAAGGTCCATGGTAGCGGACAGGGAGACTACAAGACTGTCTCTCGACGGGGCTGACAGGGGCCAGTCGTCGAGGTACGGGAACACATGGATGCCCTGACGGCATAATGCTGCAGCTACCACCATTAGGCACTTTGTGAACATCCTGGGTGCTGACAAAAGGCCAAAAGGGAGGGCTGTGAATTGAAAGTGCTCCCCCTGGAATGTAAACGTGAGGAAGCGGCAGTGGGATGGAAAAATTCGGATATGTAGGTAGGCAGCCTGCATATCCAGGGCACAAAGTCAGTATCCTTGGTGTAGCAAAGGAAGGAGACCTGGAAGGGTCAGCATGCAGAACCTCTTGTACTCCATGCACAGGTTGCTCAGGTCCAAGATTGGTCGGAGGTCACCTGACTTTTTGAGCACCAGGAATAAGCGGGAGTAATATCCCCTCTGCCTGCTTGTGTCTGAGGAATGAGCTCTATGGCTGCTTTTCTTAGCAGTTTCGATTTCCTTTCTGATCAGATGAATGTGTCCCAGAGGATAATGAGAGGGAGCGGGAGCGTTTTCTGGAGGTCTCTTTAGACATTTTGTTGTGTGACCTTGAGCTATGAGCTGAAGTACCCATGAGTTTGATGTGATTGCCTCCCAACCCAGTAGGTGGTTTGTAAACCTGCCCCCCTACTGGTTCCTCCTGAACTGGCGATGGAGGCGGGAAGGCCTGTCACGAGTCAGAAGGGAGCAGGGTGAGTAGAAGATGCGTCCTGGAGGCTCTCTGGGACTTAGTCGGGGGCTGCACCTACCGAGGGAGCCCGATGTTTGTTCTGACACGGTTGGGTTGTTGTATTTGTTGGCCTTTATTCTGAACATCTGAGGTTGCCCATGAATAAAGGCCTAGAGAGTCTATCAAGTCTGCTCAATATGCAGCTAGTACCCCTTATTCTGCAGCTGCCCCTCCCTTCCACCCTTCCCTTCATTAACCCCCTTGTCCTGTCCCATCCTCGCTTGAAGCAGTCCACTGTTCTACTGCATACCACTTCAGCAGGTAACGCATTCCACCCAGCCACCACCTCTGTAAAAAGTGTCTCCTCATCTCCTCCTGAACCTTCCTTGCTCCAGACTCATATCATGGCCCCTGGTGGCCCTCCCTCCTTACTTTGAACAGCCCCTCTGTACCCGTCTTGTTTATTCCTTTCATGTATTTAAAGGTTTCAATCATGTCACCCTGTCTCTCTCTGCTCCAGTGAGTACATGTTGAACTCCTTCAACCTCCTCTCATATGATAAGTCCTCCAGCCCCTTGATCATCTTTTGTCGCCTTCGCGCTGCACCCTCCAGTAACTTAATGTCCCTCTTCAGATACGGACACCAGTACTGCACGCAGTACTCCAGGTGTGGTCCAACTAATGACCTATACAGTGGCAGAATCACCTCCTCCCTCCTCGAGGATATACCCCTTACAATACAACCCAGCATTTTGTTGGCCTTTGCAGCTGCCTTCCTACATTGTGCCGAGTTGTTCATTGACCCTGTAATGAGCACACCCAGATCCTTCTCCTCCTCTGTCTGGGCTAGCTGCACTCCCCCTAGCTGGTAACTCCTCCTTGGGTTCTTCATCCCAAAATGCAGCAGCTTGCACTTTTTGGCATTAAAGCCCAGTTGCCAGGTGTCTGACCAGGTTTCAAGCTTTGCCAGATCATCCTGCAACCCCTGCCATCCCCCTAGGTCATCCACCACTGCGCCTACCTTGGTATCATCAGCAAACAGACTGATCTTACTCTTGATGTCCCATGATATGTCTGCAATGAATATCCCAAACAACACTGGTCCCAACACTGAGCCCTCAGAACACCGCTCGTCACTGTCCTTGGGTGTGAGAGCTCCCACCCACCACCACCTCTGTTGCCTTCCTGCAGCCAGTTTCCTACCCATCTCACCAGCTTTGCACCCTGTGCCTACTAACTTCCTTCCCAGCCTTCCATGTGGCACTGAGTCGAATGCCTTACTGAAGTCCAGATACAGGACATCCACTGCATGGCTCCTGCCCAGTTGCCTAGTTACCCAGTCATAGAACTCAACCAGGTTGGTTTGGCAGGATCTGCCACGTATGAAGCCATGCTGTCTGCTGTCCTGTAGTCCTTTGGCCTCAAGGAGGGCCACCAGCCTCTCCTTCAGGATAGTCTCCATTAGCTTACCCACGATGGCCTCCAAAATGGCTGCTTGGGCATGTTAGGAGGCTTGTACATGAACTGGACAAAGTGTAACGCTTTGCCCTTGTCTTGTAAATCAGTGATATTGTCTTTGACATCTTCCCCAAAGAGAAAAGGCCTCCTGAAAAGGGCGTCTTGAATGGCAGACTGGACTTCAGGTGCCAGGCCAGAAATTCTTAGCCACGAGTGTCTGCATAGGCTTATGGCAGTTGCCGTACCATGGGCTGACGCATTCACTGCATCATAGGTGGTTCTCAGGGCATGATGGCAGACTGATCTGGCCATTCTGATCATTTAAGCAATATCTGTTTTCAGGAACGAGTCAGGTAGAGCCTCAATTTTGAATTCTAACTGGCCCAGAATGGACTTCTGGTAGACTACCATATGAACCACACAGTTAAGGGCTTGAATGGCTAGTGTAGAGGACAAATAAAATTTATGTCCAAAATGGTCTAGTTGCCTCGACTCCTTGTCCGGAGGGGACGTGCTCAGGTGTTTAGGTTTGGCAGAGCAGTCATAAGTCGTGCTGATGACCACAGAGTCAACTTTGGGATGGATCCTGAGGTGGTCTTATCCTTCTGGAGTGTGATAAAGTCTGTCAGCCTTTCTGGATACAGCAGCTAGAGAAGAAGGCCGTTTCCAGATAGTGGAGGCCAAGTCTCGGGCCTATCCACGGGGGAATGAGTACTGGAGATTGATCCATCAAATTAAGGTGCTCGGAGAACTTCTGATGTTGAGGCTCTTGTTCCTCGGTCTTCCAACTGTATGCCTCCTGAATCTTTCTGAGGAGCTCCATCAGGGAAGTGTCCCTTGGAGGGGATGTGGAGATTCTTTCGGCTTAGGTTCCTCCAGAGTAGGGGACTCGTAATCCAAGCCCGATGGAGAGGAGACTGACTCCGATTCAGACGCTGGACTCCTGTTGGATATTCTAGCCTTAGGAAGTGGAATCTCAATGGCCACTGGGAGCCCCTTGGAACAGTCGGGCAAAGTGATGGTCTTGTGAGACCTACCGGTGGTCGAACAGACAGACATCACTGATGAAAGAGACCATGTCTTCGGTTCTGAGGGGACCATCGAAGGGGTAGCAACGGACTTGACGTCTGTCCAATTTGGAGGCAAATTGCATCTTGGCTTCTTTCCACAAAGAGCTTAACATTGCCCGCAAGTCCACCTGAGGCTGGGGTGGTGGAGGAGGAGGCGGTTGAAAAATATAAGTATACTCTGATGGAGGGTAACCCAGCACAAGGAATGGAGACATCAGGTACCCCGGCAGAGGATATCCCGGCGTCAGGTACCCTGACATCAGGAACCCTAGCAACGGATACCCTTGAAAAGGATAATGTGGCACCGGGTAGCCAGGTGTCGGGTAGCTTGGCAGAGGACCCGTCGGAGCCGAGGAACCTGTTGACGGCCCAACGGAGGTGCCGTGGGGACTAGCTGACGGCCTGACAGAGGGGCTGAGGGCCCGATGGCTCATTGGCAGGACCTGGCAAAGGAAAGTATGGCATCAGACCTCCAGGCACAGGGTCCGTCATCGGCCAGAAGGTCCCACCGGGGGGGTAAGATCTGGGGAGGAAGAAGAAGAATAATCAGTATTTATATAGTGCTTTTCATACATCCCAAAGCGCTTTACAAGCAATGCTAGACTGGTAGTGAAGTGACTTAATGTGTGGTGGCGGCCATATCGCACATCATCACCCCCACACAGCCTGGATAATTGCATGAACCGGTTTATGGGAAGGGGAATGTTGGCAAGGACACCGGGAATGTTCCCAACTCTTTGCGAAGAGTGCCCTGGGTTCTTTTACTTCCACCTGGACACCCACCAGGATGGGCAGAAGGGACCTCAGTTTAACGTCTCATCCGAAGGACGGAACACCCCAGCAGTACAGCACCCCCCAATACTGCACTCGGATGCCAGCGATTTTTAGGTGCAAGTCCAATCCCGGTGTGGGACGAGAACCCACGACCTTCTGGTCCAGAGGCGGATGTGTTACCAACTGAGCCAAGATGGAGGGACATCAGGTGTAGGTGCTGGGTGATCTGGCATCGGCAACGAGGTGGTGTCGATGGGCGGTCGCTCTCTGCCCTCTGGTTCTGGGTATACAGGGGAATCCGGAAGGCCCACCACAAGAGGTGGAGAGGGAAGCTGTGGCACAGGCGGCAGCTGGTCCGGAGGCTCGACATCAGGCCTGCCGTCAGGGCCTGATGGAGGGTCCGGGGCTGGGCATTCGCTGGTGGAACCGGTGCCCGACTTCTCAGCCATGGCTGGGTGGTCGTCAGAGAAGCTGACGACCGACTTATCGACCTTGCCACTCACATTAAATACAGTGGTTTTGATGGGCCTAAGGGTAGCAGGTGTCTCCAGCTTCCCGGAGACTCCTGCCAGAACCGAGACCAGCTCTGGCGGGGACACCAATGGCTGCTCCGCGGCAGCAGAAGCAGTCCTGGCGGGAAGGCTGCTCAACATCTGTGGTCCCTGAGGGAAGTCGTGGGCGGGAAGGAGACTGATTCCGGTCCCGGTGTCTCTCCTTGTCCTTCCTCTCCTTGGGATGCCCCTCCGGTGAAGAGGAAGAACTCCCGAGTTTCTGCAGGTCCTTCTCCATGGAGGCCATTTTTGTTTGGGCTTCCAGGGCCTGCCGATGGCATTTCCGTGTGGCCTGGCTGAAGCTCTGGCAGGCCTCAGAGTCCTCGATCTTGTGGTCTGGGCCCATGCAGAACAGTCAAAAGGCATGGCCGTCTTTGTGAGGGAGCTGAGATACACAGGAGTCGCACTTGTTTTTTATGCGAATGAGAAAGCATCAGAAAAGACATATACAAAGCATAGAAATACTAACATTCTAAAAAATAAAAGAAAAAAATGAGCAGAAATACTCATCCAAAATGACGGTCGACAGTAGCAGTGTTCTCTGCGAGGTCGACATATGCAGGTCAACGGCAGGAAAGAACTGGAGGGCGGACATAGGGACCACTCACTATACAGCACCACGCGAACACTGGTTATGTGACACTGGGTGGGCAGTCCCCCGCCAGACACTGCTGGCTAAAGTTTTCTGTGTGGTCCTATGCCTGGCGGCTTAGTCCTAATGGTGTTTACCTATTGCAAGAGCCCTCTCAAAGTAAGATTTTATTTATTTATTTATTTATTGAAATGTTTCACCAGGAAAGGCACACTGAACAACCAAGTTGCTCATCTCCCAGTGCATCTTGGGGGGAAAAGGGGACAGGAGTAACAACAATATTGCAATAACATTCACCTCGGACAAGCATACATCAATAAACAGTAATACATACATACACAATGGAGAAATGCATATAAAGTGCATAAGAATTTGCTAAAACAGCAAGGGTAACAACAGCTTTTGGAAAAGGAGTTGGGGAGCAACCCAATTTTGACCCTTATTTACTAGATAACAGGTACAATTACATACACAATATTAGATTAAGACATTAAGCACATAAGTGAGGGTACAGTTAATTATAGCATAAGGAAATGCAGCGGTCTTACTGTAAATCGGGAGGAGAGGGTAGGTGGTGTTTACATAGATAGTAGAAAGACTAGAGAGTGGAAAGGCAAGGGTTGCAGTTATTTACAGCTTAAGGAAAGGCAGTGATGGTCTTACTGAATTGGGAGGAGGGGTGGTGTTACCATGGATAAATAGAAAGACAAGAGTGTGGATTGGCAGGAAAGAGAGTTGGGGTACATTAAAAGCAGGTGAAACTGGGAGAAAAGAAGTTATGCAGGGATGAAGAGATGAAAAGTGTGGAAGAGGAGTGTCTAATTTGATGGGGCAGGGAGTTCTATAGCTTAGGGAAGCGGTGCGAGAATGCAGTCTGCCCAGCTGTGGTAGAGTGGCGAGGGACTACTATTGTGCGAGTATCGTAGATCTAAGGGAGTGGGGGGGGGGGGGAGTAGAGGAAGGATGGCTAGAGAGGAGGAGAGGTAGGAAGGGAGGGACCCGAACCAAAATTTGGAAATAAATTTAGCAGTATGAGAGAGACACCTGTTATCAAGTGAAGGAATTGCAAGATAATGGCAGAGGTTACAGTGATGAGTGAGAGGCGGGCATTCAGTGATCTGTGTATTCCATGCACATATAAAGTTTGGAGCAATGCTTCTCCTGGATTGGCATGCCCTGGGAAATAAACAGGCAGGTAGATGGTTTGATTCAAGGTAACTCAGACACCACCTTTGGTAAAAACTTAGGGTTGGTACGTAAAGACACCCTGATATGTGGAAAACCAAATAAGGAGACACACACACATCAGAGCCTGAAGCTCGGAAATCCTTAGAGCAGACATAATAGCAACTAAAAACAGCACTTTCCATGACAGAAAGTATAGCTTGCATATTTCAGCTGGTTCAAAAGGAGCCAAAGTAAATTTCTCTAACACAAAATTTATGTCCCAAGGCCTGACTGGATTGCGGATGGGAGGCTTCAGATGAAGAATACCTCTCAAAAATGTACGGGATACCTCCAGTTGTGCTACCGCATGGCTATCAGCAGGCACATGGAAGGCTGGAATAGGAGTCAGGTATACTTTAATGGAGAAGTATTGTGGGCAAGAATCTGAGAGGAATAGCATGTACTCCAGAATCTGATTCACTGGACAAGTGAAAGAATCTAAATGATGGGAAGTCTCCCACAGAGCAAAGCACTTCCACTTCATGGAATAAGTGGCCCTGGTGGAAGGCTTCCTAGTAGCCTCCAGGATATCAGCCACCTTTTGGGATAACCCAAATCTATGCAAACCAGAGATGTAGTTGGTGCCCTCCCAAAATATTGTTCCTACTTGTTTTTCTTGGGCTGGGACAAGTGGATAAGTCCAAACAGAAAAATAAAAACTAGCCCAGATTTTACCTTTCAAGGTTACACTTTTATTTTCAAAAACCTCTTCACACTGCTACGATCCCCTCAATGCCCAACGTGTCGCCCACTGAGCTTCCTTGGGGGGCAAGGATCTAGGCATAAACTTAGAGTTGTATATGTAAAATTATTATCTTTTTCTGTCAGTATTTTATATTTCACATTCCTCCTAACCTTTATTGAATATTTTCCTTTAGTTTTCTTTCAGTCAGAAGCCCGTAATGACAGCCGTGACAACCATAAAGGCCGCATAAGGGTTTATAAGTCAGAGTGACTGAAAAAACAACTAAAGGGAAATATTCAATAAAGACTAGGAGGTCTGAAGAAGAACCATGGAATGTGAAATATAAAAGATTGACTGAAAAAAAAAAGACAATAATTTAACATATACAACTCTAAGTGTACGCCTAGCTCCTTGCCCCCAAGGAAGCCCAGTGGGCAAAACGTTGGACGTTGAGGGGATCAAGGCAGTATGAAGAGGTGTCTGAAAATAAAAGTATACCCCAAATCTAGTCATGGCTATGTCTTCAGGAGCCAGGCATGGAGGAGTAGTGACCTGAGGTCCGGATGGACCAGGGTGCCCTGCTCCTGTGAGAGCAAACCTTTGGCACAGGGGCAGGGGTAATGGTGGTTCCACCGCCAACTGCTACAGCAAGGGAAACAAGATTTGACAAGACCAGAAGGGAACAACGAGGATCACTGTCGCTACTTCCATCTGAAGCTTGATCAGTACCTTCTAAATTAGCAGGAAGGCTTGGAGGAACCTCCCTTTCCAAGAGAGGGAGGACGCATCTCATCAGAAAACTCCAAGCCCTAGAGAGAGCGGGCAGAAAAGCAGCAGTTTTGTGTTGAGTGGGAATGCAAAAAGGTTAATTCTCTGGATGACCCCACCTGCCACACAGGTCTTCTACAACAGAGGTCAGCAGTTCCCACTTGTGCGTCCTGGACTGTGACCTGCTTAGTCTGTTTGCCAAGGCATTTTGGGTGCCCGGAACATGGACTGCCAACAGTTTTAGACCGTGTTCCAGAGCCCAATACCAGACCTTCATTGCTCCTCTGACAGAGGGTATGAATGGGTCACCCCCTTGCTTGATGATGTAGTGCACCACACTACACTGCGGTTGTCCATCTGCACTAGCAGAGGCCCTGGGGATAGGTAGTCCTGAAAGGCTTGCAGGTCATATAGGACAGTCCTCATCTCTATGACGTTTATGTGGAGTTTATGTGCGTTCCAAGTATCTTGGGTCTGGTGAGGGGCCCATGTGTGCTCCACAGCCCATCCCCGAAGTGTCTGTGGGGAGGATCTAATGAGGGAAGGCAATCAGGAAAGGAACACATTTGAGAAAATTACTAGGTTCCATCCATCACTGGACTAGTTTATTTACTGCTGAAGTTACTAGAACCCTCTAAACTAGATTGCCGGTGCATAGATCCAATTGGATTCTTAAAGTCCATTGAGGCATCTGCATGTGCAGCCTCGCCAGGGGAACCATGACAATGGCTGCAGCCATCAAGCCCAGCAGTCGGAGAAATATTCTGGCTGAGATATACCGGGTGCTGTAAAGCAACCGAGCCTGTGCCATCAGGCATTCCACCCTGTCTTGGGGTAAGAAGGCCGCAGTCTGGGCAGTGTCCAGTATGGCTTCTATGTACTGAAGTTGCTGACAGGGGGTTGAGACCGACTTGGACAGGCTGACCATGATCCCTAATGGAACAGCTGTCTGGTATGTGCTAGGGTGCAGAACAGTTGCTTCTCAGACTGAGCTTTGAACAACCAGTCATGCAGGTAAGGGAAGACGTACAGTCCCTCCCTCCTGAGGGATGCTGCCACTACTGCCAAGTATTTGGTAAAGACCCATGGTGCAGAAGATAAGCCAAAGGGCAATGCCCTAAACTGGTAGTGCTCCCCCTGAACAGGAACCTGAGATACTTCCTGTGGGAAGCACAAATCATTATGTGCAGGTACGCATCCTGCATGTCTAGGGAGCATATCCACTCTCCCTTGTGCAGCAGAGGCAGCAGCCCTTGCAGGGTAACCATCCAGACCTTCTTGTACTAGATGAAGAAGTTCAGGTTTCTCAGGTCCAGGATGGGCTGCAAATGCCCTGTGGATTTGGGAACTAGAAAGAAGTGGGACTACAACCCTCTGTTCCTCTGATCTTCGGGAACTGGCTCTATGGCCCTTTTCTGCAGCAGCATGCAAATTTCCTCCAGAAGCACTGGAATAAGGTCTGGAGGGTGGCTTGAAGTAACTGGAGATAGATCTGGAGGCCACTCCAGAAGTTCTAAAGTGTGGCCTTGCTCTATGAGCTGCAAGACCCAAGCATCTGTTGTGATCTCTCTCCACCTATCCAAGTGAAGGGAGAAGTGACCCCTACCACTAGAGGGTGGGGATCTGGCAAGGAGTCAAGCTGAGGTAGAAATAATGGCCAAGGCCACACCTCCACCTCTAGGAGCCTTCCCAGTAGTGGAAGTAGGAGCAGGGAGGGCTGTTCCTGTTCTGCGCTTGCCTGGCTGTTGGGCACTTGACTTAGGTCAGTGGGAGGCTTGATGAAAAGGTACCTTCTGCCCACTCCTTGACTGGGAATGGTAAAGTGAGTGGACCAATCGCAGGGTCCTCACTGAGGCCTGTAGGTCAGAAAGGATGTTCTGCACATCTTCCCCACAGAGCTTGTAGCCTGTGAAGGGGCATTCAGGACGGACTGTTGTACATCAGCAGAAAAGCCGTACACCCTGAGCAATGAATGCCTTCTTAAGCAGACACCAACTACAGCTGCTCTAGCAGAGGCATGTGACATCATAAGCAGACCTCAAAAAGTGCTTACCTACATCTGCCACGGACTGGAGGGCTTTAAGCAGCTCCTGCTTCTGGGGGCCCTCTGGAAGGGTCTGAGCTGCAGTTTCGAGCTTTTTCCAGAATGTGTTCTGGAATTTGACCATATGGGCAATGTAATTAATAATTCTGAGGGCCAGCGTGGCACAGGCATAAAATCCAGCTTTCTGGACTCCTTATCCAGGGGAAGAGAGCCGAGGTGCTGGGGTCTCTTGGACCTATCATGGGCAGCATTTATCACCACTGAATCTGCCTGTGGTTGCCCTGTGAAAAAAGGCTTTCCTGAAGAAGGCTGGTACAATCTGTCTGCTTTTCTGGGCATTGCAGGGATCATATTTGGCCTGTACAAGGCAGTCATGGTGGCATCCCCTAATGCAGCCAGCAGAAGAGGAATAATCAGAGAGGGAAGAAATACAGGTTACTCACCTGTAACAGGAGTTCTAGGAATGGTATATGTTGTTCATCCACACTTATTGGCAGGTATCCTTGCCGCTTTAAATCTTGCTGGAAGGTCTTCAAGCTGGCTCCTCCCACCCACCCGGGTGGTATAACTCTCGGCTCCGCCCCATGACGCCAGATCTGGCCTGCTGGAAGCTCAGGTTGTGCATCGGGGCCGGGAGGTCGGTAGGATGAACAACACATACCATTCCTAGAACTCCTGTTACAGGTGAGTAACCTGTATTTCTAGGGACATGGATATGTTGTTCATCCACACTTACTGGCAGACTCCTAGCAGTTCTCCGGGAGGAGGGAGGCAAAGCACACCCCAATACTTACTTGGGAAAGAGAGACTGGAGAACCGAGGCCCCAAAACCAGCATCCCGGCGTGACTCAAGGTCGATGTGGTAATGGGTAATGAAGGTGTGTGCGACTTCCAGGTAGCAGCCCTGCAGATTTCCTGGATAGGGACGCCCTGGAAGCAGCCACCGTTGCAGCAGTATGGCGGGTAGAATGAGCTCTTATCCTCTGGGAGGCTCCATGCCCGCCAACTTATAGCAGAGATCTATGCAGGAGATGACCCACCTGCTTATCGTCCGCTTGGCTGCAGGTCTGCCAGATCGGCTTCAGCGTAGGTGACAAACAGCTGGCGAACCTCTCCCGAATTTCAGCGTCGCTCTTTGTAATAGGCGGCGCCCTTCTAGGGTCCAGAGTATGGAGCCTATATTCGCCTCCAAGGTGTGATTGGGGTAGAACACCGCAGAGTCAACACCTGGTTAAGGTGAAACTCCGACACCACCTTCGGAAGGAATTTCGGTGGAGGCCAGGACAACCTTGTCCCTGTGGAAGACCAGGTAAGGAGACTCGATGGAAGCGCCTGGAGCCTCCCATCCTTCTGGCTGACGGATAGCCACCAAGAAGGCGGTCTTCCACGACAGGTGAGAGAGCACACCTGTGCATAGGTTCGAATGGCTTGCCCATGAGCTTTGCCAGTACCAGCAGTAGATCCCACGGAGGTGGAGGTTCTCGTGACTGGAGGGAAATGTGATCAAGGCCTTTGAAAAGCGCCAGACCACCTTCTCCTGCGCCACTCGACTGCTTCCCGCCCGCACCGCAGCAGAGATGGCTGCCAGGTGCACCCTTAGGGTCGTCGACCTAAGCCCTTGATTAGAAAGGGACCATAAATAGTCCAAGATGCTTGCCAAGGAACAGGAGGAAGGGTCCAAGCCCTTGCCCTGACACCAAAAGGAAAACCTTTTCCATTTGAAGGCATAGCATTTTCTGGTCGACTCCTTACGGGACGCCTCAACTACATTGAGGACCTCGTCGGAAAGACCCAAGGCCTGGAACTCTAGCCGCTCAGGAACCAGGCCATCAGGTGCAGGGATTGAAGGTCCGGATGGAACACCTTCCCCTGATTGACTGAGAGCAGGTCCGGGTGAGCTGGAAGCTGCCGCGGAGTCCTGGAGCTGAGACTGAGGAGATCTGGGTACCAGAACTGGCGAGGCCAGTCTGGGGCTATCAGAATCACCTGCGCCTTGTCCCTCCTCACCTTGAGAAGCACCTTGTGGATCAAGGGAAATGGGGAAAAGCGTGAGAGGCCGGGGTCCATTGCCTCGAAGGCATCCCCTGCAGCGAGCCCTGCTGAGGCGGGCGCATGGAACAGCCTCAGCTCGCGTTCTCCCTGGAGGCAAACAGGTCCACCTGAGGTGTGCCCCAATGGAAAACAGATGCTGTACTACCTCCGGCAGGAGAGACCACTCGTGGGATGCAGCCCCTATCCGGCTTAGGGCATCGGCCAGGGTGTTGGAGGCTCCTGCCACATGAATGGCTAGGAGATCCGCCTCCAGGCTGCGACACGAGTGACCAGTCGCGGAGCTTCCTTGCAGAAGCATGGAGCTGGCCCGCCTCTGGCGGTTTAGATAGTACATGGTCGTGGTGTTGTCCATCTGGACTCGGACCACTTGACCCCGGAGGAACGGAGCAAAGGCGGTGAGAGCTAGGCGGACCGCTCGGAGCTCCAGCAGGTTGATGTGGCATCGGGACTCCCGCGGGGACCAGAGGCCGTGAGCCCGGTGTTCCCCCAGATGGGCACCCCAACCCATCAGAGAGGCATCGGTTGATAGAGAGACCGTCGGCTCGGGGCGGACGAACGGGATGCCCTCCTGCCAATGACCTGGAACGATCCACCACTGGAGAGCGTTCCACATCTCCTGTCTCACCGACACAAGCTGGTCCAAAGGATCGCAGCGTTGTGACCACTGACTGGCCAGTCCCCATTGAAGGGAACGCATGTTCCAGCGGGCCCAACGGACCACGCTGGTGCAGGCCGCCATGAGACCCAGGAAGCGCAGGAAGTCCCGGGCAGGGCGCAATTGTCCAACCAGAAATGATTGGGCAAAGGAGGAAAGAACCTCGGCCCTGTCCGCCGGGAGCCGCGCTCTGGCTCGAAGAGAGTCGAGCTGCGCCCCGATGAACAGAATCACCTGCTTCGGCTCGAGTTCCGACTTGGCCTCGTTGATAAGGAGGCCCAGCTTGAGAGCAGACCTGGAGGGCCAGATCTCTGGACCACTCCACCTCCTGCCTGGAGGGAGCTGCTATCAGCCAGTCGTCCAGGTAAGGGTACACCCGGACCCCTTGGCGCCGCAGGAATGCTGTCACCACTGCCATGCATTTGGTGAAGACCCTGGGAGCTGGAGACAAGCCGAAGGGTATGGCTGGAACTCGAAAGGGATCCTTCCGCTCGGAGCGAAGGAATCTCTGGTGAGGCAGACGGATAGGGGCGTGGAAAAGCGCGTCCTGCAAGTCCAGAGAGCAGAACCACACACGCGTTCAAGGATGGTAGTATCTGAGCCAGAGTGACCATCCTGAAGGTTCGAGACCTTAGGAACTTGTTTAGGTCGTGTAGGTCGAGAATGGGGCGCCAGCCCCCCGTCCGTTTCGGAACCAGGAAGTACCTGGACACAAACCCTGGGTCTGAGGGGGGGTCCGCTACCACCCTGATCACCTCCTTTCGGAGGAGGAGAGCGATGTCGGCTCGACGAGCCGACAGTGAGGCTACGGACCCCGAGGCCCCCCGAGGAGCGACGGCTCTGAAGGGTGGGGCCTGCTCGAATTCTAGAGGCAGGCCTTTTCCCACCACCTCCAGTACCCACCTGTCCGTGATAACAGCGGACCAGGCGGAAAGGAAGTGTCGGAGCCGTCCCCCCACGGGGGGAACCAGGGGTAAGGTGACGGGGATGGGGGCGACACCCCTCAGCCCGTCACTGGGCAGGCTTGGAGGAGGGACGCCGAGGACCTCCTGGGCCTTTCCTCCCTGCCTCCTGTTAGAAGCCGGCGGCTTGGGTTTGGGATGCCAAGGCCGAGCCTGCTGGCCCTGACGTTGCTGGGCAGGCGCGCCGGGGCGCAGGAAGGACAAAGGCTTAGGCTGTGGTTTGCGGCCTTTGTCCTTCTGGAGGAAGAGACCGAGTCCAAGGTAGCATTGGACTTCTCGATCCTCTGCAGGTGACCTTCCACCCCAGGGTCAAGAGGTCAGTCCCAAAAGGGAACATCCGCCAACTTGTGCTGGGTATCCAGTAAAGGTGGATATCCTCAGCCAAGCCCGTCGGCAACGATAGCCACTGCGGCCGCCACCGACCTGGCACATGAGTCCCAATATCTAAAGCAGTCTGGAGCTGCTGTTTGGCCACTGCCCTGCCTGGTCCCGCACCTACTTGACCGTAGTCTGCAGATCCGCGGAAGATGAGGATGACCTCATCCAGGAGCCCAACAGGGCATGAGAAAAATGTGCCATGAGGGCGGCCGAACTGGCCTGGCGAAGCCGAGAAGAGGACGCAGCATAGACTTTTGCCCGACATAATCCAATCTCTTGGATTCCTTGTCGGAGGTTTGTCCCATCCTGCGGCGTTGCCGCTGCGCGAAAACGCTGTCTGTAACCAACCCCTCAGCAGAGGGGTGCTCCGAAAAACCGGACAGGGAACCGGTAGGGACCGCATACTTCCTGGCCATCCTGGCCGAAGGCGCAGGACAGGAAGCAGGGCGCTGCCAAAGCTCCAAGGCCGGACCCACTATGGCCTCGGCCACCGGAAAGGCCTCCGTTGGAGAATCCCCTCGGTCCAGAATCTCCGTGAGGGGATACCTGGCCCGTTTGGAAACGGGTTCGAGCTTCATCCCGGTGGACTCCGAGATGAGCCGAAGCAGTCCTAGGAAGGACGACGGGCTATCGTCCATTGACTGTCCTCCTGAGGACTCCAAGTCTATTCGCTTGGAGAAAAAGGAGGAATTATCCTCGGACTCAGACGAGTCCTCGAAGAGCTGCCTCTGGCCTGAGCCACCCTCTACCTGCCGAGGTCGGTCGGGAGTGAGGGTAACAGACAGCCTATGGGTAGACCCTTAGCCGACCGAGAATCCTGGTCGGAGCCCCAAATAATGGCTGTGGAGGCGGAGGTTCCACCGAATCGGTGGAGCAGCTGGTTTGGCGGAACAACCGGCCTGGGTACAGGCTCTCGGGTAAGTCGAGGGTTGTGTCGGCCGCTCAGTGACAGCCACTTAATGGCGGGAGGCGAACTACGCCGGCTTATTCCGGTCAGGAGAAATGTTGCCACATGAGGTCCTCGTACCGGTCAACGTAACTCATACGAAGCCTCCCTCATCCGGAGGACGAGGACGCCGCGACGCCGCCGCATCAGCAGTGCCGAGACAGACCCGACTATGACGGGCGGGATTGGCTGGACCGCGAAGAGGTCCGAGACCGAGAGCCTCGGCTTTTCCGAGGTCGGTGCAGAGAAGTGTCGGCAGGAACCGGCACTCCCTTCAGCCCGGAGGGTTCATCCGAGGGCTCCGGAACCGGAGGCACAGGCAAGCCCACAGGATCCTCAACTCCCCCCGGGGGAACCGGGGAGAGGGGAGTCTTGGCTTCTATAGGCGACAACCCATCCAACGGATCGAGAAAAATCTTGACTTCGTCGACGGGAGTCTCAGTCAACTGACCTGACGGGGACACCGTGAGACCAGTGGCCGAAGCCGAGCGGTCGACCGAAGTCGACGGTCGACGACTCGGGGAGAGGGACCTTTCCCGCTCCCAAGAGCGTCGACGGAAGGATTTACCTTTGTCCCTCTTTTTGGACCGAGAAAAAGGTCCAGCAGACGTTGGCCCTTCTCCCTTAGTGGAGAGGGACAGACAAAGCTCCTTAAAGGAAGCTGTATAGGAGGAACCCAGAGAGAGCGGGATAAATGCCGCGGCCGAGGAAGATACGGCCCGCGCCGCCTCCTCTTCGAGGGCGATCATCTGCTCGAGCTGATCCGCTGAGCCCGCCACCGCGGACACCGCCAACCAGGCCTCCTTAGACTTCACCGGAGGGAAACGCTTCTCGGGACAGCCCAGATACAATTGGGCAGCACGGTCTTCGAGGACATAGGCCGAAAAGGAAGAGCACAAGTCGCAGTCCTGCGGGTCGTGCTCAAGGCCTAAACAGTAGACACACGTGGAGTGTGGATCCGTCCGAGACATCTTCTGCCCGCAGGGGCATCTCCGAAAACCGGGAGTCGATTTGTCCATCGCAGCCGCGAGGGATCGAAGACTGAAGTCTTTTTAGCAAAAACTTTTAAATTCGCAAAAGGAAGAAATAGGAACCAGTCTCAAACGCAGAGCGTTAAGGAGGGAACCTGAGCTTCCAAGTGGTAAGGAAGATCTGGCGTCATGGGGCGGAGCCGAGAGTTATACCACCCGGGTGGGTGGGAGGAGCCAGCTTGAAGACCTTCCGGCAAGATTTAAAGCGGCAAGGATACCTGCCAATAAGTGTGGATGAACAACATATCCATGTCCCTAGAATCTGTCAATTCCAAATATTAGTCACCTTTGTTGTTACCTGCTTTCCCCCATAGTGTGCAGTTGAGCGCCTTTTTTCGGTCATTTTGATTGTTTTCCATCATGGTCAGGTCCGGCACAGGGCCTTCAAAATCTTCTATGGTGGGGCAATGCACAATGCGTCGGTGCCCCAGTGGCAAACCAATGACTGCCACTGACTGGCACGACCACTGCTTCTCCTGCCTGGGCTCTCAACATGATATGGATTCACGCGACACCTGTTTCTTGATTTCCATACATGACCGTGACAGAAAACAATCAAAACAACAGAAAAAAGTCACTCGGCACTGCACTATGGGGAAAAGTAGAAAATAACAAAGGTGATTACTGGTAAACTACGGCACCGAGTGACGGCCGAATGAAGAAACAAGCTGTGGCACAGTTAGTGAACTGTGTTCCTCATGAGGCATCCTCGATGGCAAGAAAAGCAGAACTGAGGCCTGGAAAGAGTCAGCGTCAGTTACTGGCCAGTCCACAAGTGCCACGTAACACGTCAGCCTCACGGGCGTCACCGTCCCTAACGTCGGATCCTCCAGTTCAAAAATATCTTAAAGCTAAAGCTCCTGCAAGGGTCTGGTGCCTCGAGACCCACCAGTTATGAACAGTGAAGACTGACTCAAGTAAGATCTAGTTACAGTAAGTTCTTATGTAACTGTTCTATCTCCTTTGAGGATATCTCTTTCAACAGGTCACACCTTTGGAACGAGTCCTAAGCAGTGCTGTACCAGAATGCAGTCTGGGTGGTTGGAAGGCAGAGGCCTAAAAGAGGAGGCCCTGTAAGACAGCTAGGCCAAAGCCTGCCCTCCTGTTAGAGGCAATATCCCAGACTGCAATGCTTTGTGAAAGTGTGGACAGTACTTCAAGTTGCAGCAGCACAGATCTCAGCAGTTGAGATGCCTCTGAAACAAGCAACCAAAGTGGCCATACCTCTGTTGAAGTGGCCCTTAAGAGCACCAGGAAGTTCCTTACTGTACTTCCTGTAAGAAAAAACAATACAGTAGTTCAACCATTTTGACAAACACTATTTATAAACCAGAATGCCCTCTTTTCCAGAGGGGAATGAAACAAAACAACTGTGAGCACTTCCGTAGCAATGGGAACCTCACTCATCACTTGTATCAGCAGAAGAGGATCACTTGTAGTCGATTCTGTGTTGAATCATTTATTTATTCCATATCTTACAGCAAACAACAGATGGTAGCAACACACAGGTAAGTAGTACAGATGCAGAAACTGAGCCTAGCATTTCGCCCCGCCCACTTCTGACAAAGCTCTGAAGTGGGTTGGATGAAACATCAGGCTCGTTTTTGAGAGCTGGAGTTGACAGCAATAAATGCTGAGCCTTCCTACAGGTTGTATCCACCCCATTCATCACTAATGGGGGGGGGGAGTGAAGGGAAAAGTGCTGCTGGCCATTCTTCCTGCACAGGTGAGGGAGGCTATGATGATGATGATCAGAAAGTAGTTACGTAAGAACTTACCATAACAGTAGATCTTTGAGAGAAGCTCTTGCAGCACGTACAAACAGATAGGACTGACATCGGCCAGCGGCAGGACCCCACGGCAAACTTCTTTGTAGCAGTACCTAGTGTGGACAGCCCCTCGCTGACTTCAGCTCTGCCCCCGACGTCCCACCCAGTATATATGAGGAGGTGGTCCTAGCGTGCCCCAGTTCTTGTACCGCTGGAAAACGGCAGCTGGCACAAAAGGTGCACATGAAAAGATGGTGCTTCCTCATTCAGCAGGCAACCTAGAATCCTGTCTCATACAGAGAGAAGTACACCTCTAGGGGGGATGGGGGGAATACACCTGCTGCAAGAGCGTCTCTCGAAGATCTACTGTTACAGTAAATTCTTACGTAACTGTGCTATCTTACTTCAATAGGACTGATTCCCAAGCAGTATAAACTAAATACAACTACTTGGGGAGGTAGGAGAGGACAAGGAATGAGACAGTAAGAGATCCCTCAGTAGATCAGGCCCTGCAGGACCGCAAGGCCAAAGCCCACTCTGCGCCGAGGGGCAATATCTAGGCTGTAGTGCTTGATGAAGGTATGCACCGAATGCCATGTGGCCACTGCATAAATAACAGAGGCGGAAACCCTCTTAAGAGTGGCAAAGGATGCAGCAACAGCCCTGATAGAGTGCCCCTTGATTGGGCCTGAAAGGGATCCGCCATGTTTCTGATAGCAGAAGGTGATGCAGTGCACCAGCTACCACGAAAGGGTTTGCTTGGAAACCAGGCATCCTAAGGAATGTGCAGCAAAAGAAAGGAACAACTGGTCGGACTTCCTGGACCCCTTGATCCTAGACAGATAAAAGCGCAAAATGCGATGGACATGCAATGTGTGGAGCAGCGCCTCCCCTTTATTAACATAACTGGGGTAGAAAATGGAGATGGGCTTCCTGGTTTAGTGCAATTTCGGACACTACTTTAGGGAGAAACTTAGGATTAATGCGCAAAGACACCCTGTCTTTGTGAAAAACAAAATAAGGCTCCTTACACACGAGGGCCTGAAGCTCAGAAATTCTCCTGGCAGATGTGAT
The DNA here is from genome assembly GCA_016271365.2 of Neoceratodus forsteri. Taxonomy (NCBI): domain Eukaryota; kingdom Metazoa; phylum Chordata; order Ceratodontiformes; family Ceratodontidae; genus Neoceratodus; species Neoceratodus forsteri. The sequence goes on along the minus strand of CM028134.1, from coordinate 384,150,924 downwards.
GGCTACCAAAAATAACATTTTCCAGGAGAGAAAATGTAGCTCACAGTCTGTGGCGGGTTCAAAAGGATGGAGGGTAAGCTTTTCCAATACAAATAAAAGGTCCCAAGTGGGAACAGGATCCCGAATGGAGGTCTTATATGGAGAATGCCCCTATGGAATGATTTGGAAACCTCCAGCTGAGCTACCGTTCTGCCTTGGACAGGGACATGATAGGCAGAAAGGGCAGCCAGGTGTACCTTTATGGAGGAATAACTGAGGCCTGACTCTGATAAAGAGAGCGGGTATTCGGAGCAATGTGTTGACCAGACAGATCAGCGGATCTAGCTGTCTTGCTGGGACCCAAAGACAGAACCATTTCCATTTCATAGCATATGTAGCTCTCATGGTGGGCCTTCTGGCCTCCACCAGGACTTCAACCACCTTATCAGAGACTCCAAACCTGAGCTTAACTAGGTCTTGAGGAGCCAGGCATGAAGGTGAAGGGAATGCAGATTCGGATGAATCAGGCCCCCGCTGTACTGACAGAGAAGGTAGGCAGAGAGTGGCAGCAATATGGGCGGTGCTGCCACAAGCTGCTGAAGCAAAAGAAACCAAATTTGGCGTGGCCACAATGAAGCAACTAGGATCAATGTAGTCCCATCTGATTGCACCTTGAGGAAGACTCTCTGGATCAATGGAAAGGGGGGGAGGCACACCGAAACCTCTCCTTCCAAGAGAAGGACAACGCGTCTTGCCAAAAAGTACCAGGTTCAGGATCTAATGAGCAGAAACTGGGCAGTTCTGCATTGGATTGGGACATAAAAAGGTCCAGCTCTGGTGTCCCCCACCTGACAAACAGGTCGTCGACCACGGACTGGAGGAGGGACCATTCGTGAGCCTGAGACCTTGATCTGCTGAGAGCATCTGCGAGGTCATTCTGGACCTCTGAAACGTGAACTGTAGAGATGGTCACCTGATGGGCTATGGCCCATTCCCACAGTCTCACAGCCTCTCAGCACAGGGGATAAGAGTGAGTGCCGCCTTTTTGTTGAAGCAGAAGACCACCGCCGTGTTATCCATCTGGATGAGAAGGAGACATGGAGAGATCACCAAGTCCAGAGCTTGTAGAGCATACAGAATGGCTCTCAATTCCAGGCCATTGATGTGCAGAGACTGTTCTATCAGAGACCAAGATCCTGGAGTCCTGTGACTTCCCAGGTGCGCTCCCCATCCCATATTGGAAGCATCTGTGGAAAGAGTCTGGCTGGGAATACCCATCTGGAAAAGTGTGCCTTCCAGTAAAGTCGGAGATGACATCCACTAGAGGAGTGCCCAAGGAACCGTCCTGTAATGGCAACGGGTGCATCCAAGTCTCCCGACTTGGCCCCACTGAACCCAGGGGTCCGCCGTTGGGGATTGGGGGGACGGCTCGAGGTAATGTGGGGAAGTATTTTTCACTGAGAGGGTTGTGGATGCATGGAACAGCCTCCTGAGGAGGTTGTGGAGTCAAGAACAGTGGGGGACTTCAAGAATGCATGGGACAGGCATAAGGCAGTCCTAGTGGGGGGTAGGAGGAAGTAAGCTGTTGGTTAACTAGGATCTGCAGCTTATCTGTTAGGTAGGAAAATGGGCAGACTAGGTGGGCCAAGCGGTCCTTATCTGCCGTCAAATTCTATGTTTCTATGTTTCTATGATCTGCATTCGCAGCCTGGCAAATGGGATGGATACAATGGCAGCTGCCATGTGGCCCAACAGGCAAAGCAGGAGCCTGGCGGGTGCTGAAGAGGCTGAACAGAGTTGACTGGCTAGAGCCCGAATGCACTCCGCTCAGTCTTGAAGCAAGAAGGCTCTTTCCAGGACTGTGTCCAGCATCACCTCTATGAACTGCAAAGTCTGTGTGGGAACAAGAGATGACTTGGAGGGACTGATGGTCACCCTCAGGCGGCTGCAAAGGGTGCAGATGTCCAGGATGGTGTCCTGGAGACGATCCATGGAGGGAGCCAGAAGGAGCCAGTTGTCCAGATAAGGGAACACGAAATGACCCTTCCTGCAAAGTGCTGCGGCTACCACCACAAGGCACTTCACAAAGACCCTTGGGGCGGAGGAGAGGCTGAAGGGAAGAACTCTGGATTACAGTGTTCTCCCTGAAAGGCGAACCTCAGGTATCTCCGGTGACGCTTGGCGATCCGGATGTGGAGATAAGCGTCATGCAAATCCAGGGATGCTAACCAATCTCCCGGGCTGACCATGGGGAGAAGGTTTTGCAGAATGACCATCTTGAAACGTCGGTAGACGACCCAGAGGTTCAAGTCGCTGAAGTCGAGAATTTGCCTTAAATTTTCAGACTTTTTCGGCCAGGAAGAATTGAGAATAGAACCCAAGCCCTCTCGATGGGGAACGGGACTGGTTCTACTGCCCTTTGGAAAGCAGAGACTGGATCTCTTGGAGGATGAGTTCTTTGTGTCCTCTTGGATGATGGGATGGAGGTGGTGGCCTGTCCGGTGGAAGATCTGCAAACTCTATAGAGTGCCCGTGATCTATGAGTTTGAGAACCCATTGGTCAGCAGTTACTCGTCTCCAGGCTTTTGGATAGAGAGAGTAGCGACCTCCCACCTGCTCCACCAGACAAGCCATTGAGGAGAAGTGGGTTGCCTGGATAGTCAGGCATTAGGAGGGGGAGCGAAGGTGGCTTGGGCTGGTCTAGCCTGTCGAGAGACAAGAGGCCGAGGAGCCCCTGGCTCTGCCTCGTTGACCGAAGCCTCCTCGCTGAGGTTGGTTCTGAAAGTGGGGTTGCCGAGGCTGATGACCCCCTTGGCCACAAAAACGGGACCTGCGAAACTGTCCCTGCTTCAGGCAGTACATCGACTGCATGGTACGGACAGCCTTACTGGAGTCTTGTAGTTTAGAAATAATCTTCTCGGACTCTTCCCCAAAGAGAATGGAGCCTTTAAAGGACACGTCCAGAAGGTTGGATTGCACCATCAGGTGCAAACCCAGAAAACTCAGAGCCAGGAGTGGCACCAGAGGCAAATACCTACAGCAGCCGCCCTTGCTGGTGTGTCCACAGAGACGTATGCAGAGCAAAGCATGTGCGTGCCCACGTCTGATCCAGTCTGTAGTAATTTAGCAAGCTCTGCCTTCTCAGGACAGTCAGGCACGGCTTGCAGTATCTCCAGTCCTTATTCCCACAGGGCATTCTAAAACTGGACCGTATAAGTCAGGAAGTTCAGGCTCCTGACGCTGCAGGTGGCAGACTCGTACACCTTTCTGCCCATTGAATCCAGCTGCTTGGACTCCCTGTCCGGCGGCTGGGTACTCGGGTGTTTAGGCTTCTGTGAACGATCATGAGATGCCGAGATGACCACCGAATCCACGGCAGGTTGCTCAGCAAGAAAGGGATGTTCCTTAGGAGGCCGGTATAAGCGGTTAGCTTTTTTGGGAACCGAAGAGAAAGAATGAGGGTGCCGCCAAGTGGCTTGAGTCACGTCGGCAAAGGTGTCCACCAAAGACAGGATAACCATGGGCTTGGGGTCCTTTTGCCAGAGATATCTGGCAAGCCTAGAGCGCTACGGGTCGAGCGTCTCCGTATCCCAGCCCATGTTCAACTGAATGTGCCGCATCACCTCCATAAATGAGGGATCGTCAGGAGGTGATTTCAGCTGGTTTTCAGGCTCTCCCGAAGGTGGATCCTCCGCCGAAGAGGAAGAAGAAGACTCTGTTGGGACGTACTAGTCTGATGAAGGAGAGGGAGAACGATGCCTCCCCTTCTTGCGTCAGTGCCTGTCTGGAGAGTTTTGAGGGGCTAGAGCTGCGAGACCTGCAGTGCCTCTTTTTATCTAGCTTCTTCTTCTTCCTGGGAGGTGAGTGGTGCCTGCCCCTACCTTCATCGGAAGGGGGAGGTGGGATCTCGTCCCGAGGGTGGGGGTTCAGCCTCTCCATCTGTATTCGGGGTGGGCTCGGGCTGGGGTACAGCCGGAGTGGCAGGTAATAAGTCAGGCTTAATTGTCTCCCACCAATGGGAGAAGAGATCCTTCACCTGGCTCATATTGAGCTTTGGCGAGCCTGAATTCGGCGGAGCTGGAGTCGGTAGATGGCCGCTAGCGCCGGTACTGACGTCAGAGGGATCCGGCGTTGGGGTATGGTGGAATGGCGACGACAGAGTGTCCTGGGCCTGGAGGTTGTCGTTGGGCTCAGAGGAATGCCTACGGGCTGCTGTCTGTTCCACTGACTACGGGTCATCCGCTGTGTCGTCGGGTCTGGTTGGTGGAGTCCTGGCCCGAGGCAGCACTGCAGTACCTGAAGAGGGAGTGCCGGCGGCGGACTTACGACAGTCCAACGAAGGCTTGTGGGCCTTCTGTGTCGGGCGTTGGTCAGACGCAGCCATCTGATGGCGTTTGTCTTTCTCGGAAGACTTGGACTGCTTAAGAGGGAGAGACGAGGCCCTGCCTGCCGAAAGGTTAGTAGACTTAGATCCCAGCACGGAGACAGAGACTGACTGGGAGGAAGAATGAGCCTTACCTGGATCGGAAGCTCTCCCAGAGGCAGCGGAAGGAGGTCTAATCTTTAGTGGCTGTAGGGCCGGAGATTGCCTGGAGGATTTCTGAAGAGAGGCCACCCCACCGGAGGTCGGGGCGGGCTTCAGAGCCGTAAGGCAGGAGTCCTGGTCGGAAGAACCCGATCTGGAGGCCATGTGGGGCCCAGAGGACTGGGACCTGAAGTGGGATCTCTCCTTTTCTCAGTGTCTCTCTCTGTGCTTCTCCTTCGATTTGAAGGAGTGATTTTTTTTTTTTTTTAGAAGAAGAATGATCAGGAGATTCCCCCGAGGATGATTCCCTTTGCATGGTGGCAAGCTGCATCTGGGAGAGGAAGGCCTGGGTGGACTTTTGGCACTGAATTCGGGTCCTGCTGTTGAAGGTCTGACAATGGGAGCAGGAGGTGGTGATGTGGTCCTGGCCCAGGCAGAATGAACGGGCCGTGTGGCCATCCTTCCAGGGAATCTGACGTCCGCAGGCATACTTGTTCGTGTGCCCCGAAGGTGTAGTTGACATGCAGGAGATGGACGAGTAACTGCAGAGAAAAAACAGGTATGGCGGTTGGTACTGATGACAGAAGAGGCCAAAGAGCCCAACGATCGCGTGCGACGGTGGGAAAAGAACTGGGGCACACTGGGACCACCTCCTCCTATATACTGGGCGGGATGGTTCCCACTAGGTACTGCTAGAAAGAAGTTTGCCATGGGGTCCTGCTGCCGGCCGGCATCAGTCCTATCTGTGTTTACCTGCTGCAAGAGCTTCCTCTCGAAGTAAGACCATGGGCTGCTCTTGGTTCCTCAGAGCGGAACCAAGCAGTGGTCTCCCCAGTGTAACTCCACTTGTGACAAATAGCCTGGTCCTTTCTAGTTTCTACATCTGATAGGTTATGGTTGACGTCATGGAGTGCCCCTAATCAAAGACAGATGTCCTGAAGATTAAGGGAACTAATTTTGTTCCAACAGTGGCAAAAACTAAAGAGCCAAGAAGCAGACATCACAAAAGATATGAAAAAAAGGGAAATTAAAGTGATATTGAAGGTTGTGCTCAGAGAGGCTTTAGACAAAAAACAAAGTCCTGGTCCATATTAAGGTCCACCTACTGTTGATTTGGGGGCGGGGGGGTTCTGATCGAGTACACCCAATTACCATTTTTTCATCAAGCTTTTTCTCTGTCCCCAGGTCCGCACCGCCTGATGGCATGCCCCAATCCCTTTTGCCTACCTCCATATGGACATGGATCACCACTTTCCCAACACCACTGCTTGGTGGGTTGAGTGCTAAGTCAGTAGTGAGGGGGCACTGGCATTATCCTTGATGGACCTTGGCTTTTCTTCTCCAGGTTTTCTCCCACAGGGACACCACCTGTGCAATGGTAAGTATGCACCAACATGCAGCCATGCCTTCATCTGGGGGTATCCTTCCCCTCTTTTGATAGCCTAGACTGCAATGCCTCCTTGTCTCCGACAGGTGGTGATCACAATGCAAGGCATAAATCCCTCCCATCCCACAGGAGAAGAACGATCTCTAGGATGCACAAGCCTCCTTACACTAGCTGGCCACCGATGATCTGAATTCACTCCCAAACCTGGGTCACTGTGTTACAACTTACAGTGCTACAGCTGCACTCTCTGACCAGCTTTGGTGACACTGTTTATATGCTAACATATGCAGGGTGCTGTGCATCTGCACCATACACGTCAATGATGAGCCAAATGTTCTATGTTCCAATGTGGTCCTAGTGCTTCTGGTGCTAAGACCAAAGTGCAATGCTCTATGCAGAAGATTGAGTTTTTGAAGATACACAATTCTTATTATCAAAAACAATAATTAAACACAACTCAGTTCAGAATCTTGTTGTAATACCTTGCTTTGCAGATTCGGATATTCTTTCAAACTTTTGACAGCAGAGCTGCTGTCCTGTCTCAGCCTGTAAGACATCTTTGTTTTTCGCCCTTGCTTTATCCAGGCCCTTGTTTGCATTTTCATAATCCACTAGGGCCCTCGATCTTCTGTACAAGAGATCCTGCAGAAAAGTACACAAAGGGTAATAATGCCAGTAGGTAAACTATACATCTGTTTGTGAAGACCATTAACCTTTGTTCTGGGACCAGCCGGCTCAGCGGCGCTGAGGGTTGAGGCACTTGATGCCACAACTCACGCCACGCTGGCGACTGGGGTTCAGGGATGGACTCTGGTTGCCGGGGGTCGGCAAAGAGAGGAGAGGATGAGCATCCAAAGGACTGCGCTCCTCTCCTGGGGTGGGTTTGTGGGGACACCTCGCTCTGTGGTGCCACTGGGTGAAGACTGGGAGGTATCGCAAGAAGCATGCTGTTTTGGGGGAGGTGTCGGCAGACATCAGTGAGGGCATGTCCCTTGTCCAGACATCACTGCATGCTCGGCATCTCGGTGGCAACATATGAGGTGGAAAAACCCCGGTTGGTGGGGAGGCGACGGCAGACACTCCAGGGCAACTCCCATACGCTCCAGTGCTGGTTCCGACCCTTGACTTGACTCTACGTGGTCCCTCCACGGGGGAAGGGGGGACCCAGCACCCGATTCCTTGGTCAGGGGAAGGAGTTCAGGCAGGGTGGTAGAGGAGTGGCTGAGCGGGCCCCGCCAGAGAGATGCCCCACCACCAGTGACCACAGCAAAAAAGAATGTACAAAAAAACCCAAAAATCTCTGTTCTGGGAAACTTTATGTTAAAGATTATTAACCAGCCCCTACTGTCAGTTAACAATAGCTTAGGGATGTCATGGTATATCATGGCACAAGAAGTTGTGCTATCGATATTGGAATAGTTATGCAAAGCACAATAACCGTGTTTCACATTTTACCACTGTTTTCAGAACAAATGCCCCGTAGGCACCTAAATTCCCCCACAGCTTGTAATGTCAAACATTATTTCTACACAAACCTAAATCTCTACTCCTGCAGTTCCATACGTCTAACAGCAACTGAAGTAATACTGCAGTATTACTCTCTAGCTTTCACAGTAATTATCACTGCTACAATTAAATGTGAACTTCCTGATTTTATGTTACTTTTATATGGATATGAATTAGAAAAAAATGCAAAAGCAGTTAAACTTCTTATGCATAGGAAAGGAGATAAAAGGAAAACACCTAAATAGAAGAAGGATGGGAAACCACCACTGAAAGGAAACCTAAAGTCACAATTTACAAACAATATGTTACACAGAGTGATTTGATTTGTAGGTGTACACCTAGTAAGTCCATCCCTTTGTTTGTTGAAAGGAGTTTTTTCCAAATTTGTCTGCCAGTTTTATGGGTCCTGGGGATCTCCATATTCTCATGTTTTATGGCTGTTCTTGTTCTACAATGCCTCATGTCACAGTGATGCATCCAGGACCACTAATTCAATAGCAGCTGTGTTTTTGTTAAATTTACAGTAGTACAGCTGTAGAAATGAAAGGAAAGTATGACTCTCATTGGGATTTGAACCCCGGACCTCAGCAACCGGTGCTTTAGCTCTTAACCAACTGAGCTATGAGAGTTCAGCCAATTAAGGCCCCTGAGTTTTCCCATGTGACTCACATATACATTAATTTATGGTGTTGCAATGAGCAACCAGGAAGTCTTTTTACAGACTCAAATAACTCCTCCTCTATCTCTCCCAAGTGCAGTATATGCCACTGTGAGGCAAATTCAGAAATCCAATTGTAGAAATAAAAGGACAGTAGTACAGCTGTGATTTTAAGTAACCCTCCTTGTCCAGGGAGCTCCAATGAAAGCTACATTTACAGATGGCAAATGCCTGAGGAATAATTAAGTGGGCTACTCTGTAAGGAAACAGTTAAAGAGTCTACACTAATTACAGCAGTTCTGACGTTGAGTGATTTGTGTACATTAAACCAGCAAACAAATTTAGAAAAAATGTCTTCTAGCCAACAAAGGTGAGAGCTTACCAGGAGTACACACACAAATCAAAACACTCTGCACAAACTATTTTTTTTGTACATTTTGACTTCAGTTCCCCTTTAAGAAAAAGGGGTGTTACAGGAATACTCAAATGCAAATTGGCTTACAAATTATTACTTTTGGAGGTTGGTAGTGGTGGTGGGGCTGGAGTAGATGACATGGCCACTTGACAGCTCTCCTCTCCCAGAGTGAGAGGTGAAGCCTTCTAGGTACTTGGCTCCACCGAGTGGAGGCTTGGTGGTAGCACCATGCAGATGGGGGGCTGGTGCTAGGCCAGGGGAGAGTGGAATGGGGTTGCCGGTTCCAGAGTGCATCCATGCCTCCACGTGCATGTGCTACTGTTACTGAGGCCCCAGGGTCTAAGGAAAAAAAAAAAAAAAACAGTGGAAAAATGGTGGAACTGGCTTCAATGAAGCCCTGCCCATGTGCTAGCAGACAATTCCTGCTGGACTACCGAACGGAAGAGAGAGGACGGACGAGGTAGGTGGCCGCTGTTGGCACCTGGGGAAAGGGCTGATAACCTCCCCAGTTCCAGCCATATGAGGAATAAGCTGAGTCAAAGAAAAACATGCAACAGTAGTAAAGAAAGGTAAAAAAAGGACAAACTAGACAGTGGTATTTGATGAAACAAGGTTCTGATTTTAGACAAGGTAAACTGTGCTCTAAGAATAGGGTCAGCTCGGGCCAGTGCTGAGTTATTTATTTAAAGCATTAATGCAACGAAATTGGGAAATTGGACAAAAAAATTGACCCTACCTTTTTTCACTAGCACGAATTATCCAGTTTTGTTTGGCTATAAACTTTTCTAGTTCCAGCAAAATTTTTAATTACATTTTTTTTCCTCAAGAAGAAAAGATGACCACCACATTTGATGTAAAAAGAATAGATACTTACTATAACAGTAGAACCCTGAGTGACCGCCATTGAGCCACATTATGGAACTGTAAGTCATCACATCAAGACCACCTAGAAACTTTAGCTTGCTGGGGCTGTCCTCCTTGACACGCACTGTTGTCACTAACATAACGTGGGTTGCCCCATAATGCTTCAGTTCCCCAAAGGAAACAAGATCGGAGGATCACTGGACTGACAGGGACTAAAGCAGCGAAGAGTAAAACCAGGCACACAGAGGATAAGGAACCTGATTATTAGTATGGCCCAATGGGGCACAGGAGGAAACCAGCATGTGGCAGCTAGCAGGACAACCAGAAAACCACCTGAGATAAAAAGGGGGAAGGCGGGAGTGTCAGCTGTGGCTCAATGAAGGAGATTCCCTTTGAAGATCTACTGTTACAGTAAGTAAATACAGGTTACTCAGCTGTAACTGTGTTTTAGGGGTGGTATACAGTCCACATCCGCACTCTGGCAGTTCCACTGAAAGTGCTGATTCTTCGGACGTTTTTAAACTAAGCTCCTCCCATCACCCAGGTGGTATATCCTCTAGCTCTGGCCCATGACGTCAGATCTTTGCATGCTGGAAGCTGGGATCCAGTTGTCACTGCCAGGGGAGTCTGGGTGGGTTGTGTGGATGTGAACTATCACCCCTAGAAATAACAGTTGCATACTCAGCAGATCTTGAATAGGTAATCTCTTTAATGACAGATCTTACCGAATTTTCATTTTCTATTTTTTTTATTGCCCCAAATGTTTAGGCTGGGGTAATGTGTGTTAAGTCTTGTAGTACTCACCAAGACCTTTGTTTTATAGATTCTCCCTTAATGCCAAATACTGAGGGACTTATGGCTTGCTGAAGGTTCAATGTAATCCTATGGGCATTTGTATTTTTTATACTGCCCCTAAATGTTTTTTTTTTTTGGGGGTAATCTGTCACTTCTGTAGTACTCATTAAGACCTTTGTTTTGATATATACATTGTCCCTTAAGTCCAACTACTGAGGGAGTTATGGCTTATTAAAGTTCCAATGTTATCCTCTGAGAATTAAATTTTTTTTTATTTTTATGTTTTTTTTATATGGGCTCTAAATTTTTTAGGGGGATTATGTATTATTCTTATAATACTCATTAAGATATTTATTTTACAGATTGCCCTTTAAGTCCAAATATTGGGGGAATTGTGGCTTGCTGAAATGCAACAGTGGGAAAAAAACAAACTCCAAAATTATTTTTTCATATGAGGGCATTCTTTTCTCATATGAATGAAAAAAGCATATGAAAAAGAGTGCCTTTATATGAAAAAACAATTTGGACTTGGGATTTTGCCCCATTCTTTTTCCATACGAAGGAATCCTTTTTCGCATGCTTTTTCATTCATACAAAAAAGAATGCCTTCATACGAAAAAAGAATTGCAAAAACCAAGCCTAAATTTTTTCTCATATGAAGCCATCCTTTTTTTGTATGGACCAATTCTTTTTTGTATGCATACGAAAAAGAAAATCGGCCCACAAAAAAGGATTTTTAAATGTTAAAAAAACACATTTCTGGGTAATTTTTCCAAAAACTAATTGTAGAAGCCACCTAACGGGGCACCAATGAGCAAGATACATGTGTTGATGTGTGTGTGCAGCATGTAATTTTTGTGAGTTTTGAAAATTTTTTTTTGGGGGGACACAGAAACAAGATGGCGGCCACAGGAAAAAATATTTTTTCCTCATGCACCAAGGAAATAAAAGTGATGGGGACGACTCATACTGGAATCTTCAAACATAAAATAAAAAGGAACACCCTTATAAATAGAACAGGATTTGTCTTGCTATACGTGGCAACAGGTACTGCTAAGTCAGTTTCAGGAAAAACAATACTCCAAGGCAGCACTCCAGATCCTGCCTGGACCTGGAGGGAGACGATCACAAAGTCCCACTGAAAAAGGGGCACTGACTTAGGTTAACAACAACAAACGCATGTGATGCATCCCATGCCTGAAAGGCTAGTAATTCACTATATCAAGTTAACAAACCAGGTATCATGACCACTGGACACACGGAGAGGAGGTCAAAGGGGAACGTGGCCTAAAAATAGGCCACTAAGAATACCACGCCTTACGTAATGAGTAAGTACCACTAGCATATGAAGCCTTGCATTTGCTGAAGGTAATAGAGCCTGCATGACTGGCTGCCTCCAGACAAAAACTCCAGGTCCTGATGCTATAATACGCTTGTCATCCCACCTTTACAAATTCCAGTATCAAGGGGATAGCCTCATTTATATCTTTATGAGGGGAAAGGGAAAAAAGAAGGCCAGATCTAGAGCACTGATTAGACACGTCAAGGTGATCACCAGTGGTCAAAGACCACTCTTGACACTACTTATCCCAATATTCTGGCAAAAACAGTGTACAGCAATTCAAATGTAGCAAGGGTTACCCAGCCCATTATTTTAAAGGAGACTGGAGCCCTCTTGTGAGGCCAGCTAAGCCACAGACAACAGGCAACCATGAAACTATTTCGAGGACAAAAAGCCCTAAGAGACCTGGAGATAGGGAAGGTAAAGGGGTGGGGGGAGGCATCCAACCCTATAACTAGTGGGTATTATTAGGACCATATAAAGTCAGAGCCCTGAAATTCCCCTCTTCAGGACAACCTCTTGCAGTCCATAAAGTGGCTGAGGCCGCAGGAAAACTGGGTTCTCTATTACAGTCCCCTTGGAAGGAGGCACAACAGTCACTGTAGGGTCTAGGCCTACTATGGGCATCCTTAAAGGCACAGGAATCAGAAATGAACCGACCAGGGCACTCTGGTGGCAGCGAGGTGGAGGGAAAATCTTTTAAGGCTTCTTCTGCTTCTCTGCCAAATAACTTCTGCCTCTGAAAGGGGCGTTTAGTACAGTTCTCTGCAGCTAGCCTGGAAGTCCAGAAACCCTGAGCCAGGCATGGCGTCTTAGACAAATGCCTGCTGTCGCAGCCCTGGCTGAAACATCCGAAGCATTGTATACTGATCTAATAGGACTGTCTGCCTACTTGCCTCCAGGTTACGTAGGAGGTCCTGTTTTGCTGTGCCCTCTGGTACCCCTGGGCAGCAGTGTGTGCCTTGTACTACAAAATGTTTTGGTATTTTACCATACATGCTTGATAGTTAGCAGTTCTTTAACACTGAAAGACATCTTCCCTGAACCACCTGTCATTGCCTATAAGCAGCCCCCCAGCCTCTCGAACATAATAATTCATAACAAACTCCCAGCAGATCAAAATAACCAGAAAACAAGAGGGACAACACCATGCAACATGGCAAGATGTAAGACCTGCACCCACATATGCACACAGACCACCATTAAGAGAAGCCAGAACAACATAATACAAATTAATGGATCCTACACATGTCAATCCAGCAATGTGGTTTACCTAATTCAATGCAAGAAGTGCACAAACGGTTGCTATATTGGGGGAAACAAGTCAACCACTGAAATCCAGGATGAATCACCACCGTCACACAATAGTAAACCAGATTATCAGCACTCCAGTAGGAAACCATTTTTCACAAACAGATTACTCTCTCTTGGATTTATCTGTCTTGATCAAAAACACACAGGACAGAAGGACATGGGAATTGAAATATATTAATTTAAATCTACAATTTCTGGACTGAATCAGGACATCGGTTTCATGACACATTATGGTAAACTGTAATTCTTTTTTATTGTGTACTAAATCATGTTATTATTCAACACACTTTGGTTCTGTATCTCTCTTATAATTTTTTTTCTCCGAGTTCTGCCCGATCTGTTTTTTTTTTTCCACCTGTACCTCACTTCCTCCCTGCCTCTCCCACTAATTCTCTAGCTCAGTTCTACCCACTCCTTCTTGTTTTCACACCTCTGTTTATACTACCTCACACTCTGTTTATCTAGGCCTTTGATCTTTTGTTTCTCTTAATTTCTTGATTTCCTTACATCTTTTAGGCATCACCTGTCTAGTCTACCCTTAAAGCTAGTCTCTGATCGCAGATCCTATCTGCATGTTTTTGTCTTCCCTTTAGCTCCCTTTCATCTCCTTCTGACCTGTTCCTACTTAGCCCCCCTTCTCTTTTCTTCGCATGTTTTTATTTTGCATCTTAGACTTTCATCTCTAGTCCCCTTTGTCACCTTCCTACTTCACTTCCTGATTTTTAAGTGCTCCATAGTGGACAGAAATACTGCTTATGCTGCTCAGTTTTGCAATTCACCTGAAGAAGGGACCTGTGTGACCCCAAAAGCTTGTGTAAAATTCCATCTTTGTACAAGACACTTGTTGGTCCAAGAAAAGGCATCAAACGAAGGAAGACCAAGGGAGGGATAGTGAGGCTTAATAAAGGGGAGGGAGGGTGACTGAAAAGGCAGAGACACTAAACAAATATTTTTGCTCAGTATTTACAAATGAAGAGGGGGAGGTACCTAAAACAAACAGTAGAAACACTCTGGATACAGAAGTTGATACCAGACCATTTACAGAAGAAAGGGTTCTGAAAGAACTCTTAAAACTGAAGGTGGACAAAGCAATGGGGCCTGATGGGATTCATCCCAGAATTCTAAAAGAACTAAGGGTAGAACCAGTGACACCACTGACTACCCTCTTTAACATATCATGGGAGGATGGGGTGGTACCCGAGGACTGGAGGAGGGCAGATGTGATTACCCTTCACAAAAGTGGGAGCAAGGCAGAACCAGGAAACTACAGACCTGTTAGTTTAACCTCAGTGATAGGGAAAATGATGGAATCACTTCTGAAGGAAAGAACTGTCAAGTATCTAGAGGCCAGAGGGGCACAGGACCAAAGGCAGCATGGATTCACAGCGGGAAGGTCATGCCAGACGAATCTGATACATTTCTTTGACTGGGTGACCAAAGTAGTAGATCAGGGAGGGCTGTGGACATGGCCTACCTAGACTTTAGCAAGGCATTTGACACAGTCCCTCACAAAGATTAATATACAAGTTAGCTAGCCTGGGAGTGGGTCCCAAGATGACAGCCTGGGTAAAGAACTGGCTGGAGAATAGGACACAGAGTAATAGTAAATGGAGTCCACTCTGAAGAAAGAGGGGTTACTAGTGGGGTATCATGAGGGTTCAGTATTGGGACGGTCCTCTTCAATGTCTTTATAAGCGACATTGCAGAGGACTGGAAGAAAAGTATGTCTCTTTGCAGATGACACAAAGATCTGCAACAGAGTTGATGCACAAGGTGGGGTGGAAAGGATGAGAAGGGACTTGGCAAGGTTAGAGGAATGGTCAAATGTTGGCAGCTTAGATTCAATGCTAAGAAGTGCAAGGTAATGCACCTGGGAAACAAAAACCCAGGGGAAGAGTACACAATGGGGGGTGAGATACTAACAACAACAAAAATGGAAAGGGACCTGGGGTAGTCATATCAGATGACCTAAAGGTGGGCAAGCAATGTGAGAGGGCAGCAAGGAGGGCTGGGAGGATACTGGGATGCATAGGGAGAGGCATCACCAGTAGAAAACAGGAAGTTGTTATCCCTCTGTACAGACAGTTGGTGAGACCCCATCTGGAGTACTGTGTGCAGTTCTGGAGACCCAATCTCCTCAAGGACATAGATAAGATGGAAGCTGTCCAGAGGAGGGCAACTAAAATGGTGCAGGGTCTGCACCGGAAGACATATGAAGAGAGACTTAAAGGAGCTTAATATGTATAGTCTCGAAGAAAGGGGCATGATAGAAACTTTCAAGTACCTCAGGGAATAGAAAAAAAAGAGGTAGCATCTTTCAAAAAGAGGTGTGCAAGAACAAGGGGGCACAATTTGAAGATGGGGGCGGCTCAGAGGTAAATTAAGGAAGTATTTTTTCACAGAGAGGGTTGTGGATGCATGGAACGGCCTTCTGGAGGAGGTTGAGGAGTCAAAAACAGTGGTGGAATTCAAGCATGCATGGGACAGTCATAAGGCAATTCTAGGGGGTGGGGGTAGGAAGAAGTAGGCTGCTGGTTAACTAGGATCTGCAGCTTATCCATTAGGTAGGGAAATGGGCAGACTGGGTGGGCCAAGCGGTCCTTATCTGCCGTCAAATTCTATGCTTCCATGTTTCTACCTTCCATCTTCTCCAGTTCTTAAGCCCAAAGAAGCAGATGCACAGGTACACTTGCCCAAGGTGTCTAACTTTCTAGATTCCTTGCCCTCAGGGTGAGAGCTAAGGTGAGTGGGAGTCCAAGAACAGTGGTGCTTGAGTGTTAATATCACCACATCTGACTTGGGTTTAGAAGCAAACTATGTCTTATTAGAGGGTAAGGGTTAAGTTTTGTCCACCATCCTGGGAACAGGTGGGTCTTCATTAGCTCGGTATTAGGCTGCATATGTTGCATCCTCCAAAACTGGCTAAAGGGGGGGTATAACCTACAACCACAAGAAAGGCCTCCGGGACCTCCAACAAGTCAAAAAGATCTTCTTTCAAGGCATCTTTCTCCTCCCCCAAAAATCCCATGGTCACCTGCGTGCCTTGTAGAATGGGCATGAAGGTATGGCCCTCTGAGAGGGACCATGGGGTATAAAATACAGAGTCCTCACTAGAGGAGGAGGATGGAGAGGAATTTGTTTCTGTCTGATTCTGAGGCGCCCCATATCCTTCATCTTGTCCCAGGGAGGAGGAGTATGCGGTCGGGTGCCGATGTGTCCACCAGCAGTCAACCACAGGGGGTCACGGTGGTGATGCCCGTGGTAATGGAGGATATCCCTTCCCCACCTCAGTAAGCATGTGCATCGATGGGGAAAGTACGGGAAGCCTCCCTGATGACGAGGCACAGGGTTGGCTGCATTGCTCCAGCAAATTGTTATAGGCTGTCGACAACAGGCATGTACGAGCAGGTAGAT
The DNA here is from genome assembly GCA_016271365.2 of Neoceratodus forsteri. NCBI lineage: Eukaryota > Metazoa > Chordata > Ceratodontiformes > Ceratodontidae > Neoceratodus > Neoceratodus forsteri. Next base: position 384,134,725 of record CM028134.1, on the reverse strand, counting down.
TTTCAACTGCCCTAGAAGGATGGGGCTGGAAAGGTCCCATCGATGTACCCTGTTTATAGCACAGTGACAGCTGAGCAGTAACCAAGGGTGGAGGCTGCAGGTTTACTGTCCAAGGGACCAATCCAGCAGCCTGAATAACCGATACAAAAGGATCATCAGCAAATAGGGTCAATGAGGGAATCATGTTCTGTGGAGACTGCAACCCTGTAACGTTGGTAGCCACAGGATTAGCCTGGTCCTCACTTTGGTCTGACCGTGTCTCCCTTGAGCTGTCAGGGACGGACAGCAAGTTAACAGCCATACTCTTTCTTACAAGTGCGACCCCAGGCACTGATGACAAGTAAGTCGTCAATGAGGATGACCACCCAATCCCTTGAGGTCCGGGCTTCATCTACGACCAGTCCCAACCTCATGGAAATGGAGGTCCGGGGGGCTGAGTGCCTGGCACAGTGACACTTGTGCTAAGTGCCCTTGCTGAATCAGCCGAGGACAACCATCCGACCCCGTGAGGTCCGGTTTTGACCTCATGGAAACGGAGGTCTTGTGGGGGGGGGGGCATTGAGTTCTCTGGCATAGCGACACTTGTGCTACGTGCCCTTGTTAAATCAGTTGATGGCACTAGGGGAAATCAATGATGGGGGCCAAAGAGCCACTGTAGGGTTGATGGCAGAGCCCCAGCAGACCCCACTGTAGATGGCTGAGGAACAGTTGGGATGGTCCTAGTCACTGATGTGGAAACGAGTGGTGACGGAGATGAAGCTGGATACACTGGTCGTAGTGGTGATCGGGACCTCGCTTGGGGAGACTTCTCTCATTGGTGCTTATGCTTTTTATGGTGTTTCCCTGAGAATTTCTTGCCCTGACTCTTCAATGGGTGTTTCTGCAAGCCGACTGTCAGGTTGGACGATGCTGTCTGCTGTTGGAGCTGCTTCTTCATGGCTGCAAGTGCTTTCCACAGAAGGATATTATCAAGGGTTACCCGTCTCTGTTGCCTAGTCGTGGAATTAAAACCACAGCAAATGTTGAAGGCCTGAATGTTGTGGTTGAGGCTTAGGCAACAGACGCAGACACTGTGCACTGTCCTTAAAAATGCACTCCCCACAATCGCATAAGCAAAATGATTTGGAGGGCCCTTTTGGTGGCATAGAAAAAGCCAAGAAAAAGGGTGAAAGTTCGAGAATAATTTTTAAGAAAAATAATAATACACTGGCGCCACTCTTTCTACTAGCAGGCCCGACAAGCAGAATCAATGGCAGCAAAAGAACTGAGGAGAGAGGAGGCCACCCACGTCATATATGGACATTATGCATGACATCATCATGGGATGCCCCATGGTGGACTGCTGGCAAAAGTTTCCATGGGGTCTTAGTGCTGACACGGCAGAGTTCCACAGGTGTGATCTAATGAAAAATATCCTCAAAGAAGATCCATTTGTATTCTGAAGGTTTAGTATGGGTCATAAATCCCCCATCCACTTTGGCACTAGGAGGTATCAGGAATAACATCCCTGATTCAGTTCTGCAGTCGGGAGTGTTTCTATGGCCTTATTCAGGAGCAGCTATTGAACCTCCTCCATCAAGACAGAGAAATGTCCCAGAGGATATCTGTTTGATAAGGGAGGAGGAACTGGATGGACAGAGAGGAGTTCTAAGACATGTCATCGAAGAACCACCTCCAGCACCCAAACATCTGTTGTGCTCTCCCTACATTCTGGAAGGAAGAGGGAGATGCGGTCTGCCGCAGGAAGTGGAAGCTGTGCGCGCCACCAACACACAAACATTTGGTGATCCAGCTATAGGCACTAGGAGACAAAGGAGCATGAAGGGCAGCCGGGGCCCACTGGGATCTGTGTCCGAGACCTCTGGAATAGCTTCTACCAGCACAAGCATATGGCCTATGAAAAGAATCCCTGCTCCTACCCTGAGGTTTTAGATTATGAATATGCAGGGAATAGAGAGTCATTTTAGAGATCTGTAGTTCCCACAAAGCAGATTCAACATGGGTGTTAAAAAGTTGCTTACCTGTAAAAGGTGCTGAAAAGCTGCTTACCTCTAAAGGGAGCATTAAGGACTGACTGTTGTACATCAGTTACAATACTAGCCACAAACAAAACAAGTACTGGTGAAAGGGTGAAAGCAAATACCTGAAAAAGCCACACAAGTGGCAGCATCAAAGGCATTATAAGCAGCTCTTTGTAGGTGCTTTCCTGCTTCCAAACCATAGGCAACAGTCTGCTGGACTTCAGTTTTAGCTGGTACATCAGTTACCTTGTTAGCCATGGTAGCCATAGACTTCCACAGGCTGTTCTGATATTTGAAAATGTTAAGTCTAGTAGTTGGCAATCCTAATGTCCTGGGACACAAAAGCATATGTCCTCTTGCCCATTATATTAAATATCCTGGATTCCTTATCCATAGGGAGAGAGCTCATATGTTTAGGAGCATTAGACCAATCATAAGCAGCCATTGTGACCATCGAGTCCATTTCAGGCTGCAAAGCACAGTAAGGCTTGATAGAAGGGGCTGGATATTGTTTGTCTGCCTTGTGAGACACAGCTGGCAGAGCACTAGGCTTGTGCCAAGCAGCCATAGTGGCATCCTCCAAAGCCGAGTGGATAGGAGGAACAATCACTGTGGGCAAAGAAGGAACCTCTAGAAATTCACATAAGTTCTTCTTAGAGGGGTCCTCTTCCTCAGCAATAAAGCAGAGAGTGGACTGGACCTGCCTGAGGAAAGCCTGAGAAAAGACAGCCTCTGGAGGAGATTCCAGGAATGTACTGCACACTGTCCTCACTGCAGATGGATGAAGTGTAACTGGAGCCCTCATCGGGGGAAGGGGCAGTCCTTCCTCCTCCTCTTCATACTCCTCCCCCATCAAGTCTGGATTATGCTTCAGTTCTTCTGTTTTGTCTATGGAAGCAGGCAGCAGTTCAGCATTAGGAAGGAGCAACCGAGGAGGCAACGTCGATGGCAAAGGCATCGAAGGAGGAAGCCCGAGGCCCTGTTGTGGTACTGTAACTGGAACCGCCAGTGTCTTCAATGAGGTAGATGATGATGATGATGGACCACCAGGCAGCACTGATGGGGTTAGCATTGATGGCAGAGCCTGAGGCAGGAGCTGTGAGAAGACTGCAGACATAGTCTGAAATACTAACTGCTTGTCAATGGGCCACGTAGGGGTCCATTGACAACTGAGCTATTGACAAGATAAAGCCAGATGGCGACTCGACTGTGAATCCCTCATAAGTGGATTATGGCCTCTGCCAGACCAAAACCTTGATGTCTGCGTCGGGGGTGGGGCAGAACCACAATATTTTGTGTGGGTCCTCTTTTTTTTCACAAACTTGCCTCTGTCCTTATCTCAGAGAGGGGATCCGGAGTGTGCACAAGAGGCATCTTTTCCACAATGTTTCTCCACTGCTGACTTCTCCTTCAGGTTTTCCTTTTGTTTCACCATTTCCACCGGAGGTGTCAACTATGGGCAGCGGCAGATCGATGGCGAGCTAGGGTTGGTAAGAGCAAGGGAAGTTGGCGATGCACCCAGTGACACGTTATTTGTCCTTCATGGCCTTTACTTTAAGATAAGTTTCTAAGGCCTTTCAACGATGTCTTTATGTTCCCTGGTTAAAACATTGGCAAATGGTGCAGATCTTCACGTCGTGAGCAAGGCCTATGCAACTAATGCACGAAGTATGTGAGATATATATACATATTTTCACCTTACCGCAGCAACAGTAATGCAACAATTGTTCCTTCGCTTTCAGCAAAAGCTTTAATGACAGTTATTAAATGTAAAATGGAAAATGAAAGAAGCAGTTGAGTTAAAGCTACTTGCGAATTTCGATGGTATTTCAACAGCAGTGGACCGAGCAGTTGACACGGGGAATTGAAGCATGATGGGGCCACCCAGGTTACAGCAGTGGCGATGCACATCGACATGGATGGTTCCAGCTAGCTAAAGTTTCTGGGTAGTCCTGATGCCAACAGCTTACAATTCCATGATGTGGCTCAATGGAGGGAGAGGTCCTCTAAAAAGATATAGCACTGCAGACCTGGCAAGAGTTTGGATTGAAAAAATAAAAAACTTCACTATGCGTAGCGTAAGAGGCATCTAGAAAAGTAGATCTGACAGATATTTTTATTAACTGTAACTAAAACTAGCTTTTTGGGAAACCATTTTATGTTGCACTGCTTCTTTAAAATTTGGTTAACTGGGAAAAACAGAACCAAAGCTCGTTTCCAGGTGTGTCCCAGGGGAGAGGGAACAGGGAAATAATCATTTAAAATAGCAGAAAACACTATACAAGGTGCAACTGCGCATACTGACATAGTGTGGTTAATAAAAAAATCAGTAAATAAAGAGAAAATAACAGCACTCAGAAATTATATCCTGTAGGTGCCCGAATGATGGTGTATGTCATTGCCATGTACCAGCGATACAGACCTAAAAGTTCTGGTTATCCTGTGGGGCTCGACGGAGGAGACTGACATTAAGAAGAACTAGATATTTGGATAAGACTCCTTGGACAGCCAAGTAGCTCGTCTAGAAGGAGGCTCTGTGGCAATGGGCCTTCTTAAATTTTGAACACAAAAGCAATATACCAAGTAAAACATTCAGTGCACAATGTTTATAAGAGAAATTACAACATATACAAAAAATGAATAATAATTAAAATAAATAGATGCCAATGATTAATGTTATATACTGCTAAGATATGTCTGTTTAAAATGTTGCTTGATTATGCATAAGCAACAGTTTTGAGCAGTGAACTGATTTATTTATTTATTTTTTTTGTAGACTCTATTTAGGCTCTCTACAGTTGGGGTACTTACTTACCCCTTCAGCCAGTTACGCAAGCAACTCAACTGATCCTGATGCCAGCCTCCGCCTCAGCTGCCAGAGTGGGGAGCACCATAGCTTAACCCCTAAGGAGGCACCCCCCGTCGAGGGGCGAACCGGAAGAGGAGACCCCATCACCCTGGAGCCCCCGCCCCAACCGTCGGACATTGTCTGGCACGGGACCTGGTCATCTGTCGGTGGCTTCATGCTGCTGTGGAGAGTTATTTTTCCTGTGGTGTGGTTTCTCAGGGAGCGGATATGCAATGACGTCCAGCGTGCAAGCTCCTGTGCGCATTCGCAGGATGTCCATCACTCCCAGACCCCAATTATTGGCTTGCTGATCACTGCTCCCCCCAGTCTCCACTGGAGGCCACCAGTGCAGTGAGCGGAGCCCCTAACCCTCCCCAGGAGAGTAGAGCAGTCCTCTGGACACTCAATCCCCCCCCCCCGCCAACCCTCGGTGACTCGAGTCCATTCCCTGAACCCAGGTCGCCGGCATGGCGCGAGGTGTGGCATCCAGCGCCTCAACCCTCAGTGCCACTGGGCTGGCAGAACTGCATTGTTAATCTAGTTAATACAAGCCGGCCCACTGGTGCAGAGGGCTGAGGCACTTCAGGCACCTTACCTCTCCCATGCCAAGGATCTGCATTCAGAAACGAGCTTAGCCGGTGGTCAGCTGAAAGGGGGGAGGGGCTGGGAGAGTGCTGAGCAGCCGCTTAGCAGCTCTCCTCTCCTGGACTGGGGAGGTGAGTCTTCTTGGTTCTTGACTGCCACTGAGTGGAGGCTCGGTTGTAGTATCGAGCGTCTGGGGAGGGCTGGTGCTAGGCAGGGTGGGTAGAATAGGGTCAGAGGTTCCGAAGCACATGCGTGTCTCTACACACATGCGCTACCATGTCGCTGAGGCCCCGGGGTGTAAGGGGAGAAAAATCAGGGAAAAACACCATGACCCTCCATTGCCATATACGATGGCCCTCAGGACTCTCGGGTCCCACACTGAATGGATCCCTGCTGGTGTGATGGCAGGGGAAGCAGCAGACAAGACTGGGGATCCACGAGTTGGCCAGGCCAAAGGCACAAGGTACGCAACTGAGAGCAAAAAGCTCTATGGCAAAAAAAAAAAAAAAATCTAGTTAATACAGAATCCTTAATTATTTATTCATTTATTTATTGAAAACTTCGGAGATTACTTTTGAGCACAAATGCTCATTTAGAAAATTTCCATGCCAAATACATGGTCACAAAAAACATTACAATTATAAGCAGCAGTTCCAGAGGAAATGCAGTTGAGTCAGGCTCAAAACACTTAAGACAGAACAACTGCACACAACTTTGAAAAAAATTCCTGCAGATCGTTCTATAAAAAGTCACAGTGTACATACAGAGAGAAACCGAATAAATGTTTAACAGTTATAACTGCAAGGGCAGACTGCAAAGATCTCTTAAAACGGATTAATCTTGGGGAGATTCAGCAGTACATTAGACTGTCTGTTAAAATCAGAGTCCCTGACAGCAAATGACTGCTTTCCCAGCTGAGTACGCTACACTGGTAAGGAGGCTTAAGGGCATCCCTGGCCATGTTCCTGGTGCTGTATTGGTTGGAGACATGTGGAAGCAAATTTGTTAACGCAGAGGGTGTTAGGCCCAGGAATTTCTGTCTTTTTGGCTAGTAAACAGGTCTGGAGCTGTATTCTGCTGGGTAAAAGCAGCCAGTTAGTGAGTGTGTAAAGGGTACAACTACGAGTGTGGTTATCTGCACCAAGTACAAAGAAGCATGCCTTATTACAGATCAGCTTTGCTCTGTTTAGCACCATGTCACAGGCAGCTGCGTAGATACAGAAGCCATAATCTATAAGTGACAGAATGGAGCTGGCCACAATAAGGTGTTTAGCATCCCCAGTGAGATTGTTCCGGTTACCGTACAGGGCACACAGTCTTCTGCTAACTGTGGTCACCAGGCTGTCATCATTGGGGGCGAAAGATAAGGTGTTATCCAGAGTCACTCTAAGGTATCTCAAGGGCTCCACCTGTTCAAGGTTTTGTCCCTGGCCATTTCGGATGACAAAGACTAATAATGAGAAAGATCCCAGAAAGTTCTGGAAAAACGTAAATCATCTTACAAAACCAGGTCAAGGCACAAAAATAAAATATGCCCTAAAAATCAACAGAACACTGATTAAATGTTTATGCAAAGTACTACGAATTGCTTACATGTCATGATGATAACCATGCCTGTACCCATGCCTGCATCCACTGCTTTTCTTTTACCATGCCTGTAACCATGCCTGTATCCACTATTTTTCTTTACTGTAACCACCTTATGATGTAACTCACAATGCCTCAAATGTTCCTTATGTCCTTGTTCTTTCTTGTAACTTGTATTATCCCGGGTCGCCCCTGAAAAAGGGACCTTCGGGGCTCAGTGGGCCTACCCGGTCACCAAAATTTAATATATAAAATAAATAAATAAATGTACTCAAGAAGTAGCAATGTCACTAAAGAATTTTTTTGTAGATTTGCCTGCATTTAATACAACGATACCGAGCACAGAGATGCAAAAACAGCAGGGAATAAGCAAATCTATTGGACCCAATCCGCCTTTCAGATTTAGAATTTTAAGTATATCTGAAGTATATAAGGAATTAGCGAATATAAATACCTATAAATCCATGGGTCCTGATATCACTGAAGGGAGATTTTTAAAAATGGCTGCAAAACAAATAGCCCCTATAGTTACATACATATTTAATAGGAGTTTAGAGGAGAATTGTTTTCCACAAGAATGGAGGGTGAGTAAAATTATACAAGTATTTAAAGGGGGGCAATCAACGGAATTAAATAATTACAGGCCTATAGCATTACTGGCTGTTTTCGCTAAACGCCTGGAGAGACATGTGTATTCCCAGATGATGGGATACTTGGATAAATACAAACTGATGACACTACACCCATCAGGCTTCCATAAAGAACATTCTACTACATCTGCACTATTAGAATTTAATGATTTGGTTAACTCTTCATTACACAGGGGGCAGGAAACAGCAGCTATTTTTGTGGATTTATCTAAGGCCTTTGACTTGGTGAACCACTCCCTCTTATTACAAACTACTGATAACAGCGGGAATTACAGATGGCCCTAGGGATTGGTTAAAATCATACCTTGAGGATCGTACTCAATATGTATCCGTTAATGGGGGAAAATACTCCAAAGAGATCAGTGGTCAGAGGAGTACCACAGGGATCAATACTAGGGCCACTGTTATTCTTAGTATTTAATAATAGCCTTCCACCAGTATTTCTGCATTCACAAATAAGATTATATGTGGATGACACTGCCATTATAACATACGGCAAAATATTTCTGAATTAGAAAATAAAATGCAGTCAGATTTTGACTATATGAGGGAGCGGTTCACCAGGTCAGGCCTTATTACGAATATAAAAAAGACAAAGGTAGTATATTTTAGGTCAAAACATAAAGAAAACAAACAAATAAAAATTAATGTGGACAGCAATTCCACTCTGGAGCAGGTGCTGCATTACACTTACTTGGGAGTCGCTTTTGATGAAAGTATGGAATTTGGGGAGCCAATAGGTGAAGTAATTGAGAGGGTAAACAAAAGAGTGGGAAGCCCTGGACGGCCCGGTGGCACTGAGAATTGAGGCGCTGGACGCCACACCTCGCTCCACGCCGACAACCTGGGTTTGGGAACGAGCCTGGGCCGTCGGGGGTTGGCAGGGGAGGGAGAGGATTGAGTGTCCGGAAGACAGCTCTCCTCTCCTGGGAGGGGAGTACCCTGCTCGGCACTTGACCAGCCTCTGGCGGAGGCCTGAGGCATGGCAAGCGTGGAGCTGATGTGGGGGGGGGGGAGGAGAGAGTGGTGACGTCGGCGGTGATGCCTTGGCATCAGGCATGCACCACTCCCACAAAAAAGAACAGGAAAAAGAACTCTCCGAGCTCCAGGTAGACGGAGCACCGAGGCAGACCCCTAACAACTCCTGCCTGCCTGGTCCCAAGGTCTCCCGACGAAAGTTGATTAGTTCAGGATGTTCGGCCCCACCTCGTTCCCGCCTGGGGGGAAGATCCGCGGCTCCATGGGGGATCAACCGTGAGACCAGGTAGGTGGAGAAGCGGGAGCAGTCCTTCATTGGAGCTCCCAAACAAGCGGAGCTCGGAGACAGTAGGCAGGACAAAAAGATAGTTCCAAAAAAAAAAAAAAAAAGAGTGGGAGCCCTACATAGGACCACAAGGTGCTTAACAAAGAACAGCAAGAAAAGGGTTGCTGAACAGTTGATGCTCTCGGTCTTAACTTAAAGGGATCTCCTCTATCGAGTAGCAAATAAAAGGTTATTAAATAAATTTGACACGACTTACAATAGAATTGCAAGATATGTTTTAAATTGTAATATAAAGACCCATCATTGTGACCTACTGATTTCATTACATTGGTTGCCACTGAATTCAAGGTGTGCCATGACCTGGCAAAAAACAATTTACAAGTATTATAAAGAAAGTCCAGAGCACTATATAAATGCACACTTATTTTGGAAAGATAACAGTGAAGAGCCTAGATTAAAGAGACTTCACCAAATCAATAAAATTTCTATCCCAGTAAAATCAGAATGGTGAAAAAACATTGTGTTACCAGGCTGCAAAATACTGGAACATTCTGCACCCTACAGCATGTACATTTCCAGTATATAGTTTTTTCTACCAGGAACTAATGAAAATAAATTATTTTAACTGTATCTTTTATAAATGATATGTATGAGAGGAATATGTAGAAGTATGTTGATAGGATGTGAAGTGACTTATTATGCTTGTTTGTAATATTAAGTACTATTTTGTTAGTCATGTGAGTGGGATTCGATTGAATTATTGAATCAATATTTTGTATTTCTATATAATGTCTGTATATTGTTGGTTATTATGTCCTAAGTGTGTAGGTAACTTATAGTGACATGACTTGTCTTGAAAACTAGGGCTGCAGACATAAAGACATGCTTCTGCTGTACAAAAAGAAAGTTTTTACTCCTTCCTCTTCTGTGGGAGCCTACAGAAGTGCACGGTCTTTGTTTTTGTTTTTACAACTAAAGATGGATCAGCTTTCTAGTGTTCTGAAGTTACTCTGGAGAGCAGTGGTAAGGCTGTCAAGGTCAGGGATTTCAGAACAGATGACAGCATCATTGGCACAGAGGAGTAAGTTGTTTTTGTTTTAGTCTTTGGTAACCGGGTAAGGCCCACTAGGCACAAGTGCCTGTTTTCAGGGGCGACCTGGGAGCACTGGGCGGTTAAGTGACTTACTCAGAGTCACACAGTATGCAAGTGGAGGTTGTGAGAATCAAACTCAGGTCCGGTCTGCTGGATGTATCAAGCTCGTTCACACCTCATTCCTTTAATCTCTAGGCTATACTGACAGCCCAACCATCTGACAGGCATCAGGCACTTGATGTATGAAGAGGCCAAACAGAAGTGGCCCAAGACTGAGCTCAGGGGGACACCAAAAGATACTCCCCTAGTGTCGGAGAAGGATATATCAATCTTCACACGCTGGGTGAGACAGCTGTGGAACAGTCAACTGTTTTCTGTGACAAACCCAGGGCCAAGGAGTTTAAGTACGAGCATATGACTGACCAGGTCACAGGCTTTAGTAAGGTCCATATACATAGCTCCAACGAGAGCACCACTGTCCAGGGCCTCATGAACATAGCTGGTGTATTACAACTGTGCTGTGTTGGTGCTGTGGAGCTTCCAGAAAGTACAGATTCGTACTTACCGTAATGGTAGATCTTCAAGAGGATCTCTTGCAGCAGGTAATATTCTTGGGTATCCACCAGAGGGTGCGCCTGACAATGGTAGCTTTCACTAGCCGTGTTGAATGGGGGACATCCACCATGACATCACCACATCTACCTGTATAAATACGTGGGCGGCCCCTAGCATCCTCAGTTCCCCGCCGGCGATCAGCTCACAGAGCACGACTCTGAGGGGAACTGAGGAGATCAGTGGTATCCTCCATTTTTATTTTGAAGAAGTCTTAGAAGATTGCTTCCTCCGAGAAGGAGAGGAAGGAGGGAGGGAACGTATCTGCTGCAAGAGATCCTCTCAAAGTTCTATCATTAACGGTAAGTATGAAACTGTACTGTCTTCTTCAAGGGTATCTCTTGTAGCAGGTAATGCTCTTGGGATGATTCCCAAGCAGTGGAGTAGGAAGGGTGGCGAAATTAAGAAAGGAGACTCTGCAGGATGGCGCGTCCGTAGGCAGTGCAGCATCGAGAGGCTAAATCTATGCTGTAGTGCTTTGTAAAAGTATGTATAGTAGACCCGGAGGCAGCATCACAGATGTCAGTGATGGAGACACCACAGAAACATGCAGCTGTTGTAGACAGAGCCCAGGTTGAGTGAGTATGCACAGTGCCTGGGAAAGGTTTATTATATTTATTGTAACAGTAGGTAATGCAATATACCAGCCAATCTGATAAAGTTTGCTTGGTGACTGGTAGACCTTCTTTCCCTGGAGCAAAGGTGACGGAGTTGCTTGGACTTTTGTGTGGCTTTAGAGCATGCAATGTAGTAACATAGGATATGATGCACATCTAAGGTACTGAGGAGGTGTTCACCCAGATTGGAGTGATCGGGGTCAAAGACCGGTAAATGTATAGACTGGTTCAGCGTGTATTCTGAAACAACCTTTGGGAGAAAGGCTGGATTAGTACAAAGTGAGACTCTCTCTTTGTGGAAGACAAGGTAAGGTTCGGAGCACATGAGGGCCTGGAGCTCGGAAATGTGTCGAGCTGAGGTAATGGCCACTAAAAACAAGGTTTTCCATGCCAGAAAATGCATTTTGCATGCAGCAGCTGGCTCAAAAGGGGCCGAAGTTAATTTTTCTATGATGAAACTGAGGTCCCAAGGTGGCACTGGCCTTCGAATGGGAGGCTTAAGGTGTAGAATGCCTTTTATGAACATACAGGCAAGACCCTACTGGGCTATCTATGGGCTCATGGAAAGCAGAAATGGCTGCTAAGTGTACCTTAATGGATGAGTAACCCAATCCTTGTGATAAAGGGAGGATAAATAGTCCAAGGTAGCAGGGAGAGGACAGGAAATTGGGTTGAGTGTGTTAGCACCTGACCAAGTAGCGAAGTGTTTTTATTTTGATTGGTAATTCTTTCTAGTTGATAGTTTTCTAGAGGTCAATAGAATATCTGCCACTGTTGCATATACTTGTTGTCTATTTATGAAGGCATCCTCAGGAGCCAGGCATGAAGGTATAGGGAGCGAAGATTGGGGTGTAGAAGACCCGTGATGTTGTGCGAGTAGTTCTGGGCAGAGGGGAAGGGGTATGGGATCGGCAACTGACAGCTGCTGTAGGAGAGGAAACCAGACCTGTCGGGGCCAGAATGGCGCAATTAGTAGCATCATCACGGGTTCTAACTGGAGTTTGCTGAGGATGCGTTGGAGTAGAGGAACAGGAGGGATGGCATATAAAAATCGTCCCCGCCACATTAGGGAGAGGGCATCAACATAGAGTCCCTCTTTGTCCGGTATAATGGAGTAATAGTGAGGTAGCCTGTGGTTGTTTGGGGAGGCAAATAAGTCTACTTCCGGCATGCTCCAGAGGTGGAAGATGTATTGGAGGACTGATGCGTGCAAGGTCCACTTGTGACCTTGGGTGTGGCGACTGAGGTGATCTGCTAAGGCATTCTGGGTTCCTGGCACATGTACTGCCACGCGTAGGAGTTGGTGTCATAGGGCCTCTTGTCAAATGCGGACTGTTTCCTGACATAGGCATTGGGAGCTTGTGCCCCTTTGTTTATGTAGTATACCACAGAGGTGTTGTCTGTCTGTATCAGAAGGGGACCTGGTGCCAGATAAGGTTGGAAGGTCTGCAGTGCAAGGTAGAACGCCCTCACCTCTAGAATGTTTATGTGAAGAGAGGCCATGGTCAGATCCAACAGACCTTGGGTCTGATAAGGACCAAGATGGACACCCCAACAGATAGTGGAGGTGCCCTTGGTCAAAGTTTGGGATGGTGGGGGAGTCTGGAAAGGAACGCCTTGATCCAGACTGGATTGCATGGTACACCAAGTTAGGTCCTGTGCATTGTTGCCATTGGCATTGTATGACCCATTGTACTGGTTGCATGTGCAACCGGGCGTGTGGTACAGTGGATATGGCTGCAGCCATATAGCCTAGAAGGCACATATACTGTTGAGCTGTGACGTGCATAACGGATCGGCACTGGCCAGCGAGTGTCATGAGTGTTTGACATTGGTCCTCAGGAAGAAATGCACACCCGAGCTGTGTGTCTAGGACTGCACCTATGTATTGTAGATGCTGTGTCAGTTCCAGGTGGGATATGGGCAAACTGACAGTAATGCCCACTTTTTGGAAAAGCTGTAGGGTTGCATGAAGAGACTGTAGCAACCCTTCCTTGGTGGAGGCCTTGATGAGCCAGTCATCCAGATATGGGAAGACAAGTGTCCTTGATGTCTTAGGGCAGCGGCCACCACCGCTAGACACTTTGTGAAGACTCTGGGCGCCGAAGACAGGCTGAAGGGTAATGCTCGCAATTGGTAGTGATGTTCCAGAAGCTGAAAACGTAGATAGTGATGATGCGCAGGATGGATCTGGATATGAAGGTAGGCATCCTTCATGTCTAGAGCGCAAAGCCAGTCTCCTCGATAGAGAAGAGGAAGGATTGTGGCTAGGGTTACCATTCTGAATTGTTTGTACTAAATGTACAGATTTAGATCTTTGAGATCCAGAACTGGGGCGCAGATCTCCTGTGCATTTTGGTACAAGAAAAAAGTGGGAATAAAATCCCTGTTGTCGTTCTTCTGGGGGCACGAGTTTGACCGTGTTTTCTGAATGAGGGATGCTAGTTCCTCTAGCAGTACTGGGATGTGGTCAGGTGGGTACGTGACGGAGTGGGGGTGGCCTGGAAGTTAGTTACAGTGTGTGCCCTGTTTGTGTGATTTGTAGTATCCACTCGTCGATTGTGATCTGTTGCCATGCCTCTAAGTGAAGTGAAAAGCAGCCTCCCACAGCCTCTGAGGCTGGTGGAGAGATGCCGGGGAGGCAGAGGTGTGAGTCAAAATGACTGTGGAGCGCCAGCTGCCGCAGGAGGGGTGGCTCAGGCGCCCCTAGAGACAGAGGCAGAGGGATGGTTATCAGGCTGGTTTTGCTGCTGACCCCAGGTGGACTGTCTCTCAGTGCCGCGCTGATGGCTGGCCCTGCAGAACTGGCAGGGTTGATTATACTTTCTCTGGCCGGTAGTTTGTGAGGTGTGGTACATGCCATGTACCGTTCGGAGGGTATGACCAGAAGCCTGGAGATCATCCAGGATGGTTTGAGTATCAGAAACAAACAGCTTATGTCCATTAAAAGGGGCAATAAGAATGGTTTGTTGTACGTCGGGGGTAAACCCTGAAACTCAGAACCAGGTGTGCCGACGAAGGGTGACTCCCATGGCCAAAGTCCTTGTGGAAGTGTCCACTGCATTGTAACCCACCCGAAGTATATGGTGGGAGAGAGGCTGGTGCTAGTTGTAAAGATAGCCAACAGCTGATCTTTTTCTGCTGATGGAGGAAGCTTATTAGCCACCTCCGATTCTGTAGTCCAGAAGATCTCCTGGTACTTTAGCATATGTCCAATATAATTTAAGATACGTAAAGTCATAGTGGCAGCCTGGTATACCCTTTTTCGCATTAGATCCGAATGTCAAGACTCCCTGTCAGGGAGGAGGGAGCTTAAATGTTTCGGATGTTTTGTCCTGTCATGTGCAGCATTAACAACCATAGAATTGGCCTGTGGTGCAGTAGCAAAGAAAGGGTGATCTGTCGGTGCCTGATATAGGTGGTCTGCCTTTCTATGGACTGGTGGAACTGCTGATGGGCGATGCCAGGCTGCAAGAACGGTGTCCTGGTATGCCTGTATTAAAGGTGGTACCACTACTGCAGGGTCCTCTGGTAAGTCTAGGTAGTCCACCGTATGTTGGCGATGTTTGTCTTGTTGTGTGGTACTAAAGCCCAACATTTGTTGGATCTGGGTCATTATATTCAAAAAGGTTAGGTCATCTAGAGGAGAACAGGCCATATAGAGGTCAGTGTGCTCCTCTGGAGAGTACACCGTAGAGTTACTTGGAAGGGGGCAAAGTCCACCTCCTGTATCCATATCTTTCTCACAGTCTTCCATGTAATCTTGAAGAAGTTCTTCCTCCAAAGAATGGTAGGAGGGAGCAGGAGAAGATTCACTGTGGGATGTAAAGGAGTATTGCTGGCGAGTTCGCTTGGGCGGAGGAGGTGAGGGAGAGGAGGAGGTTTGAAGTTGAGTATGTTGGGGAGGCTGCGCTGGTTGCAGGCCTTGCATCACTTGTAAAACTGTTTGCATTACAGTAGCCACATCAATGGAGGAGGTCATCGTCCCGGCAGTGTTAGAACCAGTTAATAGGCAAAACAGAAGGTACAGGGCACAGTGGCAGGTGCAGCGGAGAGCCCGAACCATAAAGAGTTGCCCTTTGTGAGGTATCCGCCTGGCTCGAGTAAGTGACCACCTGGGAAGGAGGCGGCAATTTAGGGAGCACTGTCAGGGAGAATAATTTCTCCTTAATAACATACCCCTTGTCCGTCGCGGAGTTTGTTGACGGAAACTGAAAAGGAGATGAAGTGGAATGGTGAAATACAGGCGTCGGCGACGAAGCACCCAGGGCCATGCTACAGGACCAGGCCATTGTAGACAAATGACCAACTGACACAGGAGAAGCAGTCGTGGTCACAACGGCCAGTACTTCTGTCAAAGTCATCAACGAGAGGGCAATCGTCGACGAAGGCTGAGGCTTGTCCTGAGAGGTCTTCAACGGGCCGCCAGAAGCGGTGACCGTCGATGGACGAGTCTTCTTACCTTCTGAAGAAGAAGAGTTATCTTTGTTTTTGTGCTTATGCTTTGAAGAATGTTTGTGTGAGGACTGGGAGGTCTGCAATGACATCGACTGAGTATGGGGACAAACCCCTTTCTTGAGGAGAACAATCTTCTGCTCCATCAGGTGTGACTTGAGTTCTTGAAGGCGTCAACGACATGTAACTTGATTGAAGTCCTGACAGTGAGTGCAGGAAGAAACGTTATGAGCAGCCCCTAGACAACGAACACAAACGGAATGATTATCATATCTGCAGATTTTCCGGCCACAATGGCACTGCTGAAATAAGGAATACAAACTAGACATCCAGTTAGGAAAAATAATGAACTGAGAACTGTTTCGACTTCAATTTCCACGTCGATGTCTTTGTTGATACACTTGGGAGCAAAAGCTAGTTGTGCAGCGAGCTGAGAGACGGTAGGAAAAAGAACTGAAGATGATAGGGGCTGGTCACGTATTTATACAGGCAGATGTGATGATGTCATGGTGGGTTGGCCCCCAGTCAACACTGCTAGTGAAAGCTACCATCGACAGGAGCGCCCTCTGGTGGATACCCAAGAGTATTACTTGCTGCAAGAGATACCATGTTGCTCTGCACACTGGACACTACAGTGTTTTGAAGTATGTGATGCGTTGGCCAGAGACTATTCTCTCAAGAGCCTTGGATGGGAGGGTGGGAGAGAATAGAAATGGGTCTGTAACTGGCAAGGGTACTGCCATCTTCACTTCTGAAAACTGGTGTAACCAGTGCAGACTTCCACTTCTTGGGGAACTGCAAGTAGCACAGGGAAAAGTTAAGCATTTTAGAGATGGGGTGGGAAAGTTCCTCTTCCGCCGGGGCAAGAAGTTTCACACCAACCAAATCACTCCCACACCCAGTTTTGTCAAGCATCCTAATGATGTACTTCGAGGTCTCTTTGACTGAAACAGCCTTAAATTAGAATTTAGGGTATCCTGGTACAGAGCTCACCATCTAGGGGGGTGACGGAACTGAGGTCTGTAAAGGCTGTGTTGAAGTATTTGGCAATTTCAGTGGGATCAAGGACCTCTCGATCCTCCACCATGAGTATCTGAAGAGAGGTTTTAACTCCCTTGCCTAGGGGATCTGAGATGTTGCCGCAGAGTCTTTTGCCACTACTCCAGTTCTGGATCTTCTGGTCCTTACAGAGGTCAGATTTGACCTTATTAATCATACTGGTGCACTTATTGCAGGCTTCCTTGTACATCTGCAGGTGGAAAGGGGGACCCAGTTTTCCCTGGCCAGTGCACACAGGTTGTACCTCTCCTTCAAGCAGGCAAGGAATTTGGGGGCAATCTATTCAGATGGTGTTTCTCTTGCCTTGTGTTTTTTTTTAAAGGGTGCAAAATTATCACAGATATGTGAGAATTTGGAGACAAAGAATTATTGGGCCAAGTCAACATAGGAATGCATCTAAGAAACTCCAATTAATTTGGGACAAGTAAGATTAGAATTCAGGCACCTTCATTTTGTTTAGGACTTGGCTGACGGTGATTGGAGTGGGGAGGTGGCTTGGTCTGTTTAACTGCCCACAGACATTGCACCGGGGAGTGGTCAATTAGGGTATCTAGCAGAACTTTTGACAACTTTAACCTTATCAGAGTGTTTAACTACTTCCCAGTTGAGTAGCATTATGGAGCCTATTTTATAACTCATACTGGTGTGCTCAGTGACTATTTGTGTGAGACATAGGTTGGACATCTTATCCCTATGATCTGTGCTGGACTTAGCATTTATTTAATTCAGTTTTTGTTGACTGGGAAGGAGGACTAGACAATTTGTTTTGCCTATTTCCAGCCTCGCCCGGGGTGGGGGGATACAGATGGATGTCACCTGAAATTGAATCAGATTATTAAGCTGTTGGTGGTATTTTTAGTGAATGGGGAAAATTCTGGGATCCACGATGCCGGTTCAACAAATGTTTTGTCGACCGACATCACAGCGACGGATTTCTGTTGAACGGAAGTTGCGGTCGACATAAATCCGGCAGGAGACCTGATTTCTTTTGTATCGGGGGCTCTGCCCTCGCAACCCTCAAACTTATGAATCATCAACTGCGAGTCAGAGTTGATTCGGGGAGGGGGAGCAGGACTGGGGGAAAGAGTGCCGGGGTCTTGGGCGAACTATTACAACGAACAGTCGATGTTGTCTGCACTGATGTGTTCATTGTAACAGTGTCGCTGTACAGAGAGCATACAAAAATCTGGCCAGTACACCAGGGAAATTACCCTACTCTTTTCGAGAAGTGCCATGGGATCTTTAACATCCACCTGAACTACTACCAGAACAGGCTGATGGGACCTCGGTTTTTACATCTCATCCGAAGGACGGCGCCTCAGGAGTGCAGCACCCACCTCGTGCTGCACTACAGTGTCATGATTACGATTTAACCCCAAGTGCCTGGACTGGGGAATAGAACCCACAGCCTTCTGATCTTCTGGCCTCAGAGGTAAGTGTGCAACCTGCTGGGCCACTGACACTGTATTCCAACTGATGTTAAAGTTACCAGTAACAATGTATTCCCAGTTCTGATTGAGTTGCATGAAGTGGTGAATAACTGACTGTATGCCCAGATTCTGTTTACCTGGTGGGACAAAGGTTAGAGTAATGAGCTTGGTACAACCAGCTGACCTGGGTTTGAGTCTCACAACCTCCACTTGCATAATGTGCGACTCTGAGCAAGTCATTTAACCATCCCAGTGCTCCCGGGTCACTCCTGAAAACAGGCACTTGTGCCTAGTGGGTCTTACCTGGTTAACAAAAGAATAAAATTAAATTAAATAAGAATAAAATTTGTGCCCTCACCCTATCGAAAGCTTTACTCCTAGGCATTCACACATTCCCTGGTTAGGTCTTCGATCGAAATTATAGACGCTTGCAGGTCGGATCGGAGGTAGATAAGGTAACCCTGACCTCGCCTGCCTATTCTAGCCTCCCTGAAGATACTGAAGCCTGGCAATGAGATAGTGGCATCAGGTATGTGTGGACTGAGCCAAGTTTCAGTTAGGCAAATAACATCTCGTTGCACTAACTCAACCCAGGCTTCGAACTGGACAAATTTAGGTAGAAGACTACTGATATTTGGGGAGACTATGTTCAGTAGTCCTTGGCTGTGGGTGCTAGACCCAGAGCTACCAGCAGGGCCAAGGTTGGGGTGTAGATTGCAGTCCAACAGAAGTAACATTACTGTAAGGCCTTGGATAGCTCTAAGGTACTGCTTCAGTCTCCAGGCTTTACTCTTAGGAAGAAGGGGCAGGCGTGTTGTCCTGGAGACATGGCCATGTTGGGCAAACCTGTAGCACTCCCCATGTGCCACCAGGGTTAGGTGTCTAATGTTGGGGCATATGGCTGTGAGGTGCTCAGGTACTGTCAGGTTGTTCAGGGGAATCAGTAGGCCTTGGTATTAGCGTGGGACTAAGGGAGAGAACCTCTTTATCTTGGAGGGCTCTATAGGTTCAGATAGCAATACTGTGGGTAAGCAGGTCAGCAGCAGTAATATTGTAAGCAAAATGGCTGCAGCGACGAAGGGTGACAGCAGTTTGGAAGTAAAAACAGTTAGGTCTCTGACCAGTAGCCCTGGGACACAATCCACTATGAGAGTTGTTAGCAAAAGCACAACAGCAGTACAGGTGATAGCACCAGTAATAAACAATTTAAACACTATCGCCATTCAGAAGCAGGTACTAGCAGTAGCCAATTCTAGTAGGTCCTTGATCAGCAAACCTTAGGACACTATCCACCCCAGGTAAGGTTTGTTAGCAATGCTACCAGAGAGATAAGGGTGGCAGCAACCAGTACTGTACAGAATAAAGACTACTAGCACATGGAACTGTAACCCATACTTATAGTTGGTACCCAAATACTCAGATGAGGTGTTAGCACTACTATGATAAAGGTAAGGGTGGCAGCAACCAGTAAAGTACAGTTTTAACCTTACAGGGCCACAGAGTGATACTATATATCCGTCCAGAACTCCAATATGTTCTAATTCTTGTCGGCCGTCTAAGGGTTAATACTTCCCAGTAGCCAGGATGCAATAGGGTGCTCAGAAGCAACCCATGGTTGCACTCAGTATCCATAAAACTCAGACCACCTCGACAGAGTGCTAGCAATACAACAGTAGGACAAAAGGTGTCAGCAGCTGGTAAAATACAATTACACAATGGCAATAAAAAAATCCTGGAACCTGACTGGCTGTCTGCCCCGGCAGCATTGAGGTTATCTGAGCACAACCTCACTGTATTGATTTGTTGGATTTTTATCAGCTTCTCTTAATACACAAAGATATATTGCCACACTAAAAATCTACTAAAAACATTTTTTTTTATTTTTTTTTTTCATTTTGTGTAACAACGAGCCACTGTAGAATAGCAATAATGCACTTCAGGGTGTGGGTTGTGCTGGGATAACCTCACTTCTGGGACGTTGGACGCACTCGGCCTGTGGCCTGCCCAACCACCCAGGCGTGAGGTTATCCCAGCACAACCCACACCCTGTTGTGCATTATTGTTTAATTAAATGTTATCAGCAGTGCTGGTAAAATATAGTTAAATATTATCAGCAGTCGGGCAGTAGCAGGGAACTAGGCAGCAGCCTGTCCTAGTACATGGTAACCTGAAGACACAGACAAGATGTAAGATGTAATCCCTCAGCTATAAATCTTTGCAATCTTGAGTCAGCCAGCCTGAGCCAGTCACCAGACACCGACCATGGTTACATCAACACAACACCAACTTAATCAGTGCCAGATAAGAAAGCATGGGATTTGGTGATGTGAGACTTGGGTTACTGAATGCAGCCAGGAAGAAACAGGATACAGGAGGTCATCAAGCAGGAATCAAGTTATTGGAATGCCTCTCAGCAATGCTGGAGATAAGAGAGCAATTAATCCTTTGGAAAATTTACTGGTCATAAAACAGCAGGTATCAGGTTTCTGGAAACAGACAAACTGGAATGGCAGAAGCTGTATGAACTTGCTAAAATCTTTTTGCTGGGGCAGATCTTTAAAAGTTAATCCTGAAGAAATCACTCATACCAAGTGCTGTATTGTTCAATGATTCAGGTGATGTTCACTAAAGTTGTGGTAAAAAAAACAATAGAGCTGCTCTTAGTTTATAACACAAAAAAAGACGAGTCTACTGACAGACGTAAGAAAACACAGCCACTATCTAGGCAGCAGTTTAGAACTCCCTTCCTGTATATCCACTAAACACACAGAATAAGTTCTACAGCGATCAGGCCAATGCTGACCTCTGCAGTAGGTAATTTCAAGTTTTCTCAGGACTATTTTGTATATAACTGTCAAGTCTTAGTCCAAGTTAAATAGTTAACATAACCCTACAGCATGTAAAGCACAAGGGTGTAAACTGTTAAATTAAACCATCTAACTTCTGCATCTGTATGATGCTCTATGTTAAGCTCTTTCCAGGTAGTCAGTTCAGCTACTTGCAAAATATCAAACTGTCAAAATTATGTATTTATTTAGAAATTGGTGACTGGAAAAAGGCTCTCTGAGGCAAGGCTCATTTCCAGGTGAGAACCGTGAGAAGAATAAATGGAAGACTTTGTCATATAGGTATAAACAAAATAACAGTATAAACAGAGTGAAAACAAATACAAGTTAGTTAAAGTGGAAAACAGTACATCCCCATAAGATTAACAACAATGGTACGTAATGGGTACCTTTCATGATGAACAAAGCACAAAATAACCAGGGTGACGAAAATCAGCAGTCTTGCATAAGAAGAATACTGGATGGCAAAAGAGGGGTACGCAACTCAGCAGCCCCTAAAAAGAGAACTGGCTGGCCAGAGTGGAAGTACGAGCAGGCACTGGAGGGAGTAAGGTAAGCTGTTAGGAGCTGTTTGAATAAGTGACAAAAGGAGAAGAGACAAAGCTGAGGAGGTAGATTACTGTAGACATCTATAGGGAAGGAAGGTTGGTTAAAGGACGAAAAAATGACTTACCATAGTAATCTTATTCCTTCCAAGGGAATCTTACTGTATTCTGACATACGCAGTATGGTCTCACCATAGGCTTGCCCCAGAGCCGTAATGGTTAATAGAATCTATGCTAATGATGGAATGCTTGGCTCAAGCTTGGTTTTCAAACCACTGTCCCTGGAATATACCCTGTAACCATCAGATTGTTATGAAGCATGTATAACAACAAGCTACCTAAACTATTCTAATAAATAACACTCTCCACAAACAAACAATCCCCTTTTATTTAAAAGTGTGGGCATCACTAAAACTCAAGTCACAAATACCCCTATCAAAAAACACTCACAAGTTTCAAACAGCATGGACAGCTGTAGTGCAGTGCCCATAGGTTCTAGTAGGGGAGGTAGGGTGGGAGCTCAGAATACAGTAAGATTCCCCTGGAAGAAACAAGATTACTATGGCAAGTAATTTTTCCTTCAAACCCCTGGAAATCTTACTGTATTCTGACACATGCAGACTACCCAAGCAGTACCTTTGGAGGTGGGCACAGAACCTATTTAGGAAACAGGCTCTGCAGTACTGTTGTACCAAATCTGGCATCACTTCTGGCCTGGGTATCCAAGCTATAGTGTTTGGTAAATGTGTGAACAGTTTTCCAGGTAGCTGCTTTACAAATTTCCAACAAAAGAATATCTCTTGCAGCTGCTATAGAAGCAGCTGTACCCCTTGTACAGTGGGCCCTAAGGCCCACAGGAGGCTCTTTGCCTACTTCGCTGTAGCAGAATTGAATACAGGCAACAATCCATCGGGCAATGGTCCTTGAGGCAGGTTTGTCCTTGCCGACCTCTCCATAAGTCAGGAAGAGCCGAGTACTAGCCTGCTTATGATTCTTAGTATGATCCAAGCACTAAATACAGGTTACTCACCTGTAACAGGAGTTCTAGGAATGGTATATGTTGTTCATCCACACTGTCTGGCAGGTATCCTTGCCGCTTTAAATCTTGCCAGCAGGTCTTCAAGCTGGCTCCTCCCACCCACCCGGGTGGCAAAACTCTCGGCTCCGCCCCATGATGTCAGATCTAGCCCGCTGGAAGCTCCAGGTTGTGCGTGAGCCGGGGAGGTCGGGTGGAGTGGGTGTCGGATGAGCAACATATACCATTCCTAGAACTCTGTTACAGTGGAACCTGTATTTCAAGGGACATGGATATGTTGTTCATCCACACTGTCTGGCAGACTCTAGCAGTTCTCCGGGAGGAGGGAGGCAAAGCGCACACCCTACTTAGGGAATAAAGACTGAGAACCGAGGCCCCAAACCAGCATCCCGCGTGACTCAAGGTCGATGTGGTAATGGGTGATGAAGTGTGTGCTGACTTCCAGGTAGCAACCTGCAGATATCCTGGATAGGGCGTCCCTGGAAGCAGCCACCGATGCAGCAGTATGGAGGGTAGAATGAGCTCTTATCCCTCTGGGAGGCTCCATGCCCGCCAACCTTAGCAGGGATCTATGCAGGAGGTGACCCACCTGCTTATAGTCCACTTGGCTGCAGGTCTGCCAGGTGCGGCTTCAGCGTAGGTGACAAACAGCTGGCGAACCTCTCCCCGAATTTCAGCCGTGCGCTCCTTATAATAAGCGAGCGCCCTTCTAGGGTCCAAAGTATGGAGCCTGTATTCGGCCTCCGAGGTGTGATTGGGGTAGAACACCGGCAGAGTCAACACCTGGTTAAGGTGAAACTCCGACACCACCTTCGGAAGGAATTTCGGGTGGGGGCGCAGGACAACCTTGTCCCTGTGGAAGACCAGGTAAGGAGACTCGATGCAGGCGCCTGGAGTTCTCCCATCCTTCTGGCTGACGTGATAGCCACCAAGAAGGCAGTCTTCCACGACAGGTGAGAGAGTTCACACCTGTGCACTGGTTCGAATAGGCTTGCCATGAGCTTTGCCATGCCAGCAGTAGATCCACGGAGGTGGAGGTTCTCGCGAGGAAATGTGATCAAGGCCTTTGAAAGCCAGACCACCTTCTCCTCGCCACCGACTGCTCCCGGCCCGGCCCGGTAAGCAGAGATGGCTGCCAGGTGCACCCTTAGGGTCGTCGACCCTAAGCCCTTGGCGAAAAGGACCATAAATAGTCCAAGATGCTTGCCAAAGGACAGGAGGAAGGGTCCAAGCCCTTGCCCTGACACCAAATAGAAAATCTCTTCCATCTGAAGGCACAGCATTTCCTGGTCGACTCCTTACGGGATGCCTCAACTACATTGAGGACCTCGTCGGAAAGACCCAAGGCCTGGAACTCTAGCCGCTCAGGAACCAGGCCGTCAGGTGCAGGGATTGAAGGTCCGGATGAAACACCTTCCCCTGATTGACTGAGAGCAGGTCCGGGCGAGCTGGAAGCTGCCTCGGGAGCCTGGAGCTGAGGCTGAGGAGATCTGGGTACCAGAACTGGCGGGGCCAGTCTGGGGCTATCAGAATCACCTGCGCCTTGTCCCTCCTTGCTTTGAGAAGCACCTTGTGTATCAAGGGAAATGGGGGGAAGGCGTAGAAGAGGCCCGGGGTCCACGGCCTCGAGAAGGCATCCCCCTGCAGCGAGCCCTGCTGAGGGGGGCGGGCATGGAACAGCCTCAGCTTCGCGTTCTCCCTGGAGGCAAACAGGTCCACCTGAGGTGTGCCCCAATGGGAGAACAGATCTTGTACTACCTCCGGCAGGAGAGACCACTCGTGGGATGCAGCCCCTATCCGGCTCAGGGCATCGGCCAGGGTGTTGGAGGCTCCTGCCACATGAATGGGTAGGAGATCCGCCTCCAAGCTGTGCACGAGTGACCAAATGCGGAGAGCTTCCTTGCATAGAAGCATGGAGTGCGTCCCGCCCTCGTGGTTTATGGTCGTGGTATTGTCCGTCTGGACTCGGACCACTTGACCCCGGAGAAGCGGAGCAAAGGCGGTGAGAGCTAGGCGGACCGCTCGGAGCTCCAGCAGGTTGATGTGGCATCGGGACTCCCGCGGGGACCAGAGGCCGTGCGCCCGGTGTTCCCCCAGATGGGCACCCCAACCCATCAGAGAGGCATCGGTCGATAGAGAGACCATCGCTCGGGCGGACAAGCGGGATGCCCTCCTGCAGATGAGCTGGAGCGTCCACCACCGGAGAGCATTCCACATCCCTGGGTCACCGTCACTAGCTGGTCCAATGGATCGCAGCATTGTGACCACTGGCTGGCAGTCCCCACTGAAGGGAAGCATGTGCGGCGTGCCCAGCATGGACCACGCTGGTACAGGCGCCATGAGACCCAGGGGCGCAGGAAGTCCGGACGTGCGATTGCCCAACCAGAAATGATTGGGCAAGGAGGTAAGAACCTCGGCCCTGTCCGCCGGGGAGCCGTGCTCTGGCTCGAAGAGAGTGAGCTCTGCCCGATGAACAGAATCACCTGCTTCGCTCGAGTTCTGACTTGGCCTCGTTGATGAGAAGGCGATTTGAGAGCAAACCTGGAGGGCCAGATCTCTGGACCGCTCCACCTCCTGTCTGGAGGGGCTGCTATCAGCCAATCGTCCAGGTAGGTACACCCAGACCCTCGGCCCATGAAAAGCTGTCACCACTGCTATGCATTTGGTGAAGACCCTGGGAGCTGGAGACAGGCCGAAGGGCATGGCTTGAACTCGAAGGATCCCTCCGCTCGAAAGCGGAAGGAATCTCCGATGGACGGACGGATAGGAGCGTGAAAGAACGCGTCCTGCAGGTCCAGAGAGCAGAACACATGCCGTGTTCCAGGGATGGTATTATCTGAGCCAGAGTGACCATCCTGAAGGTTCGAGACCTTAGGAACTTGTTCAGGTCGTGTAGGTCGAGAATGGGGCGCCAGCCCCCTGTCCGTTTCGGAACCAGAAAGTACCTGGACACAAACCCCGGGTCTGAGGGAGGGTCCGCCACCTCCTTGATCAACTCCTTTTGGAGGAGAAGAGCGATGTCGGCCCGGCGAGCCGCCAGTGAGGCTGCGGACCCCAAGGCCCCCCGAGGTGCGACTGCTCTGAAGGGCGGGGCCTGCTTGAATTCTAGAGGCAGGCCTTTTTCCCACCACCTCCAGCACCCACCTGTCCGTGGTAATAACGGACCAGGCGGAAAGGAAGTGCCGGAGCCGTCCCCCCACGGGGGGGAACCTGGGGTGAGGTGACGGGGATGGGGGCGACACCCCTCAGCCCGTCACTGGGCAGGCTTGGAGGAGGGACCGGCCGAGGGACCTCCTGGGCCTTTACCTCCCTGCTTCCTGTTGGAGGAAGCCCGGGCTTGGGTTTGGGATGCCAAGCCCGAGCCTGCTGGCCCTGACGTTGCTGGGCCGGACGCGGCGCGGGGCGCAGAAGGACGAAAGGGCTTAGGTTGTGGTTTGCGGCCTTTGTCCTTCTGAGCGGAAGAGACCGAGTCCAAGGTAGCATTGGACTTCTCGATCCTCTGCAGGTGACATTCCACCCCAGGGCCGAAGAGGTCGGTCCCCAAAAAGGGAACATCCGCCAACTTGTGCTGGGTATCCGAAGTGAAGGTGGATATCCTCAGCCAAGCCCCGACGGCCTTATAGCCACTCGCGGCCGCCACAGACCTGGCACATGAGTCCCCAATGTCAAAACAGTCTGGAGCTGCTGTTTGGCCACTGCCCTGCCCTGGTCCCGCACCTGCCTGACCGTGGTCTGCAGATCCGCGGGAAGATGAGGGACGACCTCATCCAGGGAGCCCAACAGGGCATGGGAGAAATGTGCCATGAGGACGGCCGAACTGGCATGGCGAAGGCCGAGGGAGGATGCAGTGTAGACTTTTCGCCCGGCATAGTCAAATTTCTTGGACTCCTTGTCGGGAGGTTTGTCCACATCCCTAGCGTTCCCGGCACGCCCGGAAAACGCTGTCGGTAACTAACCCCTCGGCCGAGGGGTGTTCCGAAAAACCGGACAAGGAACCGGTAGGGACCGCATACTTCCTAGCCATTCTGGCTGAAGGCGCAGGGCAGGAAGCAGGGCGCTGCCAGAGCTCCAAGGCCGGGCCCACTATGGCCTCGGCCACCGGAAAGGCCTCCGTAGGGGAATCCCCTCGGTCCAGAATCTCCGTGAGGGGATACCTGGCCCGCTTAGAAACGGGTTCGAGCTTCATCCCGGTGGACTCCGAGATGAGCCGAAGCAATCCTAGGAAGGACGAAGGGCTATCGTCCACCGACTGTCCTCCTGAGGACTCCAAGTCCATTCGCTTGGAGAAAAGGGAGGAATCATCCTCGGACTCGGAAGAGTCCTCAAAGAGCTGCCTCGGGTCTGAGCCACCCCTCCACCTGCCGAGGTCGATCGGGAGTGAGGGTGACAGACAGCCTATGGGGCAGTCCCTGAGCCGACCGAGAATTTTTGGTCGGAGCCCCAACTAACGGCTGTGGAGGCGGAGGTTCCACCGGAATCAGTGGGGCAGCTGGTTTTGGCCGAACAACCGGCCTGGGAACAGGCTCCTTGGATAAAGCGAGGGGTTGTTTCGGCCGCTCCGGTGACAGCCACTTAATGGCCGGGGAAGACGACGGCGTTGGCTTATTCCGGTCAGAAGGAAGCTGTTGCCACGAGTTCCTCATATCTTGGCGCAACTTGCGAAGCCTCCTCGTCCGAGGAGGAGGAAGAGGGCAGCCAATGATGCCGCTCACAGCGGTGCCGAGATCGCCTATGGCGGCGGGATCGGCTGGACCGCTGAAGAAGTCCGAGAACCTCGGCTTTCCCGAGGACGCGTGCGGGAAGTGTCGGGGAACCGCACTCCTCGGTTCGAAGATTCAACCGAGGTCCGGAACCGAGGCACAGACGAGCCAACGGGTCCTCAACTCCCACCGGGGGAACCGGGGAGAGGGGATTCTCGGCTTCTCCTGCCGACAACCTGTCCAACGGGTTGAGAAAAATCTTGACCGCGTCGACGAGAGTCTCGGTCAACTGGCCTGACGGGGACACCGTGAGACCAGTGGCCGAAGCTGAGCAGTCGACCGATGTCGACGGCCGACAACTCGGGGAAGGGGATCTTTCCCGCTCCCAAGAGCGTCTACGGTGAGACTTACCCTTGTCTCTCTTTTTGGACCGAGAAAACGGTCCAGAAGAAGTTGGTCCCTCACCTTTAGTAGAGAGGGTCAGACAAAGCTCCTTAAAAGAAGCTGAATAAGAGGCACCGAGAGAGAGCGGGACAAATGCCGCAGCCGAGGTAGAAGCGGCCCGCGCCGCCTCCTCTTCGAGGGCGATCATATGCTTGAGCTGATCCGCCGAGCCCGCCGCCGCGGACACCGCCGACCGGGCCTCTTTGACTTCACCGAGGAAATCGCTCGGGATGCCCCAGTTGTAAACGGGCAGCACGGTCTTCGAGGACGTAGGCCGAAAAGGAAGAGCACAGGTCGCAGGCCTGCGGGTCGTGCTCCAGGCCTAGACAGTAGACGCACTTGGAGTGCGGATCCGTCCGAGACATCTTCTGCCCGCAAGGGCATCTCCGGAAACCGGGAGTCGATTTGTCCATCGCAGCTCGAGGAAGAGAAGACCGAAGTCTTTTTAGCAAAAACTTTTAATTTAGAAAATTCGAAGAATTAGGAACCAGTCTTATACGCAGAGCGTTAAGGAGGGAACCTGAGCTTCCAAGCGGTAAGGAAGATCTGGAGTCATGGGGCGGAGCCGAGAGTTTTACCACCCGGGTGGGTGGGAGGAGCCAGCTTGAAGACCTTCCGGCAAGATTTAAAGCGGCAAGGATACCTGCCAGACAGTGTGGATGAACAACATATCCATGTCCCTAGAACTGATAGCTCTCTTGACATCTAGGCTATGCAGCCTACGTTCCCCTGAACTGGAATGGTCAGTGAAAAAGACTGGCAAAGTGATGGACTGATTCAGGAGAAAGTCCAACAGTACCTTAGGGAGAAACCTTCCTGCTAGTCCTAAGGACTACCTTGTCCCTATGGACTGAGATGTAATTTGGCTCTGTGGACAGGGCCTGGTGTTCACTAATTCTCCTGGCTGAGGTGATAGCTATCAGGAACACCGTCTTCCATGTCACATATTTAAGCTCTGCTGAAGACATGGGCTCGAAGGGTGGCTGCATTAGCTGGCCAGTGCACATACTGAGGTCCCATGTAGGAGATGGCTCCCTGTGTGGAGGATGCAAGTGTAACAGACCTTTGAAAAACGTTCTGAATACCTGGTTAGCAGCCAGAGATGAACCCTTACCTGCTGAAAGGTAAGCAGAGACAGCTACCAGGTGTACCTTAAGGGTAGATGGCCTGAGGCCGAGGGAATGAAGGTGTCCCAGATAATCCAACATGACTGGCAAGCCAGCCTGGCTCCAGTCTATATGTTTCTGCTGGCACCAAATAGAAAACCTCTTCCACTTAGAGGTGTAGGTTTTCCTAGTAGAGTGTTTTCTACAAACTTTGAGGACCTCCAGAATCAGTTCAGAGAGGTGTAGGTCAGTCCTCAAGAGCCGGTCTGGATACTACGGGGTCAGGAGCAGTGGATATCAGGGCTGCCTGGCCCAGTCTGGAGCTATGAGGATCACTGTCGCTGGCTGAACCCTGAGCTTGTTCAGTACTCTGAGCAACAGGAGAAATGGAGGGAAGGCATACAGAAACTCCCTGTCCAATCCAACAGTAGTGCATCCAGAGGCATTGTGCCCACTGCAGGAGGCCTGCAACAGAACTGTGGCAGTTGGTAATTGGGGCTGCAAAGAGGTCCACCTCAGGGGTGCTCCATCTTCTGAACACAATTTGCAGGATTTGCCTGTTTAGTGACCACTTGTGGTGACTCTGGTTGATCCTGCTGAGGGCATCTGCGAGGACATTGTTCTTCCCTGGGAGATGAACAGCTGGTAGGGAGATCCCCGGGGGTAGGCCAAATGTCATACTTTCATGGCCTCTGTACACAGGGGGATGACCTTGTGCCCCCTTGCTTGTTGTTGATGTAATACATTATGGTTGTATTGTCTGTTCTGACGTGAACCACCTTGCCCTGCAGCATTGAGGCAAAGGACTGCATGCCTAGGTAAACTGCCCTGAGTTCCAGCAGGTTTATGTGAAGCAGAGACTCCTGCTGGAGCCAAGTACTGTGTGCGGTGTGCTTCCCCAGGTGGGCACCCCATCCTAGGAGGGAGGCATCCATTGTTAGCACTGCTGATGGTGGCTGCTGATGGAAAGGCACACCTTCTCTGAGGCTGTCCTTTTCCAGCCACCACTAGAGTGCTTGAAGAAGAGCTCCTGTGACTGGCACCATCTCTGACTGGGAATCTCTTCTCTGCAACAAGTGAGATCTGAGATGGAACTGATGTCCCTCATCTGGAACCTGGCATTGTTGCTGCTGACACAGCCATGTGTCCCAACAGCTGGAGAAAGTGTCTTGCTGGTCTGGGAATATGCAGCTGGAAAGAGCTTGCCAACTGTGCGAGACTGTCCACCCTCCCCTGAGGGAGGAATGTCTTTCCTTTTAGTGTGCCCAACTTTGCTCCTATAAATTCCAGGAGCTGAACTGGTCTCAGTACTGACTTCTTTTGGTTTACCAGGAAGCCTAAGGACTGCAGGGTATCCTGAGTGGTGGTCGGTGCATCTTTGACTTGCTGAGGGGACTGGCCTATCACTAGCTAGTTGTCCAGGTATGGGAAGACTAACTCCCTGCCTCCTTAAGTGTGCTACCACTACTGCTAGGCACTTTGTAAACACTCGGAGCAGAAGTCAGGCCGAAAGGCATGGCTCTGAACTGGTAATGGTCTGGTGGCAATCTGAACCTGAGGCACTTTCTGTGGGCTGCCTGATAGGAATGTGGAAGTAAGCATTCTTTAAGTCCAGGGATGCCAGCCAATCTCCCTGCCTGAGTGTAGGAAGAATGGTAGCCAGAGTGACCATTCTGAATTTTGGCTTTGTCAAATGCCTGTTTAAATGTCTGAGGCCCAGTATGGGTCACCACTCCTTTTTTTTTTTTTTTTTTAGAATGAGGAGGTATCTTGAGTAGAGTCCCTTTCCCTTTTGGGCCAAGGGTACAGGCTCCACTGCCTTCTCCTGAAGAAGTTTTGCTACTTCCGCCTCCAATAGAACTGCTTCTGATGGGGTGGCATGTCTGAAAACTCTTGCCCTCAGTCTGGGTAAGACCTTGAAGCTGAGAGCAAGACCCTGGCTCACTACCTCCAGGACCCACTTGTCTGTGGTGATGGATTTCCAAGCCTGGAGGTAGTGAGCCAGCCTATCTCCTACTGGGAATGGGGAGGTGACACTGGCAGACCCCCTCAGGGGGTCTGCATTGCTTGTGTACTTGGGAACTGGGGCCAGCTCGATAGCTGCTCCTTCTACCCCTGCCTCTGAAGTGCTCTCTCTCTGTGGCTGATAGGCTGAGAGAGCCTGAGTCTGAAAGAAAGGTCTGTAGTGGGTTCTACCACATCCCCTTTACTCTAGTACTTCTGAGGTGTTGCTGCCTTTTCCTTAGCAGCAGCACTCTTATAGGCCACCTTGTATGCATCCATCTTTTTCATGTAGGCCTCTGTTTGCTCACCAAAGAGGGATGTGGGCTCCCATGGAAAATCCAAGGCCTTCGTCTGAGTGTCCTGGGATAGATTAGTGGCCCCTAGCCAAGCAAATCTCCATATGGACACTGAAGTTGCCATCAGTCTGGCTGCAATGTCACTGGCATCCACTGCCATCCAAAATTGGTACTTAGAAGCCTCTATGCCCCTTTTCGCAGCCTCAGTTAGGTCAGATGCCATGGGAGCAGGGCAGGCCTTAGCAATCTCCAAAACAGTATTCCAGAGACTTTTCTGGAATCTGGAAACATAAGCCATGCAAGTGGCCTGCCTAATGGCCAGAGAAGAATCCAGGTAAGACTTCTTGGCCATAGAGTCCATCTTCCTAGAATCTTTATCAGGTGGGTGTGATGCCAGAGGAATGTCTGCCTTATCACATGCAGCATCCTGCACCACCCCTTCATGACTGGGATGTCCAAAAAGGAACTCCGCTCCAGCCTTGGCCACCCAGTATTTCCTATCCATCTTCTTGTCCACTGGGGGAATGGAAGCGGGAACTTGCAAAACTCTAGTGGCTTGTCTCTTTAGGGACTTATGGATGGGTAGTAGCAACCTCTTAGTTGCTGGTACATTCATCATTTCCATGTAATCTGGTTCCTCCTCTGAGGATTCCTGGGTGGAGAGGTCCAGAGTCTGTGCCACCTGCTTCATGAAAGCAAAATGTGAGGTAAAATCCTCAGGTCCCTTATCAGGGGAGTCAGGGCTTTAAGGATCAGGGGAAACATCTGGTTCGGGGGTTCCCCCAAATCCTCCTCCTCATCCCCTTCACCATCACCATCATCACCATAAATATCTGGGTAATGTTTAAAGGAATCGGGAACCGAGGAGGGACCCGAAATTTGAATCGATGGATGATGTGAACCGGGTCACAGAACTGGAACCGAGGTATCAGTTTGGAACGACTGGATTATCCTGATGGCATTAGCAATCTCCTCAGCGGTAGGAACCGGTGGATTTGTTGGCTGCGGTTCCTTACCCAAGTGCTGCTCCTTCTTCTTTTTAGCAGATGTTGCCAATTCAGTGGCAGTCTCTGTAGTTCGCTTTCTTCCCAGGGAACCTTCACCCTTGTCAGAGGGCTGTTCGTCCAGTTCTAGGGGTATCCTTTAGAATGAGAAGGAGTTGATTTATCCGAGGCCGGGTCAACGACCTTATTGGACATCTTTTCCCTCAGTCGGTTCAATTGCTTATCAAGCGTTGCCTGAGGAAAGTTTTTACAAATTTCACAATCTGCATTCAGGTGGTCAAACCCTAGGCAGAAAACACAAATTAAGGGCAGATCAGCTTTAGCAAATGGTTCACCATGCTCTGTGCAATGCTGAAAACCCATAGGGCTGCTTCTTTTCTTGGGTTGTGACATAACATAAAAAAAAACCCTTTTAACAGGGTTTCTATGAGTCAAATACACACACTTGTAAACAAAGACTTCTCTCTCTTTTTTCCTTTTTGCAGTCAGTTCAGCGACTGAAGAGAGAACCAAGAGTTACCTCGGTTCCCAGCACAAATTAAATGTAAATAAGAAACCGGCCCAGAGAAGTCATGTTTTTAAGATATTTACCTAAGAAAATATAAACAAAAGTTTGGTTTCTTCCCGGTTGTGAAGAATTGGCAAAGAATCGAAAAAACTTACCGAAACAACACTAAATCTAGACTAATCTACTTGTAATACCAAGGACAGTGCTTTAAAATTGAAAATAAATAATCGGTACTTTAAAAAAACGAGAAAATAAAAATCTTCAAGAAAGATGAAGAACGTCTCTCTGAGGCGTCTTACTTAGGCAAGTGGAGTAAAGAATCTGACAGTTGCAGGATGTATTCCAGGGACAGTGGTTTGAAAACCGAGCTCAAGCCTAGCATTCCAACATTAGCATAGGTTCTATTAACCATTTCGGCTCGGGGCAGTCCTATAGTAAGACCATTTATTTATTATTTTATTAGAATTTTGGTAACCGGGTAAGTCCACTAAGACCATGCAGTCCCTTTTTCAGTGACAACCCGGGTGACAATGGTGAACACAGTACAATAGATAAATACAATAATAATACACAGGATACAGAGAGATTTAACAATGTTGCAAACATTATTACAGTGGAAAGCCAGTTAAGTAAGTAACTTAAAACAAATCAGGCATTAAGCATATATAAATAAACAGGATAACTAATATTATACATATATACATAGCAGGAACACGAGAGCAGGTGGATTACAAGATACATCTATCAGAGTAACATAGACTAGGTATTAATGACGTTATAAGGGTTATTTAAAGCAACTGCAGAGGCAGGTGGAGGGGGGTTAGTAGGAAAGAGGTAAGCTCTTTTTTGAAGGAGGATAGGGTGGGCCAGAAGAGTAAGTTAGGGGGGAGGGAATTCCAAGCAGAGTTAGCTGAAGAGGTGAATGAGCACTTACCCGATAGACGGTGCGTCTTCTGGATTGCTGATAAGGGTAAGGAAGTAGATCTAAGCGTGCGTGTAGGTGCTTTTTTGTAAACTATTCCCCTTAGGCAAGGGGGATTAAAGAGCTTGGTAAGTTTGAATACAAGGCATAAGGTGTGAAACTGCAACCTTGAGTCATAGGTAGGCCATTGAAGAGAATACAGGGTCTCACAGTGTTTTTTTCTGGAGTCCTCTCCAAGGGCAAAATGTCCAATCCTATGATAGAGTTGACGCACCTGTGCAAGGGAAGAGGATTGGTGGAAAGTAGTAGAGGGGCACCACAGAACAAAATAGGGAGAAGGGATGTTGACGCAATCTTTTTACAGGCGGCGTTGGATAAAAGAGGGCGGAGGTGGTATAATAACCCAAGCTTCTGGTTTACCATTTTGGTAAGCTGAGTTGCAAGATGCTCTGTTGAGAAGGAGGCATCTAAGTGAACCCCAAGGTATTTAAAAGTACTAACCACCTCTATGCGGTCTCCTGAAGGTGTACTGATCTGGAGATGTTTGGTAGGTTTGGGGGACGGGTTATGGAAAAGCATAGCTTTGTTTTTTTTTGTATTTAGAATTAGGTGATTGTCAGAGAACCAGGTCTCAAGTGCATTGAAATCAAAGTTAAGGCTTTGGTTAAGCCAGTCTATATTGTTAGATAAGCGGTATAAGAATGCATCATCAGCATATAATTGCATATGTCAGAATACAGTAAGATTTCCTGGGGTTTGAAATAAAATTTCACATGGGTAATTATTTTATGGTTAAAAAAAAAAAAAAAGAATCTCACTATTCAAGACTGCTGCAGTGAATGGCGACAGTCTGAAAAAAAACACTGTAGCACATGCACAATCAAATACTCCTCAAAAAAGTTGCTGATATAAGCAGGCTACATACCGCCCACCTCTCTATGAACTGTTTTTCATTTCCTCATACTTTTCCTTCTTTTCTGTCTGCAAGTACTACTTTGCCTCCTTTCCACTGTTGGTTTTTCACTCTTTGGTCCATCTAATGATATAGCTAATAATATCGAGGAAACTCGATGCTCTGTAGTAAACATAGCATGGAGGCTCGGAACAAGAGCAGAGGGACAACACTCACATAAGTGCTGTAGGAGAAACACGGGTCATGGAGGGGGCGCCTACTTACAGCAAAAAAGGCTACGTAGTGATAGTGTCCAAGTCCTCCCATTGCACATACATCACAATTAATGTTGTGACCTTCACTTTTTTTGTGGGTTGCATGATCAATTTATTAACGTGCACCATTCTAAGGCACATGTTGTTCTAACCATTCTCCATCCCCAACTCACCCCCCACACACACACACACACTCTAGGTCAAGAAATCGCCCCATCACTGGGCATATTCCATAGTTCCCACTGAGCAACAGCATTCAAGAAGTGACGCAACCTGTATTTCCAGTTTTTGGGATGCACACTTCTGTTCATGCTGCTCTCTAGCAAAAGAGGCAAACCTTAAAACACTGATGTCCTTTTAGAGATTTCCATGTACCAGCCACCACTCCTGTTCATTCACAAAAGCCGCTTTTCACTGAATATCTCACTTGTCACATGTACCGGGGATCAACGTTTCATGGCATAGACACAATGTTTTCCAGGGCACATGGCTCTCACCTGGTAGATTCTTGTCCTTTTATTTTGGTTTTATCTGGGGCCTGACTCACTCCAGTCCTAAGCACTCTGTCAGTAAGACAGCTTTCCTGACTGGCTATATCTGTATTTACTGTATGGTTGTTCACCCTCCTCTCAGCTGAGATACAGATGTGGCACAACGAGGAGTCCTAATAAGGATGAAGTATGTGCTTGTGTCTGCCTTTCTCAGCCTTTGCGGATGGTCTGAAAGGCCCTTTGGCACCATTTGGTCCTGCTTTAAGTGGGCCAGCCAGTTCCCTAATGATGATTTGCATATGCTTCCCATGATGCTTTGCATTAATCTGGTATGCGTAATTTGTAGTTCTGTGAAACTTGGCCTAATTGCCAATACCCATCCAGGGTAGCCCTTAGTTCAGTGCTTTTGCACTGCGGTTTTTTGCCTTTTTACACTGATTTTCTATTCCGGAGTCACAAATGATCCAAACCTGTGAGATCAAATATGGCTGGTCCCCCCATTTGCCCTGGTTGAGGTACGGATGTGGAACACTGATGAGTGCAAACAATGACGAAAAACATGTCTGTCTGCTCTCAGAATTTGCAGATTATTTGAGACTCTTTAGCACCATTCAGTCTTGCTTTAAGTGGGCCCACTAGTTCCTTCTTGGTGTTTTGCATATACTTCTAATGATGTTTTGAATTATTATGACGTGTAATTTTGTATTTCTGTTTATTGTATCTGCCTGCTATTTCAGTATTTTATAAACACTGAAAGTAAAGTCAGCTGTCAGAGAGTGCGTCTTGTCCGCCAGCCACAAAACGTGGCCCCAGGAGTTAAAGCTGGCAAAGGAGATATTCAATAAAAATAAACTATAAATGAACACAAGTGGAGTGCCCTTATTTTGCTTTCCACTTGCCAATTATTGCAATGAAGATGTCGCCAACTAACATTTTACATTTCTCATATCAGAGGGCTGGGCAGCCTGGAATCTACCCTGTTCGTCCTTTAAAGACTGCCAAAATGGCTATGTCTCAAAAGTCAAGCTATTTGTTCAACTAGGGAAGGACTGCACCTCTTGCTGCTCTACCCTCAGCTATTTGAGTGACCACAGGTAACAGTGCAGTGAGGATCAACGGGTGTACCTTTGAGGAAGGGAGAGCACATGGATACTGACACACATGCCGTGTGGTGTTGTACATGTATGCTCTTAGGTGAGATCAAACCTGGAAAAATATGTTTCCTACTGGAGGAAAATATTGCCCCCACAGGTCCGTTCCTCCACTGCAGACAATGAAAATGCCAGGGCCCACTGCGGTGGGGGGGGGGGGACGACTAGACATGTACCATGGCTACAGAGCACAGTAGAAACAGTAGAAAGTGTGGCCTGAGTGGTGGAACTCCATGGCTGGGAACTGTGGCCTTTCTGGAAACCGTGGAAGGAAATCCTCCCAGATGGACACAAGGAGGAAACAAAATCAGTTAAAAAAATACAAAAATAAAAGTCAAGGAAGTCATTTCACTTCAGGTTGATTTTAGCTACCATTTTGGTCGCCATGTAGAGCACTAAATTAAATCTACTGTACTGATCTGCACTGGAACCCTGCGGCTAAAATTACTCCTGTGAGGCTGCAAAGAACACAATTACCTTAGCAGCTTGTGATTCTCTTAAGTAATACTTCAGAAGGTCGGACAGCTTCAGGTCCTCATCAGCAGCCACTCGTGCTTCGATTTTCTACAAAGAAGCAACAGATGTTAAAGTCATACACAGGTTCAATGTTAAGTACAGGTTTTGCACATTAAAAATGAACTATCAACAGTGAAACTGAAAAATGGATGCGCAGCTCAAACTTTGTTTTAAAGAAAGGCAAGTTCTCACTGATATACCTAAAGACATGAGAACAGGTTTCAGTGCCAGTGACTGATTTGTTCTATTTTCTCCCCATTTTGCCCCATCCCCTGACAGTGACTATGGGGCTGCACTGGCTGTGCCCTTCCTCCAGCCAAAGAGCGGGGCATAATTACTATGAGGTCTATATCCTTCCTCCGCACAAGCCAAGTGCCTCATCTTCAAAATATGCTCATGTCAGATCTGGCCTCAGAGTGGTATACTGGGACTAAAACACATGAAACTCCCAGGTGCAGTACAATGCCTTTGCTGCTGTGTCACTGGACCAGCAAGGCTGCATGTTAGGAAGATAAAAAGACGGAACTGAGTTAGCCAACCTACAGACTCCGTGGCAGCGCAGGAAACCTGGGTACGGGGATGAGATCAGGCCAGGTATAGAAGGGGTAACATCCGGTCCAGTATAGGAACAGCTATTGCGGGTCAGGTACTGAATTGGACTGACCAACCCAAGGACTCAGTGGCAGTACACAGGAGATCTGGATATGGGGCACACTGAGGCCAACTACAGTATTGAGAAGAATGACATCTTGCCAGGTATGTGAAAAGGGTGAGTTACTGTGTGTCAGTATGAGAGGGTTGGAACCCTAGCCAGGCAGGGGTGACTTTAGTCAAGGTATGGGTAAAGACTTCAGGCTGGTTTGGGGGTGACCTAGTAGTAGAAGTTTATTTTCATGCAAGTATAACTCTCATTAGGACAAGAAATATATTCCATTTTCTAGGCAGATCTGTTTTACCACAAAAGCTTGGTGTCCGGTGAAAACAGCGCCGTAATAACAGCGTAGGGAAAAATAGTGGATGTGGCAGGACAGCACGGGTCAGAAATGGCATTGTTTCTGACTTTAGCTGCTGTCCCCGCTGTAAGTGTGACGGGAATCTGCTTATATTTTAGGAGAGGGGTGCGGGGGATGAAGCCCCCTGCATTATACCTGGCACTTGCTGCTATTGATGTTCTTTCCTTGTCTCCCCATTTTCACTATGTACTGTTGTGTACCATCGCTGTGATGGTACTCGCCGTTTTCTCCCCGCTGTTTTGTTTCACACTGTTATTACGGCACTATTATCACCTAGTACCCAAAAGCTTGAGTTACAAAGTTATGGTATAGAAAATGCGTAGAGATATATCAAATACAATACATAAAATAAAGTGTAAGTATCATGGTTACAGTCAAGGGGTAACCTGTGCTACAAGAACACATGTAAATGACATGCAAATCTAGGGGTAGCAGTGTAGCATCGACTTCAAACTCATCTATTACATTGGCATCTAGTATTTAAACTCATGGTAGTTTGCAGAACCAAAAACACTTGTGGTCACTTTCAAGGAGTGATGTCTAAGAGGAACATTAATTCAGGAATTTGATGCTCTGAATTGGAAGGTCATTTCAGTATAGCTGATTATTTTTGGTTCATAGAAGACTCTTGCTGTATGTCTTCTCAAGCCATGCTGGTATTGAGGTTATTCGAGGATACCTACTAGGCATTATAGAATTACATTTTTCAATACGGAGAACAGGTTTGATAACCAGATCTTCTCACATTACCTTTTAAGGATTTCATTTTTCAATATGGAGAACAGGTATGATAACCAGATCTTCTGGCACTGTCTTTCAGGGGAGAGCCACCCTAAGCTTTGATACATATCACAATGGTGGTTTTCTGTGCCACAAAAGAGGGAAAATCTGGCCAGCCTGTTACATGTGATGTTAATTTTGTGGGGATCTTTTTTGAAACTGTGCAACCGTACTCTATGACAGGAAAAATAAGTTGACAAGCCATGTCCCTGTGTGCCTTCTTTTTGGTGGAGAATGATGTGCGTCTTTGTGCTCTGATATGCGAATTAACTTTTTTAATCATTTTATCGATATGGGAGTCAAATCTTAGATGTTGGTTGAACACAACACCCAGGTACTTATAGTCTGTTTGGTGGATAAGCTGTCTTTTGATTGTTTTTACATTAAGCGTGGGTTCCTCATATGTTGTCTCCCTTATTTCTTTGTGAGAGTAGGGGTGGAAAGATAGGTTACTCACCTGTAACCACTGTTTGAAGAGAATTAACATCTGCACGTTGGCAGTTCCACCAGAAGTGCCAATTTGTCGGATGTCTTGAAGCTAAGCTCCTCCCACCACCTGGGTGGTATATTCCCCGATTCTGCACCTTGACATCAGATCTTTGCATGCTGGAAGTAGGGATCCATGTGCCACCTGGCAGGGGAGGCCAGGTGGGTTGTGTGAATGAAACCTGTATACCACTCCTATAACAACGGTTACAGCTGAGTAACCTAACTTTCTACGGGCGTGGAAGCAATTCACTATCCACACGTTGGCAGATTCCCAACAGTTTTCCGGGAGGAGGGGGCAAAGTGTGCACCCCTATTTGGAGAACAGAGATTGTAGAACTGAGGTCACAAAAGCAGCTTCCCCCACAAGACTCAAGGTTGATGGTTTAATGAGAAATGAATGTGTGTGCTGGCTTTCAGGTGGCAGCCCTGCAGAATTCCTGGATAGGAATGAGGATCCCTACCAATCAATCAACAGCAGAGGTTGATGCCAGATGTGATCTACCTGCCAATCATTCACTGTGCTGCTGGTCTGTGGCAAGCCTCACCATGAACTCCAGCTGTGCACTCCTTATAAGAAAGTGCCCTCTGTAGGTCCAGAGTATGGAGACTGCAGTAGGCCTCCGAAGATGGTCCAACTCCCACTGCAGGTGGCATGTCTGCCAGTAGGGCCAACGAACCATGATGATGCAGGATGCCATGTACCTCAGCAACCACAGGAAATCCCAGGCAGGGTGCAAGAGCCCAACTGGAAATGACTGGGCAAAGGTGGTAAGATTCAGTGCCCAGTCCGTAGAGAGGTGGGCCTTGGCCCACAGGGAGTCTTGTTCTGCCTTGATGAACTTGATCACCTGCAAGGCTACCAGCTTGGACTTGTCCAGGTTGACCAGCAGGCCCAAGTCTCGGCAGATCTGGAGAGCCAGATGTCTGGACCTCTTGACAGTCTCTTTGGATGGCCCTGCCAGCAGCTAGTCTTTCAGGTAGGAATACACCCTGATGCCTTGGTACCACAGGAAGGCTGCCACTACTGCTATGCACTTGGTCGCAATGGGAGATGAGCAACTTGTTGTTCAGTGTGCCTTCCTAGTGAAACATTTCAATAAATAAATAAATAAAAAACTTGGTGAAGACCCTGGCCACCAAGGAGAGACCACAGGGCATAACCTGGAACTAGTACAGGACCCATTCCACTCAGAATGAGGTACCGGCAGTGGGATGGATAGATTGGGATGTAGAAGAATGCATTCTGAAGGTCCAGAGAGCAAAACCACATTTTGCTCCAGAAAAATAATTATCTGCTTCAGAGTGACCATCCAGAACTTGCACTTCTGCATGAACTGGTTCAGATCGTGCAGATTCAGTATGGGGTGCCAGCACTCCCATCCATTTCAGAACCAGCAAGTACCTGGACACATAGTTGTAACTGACAAGCACATCCGGGACATGGGCTATGTCTCCTTTTTCGAGGAGCTGAGCGATATCCTCCTGAAGGGCAGACAGCATGTTCGACGATATCCTAGACTTCTGAGGAGCATGGAATCAGTAAGGCAGAAGAGCCTTAAAGTCCAGAGGCAACCCTCTGCTTACTGCTTCTAACACCCACTTGTCTGTTGATAGCTGACCAACACTGCAAGAAGTGACTTAACTGACCCCTGATGGGGAGAACAGACAAGGACAGGATGGTCAGAGGTATGACCCACCCAACCCGTCACTGGACAGCTTTTGCGGAGGCACCAGTCGCTGCAGCTGGAGGGGCACCACCCCCCCTCCCGTCCCCACCTTTCTTAGGGTCCTGACCATCAAACTTTTGGGTGCCAGGTCTGGCACTGCCCTTGCTGGGGCTGCTGCCAAGGAAGCTGTGGCTGAAAGGGCCAGTAATGAAAAGCCCTTTTCTTAGGCTTTTGTTTCTGGTCCTTCTGGGATGATGCCACGGAGTCAAGGGTGTCACTGGACTTCTCAATGCTGGTGAGATATCCTTCCACCCCAGGGCCAAAGAGGTCGATGCCCAGGAAAGACATCGGCCAGCTTATGCTGGATGTCTGCCGTGAAGGTGGAGAGACGCAACCAGGCTCTGTGATGCGTACAGACAGCCACTACCATGGCACAGGCATAGGAGTCTCCCATGTCCATGGCTATCTGAAGTTGGTGCTTAGCCAGCAATTAACTTTGATCTCGGACTATCTTCACTACCAACTGCTGGTCAGCTGGGAGGTGAGGGAAGGAGGATAAAATCAAAAGACTCCCATTAAGGAGTACCCAAAGCAGGCCATCATCATGGCGTAGCTTGCCTGATGGAGACCAAAGGACACCGCAGCATAGACCTTTTAGCAGCTTGGTCAATATTCCTGAAGTCCATATCCTGCAAGCTTGTCCATATCCCCCTGGCCCCAGAATTTGTGGAATGTCAAATTGGAAATCAGCCCTTTGGCTGAACTGTAGTCTGAGAACCCAGAAAGGGACCTATTGGGGACTGCATACTGGCAGACCATGGGGGTGGAGGGTGCCAGGCAGGATGCTGCCAAAGCTCTTGGGCCAGTCCCACTATGGCCTCAGCCATGGGAAAGGCAATGCCCAGGAGGGACTGACATGGACTCCAAAATCAATCAGATAAGGGCCCCAAAAGACACCAGTCCATGCTTGGTAGCCAGTTCTTTGACCAAACCCCAGTTATGGATGCAAGTCCAGGAGGAGGCCATAGATGAAAGGTCTGAGTCATCCGAGACCTCCTCGAAAACATCCCTCAATCATTTCTTGCTACGGACCACCCAAGTATCTTCAGCCCAGGTGATCTCCACCGACAACCAGCCTTGCAAGCCGGATGCCAAACGGGCCTCCTTGACTGCAGCACCCACCTTTGGCTGCAGTGGAGATGACTGCACCCGTAAGGGTGGGAAAGCAGTAGCAGGAAGCATCTGCGAGGTGTGGACCCGTGACGGCATTACTGGTGGGTGCCAGGTCACTGAAGGTCCAGAGGGTAGAGCCCTACCCCACCCTGCAATGGTCAACTGTTGCCAGAGAAGCTCCTCACAGCAGTGGCACATCTTGCACTGGTGCCCCTCCTCACCCAAGGAGGTCGAGGAGGTGGTGCTTCCAGGTCGTGCAGGATCGAGAGCGAGAGTGCCTTGATCAAGACCTTGACGGAGACCTCAATCGGATGACTGGCGTGGGGGACAGCTTTCCTGTTGTTTATGGTACACCACATGCCTGGCCATATTGACAAGGACAAGCTTAAAAGGCTCAAACACCTGTGAAGGCCTCTCCCCAAGGTGAAATGATCAGGAACACCAATCGACCCACGTACTCCTGAGTGCGGACCAGGAACACCAAGGTCTGAGAGATCAACTCTTTAATCTTGGCTGACAGCCAGTCAACAGGCTTGAGGAAGAGTTCCACGGCCTGCTCTACTGGAACTGAGGTCAACAAGCCCAACAGGGGTACCGAGGATCTCTCCCCTTGACCAAAGGGATCGCAAACAGAGTCGAGCAGCCAGGGAAGTTGAGGGATCAGGACAACCTCGATTTCTCCTGGTCTCATGACCAGCACCAGCGGCACTTATGCTTCCTGTCATGGTGGGCAGGGCTCTCCCCCAAGGTCTGGAGGACCATACACATTTTAAGGAACCCTACTGTGAATGACCCTCCAACGCTGGCTCCAGCTGGAAGCAATGCTGAGACCGGTAAGATGCCCATCCCAGCAGCCACTGTTTCCTTCTCAGGAGCTGCATGCTGGCGAGCAGACCCACCAGCCCCCGAAGCCTTCTTGTGGCCCTTAGGGTGGTCCTTCAGATCCCATTCAGAAGGCTGTAAGCAGGTAAGCTGATGCTTCTGCTGCTCTAAGGACTCTGGGAGCATCAAAAGACAAAGGCCGCATCTGGCCATCTTGTGCTGCCTGCCCGGGCATTAAAGCAAATGTTGTGCTGTTGTGCATCAGTAGCAGATTTCTTTTGTTGGCACGAAGCACAAAACTTGAATCCTGGCTTCTGTTGCTCTAACTCTGATAATGCCACAGAGTCAAAGGAACACAGGAAATAGTATAGGAAAGGTTCATCTACGGCACACAAATTCCTTAGTGAGAGCCGCAAAGGCGGTGACCTGTTCTTCCAGCAGAAATAAAGA
This sequence comes from Neoceratodus forsteri, assembly GCA_016271365.2. Classification (NCBI taxonomy): domain Eukaryota; kingdom Metazoa; phylum Chordata; order Ceratodontiformes; family Ceratodontidae; genus Neoceratodus; species Neoceratodus forsteri. Next base: position 384,091,374 of record CM028134.1, on the reverse strand, counting down.
TCCGATGTCATGGGGTGGAGTTGGGGGATATACCACTTGGGTGGTGGGAGCAGTTCAGCTCCAAGACATCAAAAGAATCAGCACTTCTGGTGGAACTGCCAAAGTGTGGATAGTGAATTGTATCCACGCCCCTAGAAGTCTATCATTTGTGTACTTTTTTTTCAGTTCATTACTAACACTGATTTACAGAACCAGCCCTGTATCTCAATAAAATCCAACTGTAAGTTGTGTTCTACCTCCTTGAAATTTTGTCCGGAGGCTGAAAGGACTGTGTCTCTGGCGTACAGATGAATGTCTGTATGGGTAATGCAATTTGGCAGTTTGATTTATATATATGTATCAAAAAACGGTAAAAGGCCAGGACTGAGTTCAACAGGACTCTTCTAGTTATCGATAGGTTTTATGATAGGTGGCCTTCCATGTCTACCCTCTGATTCCTGTACAAAGGGGGGGGCCTAGAGAGACCTACAGCTGGGTGGGGGTGTTGGAAATAACCTAGGGTCAGGTACAGAAAGAGAGGCAACTCAGGCCTGGTACCGAGGGGGTAGTGATCTCGGGCTGGATACTGGAGGTGGGAGCAATCTCAAGCTGGTTACATGGGGGGAATGACCTCTGACTGGGTACAGATGTGGAGGAGAGGGGTGAATGACCTCTGACTGGGTACAGATGGGGAGAAGACCGTTGGCTAGGTAGGGGTGTGACCTCTGGTGGGGTAGAGAGGGAAGAAGTGATCTCAGGCCAGGCACAGAAGGGCAATGCTAAACATTAATATTTTGGACATTTTGGCCACCTATCAAAAATCTTACTAGCCAAATGTCTTGGTCTGTTTGATACAGCAGCTGAAGTTTCCCGAACTGTGGGAAAATTGTTATTCGACTGAATCCAAGTCCCTAAATCACAGAAAAGTTTTCTGCTTCTTGGAGACTTTGTCTTGTGTTTCGTTTTTTCCTCTGCCTCGGTCGGCCCTTGTTCAGGAGGGTGCCCCAGTCCCATCCTCCCGACATCCACCGGGACTTACCACCAGCCATCTTCCCTCAGTGCTTGCCCCCCCCCCCCGGTGGAGGCGGCAGGGGATCCCCAGGCCCCCACCGAGGACCGGATCCAGTTTGGGCTGCTAAGCCCAACTAGTCAGGGAGTGGGACCTGTGGGCACCTGTCATCCAGCCACCAGCATTTTCCGGTGTTCTGGTCCCCTGAAGGTGTGGTGTGCAATGATGTCCAGGAACATGCCATGTGCTCCCGCAGGACATGCACCGATGTTTGCCCCATCTCCCGATCTGCTGGCCTGAGCTGCCTTTCCCCTAGCTTCCGCCAGGAGACAGTCAAGCGGAGGGCTCTACCCAACCCTACCCCCAGAGGAGGAGAGCAGTCCATCAGACGCTCCATCCTCCTCTCCCTGGCCAGTCCCCGATGTCCCGAGGTTGCTCCCGATCCCAAGTCATCGACGTGGCAGCAGGTGAGGCTTGGTGCCTCAGCCCTCCACGCCATCAAGTCGGCTTACCTGGGGTCGTTGAATAAAAAAGTGGGAGTCGTCTCATGGTGATCTGACATCCTCAATGCCCAAAATCAAGTTTGGGTTGCTACGTCCAAAATGGATGACATGTACAGCACTGCAGACAGGGAAACAACGTCAAGCTGGGTACCGAGGGAGGACACAACCTTGGCCAGGCACAGAGGCCGTAAGCAACCTGAGGCTGGGTACAGAGGAGAAAGTGGTGATAGGGTAGGTACGAAAGATAAGCAACAGTCCCAGTATTTTGGGGGGGGGGAGAGTAACCCCGCCCCAAGTGCGGAGGTGGGGAAGCAACTTCATGTTGGGTACAACATTGCTTTGGGTTGAGTACTGGGGCACGGGGAGAAGAGTAAGGTGACCTTGGGCCAGGTCTGGAGGAGAGGTGACTCTGGGTCAGGTATGGAGGGATGAGCAACAGTGGCCTGGAGGGAGTAGCATCGGTCTGGGTATCATGAGGACAGTAGATTCAGGTTGGGTGCAATGAGGGGGGTAACATCTGGTTGGGTATGAAGTAGGGGTGTGACTCTGGGCCACGTTTGGAGGGGGAAACAACCCTGAGTCACAGGGAAGAGCTGACATCTGTACCGTGTACCTTGGGCCTGGTACTATTGGGGGGGGGTGGACAGGAAAGAATTTCAGATGAGGGCCACTTCAGGCCATGTACTAAATTGTATTGGTCAGTCCAGTAGCTGAGTTACAGCAGAGGGGACCCAGTTAAGTAGCCAAGCCTTGTGTGGAGTAATGCAGGAGTGAGTCTGATTTTGGTGCATGTTGTTCACAACTGTGAATCCAGTACAAGGACAATCTCCATTCCAGTGTTGATGGGGGTGACCTTGGATCTGGTACAGTAGCGAATTCAGCGTGAGCGAGTGACTGTGTGTGTGTTTACCTTGCGTATGGAACCGGAGTGGCCTCAGGTCTGATAGTTGGGTCTGATACTGGATCAGCCTTGAGTCGGCATGGGATTGACCTTGGCTCTGGTACTGGAGTGACCTTGCGTCTGACAACTGGTGTGACTCTGAGTCTGATACTGAAGTGTCCATGGGTCTGGCATGATACGGAGCTTTGGTCTGATACTTGGTCCTGATATAGGGGCCATCCTGGCCTTGGTGCTGGCGTGACCGCAGGTCTATTGCTTACTAGGTCGGTGGAACTTTGAGGAGACTATCTACATGATAAAATAATCTTTGTCCCTTATTTCATCAATTCTTAAGCATATTTAATAGCTGAGGTTATAACATGCTCCTCTTATTTTTTTTCCTCATACAGATTTTTCTCCCCTGGTCTGCTCAGACAGGCTCATCAGCGTGTCCCCACCCCCTCCACCCAGCGTTCTGCCTCAACCTCAACTGGGATCCCATGAGACCCTACGGATCACGCCCCGCCCACTGTAGTGGGGCCAGAAGGGAGGGCAGTATCCCCCACCCAGAGACAGATATCAGTACTGGGGTTTCCGGTCGGGTGGTAGCAGGAGCAGAGGGTCGGCAGGCAGGAACTTCATAGAGCCCGATACAACCTGTTTCCATTTTCTCCCCCAGCCATAGCAGCACGGACTTTTAATGCACATGGAGGTGTGCATGTGGCCCAAAACCACAGCCTACCCTCCCTCTGACTCTCGTCTGTCACTCGTGCATTGATGCTACCACCAGGCCTCCACCTGGTGGCAGCCAAGAACCAAATCAACCAAGCACCTTGATCTGGGAGAGAAGAGCTGCCTGTTGGTCGCTCGATCTACTTGCAACCCCCCTCCCCCCGCCGTCCCTTGGTGACTCGAGCTTGTTGCAGAGCTCAGGTCACTGGCGTGATTGGAGGTAAGGCACACAGCACTTTAGCACGCTACGCCACCAGGTCAGCTGCTCATGTTTTTTGGACATCAGAGACATTTCCATGGCATCAAAATCATGTCACAAAGCTGGGAATTATGATTCAGTTAGGGAATGATCATCGGAAGTGTAAGCACTACTCTAAGGCATAAAGCAAATGCCCTATGTAATAAAGAATGGAATGGCTCGAAACTCAGTTTGTGTGGAAAAGTTTCCATGATAGCTGCACCAATTCTAGCAATTACTTTTTTCTTTGGGTCCAGATCCACTCTGAAATACGAGTTGGAGGGTGACTAACAGATCAAGATGTCAATACAAGGGTTGGCCCATAAGTGTAGCAGTGACAATGCACTGTGCTGTCACCTGCAGATCAAGGTTGCTTGCCAAAACTGGAATACCACACTGGTGCTGCTGGGTGCGGAGCATGCTGCACTGTTGGATGCTCAGCTCCCAGAAATTTCAGCACCTCTGCTCGCTGACCACGGCAGTCCCTCACCGATCCTCCCAGACGAAGGCAAGGCTACCGCCTGCAACCTTGACTGTTGAGGTGGCAGACAGGGGGGAATAAAGGTGAAAAAAAAAGAAATGCCCCCTCCATAAAAACATGTCAACAGAAGACAGAACATTGTAAAAAAAAAATATACATACTCATACAATTTTGTAAGGAATATTAAGTACTGAAAACTGTTATAATAAATGGAAAGAGTACAGTGCACAAAAGTAGCATAAAATTCAGAGGCAGTCTGACCTTACTAAATATTTTATTTATTTATTGAAAAACTGGTAACCGGGAAAGGTACACTGAGCCCAAGCTCATTTCCAGCTGTGACCTATGGAAGAGGGGAAAGGGCGTACAGAATGAAAAATGACATCAAACATCATTAACATGGTTAAAATTCACCTTGCAAACCATATGTGACTAAAACTAGTGACCATCTGATTTTGGCACGATGCGTGGACAAGCATGATAATAATGCAGTGATAAAAATCAATAAACTAACAGGATACATACCCTTGTTCTATCAAATAATTCTGATACTTTCAAGAAAAATCTAGAAAAAAATCAAATAAAAAAGAAAACATTATTCCACAATATTTGCATGACTGCATGACCAGCTCCTAAACTCTACCCTTAAACTTTTTTTTTTTTTTTTTTTAATTAATTTTTGTGAACCATGCACTCCCCCACCTCTGTGTTTTTCTTCAGTCCCCCACCCTGATCCTCTATTGGGAAACCTACAGCTATGCCTTCTCCTCTGTACAGCTGTGACAGTGGCTGCCCTCCCAGCATATATGAACCCACACCATGGTTGGATGATAGGTGGTGTGCAAATGCCAAGTGAACCCACTCTCAACCAACTGGCGTCTTCAAAAGTCTGCACCAGACTGCCTGCTTGCTGGAAACTAGAGACCATGTGTGAACTGGTTTGTTCAAGGGGCAGTTCAATGTTCCTCCACCGCACAAACTGGCCAGTCCTTCTCTGTTTTACGGAGTGTCAACCACAATAATTCTTTATAACCTGACACTAAGGGCTCAATTTTCAAAAGGCAAACTATGATGCAAGGCACCTGTGCCAAACGAGGATGATGCAAGTGGCACCTTGCATCATAGTTTGCAGCATTCCCAATTTTCAAATGCCGACTGTGGCAAAATCAGGATGCCATGCGGCAAAGACCCACTGTGTCAGTCTTATGGCAACATCGCGCCAGGTAGCAAGACTGGTTGCACCACGGTGGGGCTGCACCATCCCCTTATTTGCTATTCTACAAGGCCCACCATGGTCACAACAGGGGGCTGCCTTTAGACCAGCCAGAAAGTGGTCTAAGGGCAATGCGCTGCTACCTGGCAGGGGCGATTTGGGAGGGTTGCAAGGCTGGGGGGGGCAGAAGAAGCATGGGGGAGACCTTGGGGGTGATGGGGGCACAGCAGCAATGTGGGAGTGATGAGGTGGCACCCTGCAGGGGTGCCTGTGCTATTAAAGACAGCCAATCAGATTGGGACAGGGGTCTGGCAGAAAGGGACCGGGACCCGGTTTCAGAAGGATACAGCCCTGGTACCTACCCCTTAGGTGCCACTGACCCCAACACCGTCGGTGGGCAGCAGTGGCTGCAAGTTGCAGGGTGCAAGTGGTGTCTATGAATGGTCCCTGGGCACCGCAGCAGTCCCCGGATACCAGACCCCTCGCATGGAGGCAGACTGCTGCCCACCAGTGGTGTTGGGGTCAGGGGCACCTATGGGGCAGGTGCCAGGGCTGTATCCTTCTAAAACCGGTTCCTGGTTCCTTTCTGCCAGCCCCCTGTACCCAGGCCGATCGGCTGTCTAGCAGCACAGGGCACCCCTGCAGCATGCAACCTCATCGTTCGCACATTGCGACCATGCCCCCATCACCACCAAGGCCCCCCCCACCTTTGCACCACCTGAATGTTGCGTCAGGCGGGGAGGGGGGGTTGATGGATCCTTCCATCAATGCCCGCAGGTGGGTCACTACTTTGACGCAACCTTGCATCTACGGCAAATCTCAGGTCTTCAGCACAGGGACCCTGATTTTTTTTTAATATGGCGCAGGGTCCCTGACGCACCGAGATTGCCACAGCCCTAAATCGCTGCAACTTGCGGCGATCTAAGGGATCTTTGTAAATCGAGCCTAGTTATCATTTGTGGTTATCTGAGCTGGGAAACAAATCATGTAATTTTCATCTACAGATTGTATTTTCTTTCGTGAAGATAAGTGCCCAGGATGTTTACATATTGCAGACACGCTGCAGGAAGACAGTAGTGTACAGAAATCAATGAAGTGATGTCCATTCACTTCAGCAAGTCTGCTTTTTAATTGACCTAAAGTTTTGAAAATCAACGAGCTTTGGCTTACTAATCAAGGCTGAGCTTGCATTAACTCTGGCACAGAAGGGGACAGTTTGCCCTTCTACTCCTAAAATTGGGGTCTCCCAGAAAATCTAGGTACCTGAAAGCTACATTAAAAAAAAAACAACAAAAAAAAAAGACGAGGTATTTACTTCAGAATATATTCTATAAACTTTGTTTACTTAGCTATTACAATTTACTAATGTTTTTTTTTTTAAGATACTAACTGTCCACTTCTGCCAACTTAACAATGAAGTGGGTATATAAAACTGTACTGAGGACTTCCTTACCTCATGGTAGGTTTAATTACATCATCATAATCTTTTCCATGACAACAGACTGTGATGTCACAAGTGCAGCAATTCTAAGGTCAGTTGTTGGCGATAAAAAGTTTGAAACACAGATCAATTAGTATTTTAAAAACGCCAATTAACAGGTCAGTGTGAAAAAAGATACTGAAGTTAAATGACTGCTGTAAACATAATGGTTTTAAGCTTTATTTTAGCAGAAACGTGATTTTTATGTTATCGACCCCTTAGTGTAGCTTCGATCGGCAAGCAAAAGCTTAATTTACTATTACAAAGGCAAATTAAAAAGCAGACTCGCTAAAATGTTAGCGGGGATGACGTTATTTTTGTAAATGACATAGGCAGTCTCCGCAGCAATGTGTCGACAGCTGGGATAATTCACAATGGAGAGACAAACATGGTCTTCTGTTAATAATTACAGAATTCTTGCACAACTGCAAAAACTAACGGAGACCTGGCATGGTGGCAATAGGAACAGTGCATCATGCTATCACACGTAACACCCAGGTTTCTGACACTTTAAGCCTCACGTCCTCCAAAAGACTGAAGACGTCTGGGACAAAATGCAAAAGCAGAAAACTTAAGAATTCAGGGGTGGACAAGGTCCTGCACTGCCCCTGGAGGGTCTCCTTTGATGGGATAGGGAGCAACAGACACTGCAGGGACGTACATGCTATCTCCTGCCTTCTCCCACAGAGGTCCACCACAGTAAGGGCAGCCTCACATAAGGCACAGAGGAAGGGATTTAATGGAGAAATGAAAATTACGTACTCACTGTAATTCTTGATCTTCCAGAATATCTTCACCACTCATTACTGGTCGGTCTGTGCCGGAGGTGCTAGGACCCAGCAGAAGCGTACTGCTTTAAAATTTTAAAGCTAGGGCACCAACATCAGGGACGGCACCACCCACGAGGCGGATGCATGACGTGGCGTTCGCAGGCTGGCCAGTAACCAATGCCAGGCTCCTCCTCTCCTCAGTTCTGTTCGCCAGGAGAGGAAACAAAGGGTAAGAAAAAAGTAAGGCTACGGCAAGTTTTCCCCAAGGGACAGAAAAACGATATAGGATATAAAAAGTACAAAGCAATAAAACCTGACTACCAGAGGAGAGAAAAAGAGGCTGGGAGGGAGGAGGGCCTAGGTAGTGGGTTAAAGATAATCAGGACAACTGGGCAGGAGAGAGAGCGAGAAAGTGAAAGAGTAAAAGCTCCCAGTAGGAGAGCAGTGCACTTTTCAGAAGAGATGGCTTGCTCACAACTGCAGGGAAGTTCAGCTATGCTGTCTTGCAGTTGATATGACCTAGAGCAAAGTCAAAGGTCCCAGAAATCCCATATTACCAAGTAAAACTATGGGATGAATTCTTGAGGAAGGTGCCACCTCCTTGAAAGACACAGGAATGGTGGCAGAGCTATGAGCCCTGAAACTGTGTCACCGGCAAGGTTTTTCACCTGGAGATTGGTAAACTACAGAGGTGTCAGGGGCTCAGAGATCCCGTATAACCAATGCCAAAACTATGGGATGCAACCACTTCTTAGCCCAGTCCTTATCCCAGTGCTTGTGCCTGCTGGCAGACTTGTCCTGGGCCTTGAATGGGACCTCAAGGACAAGGCCAGCAAAGTGGAGGAACTCCTGAACTGAAGCTCCTTCTCCATGCGGGCAACCATCTGTTGTAGCAGGAAGGTCTCCAGGGTCTTCTGGCAGCACCTCCTGGTAGCTTGGTTGAAGCGTCAACAGAGCAAGCAGGAATGCACATCGCAGTCCAGGTCCAGGCCTAGGGAGCGGAGGGCAGGCATTGTGGCCATCCTTCTTGAGGATCTTCTCCCTGCAAGCACCGATTCGAAAGAGCTTCTTCTCGGAGACGGAGTTCGGCATAAAAAGGAGGAAGAAATCACTTTGGGGACAAAGTGATGTTTTGGCTAGGGAGAGAAAACAAAAATAGTAAAATGGAAAAAAAAAAAAGGCAGTCGACTGAAGCTGGCGGTATCTTCCATAAAGTCCAAAGTGTGATGGTGGGGGGGGGACTGAGGATGGCCATGCCCACCCCAAATACTCTGCTAGCTAGAAAAGTTTCCGTGTGGTCCTAGTGCTGTTGGCTGTAGTTCTACAGGTGTGGCCTACTGCAAAAGATACCTTTGATGAAGATGCTCTGGTCCCCTGAAGCATGGTAATCAGAAGAGCCAAGGCCCACGAAATGTGCTACTATGCAAGGTTCTCAAACCAAGAAGAAGACATCTAAGAGCTCAAAAGCGAATGAAGTAACCCTGAGAAGGGGAAAAAACAAAAGGAGGAAGAGGTCCCAGCTAGAAAGGACAGATAGCAATTGAGAGAATCGATGATACCCTACAATTATCTGACCACATCCTCCTTTTTTCTTACTAAAAGACTCCCTAGAAAGAGGTAAGAAGGAGAAATAAAAATGTAGCTGGCTGGCAGGAAGCGCAGGAGGCATACTGCAAGGGAAAAAGGAAGGCCGCACCAGGTGAAGGAGTCTGGGCTGGAACTCCAGGATATGTCTTCTGGTCCCCTTCCATGCCTGTTCTCCTGCATGCCTTTCCCATTTAAAGTGGAGTGGAAACAATGAAACATCTCCGACAACAAATAGCTACAGACTTCCACATGGGGAGAGAGGAACCCCTCAACAAAAACAATGAGAAGGGACTGGAGGAAATAGGGGAATAAGAACCCCTCCCCCCTTGTTTGACGGTCAAAAACAGGGGCCACAAAAGAGGTAACAGAGTCCTCCATTGTGTTTTGTCCCATGCGTGCCTCCCTCTTTTTTTCCTTTTGTAAAGTGAAAACGCCTAGCAAGGGAGGCAGAGGTGAGAGAGAGAAAAAGGAAACTGCCCAGAAGCCTGGTCATTGAGGGAGAAGGTGGGCAGGCTACAGTAATGAATGGTGACGATATTGTGGAAGATCAAGAACTGTGGTGAGTACATAATATTCATATCTTCCCAGAATCAGTCTTCACCATTCATTTCTGTTGAGTCTGACTGCCAAGCTTACCACCAAGGGCGGTCGGTGTTGGCCAACCCTGAGGGAAATGGTTGTTACCTTAGCCTCCTGTGGCGTAGAAACGCAGAGAGGCGGGGGCCCCTTACGGGTCTGCTGAGGTCCGAAGCTGGACAAGGGTAGGTGGAGGCTCACGTGGCCTGGGAGCAGGAATGCACCCCAAAAGCTCACGCCTGGCCCTGTGGGAGAAGTAGTAGGCCCCCTGAAACTGTGAGGCCATCACCCTATGCCAGGCCAAGGGCAACAACTTGGAGAGATGCAGCCATGTCGTTCGCCTAATACAGAATGCAGTTCCAACTAACCTGGAGGCTACCTCAATGGCATCACAGGATGCCCTTGCCTGGTGTCTTGCTAGCTCCAGGCCCTATGCAGAAAGGCATACGGCTTGTCTGGTTTGCTCACAGTCTGACATGGACGCTAGCAGCTGTCCTAAATTAGCCCACAGGTGCCTGTAGGATGCCTGGTGCACCTGGTTTGCCGAGATGCACAACATGGTGCGCACTGCTGGGAACACTCTTTGACCTAGGTATCAAACTCAGCCAAGTCTGACTCTGGGGGACGGTCATGCACTGGGCACCTGTGCCCAGAGGGGGTGTCTAGGAGCTGGACTCCAGAGGTGGGGGGGTGGCATGGCTCCTGGAGGCCCCACCAGTGCACAATACCTGTGCTGGGTGTCCCTTGGGCAGGTAAAGGGCCAGAGGAACGGAGCCAGATGTCTTTCGATACCTCCGCAAATGGCTCAGGCCATGGAGGTATGACTGTACTGTAATGACTGTACTCCTCAAGGAAGGAAAGCATCAGACGTGCAGGACTGCGGCTTGAGAAGTGGGATATTCACAGCTCCCTCATCATCTCCGAAAGGAACTGCTGGTAACGAGGCTCCTCTGCATCAGAGGATAGGTGGAGCGAGGGGTAGACAGAGGAGGAGGAGGAGAAAAGAACAGTTACATAAGAACTTACCATAACAGTAGATCTTCAAGGGGATCTCAGTCATCAGGTAACACCGTAGGAACCTTCGCCGTCAGTGAAAGGGAATCCTCATGGAAGACTTTCAGCAGTACAACTGGGGCCGCCCACACATTCGATGTCCGTCAACGTCACCAACCCCATACAGGCATGGGTGGCCCTGCTCCCTCCTCAGTCCCCCAAGACTAAGGGAGCAAGGCTCTTGCCCTGGGGGACCAAGGAGAGAAAGAGGTACTCAGACCTAAATAAAAAGCTGGATGCACCAGATAGCCAGTTCCTAGACTGGAACCCCAAGAAGGGGGATGGTAGGAGGGAAAATATAACTGATGACTGAGATCCCCTCGAAGATAGAACAGTTACGCAAGAACTTACCATAATAGTAGATCTTCGAGAGAGGTTCCTGCAGTAGGTCATTACTTATAGGACTGCACCCTCTGGCGTCAGGACCACACGGCAAGCTTTTCCAGCAGTGTCTGGCAGGGGACCGCCCACCCAATGTCACGTGACGGACATCAGCGTGACCCTATATAGTGGGTGGTCCCCACACCCACCTTCCAGTTCTCCTGCCAGAGATCCAAGGAGGACATGACAGGAGAAAGGATGAAATCCTGGAGCACAGTTCAAAATGACAATGAAAATGCAGAAGACCTGGGGGACGGAGGGAAATCATGACCTACTGCAGGAACCTCTCTCAAAGATCTACTGTTACGGTAAGTTCTTACGTAACTGTACTATCTTATTTCGAGAGGGTTCCTACAGTAGGTCATTACTTATAGGACTGAATCCCAAGCAGTCACTCATAGAGAGAGACTGAGAGAGTCATGGGAGGAGGAGCAACAGAAAGACAGCACAAGACCAGCCTAAGACAGTAGGCCCTGCAAGACGGCAAGGCCGAACCTGGCCCTACGCCTAGAGGCAATGTCCAGACTGTAATGCTTCATGACGGTATGGACAGAACTCCAGGTTGCTGTTGCACAGATTTCTGCTGTAGAAACATTCCACAGGAACGCCGTAGAGGTAGCCATGCCCCTAGTAGAGTGACCTCTGACCTCCCCGGAAGAGGTCTGTTGTACTTCTGGTAACAGAAGCGAATGCAGTTACCTAGCCATTTAGAAAGGCACTGTCTAGAAACTGCCGATCCCAAGGATTTGGGGGTGAAGGAGACAAAAAGCTGGTCAGATTTTCTGCACTCCTTAGTACGGCGAATGTAGCATCTAAGGGCTCTGTGAACATCCAGAGTGTGAAGGAGACCCTCGCCCCCATTGGAATGGTTAGGATAATAAACTGTGAGTTCAACAGTTTGATTCAATGTGAACTCAGAAACCACCTTAGGAAGAAACTCAGGATTTGTGCGCAGGACTGCCCGGTCCTTGTGAAAAATTAAATAAGGCTCCTTATGCATCAGGGCCTGAAGCTTGGAAATCCTACGAGTAGAAGTAATGGCAACTAAAAATAGCACCTTCCATGTAAGGTTGCGCATGTCACAGCTCATTGCTGATTCAAAAGGAGGAAGTGTGAGCTTCTCCAAAATAAAATTCAAATCCCAAGGTGGGGTAGGGTTACGAATGGGAGGTTTCAGGTGGAGGATCCCCTTCAAGAAGGTCTTAGAGACCTCCTGCTAAGCTATGGTTTTCCCCTCCACCGGCACGTGACAGGCCGAAATGGCCGACAAGTAGACTTTAAGGGATGAGTACGACAGACCCAAGTCGGACAGATGAAGGAGGTACTCCATGATCTGAGGAGCAGAGCATGTAAAGGGATCTCTTTAGAGGCCGCCCAAATGAAAAAATGCTTCCATTTCATGGCGTAGGTGAATCTAGTAGATGGTTTTCTGGTTTCCACCAAAACCTGAGCGACCTGATGAGAGACCCCAAAGCGAGCTCCGATTATGTCTGAAGGAGCCTCGCATGAAAGTGCAATGTCCTGAGTCCTGGATGCACCAGCCTGCCTTGATCCTGAGTCAATAGGTCATGCTTGAGAGGTAACCGAAATGGGGGTTCCACTGAAAGCTGTTGCAGTAGTGGAAACCAAATTTGCCTTGGCCAGTGAGGAGCCACTAGAATCTTATGAGCACTCTGCCTGTAGCTTCAGAAATACCCTCTGAAGAATGGGAAAGAGAGGGAAGGCATACAAGAACTTCCCTGTCCAACATAGAGACAATGCGTCATGCCAGAAAGCTCCAGGCTCTGGAACGAGCGAGCAAAATCTGAGAAGTTTTGCATTGGATGGGGAGGAGAACAGATCGATTTCTGGTCAACCCCACCTTTGAAATAGAGTGCCTGCTACCTCCTGACTTAATTCCCATTCGTGAGCGAGGGATGAGGTCCGACTGAGTCTGTCCGCCATGATGTTGTGAACGCCTGGAACGTGCACGGCTGTGAGAAACAGGTCATGTTGGATTACCCAATTCCACACCCACATCACCTCTCTGCATGGGGGTACGGCCGGGTGCCTCCCTGTTTGTTGATGTACCAGACTACCGACATACTGTCCATCTGGACTAGCAGTGCTCCCTTTGTAAGGATAGTCTGAAAAGCCTGTAGGGCGTACAGAACCGCCCCCATCTCCAGAATGTTGATGTGTAATGACATCTCTGTTTGGGACCATGATCCCCAAGTCCAATGGTCCCCCAGGTGCGCTCCCCAATCCAGACACGAAGCATCCATGGTGAGGGTTAATGGGGGGGGGGGGACTTTGAAATGGAAGCCCCTTGGACAAATTGAGAGGGTCCAGCCATCACTGGAGATCCCTCTGAACTGCTCTGGAGACCAGAATAGGGTGTTCCAGATCGCCCAAACGCTGTTCCCATTGGACCCGAAGAGTCCACTGAGATATCCGCATATGCAACCTGGCTAAAGGAACTGTGGAGATAGAGGCTGCCATGAGGCCCAGTAAGCATAGCAATGCTCTGGCCGGAAGATATCCGGATGAGATCACCAGGGTGACCTGCTCCCGGAGAGTCTCCGCTCTGTCAAAGGGGAGACAGGCTTTGCACTAGATCGTGTCCAAAACCACTCCTATAAACTGAAGGTTCTGGGAGGGTGTTAAGGACGACTTGGGGAAAAAGAAGAATGTCCCTAGATGGGGCTGAAATGAGCCAGTCGTCCAGGTACGGGAATACCGCTATAACCTGGCGGCGTAAAGCCGCTGCCACCACCACTAGGCACTTGGTAAAGACCCTGGGTGCCGAGGATAGGCCAAAGGGGAGGGCTGTAAACTGAAAGTGCTCCCCCTGGAAATGAAATCTCAGGAAATGGTGGTGGCCCGGGATATGTAGGTAGGCGTCCTGCATGTCCAGGGCACAGAGCCAGTGATTCTGCTGTAGCAGTGGCAGAAGGCTCTGAACGTTTTACTCCTTTTTCTTTTTTTTACTTCTCTTCTTTCCTTTTACAGGCATATGGTATATCCTTGTCGGTGGTGCATTGGGGTGGGGTTATCTGGGCATACTGCTTCAAGATTTACTTGTGAGGACTTCATACATGTGATATCTCCCTCTTTTCGCAGGAGACTCCTGGTTTTTTGACTAAACTCCCTCTCTCCCTCGCAGGAAACAAAATCTCCTGCTTAAGTAAAATTCTGTCCAAAACATCCATTCATGTTTTTTTGGCAGATAAAGACACATAAAAAGTAAATTAGTGATGAACAATGTAAGTGATAACTTTGTACAGCTAGTTGCTGATTCTTTCTAGTGCTTATTCTTGACAAAATGAAATATAGTAAATGTTTTTAAATGCTTTTTTCCTTATTTTTTGATGCCATTTAAGGACAAACTCATGATGTTACGGCATCTCCCTACTAATTTGACCTAAATCTCCCTCTTAAGCAAGCTGGACATATCACATGTATGGGAGTTATGTATTAGTAATAAAGAAAATAAATAGGCCTTACGTTGTTATCATTTGTGAAGAAATTGCCTGTCACGTTCTGTTCCTCACACTATGTACCAGGCTGTGTATTTAAATAAACAAAAAGTTTAGTAAATTTTGGGGGGAAAAAAAAGGCGGCTCTGAACAGTCAGCATGTGGAACCTCTTGTACTCGACAAAGAGGTTCAGGCTGATGAGGTCCAGGATGGGTCCGAGGTTGCCCGTCTTCTTTGGGACCAGAAAGAAGTGGGAGTAGTACACTTTCCCCTATGGGTGATAGGCACTGGTTCTATAGTGGCCTTTTGCACCAGAGACTTGATCTCCTCCTTGACCAACGGGGCTTGGTTTGGGGAGTAATGCGAGTGACCGGGAGGAGAGTCTGAAGGAAGCTCCAGAAACTCGAGCGTGTGTCCTTGTGAGACAAGCTGAAGTACCCACGCGTCCGAGGTGATCTCCCATGCCTGGATGTAACAAGCGAATCTTCCCCCCACTGGCTCCACACTTTGAAGTGATGGGGAGGGAAGATGGGGTGAGTCAGGAGGTGGTGGTGGGGGGGGGGCGCGTGGGCCCTCTTGCCTGTCTCTGGTTTTTGGCGGCTGGTGGAGAGGAAAAGGAAGAGCCTGCTGCTCTCCTTTTGTTTTGTTTCTTGGGGGCCGCTTGCTTCCCCTGGCATTTAAACTATGCTGAAAGGGCTGCTTCTTTGAGGTACCAGCTCTGTATATAGAGCAGACCGACCTAAGGGCCTGACCACTGTCTTGGAAGCCCATGATCAAGTCTTTGGTATCCCCTCCAAATAGGTCTAATCCCCTGAAAGAGGCATCCAATATGGATGCCTGGACATCAGAAGCGAGACCAGAAATCTGCAGCTAGGCATGCCTCCTGAGACTAATGGCCGTAACCGAAGAACGGGCTACAGAGTCCACCAAATTGTAGGTTGCCCTGTGGGCGTGCCTACAAGAAATTTTAGACAGACGGAGATCCTTGGCGATTTCCATCTTTAGGTCTGAATCCTCCAAAGAGAAAATCTGGTCCTCCAATTTTGACAAAGTTGCTTTTGGCAGTGTTGGGTAAGTTACTTTTTCTATTACTTTCTATTTCTTTTAGCAACTTGATCCAGGAAGCTCTATGTAGTCACTAGCAAGGATGGTGAAGTACTAGAAAAAGTAATACACCTTACAGTTACAGTTACTTATTTCTTTTTATACAAAAATACAAAAATAATAAAAAACTATAACATAACATTTATTTGAAAGTAATAGGTTAGTTACTTTCAAATAAATGTAATCAGTTACAGTTATGTATTACTTCTGTATAAAAAAAAACATAAGTAATCATAACTGTAAGGTGTATTACTTTTTCCAGTACTTCTCCATCCTTGCTAGTGACTGCACAGAGCTTTCTGGAACAAGTTTCCAAAAGTAATAGAAAGTAACAGAAAAAGTAACTTACCCAACAATGCTTTTTGGTAAGATACCATCTGTGCCACATAATTCAATAGACCTTTTTGCCGTACTGCTTCACATGTCTGGACTCCTCGTCTGGGGGGGGACATACTCATGTGCTTGGGGTTAGCCGAGCGATCATGGGTGGCAGTACTTACCATTGAATCTGCCTTTGGGTGCGAGTCCAGGAAGGGAATACCTTCAGGTGAACAATAAATCCTGTCTGCCCTTTTGGGGACATCAGGGATGAAGTGTGGCAGTTTCCAAATGATGGACGTGAGGTCTTCATGAGGAGCTATCTGGGGGAGGGGGATTGGAATGTGGGTGGCTGTATCAAGATCCAGATGCTCAGCCAAACGTTGGCGCACAGGGTCGAGATCCTTCTTATGCCAGCCACTGGCTTGCTGAATAATGTGGAGGAGTTCCATAAAGGAAGGGTCCTCCGGGGGAGACTAGGGAGACTCCTTTCCCCCAGGCGGGGTGGACAGCTCATCTGAAGAAGAGTCGGACGTATCCTCGTCTGAATCAGGAGGATTCTCTTCATCTGGACATTGAAAATCTGGCAATGGTATGTCCTGAGAGGTAGTACCAGAGACATGCACCATCTGGTGCTGGACAGGGGTCATGGGTACTGGCACTGGGTTGGTGAGCCTACTTTCCAGGTCTGAAAAGAGCTGGGACCTTGCATCCTTCCACCATGACTGGATCACTGTCTGGTTGTGGAGGAGGAGGAGGCGACGGGTTAGGTGGGGGTGAATAAAAATGAGCTCCCAAACCTCTATAATGAGGATAGGGGTACCCTTGGTAATATGGGTAACCCTGTTGGTATCCATGGAAATAGACCTGGGAGTAATGGGGCATCGACAGACCCGATGGAAGAGGGTAAAAGGCCTGATGCCCAGAAAAAAGGTCCGGATGGTAGGCTTGGACCCAGGGGCCTGGAAGGAGCAAAATAGAAACCCGACATCACAATAGTGGACGATGAGACAGCTGACTGAGAGAAGCCAAGCCACTCTGCCGGACATCGGGTGATGCGGCGTGAGCCCCCGACGGGAGAGTAGTGCCTGGGTGGTCGTCGGAGATGGACGACTTACCAGGCGAAAGAGCGACCGGACAGTAAAGGGGGGGAACCCTTGACTGGCTTATCAGTCGAAACCGGACGGACCTTAGGCTGCTTCAAGGCAGGGTCCGACTTATTGGCAGCCGCGTTGGCCCCAGAGGAGCCGGTGTCTGACTTATCGGCAAGTACCGGGCGTTTGCCGGAGGAGCTGGTGGGCGACTTACCGGTGGTAATCAGTTGAAAAACTGTGGCACTGGAGGTCGTCCCGGAAGCTGCCTGAGTCACCACGAGGGTCGGAGGTGGGGAAAGAGCCTTGCTGGTCGAAAGCTTAGTGGATGAGGATCGGTCCCAGTCCTCGTGACACTCCTTCTCTTTGTGCCTCTCCTTGTCTTTCTTCTTTTTATGTTTATCAGAACGGGAAGAAGCCAAGTCCCGGATCTGCTGCATCTCCTTCTCGAGGGAAGCCATCTGTGATTTAAGGAGATGGGCCTCTAAAGCCTGCTGGCGTCGCTTGCGTGTGGCCTGTTGAAAGGCTGGCAGTCGGGTAGGCTGCGATGTCGTGATCTGGACCTAGACAAAGGAGGCAGAGATGCTGGCTATCTTTGTGTGGTGTTTGCGCCCCACACTTGGTGCACTTCTTTTTAGCCTTAAGAGGTGGAAATTGAGACTACAGATACCGTGAATTTCAGTTGAAATTTAGCTAGAAATAAAGAAAATGGCAACCGACAAGATGCTGGAGTTACTGCGAGGGACTAGCGCTGGTCGACGGTGGGAAAGAATTGGAAGGCAGGCGTGGGGACCGCCCACTATATAAGGTCACACTGACGGTCCCGTGATGTTGGGTGGGCGGTCCCCCGCCAGACACTGCTGGAAAAGCTTGCCGTGAGGTCCTGACACCAGAGGGCGTAGTCCTATAAGTAATGACCTACTGCAGGAACCCTCTCAAAGTAAGATCTACTGTTATGGTAAGTTCTTACGTAACTGTTCTATCTCCTTCGGGGGTATCTCAGTCATCACCGTAGGAACGAGTACCAAGCAGTTACAAGTGCAAACAGTCTGGGAGGAGAGTGTTCCATAATCTTAAGACTGGAGTCCTGTAACACAGTCCTACCGAAACCTGCATGGGGATCTTGAGGCAATGTCCAGACCGTAGTGCTTGGTGAAAGTATGGAGTGTACTCCAGGTGGCAGCCGCACAAATGTCAGTGGCTGAGACCCCTTTGAAACAAGCCACCAAGTTAGCCATTCTTCTGGTGGAATGAGCTTTGACACCACCGGGCAAATCTTTGCCATGCTTGTTGTAGCAGAACACAATGCAGTTTGCCAACCATTGTTTAGAAACTGAAACGCCCTCTCTACCCAGGGTGAAGGAAACAAACAACTGCTTTGACTTTTTGGGTTCCTTAGTGCTAAACAGGTAGTACTTCAAAGTTCTGCGCACATCTAAAATATGGAGCAGTGCTTTCCCTGGATTGGCACGCTCGGGAATATAAACAGAAACAGGAAGGTGGATAGACTGACTGAGTGTGAACTCAGAAACCACCTCAGGTAGAAACTTAGGATTTATGCGCAAAGACACCCTGTCTTTGTGAAAAATCAAATAAGGCTCCTCGCACCAGAGGCCACGAAGCTCTGAAATTCTTCGAGCAGAAGTAATTGCAACTAAAAACAGCGCTTTCCAAGAGAGAAAGCACAAGTCGTGATTGGCTCAAAAGGAGATGGGGTCAACTTCTCCAAAATAAAATTCAAGTCCCAAGCTGGGACAGGGGAATGGATTGGAGGTTTCGGATGCAGGATGCCCCTGAGAAAGGTTTGGGAGCCATCCAGCCGAGCAATCGTGCAGTCAATCACGGGCTCATGAAAAGCAGGAATAGCCCAAAGGTGGACCTTGAGGGAAAAATACTGGAGGCCTGAGTCGGACAGCGAGATCAGGTAGTCCAGGATATGATTCACTGAACAGGTGAAAGGGTCTAGGTCATGTTTGGCAGCCCAGATGGCAAACCGCTTCCAATTCATGGCATACATGGCTCAAGCGGAAGGTCTTCGGGCAGCCACCAAGACGTCCGCTACCCTGTTAGAGACCCTGAACCTAGCGATGGCTATGTTCTCAGGAGCCAAGCATGCAGATGAAGGGACCTGAGGTTGGGATGGACCAGGGTCCCCTGATCCTGGGTCAGCAGATTCCTGCAAAGAGGAAGAGGGACCGGAGGTTCCTCAGCCATCTGCTGAAGTAGAGGGAACGAAATCTGGCAAGGCCAGAATGGAGCCATTAGAATCATGCTGGCCCCCTCCATCTGCAACTTGATTAGCACCCTCTGTATCAGAGTACACAGAGGAAATGCAAAAAGAAACCCCCCACTCCAAGAGAGGGAAAAATGCATCTCGTCAGAAAACTCCAGGTCCTGGATCTAGTAAGCAGAAACTGGGCAGTTTTGCGTTGAGTGGGGATGCAAAAAGGTCCAACTCTGGATGACCCCATCTGTTGAACAAGTCTTCTGCGATGGGTGAGAGAAGCTTCCATTCGTGCATGCCGGACTGAGTCCTGCTCAGACTTACCGGTAGGGTGTTTAAGATGCCTGGCACGTGGACCGCTAAGAGTGTCGGACTGTGATCCCGAATCCAGTACCACACTCACTGCCTCCCTACAAAGGGGGTATGAGTGAGTCCTCCCTGCTTGTTGATGTAGTACACTACACTCAAATTGTCTGACCGCACTAGCAGCTGGCCCAGAGCAAGATGCTGCTGAAAGCCTGCATGGCATACAGCACTGCTGTCATCTCCAGGACACGGATATGCAGGGAGGCTTCCCACTGGGACCAGGAGCCCTGGGTTTGGAATGGCCCCAGATGCGCTCCCCAGCCCAGACCTGATGCATCTGTGGTTCGGATCTGATGCGGGGAAGAGATCTGGAATGGGATGCCTTGAAGAGGATTCAAGGGGTCCATCCACCACTGCAGTACCTTGCGTACTGGGGAAGAGACTAGGACTGGAAGGTCTAACTGATCCATGCGTTGGTCCCACTGTACCCGGAGGGTCAACTGCAGGGTATGCATGTGAAGCCTGGCCAGAGGAACGGTGGGTATGGCAGCTGCCATTAGGCCCAGCAATCTGAGATACACCCTGGCAGGGATGTACTGACTCTGAGCGACTTCCTGAGCTTGGGCTATGAGGCACTCTGCCCTGTTTTGAGGCAGGAAGGCATTCCCCTGTGCCGAGTCCAGAACCGTGCCTATGTACTGCAGCCTGTGAGACGGTACTAAATCCGACTTGGGCAGGCTGACAGTAATGCCCAGGGAGTGAAAGAGTTGGAGAGTACGCTCCAGAGTCAACAAAAGCTGTTCCCTGGACAGGGCCTTTAAGAGTCAATCGTCCAGGTAAGGGAAGACATGCAGTCTCTTTCTTCTGAGAGCTGCTGCTACTGCTGCCAAGCACTTGGTAAACATTCGCGGCGTAGAGAATAAGCCAAAGGGCAGCACTTTGAACTGATAATGTTCATTCTGAAAAACAAAACGGAGAAACTTCCTATGCGGAGGAAAGACCGAGATGTGCAGGTACACATCCTGCATGTTCAGTGAGCAGAGCCAGTCCCCTGTCTTGAGGAGGGGCATTAGGCCTGGCAAAGTTACCATCCGGAACTTTTTGCACTGGACAAACAGACTGAGGTCCTTTAGATCTAAAATAGGCCTCAGATCTCTAGTCTTTTTCAGGACCAGGAGAAACCTGGAATAAAATCCAATTTCTCTGGCGCCTGAGCACTGGTTCGATGACCTGCTTGCGCAGAAGGGATTGCACTTCCTCCCAGAGAACAGACAAGTGAGCCAGGGGGTAACTGGAGGGTGGAGCAGGGTATCTGGATACTGCTCTAAGAGCTCCAAAGTGTGACCCTTTTCTATGATCTGCAGAATCCATGCATCCTATGTTATGGTTCTCCATTGATTCAGATGGAGTGAAAAAGTACAGTTATGTAAGAACTTACCGTAACAGCAGATCTTCGAGAGAGGCTCTTGCAGTAGGTAATTACATATAGGACTGACGCCGGCAGGCGGCAGGACCCCACGGAAACATTTCTAGATAGCAGTCCCTCTAGGGACCTCATTATCAGGGTGACCGGGCGCCAGGAGACGCCGGCATAGCGGTCCCTGACGCTCGACTTCCAGTTTTTTCTGCCATGGGCCAGAAAGGCCGACAAGAGAGGGCAGATATTTCTCTCACTGGAAAAGAAGCTGAAAAAGCCTAGGGGGATGGAGGGCGGGAGAGTATTACTACTGCAAGAACTCTCTCTCAAGATCTACTGTTACGGTAAGTCCCTCATGTAACTGTACTATCTTACTCAAGAGGGCTCTTGCAGTAGGTAAATATAGACTGAGTCCCAAGCAGTCTGGAATAAAGAGAGGCACCGGAGGAGGAAGCTACTCCAAAAGCAGTTCTAGCTGTGCAAGCCTCAAGACAAGAGGCCTTGCAGAACAGCCAGCCAAAAGCCTGCTCTACTAGAGAGGCAATATCCAAACTGTAGTGTTTAGTAAAGGTATGGACGGAAGTCTAGGTGGCAGCAGCACAGATGTCTGCCGCAGACACATTTTTGAAACAAGCCGCTGAGGCAGCTACTCCTCTGGTGGAGTGGCCTCTTACTTGACCCGGCAGGGTCTTGTTATATTTGTCATAACAGAAAGTGATGCAATGAGCCAACCACTTAGACAGGCATTGCTTGGAAACAGCAATGCCTTCCCTTTTATGTGCAAGAGAGACAAACAATTGGTCCGTCTTTCTGAGAACTTTGGTCCGGTTGGTGTAGTATCTCAGAGTCCAGTGACCATCCATAGTATGGAATAAATACACCCCTTGATTAGAGTATTGCATAAAAAAGGCAGGTAACTCTACGGACTGATTCGGAGTAGACTCAGCTACTACTTTAGGGAGAAACTTAGGATTCGTGCGAAGAGCAACTCATTCCCTGTGAAAAATCAAGTATGGGATTTTGCACATCAGGGCCTGAACTCGGAAATTCCCGAGCAGAAGTAATGGCCACCAGGAAGAAAGTCTTCCACGAAAGGAACTTCAAATCCGCAGAAGCTGCAGGTTCGAAGGGAGGGAGAGTAAGTTTCTCGAGAACAAAGTTCAAGTCCCAAGGGGGAGCAGGAGTACGGATGGGGGGGCCTCAGATGGAGAACCCCTCTGAGAAAGGTCTTAGAGACTTCCAACTGAGCAAAAGCTTTGTCCGCGAAGGGAACATGACAGGCCGAGATGGCCACCATCTGTATCTTCAGAGAAGAATGACTGAGACCCAGATCAAACAGATGACGTAGATACTCCAGCAGAAACCCCGCTGAACAGGAGAAGGGTTCCACGTTCTTGGAAGCGGCCCAAGTAGTGAATCTTTTCCACTTCATGACGTAAGTGGATCTGATGGAGGGTTTTCTGGCCTCCACCAAAATCTCAGCCACTTTGGGAGACACTCCAAAACAGGATTGAGCCAAGTCTGCAGGAGCCATGCATGGAGTTGAAGGGATCTGAGACCTGGATGGACCAGGGTTCCCTGATCCTGGGTCAGTAAACCTCAAGATAGAGGAAGAGGAGGATCCTCTGAGTATTGTTGTAGAAGAGAGAACCAAACTTGCCTGGGCCAGAAAGGAGCGATCAGAATCATTCGTTCTCCTTCTGAAGCTAGTTTCTGCAAGACTTGTGGGATAAGTGGAATTGGGGGAAAAGCCAGTCTAGAGACAGAGCGTCGTTCCAAAAAGCGCCTTGCTCTGGAACAAGCAAGCAGAAGACGGGAAGTTTTGAGTTTTGAGGGAATGCGAACAGGTCGACCTGTGGTGTTTCCCAAAGTCAAAAAATACTGTCTACGACCCCTTGGTCCAGTTCCCACTCGTGAGTCAGAGCAGAGGAGCGACTTAGCTTGTCTGCCAGGGTGTAGTCGACTCCCGGAACGTGAATTGCCGTGAGGTGAAGGTCATGTTGTGTTGCCCAATCCCAAACCCTCACTGCCTCCCTGCAAGGAGGGTAGGACTGAGTCCCTCCCTGTTTGTTGATGTACCACACCGCACACATACTGTCCGTCTGGATGGCTAGGTGGCCAGGAAGGATGTATTGGTGAAGGGCTTGGAGAGCGTACAACACTGCCCGAAGCTCGAGCACACTGGTGTGGAGAGCTTATTCTAGCTTGGACCAGGAGCCCTGCATCCGATGAGGGCCTAGATGGGCTCCCCAACCTTCGCCCGAGGCATCTGTGGTTAGAGTCTGGGAGGGGGGGAGGACGAAAGAAAGGAACTCCCCGAAATAAGTTCTCTCGAACCATCCACCATTGCAAGTCTCGAAGCATCGGCGAGGAGACTAGAACTGGGTGATCTAGGTTGTCCAGAAGCTGATCCCATTGGGAGCGTAGATTCCACTGAGAAATTCTCATGTGGAGTCGAGCGAGAGTTACCGTTGGGATAGCAGCCGCCATGAGCCCGAGAAGCCGAAGGACGGACCTCGTAGAGACCGTCCTGTGGTTGGACAGCAGACTTGAGTCTGGAGGGTGGACGCCCTGTCCGGAGGCAGGAAGGCCCTGCCTGTGGTTGTGTCAAGGATCGCCCCAATAAACTGTAGTCTCCTGGATGGGACCAGATGAGACTTGGAATGGTTGATGGTAATACCCAGGCAGGCAAAAATCTGCTGGGTAAGGGAGAGGCAACGCAGGAGTTCCTCCCTTGACGAGGCCGCCAGGAGCCAATCGTCCAGGTACGGGAAAACCTGCACTCCCTGGTACGCAGGTGGGCCGCCGCCACTGCCAGGCGCATTTGGTAAACACTCGGGGGGCCGAGGATAGACCAAAAGGGAGTGCCTTGATCTGGTAGTGGTCCCCCTGGAATGCAAACCAAAGGTATTTGCGATGAGGGGGCGAATGGGAATGTGCAGATAAGCATCCTGCATATCCAGAGCACACAGCCATTGACCTGGCCAGAGGAAGGGCAGAAGGCTCTGCAAAGAGAGCATCCTGAACCTTTTGTATTCTATGAAAAGATTCAGGGAACTGAGATCCAAAATTGGTCTGAGATCTCCTGTCTTCTCTGGGACCAGGAAGAAATGGGAATAGTAACCCGTCCCTTGCAGATGGAGGGGGTACAGGTTCTATTGCTTGTTTCAGCAGGAGAGCTGAAATTTCCTCCTGGACCGAGAGAAGATGTTCCCTTGAATACGACAACTTCAGAGGGGGGCGGTGAGGTGGTTTCTGAAGAAATTCTATTGAGTGTCCCTCTGCTATGAGCTGGAGCACCCAAGAATCTGTGGTTATCCTCTCTCATCCCGGAAGGTGGAGGGAAAACCTCCCTCCCACCGGTTCCTCCGGGGATTCCAGAGGCAGTGGGAGAGGGAAGGAGTCAGGTGGTGTGGGGCAGTGCCGCAGCTGAAGCACCCGCTGCTTTTTTGGGCGGAGGGGGCTTAGCAGTGTGGGGCCTGGCGTTTGTGGCCGCCTTCCCTGGGGTTTCGCCTTTGGCCGATTCCGTCTGCGAAAGGGAAGGCGCTGCTGCTGATGGGGACGGTACATGGAATCAACTGACTTCAGTGCCGTCCCCTTCTCTTGCAAATTGGTGATGTCCTTGACATCACCCCCGAAAAGCACCGACCCCCGGAAGGGTGCTTCTTGAATAGCAGATTGCACCTCCGGGACCAACCCTGACACACAGAGCCAAGTATGACACCGTAGGCCTACAGCAAAAGCTGAGCTCCGACCAGCAGTATCCACTGCATCGTATGTCACACGAAGCATGTGTCGACTGGCCGAATGAACAGAGCGGACAAGATCAGCCAACTCCTGCTTGACTTGAGAGTCAGGCAGGGAGTCCAATTTGGCCTCCACCTGAGTCACAATGGCCTTCTGGTAGTCCCCCATATGGCCGACATAGTTCAGGGCCCTGATCTCCAGCGTGGAGAAAGCATAAATCTTTCTCCCATACTGGTCCAGAAGGTGTGATTCCTTATCAGGTGGTGACGAGCTAAGGTGTTTGGGCTTTGACAACTGGCTGTGAGCGGCGCTAACTACGACCGAATCAGCACGAGGGTGAGAATCCAGAAAATCAACACCCTCTGGAGCCCGATATAGCTTATTCGACTTCCTAGGAAGTGGGGCTAAAGCTGACGGCTGTTTCCATTTAGTGGTAACGAGGTTGGCGTGAGGCTCTATCCAGGGTGGCACTAAGGTAGGAGCTGTCACGGGCAGATCCATATGCTCTGTGAGTTTCAGACACTGAGGATCTGGTTCCAGGGAGTGCCACTGATGAACCTCCTGGATTTTCCTAAGCAACTCCGTGAAAGAAGGAGACTTCGGAGAAGTCCTTGGCCTGGGCTTCAACGGAGAGCGTGGCTCGTCGTCTCTCTCGGAGCAACCGTCGGAAGAATCCAAGGAGTCCGAGGGTGAAGAGGAGGATGAAGAGGAAAAAGACTCCCTGTCCCGACCCAGGGGAAGAACGGACCCCTTAGGAAGACCCCGGGAGAGCGTGTCCTGCCCTTCTCTGGATCCAGATGGAAGAACCCTGGAATCTGGAGGTGGTGAGGGAGTGTGCCACCTCGGACATATGGGAACCTGGGATGGCACTGTCAGCGGAAGGCGGCTCTCGACCTCTTTGGTGAGCTGAGCCTTGGCCTCAGCCCACCAGGAGGCCAGAGTCTCCTGCAGGTCCACCGGCGGCCGCGAGGGCGGTGGAGGAGGAAGAGGTGGGGGATAAGGATACGGGTTATAACCGTATGTAGCGTATCCAAAACCCAGCTGCGGATAGCCTGGCGTTAGGTATTGAGGCGTCGGGTACTGTGGCGCTGGATACTGCGGTCCCGGGTACGCTGGCGTCGGATAAGATGGGGGGGTACCCAGGAGCCATGGGGGGGGGGCTGCCGGGGCAGACAGCCCGGCCGGTGGCCTCATGGATGGGTCCACATTGGAGGGCCCAAAGGGCCCGACAAGAGCGGGATGTCTCCCGGATTCGGAAGTACCGGCGTCAGAGGCCCCGGCGTCGGAGGTACCGATGTCGTAGGGGCCGGCGTCCGGGGAGCCGACGTCAGATCCGACGCACCAACCGGAGGACGGTCTGACGGAGGAGGAAGGTCCCCAGTGTCACCCGGGGATGGAGGGGAGAAATCCCCGGGGTCGGGCTGGGGAGACTCTGGATCCCCACACGGCAGCAAAAGGCTGTGGAGAACCGGGTACGACGGACGTGGGAGGGTCCGTCGTCGGTTCCTTCACCAGCTGGACGTCGGAGGAGCCGACGTGTGGCTTGAGGGCGAGCTCCCGTTGGGCACCGGAGGAGCCGGCGTCCGGCTTATGGGAGACACCACCGGTGGCAGGTCGAGTAGAGGGATCGGCCTGGTCTGGTGGAGTGTGGCCGCGTGCCGCCCCGAATGGTCGGCTGACTTACCGTCCCTCTCCGGGCGGATGTCGGAGGAGCCGACGCCCAACTTACCGGAGTCGCCCGCATTGGTAGGCCGCAACCCTGTGGCCGAACCAGGGGCGGAGGCCTCCAATTGCCCAGAGGTGCCCGCCAGGCCCGAGCCAGACGGGCGGGCCGACGCCCCCTCAGAAACCTCCCAGGCGGCCGTCGAGGAGCGGTCCCCCGGAGGGGACGTTACCTGTGTCCCAGCGACTCCCGAGGGAGACGCGGTAGAGGAGCCCTTGTCCCGGTGCCTCTCCTTATCCTTCTTCTTCCAATGGCCTTCGGGGGAAGTGGACACCTGCCTCAGTTTTTTGAGCTCCTTTTCTACTGAACTCATTTTCTTCTTCAGAATATGGGCTTCCAGGGATTGCTGCCACCTTTTCCGGGTAGCCACGCTGAAGCTGAGGCAGTGCTGGCACTTCTCGACCGGGTGATCGGGGCCTAGGCAGAACAGGCACAGGGAATGGCCGTCCTTGTGCGGTAGCTGGGCGCCGCATGAATCGCACTTATTTTTGTGCTCGGAGGGTGTAGGGGACGACATACACCGACGATGGTACCTGACGTTAGTCGAAAATTATTTCGTAAAAACCGACTTAAGATAGGGCTGACTTAAACATGAACTTACCGTGAAGCTGCATGAGCTAACGGGCGGAAAGAATTGAAGGCGGGCGCCAGGGACCGCCTTTATACCGACATCTCCTGACGCCGGTCACCTGACGTGGGGGCGGTCTCTCGCCAGGGACTGCTAGCTAGAAATTTTTCCGTAGGGTCCTGCCGCCTGCCGGCGTCAGTCCTATATGTAATTACCTACTGCAAGAGCCTCTCGAAGTAAGATCTGATCTTTGTCCACCACCTCCTGGTCTGGGACCAGAGGAAGGGGGTCTGGCAAGGAGTCAATCAGAGGTGAAGCCAGCTGCAGAGACTAGTCCCTCACTTCTGGGGCGCTGCGCCGCCACTCCATCACCGGAGTGGCTGGCAAGGGAGCCTGGGTTCTACGTTTTCCCTGGGTATGGGGAGCTGTTTCAGGCCTACTGTACTGTTTACAAAAGGGAGGCCACCCTCTACCCTTTGGTTGGGTGTGTAGAGGGAATGGACAGATTTGATGGCCCTGCCTGAGGCTTGCAGATCATTTATGAGGTCCTGGACATCAGGGCCAAACAGCTTAGTGCCTCTGACAGGGGCATGAAGCACTTTTTGCTGCACATCAGCTGCAAATCCCGAAACTCTGAGCCAGGAGTGCCTATGCAGGCATATGCCTGTGGGAGTTGCTCTGGCAATGGTGTTAGCCATGTCATACAGTGTTCTGCGGAGATGTCTGCTAACATCCTCAGCCACCTGGAAACAATGAAGCAGCTCCTGCTTCTGTGTGCCTTCTGGAAGGGCCTGGGCCGCAGCCTTGCTCTTCTTCCAATTGGCATTTTGGTATTTAACCATGTGTGACAGATAGTTTGCAATCCTCAAGTCCAAGGTGGAAGAGGCATAAACCCTTTTTCACCATAGGTCAAATCCTACAAGATTCCTTGTCTGGGGGAAGGGGACTAAGTTGTTTGGGCACCTTAGATCTGTCATGAGCTGCTTTAAAGACTACCGAGTCAGTTTCTGCCTGGGCAGCATAACAGGGGAGACCCTGAGGGGCATGATAAAGTTTGTCAGCCTTGCATGGCATAGCTGGCACCATGTCTGGTCTGTGTCAGGTTGCCGTGGCTGCATTCTTCAATGCTGGGAGCATTGGAGGAATGATCTTTGGGGGAGATTCTGAAATCTTCAGAAGTCCACCAGATCTTTTCTGGTGGTATCCTCCTCATCAGTGTGGAAGCCCATGACTGAGAACAGCTGTTTTATCACATTAAAAAATATGGGGTCCTCAGGAGGAGATCTGGGAGTATGCTTCACAGAGTGCTCACTAACAGAGGAGGCTATAGACCTGTCAGAGAGCAGGACCTCTTCCTCCTCATCTTCACGAAGAATGTGGTCTGGGAACTGCTCCTCGATGTTGACCTCCTCAGACTCTGGTTTCAGGTGCACAGTCAGCGTCCCACGGGGAGCTTTCCGGGGCCAACAAATTGGCGTTGATGGCATCAGCGAAGGGGGCCTGTTTAAGGCACCCAGTTGCTGCACAAGCACACTGGTGAACTTGAGCACGACTTCACTGAGGTCGACAGAGGGGGGTTCACCAGCACAGGTGTTGACGACTCACCTGCTGTGTCCTGAGCATCAGACGAACCTGTAGCTCTGGTGGGAGAAGGGGCAGGCCTCGACGGGAAAGCTGTCAACGATGGAGAAGCTGACGACCCGGAGGTCAACAGTCAGGTGCCCTATGACTCAGGCAGAGGTGCTGCTAGTATGGGTCTGGAGCACTAGGCAGCAGATCTCTTAGTTGGAGGGCCTGCAATCAACAAAGATCCCCCCAGAAGAAGGAGAGGCCGATGGGAAGCAATATCTACGCCAGATGGAGCAGTCGTGATCTCTGTTTTTTTTATGTCTTTTCCCAAAGGACTTGTCTCAGGCCTGGGAGCTCGAAGAACTGGCCGGCGACTGGGGAGTCGGGCCTCAGGAGGTCCCCTGCCTGGAGCTGGCTACCTGTTGTTCCATAAAGAATTTCTTAAGAGCCTTTTGCGTTGCTGAAGGGTTCTTTGATTAAACTTCTGGCAGAGTTCGCAGTCAGAAATTTCGTGGTCAGTCCCAAGACAGCAGACACAAATAGAGTGTTCGTCTGTAGAGGCAATCTTCTTTCCGCAGTGACAGCGACAGAAGAGAAAGGTAGAAGGATTAACTCTCGACATACACAAAAAGAAGAAATCTCTTGAAAAAGAGATTTGTTTTTACAAGGTAAGTGAAAAAAGGTGTGAATACTGCGATGGAGCTTCCGCGGAGACCAATGCAAGTGAGTCGACGGTGGGAAAGAACTGAGGAGGGAGCAGGGATGCCCACGCCTTATATAGGGTTGGTGAAGTTGACAGATGTCAACGGCATGGGCAGCCCCAGTTGTACTGCTGAAAATCTTCCATGTGGATTCCCCTTCACCGATGGCGAAGGTTCCTATGGTGTTGCCTGATGACTGAGATATCCTCAAAGAAGATCTTGCTGGGCTAGGACAGAACCTCTGCCAGTGTTACAAGAGCATACAGGGGACCTCGGTCAAGGGCACGGCCTGACTAACTTGACCACCTGGGAACACCTACTGCAGAGGGGTGGTCAAGGTGGTTCCCTTGGGGGAAACCCCCAGGTGTGGAGAACTGAGCCGTAGAGGTCCCAAAAGGCGGCCCCAATCCCCACCTATGACAGGCCCAGGCGGTTCCAGGTAGGCCAGAGGATATGAGTCAGCACTGCGACTCCTGCCAGGGTGACCAACCCTGGGCATGGAGTGAGGTGACGACCGGGACCTACCAGCCTCCACTTCACCAGAATGGGCTCTGCTCCTTGGGCTAGGTCTAAGGACAGAACCAGCATCAAGAACCTAGCGGAGGAGTAGCCGGCACCACAAGCAGACCCCCTCCTGGCACCAGAGTCAGCACCAGGGTAGTTTATGCCACAACACAGAAGAGGGGCGGTGCTGAGGCCGATTCCAGGCTGGGAAGCAGCCAGAGGGTACGCTGAAGAAATCTAAGGCCTAGGACTAGGCCCAGAAAGGCGTTTTTCATCATTAGATCCCAGACGCCAGTCGGGATCACCCTGGTCTCCATCCCCTGGTCACCTGACCACTCAGGGGACGAGATCCAGAAGATTTCCACTAGGCCACTGACTCCAGAAACCTTTCCTCTGTTAGTGCCACAAGCAGCATCAAGGAGGTGACTCAGCCATGCTAGTGGTGCCACTCCGCTCACTGGCACCAACCTCAGCCTCAGTGCCAGAAGCCAAAGCTTCGTCGGGCTGCGGTCCCAAGGAGCCCACTGATGTAGGCCTGGCGTATAGTTCCGACCTCAACACAGGGTGCATCCGGACCACAGAGGGGGTGCTGGACTAGGAAGGGTGCGCAACCCGGTCCCTTGGAGGGAGCCAGCTGTCCCACAGACTTCTCCCCCAGGCTCTCCGTCTCGGCAAGACAAGGACCAAAAGACCTGGTCTCCCTCAGTACATATACTACTGGGGAGGGGCTTAAGGGAAGAGCCCAGGGACCTCACATTGCAGTCCCTTGCGCGACACCTGCCTCCGAAAGTGGGGGGCGACTGACCCCACTTCACTGCGTGGATTTCTAGGGTGCGGAATCCCACTGAGGAGCAGGCATCACAGTGGTCCATATCATGTTGCACTTCAAGGCAGGCCCAGCAGCGGTCATGTCGGTCTCGGATGGACATGTTTCTCCCACAGGGGCATTAAATGCATGGGGGAGAATCCATCTTCTTATCCGTCTTCTTCTTAGGCCTCTGAGACGTGGACATAACTGACCAAGGAAAATAAGAAAAAACAGCAAAACTAGAAAAATGTCGGAAAGTGTCGAGAGGAGGGTTGCATCATCGAGCAAGAGGCGACAAATAGAACTATGCAGTGAGATATTGCCAACGCTCACACAGAGTGCTACCTCGACTGCGGAAAGAACAGAACTGAGGCGAGCAGGGGGTCAGTGTCGCTCACTTGCCAGTCTGTGAGCACCACATCATGTGTCCACCTCGTGGGAGGTGCAGTCCCTGATGCTGGTGTCCTAGCTCTAAAATTTTAAATCTGTATGCTCCTGCGGGGTCCTAGCGCCTCCAGCACAGACCCACCAGTAATAAATGGTGAAGACTGATTCTTGGAAGATCAAATGGTGAAGGCATAGTAGGACGAAGTATGTGTCTGTCAGTGCTACAACCCATTCCCAGAGTTGATCCTGGAGGATGCTAAAAAGCATCACACTGCCAGGGGGGGTTGGGGGTGGGCGTGAGAAAGGATAGGGGGGCCAAGCAGTGGTCTACAGGCAGTAGCAGTGAGACAGGAATCAGGACAAGGAGAGAGGTTAGTGGTCCCACCAGGAAGGAGAGGGAGGATTCTCAATCACACTGAGGATCTAAATATTACTGAAATTCTGCATAGAGTCTTTCATACAAATTGTAGCCCAAAATGCTTTGCAGAAATTACACAGGATGGAGGATTCCTGCCTTTAAAAACAAACTAGAGTTTTTATGCAGTCACTCTTCTTGTAAGTGCTGATATTGTTAATGATGACACGGTTTTTATCCTGCATTAATGTAGTATTGTGGTGGTCTATGTACTGTGTTTCTTGTACGTAATCTGTCACTGGTGAAAATGGGTATAACTGCTCACCTGCTTTCCAGAATAAAACAAATAAATGAAAATAGAGCAGAACAAAAATACAGGACTGAAGTTAGAGCAGACATCTGTAGCTAGTGCAGAAAATTAGCATTTATATATTGCTTTTCATACACACTGTATCCCAAAGCATTTTACAAGCAATGAGACTGTTACTGAGATGACTGTAAACACGCAGTGGCAGCCATTTTGAACATCAACAACCACGCAATACCCTAGACAACTGCCTAAGCTGGTGTTATGGGAAGAGGGAATGTTGACTAGAACACTGGGGAAACCCCCTATTCTTTGCGAAAAGGGCCATGGGTTCTTTTACTTCCACCTCAACATACACTAGGGCAACACCAGATATGGCACCAGAGGTGGGCAGAAAGGACCTTGATTTAACATCTCATCTGAAGGACAGCACACGTTAATAGTACAGCATTCCTCTAGTACTGCACTTGAGTGCCAGCATTTTATGGCACTAGTCCAAGTCCTGTTATGTGACTAAAAACTCACCTTTTGACCCACAGGGTGTTGTACGATCAACTGAGCCATGCTGACACCTAACAAAATGCTGCAGTGTAGTTTCTTAGTTTCATTAGCAGATCAGAACATATTACACTGGTGATATGTGAGCTGCACAGTTTGCCATTAAAACATTTTCACTTCTACACCAACCGTCGGTGCTGCGGTAATGATACCACTCGTAACGTCGGCAACCCGGGTTTGGTAGTCAGCCCAAGTCATCAGTGCCGACCAGGGGAAGGAGGATCGTGCATGCCAGAGGACGTTCTCCTACTCCAGGGTGGTGTCCAGCAAGCTCAGCCGCAACCTAGGTGACAACTGGAAGTGGTGCAAGCGGAATGGCCAAAGGGTGGGAAGACGCTCCCAGCAGAAGACATCAGCATACTCTGCATGCAACATCATGCTGCCTGCTCCATGGAGTGTTCCGGGGGGTGGGGGGAGAGAAAAAGAAAACCCCACCAGCTGTGGGAGAATAAAGGAGATGGCCCTCTGCAGACCCCACACAGCATACTGGGCTCAGGGTATGTTCGACCTAGTGAAGCCTCTGAAGAAAAGCTGTGAATTTGCGCCAAGGCCAGAGTGAAGTCCAAGAGACAGTGTGTGGTTGGGTTTAAGGGGCCATTGACAGACAGAGGGCCAGTCAGTGTGCGGGAATGGAAAAAATTGACTAGAAGGGTCTTTTCTTGATCTTTAAATCCCTAATGGACTGGGTCCAGCTAGCCTTCACTAGCTTCTGATCCCCACTGCTCTGGTGGAGCCCTTCGTTGCAGGGATTTGTGGCTACTGAGTCTTCCACCCTGTATTAAAATCAGCACAGGGCAGGGCATTTTCTGCAGCAGCCCAGATTCTCTGGAACTCCCATCCTCCACCATGTCTGATTAATCAATTCATGAGAGTCACTTCAGGTTAGAGGCCAAAAACTGGCTTTTCAGTCTGGTCTACCCTGGTCCTATAACTTAATCAGTATAATATTCTCATCTTTAATATGTGTAATTTTCTCATCTTTAATATGTGACTGCTATGGTTTCATTTTTTTTTATGTTAATGTATTTATTGGTAGGCATACTGCACAGAGGTTTCAGATACTGAAAGGTCTTGGTGCTATCAGGTACCCATTTAAAGCAACTAATTAAAGGTACAGGTACACCAATATATCTCATTACTAAATCTTGTAATCAGAAATCCAGGAAAAGAACAGCTACTTACTTATCGTAACATTACGTCTCTGAGAGAATCTCCTCCATTAGGCCACACCTTTCAAACTTGGCAATCAGGCAACAGGACCACACAGAAATGTTTGCTAGCCAGGGGCTGCCCACGATGATATCATATGTTTGCATCTATATAAATGTGGACAGCCCCATCATTCCTCAGTTCCCTGCCGGAGATTAGACTCAGAGAACCTCCAGCCATGGGAAACCAGGAGATAAGACCAGCAACAGGCATATCGTGACAGGCAAGGAGCTAGGTATGTGATGCATTGATTAGATTCAGGCACAGTATCTGATGTAACCATTACTAAAAAAGAAGGGTGACAGAGGGAGGAACGGCATGGCCTAATAGAGGAGATTCTTACAGAGGTCTGTTACGGTAAGTACATAACTGTTCTATCTTCTTCAAGGATATTGCCTCCATTAGGCCAAACGTTTGGAATGATTTCCAAGCAGTCCCAAATAAAAACTGGGAGACTGTTACAGTTTGATATATACTCAGGATGCAGGCCTTGCAGTACAGAAAGTCTGAATCCAGCACATCTATGAGAGATGAGGTCCAGAATCTGATGTTTAATGAAGGTGTGGACAGTGATCCATGTGGCTGCAGTACAAATGCCAGCAGCAACACTTCTGAAACATGAATGAGAATTGGCCATTCCCCTGGTGGAAAGTGACCATGAATCACACCAGGAAGTTCCTTACTGTACTTCCTTTAACAAAACGTAATGCAATGTGACAGCCATTTGGACAGATGCTGTTTAGACACAGAAGTGCCCTCTTTCCCCAGGGTGAACAAAACAAAAAAACTGAGAGGACCTTCTGCCATCCTTGGTGCAATTAACATATTATCCAAGTATACCATGTACATCTAAAGTGTGGAGTAGTGCCTCGCCCTGAATGGCATGCCCATGGTAGTGTGACAGGGTTGAATAAGGCCCTGTCCCATTTGTTATGCAGAGAGAGTTAAACACATGGATCTGTTCTGTCCTCTCCTTTTCTGTCTCTTCTCTGTCTGGTTGCACAACCAAATGTTCTCATGAAACCTAACTGATCACACTGACAGTCTCGTAATTCTCTGCCTCTCACTATCTCTCTGCTTTCACTTGCTGTTTCTGCCTTTTCTTCCCTTTGCATACCTGCGGTTATAAAAATATATGTGAATCTTTATGTGAAACTGGGATCTTTGTTTGAAAATGTATATACTAGTTACACTGTTGAAATGATTGCAAAAAGCTATTTGGAACTCAAGGGGTTAAACTTGCCATGCAGTACAAACTGTTGCAGAGCTGTCAGCAGGAGGCCAGCTTGGGACATTGTTCTATTTGTTGCACCTCCAAGGAAACTGACAAAAACATTTTGAGAAAAACATGATGGCCCAGATATTCAAACTGCGCCAGTCTGAAGTGCAAGCCCCTGCGCTGCTCAAAATAGTTGCGCAAGGGTGTGGCCGGGGTGATATTCAAAGGAGTTGCGCTGTTGAGCAACTCTTTGAATATCACCCAGCTCCAACATGCGCGAGGCGCAGTGGAACTTGCGCTACCGCAGTTGCCAGAGTTGAGCATTAAACTTGGCGGCGCAAGTACCATTGCGCCATGCGCAAATTTCCGATATTCAAAGGTGACATGCAAATGGGGCCATAATTTATGCAAGCGCAGGGGCCATTTGCATCTATTTATGGCCCTATTTGCATGCCATTTCATGTAGGTGCCGATCCCCGAGGACTTGCTCCTGGCCACCCTGCCAGGCAGCAGCCGTCGGGGACCGACGGACAATGCAGCCCGATCCCGGGCATCACAGTTACATGACACCCCCAACACATCTCCACAGCCCGATCGCGGGCAGAACACGTGCATTCACCCCCACACAGCTCCCACAGCCGATCGCGGGCAGAACCTGTATGAACCCCCAGTGCCCGATCGCGGGCAGAATGTAACCCTCCCCCAACCCGAATAACTCCCTGGTGGTCCAGTGGACCGTAAAGCCCGATCGCGGGCAGAATGTCACAGCACAACCCCCAAACATCTCCCTGGTGTCTAGTGTCCCCCCACCCACCCACAAGCCCTCCACCCGCTCCCGCGCGGCGGCGACAGCATCCACCGCCTGCCGCCCGCCACCTGTCACTTTCGGTAGGGCTGCCGCCCCTTGTGCAGAGTTGCAGCCAATGGGCGTAGCCTATGTCAGAGACATGACAGTCCAGATTTGTGAATGATCATTCACAAATCTGGACTGTCATACGGTATGGGCTGCCACCCATTGGCTGTAGCTCTGCACCAATGGGCGGCAGCCCCACCGGACAGTCGGGGGTAGGGCGGGCGGGCAGGCGGTGGATGCTGCTCACCGCGCGCGGGGAGCGGGGTGGAGGGGCTTCGTGGTGGGTGGGGGGACACTAGACACCAGGGAGATGTTTGGGGGTTGTGTTGGGACATTCTGCCCGCGATCGGGCTTTACGTCCACTGACCACCAGGCAGTTATCGTGGCACGGGGGTTACAGGTTCTGCCCGCGATCGGGCACTGGGGGTCATACAGGTTCTGCCCGCGATCGGGCTGTGGGTGATGTGTGGGGGGCATATGCATGTTCTCTGCCCGCGATCGGGCTGTGGGAGATGTGTGGGGGGACATGTATACGTTCCTGCCCGCGATCGGGCTGGTGGGGGCACAGGGACCGAGTTGGGGCCAGCCAGGGTGGCAGCTGCTGTGTTGCGCCTCGCAATGCAGCAGCTCACCTGTGGGTGGCCCTCAACATAAGCCTTTTTTTTTTGGCTCAAGCTTGTGCGGGCGCAGGTTGGGGGTTGCGCATGCACAACTCTGCGCAACCCGACTGAATATCGGGTTGCGCAGGTTATGCATGGATCCTCCCCCTCCTGTTGAGCATGCATTCATTTGCATTGCTCTCTTGCGCAACCTGTTGCCAGTGGCCTAACTGCCTCCTGCTGAATATCGCAGAATGGCGCATTTTGGACTTGCGCATGGCGCAACCCTGTTGCGCATGGCGTAACCCTTTTGAATATCTGGGCCGATGTCTCTTAACGAGTTCCCAGGCAAAGACTTATAAAAAGAGGAGCAATGCTTTTGCTAGGGAGAGAGTGAAAAGACAGAGACTGAGAGTTGGAACTGAAAAGAAACCCTCAGATGGACTTTTTTTTCTTTGTTTGTACTGCCTTTGTAAATACTTATACTGAGCAATATTTTTTTATTTGACTATTATTGATAATAATAAAATGTTACTTGGGAATTTTACAACTGCTCCTGGTTCTCTTATGTTTCCTGACCCGTGCCTCGACGACGGGTAGTGAAAAAGAAAGTGAACTGTTTGATTCAGTGTAAATTCAGATATTACTTTCGGTAGAAACTTAGGATTTGTAAGTAAAATCAAATAAGAAGGCTCACAAACTAGAGCCTGAATCTTTGAAATCCTTCGCGCAGAAGTGATTTCAACTAAAAATAACATCTTCCATAATAGGAAACATAAGCCACAACTCACAGCCAAAAGGAGCCAAAGTCAGTTTCTCAAGCACAAAATGCAAGTCCCAAGGCAGGGCAAGATTGTGAATAAAGGTTTCACATGCAGAAGACCTCTCAGAAAAGTACAGGATCCCTCTAACTGGGCAACCGTACAACCATCAATTGGGGCATGGAAAGCTGATATAGTGGCCAAATACACCTTAAGTAAGGAACAGAAACAGAATTTAACAGTAGATAAGGATTGCTTGGCCCACGCAGTCTGCCCATTTCCCTACCTAATGGATAAGCTGCAGATCCTAGTTAACCAACAGCCTACTTCTTCCTACCCCCACCCCTAGAATTGCCTTATGACTGTCCCATGCATTCTTGAATTCCACCACTGTTTTTGACTCCACAACCTCCTCCGGAAGGCTGTTCCATGTAACCGCAACCCTCTCTGTGAAAAAGTACTTCCTTACATTACCTCTGAGCCGCCCCCCATCTTCAAATTGTGCCCCCTTGTTCTTGCACACCTCTTTTTCTGAAAGATGTTACCCTCTTGGACTTTGTTGATTCCCTTGAGGTACTTGAAGGTTTCTATCATGTCCTCCCCTCTCTCCTTTCCTCGAGGCTATACATATTAAGTTCCTTAAGTCTCTCTTCATATGCCTTCCGGTGCAGACCCTGCGCCATTTTAGTTGCCCTCCTCTGGACTGCCTCCATCCTGTTTATGTCTTTGCGGAGACTGGGTCTCCAGAACTGCATGCAGTACTCCAGATGGGGTCTCACCAGCTGTCTGTACAGAGGGGTAACAACTTCCTGTTTTCTACTGGTGAGGCCTCTCCCTATGCATCCCAGTATCCCCCCAGCCCTCCTTACTGCCTTCTTACATATTCTTGCCCACCTTTAGGTAATCTGATATGATTACCCCCAGGTCCCTTTCCATTTTTGTTGTTAGCATCTCACCCCCCCATTGTATACTCTTCCCCTGGGTTTTTGTTTCCCAGGTGCATTACCTTGCACTTCTTAGCACTGAATCTAAGCTGCCATACATTCGACCATTCCTCCAACCTTGCCAAGTCCCTTCTCATCTTTTCCACCCCACCTTGTGTATCAACTCTCCTGCAGATCTTTGTGTCATCTGCAAAGAGACATACTTTTCCTTTCAGTCCCCCTGCAATGTCGCTTATAAAGACATTGAAGAGGACCAGTCCTAGTATTGAACCCTGCGGTACCCCACTAGTAACTCCCCTTTCTTCAGAGTTGACTCCGTTTACTATTACCCTCTGTGTCCTGTTCTCCAGCCAATTCTTTACCCAGGCTACCATCTTGGGACCCAATCCCAGGCTGGATAACTTGTATATTAATCTTTTGTGTGGGACTGTGTCAAATGCCTTGCTAAAGTTTAGGTAGGCCATGTCCACAGCCCCTCCTTGATCTACTACTCTGGTCACCCATTCAAAGAAATCTATTAGATTCGCCTGACATGACCTTCCTGCTGTGAATCCATGCTGCCTTGGGTCCTGTGCCCCTCTGGCCTCTAGATACTCGACAATTCTTTCCTTCAGAAGTGATTCCATCATTTTGCCTATCACTGAGGTTAAACTAACAGGTCTGTAGTTTCCTGATTCTGCCCTGCTTCCACTTTCGTGAAGTGGAATCACATCTACCCTCCTCCAGTCCTCAGGTACCACCCCATCCTCCCATGATTTGTTAAAGAGGGTAATCAGTGGTGTCACTAGTTCTACCCTTAGTTCTTTTAGAATTCTGGGATGAATCCCATCAGGCCCCACTGCTTTGTCCACCTTCAGTTTTAAGAGTTCTTTCAGAACCCTTTCTTCTGTAAATGGGCTGGTATCAACTCCTGTATCCAGAGTGTTTCTGTTGTTTGGTTTAGGTACCTCCCCCTCTTCATTTGTGAATACTGAGCAAAAATATTTGTTTAGTATCTCTGCGTTTCACAGTCACCCTCTGCCCACCTCCCTTCCCTTTATTAAGCCTCAATATCCCTCCCTTGGTCTTACTTCGCTCCCTGACATACCTATAAAAGGTTTTATCCCCCTTCTTAACTGAGTCGGCTATCTTCTCCTCGGCTTGGACCTTTGCTGTTCTGACTGCCTTACCAGCTTCCTTTTGCTTTAACTGAAACAATTATCTGCCCTGCTCCTTCTGCAATTCCTTGTACTTCCTGAATGCTTTCTTTTTCTCTTGAACCTTCCCTGCCACCTCCTTTGAGGACCATAGTGGTTTCTTACATCCTTTTGTTTTGTTTATTTGCTTCACACAAAGGCTCGTTACCTCTGTGATGGCAGTTTTTATTATTCCCCATTGTTCTTCCACTCCTCCTTCCTGCCCATTTGCTAGTGCATTCCTTAGGCACTCACCCATTTTGGCAAAGTCAGCCTTCCTACAGTCCAGTACTTTTGCCTTTGTATGGCTTGACTCTACTGCTAAGTTCATCGTGAACCATACTGTTCGATGGTCGCTAGTTCCCAGATGGCTACCCACTTCTACATCTGTGATCCTCTCTCCATCTCTATTTGAGAGTACCAGGTCTAAGATTGCTCCCTCTCAAGTGGGTTCCAATTCTAGTTGTCTAAGGCATGCCCCTGTATAGCATCTAGAATAACCCCATTTTTAGAAGTGGCTCCTGCAACTGCACTCCAGTTAACATCTGGCATAGTCAGATCCCCCATCAGCAATATCTCCCCTTTTTCTGCCATTCTAAGTATACTTTGCCGTTCAAGTTGTGGATGGAGAGTCTCATCCTCATTGCTTCATTGTGGCCTCGCCAGATACGGTTTCCACTTCTGCAGCAGATGGCAGTGGACCCTCCTGTCCCCCTACGTCTGTGTCACAGAATACAGCAAATATTCCAACACAACATTTACAAGACATGTAAATGGGTCCAAATTTGTAGAAGTAGGCCGCAAAGTGAACCGCTTCCATTTCAAGGAATAAAAATGTCTAGTAGAAGTCTTTCTAACCAAAATCCATATATCAGCAACCCCTAAACATGCAATGGCCATGTCTTCGGGAGCCATGCATGCAGATGTAGGGATTTCAGGTCCGGATGGACCAGAGATCTTTTGTCCTATAACAACAGGCCCCGACACAGAGGTAGGGGGACAGGAGGGTCCACTGCCATCTGCTGCAGAAGTGGAGACCGTATCTGGCAAGGCCACAATGAAGCAATAACGATAAGACTCTCCAGCCACAACTTGAATGGCACCCTCTGTATTAGTGGAACTGGGAAATGCATACAGGAATTTTCTTTTCTAAGAGAGGGACAATGCATCTCACCAGAAAACTCCAGATCCTGGAGCGAGAGAGCAAAAATGCGGTAGTAATGCAATGTGTAGGGATGCAAAAAGGTCAAACTCTGGACGACCTTCTCTTGCGATGAGGTCATCTACCATGGAGGTTAGCAGTTCTCATTTGTGAATCTTGGACAGTAACCTGCTTAATCTGTCTGCTGAGATGTTTTGGGGAGCTGGAAGATGCACAGCTGACAACTGTAGGCTGTGGGACAGAGCCCAGTACCATACTCTCATTGCTTCCCTGCATTTAACATTGGAATGAGTACCCCCTCTTGATGTAATACATCACACTGGCATTATCTGTCTGTAATAATGGAGGACCGGGGCATAAATTTATTTATTTATTTCGGTAACTGGGAAAGGCATGCTAAGCCAAGGCTTATTTCCAGGTACGACTCAGGGGGAAGGGGGAAAGGGACTAAAGACATGAAGAGCAATTACAAACAGCCAAGCTGCATATGCAAAATACATTAGTATTCGAAGCAAGGTAAAATAAGTGGGGAGCCCCCACTTGACCTAGCAACAGCATGGTAGCTAGCTATGAAAAAAGATCAGTACAAGGGTTCTTTACATAGTTGCAGTAAACAAAGCATTCATGAGTGCACAAGCTTATGTACCTCAGAGAATAGAGAGCAGACTGGGGACCAAAAGCACAGGTGGCCCAATTAGAGGATTAATAGGTGGGAAAGATGGGACAGGAGAGGCTGGGAAAGGAAAGCCAGGAGATTACACAGAAACATAGAAGTTGACTGCAGGAGGAGACCACTAGGTCCATCTAGTCTGCCCACTTGTTTTAGACCTACTTTGACACTCTAGTTGCCCTTTGTAGTCAGGGCTCCCTTGTGTCTATCCCATACATTCTTGAATCCCACCTCCCCCCCCCCAAAGTGTTGACCCCTACAACCTCTTCAAGAGATTCAAGTTTTAAGAGTCCTTTCAAAACCCTTTCTTCTGTGAATGGACTGGTATCAACCACCTATTCAGAGTTTCTCTCTTTGTTTGGTTTAGGTACCTCCCTCCCCTTCCTGTGAATACTGAGCAGAAATATTCATTCAGTAGCCCTGCTTTTTCACTGTCACCCTCTGCCCATATTCCCTTCCCTTTACTAAGTATCTGTATACCTCCCTTGGTCTTTCTTCGCTCCCTAATGTACCTATAAAAGGTTATATCCCCCTTCTTAACAGAGTTGGCTATCTTTTCCTCAGACTGTGCCTTTGCTATTCTGACTGCCTTCCCTGACTCCTTCTGCTTTAACTGAAAAAGTTCTCTGTCCTGCTCCTTCTGTGTTTACTTATATTTCCTGAATGCTATCCTTTTCTCCTTAACCGTCCATGCCACCTCTTTTGAGAACCATAGTGTTTTTTCCTTCGTTTGGTTTTGTTGATTTGCTTCACACAAAGGCTTGTTGCCTCTGCAATGGCTGTTTTGATTATTCCCCATTGTTTCTCCACCCCTCCTTCTTGCCCATTTGCTAGTGCTTTTCTAAGGCACTCTCTCATTTTCCCAAAGTCAGCCTTCCTAAAGTCCAATACTCTTCTTTTTGTATGGTTTGACTCTATGGCTGTGTTTACTGTGAATCACACTGTCTGGTGGTCACTTGTTCCCAGATGGCTATCCACTTCTAAATCTAACATCCTTTCTCCTTCCCCATTTGAGAGTACCAGGTTTAAGACTGCTTCCTCCAGAGTGGGTTCCAACACTAACTGTCTGAGGCATGCCCCCTGTAGGGCATCAAGAATTACCCTGCTCTTGGATGTGCCTGCCGCAAAGGTACTCCAGTTAACATCGGGCATATTCAGGTCCCCCATCAACAATATCTCCCCTTTTTCTGCCATTTTAAGGATGCCTTAACATAAGAAACATAGACTTTGACGGCAGATATTGGCCCATCTAGTCTGCCCATTTCCCTACCTACAGGATAGGCCGCAGATCCTAGTTAACCAACAGCCTATTTCTTCCTACCCCCACAAGAATTGCCTTATGTCTGTCCCATGCATTCTTGAATTCTCCCACAGTTTTAGACCCCACAACCTCCTCAGGAAGGCTGTGCCATGCATACACTACCCTCTCTGTGAAGTAATACTTCCTCACATTGCCCCTGAACCACCGCCCCATCTTTAAATTGTGTCCCCTTGTTCTTGCACGTCTCTTTTTCTGAAAGATGCTACCCTCTTGGACTTTGTTGATTCCACTGAGGTACTTAAAAGTTTCTATCATGTCCCCCCTCTCCCTTCTTTCCTCAAGGGTATACATATTAAGCTCCTTTAGTCTCTCCTCATACGGCTTCTCTTGCAGATCCTGCACCATGTTAGTTGCCCTCCTCTGGACTGCCTCTATCCTGTCTATGTCCTTGTGAAGATGGGATCTCCAGAACTGGACACAATACTCCAGATGGGGTCTCATCAACTGTCTGCACAGAGGAATAACAACTTCCAGTTTTCTGCTGCTGATGCCTCTCCCTAAGCATCCCAGTATACCCCCAGCCCTCCCTACTGCCTTCTCACATTGCTTGCTAACCTTAAGGTCATCTGATATGATTACCCCCAGGTCCCTTTCCTTTTTTGTTGTTGTTACTACCTCTCCCCCACATTGTGTATTCTTCCCCTGGGTTCTTGTTTCCCAGGTGCATTATTTTGCACTTCTTTGCATTGAATCCTAGCTGCCATACTTCTGACCATTCCTCCAACCTTGCCAAGTCCCTTCTCATCCTTTCCGCCTCCTTGTGTATCAACCCTGTTACAGATCTCTGTGTCATCTGCAAAGAGAGCATACTTTCCTTCCAGTCCCTCTGCAATGTCACTTATGAGACATTAAAAGGACTGGACCCATACTGAACCCTGCGGTGCCCCACTAGTAACCCCTCTTTCTTCAGAGTGGACTCCATTTGCAATTACCTTCTGTGTCCTGTTGTCCAGCCAATGTTTTACGCAGGCTACCACCCTGGGACCCACTCCCAGGCTGGTTACTTTGACTATTAATCTTTTATGTGGGACTGTGTCAAATGCCTTGCTAAAGTCTAGGTAGGCCTTGCCCATAGCCCCTCTCTGGTCTACTACTTTGGTCACCCAGTTGAAGAAATCTATTAGATTCCTCTGACATGACCTTCCCGGCGTGAACCCATGCTACCTTGGGTCCTGTGCCCCACTGGCCTCTAGGTACTCAACTATTCTTTCCTTCAGAGTGACTCCATCACTTTCCCTACCAGAGGTCAGACTGACAGGTCTATAGTTTCCTGCCTCTGTCTTGGTCCCACTTTGTGAAGGGGAATCACATCCACTTCCTCCAGTCCTCGGTACCACACCATCCTCCCATGATTTATTAAAAGAGTAGCCAGTGGTTTCACTAGTTCCCCCTTAATTATTTTAGAATTCTGGGTGAATTCCATCAGGCCCCATTGCTTTTGTTCACCTTCAGTTTTAGGAGTTCTTGCAAAACCCTTTCTTCTATGAAAGGACTAGGATCGACCCCCTATCAAGAGTGCTTCTGTTAATTGGATTAGGCACTTCCCCTCCTCTTTGTGAATACTGAGCAGAAATATTCGTTCAATATCCCTGCTTTTTCACTGTCCCCCTCTGCCCACCCACCGTTCATTCTATTCAGCCTCACTATCCCTCCCTTTATCTTTCTACGCTCGCTGATGTACCTATAAAAGGTTTTATCCCCCTTCTTAACCGAGTAGGCTAATTTTTCCTCAGTTTGGGCCTTTGCTATTCTGACTTCCCTCCCTGCTTCCTTCTGCCTTAACTGGTACAGCTGTCTGTCCTGCTCCTTCTGTGTTTCCTTATACTTCCGGAATGCTATCTTTTCTTCCTGACTTTCACAGCCACCTCTTTTGAGAACCATAGTGGCTTTTTCTTTCGGTTTGATTTGTTTATTTGCTTCACACAAAGGCTTGTTGCCTCTGTGATGGCAGTTTTGATGATTCCCCATTGTTGCTCCACACCTCCTTCTAGCCTGTTTGCTAGTGCTTTTCTGAGGCACTCTCCCATTTTGCCAAAGACAGCCGTCCTAAAGTCCAGTACCCTC
Source organism: Neoceratodus forsteri (assembly GCA_016271365.2). Taxonomy (NCBI): domain Eukaryota; kingdom Metazoa; phylum Chordata; order Ceratodontiformes; family Ceratodontidae; genus Neoceratodus; species Neoceratodus forsteri. The sequence continues at coordinate 384,047,369 of CM028134.1, read as the reverse complement.
ACTTTCGTATGGCTTGACTCTGTAGCCGAGTTTAACGTGAACCACACTGTTTTATGGTCACTTGTTCCCAGTTGGCAACCTACTTCTAGATCTGAGATCCTCTCACTGCCCCCGTTTGAGAATATGAGGTCTAAGATTGCTCCCTCACGAGTGGGTTCCATAACTAGCTGAGGCCTGCCACCTGTAGGGCATCAAGAATGGCCCTGCACTTAGATGTGGCTGCAGAAAATGTGCTCCAGTTAACATCTGGCATATTCAGGTCTCCCATCAACAGTATCTCCCCTTTCTCTGCCATTCTAAGAATGCCTTCTATCATATCCTTGTCCATTCCCTCCCCCGACATGGGGGTCTGTACACAACCCCTGTGCGGATTGTGGTGCCCTTTCCAGTCTCCAAGGTGACCCACAGTGCCTCCTCTCCTTCCTGTTTACTCTTCTGTTCAGTTGCTTTTATCCCTTCCTTTACAGTAGAGAGCTACTCCTCCCCCTCTTCTCCCCTGCCTGTCTCTCCTGTAGGTTATGTACCCTGGTATGTTAACATCCCAGTCACGGTTCTCTGTGTAGCATGTTTCTGTGACTGCTCACGATGTCAGGCATCCCTCTTCCATCAAGGCCACCAGCTCAGGAAGCTTGTTGCCCAGACTATGGGCATTTGTACCACACCTCCATTTCCTGATGGCCTTACTCCTTTGTGCCCCATCCCTGTCCTTCTTGCCTTTGTCACTTTCTCCATTTACCCCTGCCCTTCTCCCTATCGACACCTCTATGTTGGTGTTTACCACACTTACTACCGTGATTTTTTGGGGGGCTAGGATTTCCCTGCTCCTTTCCAGTGCCTCCCCCCCTTGGCTACTTTAAATGCTTGCCAATGAAGCATTTAAACCTATCACCTAAGATCCTGGTTCCCCTCCTGAACAGACGCAGCCCATCATGCCAGTATAGGCTTGCATCATTCCACGTGGACCCCCTGTCCCCAATGAAGCCAAATCCCTGAGGTCCACACCAGTTTTTCAACCACTGATTGAATCCCATGGTGCGGAACACCCTAGCCTCTCCTACACCATAGATGGGCAGCACCTCCGCGGAAGGTTACCGCATGCATTTGTCTAAGGCCCCTCCCCAATTCCACAAACTCTTCCTGCACTTTAATCCCTTTCTAGCCAGGTCATTTGTCCCTAGGTGGACAATGACATCCAACTCCCTCCTCTGTGCAGCTGTTCTGGCAATCCTGAGGATTTTCTCCCTGTCCCTCCAAGCCATGGCGCCAGGCAGGCACCTTACCTCCCTCTCCAATTCCTCCCCCAGTTCTACCTTCCTAACAATGGAGTCCCCCACCAGGAGTTGTTTCCTTCCCCTGCAGGGTCCCCCGTCACCCTCCTGTGGGTCTCCTTTGTGGAGGTTCCCAGCATCCTCCTTGGTCTCCACTGCGGGTGCCTCCATAGAGGAACCACACTTTGCCAGAATGGCATAAGAATTGTGGAGAGGTACAACTTGAGGGATGTGCCTCTGTTCCACCACCCTCACCCTCCCTGAGCCCACTGTGGTCCAGCCGCTCCTCTTTCTTGGCAACCTCTGAGGCAACGGCAGTGGCACTGGTGGTCCCTGGATGGAAAAGGAGGTCCCACAAATCCTGGCCAACTCAGCCTGGAGATGAGCAACCTCCTCCCTCAGCCCAGAGAGGTGCCTGCAGATGGGACAACACCACACCCTCCAGAACATCTCCCGGAAGACTGCTGCTCCACAGCCACTGCACTGCACCACTCCCATCATGTCTTATTTCGGGCCCCTTAACTGTTTGCAATCCTTACTCTTTCCTCTGTTTTTTTTTTTCTCTCTCTCCTTACTTTCTGCCTGTGTGCCCTTTAAGCTCCTGATTGTCCTGTTCTGAGACAAGAATATCCTATATTTCTCAGTAGACCCCTTACTTGCTCAGAGCAGACCTCCAGCAGCTAGAGGGCGGAGGCTACTCTTGCCCTTCTAGGATGATGGGTCTTTGGAGGCTCTGTGATCACGCACTTCCTGCTCCCAAACAGGAAGTTCCTGTTGTTAGTCAAATTCTGTGCCTATAAAAGTAGAACTAGCTTTGGGAAGGAGGGCAATATAGTCCCAGTAGAGAAGTCCAGTCACACAGCAGTCCTTTCTCCTGGTGTCTTCTGCCAAGCTACTAGCAAAATCTTTCTAAGGCAGTCTTTAAATGTAGCTTCCTTCTAGCTAAGCCACTCCCCTACTTACTAGATCTTTCTACAAGTAATTTAAACCTCACAGCTATCAAGTCCTTTCAATCACCTGAGATTTACACCTAGATAACTGTTCAGATAACCATTCAGTTCAGTTAACTCAGACAAACACACACTTTTTTTTGTTTTGTTTGTTAGTTTTTTTTAACCCTAAATTAAAGTTCCAAGTACAAGAGTTCTACTTCTTTAGTCCCAGTAGAGAAGTCAAGTCACACAGCAGTCCTTTCTCCGGGTGTCTTCTGCCAAGCTAGAAACATATACTTTGATGGCAGATAAGGACTGCTTGGCCCACCTAGTCTGTCCATTTCCCTACCTACAGGATAGGCCGCAGAGCCTAGTTGACCAACAGCCTATTTCTTCCTACCACCCACAAGAACTGCCATATGTCTATCCCATGCATTCTTGAATTCTCCCACAGTTTTAGACCCCACAACCTCCTCAAGGCTGTTCCATGCATCCACTACCCCCTCTGTGAAAAAATGCTTCCTCACATTGCCCCTGAACTGCCCTCCTCTATAAATTGTGTCCCCTTGTTCTTGCACGTCTCTTTTTCTGAAAGATGCTACCCTCTTGGACTTTGTTGATTCCACTGAGGTACTTAAAAGTTTCTATCATGTCCCCCCCCCCTCCTTTCCTCAAGGGTATACATATTAAGCTCCTTAAGTCTCTCCTCGTACGGCTTCTCTTGCAGACCCTGCACATTTTAGTTGCCCTCCTCTGGACTGCCTCTATTCTGTCTATGTCCTTGCAGAGATGGAGTCTCCAGAGCTGGACTAGTACTCAGATGGGGTCTCACCAACTGTCTGTACAGAGGGATAATAACTTCCTTGTTTTCTGCTGGTGATGCCTCTCCCATGCATCCCAGTATACCCCTAAGCCCTCCCTACTGCCTCTCACATTGCTTGTTAACCTTAAGGTCATCTGATATGATTACCCCAGGTCCCTTTCCTTTTTGTTGTTATCTCCCCATTGTGTAATCTTCCCTGGGTTCTTGTTTCCCAGGTGCATTATTTTGCACTTCTTTGCATTAAATCCAAGCTGCCATACTTGGACCATTCCTCCAACCTTGCCAAGTCCCTCTCATCCTTTCCACGCCTCTTGTGTTGTCAACCCTGTTGCAGATCTTTGTGTCATCTGCAAGAGGCATACTTTTCCTTCCAGTCCCTCCGCAATGTCACTTATAAAGACATTAAAAGGACTGGACCAGTACTGAACCTCGCGGTACCCCACTAGTAACCCCTCTTTCTTCACAGTGGACTCCATTTACAATTACCTTCTGTGTTCTGTTGTCCAGCCAATGTTTTACTCAGGCTACCACCCTGGGACCCACTCCCAGGCTGGTTAATTTGACTATTAATCTTTTGTGTGGGACTGTGTCAAATGCCTTGCTAAAGTCTAGGTAGGCCATGTCCACAGCCCCCTCCCTGGTCTACTACTTTGGTCACCCAGTCAAAGAAACCTATTAGATTCTTTTTTAGATCATTCAGTATTGAAATGAAATCAAAGGCTTCCTGACCCAATCCATCCCAAATGCACAGAATATCATAGATGTACTGACCCCAAAACTTACTGGGGAGGGCTAGGACCCTGGAGGAACAGTAGGGCCCAGGACTAAATCGGGAACCCGGGCAGACTGGATGGACCTTTGGTCTTTTTCTGCTGTCACTGTCTATGCTATTACAAGGATTACTGATGTGGTTATAAATGACCAACCACTTCATCCAATCCCACCCCGAATTAATCCAATTGTACTACTAAGATTCTCTTTGCAGTATGTATTTTGCAGATTGAACAATTTTTCTATTCACTTTTACAGCAGGGGTATTTGTTAAAGAACTAATGGAACCGAACAGACATACAAGAAAATTATACAAATTTTAAGTAGTAGTCAATTGTAACTTTTCATTTCTGACGAATTTTTCTTTTTCCTTTTGCTCATTATAAAGTTTTCTATGTAGCCCCCTCCGGTGGTGCTGAGGGTTGAGGCGCTGTTCGCCACACCTCGTGCTACACTGGCGGTTCGGGAACAGACCCAGGCCACCAGGAGTCGGCAGGGGAGAGGGAGGATGGAGTGTCCCGTGACTGCTCTCCTCTTTCTGGGGTAGGTGAAGGGTTTCGTGTCACTCTGCAGTGGCACCTGATGGAAGTCGGGCACACTACAGCAACAACGTGTAGCAGAGTGCTGGAGCTCAGCGGACGTCTGCACGTTAGTGCTCCAACGTCACTGCACAATCCAGCTCCAGGGGGGCGAAAATCAGGCAGAAAAATGGCGGGGCGGTCGTGGCGGCTGATGGCTGTGCACTGCGCCCCCCCAGGTGTTGGGCAGCCTGCATGGAAGAGAAGGTATCGCAGACTAGACCCGGGTCCGAGGGTGCGGTTGCTGGCGGCCGGACGACTGACATGCTCGCTCTGCAGAAGAGAAGAGAATATTGTGATAAAAAAAAAAAAAGACTGCTTTCTATGCGATAATATTTTGCTGGATGTGTGGAACAGCTCTCAGCCTGGCAGCTGACATATTTCTTTTCCCCCCACTTTTTCATCAGCATTGTGATCTCACAGTGATATCACAGGCGACTGACCTGGCAGCTACTGAGTGGCTGTTCCTAAGCAGGAGTGATGCAACAGTCAGTGAAGTCACAATGCTGATGATGTAGTGTTGGGGGTTAATAGAGATAGCTATGTAAGCTGCCAGGCAAAGTGCTGTTCCGCACATCACACCTACTAACATCAGGTAAACAACCTTCTAATTAACCAAAGGGAAAAGAAGAAGTACTTCAGCTATAAATGGTAATGGCAGACTGCTTCTAAAACCTAATATTTTTTTAAGCAGTTCACTAGCTCTTTAACATAGATAAGAAAAAGAGTGCGGAGAATGTTGGAACAGAAGGGAGACCAGGTCATTGGGAAAAGCAAGGGGAAGTCCATGCAGAATACTGAAAACTGGGATGGCAGTCTTACACTGGATTCTTAAGGAGCTGGTGAGCCTATGAGGCCCTCAAGGATGGTGCTGCTCCAATCTCACTTTGTGCTGCTAGCGACAAGACAGCTGTATTTTGGGCTATGTGGAGTCAAGACAGTTGGGACTTGGGGAAACTATAAAAGGAAAAGCTGCAATAGTCTAGGTGAGACATTAAAAAAAGCGAGGACTAAGATTTCAGATGAGATGGGGTGAAAGCAGTGGTGGGCTTGGCAGTATTATTATTACAGTGGTAAAAGGCAGTCATACATTTTACTTATATGGAGACTGTACCACCTCTCACCGTTGTTTCTCTTTGTGCGTTCTAAGGGCGAGAGAACCACAAACTGAAGGTCAGCAGTTCTGGCACCCAATGTACACAAGAGGTGGCACTGCTACAGCCATAAGAAATCCTCTGGTCTTCATATCAATATTTTGTAAATTATTAGAAAAAAAGTTTAAAAACAGCTTTTAGTTATGAGAACACACAAAAAATAAACCGGCATGCTCGTTTCAGCAGTGATACATTCCACTTTTTAAAATTTTGCGAGTGAGGTTTTTCCAGTAGTTAAGAGAGATTCTCATGTGCAGTAACATCCTTAGTACTGCTGGCTGAATCAGCACTGCTGATTAATAACAGACACTGGAGATGTGGGAGAAGGAAATTTCAGTGTAAGGAAGGACACCAGGGTTATGAGGAGAGGAAGCAAAAGTCAGAGTTAAAGAGAGAGAGAGAAATGCGAGCAATAATACACAACAGGGTGTGTATCACGTAAGTAATAATAGCCGACAGGGTGGGCATTATTGGGAAATACCAGACCGCACGGGGTGTAATGAGGCCCGACGCCACCAGCGGAGGGCCTTATAGCTCATGGAAGGTCCGGTATTTCCCAATAATGCCCATCCTGGAGGGTATTACTGCACTTAGAAAATGGCCCATCAGTAATATTTTTTTTATATAATAGAAAAAAACATTTTAAAATAGTTTCATCAATGTTTAAAAAAGCATGAAACTATATCTTCTGTAAAGCAGTCCCTTGTACTGTGGCATGTGTGTCACTAGAGGGTGATCTTGCCCATGACAGTTTTCTTATACGAGGTACATAGCTGCCCCCATTGGTTTATGGGACTTGTAGTCCTGTATGTTAAGTATTGATGGAATTCGAGGCTATGTGGAGCCCGGTACTACTGGTTTGGAGAGCGGGCAAGGAATTGCCATCGCCGTTTGGAGAGCAGGCGAGGAATTGGCCGTACAAGTGGTTTTAGTTGGTGAGGAATCTGCCACTGGGAGTCGTGACCACAAGAAGATGGACGCGTTTAAAAAAATGCAGAGGAAGAGAATGCCTAGTAACGTCAATATGCAGGACGAGATAAGGAATACCATGCATGTTGTGAGGCAAAAGTGGGGTGAGGAACGGAGGATGCACTTTTTTCAATTTTGCTCCTACATGCATAGAGGCTTTGCCAGCTTGCTTCAATACTGTGTTGGCTGGCTTTGGAGGGGGCGGGAACCATAATTCTCTGTCTTGCTCTGCAAAGGTGTGTGCTTGATTGAAAAGTTTGATTTGACATTTTAAATATATTTTTATTTATTTTTGATGACTTGCCTATTTGTGGCAGGGTTGGGCACTTCTGGCGGGGGGGTTCTTCAGTTGGTCAGCCGGTAACAGAGAAAAAAATGGCGGCTCGCTGGTTGTGAATTTTGTGGCACAAGGATACCAGCTTGTAACTGGCGTATGAAGTTGGCGCTTGTTTTTAGAGGGCATCTATTGAAAAATAGATGCCCACTCACAAATGTTCTCAGTCAATCAGGTTCTGAGATTTATCTTTGCCATTTTCTAATGGGAGATATAGGCACTACTCCAGTGTGTGCCACGGTAGATGGCCACAGGTCACGTACTCCACAACACGCATGCATGCATGCACACACACACACTACCCACACAAAGCCTATATTTCCCAATGAGCTCTGCACCTTGGAGTGTGTTACTGCACTTGTGTAGTTACGCTTGTTGCAAATTGAGACAACTCATTCTGCTTGTGTCTGTTTCTACCTCATGTTGTTGCCCCGCCACACCTGGAAACTAGCACCAACTCCTTGCATTTTTCCCGGTCAATAATTTTCAAATAAATAAATAGAAAACATTTAAAAACTGCAGCACTATGTGTACTTCAATGCATATAGGCACAGCAGGTGACTTGGCCTGTCCAATCAGGGAACAGTATCTGCATTGGCAATCTTGATCGACTTTATAAACAATAACAACTATGGGAATCCCTCTTACCCAAAAGAAGCACTTCTGCCCAGGCGAACCAAGAAGTTTGCCTAGTGGAGAAATGCAGAGGACAAGAAAAGGGCAGCCACTGAAAGTCAAAAGATATATACAGATGCAGGAAAACGGTAATGCTAAAAGGTAGAGGTCAAGACGATCAAGAGGAAGACAGCAGAACAAAAAGGGCAGAGGGCCAAGAATCAGGTATACCACAGAGAAGGGCTCTTGGAGCACAAACGTCACCACCACAGAAAAAGAAGAAATGGTTTCAAAGACAGGAGCCATGGACACGCATTTATGTATGCATGTACTGTATATGTGTGTGTACGTGTGTGTGTGTGTGTGCGCGCGCGCAAGCACCCACATGTGTGTTTGTATTTATTTTAAAAGTTTCACCCAGAAAGACATACTGAGCTGCTAAGAGCTCGCTTTCAGATGCGTCCTAGGGGTGAAGGGAAGTGGAGATAGTTCAAGAGGGGGGAATCTGAATAGTAATAACATTACAAAAACATAAGTCCTATACAGCAATGCAGTATATCAGAGCATTATAATCATTAACGTTGTAAGGACAATCAGTGCAACACATACATGTACTAGACAACAGATGAATTTTGATAAGCAGGGGGAAACTACTCACAAGGGTATAGTCTGGGGACGAAGGGAGCAAAATGGCCAGGGCAATACTAGTAGTCTGGGAGGTAGGAAGGTAAGAGGTAGGTGGTCATGAACAACTGCAGGTAGGAGTAGGAAAGTCACGAAGAAGAGAAAGGACAAGTAAAAGGTTTTTTTTTTTTTTATTGTAAAACCCCAAACCCAAAATGTAGCACTGTAGGTTACAAGCTTACCTACAGAATGGTGTGCTCTGTGTGCCTTACAAATGTGTTTTAATCCAATTTCATCAGTGTTAAGGTACTGTCCCAAATGTAAACAAAGCCCAACTTTCTTTTCAAATGCCATGCTCCTGTACAGGCTTATAATGGCCGCAACTTCCTTACGTGATGATGTCAGTGAAGCAAAGCCACTCCAGACAGCTAATACATTCTGCATACAGACTTTAAAAATAAACTGTAGTAATAACATTAGCAAAGCGTTTGTCATCAAAATCCCTTACTGTGCATGTGTGAAAAGGTTGACACACATGCACAGTAAAGGATTTTGATGAGAAACTGTTTGCTAATGTAAGAGTATGACTAAACGTTGGAACCCTATGGAGTAGACCAATTATTGGAAGATCACAGAATTCAGTTCAAAGTGTAGCACAGAACACACGTTCAGTGCTGTTTGTGATCTACGGTAACGGTCTGTAAACCCTGAATATAAAAACAATGGACCACTGTTTCTGCAATGATAAAAGGCCATTCAAAGACACTAGAGGAATGTGATTGAAAACAGGAAGAACTAACCACAGATCTGTCTTGCTGACTGAAGACCATTTATTAACCACAACAGCTATCTGAAGACTCGCTGTGCAGTTTCCTCTTCCCCCTTATGGAACAGTATAATCCAGACACAGAAGTGTCATTCATGAATGGCTAACTGCGTTAAAGAGCAGCTTCCTAGTAGCTGCTCCCCCCAGCATCGCTCATAACTGACCTGGCCAGGAGTTGTTTGCAGAAATCATTCCGTGAAACGGTCCAGTTTTAAAAAGTTATATTCCCCATAAATTTAGTTTTGGACCCCACCAAGAAAAACAAACCAACTTAGCGATACCAAAGCCATGCCCCCACACTGTCCCATGCAGCCCTGTTTTGTGATGTCATAAAATGAAGGCTGTGTGTGCACACTCCATTGAGTTCTATGGGGGCAATAGTTTGACACCACATTATTATACCATTTACAGTTGCAATTTTAATAAATCAAAGCAACCAATCGACTAACAGGGACCCTGTTTGTCCATCGGTCGTTTTGATTTACCGTTAGTTGATCGGTCCCTTTAATTTATTAAAATTGCAACTGTAAATGGTATAATAATGTATAGAAATATCGTCCCCATAGAACTCAAAGGAGCACGCACATGCAAACTTCGTTTTGTGATATCACAATATGGGGCTGCGTAGGGGCGTGACTTTGGTATCAGGAATATGGCCTGTTTTTCCCAGCGAGGTAAAAAAACTAAATTTACGGAGGATATAACTGTTTAAAACTGGAGCATTTCACGTGATAATTTCTGCAAATGACTCCTGGCCAGGTCAGTTATGAACTACATTCGGGGGAGCAGTTATTAATATACTAGGAAGCTGCTCTTTAAGTTCAGCAGAATATTTGATGGTGACATTCCTCCTGTAGGAACTCTGTTAGTGCATAATACAATACTGTGTAATAGACTGACACATGTGACATAAACACTTTGGTATAGTGACTTGAGTACCTGCTTGGGAACCGGGAGCTAGCAGGTTCAAACCCTGTTACAGAAAAATACTCATTGTGTCACCCTGGGCAAGTGCGTAAGTACACCCAGCTGTGGAAATGGGTAGAAGCAGGACCCCACTGGAAATAAGATGCCGCTTGTCAGCTGAGCTCTCCTGGGCAAATAAATCCAAAAGGCAAATATTTTGTTTCCTTTTATGGGGCATTTCAGTGTAGCAGCAGCATAAGCCAGTTTAACATAGGCAGACCAATAGTAAATCTCATTATAAAGTTTTGACTGTGGCTCCCATACCACAGTACAGTTACGCAGGAACTTACCGTAACAGTAGATCTTCGAGAGAGGTTCCTTCAGTAGGTCATTACATATAGGACTGGCGCCACCTGGAGTCGGGCCGCACGGCACAATTTTCTAGCAATCGCTGACGGGAGACCGCCCACCCGACGTCACGTGACCGACATCAGCATGGCCATATATAATGGGCGGGCCCCACACCCGCCCTCCAGTTCTCCTGCCGGAGCCAGGAAGAGGCCTTACAGCAGGAGTACACAGGATTTGGAAGCCCTGTATATGAAATGAAAAAGGGGTAAGGAGAGAGGGAAAAATATGACCTACTTAGCCTCTCTCAGAGATCTACTGTTACGGTAAGTTCCTACGTAACTGTACTATCTTACTTCAAGAGGGTTCCTTCAGTAGGTCATTACATACAGAACTGAGTCCCAAGCAGTCCCTCCAAAGAGAGACCAAGAGAAACAAGGGAGGAGGAGAAAATAAACTCCAGCAAAACTGGGAACAGCAATGGACCCAGCCGAGGACAGAAGGCCCTGCAAGACGGCTAGGCCGAAACTTGCCCTCTGACTAGAAGCAATGTCCAGACTGTAGTATTTAGTAAAGGTATGGACAGAACTCCAAGTGGCTGTGGCGCAAATATCAGCCACAGAGATGTTTCGCAAAAAGGCAGCGGAAGCAGCCATGCCCCTAGTAGAATGACCTTTGATGGGACCCGGCAGAGGTCTGTCGTACTTTGGTAACAATACCGAATACAGTTGCCTAACCAGTTGGAAAGGCGCTGCTTAGAAACAGCCTTGCCCGCAGACCTGGGGGCAAAGAAGAAAAAGAGCTGATCGCAGCTACGGATATCTTTTGTTTGGTGTTTGTAGCACCGAGGGATCTGATGGACGTCCATGGTGTGCAGAAGTGCCTCACTTTTATCCGCAGGGAACGGAAAATAAACTGGAAGCTCCACTGACTAGTTCAGCGTGGTTTCTGACGCCACCTTGGGTAAAAGCTTAGGATTTGTCCTGAGGACCGCCCGGTCCTTGTGGAAAATAAGATAAGGCTCTTTACAAACCAGAGCATGAAGCTCCGAAATCCTTCGATCTGAAGTAATGGCAACTAAAAATAACATCTTCCAGGAAAGGAAGCGTAAATCGCAGCTCATAGCTGGTTCAAATGGGGGGATAGTGAGTTTCTCCAACACAAAGTTCAAATCCCAAGTTGGAGTAGGGCTGCGGATGGAGGGTTTCAGATGGAGGATCCCTTTCAGAAAGGTTTTTGAGACCTCCAGCTGAGCCACAGGTTTACCATCCACCAGCTCGTGGTACACTGAAATTGCCAAAAGGTGGACCTTCAAGGAAGAATATGACAGACCTGAGTCTGACAGATGAAGGAGTTATTCCATGACTTGTGGGGCAGAACAAGAAAAGGGGTTACAATTCTTGGAAGTTGCCCAGATGGAAAAACGTTTCCACTTCATGGCATAAGTGGAACGGGTAGAGGGTTTTCTAGCCTCTAGAAGTACCTGAGCGACTCGAGAGGAGACCCCAAAGCGAGAAATCGCTATGTCTGCAGGAGATATGCATGAAGATGCAGTGTCCTGAACCCCAGATGGACAAGGCGACCTTGATCCTGAGTCAAGAGGTCATGAGTCACTGGAACCAGTGTTTCCCTCATTAGCTGTTGCAGCAGCGGGGACTAAAATTTGCCTCGACCAGAGTGGGTGACGAGGATCATCCTCGCCTTCTCTGCCTGCCTGCTGACACTGTCCGCCAGGACATTTTGAAAACCTGGAACATGCACGGCCACTAGGGCCAGATCGTGCTGGACCGCCTAGTTCCACACCCACATCGCCTCCCTGCACATGGGGTACACGAGTGAGTTCCTCCTTGTTTGCTGAGGTACCAAACTACCGACATGTTGTCCATTTGGACCAGCGTGATCCCTTCGGATGGAGGGCCTGTAAGGCGTACAAGACCGCCCTCATCTCCAGAGCATCAATGTGTAATGATGCTTCCAAGCTGGACCACAGTCCTTGAGCTTGGTGCTCCCCTAGATGTGCTCCCATCCCATGTTCAATGCATCTGTAGTTAGGGATGCTGAGGGAGCCGGGCTCCTGAAGGGAAGACTCAAGGAAAGGTTGCAGGGGTCCCTCCACCACAGCAATTGTTTCTGAACTGCTGCGGACACCAGGACCAGATGGTCTAGGTCATCCAGGAGTTGGTCCCACTGCACCCGCAAGGACCACTGAGTGACTCTCATGTGCAGCCTCACCAGGGGAATGGTAGTGATGGAGGCTGCCATCAGGCCAAGATGGCGGAAGACCTCCCGGGCCGGGATGGTCCTGTATGAAGCCACCAAAGAAGCCTGACGGACCAGGGTCTACATCCTGTCTGGAGGAAGGAAGGCTCTGCATTGGACCGCATCCAAAACCGCCCCAATGAATTGCAGTCTCTGGGATGGGGTCATGGATGACTTGGGAATACTGACAGTTTGACAAAAAGGTCCAGAGTAAAGGACAGAGCCTCCAGTAAAGAGTCCCTGGAAGGGGCTGAGATCAGCCAATCGTCCAGGTAAGGGAAAACCGCAATACCCTGGTGGCGCAAAAAGGCCGCCACCACCGCCAGGCACTTGGTAAACACCTGAGGTGCCAAGGATAGACCAAAGGGGAGGGCCCGAACCTGGAAGAGCTTCCCTTGGAAAAGGAACCACAGGAATCGGTGGTGGCTGGGGAAGATCGGGCTGTGCAGGTAAGCATCCTGCATGTCCAGAGCACACAACCAATGATTCTCCAAAAGGAGTGGAAGAAGACTCTGGAGCATTAGCATCCGGAACTTTTTGTACTCGACAACATATTGAGACTGCTCAAGTCAAGAATGGGTCTCAAGTCTCTCGTCTTTTTGGAACCAGGAAAAAATGGGAGTAAAACCCCCTGCCCCTTGCTGGAGGGGAACACGCTCTATTGCTTCCTTGAGCAAAAGGCTTTGAATTTCTTCCCAAACGAGAAGAGCCTGATCCCTGGAGAGCAGGAAGACCTTTTTGGTGGAGATTCTGGAGGAATTTGCAGAAACTCTATAGTGTGTCCGACAGACACCACTTGCAGGACCCACGCGTCCGAGGTTATCGCCTGCCATTCCTCCGTGTGGCGGGGACATCTCCCTCCCCACCTGCTCCCTCATCATGTGACTGAGGAGGTAGTGGGGATAGGGAGTCAGGAAGTGGCAGGGCATTCAAGGGGAGAGACTCCTGAACGTCTCTGGTTTTTGGAGGTAGGAGTGGCGGTACCCGTGGTCTTGCATTTGCCCTGATATCGAGCCGGGGCCTGCTTCCTCTGTCTCCAGGTCCTTTTCTAAAAGGGCTGCTGCTGCTGTTGAGTGCCCGGTCGGTACATGGACTGCACTGATCTGAGGGCAAGGTCTCTGTCCTGAAGATCAGTAATATCTTTGGTGCCCCCACCAAAAAGCACAGAGCCCCAGAAGGGGGCATCCTGAATTGCAGACAGTACCTCGTTGGCGAGGCCAGAGATGCGAAGCCAGGAATGCAGTCTTAAGGTGACAGCAATCGCTGAGGTGCGAGCTACAGAATCAACGGAGTCTTATGTAGCCCGTAAAGCATGCCTACAGGAGAAGCGAGAGAGGTGAAGATCCTTGGCAAGCTCCTCCTTGAGGCTCGAGGGGTCCATCGACTAGACTCAGGCCTCTAACCTGGCCAAGGTAGCTTTCTGGTGTGAAACCATGTGGGTCACATAGTTCAAGGACCGGAGCGCACGTGTGGCTGAAGCGTAAACCTTCCTGCCGAACTGGTCCATCTGCCTCGACTCTGTCTGGAGGAGAGGTGCTCATGTGCTTGGGTGCAGACAAGTGATCATGAGCAGCTGAGATAATGACAGAGTCCACCTTGGGATGCATCTTGAGAAAGGGAGCTTCCTTCGGCGCCCGGTACACTCTGTCCACCCCTCTTGGGGACAGCCGGGAGAGAATGAGGCATCTGCCAGACCACAGATGGTGAGGTCCGATCCAAGGAGGAATCAGAACCGGGGACAGAGATACTTAAGTCCAGGTGTTTGGCTAGTTTCTGTCTCATGGGGTCCTGATCCTCTGACTCCCAGTCGAAAAACTCTTTTATGGACCTCAACAGATCTGAAAAGGTGGGGTCCTCTGGAGGGGACTTGGGGGAAACCTTGCCCTTGGGACCCTCGGGTTCCTCCAAAACATCCTCCGCGACATGTCAGCATCCTCATCACCATCGTCATCCGCCCCCTCATCTGGGAGACCATGAATGTCCGGAAGAACATTGGTCTGACGTGTCGTCCCCAAGACATGGACCGTGGAAGGAGAGGAGCTCCTCAGGGCCAGAGATCTGGGACAGCGTGGAGTGGGAGCCTACTTTCCAGATCTGGGACCAACTCCAAGCGTGCCCCTTGCCACTAAAACTGGATTAAGGTCTTGAGGTCCGGCGTAGCCGGAGGTGGAGGGGGAGGTGGAGGAGGTTGAGGCGGTGGAGGAGGAGGTGGCATTACTGGTGGTATGGGGGGGGGGAAGGATACCCCTGATAACCTCGGAAGTGGTAGCCCTGGTAGGGACTGTACCCAGGGTAATACTGTCCCAAGGAACTCCAATCAGGAGGAGGACCAGCCGGGCAGTGGTCCCCAGGATACCCTGGTGGGTAATGAGGAACAGTTCGGGGTCTGGAAAAAATCCCCGTTGTCAGGGGGGCTGATGGAGGGGGGACCCACATCGGACCCGTCGTTGTACAAACTGGTGACGGATGTGGTGTTGGGATAGCCAATGAGAGGGATACCGACGTTGGGACCGGCACCACCTGGTCTGGGGCAGACCACTGGGCCCAGGCCAAGGAAGAATCGTCAGAGGTTCTGGTATCTGGTTGGCAGTCGCCAGATCCAATGGTGGGATCGGGACAGTCGCCGGATCTGAAGGGATCCCACCCGATGGGGGAGGAAGGGCCTCCACCGTAAGGCCAGATGGCTAAGGAGGAGCCTCCTTCCCCATACCCTCGTCTGAGGTACCCACCTAAGAAGGGGAGGGTACTGGCGGGGAAGAAGGGGGGGAGAGGGGCAGTCTCCCCCTGGTTCTGCTGGACGTCGGGGGTGGTGCCGTTAGGCCCCGACAGGAGAACCACGCCTTAACGGCTGTCAGAGACAGGCATCTTACTAGATGGAGCTGGGTGTGCGGGCGAAGAGCCCCCGGCAGAGTCCCTGAGGCCTGGGGAGCCGACTTACCTGTGGCCGGGTAGTCCCTGGAGGAGCTGGGGGCCGACTTAGTGGCCGTGGCAGTGCGGCCATCGGAGGAGCTGATGGACAACTGACCCGAGGAAGTTTTATCAGACTTACCATCCGAAGTCTTCTTAGGTGGCGGCTGTAAGGCAGCCTTGCTCGTCGAGAGCCTTGAGGCCTCAGGCCGGGCCTCCCGCTCCAGAGATTTCTCCTTGTGGCGTTTCTTGGAGGGAGAAGATCTGTCTGAAGAGGACTCACGGATCCGGTCCATTTGCTTTTCAAGAGAAGACGGACTTTTAAAAGATGGACCTTCATAGCCTGCTGTCTTTGCTTTTTGGTGGCCTGATTGAATGTTTGGCACTCCAAGCAGGATGAGACAGGGTGGTCTGGGCCCAGACGATCACGCACTTCAGATGACCATCCTTATGAGGTATTTGTGTGCCGCAAGATGAGCACTTCTTCTTATGTGAAGACATAAGCAAAATTTTTGAAAGGAATAGCGAAGGAAAAAATCTGACGCAAGAACTAACATGACGATCGCTTCTGGAAGTCTGTTATGCGACTGACACGAGGTGATGGCGGGAAAGAACTGGAAGGCGGGCATCGGGACCGCCCATTTTATATACGGCCAGGCTGATGTCGGTCACGTGATGTCGGGTGGGCGGTCCCCCATCAGGGATTGCTAGAAAAGTGTGCCGTGTGGCCCGACGCCAGGTGGCGCCAGTCCTATATGTAATGACCTATTGAAGGAACCCCTCTTGAAGTAAGATCTATGATTTCTGTAAATGAACTGGATGGCAACCACTTAATTTTCATGGCACCAGTGACTTTTCTTTAAGTTTCTGCTCTATTCTTTTGTCAGTCAATAAGACTCCCAAAGTGTTATGTTTTCACCAAGTGCCGATGGGAGCTGCACACTGCGCTACCATACAGGAGATTTGGGTTGGCACTGCAGACACGACTCCAACACCTGGGCAAGTGGAGTTTGGGAGTGCTTCGACTACAGGAGGGCTACACTGCCCACCATTCGATCACCTCCAGTACTGGGACTGGGAGTAGCATAGGATGTCATGGGTACCCTCATATTCCTGCCCTCTGTTGTCCATGCAGCAATGGCCTGCTAACCCCTCCCCCCCAACCAAAAAAAAGAGAATGTATGCTATGAAGGATTGATCCTCACCAACAGAAAATGCAGAATTTTTCTTTTATTAGCATACTGTAAATTTTCTCAGAGAGTTGCATTCACATTTTAGGCATCTGCACTGAGTGGAACAGAGTGGAAGAGTGGAAAAGAATACCACTGAACATCACAGAAAGTAAGAACATCTTCGGGTAGAGGTAGAAGGTCCAACACAAACTATGGCGCAGGAGAAAGAGTGCTAATAGATACCAGGGAATTCTTGGAACAAAGTGGGTGTGAAAGGGGATATACTTGCAAGAGGTAGCCTCATCTCTGCTTCATCTGTTGGGTATTAACATTTTCAGTGGCATCACAAAGCACCCATTTTTTGCTATCCATGACTGTGACTCAGTGTCAGGCTCCAACTTATTTTATTTAGTTTTTGTTTACCGGGTAAGTGCACTAGATAAGAATGTTGCCTATTTTCAGGCACGACCCGGGAGAGTTACAAACAATGAAGCACTGTAAGACAGGAAATACAATGGGCATATCACAACAGGAATTAAGCAAAATCTGTACTACAAAGCAGTGTTTACAATTCAACAATGACAGTTAAAATGGCAAGAAGAACAGAAAAATACATTAATTAAGTGCACTAGACAAGAATGCAAACTATTTCTTCCTGAACACCTCAATATTAAAATCTAGGACAGGTCTTACTTATTTATTTATTTATTAGAATTTTGGATAAATACCTTTGAACCAATGGCTCTTTTACAAAGGTTCCACATCAGTATACAAAGAAGAGAAGTACAGTTTGTGTGAGATTAGCAGGCAAGCAGTTTGAATACAAAATTCAGTACAGCAGTGCTCCACATTGCGTGAAAATATAGAGCGGTGGTAAGGGGAGGAGCCACAGGGGGCGGGGTCACCAGGGGCGGAGCTACCAGTGGGCAGAGTCCGTCGGTATGCAATAAATGCATAAGAAACAAGACATAAGAGTAATATGATGATCTGGAGGCATCTGTAGTATGCAGTAGCAAAAGAAAAGTGTGATAAAACAGTGGTGAACCTCTGCATTCTAGTTGCAGGCCAGGCAACAGTTTGTGAGAGTCTTGACATTTTGGTGAGGCCATACTACAACTCTTTACTAGTGCCTGCAAGGCCAAGATCTAATCTTCGGTTTCGCAGTCCTGCCCAATGAGCTGCAGCTTCCAAATAAGGGAAACTGTCAACATCAGGGCCCTCAATTGAGATAAGCAGAAGTGCATTTAGCACACTGGCACTTAATCTATTTCGTTCCTGCGTTTTTATTCGATTCAGTGCAGAAAACCCCCTCTCACAATCTGTAGTTGACATGGGTATTATCATTGCCAGTTCTGCCAAAGTAGATATGTTTGGATACAGGTCTACATACTTAGTAGTTAAGAGCATGCAGCACATCAGAAATAGTCTTAAAGGCCATCTTTTCCATGAACATGAGACTATGCAGAGAAGCCCATTCCAGTGCAGAAGCATCTACATCCACAATAGTAGCATACTGACCAAGAATATTCTCAAAGGCTATCACTACTGTACCCTTCCAACTCTTCAATATCAACTTCCTGTATCATGCTGGGGTCAAAGACACTGAACACATCCAAAAGTTCTGTGCTTGGAAACCTTTGCTCAATTTGAGCAATTAGGGCCCTAATAAACTTGTCATGCACAGAGGTTCTGAAATGATTTAACTGTGGTTCGCTAAATGGCAAGTTCAGGCCATTATCATTCAGGAGTACTAGTTCAGGCGAAACGGAGGAGAAGTACTGACCAGGTACCAGTAGGCGTGCCCTAAGAATCTCTAAAGTGGAATGTAAATGTCTCTTTATAGCAGTAAAATTCAGAGCTGATGTTTGAAAGCATTTAGATAAGATGCTAAGGTGTGGAAGTATGTCACACATCATGCATAAAATAGAGAAAAAACTCCCAGTTTTCCACCATTTTTACTAGGCCCACAGCTTGGGGATCATGCCTTTCAGAGGCCTCTCTATGCAAAGACGTTAACAACGGATGTGAAAATCTTCCTTAGTGTGTCACATGCTGCATCATGGGACAACCACCTAACTGCTTTTGCCTGTTTAGGCTTTAAAACAGGGTTTTCCATTGCCTGCTGAATTTCTTTCAGGGCAGCCATGCGAACAGCAGAGTTTTCATAATATCTGTATAAGTGATCTAGTGTTTGATTAAACTTTTTAATGGCGTCACTTCATTTGCTGCCGCTTTACAGCCAAGGCCTCACGGTGAGCCATACAGTGATTTTCAACAACAATTGGGCTGACTTCTTTTCAGCTTTTTAGCCACCTGCTTTGCCTGCCCAGCATAACGGCTGCTCCATCACTGCCTAACCCTGCAAGGTGATCAACCTAATTTGATTGTTATCAGAGAACTCCAGCATTTTTTTTACAATTGTGGCTGCCTTTCCATCAATTAGTTCATCAAGTCCCAGGAAAGAAACTCTGGGTTTCCCTTCTTTGCAGTACATACCATACAAAATGAGCTGCTTCATAACAGCAATATCAGTTTTCGTCCACCAAATATGAAAAAAATTTGGCAGCCTTCAAATCTGTAAGAACTGATCTCCTGACCACCTCACCCAGACAGAGAACCATTTCTCTGACAGTTCGATCAGAACGATATTTAACAGCATCAGCAATATGTATACTGTCTAGGTATTTGCATCCCAATGATTTGGCGAGATCCAGCAGTGAGCTATATTTCGTTGTGTGAGGCAGCTAATTTTTTATTAGCCAGTACATGCAACGAAGGGATGCCACAAAAGCTTCTTGTTCCAGGGTCAGGGCCTGCTGCATTGCCTGCTCTATTCCACCTTTTGAAGCTGAAATTCTGCAGTTAGCTTCCAGTTCAGAAGCAACAACGTGAACTGAACTGTTCTGATGCCTTTTTATAGCATCTTCTCTGAATGTCTTACACCCACTGAGTACCCAAACTGTTCCTGATTTGGGCATCTGTTTATGTTTTATGCAAAATGCACAAAACATGCCATCATTTTCTTTGTACTCTAACCAGCAGTATTTGTTAAGCCAGCCAGTATAAAAGCCTGTTGCTCTATGCTTAGAGGTTTTTTTTGTCTGTATTACAGGAGTAGGTGCAGGGAGTCTCTTGGACATCGACGGCGATATCAACTGGACCAACTGGCATTGTCCCAGTCATCGACTCACAACTGTCATCTTGATCAGGATGTTTCCATTTCTGAGTTAATTTGAAACCAAAGCTAGTTAGTTTCTGCATTGTGTACAATAAAGCTTTTTCTCCCCCTAAGTGTTGTCGTGTGTTTTGTCAATACAGAACGAGAGTTTGGTAATGCTGGTTGAGCCCCAAATGTTAATCTCGCACTGCTCCCTGAATCAGGGTTTAGAACAGGTGACCACTGACGAAGCAAGACTGCACAACTTGACTGGTGGAACAGAGACTGTAGACCCCCTGGTGGCACAGTTAAGGAGTCCCAATTTTTTTTTTCCTCACACAAATATTTTTTTGCTCCCTGAATCAGGGTTTAGAACAAGTGACCACTGACGAAGCAAGACTGCACAACTTGACTGGTGGGACAGAGACTGTAGACCCCCTGGTGGCATAGCTAAGGAGTCCCGATTTTTTTTTTTCCTCACACAAATTTTTTTTGCTCCCTGAATCAGGGTTTAGAAACAAGTGACCACTGACGAAGCAATGCTGCACAACAGTTTGACTGGTGGGACAGACCCCCTGGTGGCACAGTTAAGGAGTCCCAATTTTTTTTTTCCTCACACAAATATTTTTTTATTCCCTGAATCATTCAGGGTTTAGAAACAAGTGACCACTGACGAAGCAAGGCTGCACAACAGCTTGACTGGTGGGACAGACCCCCTTGTGGCACAGTTAAGGAGTCCCAATTTTTTTTTTCCTCTAAAAAATATTTTTTTGCTCCCTGAATCAGGGTTTAGAACAAGTGACCACTGACAAAGCAAGGCTGCACAACCTGACCGGTGGGACAGAGAGTGTAGACCCCTTGCTTCCCTGAATCAGGGTTTGGGACAGAGACTAGACCCCTGGTGGCACAGTTAAGGTAGGAGCCCTGAATTTTTTTTCTCACAAATATTTTTTTTGTTCCCTCAGGGTTTAGAAACAAGTGACCACACACTGACAAACCAACTGACTGCACAAGACTGGCAGGACAGGACTGGCAGTGCCCCTTGGAGGCACCATTTGGAGCACCAATTTTTTTTTTTTGGGGGGGGGTGGGGCAAGTAGTCAGGCTAATGTCTGTCCCCAGTGTCTCCTCACAAACACAATCGGCTGTGTCATACAGGTAGTAATGGTCTGACTTGAATTATTTCGTTTCTTTACTGCCAGTAATATCTATTTTTTCTTTTTTATGCACTGCAGCCCTTCAAACACTGTGGGAGACCACACAATGAGCTCTCTCTCTCTCCCCTGCCTAACGACCCACTTCAATTTAATAAGATTTTTTTTCCCAAGGACAGATAGTCTAGCCCCCTTGCACTGCTTAATGTGCTTACTGGTCTGATGTTGTAGTGTACAGACCAGAACACCCAAGTCACACCACCTACAAGCAGTTACCCAAGCTATCAAAATGCAGGTCTGACCATTAATCCTAATCAAGTGTGCATCAGGCATGCAAGAAACCAGATACCTGGGTTATTTTGCAACATCAGCTACAGTATCTGACTCTCCACAGAAAATAAATCAGCACTGATTCCAGTCACAGTGCATATATTATGATGTTTTTTTCTTTTACTGCCAGTATTTTTTTGTTTGCTGCAGCTGCCCTTTGAGTGAAGGCAGAACGTTTTTTATGCTGGTCTGAAATGCTGGAGACCACGCAACGACCTCTCCCCTTCCCTCCCACTCAGTAAAACTTCAAAGTTGCACTCAAGACTTTCTAAAATAAAATTATACACTGCCTAAGGTTTCCAAACAATATTTAGCCAAAGGAAGCTGACTGCACAACTAGACTTAGTATCTGGAGCTAGAAAGAACGATCGATCATCCGTTCTGATTCAAGGACAGAACCGCAATGCCTAAAAGTGGCAGCAGACTACTGATATGGGACTTACCCAACAGTTGTAGCTGCTCCACTATAGGCTGCTGCATTGTCACTCCCAGAGGCTTCGTTCTCTATTGGCTCCGCAATTTGGCGCCTTCCAATCTTTCAGCCTGGTCTGCTGACTTACAAAGTTTTACCCCGTGATCCCCGACCAAGCTTGCAGCTGCACCAGAAATCCCGAGCTCCTTGTCCATGCCTCGCATGCCTGATCATATGCAACGTCTTCCTAATCTGAGTGCACAAATTTAAAGGCACAATGATAAGAAATTGCAGCCTGAAAGAGTGGTGGCTGCACAAGATGAGAGGCGGCTGCTTAGGATTGCGTGGTGGCCCGCCTCTCAATAATAATGAATGGGGATCACTGGTACAGGGTATACACGGTCTACAGCTACAGGTGATATAAATAACAGAATAACATAATCAGGCATACATTTAAGAATGATGAGTCACAACAAATAATATTTACATGAATTAAAGCTGCCAGAAGGGCACTGTCAAAGGGAAAGGTAGAGTGGAAAAAACTGAGTTGCTGCTAACTGTGCCAGGTAGAGTAGGAAAGTGGAAGAGAGAGTGGATGTAGAGGGCTAACTGGGAGGGAGGTAGAAGGAGAGGTGGGTGGGAGGCAAGGATCGGGGACCAAGTGCAACATTGGGTGGGGTGAGCAGATTAGAAGAGGGAGAGAGGAAGGGAGTTGAAGGAGGGTAAGAGAGGAAGGTGGTGGACCTGGGCTAGGGAGAGAGGCAGGGTAGATATGGGGAGGGTGGTGGCAGGCAGAGGTGGTGATAGTAGAGAGGTGCGAAGAACAGAAGTGACTACCTGGGAGGTTAGGAGAAACAGTCACAGGTTGCTCTGGACACAAGCGTTTGATGTAGCTTGTGTTTGAACGAGCAGAGGGTGACTAAGTTGGTGAGTTCACTGCCCAGGGAGTTAAACATCTTAGGGGCTCTACCTGCAAAAGACTGCCGGCCTTGGGCGGTGCGACAGAGGGGAACAGCCAGGGAATAGTTGTCAGAGCTTCTTGTGTAATGAGGGTGGTTGGCTGTGCTTAAGAGACACCTGAACCCCAGGGGGCATGAGTCCCATCAATGACTTTTTTGCTAGTAGGCAGGTTTGGAAAGTAATCCTTCCCTGAAGTTGTAGCCAGTTTGACTGTTCGCAGGTATGTGTGCGGTGGGCAGCACCAGTAAGAAGTCTGCAGGCCCTATTCAGCTCTGTAAGAATTTGTCATAGTGCTGTAGCTGCTCCATAGATAACAAGCACATAATCAATGATGGAGACAACAGAGCTGTGTATTGCTAGCTTAAGGGCGTCAGGTGTCAGGCAGTGTCTGTTTACAGAGAAGACCTATACGGATGTTTACAGATTTCGCAACTGAACTGAGATGGCTGGAGAAGGACAGAGTAGGGTCCAGGGTTATACCAAGGCATCTGAAAGTCTGCGTCTGGTCCAGGGTCACACCCGAGCTGTTTTTGATTGCCCACTATTGGTGTTTATGTTTGCTATATGTGCCAAGGAACAGCACAGTCTTTTGTTTTCTTGTAATTTAGCACTAGTTTCTGTGAGACGAATCAGGCCTCAACTTGCTTGAAACTTTCCTGCAGTTGTTTCTCCAAGAGGGAGGGGTCAGAATTCTTAGAAAAAAATCACTGCATCATCAGCATACAGAATAATGTTTTCATCACAGGCAGAAGGGAGATTGTTTAGGAAGATGCTGAAAAGAAGGGGTCCCAATACTGACCTTTGGGGAAAACCAGCCTGGACAGGTAGTTTGAAGGAGAGGGAGTCACCAATCTTAACTTCTTGTGACCGGTTGGAGAAATAACTGTTGAACCATTAGAAAGTGTCATGAGAAAGCCCTAAGCTGCCAAGTTGTTCCAGTAGTAATGGATGTTTGGACTGCATCGAAGGCCTTCGAGAGGTCTATAAAGGTGGCACCAGCAACTTGTCCTTGGTCTAGTGCTAGATGAATGAGGCCTGTAAATTCAAGAAGGGCAGAGATGGTGCTATGTCCTTTGCGAAAGCCATGTTGCTGTGGGCATTGCAAGTTGTATTTCTCCAAGTACTCCACCAATTGGTCTGCGATGATTGTTTCAAGAGCTCTGGATAAAGGGAGTAGGATGGAGATGGGCCTGTAGTTACAGTGTAATGTCCCATCTCCAGACTTGTGTATTGGGGTCACAAGGGCAGACTTCCACTTGAGTGGGAATTGGGAGAGCATGACGGACCGGTTAATAATCTTGGTAAAAGGGTACAGGACATTGTTGAGGGTGAGGGAGATGAGCTTCAAGCCAAGTGTGTCCCCATTTGATCTGGATTTTCCGAGCACCTTGAGGAGGTATTTTTTGGCATCCCTTTCAGTAACTGCCTTGAAATAGAAACGTGGATGATTTGTATCCTGAGACCGTTGATATTGGGAGGCCGTGGTTTGGTTGGTGTCAAAGAAGTTAGAGGGAAGCACATGGCCGAGGTCAGTGAATGCCAGATTGAAAGTATTGGCAATTGTGGTGGGGTCCAGGGTGTTGCTGCCATCAACCTTTAGCATATTAGGAGTTGCTTTGGACTTTTTTCCCTATCACTTCAGAGAGACTTTGCTAGAATTTCCTTCCATTTGACCATGAGTTTGATAGGATGCTCCTGTAGTAGCTGGCTTTTTCAGTGTGGACAGCTCTGGTACAGGCTTTCCTGGCGGTCCTGTATGCCTGAAAGTCTGCTTGGTTGCCAGAGGCTGTAGCACAAGCCCATAGCAGGTCCTGAGCTTTTAGTCGGTCTAGGAGTTTGCCTGTGATCCAAGGGTTGTCAAGGCCTTTAATTTTGTGTTTCTTAAAGGGGGCATGGATATCACATGCTGCATTGAACTTTGAGATGAAGTACTGAAGTGCAGCATCAACATCCAGAGCGGTGTCAATCGAGGACCAGTCTTCTTGTTGCAGGAGTGCCTTAAGTGGTGGAAGGTGTCCCCTGATTAGCATCCGACTGTTGATAGTTTTCGTGGGGGGTTTATTGAATTTATTTGACCATGTACACTGGACTGGGGAATGGTCACTAATGGCATCAGGGAGAACTGTAGTGTGGCTAATATGGTCAGGGTGATTTGAGAGAACCCAGTCCAGTAAGGTACTGGTCCCTGTTCTATAGTTTATCCTAGTGGGTGATGTAACTAGCTGTGTAAAATGTGCAGCTGCCAAGGAATCCTTGTAGTTGCTTGAAATGGAGGCAAGCCAGCTGACATTAAAATCCCCTAGCAATATAACTTCTCTGAGATAAGCTTTAGACTACTGATGCAGGTAAGGAATGGGTTCAGGCTTGTTGTTGTAAGTTTGGGTGGAATATATATAGAGGCTATTGTCAGAGCTTTGTTATGGGCCCCAAGAATGACTTTAATAGCAAGGACCTGAAGCTCATCTCCATTAATGGGTAGGGTCAGGGCTTGCCCTGTCATAGAATCTTTAAGATAAAGGGCACAGTCGCTAAGCTGGTCTGAGAGTGACCACTTTATTGTTAGTCTGACTCTACCACTCAAAGTCCCCCATCCTCACATTCTATTTAGGGATGCTGCAGAGACCAGCCAAGCTAGATAGATAGATACTGGAGCTCTATGCTTAACAGGGAAACAGGAGAAGAAATGAATGCTGTGGAACAGCTCACTCCGAGGAAATCTTTATTTTTATTTATCTGGTAACTGGGTAGGTGCGCTGAACTAAGTATTAGCCCATTATCAGGTACGACCTGAGCTATATGGCAGACATTTACTGAAAGATGTTATGTGTAATGTATATTTATGCTTTGTTATTGTTTTAAATTTTGCATGTATGTTTCTATATAAACTGGTCGTTTGTGAAAATGGGCTTGTCCCACAGACTTATCAGTATGAAAATAAATAAATGAAATGAAAATGAAAAGATGATAATAATACAAACTCTGGCATTACTAAAAGCAGTAGGAGCTACACAATGAAGACAATGTTAACGTGAACAGCATCTCATAAATTAGAAAAACAGCAGTACATCCGCCAACCAGATGAGCAACATTAGGGCGATTTCAACATTTCAGGAAACAAATCACTGATAGCAGCAGATCATTTGTAAAACTGATCCACAGATTGCACCATGTGCTTTCTTATCTCAGTTTTGAAACTGCTGAGGCTAGTAGCCTGACTCAGGAACTTGGAACTGACCTACAATCTGCAGAAATGACATACTTGCATGGTGCTAGGTCCTTCTTTATACAGTTAGTCACTAGATTATCTCATAGTAACACAGTGTGTAGTGTACAGGCAAAAGTAGGCCTTGGCCCTATTTAATTGCCTGCCTGTTCTCATTAGGTTTGTAGCAGTATTTTTTCATCTGAGATTACAATGAGGTATTCAGGCTATTAAATAGACTGAAAAAAATGATTAGCAGTTATATGCGTGAAAGTGCTAATCAGCTGTGAAAAAAGCACTGCATTTGGCATGGACTGATTAGCAAAATTAAAAATAAAATGTTATTTTATACATGTAGTCTCTTTGTACTACGGACTCGCTCAGAAAAAAAAAATGGACAACAATCTACTGCTACACATTTCTGGAAATGGTTAGTATTAACCCCCCGTTTTGAGCAGCATTTTGCTATGCTATACCAGCTATTTAATACCCTGGTATTTCTGGTACAGTGTTAGATACTGCTAAGCAATTTAGATCATAAACTGTACAGAGAAAGAAATAAAGTGACCTACTGAGAAGGGCCCCAGAATACCGTCCCAGTGCTCTAACCACTGAGCAACAAGCTCACGTGGTTGGACATGACTCTTCCCAGACACAGTTCCTTTCTCTGGTATTGCAAATCCTATCCTAGTTGCAGGATTTGTAATACCAAAGAAAGCAAGTGCATCTGGGAAGAGGCAGGTCCAACTATGTGAGCCTACAGCTCATTGGTTACAGCATGAGGACATTATTCCAGTGGTCTGGGTTCAATACCCAGCAGGGCACATTATTTCTTTCTCACTACAGTTTATTTCTTCAACTGTAAATTTATCTAGCTGTGTTTTAAAGCTAGCTAGAGTGTTGGCTTCAATCACTGCATCTGTTAACATATTCCAATTACTGACAACTCTCAGCGTGTACTGAGCACAGGTGCCCCACCCAGTGTGGGCCACCGTGTACGTTCTGCCGAAAGTCCACACAAGCCTGCAGTCCTCCGGGAAGGCCCACTGTCTCAGGTATTGGTTCCCTTACCGAACCACTGTCCCAATATGTAGATGCACACATTAGGGACATTGTTAGCAGTTTACCTTCCTTTCTTAGGGACACCACTGAGACCTTGGGCCTCCTGGAGGACCTGCAGACAGAGCAATCATGGTTCTTGGTATCGATGGACATAGTCCTTATATACAAATATAACCCATGAGGATGGGCTGACAGCTTTGTGTATATGGTTAGATGTGGCCACTAGTTTGGGTGACGGTTAAAAAAAAAAAAAACAGGTTACTCACCTGCAACAGTAGTTCTAGGAGTGGTATATGTTGTTCATCCACACTTCTTGGCATGTCCCTTTCCCTTTAAGGATCGCCGGAAGGTCTTCAAGCTGGCTCCTCCCACCCGGGAGGTATATCCCTCAGCTCCACCCTATGACGCCAGATCTTAGTCCACTGGAAGCTGGTGTTTTGCATCCCAGCTGGGGAGATCGGGTGGGTCCATGTGGATGAACAACATATACCACTCTTAGAACTACTGTTACAGGTGAGTAAGCTGTTTTTCTAGGATCATGGATATGTTGTTCATCCACACATCTTGGCAGACTCCTAGCAGTTCTCTGGGAGGAGGGAGGCAAGGCACACACCCCCTCTGATACTTACTTGGGGTAAAGAGACTGGAGAACTGAGGCCCCAAAACCAGCATCCCGGCGTGACTCAAGGTCTATGTGGTAATGGGTAATGAAGGTGTTTGCTGACTTCCAGGTAGCAGCCCGACAGATTTCCTGTATGGAGATGTCCCTGGAAGCAGCCACTGATGCAGCGGTATGGCGGGTAGAATAAGCTCTTATCCCTCTGGGAGGCTCCATGCCCGTCAACTCATAGCACAGACTTATGCAAGTTGTAATCCACCTTGCAATAGTCCGTTTTGCTACAGGTCTGCCAGAAGCGGCTTCAGCGTAGGTGACAAACAGCTGGTGAACCTCTCCCCGAATTTCCACCGTCCTCTCCTTATAATAGAAGAGGGCTCATCTCAGACCCAAGGTATGGAGCCTGTATTCGGCCTCCGAGGTGTAATTAGGGTAGTATACTGGCAACACCTGGTTAAGGTGAAACTCTGACACCACCTTCGGAAGGAATTTTGGGTGGGGGCGTAGGACAACCATGTCCCTGTGGAAGACCAGATAAGGGAAATCCACCAAAAGCGCCTGGAGCTCCCCTATCCTTCTGGCAGACGTGATAGCCACCAGGAAGGCCGTCTTCCACGACAAGTGTGACAACGCACACTTGTGCATTGGTTCGAATGGCTTGCCCATGAGCTTTATCAGTACCAGCAGTAGATCCCACGGAAGTGGAGGTTCACGCACTGGAGGGGATATGTGATCCAAGTCTTTGAAAAGCACCCGACCACTGTCTCCTGCGCCAACGTCGGCTGACCGGCCTGCGCCCGGTAAGCAGAAATGGCTGCCAGGTGCAACCTAAGGGTCGATGACCGAAGACCCCCTTTGGAGAGAGACCAAAGGTAGCTGAGAATGTTAGCCACTGGACAGGACAGAGGGTCCAGGCCCTTGCCCAGACACCAAATAGAAAACCTTTTCCATTTGAAGGCATAACATTTCCTGGTTGATTATTTTCTGGATGCCTCCACCTTGGTGAGGACATCCTCGGAAAGACCCAAAGCCTGGAACTCTAGCCACTCAGGTATCAGTCTGTGAGGTGCAGGGATTGAAGGTCCAGATGGTATACCTTCCCCTGATTGAGAGAAATCAGGTCCAGGCATGCTGGAAGCCACTCCGGGAGCCTGCAGCTGAGGCTGAGGAAATCTGGATACCAGAACTGGCGTGGCCAGTCTGGGGCTACCAGAATCACCTTCGCCTTGTCCCTCCTCAACTTGAGAAGCACCCTGTGGGAAATGGAGGGAAGGCATAGAAGAGGCCTGGGGTCCACGGCCTCAAGAAGGCATCCTCTTGCATGAAACAGCCTTAGCTTGGTGTTGTCCCTGGAGGCAAACAGGTCCACCATCGATTTTCCCCAGTGGGAGAACAGGCTGTAAGCTACCTCTGGATGGAGAGACCACTCATGGGATGTCTCGCCTAAGCAGCTGAGAGCATCCGCCAGATGGTATGAGGCTCCTGCGACATGAATGGCTAGGAGATCTGCCTCCAGATGGCTGACGAGGGCCCAGATGCGGAGCGCCTCCCTGCAAAGCAGACGAGAATGCGTGCTGCCCTGTTTGTTGAGGTAGTACATGGTTGTGGTATTGTCCATCTGGACTTGAACCACTTGACCCCAGAGCTGAGGAGCAAAAGCTGACAGGGCCAGTCTGACTACTCTGTGCTCCAACAGGCTGATGTGGTATCGGGACTACTCAGGGGTCCAGAACTCGTAGGCCCTTTTGTCCCCCATGTAGGCTCCCCAGCCCATGAGAGAGGCATTGGTCATGAGGACGGACATCGGCTCTGGACGGACAAACAGGATCCCTTCCTGCAACCGGTCTGGGGCGGTCCACCATTGGAGAGCATCCCACATCTTCTGGGTCACAGTGATCAGCTGGTCAAAATGACCATGGTGTTGAGTCCACTGGGCGGCCAGCTCCCATAGAAGGGGGCGCATGTGCCATCGGGCCCAACGGACCACAGAGGTGCACACCGCCATGTATCCCAGAAGGCGCAGAAAGTCCCGGGCAGGGAGCAATTGCCCAACCAGAAATAACTGGGCAAAGGAGGAGAGAACCACCACCCTGTCCGCCGGGAGCCGAGCTTTGGCTTGATGAGAGTCGAGTTCTGCCCCGATGAAGCACATCACCTGGGAAGGCATGAGTTCCGACTTGGCCTCGTTGATCAGGAGGCCGAGCTGAGAGCAGGTCTGGAGGGCCAGGTCCCTGGACCTCTCCACCTCCTGCCGGGTGGGACCTGCTAAGAGCCAATCATCGAGGTAGAGGTAAATTGTGACACACACACACACCCCCTCCGACGCCTGAGATGGGCTGCCACTACTGCGATGCATTTGGTGAAGACCCGAGGGGCCAATGACAGGCTGAACGGCATGGCTCGGAACTCGTATAGGGTTCCTTCGGCTCTGAAGTGGAGGAATCGCCAATGAGATGGACGGATTGGGATGTGAAAGAACGCGTCCTGCAGATCCAGTGAACAGAACCACATGTTTCACTCCAAGGATGGTATGATCTGGGACAGAGTGACCATCTGAAAGGTGCATGACCAGAGATACTGATTCAGGTCGTGCAGATCTAGAATGGGGCGCCAGCCCCCCATCCGCTTGGGCACCAGGAAGTACCTAGAGACAAAGCCTGGGTCTGCTGGAGAATCCGCCACTGGAGCTACTGCCTCCCTGAGAAGGAGCTGAGCGATGTCGTTTTGGACAGCCGACTCAGTGTGGGTGGATACTCTCTCCTCCCATGGAGCGCGGGCTCAGCTTGGAGGGTACTGCTCAAATTCTAGAGGCAGTCCCTGACCAACTACCTCCAAGACCCACCTGTCCATAGTGACAGCGGACCAGGCGGAAAGGAAGTGGCGGAGCCGGCCCCACATGGGAGGACCCAGAGCTGGTGTGACAGGAGAGGGGGTGGCAGCCCCCGGCCCGTTACTGAGCAGGCTTGGAGGAGGAGGAGGAGGATCCAGGACCTGAACCCCGGCCTCCTTTATGGACCTGGGAGGGCCCAGGCTTGGGCTGGGGGTGCCAAGCTTGAGCCTGCTGCTGCTGCCCTCCTTGAAAAGAGCGTTGCTGGGCCACAGGGGAGGAGTGCTGAAAAAGCTTCTTCTTCTTCTTACTCAAAGCACCTTTAGCAGAAGTGGCATCCAAGGTGGCACTGGACTGCTCAATATGCTGAAGATGACAAGCCACAAATGGGCCGAAAAGATCAGTGCCCAGGAAAGACACATCAACTAGTTTGTGCTGAGTATCTGCCAGGAAAGAGGAGAGTCGCAGCCAAGCCCTGCGGTGAGAGACAACTGCGACTGCCAATGAGCAGGCACAAGAGTCCCCAATGTCCAGGGCCGTCTGAAGCTGCTGTATGGCAACAGCCCGGCCTTGGTCCCGGACTTGCTCGACCGTGGTCTGCATGTCTGCGGGGAGATATGGGAGGACTTCATCCAAAGACCCCAAGAGGGCATGGAAGAAGTGTGCCATGATGACGGCCGAACTTGCCTGATGGAGGCCTAAAGATGAGGCCACACAGACCTTCCGAGCCGAATGATCCAAGTTATTAGATTCCTTCTCGGGAGGTCGATCAGTGTCGGCAGAACTGCCAGAACAACTGAACACAGAGGCGGTCACCAGGTTCTCGGCCAAAGGGTGCTCTGTGAACCCTGCAAGGGACCCCATGGGCACCGCATACTTGCGGGCCATGTGGGCAGATGGAGCTGGAAAAGAGGCAGGGTGCTGCCAAAGTTCTAAGGCAGGGCCAACTATGGCCTCGGCCACCGGAAAGGCCTCCGTCAGGGTATCCCCGCTCTTGAGGATGTCCGTGAGAGGGTACTCCACCTTTTTCTGGATAGGCTCCAGGGGCATCCCTGTAGACTCAGAGATGAGGTGAAGAATGCCCCGAAAGGACGAAGGACCTTCCTCCGTCTCTCTCCCACCAACTGATTCATCATCCCCGGGGGATGAGAATGTAGGCCGGTCTCATCCGAATCCGAGGACTCCAGATACAATGGTCGACCATCCAGGTCAACTTCGACTCACCGAGGGTGGTCCGGGGTGATGGTGACCGAAAGATGCCAGGGAAGCCCGGTGTCTGGTCTAGCTCCCCCCCCCAGGCTGCTTGGGCGGTGGTTCCACCAGAATCTGTGGAGAGACCAGTTTAGGCCGAACCGGAGGTTTCGCCGGCTCCACAGGCGGGGGGAACCAACTTTATCGGCTCCAAAGGAGTTGGCTTCGGCCTAGGAGGCGACAGCCAAGTAATGGTCGGGGTAGAAGTCGGGGTCGGCTTGTGACCAGTCAAAATCAGCTGTTGCCACAAGAAGTCCTTGTAGCGCCGAAGGAGTTTCCACCAGAGCCTCTCCTCATCCGAAGAGGATGAGGATGGCCAGTGGCGTCGCCTCTTTTTAGAGCGCTTGTGGCTCTTCCTTGGCCTGTCGGTTGAGGGGATCCTGGACCTTGATCGAGATCGGGCAGGCCGACTCAGTCGCTCAGGAGATACTGGCGGGACCGGTGATTTCCCAGGGTTGGGGACCACTTCCTCGACTGGAGTCCCAGCAGGCTGAGTCTCCTCGTTGGGGAAAGAAAGGACCGGAGTCCGACTGAGAGAGTCGTCGACTGGAGTCGGCGACAATAGGTCGATCGGGTCGATGATGATTTCAACCTCGTCAATCTAAACTTCAGTCGACTGGCTGGACGGCAAAGTCGAGTAGCCAGCGGCCGAAGAGGCAATTTCGACCAAAGTCAAGACTGCCTGTTCCTGAGACCGAGATCTCTCCTGATCCCAAGAATGTCTTCGCCGAGACGAAGACGATCCCGGGTCCTTTTCTCGCTTTCAGGGCCGAGAGGAGTGCGTGCCCGCAGGACCCTCTCCCTTAGTCGGGAGAGACTGGCACAACTCCCGGAAAGAACCCGAGAAAGTGAAGCCCAGGTTGAGTGGAACGAAGAAGCTCCACGAGGAAGATTCCGCAGCATAAGCTGCTTCCTCCACGAAAGCTTGCATGTGCTCCAATTGCTCGGTGGATCCCACGGCTGTGGAAACCACCCACCGAGCCTCCTTTGATTGTACCGGAGGATTCAGTTTTTCAGGCCTCCCCAACTTCAGGCATGTGAGACGGTCGTCGAGGATGTTAATGTGAAATGCAAGACAAAAATCGCACTTTCAGGTGTCAGTGGTTTGCTACTTACAATAGACGACGCCGTGTATGGGGATCGTGTGCTACATCTTCTGGCCGTATGAACATCGGTGAAATCTAGTGGAAGACTCATCTTCCATAATCGAAGAGAAACAGTTGTGATCGCTAATGCGAACTAGACGAATTTTCCGAATAACTGAAGGTTTTGAAGCCAGGGCCTACAAAATGCGGGAGCACGAAGGAGGCAACCTGAATCTTCCAGCGGAAAGGAAGATCTGGCGTCATGAGGCGGAGCAGAGGGATATACCACCTGGGTGGGTGGGAGGAGCCAGCCCGAAGACCTTCCGGAGATCCTTAAAGGGAAAGGGACATGCCAAGAAGTGTGGATGAACAACACATCCATGATCCTAGAAGAGCTATTAACTAGGCTATCTGAATTTATCTTGAAGTGCAATGTTTTTAGCTTTCAACGGAAATATTATCACCAAATTAAAGGTACAGCCATGGGGGCTACATTTGCCCCTAATTACGCCAACCATTATTTGGGACAGTGGGAAAAGGAGGTTATCTAAGACCAGGATAAGGACCCTTTTTCCCACAAAACTGATCTTTAGCATTGTTTTATTGATGATGTGGCAGGGAACAGCTGGTGAGCCGAAGGATTTTGTGGAGTATTTACATTCCACTAACCCACATTTGAGATCTACAGTTCAGGCTGATTTCAAGCAAATTAGCTTTCTGGACTTGAGTATTACCAAATTACAGGATGGCGCTATCAGTACAGATATTTTTCAAAAAAAATCCAACAGAAATACCATCTTGCATGCCTCCAACTGTCATCCCTGCCATACCATCAGCAACATCCCCAAGTCGCCATTTATGAGGGTTAAGCACATTGCACTAACCCCTCTGATTTTGAAGTACAAATGACAGAAATGGCAAACAGATTCAAGGAACGGGGCTATGCTGAGTCAAAACTACAAAATGCTATGTAATCAGTGGGGGGAAATGCCACGCCAGAATCTATCAGAATATAGAAGAATACCAAATCTAGATGAAAATCAAATTAATTTCATTACCACTTTTGGAAAAAATTCTGGGGAAATCAAAAACATTGTAGAAAAGCACTGGCACATCCTTACTATTGAATCAGCATTAGAAAAAGAGGCCAGGGTATTACCCAGAACAGTTTTCAAAAGGGGGAAAAATTTATTAGACATGCTAGTCCATTCATATCAACCAATTGTCAAAACTACTTCTAATTGGTTACCCCCACAGGATTGTTACACATGTGGCCATTGTAAATTTTGCACAGTTGTGACAAAAAGTACCACATTTGAGTCTGTAAGTAGCGACAAAAAATATGACATCTGACAGTTCATTAACTGTTCTACAGTTGGTGTTGCTTATTTGGCCACATGCTCTTGCTAATCATTTTATGTTGGCAAGCCACTGAGAACCCTTAAGTCAAGAGTCTGCGAACATCTGAGTGATATTAGATGCCACAATGATAAAATGCATTGGTTGGGCACCTCAGACAGGTTGGTTATGACTCAGGACATAAATTTTCTTTCAGGGGTATAGAAAAAGTTAGTGTTGGTCGGGGGAATCTGGACAATGAGCTCTTGTGCAAGGAGGCTTTTTGGATTTACAATCTTGGTGCTCTAAAGGCACCAGGACTAAATGACCTCTTTGATGTTACCCCCTTTTTTTAAGGAACAAATATGCTAGATTTTAAATTGCACATTGGTCTCTAGTATAGCAATTTTTCATATGTGATATGATTTGTTTAATACTTACATTTTTTCTCTCTCTCCTGTTTTTATAGATTGGAGATACTTTTGCTGCTTGTAAAATGATTTGACCAATTATCTCCAGTTCTCTCTCTACATTTGAAGACAGAGCACTTGCTAGGATTACACTTAATGTTTGGGCCAAATTAATTTATGCTACATTAAATATACCATTTTATTATAAGGGTTATTATAACTAGTATTCATGAACAAATTTATTTTTGGGGGCCAAATATTTTGTGACTTTTTAAACATTTCCATTCATTAATTACTGGTGAACTGTCACTTTAATTGTATTCACTATTTATGAGGTGTTGTGAATGAGAGAGGCCGTCCCTGACAAAGCACGTATGCATGAAATCGGTCGGGCCATCTCTTGTGTGTGATGGAATAGTCGTTCACCGTGTGGCACTGCTGTGGTTTTTTGGCTCTGAATTCGTGAGTAATAAACCTTTTTATCTGCACTGGAGGCTGGTGCTGTCCTTTTTTCTGTCTGAACTCTCACAGTATACCAATTATTTCCTTTTGTCTGATTTAAAGAGTTCTCCCAGTAACTTGTAACAACGTGCTCTAACCCTTGACTTGCTTGCGTTTTTGTCTTAGGCATAGTGTTTTATCAAATTTGTGATCCCTACTTGCTCTGAAAACCAGCACCAAGTTCATGCTGTCTCCTCCTCCTCCTCTGCAGGGATACCTCTTCAACTCACTCACTCACTCTCTCCTGATAGATTCTACCTTCCAGTCCCTTTATCCTCTTCATATACCTTCTCTGTACCTTCTCTATTTTCTCAATTTTCTTCTTACAGATTCCATACCTGGTCAGCATACTCAAGGTGGGGTCATACCAGATATCTATACAGCGGAACACCTTTCTATCCCTGCTTGTTATGCTTAATACAGACAGAGACCTGATTTGCTTTACTAACCACAGCATTTATGTTTCCTCCACTGTAAATCATTACTTACCATTACCTCCCAAGCCCCTTTCAGCATCATCCTTCCTAAGTAAAGGTATATCTACATTGTGGGGTTTTCTTGCCAAAATGCATAACTGTACACTTGTCCAGATTGAAACATGTTCCTGATTCTTTAAACCATATACTTAATTTATTCAGATTGTCTTTCCTTTCAGTGTTCCTCAGTTTCAACTATGATTCCTATTTTTGCATCATCTGCCAATTTTGCAACACAGCCAAGTAAATCTTTATTCATGCCCCTTACGAGAATGCTAAAAAGGCTAAGTCTTAGGACCGAACCATGTAGCACTCTACTTGTAATGTTCACCGAATTTGATGTTACCCTTCTTAATTTTGCTCTTTCCTTCCTGTTCATGAGCCAGTTTGTAATCCATTTAATGAATACTGATGTCATTTTTAGATTTTCCATTTTTCTGATTAGTAGGTTGTGTGGAACGGTACTGAATGCCTTGCTCAGATCCATATATGCCACATCTTCTGATTTACCCTGATCCAGTGCTTTGTTTACTGGATCGAAAAAGTTTATCAGACTTGTCTTACAAGACCTACTTCTAGTAAATCAGCGTTGACTTATTACCTAGTGTTTCTGTTATCCAACTTTTTAGATGTTCCTTTAGTAATATAATTTCAGTTATTCTGCAAATGACACTAGTTAGGCATATTGGTCGATAATTATCTACTTTACTTTTGGGGCCTTTCTTATGTACTGGCATAACATCAGCCTCTTTCCAGTCCAAGGGCACCTCACCTTTTGTTACTGAATTTTTCATTATGTATGTTAAGGGCTTTATTATTTCTGTCATAGTTTCCTTGAGAACTCATGGATTTATGCCATCAGGTCCATGTGATTTGTTGACCGAGAGGTTTTTTTAGTTTTTGTTCAACATCATTCTTTGTGACAACAATTCTAAGTGTCTCCTTATCCCCAAGTTTATCTTTCTTCATAGTAATTACTGAAATTTCGAACACTGAACAGAAGAAATTACGGAATTTATGTGCCATATTCTCACCTTTTTCAGTATGAGTGTTATTTTTAACCAATGGCACAATGGTTGTTTCTGTTTTCTTTTTGGAACTGACATAAGAGTAAAACTGTAATTATTCTGTACACTAGCAGCTAGCTTTTCTTCCATTACTCTTTGTTTCTTTATGTTTTTTAATTTCCTTTGCAAATCCCTGTATTTCATTACCAACCTGTTATCAGCACTTTTTTCATTTTATTATATGCTTTCTTCTTACTTCTTAAGTTTCCTGATTCTGTGGGTCATCCACTTCGGAACTTTACCCTTACTGTTGTATTTCATTTTCTGTGGTACACACTGCTTGTTAATGTGTTAATTTTAGTTTTAAATATCCCCTCTTGTGAGTTAAGTGATTTGTCTTTAAATTATTTCTCCCATTCCTATAATGCTAGACTTTTTTCATGCAATCAAAAAGAACAGTTACGTAAGAACTTACGAGTAGATCTTCGAAGGGATCTCAGTCATCAGGTACCACCATAGGAACTTCACCATCGGGGAATGGGAATCTACATGGAAGATTTTCAGTAGTACAACTGGGACTGCCCACATCGTCGACATCAGCCGACGTCACCAACCCTACACATGCGTAGGCGGCCCCACTCCCTCCTCAGTTCTTTCCCCCTAGAGACAAAGGGAGCAAGGCTCATGCCCTGGAGAACCGAGGAGAGACAGAGGGACCCAGCTCTAGATAAAAGGATGGAAACAACAGATAGCCAGGTCCTGAACAGGAGCCCCAAGAAGGGGGACGGTGGGAGGGAAAGGATACCTGATGACTGAGATCCCCTCGAAGATCTACTGTTATGGTAACTTCTTACATAACTGTTCTATCTTCTTTGGGGGTATATCAGTCATCAGGTACCACTGTAGGAACGAGCACCAAGCAGTGACAGGCTGGGAGGCTGGAACTCCATAAACCTATCACAGGAGACATGAAACAGCCTGCCCAGCCAAGGATCTTCTTAAACTTAAGACAGAAGACCTTGTAAACTGAACCTGTCAAGGGACTCTATAAGCTTAAGACAAGAGTCCTTGCAGCACAACCCTGCCGAAACCAGCACAGGCTCCTGAGGCAATGTCCAGATTGTAATGCTTGGTGAAAGTGTGGAAGGTACTCCCAGGTGGCTGCTGCACAAATATCAGTGCTGAGACCCCTTTGAAACAAACCACCGAGGTAGCCACGCCTCTGGTGGAATGGGCTTTGACAGCTCCAGGCAACTCCTTGCTGTACTTGTTATAGCAGAATACAATGCAATTTGCCAACCGTCTGGATAAACATTGCTTGGAAACTGAGGTGCCTTCTCTACCTGGGGCAAAAGAAACAAACAACTGCTTAGACTTTCTGGACTCTTTAGTCCTGAGCAGATAATACTTCAAACATCTGCGCACATCTAACATATGCAGCAGTGCTTCTCCTGGATTGGCACACTCAGGAAAATAAACAGGAATGTGGATAGCCCAAGTGTAAACTCAGAAACCATCTAAGGAAGAAACTTAGGATTTATGCACAAAGATACCCTGTCTTTGTGAAAAATCAAATAAGGCTCCTCACATCAGAGGGCCTGAAGCTTGAAATTCTTAGAGCGGAAGTAATAGCAACTAAAAAGAACACTTTCCAAGAGAGATAGTGCAAACTGCAAGTCGTGATTGGTTCAAAAGGAGGCAGGATCAACTTCTCCAAAATAAAATTCAAGTCCCAAGTCGGGACAGGAAAATGGATTAGGGGTTCCAGATGCAGGATGCCCCTAAGGAAGGTGTGGGAGACATCTAGCTGAGCAACAGTGTGGCCACCCATGGACTCATGGAAAGCCGAAATGGCTGAGAGGTGGACCTTGATAGAGGAATACTGGACACCTGAGTTGGACAAAGAAATCAGGTAGTCCAGGACGTGCTTCATGTGACGGGTGAAAGGAGCAAGGGAATGCTGGGCAGTCCAGATGGCAAACCGCTTCCACTTCATGGTATAAATAATACAGGTGGAAGGCTTGCGGGTGGCCACTAGTACGTCTGCTACCCTATTAGAGACCCCGAATCTGGCAATGGCTATGTCCTCAGGAGCCATGCATGCAGATCGAGGGACCTGAAATTTGGAGGGGACAGGGTCCCCCGATCCTGGGACAGCAGATTCCTGAAGAGAGGCAGGGGAACCGGAGGCTCCTCCACCAGCTGCTGAAGCAGAGGGAACCATATCTGGCGGGGCTAGAATGGAGCTATCAGGACAATGCTGACCCTCTCCATTTGCAGCTTGAGCAGGACCCTCTGTATTAGTGGGAATGGAGGGAATGTGTATAGGAACCTCCCGCTCCAAGAGAGGACCAATGCATCTCGCCACAAAACTCCAGGCACTGGATCCAGTGAGCAAAAACTGGGCAGTTTTGCATTGTGTGGGGATGCAAAAAGGTCCAACTCTGGATGACCCCATCTGTCGAAAAGATCTTCTGCTACAGATGAGAGAAGCTCCCATTCGTACATGCTGGACTGAGTCCTGCTGAGACTGCCCACAAGTGTGTTTAGGACGCCTGGCACGTGGACCATGCTCCAGAGCCCAACACCACACTTGCATTGCCTCTCTGCAAAGGGGATACGAGTGAGTCCCACCCTACTTGTTGATGTAGTAGACCACACTCAGATTGTCTGACTGCACCAACAGTGGACCCACGGTTAGGTGTTCCTGAAAGGCCTGCATAGCATAGAGCACTGCTCTCATTTCCAGGACACTGATATGCAGGGCGGCCTCCTACTGGGACCAGGGGTCCTAGGTTTGAAAAGGACCCAGATGCGCCTCCTAGCCGAGACCTGATGCATCCGTGGTTAACACCTGATGTGGTAAGGCAATTTGGAAGGGGATTCCTTGAAGGAGGTTCGAGGAGTCCATCCACCACTGCAACACTCTGCGAACCAGGGAGGAGACCAGGACCAGCTGATTTAACTCGTCTGTGCGCTAGTCCCACTGCACCCGGAGGGTCCACTGAAGGGTGCGCATATGAAGCCTGACCAGTGGAACGGTGGGAATGATTGCGGCCATTAGGCCCAGAAGCCTGAGGTATAGCCTGGCAGGAATGTGGCGGCTCTGAGCTACTATCCAAGCCTGAGCTATAAGGCATTTGGCCCTGTTCACGGGTAAGAAGGCCTTTCGCTGCCCAGAGTCCAGAACCGCCCCGATACACTGCAGTCTTTGGGACGGTACTAGAACAGACTTGGGCAGGCTGACTGTTATGCCCAGAGACTGAAAGAGCTGGACAGTAGGCACCAGAGTTAACAGCTGTTCCCTGGATGGGGCCTTGAGAAGCCAATCGTCCAGGTAAGGGACTGAGGGCTGCTGTGACGGCTGCTAAGCACTTGGTAAAGACACGTGGCGCAAAAGATAAGCCAAAGGGCAGCACTTTGAACTGATAATGCTCTCCCTGAAAGGCAAAGCGGAGAAATCTCCTGTGAGGAGGAAAGACCACATTGTGCAGGAAAGCATCCTGCATGTCCAGTGAGCAAAGCTAATCCCCAGTCTTGAGGAGGGGCAAGAGGCCTAGTAAAGTTACCATCCAGAACTTTTTGTATTGGACGAAGAGACTGAGGTCTTTCAAGTCAAAAATGGGCCTCAGATCTCCGGTCTTTTTTAGGACCAGGAAAAACCTGGAATAGAATCCCTGGTTTCTCTGCGACTTTGGCACCAGTTCTATTACCTGCTTGTGTAGAAGAGACTGAACCTCCTCCCAGAGAACAGGTATATGAGCTGAGCGGGTAATCTGAGGGTGGTGGTGGTGGGATGTCTGGAGGCTGCTGGATGAGCTCCAGGGTATGACTGCACTCTGTGATCTGCAGGATCCAGGCATCTGAAGTTATGGTTCTCCACTGATTCAGACAGAGGGAGAACTGACCTCTGACCACCACCTCCTGGGCTTGTACCTGAGGAGGGGAGTCCGGCAAGGAGTCAAGCTGAGGCAGTTCAGCTATGGAAGCTGGTCCAGCAGTTCTGAGATGCTTGGCTGCAGCTCCAGAACTAGAGAGGGCAGGCAAGGAAGACTGGGCTCTATGTTTACCCTGGGTACGGGGGCCTGAGCCTGGCCTACTGGCCTGTCTATGAAAATGATGACATCCCCTACCATGCGGCTGAGTGTGGTAGAGGGAGTGGACAGACTTAAGGGCCATGTCTGAGGCCTTCAGATCATTTATAAGGTCCTGGACATCCAGACTGAAAAGCTTGGTGCCACTGAAAGGGGCATTAAGCACCTTGTTTTGCACATCAGCAGCAAACCCAGAAACCCGGAGCCATGAATGCCTACGAAGGCATATGCCAGTGGCAGTCGCACTGGCCACAGTATCTGACAAGTCATAAATGGCCTGTAGGAGATGCTTGCCAACGTCCTCAACAGTTTGGAAGCAATGAAGTAATTCCTACTTCTGGGCACCATCAGGAAGGGCTGGGGCGGCAGCCTTGCCCTTTCTCCAAATGGTGTTCTGGTATTTCACCATGTGTGACAGATGGTTGGCAATTCTCAAACCTCGGGTAGAGGGGGCATACACCCTTCTTCCCACAAAGATCAATCCTACAGGACTCCTTGTCTGGGGGAAGGGAACTAAGGTGTTTGGGCACCCTGGACCTGTCACGTGATACCTTAATGACTACTGAGTCAGTTTCAGTCTGGGCAGCAAAGTGAGAAAGGCCCTGAGGGGCACTGCAGTGCTTGTCAGCCCTACGGGGCATAGTTGGCACCATGTCTGGTCTGTGCCAGGCTGTCGTGGTAGCATTTTTGAGTGTCAGAAGCATGGGAGGAATAATCTTAGGGGGAGACTCTGGGATATCCAGGTAGTCCACCAGATCCTTTCTGGTGGAATCCTCCTCCTCTGTCTGAAACCCCATAGTGGAAG
This sequence comes from Neoceratodus forsteri, assembly GCA_016271365.2. NCBI lineage: Eukaryota > Metazoa > Chordata > Ceratodontiformes > Ceratodontidae > Neoceratodus > Neoceratodus forsteri. The sequence goes on along the minus strand of CM028134.1, from coordinate 384,006,196 downwards.
ACAATTGTTTCATGATGTTAAACAAGGTAGCATCCTCAGGTGGGAACCTGGGGCTATGCTTAACAGAGTCTTCACTGACTGAAGAGGCAGTGGACTTTTCTGAAGTAAGGTACTGGTCCTCCTCCTCTTCCTCCCCATCTCCTCTGGAAGGATAAAGTCAGGGCAGTACTCCTCCTCAATGTCAACAACCTCCTCAGAATCTGCCGATGTATGTGGCATCGACAGCCCCTGGGCCAATCAACAGGTGTCGATGATGACGTCAAAGGAGTCGGCGATGACGGCCTGGTAAAGGCTGCAAACTGTTGGACCAGCATATTAGAAAAACAGATAAGAACGTTGTTCAAGTCCGACACCAACAATACAAAAACAGCCAGTGGCACAGTGGCGGATGACCCGGCTGGCAGACCCAATGAGCCTGGAGCCTCTGGAGAAGGAGCAGGCTTCAAAGAGGCAGTCACTGATGATGAGCCAGTCGTCGACAGAGCAGGGACCGAAGACCTGGAAGGTTGATGGCCGGGTGCCAGGCGGAGGAGCTGTCGGTATGGGCCTGGAGTGAACCGAGACCTGGTCAGCTGTCTCTTCGTTGCAGCAGCTGCCGACAATGAGGAGCCCCCCGAAGAATGAGAAGCTGGCAGGGAATGGGATGGCCATCGGAGGGAGCGGTCGCGATCCCAGTCTTTTGTATGACTTTTCCCTGAGGACTTATCTTTGACCTGAGAGGCCTTGGAGCTCTTGGAACCAGAGGGCGACTGGGCAACACTGACTAAGAGATGGCTACCTGTTGTTCCATGAAGACATTTAGAGCCTTCCTGCACCGCCTAACAGTGGTTTGATTAATGCAGAGCTTACAATCTGAGGCGTCATTGTCAGGTGCAAGACAGTAGACATAAACGGAGTGCTCGTCGTTGGAGGCAATCTTCTTTTCACAGCAACAGCGATGGAAGAGAGATGTAGAAGTTTTAACTCTCAACATAAAAGAAAAATAAATCTCTTAAAGAGAATTAGGCAAGGGTTGTATGGAAAATAGGCCATAGGTCAAAAAAGGCACGAACACTGCGATGGCTCTTCAGCAGAGACTGTGCTTGCAAGTCAACGGCGGTAAAGAACTGAGGAGGAAAGCGGGGCCACCTACACCTATATAGGGTTGGTGACATTGGTTGACATCGACTGCGTGGGCAGCCCCAGCTTTACTGCTGAAAATCTTCCATGTGGATTCCCATTCACCGATGGTGAAGTTCCTACGGTGGTACCTGATGAGATACCCCCGAAGATCTAGCTTTATGATACTTCCACTGTGTTGTTTTACCCTTTTTTTGATATATTTTCTTTCGATTTTAAAACCCACCATACTGTGATCACAGTTTCCAAGTGTTTCTCTGGTTTTACACCCATGCCTTAGTTCATCACTTGGAACCTATCACCACATCCAATGCTGCATCACATCTAGTTGGTTCTCTGACAAACTGTTTTAAATTACACATATTTACTAGCTTGATGAAATATTCTTCTACACTCGAGTTACCAGTGATTTTAACCCAATCAATTCCAGACATATTTCGATCTCCTGTAAGTATTAGATCTTTATATTAATTTATTTTACCAATAATGGACAGGAGTTGTTCATCCTTATTTTTATCAGTATCTGGAGGTCTGTATAGTAATCCAGTAACTGCTGGTGTAGTTCCATAGTTTTTAATCTCCACTGACAAAAATTCTAGGTCACCTGTGTCAATATTTATCTGTCTGCTAATGGCATCTTCTTCAATTAGGGCAGCAATTCCACCTCCCCTTTTGTGTGTGCTAGCTTTCCTATAAATACTCTGTCCTGATAAACCTTTATTCCACATGTTGCTTGGATTCCACCAGGTCTCTGTCAATGTGATAATATCAATATTTTCAAAGTTTACTAGTGCCTCCAAATGGTCAATTTGTTTGCTCATATTTCTAGCATAAATTAATACACCTTTTAAATGTTGTGACTTGTTTTCCCTTGGTTGTGATTTAACAGCTGTATTTGGATATTGTTTTAGTCCATGTTTCTGATTACACATATCTACATCCATATTTACAGAAAGTACAGTTACGTAAGAACTTACCGTAACAGTAGATCTTCGAAAGAGGCTCTTGCAGTAGGTAATTACATATAGGACTGATGCCGGCAGGCGGCAGGACCCCACGGAAAAATTTCTAGCTAGCAGTCCCTGGCGAGGGACCGCCCCCACGTCAGGTGACCGGCGTCATGCGACGTTGGTATAAAGGGGCGGTCCCGGACGCTCGCTCTTCCAGTTCTCTTCTCGCCACAGGCCTGGAAGGCCCAGACGAGAGAAGCAGATATTTCCTCAATGGAAAAGGAGCTGAAAAACCTAGGGGATGGAGGGCGGGAAGGATTTACTTGTGCGAGAGCCTCTCTCGAAGATCTACTGTTACGGTAAGTTCTTACGCAACTGTACTATCTTACTTCGAGAGGGCTCTTGCAGTAGGTAATTACATATAGGACTGAATCCCAAGCAGTCTGGAACAAATAAAAAGGCACCTGGAGGAGGAAACTACTCCTGAAAGTAGCAACAGCCTTGCAGGTCTCAAGACAGGAGGCCCTGCAAAACAGCTAGCCCGAAGCCTGCTCTACGGCGAAGGCAATGTCCAAACTGTAATGTTTCGTAAAGGTATGGACGGAAGTCCAGGTGGCAGCAGCGCATATGTCTGCCGCAGACACATTCTTGAAACAAGCTGCAGAGGCCGCTACTCCACACGTGGAGTGACCTCTGACTTGACCCGGAAGGGTCTTGTTGTACTTGTCATAACAGAAAGTGATGCAATGAGCCAACCACTTTGACAGGCATTGCTTGGAAACAGCATTGCCTTCCCTTTCGTGAGCAAAAGAGATGAACAACTGATCAGTTTTTCTGAGATCCTTTGTCCTATCGGTGTAGTATCTCAGAATCCGGTGAACATCCATGGTATGGAGTAAATACTCTCCTTGGTTGGAGTACTGCGTGAAAAAGGCAGGTAACTCTACAGACTGATTTAAGGTAGACTCCGCTACCACTTTAGGCAGAAACTTAGGGTTCGTACGAAGAGCCACTCATTCTTTGTGAAAAATCAAATAGGGGATTTTACACATAAGGGCCTGGAGCTCAGAAATTCTTCGAGGGGAAGTAATGGCCACCAAGAAGAGCGTCTTCCACGAAAGAAACTTCAGATCTGCGGAAGCCACAGGTTCAAAGGGAGGGAGGGTAAGTTTCTCGAGAACAAAGTTCAAGTCCCAAGGGGGAGCAGGATTCTGGATGGGGGGCCTCAAATGAAGGACCCTTCTAAGAAAAGTCTTAGACACCTCTAATTGGGCAAAGGCTTTATCAGCGAAAGGAACATGGTAAGCTGAAATAGCGGCCATGTGCACTTTCAAGGAGGAATGACTGAGACCCAGGTCGAAGAGATGATGTAAATATTCAAGCAGAATGGCCACTGAACAGGAGAAAGGCTCCACGTTCCTAGAAGCGGCCCAAATAGAAAATCTCTTCCATTTCATGGCATAAGTGGACCTAGTGGAGGGTTTTCTGGCCTCCACCAGAATCTCGGCCACTTTTGGAGAGACACCAAAGCGAGATTAGGCTAGGTCTGCAGGAGCCATGCATGAAGTTGTAGGGACTTGAGGCCCAGATGGACCAGGGTCCCCTGATCCTGGGTCAGCAATCTCGAGATAAAGGAAGAGGAAGAGGAGGAACCTCTGAGTATTGTTGTAGAAGAGAGAACCAGATTTGCCTGGGCCAGAAAGGAGCGATCAGAATCATTCTCGCTCCTTCTGTTGTTAGTTTCTGCAGTACACGAGGGATCAGAGGAATTGGGGGAAAAGCACAGATGAATCTGCCCTTCCAGTTTAGAGACAGAGCGTCGTTCCAGAAAGCGCTTCACTCTGAAGTGAGCGAGCAGAAGGTGGGAAGTTTTGTGTTTTGGGAAGAGGCAAACAGGTCTACCTGTGGGGTCCCCCAAAGCTGGAAGATGTAGTCTAGAACCTTTTGGTCTAACTACCACTCGTGTGGCAGAGCAGAGGAGCAGCTTAGCTTGTCTGCCATGGTATTGTCGACTCCTGGAACATGGATCGCCGTGAGGTGAAGGTTGTGAAGCATTGCCCAGTCCCAAACCCTCATTGCTTCCCTGCATAGAGGGTAGGATCGAGTCCCTCCCTGCTTGTTGATGTACCACACCACGCATATGCTGCCGGCCTGGACAGCTAGGTGACCGGGAAGAATGTATTGGTGAAGGGCTTGGAGAGCATACAGTACTGCTCGAAGCTCGAGCACACTGATGTGGAGAGCTAGCTCCAATCTGGACCATAAACCCTGGGTTCGGTGAGGACCCAGATGGGCTCCCCAACCTTCGCCTGATGCGTCCGTGGTCAGAGTCTGGGAGGGGGGAGGATGACAGAAGGGGACCCCCTGAAACAGGTTCTCTTGAACCATCCACCACTGCAAGTCTCTCGTCATCGGCGAGGAGATCAGAACCAGATGATCTAGGTCGTCTACGAGTTGATCCCACTGGAAGCGGAAAGTCCACTGAGAGATCCTCATGTGGAGCCGCGCGTGGGGAACTGTCGGGATGGCGGCCGCCATGAGTCCCAAGAGACGGAGAACCGACCTTGCCGTAACCTTCCTGCGTTCTGATAGCAAGGAAATCTGTGACTGAAGAGAGGCCGCCCTGTCCGGAGGAAGGAAGGCCTTGCTCACCGTCGTATCGAGGATAGCCCCGATAAACTGTAGTCTCTGGGAGGGATCCAGATGAGACTTGGAATGGTTGATGGTACTACCCAGGCAAGTGAAAACCTGCTGGGTGAGGGAGAGAAAATGCAGGAGCTCCTCCCTGGACGAGGCCGCCAGGAGCCAGTCGTCCAGGTAGGGGAACAGCTGAACTCCCATAGTACGCAGGTGGACCGCTACTACTGCCAGGCATTTGGTAAAAACTCAGGGTGCCGAGGAAAGACCAAATGGGAGTGCCCGGAATTGGTAATGGTCCTCCTGGAAAGCAAACCGGAAGTACTTGCGATGCGAGGGACGAATGGGGATGTGCAGATATGCATCCTGCATGTCCAGCGCACAAAGCCATTGACCCGGCCGAAGAAGGGGCAGAAGAGTTTGTAGGGACAGCATCCTGAACCTTTTGCATTCCACGTAAAGGTTCAAGGAGCTGAGATCGAGAATGGGTCTGAGATCTCCCGTCTTCTTTGGGACCAGGAAGAAATAAGGATAGTAACCCGTCCCTTGAAGGTGAGGGGAACGGGTTCTATGGCCTGCTTCGCGAGAAGGGCAGATAGTTCTTCCCGGACCAAAGGAAGATGGTCCCTTGCATAGGACGACTTCAGAGGGGGGTGGCAGGGTGGTTTCTGTAGAAACTCTATGGAGTGCCCCTCCGCTATAATCTGAAGCACCCATGAATCCGTTGTTATCCTCTCCCAACCCGGAAGGTGGAGGGAGAACCTCCCTCCTATCGGTTCCTCCGGTGAGTCCGGAGGTGGTGGGAGAGGGGAGGAGTCAGGTGGTGTGGGGCAGCGCCGCAGCTGGGGCACCCACTGCTTTTTTTGGGCGGTGGGGGCCTGGCAGCTGCGGGGGCCCGGCGTTTAGTGGCCCGCCTTCCTTGGGGTTTCGCTTGTGGCCGACTGCATCTGCGAAAAGGACGGCGCTGTGGGGGATCAGGATGGTACATGGAATCCATGGATTTCAGAGCCATCCCCTTCTCCTGCAAGTCGGTGATGATGTCCTTGACATCACCGCCGAAAAGCACTGAACCCCTGAAAGGTGCTTCCTGGATTGCTGACTGCACCTCCGGAACCAAACCTGACACGCGGAGCCAGGCATGACGCCGAAGACTTACGGCGAATGCGGAGCTCCGCCCGGCAGTGTCCACTGCATCGTATGTCGTCTGCAGGATGTGACGACTGGCCGAACGAGCAGAACGGAGTAAGTCAGCTAACTCCTGCTTGACTTGGGAGTCAGGTAAGGAGTCAATCTTGGATTCCGCCTGGGTAAGGGTGGCCTTCTGGTAATCCCCCATATGAGCTACATAATTCAGGGCCCGAATTCCCAGTGTGGAAGAGGCGTATATTTTTCTTCCATACAGGTCCAGGAGGCGAGATTCCTTATCCGGAGGAGACGAGCTTAGATGTTTAGGATGTGCTGACCGGCCGTGAGTGGCGCTAATCACGACCGAGTCTGCACGAGGTTGAGAATCCAAAAAGTCTACAACCTCCGGAGCCTGGTATTGCCTGTTGGACTTCCTAGGAAGCGGGGCTAAAGCCGACGGTTGTTTCCAAATAGTGGAAACAAGGTGGGCGTGAGGCTCGATCCAGGGTGGCACTAAAGTAGCAGCCGTAAGGGGCAGGTCCAGATGTTCGGCGAGTTTGACCCGCTGAGGATCTGGTTCTAGAGAACGCCACTGATGTACTTCCTGGATCTTCCTGAGTAACTCCGTGAAGGAAGGGTCCTCCGGAGGAGACTTCGGAGGGGTCCTCGGCCGGAGCTTGGACGGAGAGCGAGGCTCGTCGTCTCTCTCGGAGCATCTATCGGAGGAATCCGAGAGCAAAGAAGAAGAAGAAGAATCAGAATAAGACTCCCTGACACGTCTGGGGGAGGAACGGGTTCCTTAGGGGGGATCCCTGGACACGTGTCCTACCCTTCTCGGGATCCAGAGGGAAGGGCTCTGGGGTCCGGAGGTGGTGAGGCAGTGTGCCGTCTCAGGCGTACGGGGGCTGGGGGCGGCACCGTCACCGTAAGGCGGCTCTCTACTTTCTTGGTGAACTGAGCCTTGGCCTCAGCCCACCAGGAAGCCAGAGTCTCCTGCAGATCCACCGGTGGCCGAGGGGGCAGTGGAGGTGGAGGAGGAGGGGGATAAGTATACGGATTAAAACCGTAGGGCGAGTATCCGAAACCCAGCTGCGGGAAAACCGATGCCGGGTAGTGCGGCGTCGGGTACTGCGGTGTCGGCGGAACCAGCGTCGGGTACTGCGGCGCTGGATACTGTGGACCCGGGTATGACGGCATCGGATAAGATGGCGGGTACCTGGGCGCCGGAGGAGCTGCTGGAGCAGACGGCCTGGAAGGAGGCCCCATGGGCGGGTCAACATTGAGAGGCCCGGGGAGGGGGTTGGGCCCAACAGAAAGGGAATATCCCCCGCCGGCGTCAGTGGGGCGGCGTCGGAGCAGCGTCAGATCGGTTCCCTAGGAGGAGGTCTGAGCGGGTGGAATATCCCCGCATCGCCCGGGACAGTGGAGAAAAGTCCTCGGGTCAGGCTGGGGTGACTCAGGCTTCGGCGGACGGCAGCAAAGGCTGCGGGGAACCGGGTACAATGGGGTTGGAAGGTCCGTCGAGGTTCCGTCACCGGCGCACATCGGGAGGCCGGCGTGCAGCTTAGGGCTGGTTCCGGCAGGCGCGGAGGAGCGGTGTCCAACTTACGGGGTCCCTTGTCGGAGGCGGGCCGAGGAGAAGCGGCCCGGTCCGAGGGGGATGAGGTCGTGCGCCACCCTGAAGGGTCGGGCGTCTTATCATCCTTCTCCCGGCGGACGTCGAGGAACCGGCGTCCGACTTATGGGAGTCGCCCGCACCAGTAGGCTGCAAGCCTGCGGCAGTACTGGGGGTTGAGGCCTCCTTTTGCCTGGAGGCGCCCACAGGGCCCGAGTGCAAGCCTGACAGGCAGGCCGACGCCTCCTCCAAAACCTTGGAGGCTACCCAGAGGGGATATTACCTGGGCCGCGACTCCAGACGGAGTCGCGGGCAAGGAGGCCTTCTCCCGGTGCCTTTCTTTGTCCCGCTTTTTACAATGTCCTTCTGGAGAAGTCGACGCCTGCCTGAGCTTCAATTCTTTTTCCATTGAAGACATCTTTTGCTTTAGAAGATGGGCTTCCAGGGACTGTTGGCGTCGTCTGCAGGTAGCCGCGTTGAAGTGCAGGCAATGCGGGCACTTGTCGACCGGGTGGTCGGGGCCTAAGCAAAAAAGGCAGAGAGAATGGCCGTCCTTGTGTGGCAGTTGGGCGCCGCACGAGTCGCACTTGTTTTTGGAAGGTGTAGGGGACGACATACACCGACGCTGACCTGACGATGAGAAGAAAAAATACTCAAAACTTCGGTAAAACCGACGAAAGAACAGGGCTTTGCTAGCACGAACTTTACCCATGTTCTGCGAGCTAACGGTGAGGAAGAACTGGAAGGCGGGCGTCGGGACCGCCCCTTTATACCGACGTCGCATGAGCCGGTCATCTGATCGTGGGGCGGTCCTCGCCAGGGACTGCTAGCTAGAAATTTTTCGTCAGTCCTGCTGCCGCCGCGCCAGTCCTATATGTAATTACCTACTGCAAGAGCCCTCTCAAAGTAAGATCTTACTGTTCCACTGATGTGATTTACGACAGTCCTATTTCTGACTGTTCCCCTATAGAAACCTGTTTAAATTATTTTCAGTGAAAGTGTTTAATTTTTCTCACAGAGCCGCTGAACTTCTCCTATTAAGACGCAAGCCATCTTTTCTGAACAAGTAATTTTTATTCTGATGAAGAAATGCTCTTCCCTTTTTGCTCAGTTTCAAAGCCAGGAATCTGATTTTTAATTGATCATAATCTTCCTTGGCCAAATCTGGGCATTGGTAGAATTTCTGATAGAAGTACTCTGGAATTTCCTTTTTTCAAGATGTTCCCAGCTGCTATGAAGTCACTGTGTATATCTTCGCCCAGCTGCATACCTACATCATTAACAGTCTATTGTCCAACTATCACTGTGCAAGAAATAAAATCACTTACTTAATTAGATCGGCTAAAAAGGCATTTACAGGAAACAATCTGAGACTAATTGGTCTGATGTGCAATGTTTTTGGGACAATGTCAACTCACTGTTAACCTCGAATCAAAAAGATCCAACTGAAAAAGTTGTTACCGGTAATGGAAGTGAGATAAATGACCCTATCGATACTGCAAACTCTAACGCTAGATTTTCATATTTTTTCATGTAGTGGCACTAATTTTTCTCATTCAAGTTTTTATGTTTGTGATATGGATTTGTTTCTGGAGGATATTCCCATATTTTTTATTATTTTAGAACGGTATCCAACTGCGAAGTACTAAAGCTAATCGCTTCAATTCCTGATAAGTAAAATGATTGTGGTGATGGTCTCGATGGGCATTTCTGAAGTTAAATGCCATCATATTGTAAACCCACTGTGCTCTTTTTTTAACCTTTCTCTGATTACCCACCAGTTTCCAGCTTGTTGGAAATGTGCAAGAGTCATGCATGTGCCAAAGAAGCAAAATGCTGTGCCGGTCAAAGATTTTAGACCTATTTCTATTTTAAACTCTTATAAGTAAGTTGTTAGAGAAAACTGCTGCAGAACAAATGAACTGTTATTTGGAAAAGTCTAGTGTTCTCTGTCATGGAGAAGTATAGTGTTCTCTGTCCACAACAGCATGGGTTTTGCAAGGGTCACGGCATGGGGACTGCCTTGTCAGGTCCATGGACACAGTTCTCAATGGCTTTGATGCCGGACTTAAGACTGGGGCCGTCTTCATGGACCTGACTAAGGCATTCAACCTTACTGATCACGATTTGGATGGATCTCTGGCTGACAGATGAAGGCGCCACAGTTAATTCTTTCCTATAAATGTGGCTTCCAGATTGCTTGACAGAACTAGTTATACCCTGAAAAATTAATCCTTTCCTGCGTAATATGCAACTTCTTGAATCTGAAGTCCCTTGAACAAAACCTGTACAGTCCACATACTTTTTTAGCAATTTTGTGCCTGCTGTGTGGAATTCTCTTCCTCTCCTTTTCCGAGGTGTGGACACAAAGCATCCCTCAATTTCCAGATTGAAGAAAAAAATATTTTTACCACCCTGTCCAATTGTTCATGTGTTTGAGCTTTATATTAAGTATATAACTGTTATACTGGTGCTGTACAAATATTAACTGCAAAGATGTTTCGTTATTTATTTTTACAATGGCTCTGTATATGCTGTATGACGTTTATATGTGTAACTTGTACTGTGATTTGAAATGGGTCCCCACTGCACATGAACTTCACTCAGTGGGCTTTAACCCTGACATAAAAAAAGAAATAAGAATGATTTGCTTTGTTTAAAACTTAGATCTCTTGGGTTTTCCATGAATGTGGCTTCTTGGATTAGAGATTATTTACCTAAGAGCAGTCAGTTTGTAAACACAGAAGCACAGAAGCTGTTGGCAGATAAGGACCTCTTGGCCCATCTTGTCTGCCCATATTTTCCCCACCTACATTGACGCCAGCGACACTACTCAGTCCCCAGACTCCCCCACCCCAAAAAACCTGTGCTTCTAATATCCCTATGTACTTATCCCATGCATTCTTGAATCCTGTAACCATTTTAGCTGCCACCACCACCTCTGCTGGGAGGCTATTCCATGCATCCACCACTCTCTCCCTGAAGAAGTACTTTCTTCCATTACCTCTGAACCTCCCCCCTTCTATCTTCATAGCATGACCCCTTGTCCTCGAGCATCTTTTCCTATGAAATATGCTTCCTTGTGGCTGGCCTGGTGGCGCTGGAGGTTGAGGTGCTGGTCACTACACCTCGCGCCACGCTAGTGACCCAGGTTCAGAAACAAGCCCAGGCTGCCGGGGGTCAGCAGGGCCAAGAGAGGATCGAGTGTCCGGAGGACTGCTCTCCTCTCTCTTGGAGGGAGGTCTGCCATCCCGCTTGCTGACTGCCCTCTGGCGGTGGCCAGAGGGCAGTACAGGTCGGGAGGGCACGTGCCGGCGTCCTTAAGTCAGTGGGGAGGGGGGGATGATCGAAAAAGGAAAATGGAGCTGGCAGGTTTCATGATGGCCACAACACGCCTCAGCCCCGAAGTCTGGACTTCACTCTGGGGTGGGGGTAAAACTAACCCCTTCACGGCCCTGCAAGGCCCCGAGAGGAATCAGGGTGTTGGGTCGAGGATCGTGGTGGCTAAAGACAGAGTCCTCCGATGGAGTGGGACCGGAGCTACCTACCAGGCTCAGGGTGTACAAAAAAATCTATACAGACAAAAAAAAAAAGAAATATGCTTCCTTCTTGTACCTTGTTTATACCTGTGAGGTATTTGAATGTTTTTATCATATCCCCCCTTTCCTCCAGGGAGTAAATATTTAATTCCTTTAGCCTTTCCCCATAGGACTTTTGATGCAGGCCATGCACCATTTTTGTTGCCCTCCTCTGTATTGCCTCCACCCCATCTATGTCCTTGTGGAGATGGGGCCTTCAGTACTGTACACAGTTCTCAAGGTGTAGTCTCACCAGTGATCTATACAGGGGTATATTTACCTCCCTCTTCCTGCTGGTGATTCCGCGTCTATGCATCCCAGCATCCCGCCTACCTTCCCCACTGCCTTGTCACACTGTTTCGCTGATTTCAGGTCATTAGAAATTATCACCCCCAGGTCCCTTTCCTGCTTTGTGACTATTAATACCTCTCCTCCATTTGGTATGCTGCCCCCGGGTTCCTGTGCCCCATGTGCATTACTTTGCTTTTTTTTTTTGGCGTTAAACCCAACTGCCAAACCTTTAACCATTCTCCTAGTTTTTTAGATCGCTTCACGTTCTTTCCACCCCATGTCCACTCTGTTGCAGAGTTTTGTGCTGTCTGCAAACGGGCACACTTCCCCTTCAAGCTCTTTTGCAATGTCGCGAATAAAGACATTGAAGAGGACTGGCCCTAATACTGATCCTTGTGGTACCCCACTGGTCACTTTGCCTACTCCAGAGTGGATGCTATTTACCACTACCCTCTGACTCCTGTTGCCCAGCCAATTTGCCACCCAAATTACAATTTTAGGATCTACTCCTAGGCTCCTCAGTTTGTTTAGCAGCCTTCTATGCAGAACAGTGTTGTCTGCCTTGCTGAAATTCAGGTAGGCCACATCCACCGCTCCTCCCTGATCCACCTCTCTGGTTACCCAATCAAAGAACTCAATCAGGTTTGTCTGGCAGGACCCCCCCCCCACCCCGTGAAACCATGCTGCCTTGAATCCTGCAGATTATTGGTAGCAAGTTATTCCCCAATCCTTTCCTTCAAAAGTGATTCCATTACCCTGCTCACCATCGACGGCAGGCTGACAGGCCTGTAATTTCCTACCTCCTCCCTGTTTCCACTCTTGTGGAGTGGGACCGCATCTGCCATCCTTTAATCTCCCGGAACCTACCCTGTTCTTAATGACTGGTTGAACAGGGCTATCAGAGGTGCTGCCAGTTCCTCTTTCCATTCCCTCAGTATCCTGGGGTGCACCCCATCTGGCCCCATTGCCTTGTCTACTTTTAGCACTGGTTCTGCTTTATCTACTCCTCGTGACCTTCGGGGGGTCCAGGGCTCTATATCAGGCCCCTTAATGTTCTCACTTTTTGTTCATTCATTACCTTTAGAATGCAAATCCTGGCCTGCAATTCTTTACTTCATGGAGACGATCTGATTATTTTTTCTACTTCTAAAACTTTGATGAATATTTCTTTGGCTCTTGAGTTGAATTTGTTATCTGTGTGTAGCTGGTTTGTCAAAAACTCACTTGTTTTAAATTAAAAAAGACCAAATCCATGCTGTTTGGCACTATGTCCATGTTGAGTATGTGCCCCTCCCTTATGCTGCAGGGAATTTAGACAGAAGTACTGATAGAGTTTTTCAATCCAACTATTTAGGGGTTGTTTTAGACCCTGGGCTAACTTCTTCTCCCCATGTCAAATTGGTTGGCCATAATATTAACCAAAGGCTTGGGGTTCTTTATAAGTTGAAACTAATTTTTTCCCTGAAACCCTGTCTTGCAATTGCTATTGGCTCACTTTTACCGCATTTTGATTGTTTCCTGTCTTTTTTTTTTAATTTTATTTGGGTGTCAGGGAGCGTAACAGTCTTTTGTTTGTTATAAGTGTCATTTTGCTTGCCCCATTCAAACCCATGGCTGTTCTCCATATTCTCAGATGGGGTGGTTATCGCCCCTTGCCTGGATTGACTACTTTTTTGGTTGTCAAACTTTTAAAACTTTTTTTTCTACTACCCTTTTTCCGTTATCTGATTTAGTTTTGGTAAGGGCAACTATGCTTCATCTGAGATCGGCTAAAGTTAATCTATTGCAAACCACACTTAACAAATCCAAGATTGGTTCTAGAGCTTTCTCAGTAGCTGTTCCTTGCTACTGGACTAGAGTGCCAGAATCTTTACACCTAGCTTGCTCTCTCTGCATTTTTAAAAATAATTTAAAATTATTTTTGCTTAATCTAGATATTTTTAACTGTTTTTGATTGTAAGATGTTAATAATTATTATTTGTGTGTTAGGTTTTACCATGTATTTTACTCTGGGTGGAGCCTGAAAAAGGCCACTCGGTCCAGTGCTTTTACCTAGTTAACAAATTAATAAATAAAAATAAACACCACAGTGAAGTAATACATGAAAGTTGCTACCTGTGTTTTTCATAAACCCACAAACCCCATACATGTAAACATGCCATCAAAGGTAAACGTAGTACATTTAGGCAGCCACCTCCCCCGATTCAATTATGTTCTCCATAGAGCCCCCGGAGCCCCCTTCCCAACATCACGTCATAATTATGATGTTTTTAAAGGCAGGGCTGCAGTGCTCCTCAGCTGCTTGCCTCATACATGAAGTTACAAGCCGGGCTTTATGAGTCAAATTATTTTTCACACCATAGAGAGAATGTTTATTCATGGTCGAAAAAGCTCCTAGGGGAGGCAACTACACAGTATGAGTTGCCTGCCTGGAGCACAAAATCATGTCAGCAGCTCTTCAAGGTCCGCGTTCATCATTTATTTATTTTATTTTATTGAAATGTTTCACCAGGAGGGCACACTGAACAACAAGTTGCTCGTCTCATGGTGCGACCTGGGGGGAGGGGTTACATAGGGTTGTGAAGGATGATCAGTTACAACAATATGTGGGTAGTACAAACAATACAACATTGTAAGATTGTGCAACAGTTGTAACACAAGGTATTGTACAATAAACAGTAGTGGAACATTTGGTAAATTACAATACATGTCCAAAATCATACAAAAGAACATATAAACATACAAAACAGTAATAATGTGATAGAACCATTTATAGCGCATGAGTTTACCAGGAGCAGGTTCAAGGTAGTACGCAAGTGCTATTGGAGTAAAATGGATGGGGTTAGGTAGTGCACACTGGTGACCCAGAAGGGCAGGTGGAGAAGAGAGGGGGGAGAGGCAAGAACTGAATATAAGGAGAAGGGGTAGCCACTTCCTGATTTCCCCCTTCAGGATGTTGACAGCCCATCATCTGCTCCTCTTGCAAGATTTTATCCTAGGGAGAAGGAAGCCATCTCACTGGCTCCATCATGGGTGGGTGGGGGGCCATGTAGGACTTCAAGAAGTGAGGTGAGTGGATGTTGGGGCTGGGCTGGAGGAAGCTGGAATGGGGTGTCTGGCTGAGAGACTAACTACCAAGACTTGAGGGAAGGAGGAAGAAAGGAAAGAAAGAAAGGAAAAGAAATAATCACAGACATTAGGTATCCTGTCCTAAAAAGGCCCCAGATTACCTCGTTACTCATCTAACACCCGGTGACAGCGCCTACTCACTCTGTTCATCTGCTATCCATCCACTGGGAAACTCGAGGACTGGTCAAGAGCATGGTAGTTGGTGGTTCAATGCCAAAAAGTGCTAAATCATGCACCTAGGGAACAGGAACCCAGGAGCTGAGTGCAGGATGGCTGGATGTACGGACAGTCACTAAGCAGGAAAGCGAGCTTGGGATTATCATAACTGATAACCTCCAAGTGGCAGGGCAGGGTGACAAAGAAGTGGGTAGTACTAGTGGGATGCTGGGATGCATAGAGAGGGGCATCTCCAGCAGGAGGAGGGAGGTGGTGTTGCCATCTTATCACTCACTGTTGAGACCTCACCTGCAGTACTGTGTTCAGTTCCGAAGGCCACGCCTCAGAAAGAACAGAGACAGGGTGGAGGTAATCCAGAGGAGGGCAACTAAAATGATGCCATTTGAAAGTTTTTAAGAGGTTATACTAAAAGCCCTATAAGGACAGACTGAGGGATCTTAACATGTACACCCTGGAAGAGAGAAGAATGAGGAGACATTATCAACGTACCAGTACCTTACAGGGGGGAACAGGGTACAGGAGGGGAGCCTCTTTCAAATAAGAAGGAGCACCAGGACCAGGGGGCATGCGATGAAGTTGGGGGGGTTGTTTAAAAGGGATGTAAGGAAGTGCTACTTCACTGAAAGTGGGGCAGATGCCTGGAACAGACGGAGGCTGTGGAGGCAAACAGTAGGGGGTTTCAAGCATGCGTGGGATAGACATAGGGGAATATTATTAAATACGCAGGGAAGAGGGAGGGTCACCGGAGACCAGTTAGTCTGTGGAGACAAACCAGGTGGAGACCATCACGGCAGACCAGGTGGGCCAGGCAGTCCTTTTCTGCCGACAAATTCTATGTTTTTATTTTAGAAAGTTTTGGGAAGTTAGACCTTTGCATCTACTAACCCAGACTCCTGAAATAAACTTGCTGTCAAACTACAGAATGCTGGTTGACCCAGTGGTGCTGAGGGTTAAGGCTCTAAATGCCTCACCTTGCGCCACGGCGACCAAGTTCAGGAGCGAGCCGGGAAGTGGGGGTTGGCGAGGCGGGTAGGGATGAAGCCGTCTCTGGGACAGCTCGGGATAGCTGGCTACCCTGAGCGCCGATCTCTGGCGGCGTCAGCGGTAGCCAAGAAGTGATGCGGCACGCCTGGTGGCAAAAGGTGGGTGGAGCCCAGCGCCGCTGGTCATCATTGCACACTGAGCTGCAGAGGGGAACAGAACAAAGCCAGAAAAGCCTCCCACACCGTCGGTGAGATGACGGTGGCCCTGGTGGATTTCGCCCACATCCCAAATGCCGGCCCAGCACGCCCAGGATCTCCTCTAAAGAGCCACCCGACGACAAGCAGGTAAGCCTCACACTTAGGAGCCAGCCGCCGAGGGAGGGCGGAATCAGCCCCGGAGATGGTACAGGGCGTCGGGCCTGCCTGTAGTTGTTTGGGGAAGAAGAGATCAGGGGAGATGCAAGGGTTCAGGCTGGGAGTAGGGCAGTCTCCGAGCAGGCACTCCTGAAGGATGCCCGGGGGTGTGGGGTAAATAAAGTTAAAAAAAAAAAAAAAAAAAGACTACAGAATGCTACTAGATCGCAAGCTTTAAGAGCTAGTCTCTTCCTACTTGAGAACATCATGCAGATTGTTTCCTCCTGCAATCATCAAATTATGGCCATGAATTTTAATATTTGCTGTAAGAACCTAGTGTTCTGATAACAATATCTGTTATGCTTCTGTAGATTCATCCTTGCCATGTACAGTATGTACTGTATTTTGTCCTGCACTGTATCTTTCACAATAAATGTTATTTGACTGCTATTAGAGATCTACTGTTCGGTCTGCTGTTGTCCTCCTGGGACCCCATGAAATGAGATTCCACATGCTGATTGGTGCAATCTCAAATATCTACATAGATACATAAATATCAAAACTTTACACAAAGTACCTTCATGGTAAACAAATACAGGAAGAGTAGGCTGGTTTTAGGGTATGGAGGTTGACTATGGATCAGCCAAACTGAAAAATTCTGCACCCAGAAAAAATACAAACACCATGTCCAAAAGTATGTCACAGGCCAGAAAAACTACTGCAACACCACCCACTAGTGTTTTTAATATGTACAGTATGTAAACACTATCTGCATGTTATTTCCCTTCTTTGTACTCAGTTGTAAGCTTACACCTAACCTGGCCCTGAAAAAGGTAATTATTTACGTACTTATTTATTAAATTTGTTTACCAGATAGCAGCACTAGACCAAGGGTCCTTTTCTAGGTTCGACCTGTGCCAGTGCAAATTACAAATATAAAAATACACAAATGTGCTCCAGAAATTGGAACACTGCCCCTTTAAGAAATTAGGAATTTGAACACTGTGGAATTAAGGGTCTATGCTCTTGACAAAGCACAATATTTTGAGTGTAAGCTGCATTAGGTACTAGTGGGTGACATTGCAACTGTTTCTCTGGCCTTTGGCATTTTTTTAGAACGTTTTTTGTACTTAACAAGCATTTGTCAATGCCGAATGTTTGCCACTTGCACTGCTGTTGTACTTGGTCTTGCTTGTACACACTTTTACAATATGTTTACCCAGGACAGAACAGAAGAGATACAATATCTAATTTTCAGTGGAGTCCTGCTTTGACACGACATTGTTAGACTGTAATTACTCAGGATAGGGCAGCTGAGAGGCAACATCTATTTTTAAGTGGGCTCCCACATTCTGACCCCAAATTTCCAACAGTCTTTTTATGACCTAACATTATGATCAAGACAGGTGGAATTTTTTTAAAATTCAATCCGAAAGGTGATTTCGCACTGCAACTGCGAAAACAAGTTTTGGAGGGGATTTGAAAAATGACACCAGTCATGTTCAGGAGGTGGGGTAACACAAGGGATTTGTTGAAAATTAGGGACAAAAATAAAGTTATGAGTACACGTTGGAACAGTTCAATGTTTCTTTAAAAAGTAGTTGCTTTTTCACATTCTGCCCCAAATTTTCAGCATAGTCTTTTTATGACAACTCCTGATGAACATTACAAGTGTCAAACAGTGGCCGAAACTTCATTTCACGACACAAGAGTTAAACCACATTTTGGGCAGGATTTGAAAAATGACAGCTGTCACGTTCACGAGGTGGTGTGAAAAAATGGCTATGTTGAAAATTTGGGGTCAAAATATTGAAAATTACCAAAGTAATGAGCGTGCATTGAAAAATGTCAACATACACTCATAATTTTATGTTTTAATGCATTTACACCAAATTTTCAACAAAATTCTTATGACCGCACCTCATGAACAAGGGTGGATAAAATTTTCAACTGCTGCCCAAAAAGTGATTTTGCGCCACAAGTGCGAGAATATGTTTTGGCCAGGAGTTGAAAAATGACAATTGTCACATTCATGAGGTGGTGTGAAAAAAATGACTATTTTGAACATTTGGGGTCAAAATATTGAAAATTACCAATGTTACTAGCGTGCATTGAAAAATGTCAACATACGCTCATAATTTTGTTGTTTTTTAATATTTAATACATATATATATATTTTTTTGGCTATGCCTTTTTTCCTGCTGGCTCACGTCCAGAGGGCGCCCCCAGCCCCGACGTCCACCATCCGGCACTGACCTGGCCCCAGGGCTTACCCCCCTGGCGGGGCTGGCGGGGTTCCCCGACCCCCACTGGGAACTGGATTCAAGGGGCCAGTGCAGTGGTTGGCTGGGAGTGGAGTCTATGAGGCGCCCTCCACCATTCTGCTGCAGCAGGGATTTTTCTCTTTTTACTCCCCTAGTAGTCGAGGCATGCAATGACGCCTGTGGAGTGGAGCGTGCATGCATCTGCATGTGCTCCCTCCAAGCGTCTGCCCAGACTCCTCCCCTTGTCTTCAGTGCAGCAGCCATGTCTCCCAGCCTCCGCTAGGGAGCAGACAGGCGCTGACAACTGGAATCCCCCCCCCCGTAGAAGGAGAGCAGTCCATTGGACACTCAATCCTTCTCAGTCTCTGCTGACCTCCGGCAGTCCGTGTTCATTCCTGATCATGGGTTGCTGGTGTTGCGCAAGGTAAGGTGACCAGTTGCCTCAGCCCTCAGCGCCACCGGGACGGCTGTTTTTTTTTTTTTACATCTTATTTTACTCGCCTGCTGTGGCAACTACCGGTGGGGGCATCTAGCCACCGGCCCTACCCACCAACAGAGCACCAGTCTCACTCACATGATGAGGGATCCGGCATGGCCGTCGCCGGTCGCTGGAGGGTCTCCCCATACCCAATCCAGCCAGACTGGCCCCGGACCCCTCCAGTTTGATTCCACGCGAGTCCTTCCAGCAAGGCAGGGCGTGGCTATCAAGCTGCACGGTCGCGCCCAGCCATTTTCCACTGTTTCTCCCTACTGAGACTGCGGACGTGCAGTAACATCAGCGCACATACGAGCCGACGTCCGCCGCAGTCCCTCCTCTAGTCACACCATCACATGCGGTACCTCCGGGCGTCCCCAGCGGTCGCCGCAGCACGGTGTGATTCCCCAGCCCACCCCAGGACTTGGAGAGCTGTCTCCCGACGTTCAATCCTTGTCCTCCCCTGCCGACTCCGACGACCCGAGCTCATTCCCAACCCAGGTCGCCGGCGTAGCGCCAGGTGTGGCGTCCAGCACCTCAACTCTCAGCGCCACCGGGCCAGCCTGTTTTTTGATATTTTTACCCAAATTGTCAACACAGCCTTCTTATAACCCCACCTCATAAACAAAGAAAAAAAAATTTCAAACCCTGCCCAAAAGGTCATTTTGCACAGTGACTGCAAAAATCACCTTCAGGACACATTTGCATAATTTCACTGCCACTGTTCATGAGGTGGTGTCCCAAAAAGGCTATGTGGAAAAATATTCAAAAATGACCAAGTTATTAGGACAAGTTCAAAACCTACTGAAATATATTGAACCGCATATCTGATTTCCTCAGTTCCCAGTGAAGACATATCTCCGGTCCAGAGACGATTATGGCACTGAATTCCCAGTAGGTAGGTAAGTAAGGGTGGGGAGTGCCAAGTGGGAGGGTCAGGTGGGGGGTGGGTAGCAGCAGTAGTGAGCCAGCAGCGGCAATAGACACCGATGGACATTTTTCTTATTACAGGGTGTATAACAATAAAAAAAAACCAAAAAAAGACTACAAGGGACACTTTTCTTTACTTCAGGTACCAACACGGGGGATTAGGCACCACAGTGTCAGTGTGACGTTTGATGGCACCGGGGGTGGGTTCCCCAGTGTTGCACAATGAAAATGGTCTGGGTAAGGGGTAGTAGTTGGTACCAGGGATTGGGCACCCCCGTGATCGAAAATTAACAAGGAAGGGGTGAGAGGGAGTGAGGGACGGTTTTCCTATGTTTGGCAGCACTGGGGGTGGGTTCTCCAGTGTCGCACAGTGAAAGCAGGTGTGTTGAGGGACAGTAGCCGGCACCATGGATTGGGCACCCCAGTGTCAGAAAATTAGGGAAGGGTTGGGAAGGATTGAGGAACGGTTTTCTTTTACCAACACTGGGGATTGGGCACCCCAGTGCCGGTGTTATGTTTGGCGGCAACAGAGATTGGCTCCCCACTGTCGCACAGTGAAAACGGATGTGTGGGAAGTATTAGCCCGCACCACGGACTGGACACCCTGGTATCAGAAGGGACTGATTTTCCGGGGGCACAGCAGGTTGATCATGACGCTGATCAGCTCTGCTTGTTGGTACCATCATGCAGCTCAAAGGAAAGAGACGCCCTATGATTCAAATTACTCTTTTCTTTGAACTACACAAAGTTTCTGCCCAGAAAGACCAGAACAGTGTCATGAGCAGTCTGGCTGATTGGTCTGACACTGTCGAGCCCCTTGCAGATGGCCCTACCCTGGACCGACACTGACACACCTTTTAAAATTCACTATCATAGCAATATGTTCACTTTGTACAAGTGCAAGGGTGAACATAATAAAAGATAACACTTGAATCCTGACTGCGCTTATTGTGTGCATTTCTTTTACTGCTGGTTAGTGGGTGCAGAATTTCTCTGTTTGGCTGTTCCTGTGTTATTTTTCTGATGGAATAAAAACAACAGGAGGTTGGACCCTACATTAGTGGACCTTCTCCAAACAATACATAAAGACATCTACTGTAGGCCACGTTGCGGACAGGTATGGGTGGGGGTTGTGAACATTCTGGACCATTTAATGGGCAAGGCTGTATCTTGGCTCCCTTTGTGTTCAATATTTATACAGAGCGACCCACCCCAGGTGCAGAGTGAACTAGCCTGCATATTGTTATATGCAGATGATGCAATCTTGCTTGCTTTTTCACCATTTGGTTTACGGAGAGCCTTGACTGTTTTGTACCCTGGGCATATGGATTTTGTTATTAACCAGTTTTTACATTCTCTATCTCCAGGTTTCAGTGGCATATAGGTGGCATACCATGCCAATAATTTTTCCTGAAATGAACATATTAAAACAGAGCTCACAGCAAGGCACTGGTGGAATTCTGTGATTTGCTCATTTGTCAGCAGCACTATTCCAGACCTGATGTAGGTTCTTCACTCTAAAACTGAGTCCCAGGTATTATAAGGTGCACAGACCTGGAGCACACAATAATGTTTATCTTCAGAACGTGTTCGGAATAATTTAATCAGGAAAGCTATAGCTCTGGCCTGTTCTTATTTAGGCAGAAATTGACATACAGGATAGCTATTCGTTTTTTCAGACTGTTGTTTATACTTCTCTAAAGGTCACTGGTGAGGCCACACTTGGAATACTGCAAGAAGTTCCCAGGTCCTCACCTAAGGAAGGACAAGGACAGGCTGGAGACGGTGCAGTGCCGGGTGACCAAGACGATGAAGGGCCACCGGGGCAGATCATACAAAGATCGACTCAAGGCACTGAACAAGTACTCAATGGAGACCAGGCAAGAGGAGAGGAATAGAGACCTTCAAGTCCTGAAGGGAATAAACAAGGTGAACTGTGAGGAATTATTTAGCAGAAGTACAGACTCAAGAACTTGAGGTCATGAGTCGCAGCTGTCGGTCGGTCGGTTTAATAGAGATGTGAGAAAGTTCTATTTTACAGAAAGGGTGGCAGAACTATGGAACAGTCTGCCTGTGGATGTTGTGGGTGCCAAAACCATAAATGGCTTCAAGCACAGCTGGAACAGAGTGATGGGCTTGGTGGTTACTTGGGTAAGTAGTGAGGGGAGAAAGGGGGTGAACTAAGAGGGACAGAACCCTGTATAACAGGTCCCAGGGCAGCTAGGGTACTACGGACAGACTAGATGGACCTTTGGTCTTTTTCTGCCATCACTGTCTATGTTTCTATTGCCTGATCTGCCACTACTTCCTAGTTCTGCCATAGAAGCAATGCATGCATGGCATTATATGAAAAGGGGTTGTGCTAACTTACCCTGCACAGGCACACCAATATGTACATGACACATGGAGGAAATGGAAAGCAGAAGGTAAAACATTGACAGCTGTACAATGTCGGCCCCAGGCACTCTCGGGCCCATATGTACATGTATTCAGGGTTTTGCTTGGGTGGCTCAAGGAGGGGAAAGAATGCAGAAAAACAAACAAACTGCTAGCTGCAGAATGTTGGCTTCAGGCACTCAAGGACCCCACGCAATGCCCTGAACACAATAGATCAAGTTCCTGAGGGATACTGGTTGGAGATAATGGGTTGTCGGGCTGGGAGAGGTCACCAGTGGGAACCAGAAGAGGATGGCAGAGTGGAAATAAAAACTATATTGAACATGAAGCCAGCAAATGGCCTTGCCCTTCTTTTCTAACCAATCTTATCTCCCCCAACCTCACCAAATTCAATACTCATGACAGAGCCGCCTTCTCTACCCAGATGTTTGAAACCATCTATTCTCCCTCCACATCACCCCAGCTTTCTCCCTCTTCAAATTCCGTCTTAAAAGGAAAGTCCCCTCAACCTTTTTTTCTGTATAACTGTGTGGTTTGTAAGCATGAATGCTCAATCCTCCCTTGGCAACCAGAGTCTGCACCCAAACCCCAGTCGCTGGCATGGTGGGCGGTAGCGCTACTGTGGAGCCACTGGTCTACTCCTTCATCTTTTGCCTTTGCCACTCACCTTATCAGTTTAAGCTCTTATCACTGCTACCACCCACGGTTTGCCTGTCTCCCCCCTGAGCATTTTTTGTATTCTTCTGCTGTGTCACTGGCCCCATCTGGATGGCCACCCCAATCCAAGCACCTACCATCCTCAGGCCTTACTCCAGAAACTCAGACTTATCCCTCATGGCAGGGGTCAGATGGACCCCTCCGAAGCAGGATCAATTCGGGTGCCCAGTTAATGGTGCCAGACCTGCGAGGGCCCATCGGTCATCCTGCATGATGAAGATATTTTTGGCTGGTTCCCTCCCTCGGGACAACCGATGCCAAGGACGTAGTGCATTCCATGCCCTTCTGGGTCTACCAACTGTCGTGACACCTAGCTTTCGTCAGGTGTCAGGCCCATTGCGGAAGGCATGATCCACCTACCCATGACAGGAAAGCAGTCCCTCAGATACTTGATCCACTTACTCCTGACCGATCCACTGCGACTTGAGCCCACTCCTAACTCAGGTTGCTGGTGTAGCAAGTGGCAGCGCTACTGCTATGCTACTGGCCAGGCTCTGGTCTTTCCTCTTAAAATAGTTTTATATTACATACTGTGAAACTTAATTGTTTTAGTTGTATTAAACATTTTGGTTCAATCTGAATGATGTTTATTTTGATACTGCACTTTAACGCTTTCACTTACAATTTGAATGAAAGACACTACACAATAAAAATGTTTTGAACTGAAGATGTTATCAAGAGGCAGAGCATCAGAATATGATTAAATTCCCAGTTAGGTCAACGTATTTCTCACAAAAAATGTGTATTTTCATTGACCAGCTGTGGCTCATACTCCCTCCCATCAAAAATATGCACAGCTGCAAGATTTGCAACATGAAACAGGCAGCAGCCATTACAAGCAGATGGAAAGCACTGCCCAAACAGCTCAGCAGATACAGTACATGAATGGTCCTTGGGGGCCAGGATTTAGTTCTTAGAAAGGTCATTTTGATACACATTATTATAGATAAGCAGATAGCTACTACAACCTTACTGATATGAAGTATTAATTAACTTTGGGGATTCTGGGCGACTCTAACCAACTCCGGTTAATCTGGATCTAGGACAGACAGGGTGTTAAGCAGAGAGAAAGAGAACAAGGACAAAAAATGTTTTAACGATTCTTACTTGTGTATTATCTTTCTCTCTGCACATTATTACTGATTAATGAATCTTAGCCTATAGATCTATAGATATCGAGTGGACTGCACCATTACTAGCATGAACCATTAACTCTGGGTATTCATCTTTTTTGTCTTTGATGGCGATCTGGAAAACAGCCAATAACTGTTAAAAAGGAGCAAAGTACTTCAGAAACGAGCTGTATTTGTGCAAGCAGACTGACCCTAACCAACTCTAGTTAGTGTGAAACTTGGACAGACAGTGTAGACAAACAGACTAAGTTACACATACACAAGGATTAAACAATTGTAATGGTTCTTACTTGCATATATCTGTTGAGTCTTGAGTTCCTAGTGAATATAACGTTGAAGCAATTCTATTATTGTCGTCTGCAACATCTAATGAGAGATAACACAAATGCTGAGATCATTAGATTAATGAAGGCACAATGTTCAAGCACTTTGGACTTCAGGTGTTAAATAATGAAGGTTCTAACAAATGTTCAATTGTTCACTGATGGGTATACTTGAGATGAGCTGCAGAAAAGGAAAATGCATTCATCCTAACCAGTATTTTCCTTCCTGTGAGAGCTAATGTTATCTATGTAGATTACAGGTCTTCACATTTGACATTATCCTATGTTTGGAAATGAAAGACAAGAAGCAGGAACTCTGAATTACTTCACTCAGCTCACAGCAAAGAATCCGAAGTTCAAAGTTCATACAAGTAGCTGAGTTTGTTCCTTACATTAACTTAACATATAAAGAATAAAAAAAGATTACATGAGATAACAAGAATATTCTACTTTGTCCAATATGAAAACTTTGTGTCAAGCAGAAGCTGTGCAGCAGCTGAAGTGACAGCTGGGAAGAACCACTGACGGGTGCTTCGGGGGCACGCTCTGCATGCACATAAATAGTGCATCAGCATCTGCGTCCCAGGGAGGGGGCAACAGAACAATGACTTGCCCTCAGTCTGCATCCCCTCCTCCTCTATTCACATGTACGCTGTTAACACCATCTTGTTTACCTCTGGCAAATGCCCTGCCAATGTGGCAACCATTTTACAGCATGACTTCCACCAGGTTCAGCTATGGTTTGCCTCACATCAGTTATTTCTGAATGCGAAGACCGACTCCATGACCTTTGGCACTATGCAGAGACTCTCTAGACTATATACCCTTCCCCCTTTCCACACCCTGGATCGGACAATCCTTGAGGACACCTCCTCTTTCAGATACCTTGGGTTTTGGCTGGACCAGCACCTCAACTTCTCTGGACACATTGACGCCATCCTGAAACAAATGCGTCCCAAGCTTGGTGCCTTATACAGGAACCATAGTTGCATCCCTCCTATGACGCGTTGTGAACTTGTCCATAGATGATACTCCTCATCTTTGACTACTGCGACGTAGTCTATGGTGCCGCTCCCAAATCCTCCCTGACCAGACTGGACACTCTAACTCCTTCTGTCACTTTGATCTTGATGTTCCATCCCGAACGCATCACTGCAACCTCTACCATGCCCTGTCCTTTCCCCCATTTGCAAACAGACACCTTGCTCACTGTGCATAACTTATTTCTAAATTTTGGCTTGGTGAACTCCCCCTACCTCTCTAGCTCCCTCTCTTCCCCTCCCCCTCCCTCAGATCCACAGACACTTGTACCTTGCTGATCCCCCGCCGATCGACCCTCATCGAACAGTCTGATTTTGCCCATCGCTTCCCAAAACTCGAACTCTCTCCCCCACCCCAAATATGACACGCCTCCTCCACTTACTTCCTCGTTTCTGCCTTACACAACCATCTCTTCTAGCTGCACCTGTTTTGATCCTCAACTACTTCCTTTGCACCTGCTCCCCTGAACAATACCCTATCTCCCACCCTCCAAGCCCTCCTCTTGGCTAATTACTCTACCTATACCTGACCCCCCCATCTATCTTCTATAACCAATGTCCTTGCTGGGTTCTGTCCCATTGCAGGGTTCTCAGCATCCAGGAGGGGTTATTTCTAAACATGACTCTTTCTTCCCTCCCTCGCTGCCTTTTCTACCTATCTTCCCAACCCCCTGTCTTCTGTCATACACACCCACCCCGTCCACTATCTTCTCTCCCCTATTGTCCTCGCCCACTTCTGCCCCTGTCAGAGTTCTCAACATCCTGGAGTGGTTCAGTTCTAGGCACGACTTGCCTATCCCCTATCCAACCTCCTCCATCCCCCACTCCTTTCCCTCCATTATACCCCTGGCACCTAATTTAGGTAGCCTCACTACCTACATGCACTGTTTTAAATCACTCTCCCATTGTCCCTATACTCTTTTGCACTGTGAGAGCTGTTTACTTCAGCTCAACCCAGTCCAGTGTCAATTATCTTACTCAACCAGGACTTGCATCTGCTTTTACTGGAAATGTCCTGGCTCCTCAGGGCTCACTACTTCTCCTTGCCCCAGCTGGGCTCCACTGTCCCACTTACTCTTCTTCCATAGCACTTTCATTGTTTAAACTGTTTACTCTGCACTGCATACCTGTATTAACTGTAACACCATCCCATCAGTGGTTGGTGATTCTGTTGTTCAAACCTCTGTACCCAATTACCCTCATGTATGTAAACTGTAAGTTATACGTATAATCTCTGTTTTTTATCCTCTTGTACACCCCCCACACACCCCCGTCCCCGGTCGCACCATGAAACAAGCAACTTGTTGTTCAGTGTGCCTTCCTGGTGAAACATTTCAATAAATAAACAGAACAAAGGCACGCTTACAAGAGAGGGATCAGCGCACTGTACTTTGCACTGCTCGCCCCCTCCTCTGTCTGCACCACCGCCACTGCACGTTTACACTGTAGCAGTTTGCGGCACTCTGCATCGGTGCTCACGCTCTTTTGGCAGAGCAAATAATCAACAGGTTGACAAATTTGCAGAGCCGCTGTTCCTTTCTCCAGCAGCTCAGTAACTGAGCAGGTCTTCCACAGGCTGGACCTCCCTGCTGCCAAACGTCAGGTGATGGCAAATTTCCTGCAGGTACTGGTCAGCCCCCATGGTGAGCACACAGTGTCAGTCTGTACCCCAGAATGCAGTTTCAAATAGTGGGAGAGGGTACTGCAGAGTTACTCACTCCTCTGAGCTGGGTGAACTCAGGATGCAGGGTGGACAGGAAATGCTGAAAGCCTGCAAAGGGCACCACCAGACAGTTACAGTACGGGAATAATATAGAAATTTAATTTAAAAAAAAAAAAAAAAGGCAAAGAAGCACAGCACATCGCAGTGTGCTACAGGGCTGTACCGATGCAGGCAAAGCGGCATGTTTACATGCCAGCAAACAAATGCCTGCATCAGTACACGATCCTACAAAACCACCAATCACTCTGTGCCACATTTGAGCGTGTTACAGCCACCTGTAATGATCCTCACTGTGTTTACATTGCCTGATGTGCACCAATGTATCTCATCTGCACCTCTCACAATGGTGCACATCAGACAGTGTAAACCAGCCTCAAAAGAAATGCTCAGGCTTGCAAGGATGAACCCCGGTACAGTTGGACCCCAAATTGACTACTTACAACTTTCAAACAAGCATCACTGCCAGAGGGGACCCTGACAATCTGCCTTCCCCCAACATGGAGTAAGCCGTAGGGCTGAAATGGAGGCATAGGTAAGGCTGTGTCAGAGTTTGGGGGGGTCACAGTCCCAAGGGCAGATGAGGGCAAAGGCAGACAGAATGGAGAAAAACAAATTATAAAAATAAAAGAAATATCTATGGATCCAAAGTTTATTTTAAAACTGTTTTGAAGTATCAGTAATAAAACTGAATGATTGACCAGCCCTCAGTTAGGAATCTACTAGGATAAATTAAAGCTCAGAGAGAGGAAAATGCCAAAGAATATGATGACTTCCTTTTTACTCAATGTATCCCTTGAGATTAGATGTATGACACTGTGACAGCACAAACAATACTGCCACCACATTAAACAAACTCTGGACAGAGTCGATATGGCTGCGCTGAGCTTTTACGAGCACCGCTGGAGTTGCTGTGCACAAGATGGCGGCAATGACTGCACTGCGCATGCACGATACTCATTCATGCACTGTCTGACTCGGCGCCATGTTATGCATAGCAGACATCACTGCCGCAGTTGTGGAAGAAAAAAGTGCCCTCGAGGTGGGTGTGTTTATCTGGTTGGGGGGGGGGGGCGTATAAACACAAGCACTGGAACCTGTGCCACAGCACTGTGGAAGCACACCAGACACTGGTCTGGTCATGTACTTCCACGGTACTCTTCTGAGATATGATGTTGGCGTAACTTCTGCCTGAAGCAGATGATACGCATGGTGGCCTCTGCTATGGTGTTACACATGTACGGGCAAGAAAAGAAAAGGGCACTCCACACCACAGCTTTTAACAATTGGTTGAAGTCATGGTGCATGGAGGAGGGCTTTAGCTACACTGGGGATTGGCGACCAGCCTGGGGAAGATATGGGCCTCTATAAGGGAGATGGCCTGCATCCTTCCAGGAAGGGGACCACAGTCCTTAGTGGAAGGTCTAAATGCTACTTGGATGAACATTTAAACTAGCCGGGGATGTGTGGAGGCTGTACTATCAAAGGCGGCAAAGACTGATTTCCCCAGATGATGATGCTACAAGGAGGAAGGGCCCAAGGAGAGGAAGCTCCCCCAGGGTAGGGGCACGGGAAAACAAGGGTGGGGAAAAGGTGGAGAACAAGGGGGCTATAAATCAGGATACCACTCTCAGGGTTTATTTAAGCATTCAACACCAAGGGTGTGTGTAAAATTTGAGTTTTACATAAAACCCTATGTTTTGTTTTACATCATTGCTGTGGAGCACTTTTTTACCACTGCAATTATATAAACAGAAACACATCTCTGTGCAGCCGTGGTCCGGCTCAAGTCCGCAATCAGGTTCAAGTCCCTGTTTAAAAGTATTTACTTTTTTTAAAAGCAGTTCCTCCCAAAAGTGTACTGAAAAGAGCCAAGTTAATTTTATTTAACATCTGACTTATGGTGAAGCCTGAGTGCAAGAGATCGTGAAGTGTGTGGTGCATCGAAGGATAGACCACGACTGGCGCATGTGTGAGGCAAGGGAAACCCAGCGTATTTGCCATTATAACCCGCTGGTTATAACAGCAAATTATAACACGGTTTCCCTATGGGGAAAAACGCTTCCTGGTTACTACAGTATAAAACAATAATTATTTGCCTTTATAGATATACTGTACACTTCATGTTTGAGCCATAATAACCTTTATAGTAAATGGTTACCTTTTGTTAATTATAAAAATCAGCCTGCTCAAAATCCTTGTTAAGCACATTCTAAACCATTATGCGCATTCCGAACAGTTCTTATGCACAGGTCAAAGGTCACACAATTTTAAATTTCTAATTTATTGTCCTAAGTCATACCTTTTACCTTTCAAAAGTCTGGAAATTTGATTTTGATATGTGAGTAGAACAAAGAAATGGCAAGATTTTTTTGTTTTTACTTCAGTGGGGGTCTGCCACTGTAATGTAAAAAACCATATACTATAAAAAATTAAATATGGTCAACCACACACAACTCAGATAGGTTTATCTGGCTGAGATGACAGCATGGGACCCTCTCGAGCTCGCCTTGAGGTTCATATGCTGTCATCTCAACCCCTCGATGGAAACACAGCCTTGTTGTGTATGGTTGCCCATACTTTATTCTCTGTTTTTATTTGATAAACGCAATTATTGCTTAGTAGCAAGTTTAACCTGTATGGGCCAGATGCCGTATTCAAAACATCTGCACATGCAAAAAAGTTGTTCCTATACATCTCACAATATATATTTTTTTTTGGGGGGGGGGGGGCATGTCAAAATCTGCAGAAGTGACCTAATGCACATGCGTTTATGCTTTGCAAATCTGACCATTTACAGTTCCAGCATGGGATATTCTGCCACATAGCTGGGAATGGTGAGATGTAGCAAGGCGTAGCACTGCACCACTAGGTAACCTTTATCCACACAGCATAAACTTTTGGTTGGGTAGTATTTCTCTAATGGGCTGTGATTGCAGCAGTAACAGCCATTGCTGAATCAGAAAACAGCAGAACAAAACCTACTGTATGTCAGAACTGCAGATCTTACAAACTTCCAGTCTTTTCACTACATGTTGTTTTATAAGGTCAGGCTTATTCAAGGACTTAGGATTTATTTATTTAAAATATTCACCAAACACCCTGTTATGCCATTCCCCTTTCAAGTGAATCCCATGAGAGCTTAGTGCAAGATGAATCAGCCATTTATTACAAAAATACATCAGCAATCCACACAAAAAAACCCGAATGAAAATATAGCTAGTAAATAAAAGGATTCTCAGATATTTTTGCGACCTGTAGATCTACTAGTTAAGAATGCCCCCAGGCTTGAAACCTATACATTGGTTTTACTGCATGGCCCTTTTATCGTTGTATTGTTTCATTCTCCCATGTCCTTGAAAAGTAAAACATAATTGTGTAAACATGGTACATGTTATTTAATGAAACCCTTTCTTCTGCAATGAAGCTTCTGCACATATACAAAACTATGTCCATACTTTGAGAAAAGGAGGTGCAGAAAGCAAGGATTCAGGGCATATTAAAGACATAGTCTGTGGCAATAAACATAAAATAATATAGCCAAAAATTAGGGCAAATAAAGAGCAGATGTTTACTTCTAATAGACAACTGACAATTTTATGTGTTGTATTTTAATGCGTTAGAAATTACTTTCTACTTTTTAATAAATTGTTAGTGCAGTGAAACAAGTCTGTTTTCACCTTTGCTTTTCACACTGCTAGTAAAAAAACAAGGTGCTTTTTTTGCACTGCAAATGTTGCGTAAACAACAACAAAGATAACAGCTGTTTGCCTCCTTAGTTTTAGTGCTTGTTTAAATCATTTTCCTAAACATGAAAAAAAGATTACTGTTTCTTTTCACAGGGTCATACTTTATAATTAAAACGCCTGTTAAGTTTTACTTCTGGAAAGACTCCCCATTGTGACATGAATTACTTCCTGTAGCAGTAGATGCAATGGTCTTAAGGTTAACTTTAAACAGCCTGCCATTTCTTGGGTTTATGCATCTAGCAGGTTTATTGTTTTACTAGTTTAATTGTTGTTTCTTTATGACACTTCTGGTAAAAAAGAATCTTCCATGGAGACTTCTAGTCTGATAAGCAGCATGTGTTCTTGACTTGTTACCTCTGTTATAAAGTGACTTCTGTACCTATGCTGGTTTTTGCAGTGCAAACAAAATAACATTTTGTGATGTGTGTGTAATTTACTCTCTAAAGTTCGAGGAACAAGAATCTCACTAGTGAGAAATGTTGAATGTTTCCGAGTTGTAGACATTCATCTGAATAGAAACACCAGTTGATTCCTGATTCCTCCTTCTTCACCCCCTTCCAATCTGTTTTTCGGAAGAACCACTCAACAACCACCTCCCTCCTCAGGCTTACTGACTCCATCCTTTCAGGGATGGATGATGACCTGATCACCTCGGCCATCCTTGTCGACCTAGCCAAAGCTTTCAACACCATTTCCCATTCTCTGCTTCTTGATTCACTCTTCTCAGCTGGCCTTGCTCTGTCAGCCACCAACTGGTTTAACTACAACCTCATTGGCAGGACCCAGTCGGTGAGAATCCTTGATTCCATCTCCCCTCCACTCCCCATCAACACTGGTGTCCCTCAGGGCTCAGTGTTTGGTCCCCTTCTCTTCTCCATTTTCCTTTATGATCTTCCTACAGCCTGTTCATCCTCTTCTATCCACATGTACGCTGATGATACTGTTTTGTACAGTTCCGGCAAAAACCCTGCTGCTGTGCAAACCAGCTTACAGCATGATTTCAACCAAGTTCAGCTCTGGTTTGCTTCTCACCAGCTTTTTCCAAAAGCCAAGAAGATAGTATCAATGACCTTTGGCACCAGGCAGAGACTCTCTAGGCTCCCGGCCCTACCCACCTTCCACACCCTTGATGGGACCATCTTGGAGGACACCTCCTTGTTTAGATATCTGGGAGTTTGGCTGGACCAGCACCTCAACTTCTCTGTTTATATCGATGTTATCCTGAAGAAACTGCGCCCCATGCTTGGTGCTCTGTACAGGAATCGTAGTTGCATCCCGCTGACTGCGAAGCGCAAAATTGTCCAGAAGATGATACTCCCCATCTCTGACTACTGTGACGCAGTCTATGGTGCTGCTCCCAAATCTTCCCTGACCAAGCTTGACACTCTCTTTAACTCCTTCTGCCGCTTTATTGACTCCCCTTCCCGCTCCCACCACTGTGAACTCTATCGCTCTCTAATCTTCCTTCCACTATCTCACAGACACATATCTCACTGTGCCAAACTAACCTCCAAATTCTGGTTCGGGGGACTCCCCTCTCATCCTCTCTCTCCACTCCACCTCCCCCCACCCACTCTCTCAGATCAAATGACGCCCGCACCTTGATGGTCCCTCGCCACCCCTCATTAAGTCAGACTGGTTTCACCGTTCGTCTCCTAAAATCTGGAATTCCCTCCCCCAAATATGACACTCCTCCTCCAACTACTCCCTTCCCTCTGCCCTACACAATTACCTTTCCCTCAGCTGTTCCTGCTTTAACCCACCTTTATACCTATCCCCAGTTTCTGCCTTCCTACCATGACCCTCCCCCCCAACCAGGGTTCTCAACATCTTGAAGGGGGAAGTCAGGAAATGGCTACCCCTTCTCCTCATATTCAGTTCTTGCCTCTCCCCCCCTCTCTTCTCTACCTGCCCTTCTGGGTCACCAGTGTGCACAACCTAACCCCATAGTTTTTACTCCAACAGCACTTGCGTACTACCTTGAGCCTGCTCATGGTACACTCATGCACTATAAATGGTTCTATCGTATTATTACTGTTTTGTACGTTTATATATTCTTTTGTATGATTTTGAACATGTATTGTAATTTACCTAATGTTCCACTACTGTTTATTGTACAATACCTTGTGTTCCAACTGTTGCACAATCTTATAATGTTGTATTATTTGTACTATCCACATACTATTGTAACCACTCATGCTTCACAACCCTATGTAACCCCTCCCCCCAGGTCGCACCGTGAGACGAGCAACTTGTTGTTCAGTGTGCCCTCCTGGCGAAACATTTCAATAAATAAATACATAAACCAAGTTCACCTTGTTCATCCCATAGGGTGCTTCCTATTCATATAGCAAGCATTAACTATCTGGTACTCTGCATTAAGTGTTCATTTTCGTACTCTTTCTTGCTATGCTTTCTACTTTTTATTTGTTTGCATTTCCTATGTCTATCTGAGTACAGATATTGTTGGTCTTGCCCCCAAAAAAAACCTTATAAAGCTTGTTGACACATTGTGCAGTAATCATGTGGTGGGATTAGAACCCATGCCACTTTCTTCATGTTTGCAGTACTGCCACAGTCAAAAAAAAATATTAGTAATAGTAAAATAGTAATAAACTGGATGAGTGGTATGAGACACTAAAACACAACTGTCTTAGCAGCTTTTATAGTTATGGTTATCTACGCATTATACAGATTTTTATCGTTCTTTTGGTAAGGGGCGCAACAGCATGCAGCTTGTCAAATAAATGTGCTGATTTATGGTTACTTAGTTGTAGTTAGATGTATTGCTGAATTTTAATCTGTTATTTGGGTTGGGAATGGTACATACAGTGTTTTAAGTCATTATTTTTATTTTACTTTTTTTTATTTTCAAGAAACAATCAGACATTAAACATAAAGGAACCTTCTATCAGGAAGAGATGCATGAGGGATTTCATGAGAGATGCATTAAAGATTTCATGAGAGATGGCAAATTTTCCAGCACCAACAGGCTTTGAAGCATGTGTGAAGTGATAATGTTTTAGATCAGTGTGTCTGTCAGTGGAACTGCTGTTAGGTTTTGTTATGAATGGGATCTTATTTTTATTTTATTTACTTGTGTCAGTAATAAACTGGTTTGTATTTTGTGAGAGGCATAAACTTTTTTTTATTTATTTATTTATTTTATGGCATCTCTCTGCACGATTCTATGACTGTGACAGCAGAAACACAGAGCTCAGTGAAGTGACATAAAGGAAATAAGAAGATCCAGTTCATGACATAACCTAATAGCAGTTCCACTGACAGACTACACACTGACATACAAGCTCAGCCGAAAAAGAGAACAAGCTGAGAATGTATTAGTTGGGTTGGGGTTTAAACATTTATGACATTTGGTGCAGTACTGTTTAGACACTGATTTAAGCACTCGGCTGCCTGTTCAGAACTTTCATTTCTGAAGTCTTAGGAAGCTCTGAGCCATTTCAGACCAGTTACCCTGTCTGTAGAGCTGCACAGCCTCTTGAGTTACCTCCCACTGTTAACTACATTCCTTTGTAAATTAACCCATTCACCACCAACTTCAGTATACTTTCTTCTGGGAATTGACAGAAAACTTTCCAGCAGCACAGAAGGGAGCACGCACCACACAGGAAGCGTAACCAGTTGTAAACAAAGCAGAACATCCTTGTGTGTGTGCGCAGCAGGCAGCACAGGTCATGGGAACAACATGGCAGGCGTAAAAATGTAAACAAAAACAAAGAAGAAACTGGGCTCTTTTTAGCCAAATGCTGCACTGCACAACAGACTTTTAAACAGTTATGTGCTCAACAGAACAGAAGGAACACATCTATGTGGTACTGACTTTTTTATGTGGTCCTGCTGCTTTAAGAAGGAGGCAGAGATATGTGCCACAGCACCAGTCAAAACACTTAGTGGAAGACAACTGCCTCACATTCCTGTCACATGCTACCACAGTAATTTTTCTCTTCTACATCATGGCAATATGTCAGCATGGCTCCGACAATGCAGCTATAAAAATCAGGATGGAAAAATATTTGTTTAGTGGTTATGACTGAATTGCTTACACCAGGGAGACTGTTAACATGTGCACCTGGAGGGCAAAAGTTTCAACCTAACCAGAAAGAAAAAATTACCATAGTAATATAGTGTATGGGAGAACATTATTGCCAATGGAATTCAGTTACTGGAATCAGCTTGCTGTGCTGCAGTAGCAACGTAAAATTGTTGATGTGCTGCACCAGCCAAGTCACTACTACATCACCACAACTTTGAACGTCTTTGCGCATGTATGTATTGGGAACCTCTGCTCTTTTTGAATGGGCCGCCGTGGTGAGACCTGAACCTGAAGACAGCGGTGTTGAAAAATAAAAACCTCAAAAGTAAGGACTCTGTCATAATTTTATGGTTGCCCATACACTATAGGTTTCCATGGTAATGCGACCTCTCGAGCTGAGCTTGCGGTCTCCTGTTGCCATGGAAACCTCTTGACTGTAAGACAGCCTGGTTATGCATGACTGCTCATACACAGTTCTCTATGCTGTGTCCTCTTAAATGATCCATCGGTAATTGTCATAAGTTCAAACTCTGCACAGTGGTCACCATTCCCCAACTGCCTTTTCATCACATTTGTATCTAAAGTATGGGCAGCTGCAACCACTAACACTACCTAAATGGCTACCAAACATTTCTCAAAGTTTTGATAAAAGTTTGAAAATAGTAAATGGATAAAAACTGACTTCTGATTAGACCACTTATTCAGAACTTTAACACACTGTAACAAGTAAAACGAAAGTCAATAAAAAAGAAACTGATCCTTGTCTGAAACTACTTCCAGGTTCCGGAAGGGGAGGCAGGGTAAGTGATTGCGAATATTACTGATGGAGCCCTTAAGAAGAAACATTTTTTTTCTAACTGCTGGAATCCATCAGTACATATTCACAAACAGCAGACTCCACAGCAGTACCTTGGGAGGCTGGGTCCAAAACCTATTTGGGAACAAGGTTATGCAAGACAGCAGTGCCAAAGCTGGCATCTTTCCTGGACTGTATATCCAAGCAGTAATGTCTTCTGAAGGTACATGCTGTCTTTCAGGTAACTGATTTACAAATCCCTCAAAATAAAATGCCCCTTGCTGCTGCCACAGAGGCAGAGGTGCCTCTTGTAGAATGTGCCCTCAGACCTCTTGGTGGCAATTTGCCACCTTTTTCAATACAATGCAGGAGACTACCTAGTGCGAGACATCTCTCCTAGTTACCAGTTTGCCATTCCACACCTCACCACATGTGACAAAAAGCTGAGTGCTGCTGGACCTGACATCTTTTGTGTGGTCCAGGTAGTGGCTCAGTGCCTTCCTCACATCCAGAAAATGTTGTTTTTGTTGCCCTGTACTGGACTGCTCAGTGAAAAATACAGTAAGCACTAATACCCGACAGGCTGAGCAGTATTTGACTATATTGGACCACCCAGGGGTGTAATGAGGCCTGACACTGCAAGTGGAGGGCCTCATAGCCCCTGGAAGGTCCAGTACAGCCCATACCGCCCACCCTGTTGGTTATTATTGCACTTAGAAAATAGGTTACACGTGGCATTTTTATGTAAGAAATAAAAAGAGTCAAGAAAATTTTTTTAAAAATTGTACAGATCATTGCAAAGTTGTTATTTTCCCCATAAAACAGTTCGTCCACTGGTATATTTGTCAGTAGAGGTCACTGCAGTCTTATAGTTGCTTCCCTGGTGAGACGCCCCTCCCTCCCCAAACAGACTGTCACAGTTTGTTCCCTTGAGAAACTGTACTGACCCCTCCACACACAGTGTTTTACTGACATCGCCCGCCCCCGATTATATGGGATGGCAATGCCTCAAAACGACTGTACTGGGATCAGGAAGGCAGTAGCGTGCAGTCAAGCAACGTAGCACAGAAGAGATATCTTTTTAAATCATTTGTCATTGTTTGTCGGCAGGGAAAAGAGAGAGGGCAAATGCGGGAACAGCGCATGACTAGTGCTGTCCAGAACGCCCACTACTATGGTGGCAGTAGTTTTTTAAAAAAAAAGAAAAAGAAAAAAACATTTGATTGTTCCGTGATTTATTTATTTCACAGGCTAAATAGCTTTTCTCTTTCTGTGGCTACTGTTACATGACTGCAGCGGTGGGGGGAGTTGTTCACTCGCTAACGGCTCATGCTCAGATTACAGAGGTAACCCCCCCGAACCCTTCCATCTATGCTACAGTTGTTTTCTTTACATGTATACACATTTTTGTTACTTTATGTAAGCCTTGTTTTTTCTGCAGCTGGAAGTATAGAAGGTTATTTCAGTTCGGAGGTTCTAATTCAGCAGCACGATCGCTGTGGTAGGTAAGGTGGCTTGTTTGCGAGAAGGCAGTTTTAGAACTGTAAGGTGTGACTGAAGAAAAAAAAGCCACTTGTATTATGTTTTTTTTTTTTTTTTTACTCTGTTGGATGTGGCAACTACCTAAGGGGTGGGGTAGGAGTCTCTGGCCGCGCTAAGCGAGAAAAACAACATAGCGGTATTTGCCATTTTCAACATTCTACTGGCCCAGTACTATTTAGAACAATATGAGGCAACGGAAACTGGGACTAGTTATTTCCCAGTCTCTGATGTCTCATAACGGACCAGCAGATTGGCTCTTGCAGCAAATCAGCATCGAGAATACACGTTGCCCATTTTCTAAGGAAGGGTAACAGACAGGTTCAGGTGGAATTTTGACACCACCTTAGGGAGGAATTTCCTACAGGTCCTGAGAACTACCTCATCCCTATGAAAGATTATGCAGTTTGTATCTGTGTAGAGGGCTTGGAACTCGCTCACCCTCCTGGCAGTTATCACTGCCACTAGGAATAGTACAGATATGTCAGAACTTACCAGTAGATCTTTGACAGAATCTCTTTCATCAGGACACACCTATGGAACGATAGCTGCCAGGCCCACTCAGAAACTTTTTTGCTAGCCGTCTACTGAGGGCCACCCACGATGACACTGGATGTCGACATCCTCCACTATATAAAAGTGGGTAGCCCCACGCCCTCCTCAGTTCCCCGCCAGAGATAATACTCAAAGGACCTCCTCCTGGGGAACTGAGAGAAGAGCTGAAGGTTCCCGTTACTAAGTGAAGTACAGCACAAGGTAGACCATCCAGGAAAGGGAACCAGAGATGGAGAAGCTCTGAGTCCAAGGGGGATGGAGAGTGGGATGGCATGGCCTGATGAGAAACTGTCTCGCTTACGGCAAGTTCTTACATACTGTAACTGTACTCTCTTCTTCAATGATATCTCTCATCAGGCCACACCTACAGAATGAGTACCAAGCAGTACTGACAGAAAGACAGTCTGGGTGGCTGTAGGCCTAAGAAAAGAGGCCTTGAAGTACAGCCAGGTCAAAGACTGCCCTCCTGGCTTCTAGAAGCAATGTCCAGACTGTAGTGTTCAGTTAAAGTCTGGACAGTACTTCAGTTTGCAGCAGCACAAATTTCTACAGCTGACACATTCCTGAAACAGGTAACAGAAGCGGCCATGCCTCCAGTTGAATGGCCATGCACAACCCAAGGAAGTTCCTTACCATACTTCCTATAACAAAAAGTAATACAGTTAGCCAAACATTTGGATGGGCACTGTTTAGAAACTGATATGCCCTTTTCCCCAGGGGCGAAGGAAACAAAACCTGCGAGGACTTCCTACAGTCCTTCATGCGATGGACATAATATCAAGTATTCTATGTACATCTAAATTATGGAGCAATGCTTCCCTTGAATTGGCATGCTCCGGAAAATAAAGTGGTAGGTGGATGGTTTGATTCAGGGTAAACTCAGACACCACCTTTGGCAAAAACTTAGGGCTGGTACGCAAAGACATTCTGTCTTTGTAGAAAATTAAAAAAAGAGAGGTTGACACATAGTAGCCTGAAACTCGGGAGATCCTTTGAACAGAAGTAATAGCAACTAAAAATAACGCTTTCCACGGCAGAAAACGTAGCTCGAAAGACGTGGTTAGCTCAAAAGGAGCCAAAGTAAGTTTCTCAAAACAAAATTCAAGTCCCAAGCCGGGACTGGATTGCAGATGGGAGGTTTTAAATGAAGAATGCCTCTCAAGAACGTACAGAACATCTCCAGTTGTACCACTGTACGGTCATCAACAGGCACAGGGAAAGCTGAAATGGCAGCCAGGTGCACCTTAATGGAAGAGTATTACAGTTCAGCATCTGAAAGGGACAACAAGTACTCCAGAATCCAATTCACTAGACAAGCAAATGGATCCAAGTGATGGGAAACAGCCCACAGAACAAAGCGCTTCCACTTCATGGAATAAGTAGTTCTGGTGGAAGGTTTTGTGGCAGCCACCAGGACATCAGACACCTTTTGAGACACCAGGAATCTAGCCATGGCTATGTCTTCAGGAGCCGTGCATGCAGGTGGAGGGACTTGAGGTCCAGATGGACTAGAGTGCCTTACTCTTGTGATAGCAAGCCTCTACACATGGGCAAGGGTACTGGAGGTTCCACTGCCAACAGCTGCAGTAAGGGGAACCAGATCTGATGAGTCCAGAAGGGAGCAACAAGTATAAGACAGTTACAAAGGTACTTACCATAACAGTAGATCATTGAGAGAGAATCTCTTGCAGCAGGTCACACACATTCAAACTTCCCAGCCGCAGGCATCATTCCCAGCCAGAGGATTTCACCAGCAGTTGACCTGGGACCACCCACGACGACATCATGTACCACGCCCTATGGTATATATGCATGGGCGGTCCTAGATGCTCCTCTGTTCTTTTCCCATCATCGACCGTATGTCACTGGTATTGCTTATGAGGCCTCCGAGGAGTATGAGGGAATACCCTGCTTTGGTTGAGGGAGCAGGAATGAATCCCCCTCCTAGAGCGGAAAGCGCAGGGGGATGAGGGAGGGGCAGCATGACCTGCTGCAAGAGATTCTCTCGAAGATATACTGTTATGGCAAGTACCTACAGAACTACTATCTTCTTCGGGGATATCTCTTGCAGCAGGTCACACACATAGGAATGAATCCCTTGCAGTTGGGAGAAAAAGGGCTGCTGGTTAACTAGGATCTGCAGCATATCCAATAGGTAGGTAAATGGGCAGACTGGGTTGGCCTAGCGGTCCTTATCTGTCGTCAAAGTCGATGTTTCTATGTAAGGGCGGTGGCAAAAAAAAAAAAAAAAATTATGATAATAGTCTTTGCAGGCCTGCATGGCCAAAACTGGCTCTTCTTTTGGACACTATGTCCAGGCTGTAATGTTTGAATGGTATGAACCTTCGACCAGGTTGCAGCCTCACAGATTTCTGCAGCTAAAACTCCTTTTAAAACATGCTGCTGAGGTCACCGTCCCACGTATGGAGTGATGCTTTACAACACTTGGGAGTTGTTTACCATATGTTTTTATTCTTCGTCGACTGTGGCTAGACTCCAAACTGGACATGTAGCATGCAGGTCGGCAGCAGGAAAAGAACTGAGGAGAATCTGGGACCACCCATGCTTATACTGCATACCATAGGGCACGACACGTGATGTCGTCGTGGGTGGTCCCAACTCGACTGCTGGTGAAATCCTCTAGCTGGAAATGACGCAAGAGATATCCTCAAAGAAGATCAGAGTCGCTCCTTCCATCTGGAGTTTGATCAGCACCCTCTGAATTAGAGGGAAGAGAGGAAAGGCATTAAGGAACTTCCCTTTCCAAGAGAGGGACAACACATCTCACCAGAACACTCCAGGCCCTGTAGTGAAAGAGCAGAAAAGTGGCAGTTTTGCATTGAGTTAGGACGAAAAAAGGTCCAGCTCTGGGTGACCCCACCAGTTGAACAGGGCTTCCACTACCTACCAAGGTCAGCAGCTCCTACTCATGCATTCTGGACTACGACCAACTTAGCCTGTCCGCCAGGACATTTTGGGTGCCTGGAACATGAACAACTGACAGTTCTAGACTGTGTTCTAGAGCCCAGTACCAAACCCTCATCGTGTCTCTGCACAGAGGGTACGAATAAGTCCCCTTGCTTGTTTACATAATGGACTACACTGATGTTGTCTGTCTGTACCAGCAAAGGCCCTGGGACAAGTGATTCTGGAAGGCTTGCAGGCCATACAGAATGGCACTCACCTCTCCAAGACATTTATGTGGAGGGAGCTCTCCACCACTGTCCAAGCATCTTGTGTTTGATGAGACCCCAGGTGTGCCCCCAGCCTATCCCCAAAACATCCGTAGTGAGGATCTGATGAGGCTAAGGGATCTGAAAAGGAAAACTTCTGAGCAAACTGCTGGCTTCCATCCATCACTGAAGCACCTTCTTTACCGGCGATGTGACTAGAACCTTCTGTTCAAGATCATCGGTGTGTTGATCCCACTGGACACTTAATGTCCACTAGGGAATCCGCATGTGCAGTCGCCAGGGGAACCGTGACAATGGCATCTGCCATCAGGCCCAGTAGTCTTAGAAAAGTCATGGTTGTGACATACCTGCTGCTGTAAAGCACCTGCGCCTGAGCTATCAGGCACTCTGCCCTGTATTGGGGCAGGAAGGCTAATCCTTGAGTGGTGTCCAGTATAGCTCCTATGTACTAGAGTCACTGACAAGGGGTCAAAACTGACTTAGACAGACTTCCGGTGGAGACATGGCAGAGTGATCACGTTTGGATTTGAGCTCCTCGATTTCACTGCTTCAAAACTGCATACCTCTCCAAACAAACTTATCTAAGAGCTGAATAATTACTCCCAAAACCGGACCGATTATCTCCGGACCCTGCGGGAGAGGCACCTACTCTACCAAAACCTCATTTAAACAGGAATGACGCACCCCGAAAGAAACCGCTTCCAGCTCCTCCACGACCTCCCAGAGGCCAACAAAAGTGGCCTATCGGACACTGGCACACCCTCCAAGACAACCTCCTAATCGGACACTAAAAGAGGGAAAAGGGGAGAGAGAGAGAAAAAAAAAAGAAAAGCTTACGATGGAGAACTCACCCTCTGAAGCCATTCTTCAGGCGATCTCGGAATTCAGGTCCGAAATGAAAGACGCTCTGAGGGAGCTAAGAACGGACCTGGGGGACCTGCAAACACGAGTCACGGCGGCAGACGGCCAAATCTCAGAGAACACCACTAAAGTAGCCCAGCTCGAGCAAACATTTCAGTCCCTAGCTGAAGAACAATTACACCTTGCCTTGTGACAGGAGGATAGCGAGAATAGGGGGCGCCGAAAAACCATCAGGCTATACAGGATCCCTGAGGGCGAGGAGGGTAATGATCCTAACGCTTTCACTGATTACTTCCTCCGTCTCACACTAGATCTAGGTCCTGGCTTTCAAATAGACATGGAGAGGGACCATTGGGCGTTGGGACCCCGTCCCCCGAAACCAGACTCCAGAACACGATCCTTTGTAGCACGTTTCAACAGCTTCTACCAAAGAGAACAAATCCTGTCCAAAGCTTGGCATAGACAAAAAGTAGTGTTTGGAGAAAGGCGCATCCTCTTTGACAACGATTATGCACCGGCAACTCAATGTCAACGGAGGGAATATTCACCTTTACTTCCCCTCCTGAGGGCTGACAATTTGAAATGTCAGACCCCCTATCCCGCTAAGTTGGTGGTCGCCTTACCTAACGGTCCAATAACATATAACTCAGCTCCAGAGGCCAGAGCAGATCTTCTGAAGCGTGGAATAAAATTAAATAAAAACACTAAACTGATTTCCACGTCGGAGCGAACCTCGTCAAATTTGGCCACTCAGAGCACAGACACTACAGATGAACATAGACTACAGAAACTACTGAACAGAACAAAATCCACAAAATCCCTCAGAAACCCTACCATTCAACCAATATGAAAAGATAAGTATAAAACAAGGCTTCAGCCTCTTTTCTTTCTCGACGGAGAGATGGGGAGGGGAGGGTGACCACTGGCTGCTTGAGATCCGGGAGGGTACAGAGCGAACTATAGCCCCTCTATAGGCAATTACAAAACTGTCTAAACCAGAGCAGAATTCAGATTTAGCCCAATATAAAGCCACTTGGGGTGCTCGTCTTCCCCTCTTAGGTGCACGAGATGTGCTGGGGCCCCCTCTTACCTCCCCTGAACCTCAGTCTCCACACCAATTACCCTCTCCCGCTACAACTTTTCTCAGAAGGAAAATCTCACCTAGGAAGGAAACAACATAAACGAGGGAGGAACTGAGATGATGCTTTGGGAAAAAACTCGATCTGGCCCCAATATAAACCAAGAAGGGCATAACTTAACTGGCTATATTCTTTCATTTGGCTGGACTACCAGAATAACAACTGCAGGGGTAACATCTAGGACTTCTTAAACCAAGCCATTCTTTATCAGCCCTAGAAATGAAACGAACAAAAAAGGGCCCACCAAAACAGATATAAACCCTTCTGCATTGAATGACAATACCTTGAACATCTTCGGAGGATGCTATAAAATACCAGGGATTCTTATTTTATTTCTTTTCACTCCATACCATGAATGCAACACTAGAGGGTGGTGCGGTCACACTCCTCTTTATATAAATATGCATTGGGTTTAAAACAATTAGAAAGTACAATAAGAAGACCCCCACAACTCGAGTCCAAGGTTCCTGGCGCCAATCAGATAATTCCACACAGACCTGCTGTCTGTCTGAGCTGCTAGTGTGGTGCTCGCACAGCCCTGGTAAAATACCACAGCTGCCACAGGTCAAGACCATGGCAGCAATTTCTTCTCTCTCCCCTGCAGGTATTCAGATTTGCTTCACTTGCTACTCCACATGAAGTCTTCATTCTTTTAGCTGGGTCTGAGTGTGTTCTTCCGTCTGTTGCTCCTCAGTCCTTTTACTGCTTCTCTCACTTCCTGTACAACTGAACTAATAGTATGACTTCTAACTTTGCTGGGGCATTAAAACTCAGTGCCCAAGACTTGCCACACCGCCTACCAGATACCACAGCCAATCACTATGCTGGTGGACCATGCAGACCTAACTGAGGCCTTCAGCTTCAACATCCATGAGTTCTCTACCCCCCAAAAAACAAAGCTGAAAGAAAAAAAAAAAAGCCTGCAAAACCAAACAAAGGAATTTAAGCGTGATGGACTAGAGAGGCAATTACAATGCTGGCCAGCTTGTTTGCTACCCCTATACTAAACTTGAGTACGCCATGGCTACATGGAGTATCAGATACGCCCTTGCTCAGAAACCCAAGAGAGGGACCAAAGGTAATCAAGGATGCCCCGCCATAGGGTAAGCAAGATAATCAAGTTCCTTGCTCTGGAACCATGTGCAACGGTAACCATATGCAGTGACACCATTGCAGTGTTAGTGGCTCAGTAGGTAGCACACTCACCTCTGAGACTGAAAGATCAGAAGGTGATGGGTTCTAGTCCCACACCGGGAATGTGGGATCAATCACAATACCGACACTGTAGTGCATCATGAGGGGGGTGCTGCACTCCTGAGGTGCTGTCTTCCTGTTCTGGTGGTTGTTCAGGTGGACGTTAAACATCCCATAGAACTTCTCGATAAGAGTAGGGGAACTTTTTATTGAACAAAACTTCAAAACAAAACAAAAAGAGAGAATAACAAAAGACAATCTCAGCAGAATATCAAACATATGAAAAACAGTAATCTCCTAAAGACTGTTCCCAAATTACCCAAAACAATATAAAACAAAATCCCACCAAAAACCCCAAACCCCCATTACAAGCATATAAATGACACAGAATAAAAAAAAAATTGGCATCTC
This sequence comes from Neoceratodus forsteri, assembly GCA_016271365.2. Taxonomy (NCBI): domain Eukaryota; kingdom Metazoa; phylum Chordata; order Ceratodontiformes; family Ceratodontidae; genus Neoceratodus; species Neoceratodus forsteri. The sequence continues at coordinate 383,961,744 of CM028134.1, read as the reverse complement.
AAAAGGAAAAACGTGAGTCACAAAAAACCTCATCACAGTCACCCAAGATAAAAGTAACAAAAAAGGCAGAAAACATACCTCATCCCATATCATACCTACCCCCAAAAAATAATCGCAAAGGAATGGCGGCTGTACAGCATGGCAACAACACCAAACAGCCACATAGTGATAAGGCAGAAATCTGCAAAAAAGGAACAGTGCCCCAACCTCTCCACCAGTAGCGCATCAAAGGTCTCGATAAAGCAAGACTTTCCTTAACATAAACTAAACTAATTTTCTGCTCTATTTTGAGCTTCAAACCCAATAAAGGTAGCTGTTTCTGCTGTAACACAAACTGACATCTTGTTTGCCAAATGACCCATTTTACGAGAGCCAACACCACTCGAGTTGTCCCCTTATAAAAGTCCCTCCACATCCTGACCATAAATTAAGGTCTCATAATTCATGCCATGTATCATGAGGGGGGTGCTGCACTCCTGAGGTGCTGTCTTCTTGTTCTGGTGGTTGTTCAGGTGGACGTTAAACATCCCATGGAACTTCTCGATAAGAGTAGGGGAACTTTTTATTGAACAAAACTTCAAAACAAAACAAAAAGAGAGAATAACAAAAGACAATCTCAGCAGAATATCAAACATATGAAAAACAGTAATCTCCTAAAGACTGTTCCCAAATTACCCAAAACAATACAAAGCAAAATCCCACCAAAAACCCCAAACCCCCATTACAAGCATATAAATGACACAGAATAAAAAAAAAAAAATTGGCATCTCAAAAGAAAAAAAGTGAGTCACAAAAAACCTCATCACAGTCACCCAAGATAAAAGTAACAAAAAAAGGCAGAAAACATACCTCATCCCATATCATAACCACCCCCCCAAAAAAAAATCATCGCACAGAAGGAATGATGCTGTACAGCATGGCAACAACACCCAACAGCCACATAGTGATAAGGCAGAAATCTGCAAAAAAGGAACAGTGCCCCAACCTCTCCACCAGTAGCGCATCAAAGGTCTCGATAAAGCAAGACTTTCCTTAACATAAACTAAACTAATTTTCTGCTCTATTTTGAGCTTCAAACCCAATAAAGGTAGCTGTTTCTGCTGTAACACAAACTGACATCTTGTTTGCCAAATGACCCATTTTACGAGAGCCAACACCACTCGAGTTGTCCCCTTATAAAAGTCCCTCCATACATCCTGACCATAAATTAAGGTCTCATAATTCATGTCATGTATCATGAGGGGGGTGCTGCACTCCTGAGGTGCTGTCTTCCTGTTCTGGTGGTTGTTCAGGTGGACGTTAAAGATCCCATGGAACTTCTCGATAAGAGTAGGGGAATTTTTTATTGAACAAAACTTCAAAACAAAACACCACTCGAGTTGTCACACGGTTATAGAGTATGGAGCCCCTCTTCTGCAGTTCCTCCGAGAGACGGAACTTTGCAAACTTTCTGTACTCTATAACCGTGTGGCTAGTTTTGCCACAAACTCCTCTCCTAGGAGGCATCATTGTGAGGCACTTAAGGAACTAAACTGGCCCACACTTCGGCACAAGCTAGCTTTCCCTGTCGCTTGCCTTGCCTTCAAGTTCACTACCCTCGGTCCCCATCCCCACCTTAGAGGACTACTCTCCCCCAAAGAACAAATCCGAACCCTGCGATCATCAGTGAATCATCCCCTCAACATCCCTAGGATTCGCTCCAACCAAGGCAAATGCTCTTTCAGATTTGCTGCCTCTCACCTATGGAACTGTCTTCCATCCAGCCTGACTGACACATCCACCCTTACTCAATGCAAGTCTGGGCTCAAACTATATCTTCTAAATCTCAGTCTCTGTGGCTGTAACCATTAGCTCCCTAGCCCAGGTCTCTTCTCCTCTCCTCTGCACTGCCTTGAACCTCCCCTCATTCCTAGAAGTATCTCCTAAGCTTTTATGTCAATTGACTGTTGTTATCTCCTTCCCCTACTAATTGGAGATGAAACTTGATGTCATAAGAGCCTGTCTGCCAATCATGTATATTGTTTCTACTCTACACTTGTGTATCTAATTGTAACTATTGTAAATAACACTTGAGACTGTACTGTGAATCCTTACTTTACTCTTGTATACTGTCGCTAATGTCTATTTGTGCAACATATGTAACTACTGTAAAAAAAAAAAAATCATTGTTTCTAAATGTCTTTTCTGTAACTAATTCCGGGTCGCCCCTGAAAAAGGGGCCTCTGGTCTCAGTGGGTTTACCCGGTTATCAAAATCTAAATAAATAAATAAATGTCTTGCAACTGTGGAATATCCCAGGAAGAGGCCAATAACTTCCATAAATCCCTGATACACTCACTTTGAAAGAAAACATGTGGCATTGTTTCAGTAGCCACCCCACAACCCTCCCTCAAACAAGACCTTTCTAAAACACTTTTATGAAAATGAATACCTCGAACATTCAATCTAGAATGACAACAGAGCCACACAGAATCCCATACCTTAGGAGGGACCCTAGCTTAAGTCAGTTGTCCAAGAACCTCAGAAAGCACCACTGACTCTGGCAAAACAAGACAGGGGTCAGCAAAACACACTGAACGTAGGATTTTTTGATACTCCAACTTCATAGTATTGTGCCAAAGTTCTAAAGTGGTAACATGACAAGCTTTCAACTTCCTGCAAACTTCCATTAAATAAGGGGAGATGCCTTGCGGAACACCCTGAAATTTCCCCCACTGGAGGGTATCCCACCACTGCCAAAAGTAGAAGCACCTGTCCTTAAATAGGGGGACCCAGTTGAGCTGTTTTCACAGCAAAGTAAGCACAAAATTAGCAGAAAGGAACATAGAAAAAAAGAATATCACTGGATTCAACATATTAAGGCCCCCTTGAGCAACCGGCCAATAAGTGCAGTTTCTTTTTATAGGGTTCAGTCGGCTCCCCCAAAGCAATTGGAAAGTCACACTATACATCCTCACCTCTAACTTAAACGGCAAAGGATAAAGCTGACTAACGTGTAGGAATAAAGGTACAATAAAAGTCTTATACGTGTAAAGTCTCTTTTTTTAGACAAAGGGTAACCCTTCCATCTGCCTACTTTCTCGCCAGCATGAGACAAGGCCAACTTCCAGTTCATACATGCCGAATCAGGAGCTCCAACCCAAAAGCCCAAGAGTTTAATCGGTGCATCAATGATGGGGATACCCCCAACTGCCTGCCCCGCCGTACCCAAAATATGAATACCCACAGCTTTACTTTTTTGTTTGTTAATTTTAGAGCCAGAAATACCAGAAAAGTTATCCACCACTGCCATGGCCCACTCCCCAGACACCCAGTCCGCTACCAAAATATTAGTATCATCCGCATAAGCCAAGGCAACCGGAAAAGAAATATCCCGCAAACCATGCATGGGTGAAATCACTGGTCCCCCATTCAAGATCCTCAATAAAGAGTCTAAAGAAAAGACACACAAAGAGGGCTTAAAGGGCACCCCTGCCGAAACCCCCGCTGGATCCTCACATACTTCCCTAGCCTGCCATTCACCAGGGGACGAGAGGAAGCCTCTTTATAAATAATCTTGAGCCAGTTAATAAACACATTAGGGATACCATACTGTTTCAACACCTAAAATAAATATATATGTGGGACCTCATCAAAAGCCTTGGCTTGGTCCAGCAAAATCAAATATCCAGACACCCCAGAGCCATCAAAAGCTTCTCCCAATATTTTTGCCACGTCTCCCATGTTACGGTGGGGAATAGCACAAGCCTGACTAGGGGAAATTACGTCCTGAGCTATCCATGACAAATGATTGCACAGAATTTTGCACAGGATTTTCCAGTCAACATTAATAAGACTGACAGGCCTCCAATTCTGAAGGTCTACCTGGTCTCCTTTTTTGAATAAAAAAATCAAAAGGCTATCTGCCAGAGCTGATGGAAAAGGGACCAAACCAGATAAAATATCAGTATGTACAGCCACCAAATACCGACTTAACAGCCCCTTAGATTTCTTATAAAATTCCTCTGGAATACAATCCGGGCCAGGGGAAGACCCAGTCGGCAAACTACCAATCACCTCCTCCACCTCCTTTTGGGAGATGGGAGAAGTCAGAACCGCTTTGTCCACCTCCAAGAACTCAGGGATCTCCAACTGATGAAGAAAATCAAGAATCCCGGGAAGAGGTGGAACATTATCACAAAATGAAGCCTCTACAAAATCCTGGACAACACCCCCTATCGCTTCCCCAGTATCAACCACGACACCTGAAGCATGTCTCAGAGCAGCCATAAATTTAGAGTCCACCCTTTGTGCACAACAATCGTACGGACTGACATTTTGGGCTTTTCCCTGTGTACCAAATTTTTGTTCTAGCAACGAGTAGGCCCTATCATATTGATATTTACTCATTTCATCTTTGACAGCCTGCATGTCTTCAACGAGGACTTCTCCAGTTTCAACTGAACGGGACAACAGCAGCTGTAATCTGTCCTGCAGCCACAAATATGTAAGATATTTAGTGTTTGCAGCTTTTTTTTCCAAGGAACTACAGAGAGTTTTCAGGTCACATTTAGTGCCCTGCCACCAAAAAAGAGAGTTGTCATACAACTCAAAGACAGAAAACCTGGCCTCCAATTCCTCCTGGATGATAGACCAGGTTTCCGCATCTTCCAAGGAAGCCGAATTCATTCTCCAAATTGGATTGGGGCTTGGTTTATTCAAAGGTGCCCCCACTAGGGTTTTAATCAGTCTATGATCTGAAGTCTCCACAGGAGAAACTAAAAAAGTCCGCACTGGGATCCATTGGGAAGCAAACGAAGTCAATTCTAGTTGATAAATGCCCTCTAGAAAAAGTGTGGTCTGGCAGATGGTTAAACTCAGCTGCACAATCCTTCAGCCATGCTTGTTTATACACTGCGTTCAAAAAATTAGAATCGGTGTACAACTTCTGTGTTCTACCAGTTTTGTCAGAGAGAGACCATACACAATTAAAATCACCCCCCCAAAAAACACAGATCTAGTCGTATATAAATATGGTTGCGCTTTTTTCATTAAATCAACCCTCTGATATTTTGTCTGGTAATTATACACGTTTATAAACCTCATCTCATGAGCTCCAAGTCTCGCATCCAAGATGCACACCCTGCCAGGGACCAAATCAATAAGACGGGAGACTCGGAGGTCAGGATTGAGAATTAAGAACCCAACCCCTGAGCATAATTCCTCCCCCAAAGACCAAAAAGAAGGACCCCGAAACCAGTCCTGAGATGCTCGGTGGGTCTCCCTAATGGTATGTAAGGGAGTGTCTTGCAACAAGCAAATGTCAAGCTGATGACCCGCAATAATGGAAAACGTAGTAAGTCGTCTTTTGTGGTTCTTGAGATTGTTGGCATCAAGAGAGCCCAAAGTCAGGTGCAAGTCCATGATCAGGTGGTAGGAATGACCTCAAAATCAGGAGCCAGAGCCCTCGGGGCTTTTGCAGCGATACGTTTACATTTCTTTTTTTTCTTAACACCCCCCTCTTGATTCTTGCAGAGGAATTTCAGAATCAGTCACACTCTCTGGTTGTGAGGAAATCATGGAAGAGGAATCAGAGTCATCATCCTCCTCCTCCCACTGTTTCCTCTTTGCAAGTGGAAGAAATCTATTTTTGAGACCAATATTAGTGTCAATCGACTCAGCCATACCCTTTGCTAGTTTCTGTGAAGCACTACGTGTCATCCGTCTAGATTTCTGATGTTCCCATTCCTCCTTTTGAGGTGGTGGCATGGCAGGGATCTGTGATGTAGAAGGTCCTGAAGGTATAACAGAATCAATAATGACATGATCACCCATGGAAACTTGTGAAGAGTGTGCACCATTAACATCCACCAAGGCATCTCCCTCCAAAGGTATAACCTCAGACATAGGGCGCTTCGTAGGAAAGGTTTCCTGCTCTCTAGAGGAAACCAAAGGAGAGGAAGCATCAACAGACGTGTGTGTGTGTCGGGTGGAAGGCCGGTGTGAAAAGTCCGGACAAGACACATCATCAGGCTGCGAAGCAGGAGTCTCCTCATCCATATCAGAACCATCTCCCCCTGTATTATGGGAGGCCCAAGGGCAATCCTCGAAGGTATGACTGGTCTCATCACTAAGATTACAGACCACAGGGGTCTGGCACGTAAAAGCTATGTGGTCAATCCCTCCACAAAGAGAGCATTTCATTTTGTCACAGGCGCTGCTTAGGTGAGTGTGAGCACCACACTGAACGCAAGACGATGGCTGGCCAGCATAGAAAATGAAGCCACGGTCTCTCCCCAGATGAAAACAGCTCGGTAGATGATGAATAACACCTTTTTCTTGTCGAAGTCGCATTCGAATCCACCCCCCCCCCCCCAATATCCAAATATCCTCAGAGTCAATTAATGGGGTCAGGAAGGCCAAGTATAGAACACTTTGTGCACAACCAGAACAGAATGTCAGAAATCGCCACCCCTTCATTTTTAAATAGGACAGTTATCATCCTGTAAGCAGGCTTAAAGGAATCACATTAAATGCTGACCACTCAGGAGTCCTTTTAACTGTCTGATATCGCTCCCAAAACAGTTCCAGTCCAGCTACTGTCTTAAAATTAGCGTCGAAATGAGGGTCCCCAGAGGTATGGATCAAGGCATAGATCTCTTGAGCCGAGAATCCCAGACTTTCTTTAAAAAGGGCACGACCCACATATAAACGATCAGGGTAAGAGTCTAGGCCACCCTTACATTTAATACGGACAGCATTTATATGTTTTTCAGGCTCAGGGGGATGCATGAAAAAGACCAGCACAAGTCCTGTGAGAAGAGGCCCGACTAGTGTTCTCCGAAGCCCCCGGGACAGAAGCGCCTTGGTGTGGAGGTGCGGGGGGCAGACTGGATTGTCTGAGGCTCAGAAACACTAGGTGCAGGCACCTGTAAAGTATCAGCTGGAGGAGCTCCATGATCAGTGGGAGGCACGGGCTGCGAAGAGGTCAGGGGAACAACTTGAGCCATAGGGAACAATATGGGAGAATCAGACAGCTCCAGGGAGGAGGGAAGAGCTAGAGGGTCAGGCAGGTCAGCAACAGGCCGACGAGGGGACACCCATGACTGATTCGGGGCAGATTTCACCCACCCAGCAGCTTGCAAAGCCTCAGCCACAGTTCTGCCAGTAACCAAAACACTATCATCATAATTGAGACATTGCGACTTAGAGTCAGTAGCCTGTACACCTGGAGCAGGTTTCACAGCGCAAGGAGGCTCATCAGGCAGAAGCTGGGAGCCCACACCATCAGGAGAAAAATCCACAGTATCACCCCTTTCTTCCACCACCAAATGTGTAAGTTCCCACTGTATGACAGAACCATCAGAACAAACAAAAGTAGTTCCCTGTAAAGGTAGCTGAGAGCTCCATATCACATCGCCAGTAAGCGGCTGTTCAGCAAGTCCGGGAGAAACACCACAGCCGTCCGACATACGTTCTCCTGCAACTCCAAACGCTGGACATGGAACAACAGGCGGCTGAACATCAGGTAGTTGAAACACCACATCAGGCAAGTCGTTTGCTGAACCAGGTGTAGTCTGCAGAGACTCGCGGTGCTCCTCCTCGGCTAATAGAGCCCACAAATAGTCACTGCAATAACTAAAACATTGACAGCTCAGGAAATCCTTGCTCAGCGCAGCTAGCACTGACATAACAGGCATCACAGGTAGAACTTCAGTAGCAGGTTGAGGAGTAAAGCCTCGCTCAGTAGGCGCCACCGGAACACCAGTCTCTAAGCACTCAGAAGCAAAACCAGGGTTAGAGGCATCCACAACTACATGTCCGGACACAGAAAACGCCTCTAGCAAAATCGGAGCAGAGGATGAGGAGAGTTCCTCAGCTCTAGCAGCCATCACACGTTCACCACCACCAGGATCCATGGACTCTGCCATCTTGGCCAAGGACCAGGATGACAAAGGGTTCCCCACAGGAGAGTAGGGGAAGTTCCCTGATGTCCTGGCCAAATTTCTCCCCATTCACTAGAACCAACAGCTTAATCTGGTTCTCTAAGTCAGTTTGCATGTGTACTCATATCCTCCTTCCCTTTCCCCCGGGTCGCACTTGGAAACGAGCTATGGCTCAGTGTGTCTCTCCCGGTCACACGCTTTCAAATAAATAATTAATATACTGTAGAGAAATTCTTCCATTTAAATGCATAGCATCTGCGAGTCAACTCCTTTCAGGAGGCCACCACAACACAGAGCACATCTTTCAAGAGATCCAAGGCCTGGAACTGTAGCTGCTGAGGAACCAGGCCAAGCAGGGCAGGGACCGAATGTCCGGATGCAGGATCTCCTCTCTTGTCTGGTCAGCAGGTCTGAGTGAAGGGTCAACCACGATAGAGGCCTAATGCTGAGGCTGACTAGATTGGGGTACCTAAATTGTCTGGATCTGCCAACTGACTGTAATCTCCCGTGACATGAATTGTCAGATCTGCACCCAAGTTGTGCATGTGTGTTGAGGTGCAGAAAGACTCCCAACACAGGGGAAGGGAGAGTGATCCGCTCTGCCTGTCTAAAACGTGATTGTGGTAATGTTCATCTGGACCTGCACAACTTGGCCCCGGATCAGAGATGCAAATTTCATCAGAGCCATCTGCACTGCACAGAGCTCTAGCAGGTTGATGTGGTGAAGAAACACCCGGGATGACCGGAACCTGTGAGCTCTGTGGTCTCCCAAGTGTGCTCCCAACACCACCAGAGATGCTCCGTTGTGAACTTGACAGATGGTTCTGTGCAGTCAAAAGGGATTCCTTCCTCCAGAACTTGAGAGTCCAGTTATCACTGGATGGTATCCCACACTGGCTGAGTCATGGTGATTGGCTGGTCCAGGTAACCTAGGCACTGAGACCACTAGCAGCCCTGCTCTCACTGCAGGTGGTGCATGATGCATCCACAAATGGGCCTCACGGACCACACTGGTAGATAGTTAGATAGGTAGACAGATACTTTATTTGTATAGCGCTCCTTCCTTAAGTCTCGGAGCACTTAACAAAATCATAAAATGATACATAGATAATATCAGGCAACAAGCCTAATGACAAACAACAAAGCATGCAATAGTACAATAAAAATTTCTACCATTCATAAAAAAAAATACTTCAATACAAACCCACATTAAAATAACAGTCAGTCAGTTCTGCTCTTAAACATCAAAAGCCTGGTTAAATAATGTTTTTAATCCCTTTTTGAAAGTTTCACAGAGGGTGCCTCCCTTAGATGTCTAGGTAGCGAGTTCCACAGGGTTGGTGCGGCAACTGCAAATGCTCGATCACCAGAATGTCTCAACCTAAACCTGGGAACCACAAGGAGGCAACCCTCGGAGGAACAGAGAGCCCGGAACAGGTGGTGGGGGACAACAACGTCTTGCAGGTAGGCTGGTCACTCTTTGTGCATGGATTTATAGGTCAGCAGTCCGACCTTGAAGGCAATCCTCCACCTAACTGGCAGCCAGTGCAATCCGCGGAGGACACGCGTAATGTGTACCGATCTCGCTATGCCTACCAACAATCCAGCCGCTGCATTCTGCACCAGCTGCAGTCAGCAGATATTGCCTCCAGATAGCCCCAGGTACAGGGCATTGCAGTAATCCAGTCTGGATGTGACAAAGGCATGTACCAGGGTGGTCAGGTCCTCAGCTGGAACAAGGGCCCAGATCCGAGCAATGTTCCTCAAATGGTAAAAAACACTTTTGACGACGGCCAACACATGAGCATCGAGTGTCAGACCACCATCAAGGATTACGCCCAGATCCTTAACCCGAACAGAGGGGGTCAAGGGAACACCCCCCCCAAAGATTAAACCAGGGGGATCTCCAAGTCCCCCCTCGTTCCTTTGATGACCTGGATCCACCACCAGTCCTCCCTCTTATCTATGTTGAGTCGTAACCAACTGCAAGTCATCCAGTTCTGGATCTCCTCCAGGCAAGTGTTAAACACAGAAGCCGCCATCTGGTTTCCAGGTGCGTAGGACAGGTATAGCTGGGTATCATCGGCATAGCAATAAAAATGAATGGTGGAGGATGCCATGTGCCCCAGCAGCCGCAGGACATCCCAGGCAGAGTGCGAGAGCACAATCTGAAATGATCTGGTAAAGGTGGCAAGATACGGAGCACTGTCCACAAGGAAATGGGCCTTGGCCTGCAGGGAGTCTAGTTCTGCCCTAATGAACTTGATCACCTACAAGGTGACCACTTCAGACTTGTCTGCGTTGACCAAAAGGCACAAGTCTCTTCAGGACTGGAAGGCCAGATCTCTGAACCACTCAACGGCCTTCTTGGATGGACCAGCTATCAACCAGCCAGCCATCCAGATAGGGATACACCCTGATGCTCTTGCACCTCAGGAATGCTGCCACCACTGCCATGCACTTGGTGAAGACCATGGGCAGAGAAAAAGGCTAAAGGGCATCACCTAAAACTGGTACAGAACCCCTTCTGCATGGAATCGAAGGTACCGTCTGTGGGACAGATGGACTGGGATGTGTAAGAATGTGTCCTGGAGGTCCAGGGAGCAGATCCACATGCCCTGCTCCAGGTATGGTACAATCTGCTTCAGAGAGACTATCTGGAACTTGAACTTCTGCGTGAATATGGACATCGTGTGGATCCAGTATTCGGCGTCAGCCCTCTGCCTGTTTGGGAACCAAGAAGTACCTGGACAACTACACCTGACTTGCCAGGGTGTCTGGGACACGGACTATAGCTTCTCTGGCAAGGAGCTGAGCTATATCCACCCTAAGGGCAGACAGTGTGCCCTGCAACACTCTGGACTCGAGAGAAGTGTGGTGTTGACAAAGCGGGAGAGCCTCACAATCCAGATGCAACCCTTTACCTATCACTTCTAATACCCACTTGTTCACAGTAATAGTGGACCACTGTGGCCAGAAGTGGCATAGCTGAACCTCCCACTGGGAAGTTGGGTCAGGGAGTGGACAGGCAAGAAGATGAAAACCTGCAACCCATCGCTTGGCAGCTTTGGAGGGTGCACCAGTCGCTGGGGCTAGAGGGCAACCACTTCCCCTGCCCCACCTCCTTTTTGGCCCCTGTCCACCGAACTTGGGATTTGGGTACCAGTTTTGGTACTGCCCCCGCTGAGACTGCAGATCAGGCAGCTGTGGCAGAAAGAACCTGTACTGGTATGTCTTTTTCTTAGCTTTCTGTTCCTTCGGGTCCTTCTAGAACGACACCTCAAAATCTTGGGTTGCAATGGACTTCTCTGGTGAGATGTCCCTCCACCCTAGGGCCAAAGAGGTTGGTGCCCAAGAAAAGAACACTGGCCCATTTGTGTTGAGTATCTGCTATGAAGGTGGGAAACAGCAGCCAGGCCCTGCGACACACTGTGACGGCCGTTGCCATGGCACGGGCACAGGCATTACCCCATGTCCAGAGCCGTCTGCAGCTGGTGTTTAGCCTGAAACTGATCCTGGTCTCTGACCACCTTCATCAGCAATTGACAATCAGCAGACAGGTGAGTGAGGAGAAGACATCATCCAGCACTAAGTTAGCCATCATCACAGTGCAGCTCACCTGATGGAGACACAATGATGAAGCAGTGTAGACCTTTCTAGCCATCTGAACAAGCTTTTTTTGCCTCCTTGTCGGTGGCTTGCCCAGCTCACCTCAGCCACCATATTTCCAGAAGGCTGAGTCCAAGATTAACCATATGGATGAAGGGTGATCAGCGAACCCTGGAAGAGACCCAGTACCTGTGGAACATATGAATGGATGATGCTGGGCAGGATGATGGATGCTGCCAAAGCTCCAGGACCAGTCCCAAAATGGCCTTAGCCACAGGAAAGGCAACATCCAGGGATCCGTCCCCGTCCAGGACGTCAGTGAAGGGGAATGTTGCCCTCTTCTGAACTAGCTCCAAGGGTACACTCATGGACTCTGACATGAGGCAGAATAAAGCCACAAATGACGCTAGCCCACAGTCGATGGTCACTTCCTCAACCGAGCCACAGCTGAATACAAGAGTCCTCAAAGAAAGCATGGATGACCCCTCTGATTCATGGGAGGACTCCTCGAAAATTATCCTTGAACATTTACCATTGTGGACCACTTTGATGTCTTCTAATTGGGTGATCTGCAGCAGCACAAGCATTCTTTGTAGTGACATCCACCAGAGGCTGTGGTGACAGCGGCTCCATCCTCAGTGTTGGGGAAGTAGATGCTGGGGACATGTACCTTGGGAGGACTGGTGTGGGCACCACTGGCAGATGTGAAGGGACCAACAGTCCAGAGGGCAGAGCCCTATCCCACCACAGTCCACTGCTGCCAGAGGAGCTCCTTGTAGCACCAACTCAACTTGTGCCTGTGCCTCTCCTCGCCCAAAGATGAGGAAAGTCAACGGCAGCACCTCCCAGTCGAGTGAGATAGAGGATGCAAATGGCACCTCGACCTCAACCCAGGGGGCCGACGTTAAGACAGAGCCTCTGGAGGGTCATGGTAGACCACATGCCTCGCTACATTCAGAAGCAGCAGCTTGGGATGCACGACCACCACCTGAGGTTGGTCCTTTGGTGACCCAGCCAAAGACACCGAGTGGGCCACGTCCTCCTGATTAAGGACGGGGAGCACCAGGGTCTGGGAAATCAACTCTTCAAGGCTGCCTGCTCAACCGGAGTCGAGGCTGACAAGCCTGGTGGGGGTACCAAGGAACACTCGACCTGTTCCTGACCAAAGGGAGCGTAACCAAAGTCAAGTGGTTAGGGGAGATGAGGGAGTGGGAGGAACGTGTCCTGCACTGGCGGTGCTTGTTTCTTGCCCAGGTGAGATGGGCTCTCCCTGAAAGACTGGAGGGCCCGACACATTTACCAAATGTCTTCGGAACAGCACCTACCAACGCTGACCCCAGCTGGGACGAGCGCAGAGACCAACAAGGCATACACCACAGCTACAGCCGCCTCCTCAAGTGCCACACAGCTGTGAAGTTGACCCAGCAGCCACTAACGCCTTCTTGCGGCCCTTAGGTCAATCCCACTCTGAGAGTCGACCGAGGGCAAGCCTTGCCTTCCAGTCCTCGAATGAAGCTGGAAGGATCGTCTGGCAACGTCCACAACCCGCCACGTTGTGGTACACGCGTAGCGCAGGAACGAAATACAGTGGTCGATGACCAGCATCTTCTGCCAGCACTGGACAAAAAATTTGATACTTGGTTGTTTCTATTCCTCCATTGTTGATAACCATTGAGAACCTGAGCTGGAGACAAGGACATCCGATGAAAAGACCAAATTCAGTCAAAGAAGTTCTCCTAGAAACTGCTTGACAAAGTTATTCCCTCAGACGCTGCACAGCTGCGGAGACCTGTACCATCCAGTGGAAAGAAAGATCTGACATCACGGGTCAGAGCCGGAGGATATACTGCTTGTGTGGTGGAAGGAACTTAAGCTTGAAGACGTCTGATAAATCAGCTTGTTCCAGGGAACTGCCTAAGTGTGGATAATGAACTATATCCATGTCCTGAAAATAAGTAATTATTTTCAGGGATACAGCAATGTGCACCTCCTTCCTCTGGCATCAGTAAAGGGGGGGGGGGGTCCTTGCATCAATGTCCCCTTTTAGTTCAAAATATTCAGCACAACCTTCAGGTGGCACAGCAGTGTGTGCCCCCAATACCCCATTTTATCTGAACACCTTTACAATTATATGCAATTTTGTAACCTGAAAACACCTCTGTGCTGTGTGGCAGCACTAGGGACCTTTATTTTAAGCCTGATATACCATTTTATGCTGTATTGTGTGTCTGAGCCCTGTTTCAACTGACAGGAAGCAGGAAGAGAGCCAGGTAGTTCAGGTATAGCTCACCCTGAACTACAAACGGCTGGGACTTTATTCTTTTTACTGTAACTAAGGTCTATACCTTGTGCCTGAGCCACGCATGAGTGGTGCATGCACTGAGGATTAAATTTAACACTTTTGGGGGGTTTTGAGTTGTGAGCATTCCCGCTACCCCTAGCGACCACTTCCGGGTCATAGTACCATACAAAACTCGCCCCTGCAGCGAGCAGGGCAAGCGCGTGCAGGGTGCGCGGCGAAGCGCGCAGAGACGCGACACGCGTGTCTGCTGTGTCTGCTAGGACAGCGGGAATTCGGGGCTGATAAAGATCTTTAAAGGAAAAGGTAATTATCACATTAAGATGAGGCTGTGTACTAGATGCAATATGCTAACTGAAGGGGAAGCCATGGATGGGTTTATTTGTGATAAATGTAACTTAATAGAGATCTTACAAGCCGAGATACAGGTCCTAAAGCAAAGGGTCCAGGTGCAGATTGATATTAGTAATCTGGAGTACTATATTGATTCTGTAACAGATGTGACTACGATTCCATGTGAACATAGTCACCTGAATGAAACCCAGAAGAATAACGAGGAATGGTGTCTTGTAACAAATAAATACTAATAAAAACAGAAAAAAGGGTAGAAGAAATATAGGGGGGCTCCTCAAATGTTTTAACACCAAACAGGTTCTCTGTTTTAAATCATGATGCAGTATGTAACATTTCAACACAAGGTGACCTTCTCCCCCCCAAAAAAAGTCTGGTGATCCCATTACGACACAGGATAGTCCCCTTTCAAATGGAAAAAATACTGCACACTACCCCTGCCCACCTACTAAGGAGCAGATTAAAAATCCAAAACAGATTACACCAGTAGGGGAGATCAATCAAACTACTGGTAATGTTAACAATATAGAGATGAAAGAGGGGACTAATATTAGAGATGTCCTGGTCATAGGGGATTCTATGTTGAAATATACAGATCACATTATATGTAAGAATCGCAATTTAACAACTACAGTCAGTACACTCCCTGGAGCAGGTATAAAAGATATTAAAAATCTCCTCCCTGGCTTGAGAGAAAATACTCATAAACCATTAGTTCTAATATACATGTAGGAACTAATGATGTAGGGAAAAGAAGGCTCCTAGAAATACAGAGAGATTTTGAGGAGGTAGGGAGGATTCTTACAGAAGCTGGTTGTGATCTTATTATTTCTGGGATATTACCTGTACTCAGGGCATCACATGACGTAAATGACGATATACTGCATTTAAACGGATGGCTGAAAAGATGGGTGTTTTAGGGAGGGTCACATCTTTACAGAACAAGGTGCAAAAATTTAGGAACCCGATGCTATATGCACAGGATGGACTCCATTTAAATAGAAGGGGTAAACAAATTTTTGCCTACCAACTTAGACATGCAATAGAGGAAAGTTTAAACTTAGCATGGGGGAGGTAGGCCCACTAGTTATTTTTTAAAAGAATACAAATATGATCATACTTCATATAATTTCCTCTCATTAAATGCTAGGAGTTTGAATAATAAGTTAGGAGAATTAAAATTATCTATCGAACACCTAAATATTAGTATATGTGCCGTCACAGAGACCTGGTGGAGTCCAAATGATCCATGGGAAAAGCAGATCAATGGATATGATTTGTTCCATAAAGACAGAAAAGAAAAACGAGGTGGGGGAGTAGCTCTATATATATCCAATAAAATAAATTCTGAGGAAATCGATACATCAAAATGGGATAAAATAGAGGTGTTATGGGTCAAGATATCTTTCCACCACTCATATTTTGTTAATATTGGAGTAATATATAGATCACCGACTGTTACACTGGATCAGGATGAACAAATACTGGATTTCTTAAATACAACTAGTACTACTAAAATTAATGTGGTAGTTGGTGACCTAAATTTATCAGGCATAAATTGGACAACATTACAGACAAACACCACTATAGAATCACGATATCTAGAATTATGTTTGCTAGCGGAGATGAACCAGTGGGTAAATTCCAATACTAGAGACAATCATATATTAGATCTTGTGTTAAGCAATTTAGATGGTAATATAACAACCTGTAAGGTCCTCCCCCCTCTTGGATCAAGTGATCATTCTATGGTTTGCTTCTCCCTAGGCACATTAGCAGACACTACTATAAGTAGGACTAGCAAATAAAACTATAATAAGGCTGATTTTGATAGTATGAGATCACATTTTAAAAACTGGAATTGGGTTGAAGAATTTCAAAACAAAACACTTGAATCTATGTGGGATCTCTTGGTGGATAAAATAACCTTAGCTACTCAAGCTTTTACTCCTCTAATTAAGAGAACAGATGGCACTACTAAGATTAAACCTAAATGGATGTCAAAATCCGTACGGCAACTGATTAAGAAGAAAAATAGGGCTTTTTATAGGGCCAAAAGACCGGGCAGCAATACATGTTGGAATACTTATAAGATCTCTTAAAAAAGTCTAAAAAATGTATTAAAGATGCCAAATTAAAATATGAGTTGAGCCTAGTAACCAGAGTTCTGGATAATTACAAGTCCTTTTATACATATATTAGTGACAAAAAGGGAGTCTGTCGAGCTATTGGCCAACTACATGCAATGGATGGTAGCACAGTTACTGACCAGTCCCATCTAGCCGAATGTATAATGATTTCTTTACATCAGTTTTTAATAATAAATCTTCTCCAATATTAGATCATTTAGAAACTGTATTAGAAGTAGAATCATTGATAACGAGAGAAGGGATACTTGAAAGGTTACAAAAAATAGATCATAATAAATCCCAAGGTCCGGATGGAGTACATCCAAGAATAATTAAAGAAATGGCAGATTTCTTGGCTGGACCTCTGGCAGTAATTTTTCAAATATCACCAAAAAAGGGGCATGTTTTAGAGGCATGGAAACAAGCTAGGGTGGTTCCTATTTACAAGAAAGGGAGTAAACATGATGTATCCAACTATAGACCGATTAGCCTGACGTCAGTCACAGGAAAAATTTTTGAGGGTATATTAAAAGATTATATTATGGAATATGCCCAAAAAATGCACTTGGTGGACCCAGTTCAGCATGGATTTACTGCTGGAAGGTCTTGTCAGACCAACCTATTAAGAGTTCTATGGAAAGGTTAGCAGGGCTATGGGAGAGGGTCAGTCTGTGGACGTGGTGTATCTGGACTTTTCCAAGGCCTTTGATAAGGTTCCTCATGGAGAACTTATCGATGCATTAATAGTACATGGCCTACCAGGAAAAATAACAAAATGGGTAGAAGCATGGCTTACCTCTAGAAAACAATCTGTTAGTGTAAAAGGGACAAATTCTGCATGGGCCGAGGTGACTAGTGGGGTGCCCCAGGGCTCTGTCTTGGGGCCTTGCTTGTTCAATATATATATTGCTTCAATGAGAGTAAATAATGGAGTCTGGGTTTCAAAGTTTGCTGATGACACCAGGGTAGGGTTCCCCATAAATAACCAAGATGATGCCACAAAACTACAAGAAGCATTAAATGCACTGGAATTCTGGGCATCAGACAAAAAATTGTTATTTAGCGTGGATAAATGCTGTGTTATGCACTTTGGGAGAGCAAATAAACATCTGTCTTATACACTTGGAGGACAAATATATACAGGTTACTCACCTGTAACAGGAGTTCTAGGAATGGTATATGTTGTTCATCCACACTTTTTGGCAGGTCCCTTGCTACTTTAAATCTTGCCGGAAGGTCTTCAAGCTGGCTCCTCCCACCCACCCGGATGGTAAAACTCTTGGCTCCGCCCCATGACGCCAGATCTAGCCCGCTGGAAGCCAGGTTGTGCGTCCAAGCAGGGGCGGGTGGGTGAGTGTGGATGAACAACATATACCATTCCTAGAACTCCTGTACAGGTGAGTAACCTGTATTTCTAGGGACATGGATATGTTGTTCATCTACTGTCAACGAACTCTAGCAGTTCTCCGGGAGGAGGGGCAAGGCGCACACCCCTACTTAGGTAGAAAGACTGGAGAACCTAGGCCCCGACCAGCACCGGCGTGACCCAAGGTCGATGTGGAAGGGAGCAGTAAAGCCTGCTTCCAGGCGAAAGCCCTGCGGATATCCCGGACCGGAATATCCTCGGAAGCAGCCACCGATGCAGCGGAAGGACGGGTAAAAATGAGCACTTATCCCTCTGGGAGGCTCCATGCCCGCCCGCCTATAGTGGAGACTTATGCAGGGGTGACCCACCCGCTCGTCGTCCACTTGGCTGCAATCTGCCAGATGTGGCTTCAGCGAAGATGATAAACAGCTGGCGAACCTCTCCCGAACTTCAGTTTTACGCTCCCCAGGTAGGTGAGCGTTACACAGGTTCCTATGGAACCTATATACGGCCTCCGAGGTGTGAATGGGGATAAACCCTGGCAGAGGCAATACCCCCGAAGGGAAGACTCCGCCACAGCCTCTGGAAGGACTTCGGGTGGGGCGCAGGACAACGTAGTCCCTGTGGAAGACCAGATAGGGAGATTGAAGGAGCGCCTGGAACTCTCCCCACCTTCTGGATGGCAGAGTAGCTCCAAGAAGGTGTTCTTCCACAACAGGTGGGGGAAACTCGCACCTGTGCAAAAGGTTCAGATGGCTTGCTCATGAGCTAAGCCCATACCAGCAAGGATCCCCCTGAAACGGGGATACTCTTCCCCAAAAGAGGAGGCGTGATCTAGGCCTAGAAGTGCCAGACCACCTTCTCCGCATCACCAACTGCCATCCGGCCCGCGCCCGGAAGACAGGGGTGACCCACAGAAGCACCTGGAGGGTCGTCGGCCGAAGCCCTGATTTAAGAACGGACTGCAGATGATCCGGAATGCTCGCCCAGGGACGGGGGAAGGCAAGGCCCTATCCCCTCATCAAAGGGAGAACTTCTCCGAGAGGACGAGCAATTTGGCCGACTTCTAAGCAGGATGCCTCGAAGGTCAAGGACCTTGCCGAAGGACCCTAGGCCAGGTCCCTAGCCGCACAGGGACCGGCCTACAGGTGTAGGGATTGAAGGTCCAGATGGATAACCTTCCCCTTAAAAGGAAAACAGGACCGGGCGGGCTAGAAGCCGCCTCAGGAGCCTGGGGCTGAGACTGAGGAGAGCCGGACACCAGAGCTGGCAAACCAGTCTGGGGCTACCAGCATCACCTGCACCAGGTCCCTCCTCGCCTTGCCCGTAGGTCAAGGGAAAAGAGGGAGAGGCACGGAGGGGCCCCGACGGCATCCCCTACAGCAGACCTTGCTGAGGGGGCAGGCATAAAACAGTCTCGGCCTCGTATTCTCCCTGGAGGGAGGAGGGAGAAGATCCTGTGCTACCTCCGGCAGGGGAGACCACTCATGAGGCGCAGCCTATGTCCGGCTTAGGGCAGCAGCCAGGAAATCGGAGGCTCCTGCCATCAAATGGCTGGGAACCCTTGACTGCGCGAAAACCCAATGCGGAGAACCT
Organism: Neoceratodus forsteri; assembly: GCA_016271365.2. Lineage (NCBI taxonomy): Eukaryota > Metazoa > Chordata > Ceratodontiformes > Ceratodontidae > Neoceratodus > Neoceratodus forsteri. Next base: position 383,942,469 of record CM028134.1, on the reverse strand, counting down.
CCTTGCGTCGAGGCAAGAGGTTCAACCGAACCTGGCGGGGTAGGTAGCACATGGTCGTGGTGTTGTCCTACTTGGACCTAAACCACTAGACCCCGTACAAACGGAGCGAGCAGTGCAAGCTAAGCGGACCGCCTGGAGCTCCAGCAGGCAGGAAGGACATCGGGACTCGCGAGAGGACCAGAGGCGAAGCACTCTGTATTCCCCTAGATGGGCACCCCACCGATCCGAGAAGCATCGGTCGGAGAAGACCGTCGACTCAGGGAGGACGAACCGGATGTACTCCTGCAGAACTTGGAACGGTCCGAAGGGGAGCGTTCTCTTAACTCCTGGGCTGTAGTCATGAACTGGTCCAAAGGACACAGCGCTGTGACCGCTGGCTGGCCCATCCCACTAGGGGGAGGCCGCCATGAGGCCCAGGAGGTGCAGGAGGTCCTGGCAGGACATAATTACCCGGCCAACCTGACTGGGTAAGGGAGGAAGAACCTCAGCCCTGTCCGCCCGGAGCCGAGCTCAGACTCAAGAGTCGAGCTTAGTCCCGAAGAAGCCTCACCGCTAAGGCACGAGTTCCCACGTGGCTCCCGTAACGGGAGACCAGTCTGCCTTCCAGGTGAGGTTACGCCCGGACCCTTCAATGCCGCAGAAACTGCTGAGTAGAGAATGAAGGGCCTGGCTAGGAACTCGTAAGGAGATCCCCCGCTAAAAAAGGGGAGGAGTCTCCCAAGAAACGGACGGAACGAGGAGAGAGTACGTCCTGGAGGCCCAGGAAACAGCCACACGCCTCGTTCTGAGGATGGAATATCTGAAGCAGAGAGAGACCATCCAGGCGTGCGGGAGAATGGGGCACAAGCCCCCCGTCCGTTTGAGACCAGGAATACCTGGACACGAACCCAGGGTCGGGGGGGGGGTCCGCAACCTTCCTGATCACCTCTAACTAGAGGGCCAGGCGAGTCGGTATGATCGACAAAGAGGCAGCGGACCCAAGATCCCCATGCGGCTGACTGCCAAAAGGGGAAATCGCTACGTAACCTGCGACAGGATCTACCCTTAAATACCTCCAGAGCAGTGCGGGCCGTCCCCATGGGAAACCCGGCTGGGACGATGGGGCCAGGGGCAGTGCCCCTTGGCCCGTCACTGAGCAGGCTTGGAGGGGGAGTGGACCGAGGGGGCTCTCGGTTTCCTGCCTCCCTGCTTCCTTTTGGAGGAAGACGCTGGACTGGCAACAGGCCACCCAGCGCATGCCTGCTGGCCCTCATGCTGGGCCGGTCGAGCCGCAGGGCTCGGGGGGCAAAGGGGCTGACGCAAAGGCTGACAGCTGCCTTTGACCCTCCAGGCGGGAGTGACCGAGTCCAGAGTGGCATCGGACTTCTCGGGCCCCTGGATATGTCCCTCCACTCCAGGGCCGAAAAAGTCAGTCCCCAAGAAGGGGATGTCCGCCAACTCATGCTGGGTTTCCAAGGAAAAGGAGGATAACCTCAGCCACGCCCTGCGGCACATGGCCACTGCGGCCGCCACCGATCTGGCATAGGAGTCACCCAGATCCAGAGCCGTCTGGAGCTGCTGTTTCTTTCACCGCCTACCCTGGTCCGTGCCCGCCGGACCCGTGGTCCGAGGTCAACCGGGGAAATGAGGTAGAACCTGGGTCAGGAGTGCCCAAAAGGCGTGGGACAGTGTGCCATCAGAGCCGCTGAGCTGGCCTGACGGAGGCCGAGGGAGGAAGCAGCATAAACCTTGCGCCTGACATAGTCCATCCTCTTGGACTCTTTGTCAGGGGGTCTATCCACATCCCCAGCGTTTCCAAGACATTGGAAAACATCGTCGGTGACTACCCCTTCAGCCGAGGGGTGCTCCGAGAAACCAGGCAGAGAACCGACGGGGACAGGGTACTTCCGAGCCACTCTGGCCGAAGGCGCAGGGCAGGAAGTAGGCCGCCGCCATAGCTCCAAGGCTGGGCCCACGACAGCCTCAGCTACTGGGAAGGCCTCCGAGGGAGAGCCCCCTTGGTCCAGAATCTCCGTAAGGGGGTAAGGTGCCCGTTTGGAGACGGGCTCGAGCTGCATTCCAGTGAATTCCGGAATGAGCTGGAGCAGGCCCATAAAAGACGATGGGCTGTCGTCTACAGAATGTTCCTGGGAAGACCCCGGGTCCTCCCTGCTAGGAAACATAACATAGCCGACTTCAGGCTCCGAAGGGTCTGCAAAAAGCTGCCGCAGGCCCGAGGCACTCTTCGTCCGCTGAGGGCAGGCAGGAGTGAGGGGACCAAGTAACCTGGGAAACAGGTCATGGCCCGGCCTGGGCTCCGCCGACGGCGGAGGGGCAGCAAGGGTCGGACGAGCAACCGGCCCTGGAGAGGTTTCCTCGACTGATTCGATCGGCTGCCGACCGAGCGGCGGCTGCTTGCTATCCGGAGAATGAATTGGGGTCGACTGATACCCGGACAACAACTGTTGTCGCCACATAAGTTCCTCGTAACGTCGACGCCAACGGCATCGAAGCCGCTCCTCATCCGAGGAGGGGGACAAGGAAGAACGGCAAAGCCACTTGACTCGGTGTCCCGACTGAGAACGCCGAGGTCGGCGTGAGCGGCTAGACCGAGAGGATGACCGAGACCGAGGCCTTAATCCTTGGGGGGGACCGAGGGCGGGCATGGGAAGGAGCGGGGCGTGCCTGCTCCTCCCTCGGCTCGGAAGAAAGGGCCGAGGGCTGACGACCCGAAGGTACTAACAGAACCTCGGCCTCCGCCCGGGGAACCAGCGAAGGGATGGCGGCCGAAGACAGCCCAAATGAGTCGAGAGACCGACAACGCGGAGTCCTGGCGCCGCAACCGAGTGAGAGAGGAGAAGCCGCCTCCCGGCAGGATCGAGCTGCTGAGAAACAGTCGATGGACGCCCACGATCCGAGGGAATCTCCGGAGCGGAAAAAACTATCTGATGTCCGAGTCCCGAACGGGCCGCGCAGTCCTCCAGAGAACTGACCCAAAGGGCCGAACAGAAATCGCAAGCCTGAGGATCGTGATCCAAGTCGAGGCAATAAACGCACGTGGAGTGCGAGTCTCTCCTGGAGGAGCTAACCGAGTGCCTCCCGGGGCCGGAGAAGGACTGAGCCATCGCTGTAGCGAAGAAGAAAAGATCGAAGTTTCAAAGAAAAAACTTTCCAATGATTTCGAAGACCGAAATTGTCAGGAACCAGTCGAAAACGCAGAGCGCTAAGGAGGGAACCTGAGCTTCCAAGCGGTAAGGAAGATCTGGAGTCATGGGGCGGAGCCGAGAGTTTTACCACCCGAGTGGGTGGGAGGAACCAGCTTGAAGACCTTCCGGCAAGATTTAAAGTGGCAAGGGACCTGCCAATAAGTGTGGATGAACAACATATCCATGTCCCTAGAATGAGTATAGTGGAGCAACAGTGTGACCTGGGTATTATGGTTACAAATGATTTGTCATTTAAAACACATTGTAACTCAGTTATTAAGAAATCAAGTAGTATATTACATTGCATAAATAAACATATTACATCTAGAAACAGGGAAGTTCTTCTGCCTCTCTATACAACATTGGTGAGGCCACACTTGGATTACTGTGCACAGTTCTGGTCACCTAGTGGAAGAGCCGAGATAGTCGCACTGGAGAAAGTTCAGAGGAGAGCTACTCGTTACATACAGGAGGTAAAGGGTCAAGATTATCAAAGGAGGTTAAACATTCTGGGATTATACTCTTTGGAGTACAGACGATTAAGGGGGGGACATGTGTTTGATTTATAAATCAACCATTGATCCAGGTTTATGGGAACTTCTAGGATTGAGATACAGGGAATCACTGTGCAATACCAGAGCACACCCTCTACAATTATTAGTGGACTGTTCAAAAACAAATAAAAGAAAATCCTGGCTCACACTGACAGTAACTAACATTTGGAATAAATTGCCATTAGAAGTGGTAGCTAGTGATACTATGAATACTTTCAAGAACAGATTGGATAGTTTTCTAATTAAACATAATATCCAGGGGTATTAATAAATTGGCAAGCAAAAGGACTATTGTCTACATAGCTCTGTATTTACCTATGAGACCTTTACATAAAAACACCATTAAACAGTGATATCAAACTGAGATTCCTTTCTCAGTCTGCATTCTCTAGACATCTTGCTGCCCCACAAGCAAAACGGGGCACTGAGTGAGCAGAAAAGGACTGGTGGGACATACTGCTGTGCCCCTCAAACACTGAGCTGGGGACCCTGGGTTAAACCCTGAAGCTGGAAGTTGGCATTCTCTATGTTCTGCAGGAAATTCTCCAAAGCCTCCCAGCGATGTCTTCTCATGACCTGGTTGAAGCCTTAACAAATAGCACAGTTTGTCACATCACACAGTAGGCCCCAGCAGCAAACATAAAGATTGTCAGCACCGTCTCTAAATATCTTCACATCACACTGACACAAGTGGAAAATTGGAGGCTTCTTTGAGCGGAATCAATAACAGCATGCAATAATGTTAAGAAAAATAAGTAGTAATTGCTACACAATCAACCAAAATTGGCACAGTTGTTTCCCACGAGCAGCTGGCAGTGAGAGAAAAAAAAATGAGGCAGTATGGGGCTACCTACATTATAAACGCACTGGGGCAAAACACCTCAGAATATATTCCACTCTTGTCTGGTAATGGGTGGCTGACGCTCCCTTGACTGCAGTGTCTAAACATGCTCTAGTCTCAATGCAGGATGGCAACCCTGACAGTAGCCTATACAACTGGTCCCAAAATTGCCTCAGACAGGCAGCCATATGTGCCTTGTAAGAGGCTATTGAGAGGGACCTTGGCCAAGGTATAATGTTTTTTCCCCCCCAAGGCATTGATCACTTGTTTCTGGGGTATCCAGTACAGAGGTCAGCACCAGTAGCCTTGGTAATGACATCTACAGTGACCCTTGCATCTCAGCAGACATATGCTTAGTTGCAGAGAGCCGCACCAAGTTCAACCAAGTATCATTAGAGGTGGGAACACTGGCGCAGAGGTCACCAACAGCCCCAGCGCCTGGCATCGAGGTGAGTACTGAAGCGGGAACCGATCCCCTGGACGGGGACCAGACTGTGCAGAATCCATCTGCAGCTGCCCAGAGGGAGTCAGAGATCTGTCTGATGCATCACCAGAGAAACAAAACCCCAAAAGAAAGGGGGAGATCTATATCTCAAACTGTTCTAAAGACTGATAAGGGAACTGAGGGAATAAGTCTATCACACTTTATAGCCCTGATTTTCCAGGGATTAAGGGTATGATAGGCCAAGCAGGTCTCCATAAGATGATTCTGACTGCCGGAGTACTCCTGCAGTGACGCTGTCGAAAGAGGGGCCCAGTGGGTCTGGATTTAGACACATTAGAGGCATATATGAGTAACTGTAAGTTTGCTCCCTCAGTGCGCTGCTGACACTGCCTGTCTGCACTGGCACATGCGCTGTGCCTGCGCAGCATGGTGGTGCCAATGACCCAGTTTGTTCCATGGGGCTCCAGCACCTCAACCCTACAACCAAACAGCACTGCTTTATGGAGGAGACTGATTCTTGGAGTCAAGAGTTGCTGGTTCCACCCCAAGATTCACAGAATTTAGAGGAAACACATAGAGCGATCTCACTTTCCAGGACATGGACAATGCATTTAACCAAAAAACTCCAGGTCCTGGAGCACGTGAGTAAAAAGCAGTAGTTTTCCATGGTATGGGGAGATAAAATGATCCGGCTCAGTTTGACCACAGTGAGCGAAGAGCTGGTCAACCACACTGGCCAGAAGTTCCCAGTTTTGAGACTAAACAACAGGTTGACTGAGAACATCTACCAAGACATTTGCCGAGCTCGTCCAATAGGAAGCCATAAGATGTACATCGTGGGCAACTGCCCACTGTCAGACCCTCCAGCCTTCCCTGCACAGAGGATAGGAGTGTGTACCTTGTTTTATTTTGTTAACTGAGAAGTACAAAAAATAAAGTAGAAACACTTCATTGATGAAATCGATGAAAGCCTTTCTTTGGGTTTGATGGTGAGAAAAAAGAAAATGAGAAGATATGGAGCTGCCTATGTTATATAGGGGAAGCCATCGTTGTGCGCATAGGCCTGTCAATGTGGGCAGCCCCAGTTAGGAAAAGTTTCCAGGAGGTCCTGACACAAACAGCTTATACTTATGTAAGTGTGGCTCTATGAAGGGAAATACTGTATCCTCAAAGAGACTATGGCTAGCATCTGTTCCTTATTGCTCAAAACTTTTTACAGTTAATTTCTCTCTTCCCGGGTGGCACTCCTTCAGGCCAGATCCCCCAGCCCCGTCCCCCACCGCGGCTTACCTTCCGCTGTCCTCCACAGCTTGCCCCCCCCCCCCATGGCGGGGCAGAGGGGATCCCTCAACCCACTGGAACGGATCTGGTGTGGAGGTTATCACCATTCATGGGGCCTACGGGGATCGGCAGTCATAGTACCATGCCCAGGACTCTCTTTCACATTTTCTCCTCCCCTTAGGAGAGGGGCCGTGCAATGATGCCCTAAGGAGAGAGCGTGCACATGCTCCTCCAACCATCTGCCTCCTCTCCTTCCACTTTCTCAGTGTCAGTGTGCTGCCCCCCAGCCGCCACTAAGGGCCAGCTGACACCGACTGCTGGTGACTCCCCCTCCCTGGAGAAGGAGAGCAGTCCCTCTGATGCTCAATCCTTCTCCTCCCCTGCTGACCCCTGGCAGCCCATGCTTGTTCCCGAACCTGGGTCGCTGGTGCAGCGCGAGGTAAGGCGCCCAGCGCCTCAGCCCTAGGGGGCCCGCGCTCAAAATTTTTTTAAATATTTCCTAAAGTTGCCCAGCACAGTTTATTCCACATATTAACTACACACTCTGTAGAATGAAAACTTCTTTGGGACTATGTTAGAGCTAAGTTTATTTGAACTTCATCATTTAATTTGCCACAAATGGTGACACTGAGGAACATTAAAGTTGCCCCATCACAGTCACAGATCTAGCTGTGCTTATCCATGATATATTAAATACATCTTAAGGACTGGGATTAACTTAGGTCAGGATTTTTTTTTGGGGGGGAGGGGATTAATACTGGAGATCAAACCATCTGAAATCAAAAGCACAGGTAACAATGCTTTCTCCCTGCCTCTTTGTAACTGCTATGTCTTTCCCTATTAAACAATCTTACTTTTCTACTACTTTTGGTCTAATTTTCCTTATTTTCTTCTAATCAGAGTAGAGAATTGACTAAAGCAGTAAAAAGGACAGGAGCTCTGTTTTTAACATGGTAGAAAGGAACGCATGGTGGTTTTGAGAAGGCACATGGGCTCAAAATGAAAGCACAGGGCACCCCATGTATCAGTAATTTAGGGGAACCCGTAGTTGAATAAACAGCGCTACTAAGTTAATTTTGATAATAGTTTTTCTATCACATAGCAAAACTCAAACCTAACTATAAAAGTTTTGTTCCGTCAGCTCCATGACGCAGAACAGGGAAAAGCACATTCTGCACACTTGCGGCCCAAGTCTGCACTCGAGACAATCTGAACAGAGTCCAGCAGGGAGGGCAAGGAACATCCATGTGGATTCTCCTCCCCATCAGGAAGGTATTGTGCATGTTGCTCCTAGATTATGTCCTGGTGGCAGCCCACTGGTTGTGCACTAGGCAGGGTGACTTGACCTTAAGAAAGCCGGCATTCCTCCTACGATGTCTCAATGTTTGCAATCTTGTGTGAGGAGTGAAAACACAGGACCTGCAGGAGTAGGACAAAAGGAAGTACTGGAACACTACATGTTCATCAATTAGCCCACCAGCAGGGGGACGTTTCAGTCATAGTATAAATCACAAAAGTCAAGGCAGACCTAGACATGCTCTGCCTCGAACAAACAGAAATAGAGCTTACCTTTCTGCACTGTTTTTGTGAAACAGGTGCCAGATGAACTAGGCTATTAGCTTACCAAATGCATGAGCCGCGCCAGGCTGCAATGATTACAGCACTGTCCCACCCTGACACTCACTCCTGCCTAACCCAATACCAGGAGGCTGTTACGGCATTCCACGCCTATTAAAAGGCCTTGCATACCCATGAAATTACCCCGCAACAGTAAAATGCTGACTCCTTTCTGCACCGATTGAAGTTGCCCAAGCTTTCAGAGGAACAGGGGCAATGCTGGCTGACACCCTCTTACCTCAGAAGAATTGAAGGTGTTGATCAGTCTCTCCAAAACCATGAAGGCCCCTGGGTCCAATGGCTATGGGGTGGAATTTTATAAATTCATTAAAGAGATCTCCATACCCCCATTTCTCGCTGTGTACAGTTAACTGTTGAAGGGGTGCAACCCACCACCCATATGGTCCTATACTGCAATTTCAGTAATCCCTAAACCTGATAAAACCCTCTCCTCTGCTCCTCTTAACGCCCTATTTTGGTGCTTGACACCGATTGTAAGTGTTTCATGTCAGTCATGGCGAGGCGGGTGGACAGACTTCTGCCCTCTCTTAACCTAAGAGACCAAACAGACTTTGTCAGGTCCTGCAAAACTACGGATAGCATCTGTTGTACCCTCCATGTAATTCACCAGATGCAGCAATCCCCTCCCCATCTGTAATGCTGAGCCTTGAAGCGGGAAAGGCCTTTGATAGGGTCACTGGTTGTTTCAATACTCAGTGCTTGGACAGCTAAGTTTTCCACCCCCTTCATACAGCTCCTGCAAAGGATCTACCAGCCCCCCAAGGCCTGTGTGAAGGTCAGTGGCCACCAATCCCCTGACTTACCACTCCAGTGTGGTATCCGAAAGGGCTGCCAAATGTCACCACTACTGTTTGCAGTATACACTGAACCTTTGGCTCAAGCCATCAGAGAAGGTACCACCATTCAGGGAATTATAGTGGAGGAGGAGAAACATTGCATCACACGTTACACGGATGATGTGCTGCTATACCTCCATGACCCTGAGATCATTCTCCCAAGGGTATTCAACAAACTCTTATCAATACAGTGTGGTCTCAAGTTACTACCTGAATACAGCAAAGACAGAAACTCTGTACTTTCACCTCTAACCTTCCCAAGCCTTTAAAAAGGCATTCCCCTTTAGGTGGGACCTGCAGAAATCAAGATAGTTGCAGATATATGTGGCCCCTAGCCAAGCTTCTGCATTTAAAGATAACTGTGCCCCCTTTACCCAAGCCCCGCTACAGGATTTCAGCCACTGGGGGACCCTACCACTCTCCCTATCTAGACGGACTGAGGTAGTCCGAATGGCGACTTTACTGAGGGCTCTTCACCTTTTTCAAAATGTGCCACTGGCTCTCCCAGCACAGATATGAAGAATATGGAGCAGGGAGATTTCTAAATTTATTTGGGCAGGTCAGAGGCTGCATATTAAAATGCAACAGCCCCGTCTGGCTAGAGGAGCTGGAGGTCTGACACTCACTTACAGGGATATTTCTGGGCAGCACATCTCAACTTCATTTTAATCCGCCATCCAGAAGGCTGGCACACCACCTGGATACATACAGAGTGGGCCCTATTCCCCAACCAGTGATCTGTGTGGGTTATGTACCACAGGACAACAGAATGGTCACCCCAGATCTAACCAGACACCTCAACCTGTAGCTGCAATTCCTAGTGAAAGTGTGGCATAACATCAGAAGGATGCTTAACCTGACCCCATGTCTCCTCCTTCTGCCCGATAACACATCTGGAGGATTTTTTTAACCCCCCCCCAAAAAAAAAAAACATATCTACCAAGCATAGGGAAGACACTCCTTACAATGTATCTACCAATTTTTTTCAGGTGATGTGGTCCAACCTTTCCTTGCCCTACAAATGCAGTTTGACCTTCAAAGAACAACGCTCTACTGCTACCTGCAGATATAACACTGCATCCACTCCCTCCCAATGGGTGCATGCACCCCTGAAATATATCTGCCTATCATCACATACAGCACCAATTTCTTTAAAACAGGCACCTGCCCCCTATGATTTCCCAGATGTACCAATCCCTCCAAGTCACCCTAGGTGTTACTTCTCTAGATGTGGCAAAGAAATGAGAAGTGAAGATGTGCCTTCCGGTAGAAACAGAAACATGGTCCTGAGCCTGCCATACTTCATCCAAAGTAACGAGTTTGCACCAATGGAAGGGATGCAAGTGGAAGCAACTCATTAGAGTCTACCAACCACCAATGAATACTGCCCATTACCTCCCACCCACTTGCACTCCTCCTGGAGGGGCTGTGATGAACTTAGGGCAACACGTAATCATGTTACGTGGGAGTGGGATTGCCCCCTCCTTCAACCTTTCTTCCACTCATGGACAGAGAGTTGGACAAACTCTTTGGTGCCCAAGTCCAGCTCATTTCATCATTATATATCCTACTACAACATCCTAGGGGGTCATAAGGATCGTAACATGTTACCGCCTAAGCATACTGCAAACAGCAGTCAAGGAAGCTATAACTAGGTGCTGGCTCACCTCAACCATTTCAGATGTGACCACATGGAGAATGCTGGTCAATCAGGTATATAGAATGCTGAAAATTACACATTTCCTCAATGATCAGGAGCAAATGTGTTCATCTCAGCAGAATGTGTGGCTTGTTTATGCCATGAGCAAGGACCCCACTCTAATAACCTGATCACCTGAAGTAACTTAATTACTACCTACTATGGTACACCTAATAGCTACCCAGGTCTGGATGGTCCTGCTCGCGCCCCTCTCCCCCACCAATGCTTCCACATGCAGGGGCCACAAGTCTAATGCTTTACAGGAGACCAGGGCCCAGATATTCAGACTGCCGGGCAGGCGCCCAGCCTGGGCGCAGCTCAACAGGGATAAGCCAGGGTGTGCTGGGCGATATTCAGCAGTGCTGTGCCATGGCTCAGCACCGTTGACATGGCAAAGTGGCTGCCCGCATTGTGCATGGCGCAGTGCAAGTGGCAAGAGAGGAGCAGGGGGATGCGCCAGCGCAAGTGCGGTTGCGCTAGACGCAGGAACCACTATATTCAGCAGTGGATATGCAAATGGGGCCATAATGCATGCAAGGTGCAACTGGAGCCATTAGCATGTCATTATGGTCCCATTTGCATGCAGGTGCGCTGATCCCCGGCGACTTGTGCCTGGCACCCTGCCAGGCTGCAGCTGCCGGGACCGACGCCTGCACATCCTCGGGCAAGCCCCAATGCCCATTCACGGGCATATGCAGAAAAATATAATTAAATGTATCCCTGGTGGTCCACTGGACCGTTTCAATCAATAAGCGGGCATATGTATAAGAAATATATTTTAAAGCATCCCTGGTGCTCAGTGGACCACTCCAGCCCGATCGCAGGCATATATATAAATAAAATATTTTAAAGCATCCCTGGTGGTCAGTGGACCTCTTCGAACCAATGCAGCGGGTGTAATAAATTATATCCCTGGTGGTCCAGTGGACTGTATCCAGCATGTCGGAGCTTTTATGTGGGAAAAACCTGGTGGTCCAATAGTACCCCCTCCCACCACCCTCAGACCGCCATCCTGGTCAGCGGGTGGCAGCTCCCCACCCACGCCCAGCTGCCCGCCGACTGACTGCGCACAGTGGCTCGCCCGATGGTCCACACTGGCAAGACCCAGTAGGCGTCACCTACCGATACCGTACCACACAGTCAGATATGTGAATGCATTCACGACCATATCTGGACCTGTCATTATGTGTCTGCCAAGTCCGGGTAGACAAACACAAACACTATAGCGCAGTAAATACTCAACCAGAAGAAAACTACCGCCGCCGTGACTCAGAAGCCAGTGGCGGGTCAAGTTGGAGGTTGGGAGGGGCACGCTGAACCCAGGCTTTCCACATACAAGCGCGATCGGGCTGGATACGATCCACTGGACCACCAAGGATTTAAACCATATTTATTATACATATGCCTGCGATCCGGCTGGAAGCAGTCACTGGACCACCAGAGATATAATTTCTATTACAATGCCCACATCGGGCGGGGTCGCGTCGCCTGACAGACCCTGGCTGCGAGCTTGGGTGGCCACCACAGCTGGCGGCTCCGTGCGCCGTGTCACGGCGACGGCTACGCGCAGCTGGAGTTGGCCAGCCTTGCTCTTTTTTTCTGGCTCAACTTTGAGCACCAGTGTGCGGCGCAAGCCAGGGTTGCACCAGGATATGCTCCAGCACATCCTGGGCTGAATATCGGAATGTGCCGCGTATGCATGGGCACGCCCCCCGCACTTGCGCTGCATACATTACTAATGCGCCCCTGCGTATCGGGATTTGAGCAGCGCAACATCCCCTTCTGAATATCGCACCAGGGCGCATCAGTGGGTTTCGCCTGGCACAACACTATTGCGCCATGCGCAACCCCTTTGAATATCCAGCCCCATGTCTATGATGTCAACAACTTTAGTAACCCAGTGAACATAACTGCCCCCCCGACTGCCTCCCTGCGCTGTACCTTAGGGAGACACATACTCAGGGACAGTGCTAAATAAGGCAAAAAGGGAAAAAGTTGCAGCTTGCACAGAAATTACCCAGTTTCCACATGACAGTGGGTCTAAAGTGGTGCACCTGTCTGTAACAATAGCCAAAAGATGGAAACATAAACAACAGAAAAGCATTTTCACTTACCAGATTTAAGCTTCTGTACTGGTGAAATTTGTACTTATGATTAGGTTTTGACCCATGTGTTTCTCAATTTGACCCACACTTTTTACACCAATGAGTCTAACTTGACCCATGTTTTAAACCTCCTAGTGCTGTCACAGCATATACTGCTTAGGTTAACGATGTCAAGGACATACAGATGTATAAATGACAAGACTCGCACATATCTGAACAACATATTCATTGCTGACAATACACCATGCTGCTAATGAAAAATGCATAAAGACCATATTAACAGAAAAAGGAAGCACTGGACCCCCCACAAAAAAAAAGATTATTTCCACCCTGCCCTCATCCAAAAATATGACCTAACTAGCCCACATTGCTGATGAAGATTCTTTATTTACAGTTATAAAATGAGCAGGAATTTCCTGCATCCTCACTATCTGAGAAGGTTCTGAAGCTATGCAGTGTACATCAATAAACCCATGGGGGTGTACTTCTTTCTGTTACAAGAACACAGCCCACTACAGTGTCATTGCCTTCCTGAAATGTTAAAAAAGAATTTAGGGTAGCTATTTTAGTATAGTCAAAAAATACAAATCCATCACTTGACATAAGTTTTAAAAAAAAAAAACACCATCATTTAATCCCACATTTATGTGACCATGACCTCACACCCCCACAAACAGGCAGCCACTATTGAAGTAAACATTTTAACTTTCTTCCCAACTTTACATATTGATTTATTTCATCTCTCCTCTGTAAGGCCTCTGATGCCTCTGTGTAGATTTGAAGGCATTTCCCGATCTGAACTACAGCTTGCATCTTACATCCAGAACTCCAGATCCCCCACAAATCCCAACACACATCTCGCTACACTGTCCCCACCAACTGTTTTCTGTACAAGTCATGTCTCTCGATTTTACAAAAAAACATGGCTCAGATGAGAGCAATCAACACTGCCAGAGTAGTGGTCGTAATTAAACAATCTCACTCTCTCAAAACAATCTCTCACCCTCAAAAGGGTGCAGACAACACTGCCAGACCAGCGGTTTCAATTAAACTCTCTCTCCTTTGTAAGGGAGGGGACAACACCGTCAGACCGGCAGCTGCAATAAAACAGTCTCACTCCCTTAATTTTTAGGAAAAGGCCACTACAACAAAATGAGCACTCCTGCACTGCATAGCCGATAATGACAACAAAGCCGCAGCATGACTTCATGGGTGGTGGGGAGAGTTTTGGAATGGGCATTTATACAGTTTCTTTTTCCCCACTGTATTTATCACACCCAACTCCTGAACTCTCTCAGGTCTCTTCTCTCACCATCTCGCTCTACCGCCCGCCGTGTTCCCCGCCATCTTCAAGGATGTTACGAATCCACCCTGCGCCTGGGCAGCTAGCGACCCGGGGAGACCAAAGGGGCAGTCACAGGGGAACCGGTATTGGGCATGGGGCGGTGGCAATGGCAGGGCCATCGCCTTGCCGGGTTGGGAGGGTTTTTCTTGAGTAGTCTCCTGAGAGCCCTCCCCCATCCCACCCCCCAGTGCATGGTGCACTCCTGACGCTGCGGCACACGGCAACCCTGCCTGTGTCAGCCACGTGGTGTATGTGCAGTCCAGCACTTCTGCAGCACCCCCGGTGAAACCCCTACTGACCCCTGGCACCCGAGCTCGCTCCTGAACTCGGGTCACTGGTATGGCGCGATGTGTGGTGTCCAGTGCCTCAACCCTCAGTGCCACCGGGCTGGCCAACATTTACACAGTTGCCAGAGGAAAAGCAACATATCTCAGCAGTCAACACTGCCAGATCTGCGGTTTCAATTCAACAATCTCAGACATGAGCTGGCAACACTTGATAGTCTGGAGATTCACGTCAACCAATCTCACTCCTTCGGACAGGAGCATACAACACGGGTAGACCAGCAGTTTAAATGAAAATCTTTCACTCCATTTCACTGGTTTGGCAGGGAAAGAGGGAAATTCTCCATAACAATTCACGCAATAAGACAGGGCAGGATCACTGCTCCTGAACAGTCCTACAAACAGGAAGGCAGAAACAATAAGGAAGATTCACTTTTTTTTTTTGAAGAAACAGTCTCTTTCAACTGTGTGGATTAAAAACTGATTTGCAGTGCACAATACTACACAGTCTGAGAGACTATCTCTACTCTATTTTTTAGGTGTTTTTGTCCATAAAGTTTATTTTTTTTAAATGTGCAGTTTAAAAAAAAAATTAACACTGCAAATAAAACATTTAGATATTTTTACTTGTTATCCATTGTATTAGTGCAATAAGATACTTCAAGGTGTGGGTTTCTTTTTTGTAAACTGAAAATCCAGGTGGTAGAAGGCACTCAGTGCAACAGCCTCTAGCTTCATAACGCACCTGGGTATGGGGTTTACAAACAGAAACCCACAGCCTGTCATATTTTACTGTTTACAAAACATACGCTTTATAGAAATACAAAATAATCACTGCAAGTTAAAGGGGAACACCCATGAACAGTGGCCATCCCACTTTAAAAGTCAATGAAAAGTTCTTTTAAACGAGGTATCATGCTTACCTATAGCTGGCAGCAGCCCTGAGATAACACTAAGTCTGCCCTATATCGATTCTATAGTGCCATCATTTGTAGATCCTGTAATGTTCTCACTGCACCCATTCAGGGTGCTGGCGTTAGTACGCCCGTCAGAGTGCCAAAATCTGTAATTCGCTGCCCCCTCCCCGAGGTCCGCTCCCCCTGGAGTTGGTATCCTTAGTAGGTGGAGGGGTGGGGCAGAGACCTCATACCTAGGGGGCATGAAGCGAGCCCCCACCCATACAGCGATATGTGAAATGAAAATCCTGGCGCCCTAATGATGGGAGCACAATGACGGGCATATTCTGAGGGTGGAACCAATGTCACTGTGGGTAAAGCTGTGCTTAACTGAAATAGGTTGGGCATAGCTTCACCATCAACATCACAACGGGTCTACAAATGGCGACAATATAGTATCAATATAGGGCAGACACAGTCATCGATTTCTCCGGACTGCTCCCAGCTACAGGTAAGCCCAATATTTCATTTAATGTGCTTTCAAACTATGAGGACACTGTTCATAAATGTTCTTCTTTAACAGAAGAAGTTAGGTATGACCAGCATCAGTCAAACCCTGGCCACAGATATCACTGGGATTCAGGCAAAAATTGCCTAAACAAAGACACACCATGTAAAATGAAAATGTTGCCTTTTGTAGTCCTCCTGCTGGTGTTTCTTCTGCATTTACCCTGTTCACAATGGCACTGTCATTCACTATGATTATCCCAATTCTAGATCATGGTATGGATATGCTTCATGGATGTTCTTCATCACTGACTGGCTAGACTAATCTTGAATGTTCCCAGAGATATGCCCTGCTGTTGTACATTAAAAGGCTTGGATTGGCCGTCTCATTTACTTCAAATTTATGTCTAAATGTGTTGCCCAAAAAGTCCCCATGTACATCACAGACCTTTGCAAGATTTGCTCTGGTTAAAGAGCTTCACGAGTACTTGAATTTGACCTCCCAAAGCAAAGTCTTCAATAGGACATCAGGCTTTTTCTTTTTCTCTCAGTGCCCAACTACAATACATGTGGTAATTTACCAAGTATGTCTATGTTAAAAATTGGCTTATGAAATTTACTAGGGCAAAATCCAATGACTGTATTGAGTTTCTAACATAAATGTTGCTTTAAGCAGCAGTATTTGTTAGGCACCGTGTATTTTTTTCAGCAGTAATTTTTTTCTAGCAAAAATATCAATATACCCATTTTTTTTCTTTCATCTCTGAACTGAGAAACAGTTTTAAAGTTGCCGCCACCCCCCCCCCCATGAAAACAAAAAATGTATGGTTTTGTGCTGTTTACGATCAGAAATATGTGGTCGCACCATTCTAATATATCCACAATATGAGTTCAGTATGTACATTCACAAAGTAACCTCAATGGAAGAGATTATTTTAAAGACTGAGTGGTGTCCATCTTTTTATTTACATGTTATGCCTCTGTATGGCTAAAAAAAAAGAACTATACCCTAAAATATTTTGCCAATTTATAAGTACTGCTAATTTAAATTGTATGGGAGGCTTTTGATTATTGTATTTATGTGATAATGTAGTCTATGGAAACATTACTAATGAATTATGAAAGTGGATTCTCAAGGAACAAATGAAAATGAGCTTAGGTTCAATGGTCGCATGATCTTCCTTGCTAATAAACATAAACGTAAAAACTTATTGTTGTGGTTAGGGGAGCCTGGGTGGGCCATAAGAATAAGGAAGAAATACAAACAAAACTACAGTTACATTTAAACAAGTCTTTTCACTACCTGAGTTCGCTTCCATGTGTTTGTACTTGTGCAGATTACAAGTAAGACCTGGGTAAGAGCAGTTATCTCAATTCATGGAAAGAGACTTTAGGGTCAAAGAATGAACAGCAATGTCCCTGCATATGTGCAGGTCTATGCTGTAATGGGTTGTGAATGCATGAGCATAAGACTAGGTAGCAGCCCTGAAGATCTCACCCTGTGGAACACTGGCTGCAACAGCCTATGCTGATTTGCATGAAATTTGGAAAACACCTTCAACACAAACTTTGCACTAGTGCTCAGTACCACCTTGTTATGGAACACAGTGTAGAACAGGCCACTAAAAGACACTAGCAGATCACTGATATACATGGCTGAATTAACTGCCACCAAGAAAACTACATTTTAGAACAAGAAAAAACAGGTTACTCACCTGTAACAATAGTTCTAGGAGTGGTATATATTGTTTATCCACACTTATTGGCATGTCGCTTCCCCCTTTAAGGATCGCCAGACGTCTTCAAGCTAGCTCCTCCCACCCACCCGGGTGGTATAACCCTAGGCGCCGCCCCATGACGCCAGATCTTAGCCCGCTAGAAGCCAAGTTTGTGTGTCTACAGCCGGGGAGGTCGGGTGGGTCCCTGTGGATGAACAACATATACCACTCCTAGAACTACCATTACAGGTGAGTAAAGTACAGTTACGTAAGAACTTACCGTAACAGTAGATCTTCGAGAACAGCTCTTGCAGCAGGTTACACCATTAGGACTGAAGCCAGCGAGCCAGGACCCCGGAAATTTTCTGTGGCAGTATCCAGCAGGACTGCCCCAACGCCGGCCCCGCCCCCACGCCAGGCATCACATAAAAAGGGCGGTCCCCAGAATCCTAGGTTCTCCACTGGAGACTCCCCGCCGCTAGATGACATCTGAAGTGGAGACCATGATCCGCTTCAAAGAAGGTGTTCAGGCGGTGTTACAAACACCGAATCCTAGGTAATGAATAAAGGACCAACTCTACCTCCAGAGGGGATGGTGGGAGGGAAACTACCTGCTGCAAAAGCTGTTCTCGAAGATCTACTGTTACGGTAAGTTCTTATGTAACTGTACTATCTTACTTCGAGAAACAGCTCTTGCAGCAGGTCACACCATTAGGACTAATTCCCAAGCAATTCTGGAAATCCCTCATAGGTGGGAGGAGACTAGGTAGAGATCGTTAGTTGGACCGAATCCTAGGATAGTAGTCCCTGAAGGGCTGCTAGACCAAAACCAGCTCTTTGCCCTGATGTAACGTCCAGGCTATAATGCCTGATAAAGCTGTGCACGGTGCTCCAAGTAGTTGCTGCACAGATGGCTGAAGTGGACACGTTCTTCAGAGCAGCAAAGAAGGTAGCCACCCCCCCCTTGTGGAATGTCCCCTAACCGAGCCCGGTAGGGATTTGTTACGTTTCTGGTAACAGAATGTGATACAATGGATGAGCCACCTGGACAGCAATTGTTTAGAAACCAGAGCCACCAGCACCCTATGGGGGAAGGAGACAAAAAGCTGATCAGATTTACAGTGGTGTCTGGTTCTGGTCAAGTAGTATCTTAGACACCTATGCACATCTAGAGTGTGCAGCAGGGCCTCTCCTGTATTAGAGTATTTAGGAAAGTACACTGGCAGGTCGATGTCCTGATTGAGGGTGAGGGCTGAGACCACCTTAGGTAGACGATCATGGATATGATGTTCATGCACACTTATTGGCAGACTCCTAGCAATTCTCTGGGAGGAGGGAGGCAAGGCACACACCCCCCCACCGATACTCACTTGGGAAATAGAGATTGGAGAACTGAGGCCCCAAAACCAGCATCCCTGCGTGACTGAAGGTTGATGTGGTAATGGGTCATGAAGGTGTTTGCTGACTTCCAGGTAGCAGCCCGACAGATTTCCTGGATAGGGATGTCCCTGGAAGCAGCCACTGACACAGCGGTATGGCGGGTAGAATGAGCTCTCATCCCTCTGGGAGGCTCCATGCCCGCCAACTCATAGTACAGACTTATGCAAGATGTAATCCACCTTGCAGTAGTTCATTTTGCTGCAGGTCTGCCAGAAGCGGCTTCAGCATAGGTGACAAACAGCTGGCTAACCTCTCCCTGAATTTCCGCCGTGCTCTCCTTGTAATAGGAGAGAGCTTGTCTCAGGTCCAAAGTATGGAGCCTGTACTCGGCATCCAAGGTGTAATTAGGGTAGTATACTGGCAGAGTTAACACCTGGTTAAGGTGAAACTCTGACACCACCTTCGGAAGGAATTTCTGGTGGAGGCATAGGAAACTCTTGTCCCTGTGGAAGACCAGATAAGGGGAGTCCACCGGAAGAGCCTGACGCTCCCCTGTCCTTCTGGGAGACATGATAGCCACCAGGAAGGCAGTCTTCCACGACAAGTGTGACAACGCACACTTGTGCATTGATTCGAATGGCTTGCCCATAAGCTTTGCCAGTACCAGCAGTAGATCTCACGGAGGTGGAGGTTCACGTAGCGGAGGGGATATGTGATCCAGGCCTTTGAAAAATCACTGACCACTGTCTCCTGCACCGTCGGCTGACTAGCCCGTGCCCGGTAAGCAGAGATGGCTGCCAGGTGCACCCTAAGGGTCGATGACCGAAGACCCCCTTTGGACAGGGACCAAAGGTAGTCGAGAATATTAGAAAATGGACAGGACAGAGGGTCAAGGCCCTTGCCCTGACACCAAATGGAAAACCTTTTCCATTTGAAGGCATAACATTTCCTGGTCGATTCCTTTCTGGATGCCTCCACCACAGTGAGGACATCCTCGGAAAGACCCAAAGCCTGGAACTCTAGCCGCTCAGGTACCAGGCTGTGAGGTGCAGGGATTGAAGGTCCAGATTGTATACCTTCTCCTGACTGAGAGAGAGATTAGGTCCAGGCGTCGTGGGAGCCGCGCCGGGGGACTGCAGATGAGGCTGAGGAGATCAGGATGCCAGAACTGGCATGGCCAGTCTGGGGCTACCAGAATCACCTTTGTCTTGTCCCTCCTCACCTTGTGGAGCACCTTGTGGATCAAGGGAAATGGAGGGAAGGCACAGAAGAGGCCTGGGGTCCACAGCCTCGAGAAGGCATCCCCTGAAGTGAGCCCTGCTGAGGGGGGTGGGCATGAAACAGCCTCAGCTTGGTGTTTTCTCTGGAGGCAAACAGATCCACCATTGGTTTGTCCCAGTGGGAGAACAGGCTGTAAGCTACCTCCGGATGGAGAGACCTCTCATGGGATGTCTCGCCTAAGCGGCTGAGGGCATCTGCCAGATGGTATGAGGCTCCTGCCACATGAATGGCTAGGAAATCCTCCTCCAGACGGCTGAAAACAGTCCAGATGCGCAGAGCCTCCCTGCAAAGCAAACGGGAGTGCGTACCGCCCTGTTTGTTGAGGTAGTACATGGTCGTGGTATTGTCCATCTGGACTTGAACCACTTGACCTCAGAGCTGAGGAGCGAAAGCTGACAGTGCCTGTCTGACTGCTCTGCGCTCCAACAGGTTGATGTGGTATCGGAACTCCTTGGGGGGTCCAGAAGCCATGGGCCCTTTTGTCCCCCATGTGGGTTGGAGAGAGAGCAATCAGTGTAGAGGATGGTCATCGGCACTGGGCAGACAAACGGGATCCCTTTCTGCAACCAGTCTGGGGCGGGCCACCATTGGAGAGCGTCCCACATCTTCTGGGTTACAGTGATCAGCTGGTCGAAATGACCGTGGCGCTGAGTGCACTGGGCGGCCAGCTCCCACTGAAGGGGGCTCATGTGCCACCGGACCACGGAGGTGCACGCCGCCATGTAATCCAGAAGGCGCAGAAAGTCCTGGGCAGGGCGCAATTGCCCAACCAGAAGTGATTGAGCAAAGGAGGAGAGAACCTCCGCCCTGCCCGCTGGGAGCTGAACTCTGGCTTGATGAGAGTCGAGCTCTTCCCCAATGAAGCACATCACCTAAGAAGGAATGAGTTCCGACTTGGCCTTGTTGATCAAGAGGACGAACTGAGAGCAGGTCTGGAGGGCCAGGTCCCTGGACCTCGCCACCTCTTGCTGGGTGGAACCTGCTAACAGCCAATCATCGAGGTAGGGGTAAATGCTGCCCCCATCCCCCGACACCTGAGATGGGCTGCCACCACTGGCGATGCATTTGGTGAAGACCCGTGGGGCTGACGACAGGCCAAATGGCATGGCTCGGAAGTTGTATAGGGTCCCTTCAGCTCTGAAGCAGTGGAACTGCCAATGAGACGGACGGATTGGGACGTGAAAGAACACATCCTGCAGATCCAGTGAAGAGAACCACATGTTTCGCTCCAAGGATGGTATGATCTGGGACAGAGTGACCATCCAAAAGGTGCGTGACCTGAGATACTGATTCAGGTCGTGCAGATCTAGAATGGGGCGCCAGCCCCCCGTCCGCTTGGGCACCAGGAAGTACCTGGAGACAAAGCCTGGGTCTGCTGGAGAATCCACCACTGCAGCTACTGCCTCCATGAGGAGGAGCTGAGCGATGTCATCTCGGAGAGCTGACAGAGTGTGGGCAGATACTCTTTCCTCCCTTGTGGCGTGGGCTCGGCTTAAGAGGGTGCTGCTCGAAATCCAGAGGCAGTCCCTGACTAACCACTTCCAAAACCCACCTGTCCGTGGTGATAACGGACCAGGCGGAAAGAAAGTGGTGGCGCCAGCCCCCCACGGAAGGACCCAGAGCTGGCGTGACCGGAGAGGGGAAGGCAGCCCTCGCCCCGTCACTGAGCAGGCTTGGAGGAGGAGGATCCAGGACCTGAACCTCGGCCTCCTTTACAGGCTTGGGATGGCCCGGGCTTGGGCCAAGGGTGGCAAGTTTGAGCCTGCTGCTGCCCTCCTTGAAAGGAGGGTTGCTGTGCCGCAGGGGAAGAGTGCCCAAAAGGCTTCTTTGTCTTCTGCTGTTTCTTGGTCGAAGAACCTTTTTTTTTTATATACTTGTTTTGGCTGAACAACCCTTAGCAGAAGTAGCATCCAAGGTGGCACTGGACTGCTCAATACGCTGAAGGTGACCAGCCACACCTGGGCCGAAAAGGTCGGTGCCCAGGAAAGGCACATCAGCTAGTCTGTGCTGAGTATCTGCCAGGAAAAAGGAGAGTCTCAGCCAAGCCCTGCGATGAGAGGCAACTGCGGCTGCCATCGAGCAGGCACAAGAGTCCCTAATGTCCAGGACTGTCTGAAGCTGCTGTTTGGCAACAGCCCAGCTCTGATCCCAAACCTGCTTGACTGTGGTCTGCATGTCCGCAGGGAGGTGTGGGAGAACTTCATCCAAAGACCCCAAGAGGGCATAGGAGAAGTGCACCATGATGACGGCCGAACGAGTCTGACGAAGGCCTAAAGATAAGGCCGCATAGACCTTACGGTGCTGAATGATCCCAGAGTTTGGATTCTTTTTTGGGAGGTCGGTCAGTGTCAGCAGAACTGCCAGAATGCCTGAACAGAGGCGGTCACCAGGCTCTCGGTCAAAGGGTGATCTGTGAACCCCGAAAGGGACCCCATGGGCACTGCATACTTACGGGCCATGCGGGTAGACGGAGCTGGACAGGAAGCAGGGCGATGCCAAAGTTCTAAGGCCGGGCCAACTATGGCCTTGGCCACAGGAAAGGCCTCTGTCAGGGTATCCCCTCTCTTGAGGATGTCCATGAGAGGGTACTCCGCCCTTTTCTGGATAGGTTCCAGGGGCATCCCTGTGTACTCTCAGAGATGAGGTGAAGAATACCCTGAAAGGACGAAGGACCTTCCTCTGTCTCTATCCCACCAGCCAATCTGTCATCCCCGGGATGAGAATGTAGGCCGGTCTCATCTGAATCCGAGGAATACAGATACAACGGTCGACTGCCCAGGTCACCTTCGACCTGCCGAGGGCGGTCCAGGGTGACACTGACCGAAAAGACACTGGGGAAGCCCGGTGTCTGGTCTATCTTCCTTAGAAGGAGCCCCTCCCACAGGCTGCTTGGGTGGTGGTTCCACCACAATCAGTGGAGAGACTGGTTTAGGCCGAACCAGAGGTTTCACCGGCTACGTGGGCAGGGGAGCCGACTTAATCGGCTCCGAAGGAGTCGGGTTTGGCCTGGGAGGCGAAAGCCAAGTAATGGCTGGGGTAGAAGCCGGGGTCGGCTTGTGCCCAGACAAAAATCAGCTGTTGCCACGAGGTCCTCATAGCGCCGACAGAGTTTCCGCCGAGCTTCTTCAACCGAGGAGGACCAGGACCACTAATGGCATCACTCTTTCTGACGCTAGGCTTCCCTCGGCCTGTTGCCCGAGGGGTCGAGACCTCGATCAAGATCGGACAGGCAGATTCGGTCAGCTTCGAGACACCGCGGACCGTGATTTCCCAGGGTCGGGGACCACTTCCTCGACGAGATTCCCAGTGGGCTGGGTGTCCTCGTTGGGGAAAGAAAGGACCAGAGTCCGACTGAGAGAACTGTCAACCGGAGTTGGCAACAATGGGTCGATCAGGTTGATGATTATTTCAACCTCGTCCTTTGACACTTCGGTTGACTAGCCAGACGGCAAAGCCGAGAAGCCAGCGGCCGAAGAGACAATTTCAACTGAAGTCAAGACTGACTGTTCCTGGGACCGAGATCTCTCCCAATCCCAAGAACATCTTCACTGAGACGAAGACAATCCCGGGTCCTTTTCCAGCTTACGGGATTGAGGGGAGTGCGCACCCGCAGGACCTTCTCCTTTAAGTCAGGAAAGACTGGCACAACTCTCGTAAGGAACCCAAGAAGATGGAGCCCAGGTTGAGTGGAACAAAGAAGCTCAAAGAGGAAGATTCCCCAGCATGAGCCGCTTCCTCCTCGAAGGCTTGCATGTGTTTCAATTGTGCGGCGGATCCCGCGGCCGTGGAAACCGCCCACCGAGCCTCCTTTGATTTCACTGGAGGGTTCCATTTTTCCAGCCTCCCCAACTTCAGGTGTGCGAGATGGTCGTCGAGGACGTTAGGGTGAAATGCAAGACAAAAATCGCACTTCGAGGTGTCATGGTCAACACCCAAGCAATAGACGCACGCATTGTGGGGATTGGTGAGGGACATTTTCTGGCCACACGAACACCGGCAAAATCCAGGGGAAGACTTGTCTTCCATAATCGAAGTTAAGCAGTCGCGATTGCTAATGCGAACTAGACGAATTTTCGGAATAACTTTAGGTTTTGAAGCCAGGGCCTACAAAATGCGGGAGCACGAAGGAGGCATCCTGACTCTTCCAGCGGAAAGGAAGATCTGGCGTCATGGGGCGGAGCCGAGGGTTATACCACCCGGATGGGTAGGAGGAGCTAGCTTGAAAACTTCTGGTGATCCTTAAAAGGGAAAGGGACATGCCAATAAGTGCGGATGAACAACATATCCACGATCCTAGAAAAAACAGTTACCGTAACAGTAGATCTTCAATAGAATCTCTTTCATTGAGTCGCACAGATAGACAGACAGACAGAAAACAGCAGTTACGTAAGAACTTATTGTAACAGTAGATCTTCGAGAGAGGTTCCTGCATAGGACTGCACCCTCTGGTGTCAGGACCGCACAGCAAACTTGTAGATAGCAATCGTCAGCGGAGACCCCCTCCCCATCGTCAGGTGACCCGTCAGCGCGACTATAAAAGGGGCGGTCCCGCGCATGCCCTCTAGTTCTTTTCCACCGGAGACCTATAGAAAGTGAGCAGAAAAGAGGAGTAATAGACTCCTGTTACCCTGAGCCCTGGAAGAGACAGACTCCTGGCCGTGGAATAAGGTAAAAACTCAGGAGCTGGGAGAAAGGTGGGTGGGAAACTAGACCTACTGCAGGAACCTCTCTCGAAGATCTACTGTTACGGTAAGTTCTTACGCAACTGCTATATCTTACTTTGAGAGGGTTCCTGCAGTAGGTCTTCACACATAGGACTGAACGTCAAGCAGTCTAACATAAACAAAGGAGGCAGAGATGAGGTTCCGGGAGGAGGAAGATGTCTTCCAACTAAGGGTCTGTTCAAGACAGAAGACCTTGCAAAACTGCAAGGCCGAAGCCAGCTCGACGCCTAGAGACAACGTCCAGACTGTAATGCTTAGTGAAGGTGTGGACGGAAGACCAAGTGGCCACTGCACAGATGTCCGCAGTGGACACATTCCTGAAAAAGGCGGTAGAAGTAGCCACACTCCTGGTGGAGTGGCCTTTGACCACCCCCAGAAGGGTTTTTTTTGTACTTCTGCTAAGTGTAATGAATACAGTTAGCCAGCCACCCAGACAGAGTCTGTTTCGTAATCACCTTGCCCTGACACTGGGAGGTAAAGGCAACAAAGAGCTGGTTTGATTTTCGAACCTCTTTAGTCCGTGAGGTATAGTACCTCAAAATCCTGTGCACATCAAGGGTGTGCAGAAGATGATCCCCGTTGGGGTGCTCTGGGAAAAATACCAGCAATTCAACACTCTGGTGTAGAATCATTTCCGAAACCACTTTCAGAAGGAACGAAGGATTAGTCTGCAGGACCACCCAGTCCCTGTGGAAGATTAAATAAGGCTCTCTACAGACTAGTGTCTGAAGCTCTGAAACTCTTCAAGCTGAAGTGATAACTAAAAAGAGTGTTTTCCGTGCTAAAAAATGCATATCACAGCTTGCTGCCAGTTCAAAAGGGGGAAAAGTAAGCTTTTCCAACATAAATTTGAGATCCCAGGGAGGAACAGGATTCCAGACTGGAGGTTTGATATGAAGGATCCCCCTTCAGGAAAGTCTTAGAAACCTCTAGCTGAGCTAGGGTTTTGCCCTCCACTGGAACGTGGTAGGCCACCACTGCAGAAAGATGGACCTTCAGTGAGGAATAACTGAGGCTCAACTCTGATAGATGCAAGAGGTACTCTGACACCTGGGAGGCCAAGCAGGAAAAGGAGTCTAGGCCTTTCGCAGAGGCCCAGATAGAAAATCTCTTCTATTTCATGGTGTAGGTGGATCTGGTAGAAAGCTTCCTAGCCTTCACTAAGACCTGAGCTACCCCTGTAGAGACTTCATAGCGAGGAATCGCTAGGTCCACAGGCACTACGCATGAAGATGGACAGACTTGAGGCTTGGATGTGCCAGGGTGCCCTGCTCCTGGGGCAGACGGTCGTGAGAGAGAGGAAGGGGTACTGGGGGTTCCAGTGCAAGTTGCTATAACAACGGGAACCACATCTGCAGAGGCGCAATGAGGATCATGTGAGCCCCCTCTGCTTGGAGCTTCAGCAGAACCTTTTGTAAGAGAGGAAAGGGAGGAAAAGCATATAGAAACCTCTCTGTCCAGGATAGAGACAGTGCGTCTCACCAAAGAGCACCATACCCAAGAACGAGTGAGCAAAAGCTGGGTAGTTTTGCATTGGATGGGGAGGCAAAGAGATCTAGGTCTGGTCGACCCCATTGAAGAAACCGGTCTTCTACTATCTCCTGTTTTAGTCCCCACTCGTGAGCCCTGGCGACTGATTGGCTGAGACTGTCCGCCAGAATGTTGTGAACACCCGGCACGTGGACTGCTGTCAAAGACAGGCCTTGCTGAACTGTCCAGTACCACACCCGCATCACCTCCCTGCAGAGAGGGTACGATCGGGTGCTTCCCTGTTTGTTTAGATACCAAACTGTGGCCATGTTGTCTGTCTGGATGAGGAGCGTTACTGGAGTTAGAAGCGACTGGAAGGCCTGGAAGGCGTAGAGCACCGCTCTCCTCTCCAGAATACTGATGTGCAGGTTCTCCTCCATGAGAGACCAGGAACCTTGGGTTCTGTGGTCTCCCATATGCGCTCCCCATCCCAGGTTTGAGACATCCGAGGTGAGGATTTGAGAGGGAGACGGAGGGTGAAATGAGACCCCCACCGACAGACTGGCGGGGTCTTTCCACCAAAGGAGATCCTTTTGAAGGCTGCTGGAGACAAGTACTCTCTGGTCCATGTCATCCAAGTGCTGGTCCCACTGGGTGACCCTCATGTGCAGTCTGGCCAAAGGGACTGTGGGAATGGCAGCTGCCATCAGACCCAAGAGTCGTAGGACCGAACGAGCTGTAGTCCACCAAGAAGAGGAAGCCACGAGTGTGGCTTGTGAGATTAAAGTCTCCACTCAGTCGACTGGAAAGAAGGCCTTGCTCTGGACCGTGTCCAGCACCGCTCCAATGAATTGGAGGTGCTGGGAGGGTACTAGCTGGGATTTGGGGAGACTGATCGAGATTCTCAGACTGGAAAAGAGGTCCAGAATGAAGAAGCGGGATTCCTTCAGACTGTCAAGCGAGAGGGCTGAAAAGAGCCAGTCGTCCACGTACGGGAACACATAAATGCCTCTGCGGCGTAAAAACATCGCAACCACACTAAGCATTTGGTGAAAACCAGAGGTGCTGAGGAGAGGCCAAACGGGAAGGCTCTGAACTGGAAATTAAGGAGAATCTCAGGAAGTGGCAGTGGGATGGAAGAATAGGGTTATGGAGGTAAGCATCCTGCATATCCAGGGAGCACAGCCAAATGTTTGGTAGGAGCAGGGGTAACAGTCCCTGGAGAGTCAACATGCAAAATCTCTTGTACTCCATACTCCATGAAAAGGTTGAGGATGCTGAGATCTAAGATAGGTCTTAGATCACCCGTCTTCTTTGGAACCAGGAAGAAGTGAAACACAGAAACATAGACTTTGACGGCAGATAAGGACTGCTTGACCCATCTAGTCTGCCCATTTCCCTGCCTAGAGGATAGGCCGCAGATCCTAGTTAACCAACAGCCTATTTCTTCCTACCCCCCACAAGAATTGCCTTATTTCTGTCCCATGCATTCTTGAATTCTCCCACAGTTTTAGACCCCACAACCTCCTCAGGAAGGCTGTTCCACGCGTCCACTACCTTCTTTGAGAAAAAATACTTCCTCACGTTGCCCCTGAATTGCCCCCTCTATCTCGATCGAATCTCGATCAAGTGGGAGTAGAATTCCCTTCCTGTCTGTTCAGGAGGAACAGGCTCTATAGCTGCCTTTTGTAGCAGAGCCTGTATTTCCTGTCTGACCAGTTGAAGTTGGCCTGACGGCTAAAAGGACCTTCCCGGAGGGTTGGGAGGTGGTCTCTCCAGGAACTCCATTGAGTGACCTCTTTCTATGAACCCACACATCTGCGGTGACGGCCTTCCACCCGTCCAGGAGGAGACTGAACCTTCCCCCTACCGGTTCCTCCGAGAGAGTCGGAGGGAGTGGAAGGAGGGGTAGGGAGTCAGGACGTGGAGGGGAGTGGCACTTTTTGTCCGGACGCAGCTTTTGAAAACTTGGCCTGAGGAGTTTGGGCGCTGGAACCTGGGGCACGACGTTTATTTTGTCGTTTGCCCTGGTTCTGCCTGTTTCACTTCCATTGGTGGCAAAACGGTTGCTGCCGTTGTTCCTGGCCGGAATGGTACACGGACTGGACATCCTGGAGGGACCTGCCGCTCTCCTGCAGTTCAGTAATAATTCCCTTGGCATGGCCGCCAAACAGAACTCGACTCTTAAAAGGAGCGTCCAGAAGAGGACTGAACATCTTGAGCCAACCCTGCCAGTCGAAGCCAGGCTAGGTGTCAGACAAATCCCGGTGGCCGCACCCTGAGCCACTGAGTCAACAGAGTCATCTGTGGCGCGGAGGGCATGGTGGCAAGATGACTTATTCATTCTGACTTTTTCCAGGCGTTTATTCCTGAGCTGTCATTCAGGAATCTCCTGAAGGTCTTTCTCCAACTCTGCTAAGGAGGACTTTTGGTAGGCCACCATGTGGGCGACATAGTTCAGGGATCTGATGACACAGGTGGATGAGGAGCAGATTTTTCTACCATACTGGTCCAGCTGTTTGGAGTCCTTATCTGGCTGAGGCGCACTAAGGTGCTTAGGTTGGGCCCATCTGTCAGGGGGTAGCAGTAATGACCATGGAGTCGGCCTTGGGTTGGGCGGTCAAATGAGAGACCCCTTCCGGGGAAAGTAAGTTCGATCGGTTTTACATGACACAGCCGGAATGGAAGAGGGCTGTTGCCAAATAGTGGACACAAGGTCCTCATGTGGTCCTATCCAGGGGGTAATGGGAAGGGGATCCACACTAACCAGGTCCAGGTACTCTGCAAGTCTCTTGCACTGGGGATCCAGCTCCTTGGAGGCTTGTCTGCAAGATTTTTGTGGTCTTCTAAGTAGCTCCCCAAAGGAGGGGTCCTCAGGGGGTGACTTCGGGGACTCTTTTGGTTGAGGCTCGACCAGGGAGTGAGGCTCGGACTGGTTCCCTAGGTCAGATTTCGAATCTGAAGATTCCGGTCAGTTGGGCAAGGAAGGTTCAAGAGCCTGGTCCCAGGGTCTAAAATTCCTAGGTGGCAGAGCACCAAGTCCCTGCCAGAAACCTGGCTAGAGGGTGAAGGACTAGGAGGGGGCATCCTGGAAGGACGGGCGGCCCTGACCATGACCTGAGGTTGACCCAACTCCAAAAGAAGCTGAGAGCTGGCATCTTTCCACCATGCAGGGATGGATTTGTGATCAGGCGGAGGTGGAGGTGGGTAACCTGGGTACCCCATTAAGGGGGGGTAGCAGGGAGCCTGGCACCAATAAGGGTATTGGTAGATGGTCTGACCCAGGTAGCCTGGTGTAGGGTATCTTGGCATCAGATATCCTGGTGTCTGGTAGCCCAGCGTAGGATAGCCCAGTGTCAGTGGGTTGTAGCCCGGTGACAGACACACACCCCCGGCAGCTACTGAAGGTAATGGGGATTCCCCGGAAAAACACCCACAGGGCCCGAAGGAGAAGGGACCGCCGGAAGGGGCGTTGAAGGCCCACTAGGAAGCGGGTCTGGTGACGGGGTAGGCAGAGGGCCCGAAGGTCCCGTGGGAGGAGGGTCCATGCCTTGCCCATGTAGGTCCGGCGAGGGATCCGCAGAAAGGAGGGGATCCGTCAGCGGAATAAAGCCTGCCAAGGGGGGGGAGGTCAGGCAAGTCCCCCAGCAACAGGTCAGATAAGGTATCCGACTGGCTTAGAGAAGTGCTGGGTACAGGTAGCGAATCCCTGGGGGAGGAAGCCCGCGGGGATGAAGGTGTACCTGCGAGCACACTCGTCCCAGCGTTGAGGGCCTCAAGGGAGCCCGACCAGAGAGTAGAGGTGTCCATGCGGTCGGCGGAGGAGCTGTTGACTGGCTTACTGTGCGCAGCTGGGCTGACGACTAGAAGTACTCAGGACATGCTGATCAAGCCTGGGCCTGGCGCCGGCGGTGGAGCCGGAGAATGGCTTATCGGCAGTGCTCAGAGCAGGAGACCTAACAGAAACCTCCAAAGAGGCAACCTCAGACTGCCACTAACCTCAGCGGGGTGGGGTGGGGGAATGAGGGCATCCTGGGGTCAAGTAATGCCGGCGGAGCCGGATTTTGACCGGTCAGAATCAGCTGTTGCCACATGAGATCCTCATAATGTTGACGGAGCTTCCGTCGAACTCTCTCATCTGAGGAGGATGAGGATCAGTGGCGATGCCTCTTCCTGGAGTGCCTGTGACCGTTCTTCAGTTTTTCGACCGAACTGGTCCTGGTCCTCGATCGAGACCGACGGGGTCGGCTTGTTCGATCGGGAGAAGCCGGAGTCGGGGAGAACCGAGGTTCCGGCACCTTTCCCTCGATCAGGACACCTGAGGGCTGGATCTCCTCGTTGGGGAGGGAAAGGATAGGTGTCCTTTCCAAGAAGTCGTCGACTGGAGTCGGCGACAAAGTCTCGATTGGGTCGAGAGAAATCTCGGCCGGTTCAGCCGTTTCCTCGGCCTCTGTGCCTTGGCCTGACGGAAGATCCGAGAAGTCGGCGGCCGAGGAAGCGATCTCGACCGAGGTCGAGAGCACAAGTTCCTGAGAGTCAGACCTCTCTCAGTCCCAGGAACGTCTCCTTCGGGATGAAGAAGACTTGGGATCCTTGTCCCTTTTCCTAGGGCGGGAAGAGTGCGAGCCTGAGGGCGCCTCACCCCTGGTGGGGAGAGACTGGCACAACTCCCGAAAGGACCCAGTGAAGGTAGAGCCAAGGTTAAGAGGCATGAAAAAACTTCGGCTGGCGAGCTTGAGACTTCCTCTTCAAAAACGCCATCTGATCGAGCTGCTCGGCGGTTCCCATACACGGAAACCACCTTGTTCTTCATTTCACCGGTGGATCGGGCTTCCTCCGTCTCCCCAATTTTAGGCATGCCTTGCAGTCGTCCAGGACGTTGGGATGGAAGGCCAGACAGATGGTGCAAGAGGTGGTGTCATGTACGACACCCAAGCAGCAGACACACGAGAGGTGGGGATCAATGCACGACATTTTCTGTCCCCAGGGACACCGGTGAAATCCGGGGGACGATTTGTCCTTCATGTCCGATGCACTCGGATCGGAATTGTAAACTCTGATGAGTTTTAGAGAAAGCGTTTGCGGTGAAAACCGTCGTTGAGAATCCAGGGCCTACGAACTGCTGAAGTAGCACAAGGGAACCTGAATCTTCCAGCGGAAAGGAAGATCTGGCGTCATGGGGCAGAACCAAGGTATTTACCACCTGGGTGGGTGGGAGGAGCCAGCTTGAAGACTTTCCGGCCAGATTTAAAGGGGAAAGGGACATACCAGAGAGTGTGGATGAACAACATATCCACGCTCCTAGAACATACAATTTGTTGACAGCAAAGGACCACTTGCCCCACCCAGTCTGCCCAGATAGTCTCTGCCTGGTCTGTCTCCAAAGACTCTAGCTGGTCTCTAGTGAGCCTATCTTCTCCCTGCTCAGTTTGTCCCGATACATCAACAAAAATTAAGTGATGCCTGTCTCAATTAAAAAAATGTTTTAAGTAGCCAGACTACATTTGTACTTGCGTATCCAACCAAGTGTCACTATGCAGTGCTCAGCAAATAGGAATGTTAAATCTAGTGGGGATGCAAATCTCTGTTTTGGTTACCAGGTCCTTTTTAGATAGATTTTGGGGGTGGAGAGGTAGTGTACCTTACTTAAAATATGAACCAGGTTGCTGGCAGACTGTCTTTACATTTGTAAAGTTTGATATTTAACTGCATTAAGTTTTAGGGTATTTAGAGTAAGAAGGTAAAAACATACTTTTGTGTGACCTTGTCATTCTGTCCGACTTAGAAGATGCATCCTTAACCCTGTTGTGGTACTCTAAAAGGAATGTCTTCTCATGTTCAAAGAAATCATCTATGTCCTAAAGAGAAACAGAACAAACTTCATTAAAATAATAACAGAATTGTCATTATTACTGCTATTACCTCTACTAAAGTATAAACATTTAAGGTACCAGGATTTGGACAAATATTTTTTACATCTGGAAGCCAACGTGCCACATGACAAGCCCAAGTCACAAAAACCATAAAGATAAAAGTATAAGTTTAGAATTCAGTTCTCCAGCATAGCCCAACTGACAGGCCACATCTCACTGTTACAGTGGGGTCCTGAGGTTACCCAGTTCTACAGCTGTGAGAACTGATGTAGTGAGATCAGGTGATTTGCTCAATGTCATACAGTGAGTGGGGCAGTGGTGTAAATGAGGAGGAACCCAGGGACGCCTCTAAAGGCATACAACTGACTATACAAATACAAGAATACAACATACTGTATAATGAGGAAATGTGTCACCAGACCCCAAGCAGCTTTGTTCAAGCTTACAACAAAGATGATGTGTTCCCCCAATAATTTGCTCCATTTACAACACTGGAGTACAGAGGTGGTGATGGTGGGATTCCAAATGCTGAAATGGCTCTGCTCTTACTTATCTGAGTGACCTGACATCAGCACACCTTGCACAGACCCAGTGTCTGTGATCCAGATCCACGAATGTCCCCACTACACCATCTACCAGACTTGTTTTATGTGGTGACCAGGCCTTTTCTGTCTATGGCCCCTGTCTCTGGAACCACCTACCTTTGGGCTTATGTTTATCTTTAGACATGTTATTATTTAAATGCAAACTAAAAACCGCAGGCATCTTGGCCGTCTTTTTCGTAGATCTTCTGACTGCACCAGCAGTATCTGAAGAGTTTCTCGAGGTCGGTTGACAGAAACAGGGACAGGAATCACTTTATAATGCTTTTAGAAGGAACGGTCTGGCTTCATGGGTAGATATTTTGCGCAAGTAGAACCGGGGACGTTGAAGGACAGGGGGCTGTGAATTGGGAGCTGGGTTAAACAAATTACTGGGAAGGACACAGCTAAGGTCCATGAAGGAGGTGTTAAGGCAGTTAGCTATGTTAAGGGGGTCAGTGGGAACAGAACCATTAATAGTAAGCTGGGACGGGGGAGGGGAGCGAGATTTCTCATTCAGTTCTTTAATATTGTCCCAAAAGGTCCGGGCAAACCCCCATAAGGAGGTGAGGGTGGCCTGGTAGTGAGCAGCCGTGGCCTTACGGATGGCCCACGTGCACCTATTCTGTGCAGCATTGTAGGCTTGTCTGTCTGCCGTCCTGCCGGTCTCAGTGGCTAGGTGCCAGAGGTTATCCCTTTCCCCGAGTTTTTGGAGTAGGGCGGGGGGTGACCCATGATGCATTTTGCTTTTTGGTGCGGAGCCTGGTAAGCAGTGCGTAGAGATCACAGGCCTTGTTAAAAGCCTATGTGAAAAGGTCGAGGGCAGAGTCAATGCTGGATGTCTGGTTGACGGAGGACCAATCGATCTGGGCGAGGAATTGTTTGAGTTTATTCAGGCCACCCGGGCAGAGGCACCTGCGGAGGGTGGTTTGGGCTACTGGTTTGGGGGTAGAGGTGGACCAGAGGAATAGGATAGGGGAGTGGTCACTTAAAGAGTCAGGGAGGATTTGTATGTCCTGGATTTTGTGGGGGCAGTTGGTGACTATGACATCCAGGAGAGTACTGGTTCCCCTAGAGGGATTGAGTCTAGTGGGCTGGGAGACTAGTTGGGTCAGGTCAAGGGCAGCAAAGGTGTCTCTTGCTTGGGAGGCAGAGGAACTAATCCAATTGACATTGAGGTCCCCAACAAGGACTTGTTCTGCTTTGTGGGGGAGGGTGGTGAGATAATCAGTAGGAGATGAGACTGCCAGGTACTGGTTCCTTGGGGGAACATAGGAGACTGTGAGGTAGAGCGGTCCCCTAGAGGGATCAGGAATGAGTTTGAGGGTGAGGGCCTGTGCACCATTATCAAGCTTGTGGGCAGGAAGTGCATGACCAACAAGTGTCACTTATGAGGACAGCACAGCCACCCCCGCGTTTGCCTACTCGATCCTCCCGGTAGAGGGTGTACCCACGGAGTGAGACAAAGGAGTCGGGGGTGGATTGGGAAAGCCAGGTCTCCACAAGGGCAATGATGTCAGGCTGGTGTAGAATGACCCAGCATTGGAGTGCAGCAGATTTTTTCTGCAAGCTGCAGATATTCAGGGAGGCAATGCGGAATCCTGAGGACAATGTCTTGGGTGGGCTGGTGGAAGTAGGGGCCCGGGCTGGGGTAGACATTTCCAGAGAGTAGTAGCAGAGTAATAATTCTAACCAGGGGGCGGTAGCCGTAGGCATTCTTAGCTGAACATCGAGATAAGGGTGAGGCCGCAGGGGCACAGGGAATGGGTAGGACACGAAGGGTAGGAATGGTGGTGAGGAAGTGGGTCCAGGGAGGGCCGGGTAGGCAGAGGGGTTGGGAGGGCTGCATATGTTTTCCTTGTTGCTGGTTTCCTAGAAACCTTTAACACACTCATTATTTCATCTGAAAGATTTAACCCAGAGAACTCTAACTCTTCGAGAACCATGCTCTGAGACAGAGTTCTAGGTCTGGAAATGTTATCCTGCCCTGAGACAGTGTCAGCAGATTGTATCTCAGAGGCAGACTTTTAAGAGGTTTGCTGGAGAGGGACAGGAGCATTAAGTACCAAATCTGCCTGGCCCAGTCTGATACTATGACAATCATTGCTTCCAACTCCTTCCTTAGCTTTATGAGCACTCAGTAAGAGTGTGAATTTATTTATTTTATTTAGTTTTTGTTTACCGGGTAGGTACACTAGCCATGGAAATTACTGTTTTCAGGCACGACCCGGAAGGGTACAATACAAAAAACAGCAAACAAATCAATACAATAAGATGTCAGCAATGGTGATACAAAGGAATAACATCAAGGAACAAACAATTTGTTACGACAGTGGTAAGGCAAAATTGTACAGCAGAGAAAACATTCAGATGTGGGTACAAGAGTTTAGTTGAAAAAGTACAGTTACGTAAGAACTTACCGTAACAGTAGATCTTCAAGAGAAGCACTTGCAGCACATAATTACATGTAGGACTGACGCCACCTGGTGGCAGGATCACGGCAAAACTCTTCTAGCAATACTTAGGGGGACCGCCCTCCTGACGTCTGCTCCACCCCCGACGTCCGATCCAGTATATAGGAGGCAACGGTCCCCTCGTGCTCCAGTTCTTGTACGCCGGAAATGGCAGATCTTGGCCGAGCCTCTGGGAGAGACAAAGAAAAAAAAAATGGTCCGCACTCCACTCGCAAAACCAATGGAAGTCAGCATGGCCAATGCAGGTAGAGCCTAATCCTCAGGGGATGGAGGGAGGGAATGTTGTACCTGCGGCAAGAGCTTCTCTCGAAGATCTACTGTTACGGTAAGTTCTTACGTAACTGTACTATCTTACTTTGAGAGGAAGCTCTTGCAGCAGGTAATTACATGTAGGACTGATTTCCAAGCAGCATAAAACTAAAGACAACTACTTGGGAGGCCGGAAAAAGGAGAGGCAAAGAAACAGAAGGTCAGGGGGAGATCCCTCAAGAAATCAAGCCCTGCAAGACGCAAGACCAAAGCCTGCTCTGCATCTGGAGACTATATCCAGACTGTAATGCTTGACGAAGGTATGAACCATATGCCAAGTAACTGCAGCACAAATATCCACTGCCGATACTCTCTTGAGAGCAGCGAAGAATGTCACTACTGCTCTGGTTGAGTGTCCCTTGACTGGGCCCGAGAGGGGCTTGCCATGCTTCTGATAGCAGAATGTAATGCAATTTACTAACCAGTGCAAAAGGGTCTTTTTAGAGACCGGGCAGCCTAAGGATCTGGAAGCGAAAGATAGAAATAATTGGTCGGATTTCCTGACCTCCTTGGCTCTGGACAAATAAAAGAACAGGGTGCGATAGACATCCAGAGTATGGAGAAAAGCCTCCCCCTTATTGGAATAATCCGGGTAGTACACAGGGAGTTGAACCGCCCGGTTCAATGTCAACTCCAACATCACTTTAGGTAAGAACTTAGGGTTAGCACGCAGATCTACCTTGTCTCCGTGAAAAATCAGGTAAGGCTCCTTACACATGAGAGCCTGAAGCTCGGAAATCCTCTGAGCAAAGATAACCGCAACTAAAAACGTCTTCCAAGAGAGAAAACACAGCTCACAATCCATGGCTGGCTCAAACGGAGGGAGTGTAAGCTTCTCCAACACAAAAAGCAGGTCCCAAGGAGGAACAGGATCCCGGATGGGGGGCCTGATATGTAGAATGCATCTGAGAAAGGATCTGGACACCTTCAATTGAGCCACTGCCCTGGACAGGGGCATCGTAGGCAGAAAGAGCGGCCAGGTGTACCTTAATGGAGGCGTAACTTAAACCTGACACTGATAGGGAAAGCAGGTACTCCAGAATTGTGTTGATCAGACAGACCAATGGATCCATATGTTTCACTGAGGCCCAAAAACAGAAACGCTTCAATTTCGTGGCATAAGCAGCTCTCTTGGAGGGCTTCCTCGCCTCCACCAGGACTTCTGTCACCTAATCAGAGACTCTGAATCTAAGCTTAGCTACGTCTTGAGGAGCCAGGCATGAAGGTGGAGGGAACGCAGGTTCAGATGAACCAGGGACCCGTTGCCTGAGAGAGAAGATAGGTTGAAACTGGCAAGAGTACTGGAGGTTCCACAGTCAGACGCCACAGCAAGAGGAACCATATCTGATGTGGCCACAGCGGAGCAATCAAGATCATAGTAGTCCCTTCTGATTATGCTTTGAGGAGGACTCTCTGTAAGAGCGGAAAGGGGGGGAGGCATAAAGAAACCTCCCTTTCCAAGAGAGGGACAACACATCTCACCAAAAAACACCAGGCTTGGGATCTAGCGAGCAAAAACTGGGCAGTTTTGCATTGGACAGAGACGCAAAAAGGTCCAATTCTGGCATCCCCCATCTGGCAAACAGGTCGTTGGCCACAGACTGCAGGACAGACCATTCGTGGGCCTGCGACCTCGACCTGCTGAGAGCATCCGCCAATTCATTCTGGATCCCCGGAATGTGAACGGTGGAAATGGTCAGGTGATGAGAGATGGCCCAATCCCAAACTCTCACGGTTTCTCGACAGAGAGGGTACAAGTGTGTACCTCCCTGTCTGTTGAGATAAAAGACCACCGAACTGTCATCCATCTGGACAAGAAGGTGACCTACATAAATAACCGAGTCCAGTGCCTGCAGCGCATAAAGGACTGCTCTCAGTTCGAGGACATTTATGTGTAGACACTCCTCTGCCAGGGATCAGGAACCCAGTGTCCTGTGATCCCCCAGGTGCACACCCCATCCCATGCTTGAGGCATCCGTGGACCGATTCTGTGATGGAATTCCCTGCCAAAAGGGAACTCCCTCCCAGAGCTTTGTGGATGACATCCACCAAAGAAGCTCCCGACGGACTGACTCCATGATTCTGACCTACGCATTGAGGTCATCTCAATTCTGGTCCTGCTGGACCTTGAGGGTCCATTGAATTGTTCTCATCCACAGTCTTGTGAAGGGAACAGAGACTATGGCCGCTGTCATATGGCCTAGCAGCCTGAGTAAGAGTCTGGTGGGCACTAGAGAGGCTGAAGAGATTAGGCCGGCTAGAGCCCAAATGAGCTCCACCCAGTTTGTTGGAAGAAAAACTCTTCCCTGAATGGTATCCAAAACTGCCCCTATAAACTATAGGTTTTGAGTGGGAACCAGAAAGGACTTGTCAGGATTTATTGTGATGCCCAGACGCCGACACAGGGCGAAGGTGTCCTGGATTGTCTCCTGAAAGCAGTCTCTGGAGGGAGCCAGAAGGAGCCAATCATCCAGAGAGGGGAACATAAGGTGGCCCGCTCTGCGAAGTGCTGTGGCGACCACTGCCAGGCACTTTGTGAAGATTCTTGGGGCTGAAGAGAGACCCAACGGAAGGACCAGAAACTGGAAGTGCTTTCCCTCGAACATGAACCTCAGGAATCTTCTGTGACCCCTGGCGATACGGATATGAAGATATGTGTCTTGCATGTCCAGAGACACCAACCAGTCTCCTCTGGAGACCACGGGGATGAGACTAGGTAGGGAAACCATCCTGAATCATTTGTAGGAAACCCACTGATTCAGATCACTGAGGTCCAAGATGGTTCATAAGTCTCCAGTCTTCTTCGGGACCAGGAAGGAGTGGGAGTAAAACCTGGAGTTCCTCTCTGCAGGAGGAACAGGTTCTATGGCCCTCTTGGCTAGCAGAATCTGACTCTCCTGATAATTGACCTCTGTGTCCCCTCAGATGGTGGGATGGGGGAGTGGTCTGTCCGGAGGAAGCTCTTTGAACTCGATGAAGTGCCCGTACTTCACAAACTCGAGGACCCACTGGTCGGAGGTCACGTCTCTCCACGCTTCTGGATACAGAGAAAAGCAGCTTCCCACTTGCTCTTCTGATGGGACGTCATGGAGAGGTGGGTTGCCTGGATAATCAGGCATTTGGAGGGGGAGGAAAGGTGGCTGGGGCTAGTTTAGCCTGTCGAGGGGCAGAAGCCGAGGAGCCCTTGGCTCCACCTCTTCGACCAAAGCCTCCTCGCTGAGGCTGTGGTTGAAAACGGGGTTGCTGAGGCTGATGTCCCCCTTGGCCATGAAAATGAGACCGACAAAACTGTCCCTGTTTCTGGCGATACATAGACTGCACGGTATGGACAGGCTTACTGGAGTCTTGTAACTTGGGAGATGATCCTCTCCAACTCTTCCCCGAAGAGAACGGAGCCTTGAAGGGGGCATCCAGAACGTTAGCTTGGACATCTGGCGCAAACCACAAAACTCGGAGCCAGGAATGATGCCGGAGACAAATGCCCAAGACAGCAGCCCTTGCTGAAGTGTCCGTAGAGTCGTATGCAGACCTAAAAATGTGTATAGCTACATCTGAGCCCATCTGGAGCAATTCTGCAAGCTCTGCCTTTTGGGGGAAGTTGGGTATGCCTTGCAGGTTGTCCAGCCCTTGTTCCCAGAGGGCATTCTGGAACTGGACCATATGGGTCAGGAAGTTGAGACTCCTGATGCTATAAGTGGCAGACGGAGTACACCTTTCTGCCCAGTGAATCCAGCAGCTTAAGACTCCCTGTCAGGCAACTGGGTGCTCAGGTGTTTGGGCCTCTGTGAATGGTCATGAGCAGCCGAAATCACCACCGAATCTGCGGATGGTTGTTCGTCCAGAAAGGGATGGTCCTTAGGTGCCCGGTAAAGGCGGTGTGCTTTCTTGGGGACTGCAGAGGAGGAGTGTGGATGCCTCCAGGTGGCCTGGGTGACATCCTGGAAAGTGTCCACTATTGGGGGAATGACCACGGGTTTGGGGTCCTTTTGGCGTAGGTACTTTGCCAACCTCAAGCGCTCCGGATCAAGGGCCTCTGTGTCCCACTCCATGTTCTCTTGGATGTGGCGCATGACCTCCATGAAACTGGGGTCATCAGGAGGAGATTTTGGTTGATCCTCAGGATCCCCAGCTAGAGACTCTTCCCCAAAAGTAGGGGGAGAGGAGTCTTAGTTGACATAAGTGTCCGTACAGGAAGAGGAGGGAGAGTGTAGTCTCCTTCGCATACGTCTGTGCCAGTCGGGCGAACCAGAATGGGAGGAGCTTCTAGAGTGAGATCGTCTGTGCCTACACTTGTCCATACATTTCTTGGGACTGCGAGGTAAAGGGGGAGAAGGGGGTCTCCCAATGTCCGTGGCCTCTATGTCCTTAAGAGGAGGATCAGGAACCAGCACCGGATTAGGCTGAGGAGGGGGAGCCGGAACCGGTTTGGGGAGCATGTCTGGTTTAATGGTCTCCCACCAATGGGAGAAAAGCTCCTTAACCTGGGACATATTGAGCCTAGGGGAGCTAGTAGCTGGGTCAGGCGTCGGTGTCTCAGTACCGTCATCAGGCTGGTCGGGCGCTGGTGGCGGTTGTGTGGATGACGACGATGAGACCTGGTCCTGGAGGCCGTCATCATCCTGTTGTTGAAGATCTGGCGGTGGGAGCAGGCACCGGTGTCGTGGTCTGGGCCCAAGCAGAAGAGGCAGGCAGAGTGGCCGTCCTTGGAGGGGATCTGATGCCCGCAGGAGCACTTGTTGGTGTGCCCCATTGGTGGAGTTGACATGCAGAAAATTGAATGCGAAAAATGCAAAAACTGGAAGTATTTAGGAAAAACTGCAGTTGGTACTGGCGAAGAGCTAGCCGAAAGCCAACCAATGCGTGCAACGGCGAGAAAGAACTGGAGCACGAGTGGACCGTTGCCTCCTATATACTGGATGGGATGTCGGGATGGAGCGGACATCAGGAGGGCAGTCCCCTTAGGTACTGCTAGAAGAGTTTTGCCATGATCCTGCCACCAGGTGACATCAGTCTTACATGTAATTACCTGTTGCAAGAACTTCCTCTCGAAGTATGATCATGTGACTAACAGGTAGGCTAAGGTAGATTAAAACAAAAACCAAGCTACAAAACCTTTAGTATATTTAGAAGACAAATAACATTAGTGTGCAAGCACTGAGGCAAGGGTTATCCCAAAGGGCACTGGCCAGCAAGCCAAGTTTCAAAGAAATACAAAATCACACATAACCCCATAATGCAAAGCATCATGGGCTATATATGCAAATCACCACAAAATATTATGCTGGTTCAACTTTAAGCAGAAATTTTTTATTTAGTCTATTTAGTCTAAGTGCTGTGAGTTGAGAGAAAGGTTTAAGGTAGTAAGGGGGAAGGGGTGACGACAGAGTAAGCGAAGAGGAGGAGGAGGGACATAGGGGGTTTGAAGCATGAGCATTGGTTGAAGGAGATGAGGTAGCTGTGAAGCTCTTTCTTAAAGATGTTGTGCGAGGGAACCTGGTGGACAATTAAGATAAGAGAGTTCCAGAATTGGGGGGCTTGACAGGCAAAAGCACCGGCACCTTTGGAGGTACTGTGTTTAGGGACATAAACAAGGGACTTGTCCGAAGAGCATAAGCCGTAGCAGGATGTATGATGGAGAAGATCAGCAAGTGACTTGGGAGTTTGTGACCTAATAACACTGTCAATGATAGAGCCAAGTGAGTAAAGCCTAGATGCATTCGGCAGCAGCCATGTCAGGTCTGAGTAGAGGAGGTAGTGGTGTTTCAGTCGGTGGGAGGAGGACACATATCAACAAATATTTTTATAAGTGACATCCCATCTGTGAAGACTTGACTTAGACGTGGCAGCATATGTAACAACACCACAGGTAAGCAAGGGTAGAAGCATTCCACAAGTAATGGCAAGCTTAGCAGGGGGGGGTTAACACATAGCTAGTACGGTAGGCGATGCCTAGTTTGGAGTTTACAGACTTGCAAGTCTTCTGTATATGGAGACCAAAATTTAGTGATGGGTCCAGGGTGACACCCAGGTATTTAAAAGTGGTCACCACTCCAACCAGAGAACCGTCCAAGGCAGAGACTTTAAAGTTGTTTAGGGAGTGTTTTAATAAATCATGGGAGGATGGTGTGGTACCCGAGGACTGGAGGAAGACGGATGTGATTCCCCTTCACAAAAGTGGGACCAAGACAGAGGCAGGAAACTACAGACCTGTCAGTTTGACCTCTGTGGTAGGGAAAGTGATGGAGTCACTTCTGAAGGAAAGAATAGTTGAGTACCTAGAGGCCAGTGGGGCACAGGACCCAAGGCAGCATGGATTCATAGCGGAAGGTCATGTCAGACGCAGATCTAGATTTCTTTGACTGGGTGACCAAAGTAGTAGACCAGGGAGGGCTGTGGACCTGGCCTACCTAGACTTTAGCAAGGCATTTGACACAGTCCCACACAAAAGATTAATAGTCACATTAACCAGCCTGGAAGTGGGTCCCAGGGTGGTAGCCTGGGTAAAACATTGGCTGGACAACAGGACACAGAAGGTAATTGTAAATGGAGTCCACTCTGAAGAAAGAGGGGTTACCAGTGGGGTACCGCAGGGTTCAGTATTGGGTCCAGTCCTTTATAATGTCTTCATAAGTGACATTGCAGAGGGACTGGAAGGAAAAGTATGCCTCTTTGCAGATGACACAAAGATCTGCAACAGGGTTGATACACAAGGAGGCGTGGAAAGGATGAGAAGGGACTTGGCAAGGTTGGAGGAATGGTCAGAAGTATGGCAGCTAGGATTCAATGCAAAGAAGTGCAAAATAATGCACCTGGGAAACAAGAACCCAAGGGAAGAATATACAATGGGGGGAGGTAGCAACAACAACAAAAAAGGAAAGGGACCTGGGGGTAATCATATCTGATGGCCTTAAGGTTAGCAAGCAATGTGAGAAGGCAGTAGGGAGGGCAGGGGGTGTACTGGGATGCATAGGGAGAGGCATCAGCAGCAGAAAACAGGAAGTTGTTATCCCTCTGTACAGAAAGTTGGTGAGACCCCATCTGGAGTACTCGTCCCAGTTCTGGAGACCCCATCTCTGCAAGGACATAGACAGGATAGAGGCAGTCCAAGGAGGGCAACTAAAATGGTGCAGGGTCTGCAAGAGAAGCCATATGAGGAGAGACTAAAGGAGCTTAATATGTATACCCTTGAGGAAAGAAGGAGAGGGGACATGATAGAAACTTTTAAGTACCTCAGTGGAATCAACAAAGTCCAAGAGGGTAGCATCTTTCAGAAAAAGAGACGTGCAAGAACAAGGGGACACAATTTAAAGATGGGGGGACGGTTCAGGGGCAATGTGATGAAGTATTATTTCACAGAGAGGGCAGTGGATGCATGGAACAGCCTTCCTGAGGAGGTTGTGGGGTCTAAAACTGTAGGAGAATTCAAGAATGCATGGGACAGACATAAGGCAATTCTTGTGGTGGGTAGGAAGAAATAGGCTGTTGGTTAACTAAGATCTGCGGCCTATCCTGTAGGAAGGGAACTGGGCAGACTAGATGGGCCAAGCAGTCCTTATCTGCCGTCAAAGTCTATGTTTCTATGTTTTAGTTTGAGATTGTTCCCAAACAGCATGGCTTAGGTCTTGGACTCATTTAAGACAAGTTTGTGTAGCACGCCATCCAATTTCGGGTTCGCTGGAAGTCAGTGGAGAGTCGCCGATTGATGTCCGCAATGCTTTTTGTACTAGTGTATAGGATGATGTCATCAGAGTATAGAAGGGAGGAGGCATTAAGAGGTTTGATGTGATGTCATTTATGAATACTGAAGAGAAGTGGGCCTAGGATGGACCCTTGGGGCACCCTGACATTATCACAGTTTGGTCAGAGAGGGTGGAGTTCTGCTTTACGACCTGGATCCTGTTTGACAGGTAGCTGCCAAACCAGCTGACAACGTTAGGTGCAAAGCCTAATGATCGTAAGGTGGTTAGGAGAATGGAGTGGTCTACTAAGTCAAATGCCTTACTCGTGTCAATGAAGATGGCCCCAGTGAGAAGGCCTGAGTCCATGACTGATAGTGTATCCATTGTAAATTTGAGAAGAGCTCTGGAGGAGTTTTCAAATACTGCAAGGCAAGGAAGGAGGAAGTGAACTTGGTTAGGTCAGAAAATTGCACATTAAAAAAGTTGGTTATGGTCTGAGGATTGCTACAGTGGACGCCATTAAGTGTCATATCATTAGGGGTAGGGGACTGGTTTGATCCTAGGAAGGTCTTTATATGGGACCAAAATTTTCTGGAATCACCAGAGGAATTTGTTAACAAGTCTTTGCAGTAAGTGCTTTTTGCCTGTTTAATTTCCTTTTTGCAGGCATTCCGCTGTGCCCTATAAGTACTGTAGTCTGCTGTCAAACCAGAGAATTTGAAACGGTGACAATTTTTATCTCTCTCACATAATTTGGTGAGTAGGTCTGACTTCAGCCAGCAGGTTTGCCTATTTTTATACGGCACGTTACAAGTCTGCAGTGACTGTCCTGCAGCTCCAGAAAATCGTTTAGGAAGATATTTAAGGCTGACTGTACATCACTAGTCTTGTACAAGCTGGACCAGTCAATACTAGAGGCATCTTGTAGAA
Source organism: Neoceratodus forsteri (assembly GCA_016271365.2). Classification (NCBI taxonomy): domain Eukaryota; kingdom Metazoa; phylum Chordata; order Ceratodontiformes; family Ceratodontidae; genus Neoceratodus; species Neoceratodus forsteri. The sequence goes on along the minus strand of CM028134.1, from coordinate 383,898,434 downwards.
AAGGTGTGAAAATCAAAGTTTGCATAGTTGCAGAATGTAATGAAGTGGGGCTTAGCCAGGGCCGGTCCTAATTTGCCCCAGATACAGAAGGCGGGAATCTGGTCAGTGATGGCATCTGCTAACGTTCCTGCAGCAACTATGCGTTCAGTACAGTTAGTCAGTACCCAGTCCAGCAAGGTGCTAGTGTTTAAGTGCAGTGCGGTCCTAGTGGGTTCAGAGATCAGCTGGTGCAGGTTGTGACTTTGTATCTTGGACAAGGACGTGGATTGGGTATTACCCAGCCAATTGATCTTAAGGTCTCCTAGTATGAGCACTTTGTTTCTACCCGAGAGAAGTGATGTTTGATCAAGCAACTCATGCAGTCCTGCTAGGCAACTTTTTTGGGGGTTGTACGCACACACAATGTGTAAGTTTTTAGTGCCAAGGGTGAGAAGTACATGTAGTGATTCACAGTGGGTTAAGGGGATGGTTTTGGTGGCAGTGAAGCGGAACTGATTTTTTAAAGTAGGTAGCGGTACCGCCCCCTCTTTCAGATGACAATCTGTCACTCTTAAGCAGACTATAGGATGGCAGGGATCACAGAGAGTCAGGGATGGAGAATATGAGCCAGGTTACTGTCAGGCAGAACACGTCAGGCTGGTAAAGGGCAGACCAGGTCTCCAGTTCAGCAAAATTATGCTCAAGCCTCCTGATATTGTGGTGGGCAATTAACCCTTGCTGTGCTGCGGACTGATGTATCTGTCCAGAATTCCCATACATTACTATTCTGTTGGCAGCCTATGGGTTAAGAGACCTTTTGTGCTATTTATAGGATAGGAAAGGTGGTTCACAGGGCCCGGGTTCAGCTGTATATCACCCGAGAGCAGTACAGCCAGAAGACAGAGATACCATAATTTGTGGTGAAAGAAGGGAAACAGAGTCAGTTGACGCAGGAGACGTTTCCTATGGCCACGAACAATTATATAGATATATGCCCTGGTGAGTAGTAAAGGGGTGGAGTCACAGTGGACTTCAGGCAACATTAGAAGGTTCAAGAAGCAGAAGTCGTGTGTGGATGGCATGATATTCGGGTGAACTGCTTTAGCCAGGGGCATGGTGATAACTGATAAGTGGAAGAGCAGTAAGGTCGCTGTAAGGAGAAACAGCAGCAAGTGTTGGTTCATTATAGAACTAGTCAATTCTGGAGGAGCAGATGTGTGCGATTGTGTCATACGAGCAGAAACAGAAGCACAATTATGTTGCAGCTGGAAGTGAGGCTTATTGTAGCACCGGGAACCCCTGGTGGTTGGACGCTATAACCGACCAATGGGAATTCAGACACTTAGACTAAGACACACGCTGCCGGCCCAGTAGCGCTGAGGGTTGAAGCACTGGATGCCACACCTCCTGCCATGCTGGAGACCCGGGTTTGGGAACGAGCCCGGGTTGTCAGGGGTCAGCAGGGGAAGACTAGGATCGAGCGTCCGTAGACTGCTCTCCTAGTCCTGGGCTGGGTCGGGGACACTCACCGCACTGTAGTGACCTCTGGGGACGCTTGGAGGTACTGCTAGCATCGGCGCAAGCATGGGGGAGTGCAGCGGACATTGGCACGTTGGGCCTGAACATCACTGCACATCCGTGCTCCAAAGAGGGACTAAAGAGGCGGAAAAAGGGCTGGGCGTGACCGTGCAGCCTGATGGCCGTGCTCTCTGCTACCCGGAGGACTCGTGCGGAGTCCCGTCAGGGCGAGTTCCAAGGCTGTCCTGGCTGACAGAGGCGGGCCCTCCAGCAGGATGGCAAGACGGCCATCCCGGACCCTCCTGGGTACGGTTAGAGCCTCCCAGCTCTCTGGGCGGACAGAGCCGGCGGCTGGATGCCCCACACCGGGAATGCTGCAGCAAGGTGGAAAAATACAAATCATATAAAAAAAAAAAGACTAAGGCACCCTATAAATTGCAGGGTCCACCCGGAGTGGGTGGGTGGATGAGGTAATGGGCAGGTGGGGACCCGGCGCGAAAGCACCAGCAGGGAACAAATCAGCAGTGGACTCAGCCAAACCCGGTTGTGGCTCAAGGCTGTAATCTGTGCGGTTTCTTCAGCCCTGGAGCACTGGCTGTGGTTCCTAGGCTGGGGCGGATAGGTGTCCGAGAGTTGCAGCGTCTGCTTGTGGGGAGCCCGGTCCGACCCAAGGTAGCAGGCCGGAGACCATGGTTCAGCATCAGACACAAAATCAGTCAGCAGACGCAGGGACCTGGTCTGCAGGAGAAGCGGACAAACTGGCGGTAGTCCAGCCACCTGGGTGGGCTCGGCTTCTGGGGCTGTGTAGAGAGAGAGGGAAGATTAAGTACAGGCAGACTAGAAGAGAGCAAACAGAGAAGATAATAGCTAGGGGAAGGGGTGGAATAGTAAGTTGAGCAGTGGGGGGTGGGGGATAAGGCAGTGCAGGGAGGAGTTAGACCAGGTAGTTTTGTAAAAAAAAAAAATCTCTATAGCTCTAAGAATATTCAATTAATATTGTAATCCCCTGAGCTCTGGCTAAGAAGAAACTAGTTAACAGTTGAAATCTCTAGCACAGCTAGACCTTACAGCTTTTAGCTGTCAAACAGCAAGGTCAGTTTAGGGCTGCCACAGTACATAAAAATAATTAATATCAGTTTAAAACCCCTAGTGCAGCAGTAATAAATAGAGGGACAAGCAATATTAGGAGAGAGCTCAGCCGTAAAGTCTTCCAAGGGAGCTTCAGCCAATCCCCAAACAAGTCCTGGCAGCCTGGAGCAATCAGTGGTTTGGCGCCAAAATTCAAAAGTCTGCTGGATTAGGCAGTAGCCCAGCGCAGTTAGGCAGTAGCCAGCGCAACATACCTGGCGAATCATGGTGGACTCCATGGGCACCGGTCCGCGCTCAAGGCTATAATCTGTACAGTTTCTTCAGCCCTGGAGCACCGGCTATGGTGCCTGGGCTGGGGCGGAGATAAGTGTCAGAGGTTGCAGCGTCTGCTTGGGAGCCCGGTCTGACCCACGGTAGCAGGCCGGAGACCGCAGCTCACAGTCAGGGATAAAACCCATCGGTAGGCACAGGGTCCTGGTCCACAGGAGAAGCAGACAAACTGACAGCAGTCCAGCCGCCCGGGTGGGCTCGGCTTCTGGGGAAAATCAGCGGCGGACTCAGCCAAACCTGGTCACGGCTCAAGCCTGTAATCTGTGTGGTTTCTTCAGCCCTGGAGCACCGGCTGTAGTTCCTGGGCGGGGGCAGGTAGGCATCCGAGAGTCATGGCATCTGCTTGTGAGGAGTCCAGTCCGACCTGAGGTAGCAGGCCAGAGACCGCAACTCAGCGTCAGGGACAAAATCCATAGGCAGGTGCAGGGTCCTGGTCTGCAGGAAAAGTGGACAAACTGGCAGCAGTCCAGCTGCCCGGGTGGGCTCAGCTTCTTGGGAAGCTGACCCCATGGGGAAGGCATATAAGTACTTCAGTGTCCAGTCAAGGACCAGTCCTGATGAAGGAGTGGCATAACCACGAAGCACCGAGGCTGGTGTCTTACTAGTGTGGGAGTTGAAATTCACTGATGTGCCTATGTGCAATATCAATTTTGTTTTATATTGTAAGTACAGTATCTACAACAAATTTATTTAAATAAATTCTCACTGAATTCTACTTCCATGGTCTGGAGTGCTGGATTCTTTTTATTTTTATTTTTTTTGAGGACCAGTGTATTCTCTGGAATTGACAACTGTACTTAGGGGCGGGGGTATGCAACAAAAAAGTGGGAGATGGTTGTTCTCCCAGGAAACAAACAGGTCTATTTCTGGTGTATCCCAATGTCTGAACAATGATACCAGCACCTGCTGGTTCAGGGTCCATTCATGACTTCCCTGGCAGATTCTGTTGAGAGTCTAGCAGGCTACTGTCTTTCCCTGGCAGGTGTACTGCGGATAGTTCTATCCCTGGGGAATAGGTTAGGTTCCAGATCTTCCAGACTTCTGTGCATACCTTTTAAGATCTTGTTCCTCCATGTTTGTTTATGTACCCCAGTGCCCTTGAGCAGCAATTACAGAGCGACTTCACCAGTGTAGAGACGTGGTTCAAAGACCATAAATTGATAATGAACTACAAGAAAACAAAAACCATGCTGTTTTCCAGCTCTCTAAACAAACACAAAAACTACCCGCTATCAATATGCAATAGTGCAGAGGTTTCCCTTGAACTTGTACAACACTTTAAATACCTTGGTATCACTACTGACAACTCGCTCTCCTATACGCTCCACATTGACAACACGCCAAAGCTATCAACAAGTGCACAGGGTTACTTTATTGTCACAAGCATAGCCTCTCCCCTGAAGCCCTCAGCACAGCTGTTCACAGTTCTGTGGGTTCCGTGGTGGACTATGGGCTGCCTATATATGGTTCTGCCACAGATACTGATCGCATAAAAACTGCACTCAACAAAGCATGCCGGTTTACCTTACGTGCGCACCGACTGACTCACACCTGTGATCTCTAGACCAGGGCACACTGGCTCACGCTCAATGGCCGACTAAAATATCAATCCTGCCTTCTGGCCAAAAAGATCTGTCTTGGTCAGCTACCGCCAGGGGTCCAACAACTTCTGGTTCCCAGAAATAATCCACGGCACACCCGTAACTCCGAACACCAGTCCTTCCTAACTCCGAAATGTCGAACATCTCAAGAACAAAGGTTCTCTGCTTACCGTGCACCGCTGTGGTTCAACTCCCTCCAGGAGAACATTGCATGCCTGCCCACACTGGGTACTTTCAAAATGAACTTGAAGCTCCTTATGATATGTGAATCTCAATGTGCCTGCCATCGCTAGCACCACCTTTCCACCCCCCCATCACTACTTCCATCCCCTGCCCCCTCAACTCTTCCCTCTTTCCCCTGAGTAGGCCCTCCTGCTCCCCCCACACACCTAGCACCCTCTCCCTCCAATCTAGTCACCTCCATCCGATCCCTACTGCTATACTGATATTACGCTCTCCTTTTGCACACTGCACTTGGGAGCCTCCCCATCACCCCCTTTTTTCTTTAGCAGTTAGCAACGCTACAACAACCTCTCGTTTGCTGACGTCTGACTGGTTTCACCGTTGTGCACTGTAAATTGTCTGCTTTCCTGTGACCTGTACTGTGTTTGATATATAATATTGTTTGTTTACCTTTGTATTTCTGCAATCCTTTATATAATTTCACCTATCTGTTGTACTGAAATGTCCTGACGTGGAACCTATGTAAAGAGCTCTGAGCTCAAATGGTTTTCTAAACACTGAAATAAATACATTTCTGTGGTGTCATCTGTTTGTATCTGAACAGTCCGATCCTGAATCTGGGAGGAAAATATCCAAAATGCCAGGTACACTGCCCTGAATTCCACAGCCTCCTGTGTACTCCAGGTACCACTAACAATGAGATCCTTCAGGTGGGCCCCCCAAACCTAGAAGGAAGGCATCTGTTGTGAGGATAGTTGTGAGAGACTGCTGGAGGAAGGGAATTCCCTTTCTAACGTTGTCTTCTTCCTTCCTTCCACCATTGCAGTGCCCTTTGAAAGTTTTTTGTGACAGTCACCAGTTTGGACAGAGGATCCTATCTCTGAGACCAGTGATCCCTTAGGTGATACTGGATGTCTCATCTGGAACCTGGCGGTACCACTGCAGTGGACAAGGTCATGTGTCCCAGCAACTGTAGAAAATCCCTTGTAGGTCTTGGCTGGTCTGCTTGGAAGGAGTCTACAGCTGAAATTAGATTTGCCACCCTTGCATGCAGAAGAAAGGTCTTTCCTTGCAACGTATCCAGTTCTGCACCAATAAAGTCCAGAACCTAAACTGGTTCCGTTTGTGACTTCTGAAAATTTATGAGAAAGCCCAAGTCCACTAATGTGTTTTCTGTCAGCTGAATTGGGGACTCGGCTTCCAGATGTGCTTTTCCTAAGACCAACCAGTCATCCAGGTAGGGAAAAAAATAACACCACACATTGCCTTCTCAGATGTGCTGTCACAACAGCTAGGCACTTTGTGAAAACCCTTGCTGCTGAGGTGAGGCCAAAGGGAAGGGCTGTGAACTGGTATTGGTTATTCCCTAGCCTGAACCTGAGGTACCTTCTGTGGGAGGGTCTGACTGGAATGTGGAAGTAGGTATCTTTCAGATCCAGTGACCCCAGCCAGTCTCGCACCCGCAAATATGTTGTAACTGAGACCAGTGTGACTATTCTGAATCTTTCTTTATGTGCCTGTTCAGATATCTCAGGTCTAAAATAGGTCGCCACTCCCTATTTTTCTTGTGAGTAAGAAGTATCTGGAGAAGAGGCCCTTGCCTTACTGTGTGACAGGCACTCTCTCCACTGCTTGTGCTTGCAGCAATATCTTTACTTTCAGTTCCAACAGGATTTTAATGTTGGTGTATGAGGTTGAAACACCTTTGTGCTCTGCAGTTTTTATCACATTTTTGAACTTCAGGGACAAACCCTGGCTCACTACTTCCAGGACCCACTTGTCTGTGGTAATCTCTGACCACTCATGGAAAAAGTGAGCCTACCTTTCCCCCAATGGCAACCTGGGCAGAGTTGGTCAGGAGTTTTGTTTTTGCTGGGGTTTTAGGGGCTGAAGTTGCAGCTGCACGCCTGGTGCCCCTTCTCCCCTGCCTCTCTAAAGAGATATAGAGTCCTCTTAAGGCCTAGGAGGAGAGTCAAATTCTTATTCAGTAGAACCATCTGGTTCCAGAGGTTCTCCTGCCTCCTCTTCAGAATACATTTCAACCTTCTCCACAAGTATTGAGAGTGGAACCAGAGCCTGGAGAGGGGAGCAGGCATATTAAAGAGATTCCCCATATCCTAGAAAGTCTGGAAGAATTGCCATGCCTTTGTCATGTCCTCTGCTGAGGGCATTTCTTTTAAGTCAACTGCCGGCTCCTTTCCTTTTTCAGCAGGAAGGACACTGACATGTTTTTCCTTTTGCTTTTTAATAGCAGACATCGTTTCTGGTGTCTGCTCAGAGGCTCTTTTGGTTTTACTTGATTCAAGGTTCCCCCTTTCAGACACCCTAGTTTTTTGTACCATCTTTAGCAGCTTTATGTTTCTTTTCTATCCCTTATGACAGGGACTGCTGCTTACTCGGAGGGGCTGGACCCTCATCTGTGCCTTTTGGTGACGCAGAAGCAGACTGAGAAGCCATAAGATATTCTATCTTTGAAGCCCATTTCTTTTGTTTTTTTGGGCAAAACTTTTTACAGAGATCATGGTCTGGAGGATCCAGTCAAGAATGCTCTGGCATTTGACCATATGCGCCTGATAACTGGCAATCCTGAAGCATGGGAGACTGAAGCACGAGTACGCCTGTCGAGAGCATCCAGATGTCCGGGAGGGGGGGCACACAGGAGATAAGATAGGTGGGACAGAGCACTATAGTGGGCAGCCTGAAGAACAGCCACATCCGAGGATGGCTGATATGCAAAATAGGGCTTGCTGGAACGGGCCAGGTACATCCTTGTCCACCTTATGGGACACTGGAGGAACCTCATTCGGCCTGTACAAGGCATCCTCCAGGACTGAGTAAAAGAGCAGGAATGACCACCGATGGGGTCGCCAGGACCTCCAAAAAATTCCAAGAGGACTCTGAGGAATCTCTCTTCTCCCCATGAACCTCATAGCCGCATGCATATCCTGCAGTACAAAAGAAAAGGGCCCTCAGGTGGAGATCTGGGGATATAAACCACTGACTCTTCACTGCAAGAGGAGGGCATGGAATCAGGGTAATTGCAAGGTGTGCTCCATTCACCATCGACGTACACCAGGAGGGAGGGTGTGCAAGCCAGGTCACTGACAGGGGAACTGACAATGGCAGGAAGGCGCTGTTGCGTCAACACCGATAACAATGGTGGAGAGGCCTATTCAAAGGAGAAGAGCCCTGCAGGCATGGCAGCCAGGGTTGTAGGCCCCATCGATGGAAGGGCAGGTCACTGTTAGGAGTCAGACAGGGCACTGGCCCTGGGGGCAGCAAAGGTACCACTAGGGTGTCGCCGGCACTATTGAGGAGGCTGGAGGGTTGGACGTCTGCAGAGGAGGAAACAGGCAACGATGGCCAGTCGCTATCCAAGGCTGGCTCAGTAACCATGGGGCTTGACTGCCACCTCGGAAGCTGGAGGAGGTCGAAGGGCTCAAAGCCGCAGAAGCAGCAGTGGCTGCAGAAAGTACGGTTGCAACAATGGATGACGCAGACAGGCTAAGGCCCAGTGATGACACCAAACCGTTGATCATCCCAGACATTACAGTAGCTGAGCCAGGTCCTGATCCTGAAGGAACTGGGGGCCTGGGTGGCGCACACCAGAACGGCAGTGGCACCCTTGTTTGGGGTCGCGATGAAAAGCATCGATGAAGGGCTAGATCCCAGCAATGAGAGCTGGCCACTGACCTCAGTCCTGAACTTTGAGAAGAGGAAGGCTGGGTGACAGTAAAAGTACAGTTCCGTAAGAACTTACTGTAATAGTAGATCTTTGAGAGGAGCTCTTGCAGCAGGCAACACCTGTAGAACTGAAGCTGCCAAGCGCCAGGACCACGTGGAAAACTTCTAGCTAGCAGTCTATCACTGGGGACAGCCCCTGCCATCAGCAAGCTGACGTCTGCCTATCCTATAAAGTGGGCGGTCCACCAGACATACCTCAGTTCTCCCACCGGAGATCCCAGCGCATAAAGTAAGAATGGAGAACCAAGGTGGTTCCTCACACCTGAGGAAGGGTAAAGTAAATATGAAGGTGAAGCAGCTATCGGGGGAAGGAGAGAGGGAAAGCGGCACCTGCTGCAAGAGCTCCTCTCAAAGATCTACTGTTGCCGTTAAATTCTTATGTAACTGTACTATCTTACTTCGAGGGGGCTCTTGCAGCAGGCAAAACTGGTAGGACTGAGTCCCAAGCAGTACCAGAACTGACCAAGAGTCAGCTGGGAGGAGGCAGAAAACAAGAGCAGGCAGCTCAGGAAAGAAGGCCCTGAAGGACAGCTAGTCTGAAGTTGGCCCTGTGCCTGGAAGCGATGTCCAGGCTGTAATGGCAGACAAAGGGGTGCATCGAACTCCAAGTGGAAGCTGCACAGATGTCTGCAGCAGGCATATTTCTGAAACAAGCAGTAGAGGTGCCATACCCCTAGTGAAGTGACCCTTGACTACCCCAGGCAAGGGCTTGTTGTACTTACAGTAGTGGTACACAATGCAATTTGCCAACCATCTGGACAAACACGGTTTTGAAACAGGTGCCCCTTCTCTTCTGGGGGAGAACGACACAAACAACTGATCAGTTTTATGAACTGGTAGGGTGTGAGTCGTATAATAATGGAGCACCCTGTGAACACCCAAGTGTGCAGTAAGGCCTCTCTGATTAGAAGATTCAGGGAAATAAACAGGCAGGTAGATGGTTTGGTTGAGCGTGAACTTAGACACCACCTTAGGCAGAAACTTAGGATTAGTTCGTTAAAACAACCTGTCTTTGTGAAAAACTAAATAAGGCTCTTTACATATCAGAGCCTGAAGCTTGGAAATCCTTCAGATGGAAGTAAAAGCAACTAAAAACAGTGCTTTCCATGACAGAAAGCACAGCTTGTGACTCGCAGTCAGTTCAAAGGGAGGCAGAGTGAGCTTCTCCAACATAAAAAGAAGGTACCATGGAGGGACGGGGTCCCGAACGGGAGGTTTCAGATGCATGATGCCACGCAAAAATGTGTGGGATACTTCTAGCTTTGAAACAGTCTTGGCTTCACTAGGTGCACGGTACACAGAGGTGGCGGAAAGATGCACCTTTTTTATCACAATTATCTTTACGCCTTGCTGCGGCGCTACACCGGCGTGGCCATCCAGCCACTGGCTCCGCCCGCCTGGAGAGCTGTGTAGCTCAAACCGCACCCAGGAGGATCCAGGACGGCCGTCATGACATCCCGCTGGAAGGCTCCCCTCTGCCACTGCCAGCCAGGACAGCCCCGGACCCTCCCCGACGGGACTCTGCCAAAGTCCTCCGGGCAATTTGGAGTGCGGCCATCAAGCTGCACGGCCGTGCCCAGCCCTGATTTTTCTCCTTTTTAGGACCTCTGGAGTGCGGACATGCAATGATGTCCTGGACGTCCACCATGCTCCCACCTCAGCTCACACCATCGCTGGTAGTGCCCCCGGGCATCCCCAGGGGCCGCTACAGTGCAGTGGAAATTCCCCAACCCACCCCAGGACTAAGAAAGCAGTCTACGGATGTTCGATCCTAGTCCTCCCCTGCCGACCCCTGATGACCTGGGCTTGTTCCCGAACCCGGGTCGCTGGTGTGGCGCGAGGTGTGGCGTCCAGCGCCTCAACTTTCAGTGCCACTGGGCCAGCTGGAAAGATGCACCTTAAGAGAAGAGTACCCCAGACCAGAGCTCGAGAGGGATAGGAAGTACTCCAGAATCAGGTTCACCAGGCAGGTGAAGGGACCCAGGTGACAAGTGGTGGCCTATATGGAGAAGTGCTTCCACTTTATGGCATAGGTGGCTCTCGTGGAACGTTTCCTAATAGCCACCAAGACATCAGCAACCCTGGAAGAAACTCCAAAGCGGGCGATAGACAAGTCTGCATGAGCCACGCGTGGAAATGCAGAGACCTGAGGTCTGGATGGACCAGGGCGACCTTCTCCTGAGAAAGCAAGCTGGAGCACAGGGGCAAGGGAATTGGAGGTTCCACTGTCAGCTGCTGCAGCAGGGGGAACCAAATCTGACGCGGCCAGTAGGGAGCTATGAGGATCATCTTCGCCCCCTCTGACTAAAGCTTGAGGAGAACCCTCAGCGGAAGCAGAAAGAGACAGAAGGCATACAGAAACCTCCCCTTTCCAGGAGACGTACAATGTGTCTCGCCACAAAATTCCACGTCCTAGATAGAGCAAGCAGAAAAATGGTAGTTTTGCATTGAGTGGGGACGCAAAACGGTCCAACTCTGGATGTCCCCATCTGTTGGAAAGATCTTCGACCACTGAGGACAGGAGTTCCCACTCGTGCATCCTCGACCTGGACTGGCTTAGTCTTGTCGGCCAGGACGTTTTGGACGCCTGGAACATGGACAACTGAAAGTTCCAGATTGTGTTTGATGGCCCAATACCAGACCCTCATGGCCTCCCGACAAAGGAAGTAAGAGTAAGTGCCCCAGTTTGTTGATGTAGAAGACTACGGACATGTTGTCCATCTGCACAAGTAGTGGGCTGGGAAGAATGCGAGTCTGGAAGGCCAGCAGGGCATACATAACTGCCCACATCTCCAGCACACTGTTGTGGAGATGCTGCTCCGTCTCGGACCAAGTGCCCTGGGTCTGACGGTCAGCTAAATGAGTTCCCCAGCCCAGAACCAAAACGTCCATGGTGAGAATCTGCTGAAGAGATACAGTACAGAGGGGGACCCCCATTCAGGAGATTGGTGGAGTTCTGCCACCACCCCAAGGTCCTTTTCACTGGGGCAGAAAACTGTACTGGCTGATCCAGGTCGGTGCGTTGGTCCTATTGGGTTCGTAGAGTCCACTGGGGAACCCTCATATGTAGACAAGCCAGGGAAACTGTGGCTATAACTGCCACCATGTGCCCTAGCACATGAAAAAACACTCTGGCTGGTACCTGATGACTGAAGGAGACCAGCCAGGCCTGCGCTATGAGGTGCTCTGCTCTGTCCTCCGGCAGAAAGGCTCTGCCCCGGGACAAGTCCAGAACTGCTCCTATATGTTGGAGGTGTTGGCACGGGGAGAGGGAGAGGGGGGGTACAGAGAGAGAGAGACAAGACTTTGGTAGGTTGATCATGATCCCTAGTGTCTGGAAAAGCCGACAGGTGCCTTCCAGGGTCTGTAGCAAGAGATTCCTGGAGGGGCCTGTGAGCAGCCAATCATCCAGATACGGGAACACATAAAAGCCTTGCCACCTCAGAGCCGTAGCTACCCGCACTAGGAACTTGGTGAAGAGCCGAGGTGCTGAGGAAAGGCCAAAAGGGATGGCCCAACACTGAAAGTGGTCCTCCTGGAAGCAGAAGTGGAGAAAGCACCGGTGAGCTTGGAAAACCTGGATATGGAGTAGGCATCCTGCATATCCAAGGAAAAGAGCCAGTCTTCCTGGTGAAGGAAGGGCAACAGTCCCTGCAGGGTCACCATCCTGAACCACTTGCATTCTATGCAGAGATTCAAGTGGCTGAGGTCCAAGATCAGTCTCAGGTCCCCTCCTGTCTTTTTGGGGATGAAGAAAAAGTGGGAGTAGAATCCTTTCCCTCTTTGATTCAGGGGGACGGACTCCAGGCCTTTTTACGCAGGAGAGTCTGGATCTCTTCTTGAATGAGGGCAATGTGTGGTCCCGAGGATAATGGGAGGGCGAGGGAGAGGTTTCTGGAGTAAGTTCCAGAAATTCGAGGGCATGACCTCTTTCAATTATCTGGAGTATCCATTGGTCTGAGGTTACTGTGCGCCACCCATCCAGGTATAGGGAGAATCGACCCCCGACCACTTCCCCCAAGGCCTCTGCTGAGAGGAGAGTCAGAGAGGAGTCAGGCAGTAGAACCTGGGGTGGGCACAACAGTCACAGGGGCTCTGGGGCCCCCCCCCCCCGAGAAACAGATGCTTTGGCTGGTGGGGTGTTTGCTTTACACTTACAGGGTCCTTTCAGCTGTTGTCCCTTGGAAGGCTGGTGAGAGGACCGGCTAAAGGACAGAAGCTGGGAAGATTCTGGTTGGGACTGGTACATGGAATGTACTGCCTTGCCCAATTCCTGGAGGCGAGAGATGATATCCTGGGCATCTCTCCAAAACAACACAGAAAGATGCATCCTTAATTTTGGCCTGCACATCCAGGGCAAAACCAGACACCCTGATCAAAGAATGGCGGTACATGCACAACCCTGCTGCTGCCATGTGCCCGGAGGCATCTACAGTATCATAGGCAGCTCTCAACACACGGCTGCCCATGTTCAAACCGGATTTTAAGAGCTGGGCTGTGTTTTAGTGGATTCTTCTGGGAGGGATTGAACCAGTTCCCTCGCCTGGTTCCAAATGGCATTCTGATACTGCACCATATGGGCCAAACAGTTTTGGGCCCAGATGGCCACAGTGGCAGACTTGCTTTAGTGGTCCAACTGGCAGGATTCCTTGTCTGAAGGGTGGGTGCTGAGGTGCTTGGGATTCTTAGAATGGTCATGAGCCATGTTCATGACTACCGAGTCCGCCATGGAGTGTTCGCCAAAGAAGCCTTTCCCCACTGGAGCACGGTAAAGACGATCCGCCTTTTTGGCCAAGGCCGGGGTGGTCGGGGGATGATTCCACACCGCCTTAGTTATGTCATCATATGAATCAATAAGAAGAGGAACCATCCCATGAGGGACTGTATAGGGGGCATCACATCCAGGAAAGAGGGATTGTCAGGGGGAGACTTAGGGGTCTCCCTGGGAGGCTCCTGCCCATCAGAGGAGCCGCTTGAATCCTCCGACGCCTCTAAGGAGGAAGAGGAGGAATCGTCCCCTGACTGATCACTGTCCAGGACTGGCATCTGAGGATGGTCGTCCTTATGCTGGTCTAAAGTCCCTTGAGACCCCAGAAGACCCTGTGGTGCGGTGGTTGCTTGGTCCTGCCCAGTCTGGGTCTTGAAGAGGGTGGTTTTGGGGAGGGGGAGAAGGTCATCTGGGTGCATTGCTGTCCTTCATCAAGGTCCACAAAGCTGACAATAAGTGTTATAATCCACGGTGGAGGTGGATTGCAAGGTGGATAAGGTGCGGGGGGTGGATACGCGGTGGAGGAGCGCAGAGGGGTACCCTGAATCGGTCCAGCAGGTGCCAGCTGGGGATCCTGGGAGGGCCACGGGCATTGGCGAAGGCTGAGGCTGAGGAGACGACAGTTGGAAGTCGTCGGTGTAGGCATCAGCAGGAGGGGAATTCCCCCAAAGCAGGGGCAGAAGCGTCGCCTGCATAGAGGAGGAGGTGAGTGCTTGCTCCGGTGATGCCCAGAAGGACTAGTGCCAACCCGGAATCGGGGACCAACAAAGGCAATGCCTGGACTGGGGGGGGGGGACGACGACGAGCAAAGACCCATCACAGGAGTGTTCCAACCCCGGTCGAGCCACCTGGCAGAGGACCCATGGGGACTAAGGGCCTAAACATCAGGGGCTAGGGAACAAAGTCCGCTGCCCCGAGGATCCACCGCCCGTGACAGCAATGAGGACAGGCAGCTGTACCACCGGCAACCCGGAGGGTGTGAGAGCTGCTGAGGAAGAAGGGACTGATCCCCTGCAGGAGGAAGACCCAGAGGCAGAAGCTGTTCTATGCTGCGACCGCGAGAGAGACGCTGACCAGTGACGGTCCCGGTGCTTGTGTTTTCCACTGGATGACTTCTCCTTCTGGGAAGAGGAAGAAGATGCCCTGCAGACCAAGGAAGTAGAAGAACTTTTAGCCTGAAGCTCCTTCTCCATCATAGCGAGTTTCTGCTGAAGAAGGTGACTCTGGAGGGTCTTCAAGCGGCATCTCTGTGTGGCCTGGTTGAAGTCCTGGCAGTACTTGTAGGTTTCGGTGTCACGGTTAGGGCCTAAGCAGAGCAGGTAGGAAGAGTGCGTGTCTTTGGCGGGTATCTGCTTGCCGCAGGCACACTTCATAGGTCGGTCGAAGACAAGGCTGGAGCAGAAGACATAAACAAGATGGAGAAAAACACCGAAAAACATAGTTGAGACTAAGGAAGAAAAAGAAAATAAACCACGGGTAAATACAAAGAAAATGGCAGTCGACTGAAGCAGGCATCCATGGAGGTCCAACTAGCATGGGTCAACAGCAGGAAAAGAACTGAGGTAGAACTGGGGGACTGCCCCCTTCATAGGCTAGGTGGACATCAGCATGCTGACGTCGGCGGGGGCAGTCCCCATGACAGACTGTTAGCTGGAAGTTTTCCATGTGGTCCTGGTGCCTGGCAGCTTCAAGTCCTACCGGTGTTGTCTGCTGTAAGAGCCCACTTGAAGTAAAATCAGGTGTAATGTTGATGCCCCAATTTAGGGGATGCAAGCTTCATAGATGATGATGGAAGTCCCGTCAACGATGGCGACTGTCCCACCTGTAAAGGCCTAATGATGCCTACACATGAGCCAGACTCTGTAGGATGGGAGGTCTTAGGGGCTAATTTAGTGGCACCCTTGGCAGTGGTCACAGAAGAGGATGCCAATGGCAAGTGGGAACCCACTGATGATGATGATCTACCGTCCAAGGGAGGCCCGGTAGTGCGAGAGCCATGCCCCAACCTAGGCATCTGAAAGATAGTTGGAATCACCATCATGGGAATGCACAATGAAGTCGCGAAAGATTACCTCAAGGGCCACTGAGAGGATCTGGATCTCTCTCCATCTCTATCTCTCTCTCTCTCAGGAGGCCTCGTGCTTGTCCCAGTGCTTCCTCTTGTGGCTCCCAGAGGATGACTTCTCCCGGTGCTTCAAAGGGCACTGTTCCGTGGTGCCGCCAGGAGCGGCAGATGACATATTCTTATCTTGTAGCTGCTTTTCCAGCACCACTAAGGCTTTGCGAAGGAGATGGGGATCAAGGGATGCCTGCTTCCATTGCCTGGTGGTAGAGTTAAAAGTGCATCAGATCTCACAGGCATGGACACTGTAGGAGAGGCGGAGGCAGCAAGCACACATGTTGTGCGTGTCATCCTTAAAAATCTTCTCTCCACAGTTGCAAAGCTCAAAAAGCTTGGAAGACATTTTCAGCAGCATGAAAAAGCCAAAAATTTAACAAAAAGTAGACTAGCAAAGAAAATAATAAACAGGTGCTGATCATTTCTGCAGGCCGTCCGACGAACTGAAGCGATGGTGGGAAGAGAACTGAGGAGAATGGAGGCTGCTCGCACCTTTTATCAACGCTAACACATGATGTTGCTGTGGGCTGTATCAACTGGCAAAGTTTCCATGAGGTCCTAGCACCAATATGTTACTAGTTCTATAGGACTGACCTGATGAAAGAGAGATCCTCAAAGAAGATCTGTGGCTTCAGCTAAAAGTAGGACCATCTTTGACTCTCTACAAAGGGCTTTTCTCAGGCAGCTAGCCCAAAAATACACTAGGGATGGGGCAGTGCTGGACCTGGTGCTTACAAACAGGGACGGCACTGCAGACGTCACAGTAGGCAGACCCCTAGGTACCAGGGATCACCGTACAGTGTAGTTTAACACAAAGACAGGAGCAGAGGTAAACTACATAAGGAAAAGGGTCACAGACTTTAGGAGGGCGGATTTTAAAGAAATGGGAGACTGTATCAGAAACTGCCTCGAAGGTGGACATTGCCAGGGAGGGACAGAGGAACAGCGGGGAAAAATAAAGAGGGGGCATAATTATGGCAACCAGCTTCTGCAGGAAGTGAGTAGAAGCAGAAGGAAAAAGAAACCATTATGTGTTTCCAGAAAAGAGGCAAAGGTGGTTAAAGAAAAAAGGGTGGCATTCAGGAGGTATAAGGAAACACAGAGGGAGGAGGACACGGAGGTATACCAAGTAAAACAGAGGGAAACAGGAAAGGCAATGAGGGAAGCAATGGAGCATACAAAGGAAAGGCTAGCCAGAGGGGTAGCTAAAGGGGATAAGACTTTCTTCAGATACATGAGTGAGAAGAGAAAAGCAAGGGGAGTGATGGTGACGATTAGAAGAGTGAAAGGGAGAGACTGTACAGAACAGGGCCAAGAAAAAGCTGCCATCCTGAAAAGGTATATCTGCTCAGTATTCACAGTGGAGGGAGGAGGGATGCACCACCAGAGAGTAGCAGGAACAGATGAGGGAGGTGGGCACAAGTCCATTTTCAGAGGAAAGAGTATTGAAGGGACTTGAAACTCTGAAGGTGGGCAAAGCTATGGGACCAGATGGGATACAGCCAAGGACACTAAAGGAACTCACGGAGGTGCTAACTGCTCCACCGACAGCTTTATTTAGCAATTCACTGGAAACAGGCACGGTCCGGAGGTCTAGAGAAGAGCTGACGTGGTCCCTCTACATAACAGCAGCAGCAGGAAAATGAATGGAAACCTTGCAAAAGGAAAAACTGGTAAAGTATCGTGAGTCTAATGGTCTGCATGACCACAGGCACCATTGATCTACGGGGGAGGGGGGATACAGCTCATGCCACACAAATCTGATTGACTTCTTTGACTGGGTGGCCAGGGAAATAGATCGGGGAAGGCAACAGATGTGGCCTGGCTATCTGGGCTTTATCAAGGCCTTCGACACTGTGCTGCATAGGGGACTGATTTAAGAAACTGAGCAGCCTAGGGGTGGGATCTAAAGTGTTGAATTGGGTTAGAAACTGGTGAACGGATATGTGACAGAGGGTGGCAGTTAACAGCACTCCCGCTATTGATGGAAGAATGACCAGAGGGGAGCCACAGAGCTCAGTTCAGGAACTGGTCCTCCTCAATGTCTTCATAAGTGACACTGCCAAAGAACTGGAGGGAAAGGTGTGCCTTTCTGCAGATGATACCAAAATCTGCAACAGGGTGAACAATCAGAAGGGGTGGAAAGACTGCACAGGAACCTTGATAAACTTGAGGAGTGGTCAAAAGCATAGCAGTTGGAGTTCATTGTCAAAAAGTTTAAGATCATGCACCTAGAGCACAGGAACCCAGGAGCTGAGTAACAGATAGAAAGGGGGAGGTAAGCAGGAAAGGGACATTGGGGTTATCATAACTGATAACCTCAAAGTGGCAGGGCAGTGTGACAAAGCAGTGGGTAGGGCTAGTGGGATACTGGGGTGCATAGGGAGGGGTATCTCCAGCAGGAGGAGGGAGGTGGCCTTGCCACTATATCGCTCGCTGGTGTAACCCCACAGGAGTACTGTGTCGAGTTTTGGAGGCCGACCCTTAGGAAGGACATAGACAGGGTGGAGGCAGCCCAGAGAAGGGTAACTAAAATGTTTAAGGGGTTGCATGAAAAGCCCTAAGAAGAGAGATTGAGGGATCTCCACATGTACACCCTGGAAGAGAGGAGAGTGAGAAGGAACATGACAGAGACCTACAAAGACCTTATTAAGATGAACAGGGTGCAGGAGATGAGTCTCTCTCAAAGGAGAAAAAGTAAAAGGACCAGAGAGCATGTAATGGAGCTGTTGGGGGGGGGCGGGGAATTAATTTAAGAGGGGTATGAGGAAGTACTACTTCACTGAAAGAGTGGCAGAAGCCTGGAACAGACTACTTGTACCAGCAGAAGTGGTGGAGGTGAAACCAGTGGGAGGCTTCAAGTATGTAAGGGCTACACTTAGGGATATATTACTAAATAGACTGGTAGGGCCGCTGGAAACCAGTTGGGGTCTGCAGAGACAGATTAGGCAGAGAACATCTGGGCAGACTTGGTGGGCCAAATAGTCCTTTTCTGCTGACAACTTCTATGTTACTATGATGCCTGTACAAGACAGTATCTTCACTCTCTAAGGTCTCTAGAACCAGCCACATCTTCCTGCCCAGAGGGTGGGAAAAAAATCTGGTTCCTCTTCACCCCAATCCTCCTCATCATGCAGATTAGGACTATATATACAGGTTACTCACCTGTAACAGGAGTTCTAGGAATGGTATATGTTGTTCATCCACACTTCTTGGCAGGTACCTTGCCGCTTTAAATGTTGCCGGAAGGTCTTCAAGCTGGCTCCTCCCACCCACCCGGGTGGTAAAACCCTCAGCTCTGCCCCATGCGCCAGATCTAGCCGCTGGAAGCCAGGTGGGTGCGTCGAAGCCGGGAGGCTGGGTGGGTTATGTGGATGAACAACATATACCATTCCTAGAATTCCTACAGGTGAGTAACCTCTATTTCTAGGGACATGGATATGTTGTTCAATCCACACTTCTTGGCAGACTCCTAGCAGTTCTCCGGGAGGAGGGGCAAGCACACACCCCTACTTAGGAAACAAGGACTGGAGAACCGAGGTCCCAAAACCAGCATCCCGGCGTGACTCAAGGTCGATGTGGTAGTGGGTAATGAAGGTGTGTGCTGACTTCCAGGTAGCAGCCCTGCAGATTTCCTGGATAGGGACATCCCTGGAAGCAGCCACCGAAGCAGCGGTATGGCGGGTAGAATGAGCTCTTATCCCTTTGGAGGCTCCATGTCCGCCAACCTATAGCAGAGATCTATGCAGGAGGTGACCCACCTGCCTATCGTCCGCTTGGCTGCAGGTCTGCCAGGTGCGGCTTCAGCGTGGGTGACAAACAGCTGGTGAACCTCTCCCGAACTCAGCCGTCCGCTCCTTATAATAGCGGCGCCTTCTAGGGTCCAAAGTATGGAGCCTATATTCGCTCCGAGGTGTGACTGAGGTAGAACATCGGCAGAGTCAACACCTAATTAAGGTGAAACTCGACACCACCTTTGGAAGGAATTTCGGTGGGGCGAGGACAACCTTGTCCCTGTGGAAGACCAGATAAGGAGACTTGATGGAAAGCACCTGGAGCTCTCCCATCCTTCTGGCTGACGTGATAGCCACCAAGAAGGCGGTCTTCCACAACAGGTGAGAGATGTCACACCTCTGCATCGGTTCGAATGGCTTGCCCATAAGCTTAGCCAATACCAGCAGTAGATCCCATGGAGGTGGAGGTTCTCGCACCGGAGGGGATATGTGATCAAGACCTTTGAAAAAGCGCCCGACCACCTTCTCCTGCACCACCGACTACTTCCCGGCCCGCGCCCGGTAAGCAGAGATGGCTGCCAGGTGCACCTTAAGGGTCGTCAACCGAAGGCCAAGCTGAGAAAGGGACCAGTGGTAGTCCAGAATGCTTGCCAAGGAGCAGGAGGAAGGGTCCAGGCCCTTGCCCTGACACAAAATGGAGAATCTCTTTCATTTAAAGGCGTAGCATTTTCTGGTCGACTCCTTACGGGAAGCATCAACAATATTGAGGACCTCACTGGAAAGACCCAAGGCCTGGAACTCTAGCCGCTCAAGAACCAAGCCGTCAGGTGCAGGAATTGAAGGTCCAGATGGAATACCTTCCCCTGACTGACTGAGATCAGGTCCAGGTGGGCTGGAAGCCGCCTCGGGAGCCTGGAGCTGAGACTGAGGAGATCTGGATACCAGAACTGGCGGGGCCAATCTGGGGCTACCAGAATCACCTGCGCCTTGTCCCTCCTCGCCTTGACAAGCACCTTGTGGATCAAGGAAATGGGGAAAAGGCGTGAGAAGAGCAGGGTCCACGGCCTCGAGAAGACATCCCCCTGCAGCGAGCCCTGCTGAGGGGGGAAGGCATGAAACAGTCTCAGCTTCACATTCTCCCTGGAGGCAAACAGGTCCACCTGAGTCATGCCCCAGTGGGAGAACAGATCTTGTACTATCTCCGGCAGGAGAGACCACTTGTGGGACGCAGCTCCTATCCGGCTTAGGGCATCGGCCAGAATACTGGAGGCTCCTGCCACATGGATGGCAAGGAGATCCGCCTCCAGGCTGCGCACGAGGGACCAAGTGTGGAGAGCTTCCCTGCACAGGGGCATGGAGTGCATCCCACCCTGGCAGTTTAGGTAGCACATGGTCATGGTATTGTCCGTCTGGACCTGGACCACTTGACTCCGTACAAACGGAGCGAAGGTGGTGAGGGCTAGATGAACCGCTCGAAGCTCCAGCAGGTTGATGTGGCATCAGGACTCCCGGGGGGACCAGAGGCCGTGCGCTCTGTGCTCCCCCAGATGGGCACCCCAACCCATCAGAGAGGCATCGGTCGATAGAGAGACCGTCGGCTCGTGGCGGACAAACGGGATGCCCTCCTGCAGATGAGCTGGAACAATCCACCACCGGAGAGCGTTCCACATCTCCTGGGTCACTGTCACTGGCTGATCCAAAGGACCGGAGTGCTGTGACCACTGGCTGGCCAGTCCCCATTGTAGGGGATGCATGTGCCAACGGGCCCAACGGACCACACTGGTGCAGGCCGCCAATAGGCCCAGGAGGTGCAGGAAGTCCCAGGCAGGGCACAATTGCCCAATCTGAAATGACTGGGCATAGGAGGAAAGAACCTCGGCCCTGTCCGCTGGGAGCCATGCTCTGGCTCGCAGAGAGTCGAGCTCTGCCCCGATGAATTGGATCACCTGCTTTGGCACGAGTTCCAACTTGGCCTCGTTGATAAGGCGGCCAACTTGAGAGCAAATCTGGAGGGCCAGATCCCTGGACCTCTCCACATCCATTCTGGAGGAGGCCGCAATCAGCCAGTCGTCCAGGTAGGGGTACACCCGGACCCTTCGGGGCCGCAGAAATGTTGTCATCACTGCCATGCATTTGGTGAAGACCCTGAAAGCTAGAGAAAGGCCAAAGGGCATGGCCCGGAACTCGTAGAGGGACTCCTCTGCTCTGAAGCGGAGGAATCGCTGGTGGGACGGACGGATTGGGACATGAAGAATGCATCCTGGAGGTCCAAAGAACAGAACCACACGCCTCGTTCCAAGGATGGAATGATCTGAGCCAGAGTGACCATCCTGAAGGTTCGAGACCTTAGGAACCTGTTCAGGTCGTGCAGGTCTGGAATGGGGCGCCAGCCCCCTGTCCGGTTCGGGACCAGGAAGTACCTGGCCACAAACCCTGGGTGTGGTGGAGGATCCGCCGCAATGTCGGCTCGACAGGCCGACAGAGAGGCTGCGGACCCCGTAACCCCCTGTGGGGCGACGGCTCGGAAGGGCGGGGCCTGCTCCAACTCCAGAGGCAGACCCTTTCCTACCAGTTCCAACACCCAACGGTTCGTGGTGATAGCGGACCAGGCGGAAAGGAAGTGGCGGAGCCGTCCCCTCACGGGGGGAACCCAGGGGGAAGCGACGAGGTTGAGGGCGACACCCCTTAACCCGTCATTGGGCAGGCTTGGAGGAAGGACCGGCCAAGGGACCTCCTGGGCCTTATCCTCCCGGCTTCCTGTTAGAGGAAGCTGCAGGCTTGGCTTTGGGGTGCCAAGTGCGAGCCTGCTGGCCCTGATGCTGGTGTTGCTGGGCCGGACATGCCGCAGGGGCAGAAGGGCAAAAAGACATATTGCTGTCGACGGCCTTTGTCCTTCTGAGCAGACGTGACCGAGTCCAAGGTGGCGTTGGACTTTTCGATCCTCTGGAGGTGGCCTTCCACTCCAGGGCCGAACAGGTCAGTCCCCAAGAAGGGGACGTCTGCCAACTTGTGCTGGGTATCCGCCGTAAAGGTGGATATCCTCAGCCAGGCTCTGCGGCGCATGGCCACTGCGACCGCTACTGACCGGGCAGAGGAGTCTCCGATATCAAGAGCCGTTTGGAGCTGCTGTTTCGCCACTGCCTTTCCCTGATCCCGCACTTGCTTGACCGTAGTCTGCAGATCAGCCGGGAGATGAGGGATCACCTCATCCAGGGAGCCCATGAGGGCATGGGAGAAGTGCTCCATCAGTACGGCCAAACTAGCCTGACGGAGGCCGAGGGAGGACGCAGCGTATACCTTGCACCCGGCAAAGTACAGCTTTTTGACCTCCTTGTCAGGGGGCTTGTCCACATCCCTAGCGTTCTCGGAATGCCGGAAAACGCTATCAGTGACCAACCCCTCCGCAGAGGGGTGTTACGAGAAACCGGACAAAGAGCCAGTAGGGACCGCATACTTCCTGGCCATCCTAGCCGAGGGCGCAGGACAGGAAGCCGGCCACTGTCATAGCTCAAAGGCTGGGCCAACAATGGTTTCAGCCACCGGAAAGGCCTCCATGGGAGAATCCCCTCGGTCCAGTATCTCCGTGAGGGGATACTTGGCCCCGCAGATGCAGACTCGAGCTGAATCCGTGACCTACGAGATGAGCCAAAGCAGACCCCGAGCGATGATGGGCTCTCGTCCATCGACTTCCCCGAGGACTCCAGGTCAAGGGGCCTGGAAAACAGGCGGAGTCGTCGCCAGACTCCGAGGTCTGCGAAGAGCTGCCTGGAGCTACAGACCACCCTCCACCTGCTGAGGATGGTCGGGAGTGAGGGTGGCGACAACCGGTGGGGCAGACCCTGACCGACCGGAGTCTTGGTCAGCGCCCTGATTTCGATTGTGGCGAAGGTTCCCCACAATTGGTGGGGCAGCTGGTTTCGGCCAAACAACGGCCCAGGCTTGGGCACCTCGACCAATGCGAGGTTGTTTTGACCTTCGGGTGACAACCATTAATGGCGGGGAAGGCGGCGGTGTCAGCTTGTTCCCGGACAAAGGCACTGCCACATTAAGTCTCGTAGCATCAACGCAATTTGCGCTAAAGCCTCTCCTCTTCCGAGGAGGAAGACGAGGATGAGTGGCACCGCCGCTTACCTCGGTGCCGAGACCGAGACCGCCGATGTCGGCAGGACCGAATGGACTGAGACGAGGTCCGAGACCAAGATCCTCGGTGTTTCCGAGGGTGGGTCTGGGATGGAGCGGGGGACACCCGCTCCTCCCTCGGCTCGGGAACCTTGACCAGGGACTCCGGCATAGGAGGCACAGGCAAGTTCTCGGTTTCCACCGGGGGAACCGGTGAAGAAGGGTTGTCGGCTTCACCAGTCGACAGCCCGTCCGATGGGTCGAGAAAAATCTCGACTGCATCGACGGGTGTCTCGGCCGGCTGACCTGACGGGGACACCGTGAAGCCAGCAGCCTTAGACGTAACCTCAACCGAAGTCGAGTGTCGACTGTCCAGGGAAGGAGACCTCTCCCGCTCCCACGAACGTCGACGGTGGGACTTACCCTTCGAGTCCTTCTTTCTTGACCGAGAAGAGTGTCCCGATGGCCCCTCTCCCTTCGTGGAAAGGGATTGGCAAAGCTCCTTAAAAGAAGCAGTGTAGGAGGATCCCAGAAAGAGCGGGATAAATGCTGCGACCAAGGAAGATGTGGATGTGGCCTGGGTTGCCTCCTCCTCGAGGGCGATCATTTGCTCGAGTTGCTCAGCCGAGCCAGCCGCCGTGGACACCGCCCAATGGGCCTCCTTTGACTTCACCAGCGGGTAGCGCTTCTCGGGGCGCCCAAGTTGTAACCGGGCAGCGCGGTCCTCCAGGATGTTGGCCAAAAAAGACTGACATAACTCGCAGGCCTGCGGGTCATGATCAGGGCCGAGGCAGTAGACGCATGTGGAGTCCAGGTCCGTCCTGGGCATCTTCTGCCCGCATGGGCACCGCCGAAATCCGGGAGTCGATTTGCCCATCGCAGCCGCGAGGGAGTAATTAGACCGAAGTCTAGAGAACTTCAGAATTATTTTCGGGCGAACCGAAGAAATAGGATCCAGTCTATACGCAGAGCGTTAAGGAGGGAACCTGAGCTTCCAAGAGGTAAGGAAGATCTGGCGTCATGGGGCAGAGCCGAGAGTTTTACCACCCGAGTGGGTGGGAGGAGCCAGCTTGAAGACCTTAAGGCAACATTTAAAGCAGCAAGGTACCTGCCAAGAAGTGTGGATTGAACAACATATCCATGTCCCTAGAACAACTTTTTCGCTTAAAAATAGTGTATTCCTGCACCCTGTTCCTCCCTGTAAGATACTTGTATGACTCTATCATGTCTCCTCTCTGCCTCCTCTCCTCCAGGGAGTACATATTCAGTTCCTTCAACCTGTCCTCATAGGACTTGTGATACAATCCATGTACCATCTTTGTTGCCCTCCTCTGAACCTTCTCTACCCTGTCTATGTCCTTACGTAGGTAAGGTCTCCAGAACTGCACACTGTATTCCAGGTGGGGCCTCAGTAGTGCCTTGTATAGTGGAATTATGACCTCCCTTTTCCTGCTGGTGATGCCCCTTGGGCAGCAGAAGCCTGCCACAGTGGACCAGAGCCTAGCATGGCATCTTTTACAGATCTGAATCCTTAGACCTGCTGCCAGAAGATACCATGGGCATAGGATGATAACGCCAGAGATCTGGCTCAGATGCATCTTGGCTCTATTGCGCCATGGTGGAACAGGAGGAGAAATATGCTTTGCTGTGGCTAGAGAAATTGGCATGGCGGCAGGGAAGGCAACAGAAGCCAGTCACAAAGAACCAGAGCCTAGTCCAACACTTATTACACTAGGGATCTTAGATCTTGTTTCTGTCTCCAAGGCAAACTGAGGGTGAATGCCATGATGAGGGTGCATTTGCCCAAGTACAAAGCATAAATCAATTTTTGGAAAATGATTAGCAATTATTGCTAATCACAGTATTTTTGAATAGCAGTCTGCCAATTTTGCTTAGCAATTCTGAAACCTTACATTTGTGCAAATATACTGTTTTTTCCCGTTGCTTACCTTTCCCTTAACTTTTCTCATCTGCACCTCTGTGATCTTCATTTTGAAGCTCTGTAGTCTTCCTCTCTGGTGTCATTTTCATGCTGACCACACACTCGCGCATACATGCACACACAACCACAATCTCCCTCTCACGGCTTTGTTCGTTTAGACCCGTTTTAAAGCTCTGTTTTCTCCATGTTAAAGCTGCAGGATCTCCATTTCAAACTGTTGTGTGGACTCTCCATGACAAGCAGTGTCAGGAGTCGGCCCCAACAGCAAATCATGCAACTAATTCTGGACCTTTAAAAAACATAACTGGGCTTAGTCTTGTTTTGTGATTCAGTGGCATCTGGCCATCTATGGATGGAGGACAGGTTCTGATGTTGGGCACATGCACTCCTGCTGCGATCTATGGTTCCCAATGCACTAAGGTTGATTAGAGTTGAGGGGAAGGAGGACAACCAAGTCAAGTGAGGGGATAAAAAGTGTGTCTCTGTTTTTAAAAACAGCACCAGCCTAAAATGCTGATTAGTAACTGCTGCTAGTCAAGCCAATAGCAGACTCACAATTTGCTAGTTGCACACTGCGATGCAAAGCCGCTTATTTTATACACTGGAAGCACCAAACTTTATTTGTCCAAACACCAGATTTTATGGAGTCAAGAAGTGGAGGTGAAGTGGAGATAGACAGGTGCAAACTGACATACTGAATAAGGCTAAGCTGTTGGAATTTTCGTGAATGGGTGGAAGTTTGGGCAGGAAACTGAGGAATTCCCCTACTCTTTTCGAAATTCCCCCACCATCTATGGACTGTTCATGAATCGGACACTCAAATTTCATCACGGTCAGGCACAGTTCTTTCTGAAAAACTGCAAAGGTGTCTCTTGTCATGACAAAATAGGGTTTGGGGTGTTGTTACCTCTTGAATGTTTTCACCTTTTGGATTTCTGATTAAATTGTAAATACTGTAATGTGTCTGTATGTTATGCACTGTTCTATATAATAAAAAAATTCCTCTACTCTTCAAGAAGTGACATGGGATCTTTAACATCCATCTGAACAAGCACCACAACAGGCAGTCAGGACCTTGGTTTGACATCCCATCTGAAAGACAGCACTTCAGGAAGGCATCACCCCCACATACTACACTATAACGTCAGTACTGGGATTTTACTCCAAGTTCCTGGTGTGGGGGCTAGAACCCACAGCTTTTTGATCTTCCAGTCTTAGAAGTGAGGTACAACCTGCTGAGCCACTGGCCCCCAAATGATCCATATTTAACAGTACCTAAATAAGAGTGAATGTCAGAAAAGTACAGTTACGTAAGAACTTACTGTAACAGTAGATCTTCGAGAGAGGCTCTTGCAGTAGGTATTCATACATAGGACTGACCTGCCAGGTGTCAGGACCCCACGGAAACATTTCTAGCTAGCAGTCTCTGGCGGGGGACTGCCCCCACGTCAGGTGACCGGCATCAGTATAAAGGGGTGGTCCCACACGCCCGCCTTCCAGTTCTTTTCTGCCAAGGGCCAAAATAGGCAAGACGAGAGAGAAGAGGATATTCCCCCCATGGAAATGGAGCCCAAAAAGCTTAGGGGGATGGAGGGCCGGAAGGCAATACCTACTGCAAGATCCTCTCTCGAAAATCTACTGTTATGGTAAATTCTTATGTAACTGTACTATCTTACTTTGAGAGGGCTCTTGCAGTAGGTATTCACATATAGGACTGAGTCCCAAGCAGTCTGGAACAAGGAAAAGCACTCGGGAGGATTGTAATCCACTGCATGGAACCTCAGGCTGAACGGATCTCATGAAAGGAGACCTTGTAGTACAGCCAACCCGAAGTCTGCTCTACGGGGAGAGGCAATGCCCAAACTGTAGCATTTCGTAAAGGTATGGACAGAAGTCCAAGTTGTGGCTGCACAGATGTCTGCCGCTGACACATTCTTGAAACAAGCCACAGAGGCAGCTACTCCTCTGGTGGCGTGACCTCTGACTTGACCTGGCAGCATCCTGTTGTACTCGTCATAACAGAAACTGATACAGTGAGCCAAACATTGTAATAGGCATTGCCTAGAAACAGCATTGCCTTCTCTTTTGTGAGCAAAAGAGACAAAAAGCTGATCAGTTTTCCTGAGATCCTTAGTCCGAGTGGTGTAGTATCTCAGTATTCTGTGAACATCCAAAGTATGCAGGAGGTACTCCCCTTGACTGCAGTGCTGCGTAAAGAAAATAGGTAGCTCAATGGATTGATTCAGCGTAGGTTCAGCCAGCACCTTAGGGAGAAACTTTGGGTTGGTGCGTAGAGCCACACATTTCTTGTGGAAAATCAAAAAAGGGATTTTGCACATCAAGGCCTGAAGCTCGGAAATGCGCTGAGCAGAAGTAATGGCCACTAGGAAGAGTGTCTTCCAAGAAAGGAACTTTAAATCTGCTGTAGCTGCTGGCTTGAAGGGAGGCAGGGTAAGGTTCTCCAGAATGAAATTCAAGTCCCAAGGAGGGGCAGGAATGAGGATGGGGGGTCTCAAATGGAGAACCTCTCTGAGAAAGGTCTTGGAGACTCCCAACTGAGCAAAAGTCCTGTTCCCGAAGGGAATATGGTAGGCTGAAATAGTGGACATGTGTACCTTTAATGAGGAATGGCTGAGACCCAGATCGAAGAGGTGACGCATGTAGTCCAGGACTTTATTGGCTGGGCATGAGAAAGGTTCGAAGTCTTTCGAGGTAGCCCAAATAGAAAATAATTTCCATTTCATGGCGTAGGTGGACCTGGTAGAAGGCTTTCTGAACTCTACCAAGATCTCCACTATGAGCGGAGAAACTCCAAAGCAGGCTTTTGCTACATCTGCAGGAGCCCCGCATGTAAATGAAGGGATCTGAGACCTGGATGAACAAGGGTCCCCTGATCCTGGGTCAACAACTGTTGCGACAGTGGAAGAGGAAGTGGAGGTTCCTCTGAAAACTGTTGCAGAAGAGAGAACCAAACTTGCCTGGGCCAGAAGGGAGCGATGAGAATCATTCGAGTGCCCTCCGATCTGAGTTTGTTAAGGACCTTCGGAATTAAGGGAATAGGAGAGATGGCATAAACAAATCTGTCCCTCCAAGCAGGAGACAGAGCGTCCCACAAAAAAATGTCTTGCCCTGGAGCGAACGAGCAGAAGGCGGGAAGTTCTGCGTTTTGGGGAGAAGTGAATAGGTCTATCTGAGGTGTTCCCCATCGCTGAAAGATGTAATTTACGACTTCTTGATCCAATTCCCATTCATGGGACCTGGCTGAGGACTGACTGAGTTGGTCCGCCAGTGTGTTTTCCACTCCCGGAACGTGAACTACAGTCAGGTGAAAGTGGTGCTGGGTTGCCCAAAGCCAGACTCTCATCGCTTCCCAGCACAGAGGGTAGGAATGTGTCCCTCCCTGCTTGTTGAGATACCAGACTCCACACATGTTGTCTGACTGTATGAGGAGATGACCGGGAAGGATAAGGGAGTATAGGGCCTGAAGGGCATAAAGGACTGCTCTCAGTTCGAGCACATTTATGTGCAGGTTTTGTTCGAACTTGGACCAGCTGCCCTGAGTCCTGTGAGACCCTAGATGGGCTCCCCAGCCTTCTCCTGATGCATCTGTCGTCAGCGTCTGTGAGGGGGGTTCAATACTGAAGTGAACTCTCAGACATAGGTTCTCCTGCACTATCCACCATTGTAAGTCCCTGATCATGGGATCAGAAACTAGTACATCTTGGTCCAGACTGTCCAGGGTCTGGTCCCATTGCGACTGAAGCATCCACTGAGAGATCCTCATATGGAGCCGAGTGAGTGGAACTGTCGGAATGGCAGCTGCCATTAGCCCGAGGAGGCGAAGGACTGACCTGGCTCCGACCCTCCTGCAACTGGACAGAAGAAGTGCCTGAGTCTGAAGGGTGTCTACCCTGTCTGGAGGCAAAAAGGCTTTGCTGATGGTCGTGTCCAGAATCGTCCCTATAAATTGGAGGCGTTTGGCAAGGGACCAAATGGGACTTTGCCCAGTTGATGGTGATACCCAGGCTGGTGAAAACCTGCAGAGTAAGGGAAAGGGAGTGCAGGAGTTCCTCCCTGGACGGGGCCACCAGGAGCCAATCGTCCAGGTGCGGGAATACTTGAACTCCCTGGGTATGCAGGTGGCCGCCACCAGACACAGGCATTTTGTAAATACTCGGGGGGGGGGGGGGTCGAGGAAAGACCAAATGGGAGCAGCTTGAATTGGCAGTGGTCCCCCGGAAGCAAAAACGAAGAAATTTGCGGTGGGAAGGGCATATGGGGATATGCAGGTATCCTGCATGTCCAGAGGCCATAGCCACTGTCTCTGCCGAAAAAGTGGTAGAAGGCCATGCAAAGAGAGCATTCTGAAGTGTTTGTACTCCATGAACATGTTCAGGGAGCTGAGGTCTAGGATAGGCATCACATCTCCCATCTTCTTTGGAACTAGGAAGAAATGGGAATAGTAACCTGTCCCCCAAAGATGGTTGGGGACTGGTTCTATCGCTGCCTTCGAGAGAAGGAAGATGATTTCCTCCAGTACCAGAGGAAGATGTTGCATGGAGTAAGATGACTGGGGGAGTGGTCTTCGGGGTGGTTTCTGTAGAAACTCTATTGAGTCTCCTGCTGATATCAACTGGAGCACCCAAGCATCTGATGTTATCCTCTCCCTACCTGGCAGATGGAAGGAGAATTTCCCCCTACCAGTTCCTCTGGATCCTCCAGAGGCAATGGGAGAGGTAGGGAGTGGAGGTGTGGGGCAGCGCAGCAGCTGAGGCTCCCGCAGCTTTTTTGCTGGGGGGGGGGGAGGGGCCCGACGTTTGTTGGCCCGTTTGCCCTGTGGTTTTTGCCTTTGTCGGTTTTGTCTACGAAAAGGACGCCACTGCCCTTGAGGGAGCCTGTACATAAAGTTGACAGACTTGAGTTCAGTGCCCTTCTCTTGCAGTTCGGTAATGATGTCCTTGACATCACCCACGAACAGCACCGAATCCCTGAAGGGAGCATCCTGAATAGCGGATTGCACTTCAGGGACCAAACCTGACACGCGGAGCCAGGCATGACGCCGTAGGCCTATGGCGAAAGCCAAGCTCCTTCCAGCTGTGTCCACTGCTTCGTAAGTGGCATGACGTTTGTTGGCCCATTTGCCCTATGGTTTTTACCTTTGTCGGTTTTGTCTACGAAAAGGACGCCACTGCCCTTGAGGCGGCCTGTACAAAGAGTTGACAGACTTGAGTACAGTGCCCTTCTCTTGCAGTTCAGTAATGATGTCCTTGACATCACCCCCGAACAGCACCGAACCCCT
Organism: Neoceratodus forsteri; assembly: GCA_016271365.2. Taxonomy (NCBI): domain Eukaryota; kingdom Metazoa; phylum Chordata; order Ceratodontiformes; family Ceratodontidae; genus Neoceratodus; species Neoceratodus forsteri. Next base: position 383,868,009 of record CM028134.1, on the reverse strand, counting down.
GAAGGGAGCATCATGAATAGAGGATTGCACTTCAGGGACCAAACCTGCACATGGAGCCAGGCATGGCCTCCGTGAGCCACACAGCCGGCAAGCTCCTTCCACTGTGTCATAAGTGGCACGAAGCATGTGCCGACTGGCCAAACGAGCAGAACGGACAAGATCCGCCACTTCCTGCTTAGTTTGAGACTCAGGAAGGGAGTTCAATTTAGATTCCACCTGACTAAGGATGGTCTTCTGGAAATTCCCCATATGTGCCACATAGTTCAGGGCCCTAATTCCCAGGGTAGAAGAGGAATAGATCTTCTTCCCGTATTGGTCCAGAAGCCAGGATTCCTTATCAGGCGGAGACAAGCTGAGGTGTTTGGGATCACCCAGTTGCTAAGTTGTTGTATTTCTGACCATCCCATTGTTTACTTTCCTTGTGCTGCGTCACATTGTACTACTCATGTATTTTTCACTTGTATCCTCCTGGGTCGTGCCTGAAAATAGGCATCTCTATGCATAGTGCACCCACCTGGTTACCAAAAGCAAATAAATAAATAATTTGTGGAGCGGTCGTGAGCGGCACTGATGACGACCGAGTCCGCCTTTGGGGTGGAGGTTAAGAAATCTACACCTCAGGAGCCTGATATAGCCTGTCCGCCTTCCTCGGGGCTAACGCAGATGGTTATTTCAAATGGTGGAAACAAGATCCGCATGAGGCTCTATCCAGGGAGGAATCAGTGTAGGAGCGGTCTCGGGCAGATCCAGATGAGCAGCGAGTTTCTTACACCGTGGGTCTGGCTCCAGTGACTGCCACTAATGGACTTCCTGGATTTTCCTCAATAACTCCAGAAAGGAGGGGTCCTCCGGAGGAGATTTCAGAGGTGTCCTCGGCCTGGGGCGATCTGGAGTACATGGCTCGTCTTCGGGATCAGAGAGTCCTGTCTCTGAGTCAGAGTCAGACATATCTGATGATGAGGGGGAAGACTCCTTCCTACAAGGGGGAGGAACAGCCCCTTTGGGGAGTTCCCTTGGGCGCATATCCTCCCCTCCTCGGGCGCCAGAGGCTCTCCTCTGGTGTCGACTGGGGGGGGGGTCTCCCGTCTCCGAAGTAGGGGATCCTGTACAGGATCAGGAGTTGGTAAATGACTCTCTACCTCATGAGTGAGCTGAGCCTTGGCCTCAGCCCACCAGGAGGCCAGTATCTCCTTCAGATCTGCCAGTGGCTGGGGAGTGGGCGGCAGAGGCGGAGGAGGAGGGGGATACAGATATTGAGGATATCCGTGAGACGGAGTATCCAGAACCTGACGGGCAGGTAGCTCGGTCGGGTACTGCAGCACCAGATACTGCGGCGTCGGGTACTGAAGCGCTGGATACTGTGGAGTCAGGTATTGTGGCACTGGATATTGCGGTATCGGATACCCGGGTGCCAGGGGCTCTGATGGAGCAGAGGGGCCTGGCAGAGGCCCAGCTGGCGGGCCAGGCGGTGGTAATGCTGGCCCCGTGGGCGATGGGCCCGGCGTGGGTATGCCTTCGACAGGGTCCGAAGGACCAGACGGTAAGGGGACGCCAGATGGCATCTAGTATGCTGGGGTTGGGACTGGCATCTGAGGGTCCAGTATCAGGGTATCAGGTCCCCGAAGGAGGGTTCCCTGACAGCAGCATCTCAGTATCCCCTGTGACGACCAGGGAAGGAGGATTATAATCCCTGGGGGTCAGCTGAGGAGATGCGGGGAACTCAGTAGGCAATTTAGCACGTTGCGGAGAGCCTGGGGCATCTGACTGTTCCGTAGGGTCCAGCGCAGGCTTCTTGGTCAGGTGGGCGTCGCTGGAACCGGCATCCCGACTTATCAGCCGAATCCGGGCAGGCGTTGGAGGAGCCAACGTCCGACTTATCGGACTCCCTGCCTGAGGAAGGCTGCGCAGGAGATGAGGCCTTGTTGGGGCGTAGTCTTGGCTGGGCACTCCCGGAAGGGCAAATGACTTAACAGCCTTGTCCGGGCGGCGTTGGTGGAACCGATGTCCGACTTACCGGACCCGCTCTGACCCGGAGGCCGCATGGTAGAAGCAGCCATCACGGGAGCGGAGGCCTCCTTTGCCCCAGAGGCTCCCGAAGAGCCCAAGCCAGAGAAGAGGGGTGATGCCTTCTTGGTAACCACCAAGACGGCCGTCGTGGAGCGATCCCCCAGAGGGAATGTTACCTTAAGTGCCGCAACTCCGGCCGGAGTCGCAGCTGCTGTGGAAGCCGGTTCCCGCTCCCGGTGCTTCTCCTTGTCTCATTTTTTCTTGTGACCTTTGGGGGAAGTGGATGCCTGCCTGAGTTTCTTTAGCTCCTTCTCCATGGAGGCCGTTTTCTTCTTCAAGGTATGGGCTTCCAGGGACTGCTGCCTTCTTTTGCGGGTAGTGGAATTACATTTCTGGCAGTGCTAGCACTTTTCCACAGGGTGGTCTGGGCCCAGACAGAAGAGGCACAAGGAGTGGCCACCCTTGTGTGGAAGTTGGGAACCACACGAGTCGCACTTATTCTTATGTGATTCGGTGGGCGTCGGGGACGACATACACAGCAGATCGAAGATAAAGGCTTAAAGACAGAGAAAAAAGGTTGAAAAGTTCGAAGACTTAAGGACTGATGAAGCGTTGTTCAACCGCGAGGAACTTTCATAAGCCAACGGTGGGAAAGAACTGGAAGGTGAGCGTGGGGGACCGCCCCTTTATACTGACGTCACATGATGCCGGTCACCTGACGTGGGGGCGGTCCCATGCCAGAGACTGCTACCTAGAAATTTTTCCGTTGGGTCCTGATGCCTGGCGGGTCAGTCCTATATGTGAATACCTACTGCAAGAGCCCTCTCGAAGTAAGATCTGTATTTTTCATCGTTTTAAACAAACCTCAACTTAATTGCACTACTAAATCACTTCATCTGTTCCACTGTTTCAAGGCTCCCAAGCATGGCAACAGGAAAAGCAGCATGTTTCAGCAGTAGTAGTAAAAACTTTTTATTTTTAGACAGGATATAAATGACATTTCATTTACAAGCAGCATTAGGGCGAACCCTATTTCACAAGGTGTTCCTGTATAGTTCTCAGTAAAAAAATGACATATAGTACTTACATATATCCATATAATGGCAGGCAAACATTCAATACACATAATTATACAATGGTAAGAAAATTTCCTGGACTCTGATTGGTCAGTGTATGGCTGAGACAGTGATGTTATTATACAATAACATCACTGTATTGATTTTTTGGAGCTGATGCTTCCTTTTTTCTCTTCAAAGATATACAGCCACACTAAAAATCTACTAAAACCTTTTTCAATTTTTTTTTTTTTAATTTGTATAGAATCGAGCCATTGTATAATTGCAATAAGGCACTCCAAGGTGTGTGTTATTGTGTCATAACGTCACTCCTGAGGGGGTGGAAACACTCGGCTTCACCTCATGCTTCAACCCACCCCAGGAGTGACGTTATTACACGATAACACACACCTTGTCGTGCCTTATTGCTTAAATAATCTATAGAATAACATGCAGACATTCAATACGTGGGTATAAAAAAGCTTACAAAAGACAATCAAAACAAGTGCATCTTACAGAAAGTTCTTGTTTCAATGCAGTAGAAAGTGAGTTTGTAGTATTGTTTGCATATTTCATTTGGATAGTCAAATCATTCCGTATTTTCCTTGCAGCAAAAGTAAAGGTCATCTCCCCAGTTTTACTTTCAGGTGTCTAATTTATAATCCCTTATCTTTACCACCACATAGGTGAGACGGTAGTTCAGATTCTATGCCCATTCAATCCTTGCCCTCTCATGCGAGTTTGTCAACAAGAGTGCCAATAAGTGCCACTTATGAGGGTGGTTTTTGTGATGTGGACACCTTCCCACTGGGAAATGGATCGAGACCACCAAAACTCATTTCACATTGGCTACTGAAAAGCCTTCTGGCTCTCAGCCACTACTGACCTGTGTTGGATTTGAACCAGTGACCTAGAGGTGAAAAGGCTCCTTAACATGCTACCAATCCACTGAGCCATCCTGTTCCCCATTTTCATAGAATCTCAACCTAATTACACTACTAAAGCACTTCCCCAGTTCCACTCTTTCAAGGCATGCAACAGCATGTAGCACAGCAACAGGGAAAAAAAAACATGTTTAAAACAGCAGTGTCTCTGCATTTTCCGCATTTGTCACTTTTTCTTACCTTTCTCTTCTAAACAGCAAATCTCATATTTTGTAAGCACATTAACAAACAGAGGATTGTGGATGATGCTGTAATAAATCACTCGACGGGTGACAGAAGCCACTTTGCTGCGCCATGTGGATCCAATATTTGTCTCAGTGGCTTATTACAGCACAACCCACACCATGTTTGTTACTGCTTACACAGTTACTCTCAGTGTTACTGCTCCCCATAAATACTCACCTTTACACCGGCAACAATAACTCCATCAGCAGATTTAACCATATTCTTAAAAAAATCTTCAAGTTTTTCTTTCTTGTTTTTTCCACGGACACTCAGCTGTAAAAGACATACCCAGTGTTTTATTTTAATCAGGCAAATTAAGAACCTGCTGGTAAGAAACTGTTTTACAGCGCTGCCTCTATGAGACAAAATGCATTACAGAATGGGTTACAAAAAGCTAACTAAATCAAATAGCTTTATTGGTTAAAAACACAGCACCTGACCTTCAATTACCTAGACACAAGCACAGTCCATAACTAACCTGCCCTAAATGAAAACAAACCCTTTTTCCACCAAAATATTTTTTTTCTCTTTTTAGACTAAAAAAGTACAGAGCATAGGTTTCTTCAAAATAAAATAAATTATTGTTTCATTCAAAGGCTTTGTTACCAAATTCAACTATTCTACCTAGCAACAACCTAATTAAAGGAAAATAAAATCTGTTTTCCCTTAATAAAAAAACCAAACATTTTATAAGCGCAATAACCCATTCCAGGGCATGCATTTCTTAAGAATTAATGCACTCTCAGAGTGAGTTAAAAGCCAGTCAGCCTTTGGCCTTCAGCCTTCTGATTCACATTAATTCTCTAGAAATGCATGCCCTGTTGTGGGTTATTGCTTAGATAACTGATATGCTCAACACTTAACTTCTTACACAGCAGCTGTCATATTCGTCTGAGAACTGTGCCCCAAAACCCACCAAGGACCCTTACCTCCAAAAAGTAATATGCAGCCAAAATGACATTTTTCTATTCCTGGGAGTTTGGAAGAACAGGGATCGTATTTAGTCTCATTGGAGCACAGAGCCTGATACCTGCCACTTCCTGACAGTGAACTCTGTTCCACACGCTCACACATTTTGTGATGTAAAAGTTTTTTGAGAGCAGAGGTGCGCTCCACAGGACTTCAATGGGGACAATTTATCTAACAATTTTTAATATTTTAGAGGGAGTATTTGAATAAATCAAAGCTAATGCTCTCAACTATCAAAGGCCTTGACAGCTGAGTGGTGCCTCTGATTTGCTCAAATCGCCCTCTCCGCACTATCACATCAAAAAAACATCTAAGTGTGAGGGTGGCGCTCTTTATTGGGAAGTGGAAAGGATCATGCTCTTAGCTCCACAGAGCCTAAATATGATCCCTTTCCTCCCAAACTCCCAGGAATAAAAAAAAATTATTCTGGCTACATATTACTTCTGTTGAGGTAGGGTTCCTTGTGGGTTATTTCATTTATTTCTAGAAGGTTCTCTTTAAGGCATATCCTCATATCAGACAACATATTTAAGTTTCCTAGAGGGTAGTATACTGTACCGCAGAAGCAGAAAAGGCAGCTCCCAGGAATAATGTGGCTGGAGCTACAGTGAAAATTATCTGCAATAGCAAATCAGTTGAGCTGGGCTGCAACAGTCAAGAACACTATAAAAGACAAAGACCACGGTGTTGTGTTGGCGAACATAAATTTATTTATGGTTCTAGCCATAGTATCAACCACCCCTACACCACCTGCCGACATTCTGCACAGCCTCCATGTGCTTTATCAGAGCTTGCTAAGCCATATCTACAGTTGGTGAAGTCTACTTCGACGTTTTCTAATACACCAGTAAAAAGAGGCAAGTACCAATCAGCCAAGGGTCACAATTCATGCCTACTCTAAGGAAGGACATATGCCTCGATGCTAGTAGTAACAGTGAGCCCGACCTTCTGCCAGACAACAGGCCAGTCAACTAAATGATTCCAGTCCTGTCCCAGGTCAGCACTCAATACGCAAACTGAAGGCTGCCCAAGCTACAGCCAGGCAATGCTGCCCCAGAAGTACAGCTACACGCACTGACCAGCATTGATACTAGGTGCTGTTCCACAATTACTGGGAAAAAATGTATACACACTACAGAAGTAGCTTTCAGAAAAAAATGTCCTGTGGATATACATTTATCTTGACTGCATGGTTCATATGCTACACAGTTTATCAGCAGAAATCTAGAAGACAGTATTCCAAAAAGAAAATTAAAGGTGACCTGCAAACTTATGCCTGCAGCCCGCTCCCGTCCCACATACCTTTGTTAGCGGCAATGGGAGTCCGGAGCTGCTTTTGGGAACATTTTCTACATATTTCTCACGTTTTAAAATCCTGCCGAAACTTTTCGGCAAATACGGAAGTGGTTGCTGTGTCACGATCAAGCGGGCGCAGGTTTACCTGGGTATTCCACTCAGTTTTGTGACGTTTTAAATACCATAGGGCTCTGTGGAGCAGCAGGGGAGGGGGCTTAAAATTCTTATTTTATTACTTTTGTGGGGGTCTTCATGCGTAAATTAACATCTACAGCAACACCGTAACAGGCCGTTGCTGTAGATACTAATTTAAGCATCAAGACCCCCACGAAAGTAATAAAATAAGCATTTTAAGCCCCTCTCCCCTGCTGCTCCATAGAGCCCTATGGTGTTTGAAACATCACAAAACTGGGTGGAATACCCAGGTAAACCTGTGCCCGCTCGATCGTGATACAGCCACCACTTCCGTATTCACTGAAAAGTTTCAGCAGGATTTTAAAACGTGAGAAATATTTAGAAAATGTTCCTGAAAGTAGCCCCGGACTCCACCACTGCTAACAAAGGTATATGGGACGGAAGCGGGCTGCAGGCATAAGTTTGCAGGTCACCTTTAATGTTAATCCATTCCTTTTTTTTTTATTAAAGGGACACTATCAGCTTTTTTCTATGATTTCCAGTTCAGTAACATGCTACCTATGATCTTGTTGCCAACTACTCTGCCCACAAAATTCAAAGATGCCAATACATTTGCTGAAAAGTAATATGTAGCCTTTACTTGTGCTAAAAATATATTTGAGTCGTCTTGACCTGAATGCCTACCGACGATGCTCCTGCACATCCATGAGGTGACGTGGCGCAGAGCCACAGGGTACACTCGTTCACCAATGAGTCTATACTTTTTTTAGGCATATCAGTGGAACACCCCTTGTCTCTAAATCCGTCACTGAGGTCAAAAAAGTTATGCTTGCTTGAAAATGAGTGTTCTGACCATTTGAAATGAACACTTGAAAATTCAAGCTGCAGTTCTGGGCATGTGCAGTAGCACTGACGCTACTGCATATGCCCAGAGTCCCGGTGTGAATTTTCAAGCACTCATTTCAAATAGTTACAGCACTTGTTTTCAAATGAGCATAACTTTCCTGAGCTCAGTGAAGGATTTAGAAACAGAAGGGGTGTTTGCTATGCCTAAAAAAAATTTAGAACTTGTTCGTGAAAGAGTGCACCTCACGGCTCAGTATCATGACACCTTGTGGATGCGTGGGAGCACTGGCAGATGACAATCAGATCAGGACGACTCAAAAATATATTTTTAGTATAAATAAAGGCTAAATGTTTTACTTTTCAATAAACCTATTGACATCTTTGAATTCTGTAAGCAGAGTAGTTGCAGCAAGACCACAAGTAACATACACTGTGGAAATTATGAAAAAAGCTGACAGTGCCTCTTTAAGAAGGGCATTTGTGTGAAAGCCAGATATTTTTCCATTCAGCTGCTGCCAATGTATATTCCCTAGATTCATTTATATTTTTCTGCTTGTGACATTGAGGCAGTAAATAAACACCTGAAGCAGATGAGAGCTACAAGACAAAGATGATGTTTTATGTAAATGACATTAGGAATAGGAAATGGAATGGCTCAAAATGTAAAACTATCTGGAAATTCATCAGCTCGTGAATAAACCTGTGAAGCGATGAACTCTAACAGGACAAAGGTCCTGTTTAATGCAAATGCCATTAGAAATAAATGGAATACTTAAATTTAAAAAACATTTGAATTCTGTGCAGCTGAGGTCTGCAGATGCAGACTGTGCTTTTTTTGTTTTGTTTGTTTTTGCCGAAGGCTGGATCCCTTGTTTTTCTTATTTATTTTGTCTTCACATCCCAAGCTCCCCAGTCCAGACTTACATAGGTGATTTTACAATCCTGACAACCCCAACTCCAGCTATAAACTCCACTACTATAACATCACCCCAATGAAGGAGGCCTTCAGGAACTAATGTTCCCTTCTGAAACAGAATCCTATATGTTGCTGGCTGGGCAGGACCAGAGAGTACACCAAGTCCTTCCTGCTGACTGGGAGGTTCCGCTTCTTCTTTTCCTCCTGTCCCCAAGGATGACAGTGGAAAGGGCCCCAGAGCACATGCTCAAGCCACAACATGCCCACACAGAGCCATCTGGAGCCTTCCCACCAGTACAGAACTCCTCATCTGCACTGTCATCTGTCGTCATCTAGGGAGCAATAGTATAGCCTGCCTGCTACGCTCCCTGGAGGAGAAAATCCACCCCTTCCCATCAGCCCCCAATGCTCCAGAAGTGAGTTTCTTCTTAAACTAGACTGTTCTAGCAAATATTTCCTACAGTAGACAGTTTATACTCCTCTAGAAAGATTTTAACATCGAGCTGGCACTTGTGGCAGTTTAGACTTGGAGACCCTCCTCATTTCTGGACCACATCTAATGTTTTACAAACAGTAATTCAAACAACAGGAATCCATCAGCAAGATGCCTTACACGTGGCATCAATCCGTAGGAGTGTGCTGCCCTGGAGATAGAACTCTATCTGCAAATTATAGAATTTAAATTAACTCTGCACTGTGGTCATGCTCGCCCTGCTGTTCTAACGTCAGATTTCTCTGCTGAAGAAAAGCAGTCCCCCCAGAAGTCAACTCCAGTCTTCTGGTCAACAACCTTTATTAATTTTACTTTTCATTTCTTGTTTCAGCTTATTAATTTTTTTTTTCAAATACTCCTTTAAGGTGTTTATTTTAATAAATTGTTAAATTTTGTAGTTTCTGCAACTCCCAGGAACCAGAGAAGGTCTCTTGACAACGCGGTTCCCACCTGAGGGAAGTGACCACATTTTAGATTTTTTTTTAAATTAATCGCTTACTTTTTCGTAGATTTAAAGTGATTTCATCATTTTTTTTCTGTTAAAAACATCTTTGACTACCGCTTTTTAAAAATGATAGATTCTATCAGTGTTTGGCATGATTGACAGACCTAAAAAGAGAACAGGACCCACAGGTTTTAAAATTGCACAAAGTGTTTTCAGCTCCCAGCAAAGGCAATTAGAGGGCCACGAGCTTTGTCTAAAGTGCCTGGGTCCAGATCACAATTTTATTAATCGTGAACACTGTAAAATGTTTCGCCCTAAAACCCAAAAGAAAACAGCTTTAAAAAGATAAGAATTTATGGCTGCTCAGTCTGCCTCTATGTCACAAAAGCACAATCAAGGCTAGGAGGGAAATTCATAATGATGGTGGAAAGCATGAATCATTGAGTTCTTCTCATAAGCAGCAATCACTGTCAAAGGGGAGAGAAAGAAAAAAGCATTATGAATTTTGCACCATACTCACTGTTGCTCCATCTGCGCTTGAATTAACTATCTGTTCAGTGGTGTCGCTGTTACTAGGACACCTTTTTTTGTATCTTTGTGATTTTTCTGCACTTTGTATTGTTACCTCTGCTGCTTTATGAATTTTAAAGCCTTTTGTAACTTCCCACACTGAGCCTGTCTAGTGTGCCTACCTGGTTAACATAAACTAAATAAATGAATAATCCGATAGGGAGAACCCTAATCCCAGTGATGGCAAAAATACAAATAAAAACAGTCTCAGAGCAGGTGCTGGAACCAGTTCCTGCTAAGAGAAAAGAAAACATGTCCAAGCCATTCCTCCTGCAAAGGAAATGGAGCAGGCAGTGGATCAGAAATAAATGTCCTCAACAGAGACTATGACTAAGGTATGGCAGTTTTTCCAAGCCATGGGAAATTTGTTTAATGTGCTTGCCTTCCCTCGCAGGCTCTGGTTCCAGACTACCTGCCTACAGAGAAGGGGGATATACATTATAAAGGAGAGGAGGAAGGTGAACCCACAGAACATGATGGCTCACCTGACCAAGGGCTTGGTTCCTGTCCTAGGCACACGGAAGATTACACCTCTTACTCTACATTCATCAAACAGATGATGAACACCCTCAACATCCCTTCTCATGAAACAGAGGAGGGTGAAGAGGAAACAGGTTACTCACCTGTAACAGTAGTTCTAGGAGTGGTATATGTTGTTCATCCACACTTGTTGGCATGTTCCTTTCCCTTTAAATCTTGCCAGATGGTCTAAAAGCTGGCTCCTCCCACCCACCTGGGTGGTATAGGCCTCGGCTCCACCCCATGATGCCAGATCTTGCCCGCTGAAAGCAGAGGTTGTGCGTTGAAGCTGGGGAGGTCAGGTGCGTCAGTTTGGATGAATAATACATACCACTTCTAGAACTACTGTTACAGGTGAGTAACCTGTGTTTCTAGGGATATGGAGATGATGATCTTTTTTTGAAATTGTAGTTTATTATTTTCTGATTTCCAACAGACACGTCTTAAAAAAAAAAGGCACAACACTATAACATACATACAAATAAATGCTACAAAGAATAATGCGATTACAAATAGAGTTAATATGCTTATACATTTAGAACTTATAGACCTGCACTTCAACCTTTTGACAGGCCTTTAAACAAACTGTATACTATTTAAAAAGATGCATAAACCTGAGACAAAGGTCAAAACCCAGGACCTATTTGTATCAACATTTCATATGCAATTTCCCACTAAGGGAGTCTAACAAAGCAAACATATAAAACAATATTTAAACATACTAAATATTAACTTCTAGCAAACAGTTTACCTCCCCTCCCATCCTCCCCCCTAGCAGGTTTATTAGATACTAATTGAAACTGTTCTCAGAGAGTTCGTTATTTAACCATTCAAGTCTTCTCTTGCTAAAATCTCTAAAGTAGGGATTCCTTCTTTGGTGCCAAGAAACTCAAAGAAAGGGAACCAGCATGTTTTATAAGAATCAAGACTCAAATTTAAGTTGGCCATAAGTCTCTCCATTGTTTTAATTTTTTTTTATTTAGTTGTTTAACCAGGTATAGCACACTAAGCTGAAAGCTTTTTTACAGGTGGCAACACAGTAGCCAATGCTCCTCTCCTGGGGGTATCTCAGAGAGCCACCGTGTAATAGCCTTTTGGGCCGCGGCTATCAGGATAGGAAATAAATAATTGGCTTTAACACCTTTTAACCCTTGCGGGGCTCCCCCAGTATAAAGCAGCATGGATGCTTAGGGATTTGTACTTGTAAAATCTCGCTCATTCGGTTACTGACAAGGTTCCAATAATCTCTGAGTTTATTACAACTCCAAAAAATATGTTCATGGGACCCCACCAACCCGAAACCCCTCCAGCATTTATCTGAATAATTTTGCCCGAAATGTTTGGCTATCACGGGTGTTCTAAAGAATCTTGTGAGCATTTGCCACTGGAATTCCCTCCATGCAGATGAAGCTGTGGTTCTGTGTGCCAACCTCCAAATCTGATCCCACTTTATAATTCCCTCCCCCCATACCAAACTCTTTTTCCCAGAGGGTCTGAATTTTAATTCTGGCATCTGATACCTCCATACCACCAACTGAGTATAACAGAGATATCAGATGGGTGTTTTGAGAGGGCTCGGTAGCCAACTTTAAAAGAGTATCCAGGAGTGGGTTGGCATCCCCAAGTGACCAGTCACCTCCACCTTCCACTGATTGAAGATAATGTCTGATTTGCAAGTAACCATAGAAGTCAGAAGCCAGAACTTTGAACTCTTGCTGGATTTGGGAAACGTTTTTTATAATATCTCCTGCGTACACCTGTGCGAAGTATCTAAGGCCTAAGTTTGCCCATCGTCTAAACATCTGGTTCTCCCTACCTGGCTGAAAATCAGCTTTGTCCAGGATCTTACCATAACGGAGAACCCTACTTTGTAAGTTCCTCTCTTTTATAACCTGAGACCAGACTTTAATTGTTGTCTTAATCCAGGGGTTTGGCAGTCCCTGTAACACCCTGTGATTGCTTCTGTTAAATAGAATTGACGCTAGGATATGTGGCTTGAGAGTCTGAGTATCCATTTTAACGCAGCTTCGTTTTCCTCCCTGTAGTGTATAGGTTGCCAAATGCTGCAACTGAGCCGCTCTAAAATAATCCTTGAAGTCAGGGACACCTAAACCGCCCTTTCCTTTTGGCAATTTCAGCAGGGCCCAACTAAGCCTTGGTCTCTTCCCTGCCCAGATAAACTTGCTAAGAAGCTTTTGGATACCCAACCAGAACTTCCTAGGGGGCATAAGGGGATTGTATCAAATAGGAAGAGCATTCTCGGGAGGATATTCATTCTCACCGATTCTACCCTGCTGGAGATTGTAAGAGGTAGGGCAGACCACCTAGCACAGTCCCTTCATACTGTCTCCAGTAACCTGAAATGGTTGGTTTGATATAGTTTAGTAAGGTCCTTCGGTACATGGATCCCCAGATATCTAAAACCATTAGTGTTCCATTTTAACTTAGTTAAACCTCTTACCCCCGGGAACGGGGGCTCCGATAGAAACTATCTCGGACTTGGATTCATTTATTTTAAAACCGGAGATATAAAGCAGCAGGTATAGACACCTTAGAGTCCTTTAGGTATAATAGGGTGTCATCCGTATAAAGAGAGAGAGATGCGGTTATCCACCTCACCCACCTTGATCCCCGCTATATCCCTGTGCGTCCGAAATGCCTCCACCAGGGGCTCCAAACTTAGCGCAAACAGAAGGGGGGAAAGGGGGCAGCCCTGTCTAGTCCCCCTCAAAATGGGGAACGAGCCAGAGAATACCCTGTTCAGTCGTACCCTAGCTGATGGGTTACTGTAAAGAGCAGCCACCCATGCACAAAATTTAGGCCCTAACTCGAACTTCACAAGTACTTCGCCTAGATAATCCCATTCTAGGCGGTCGAAGGCCTTTTCGGCATCGAGTGTGATAATTACAGCCTGGTCTCCCCTCCCATTATTTTTAACAATGTGATATCACCGTAAGTAATCTTCTTACATTGTCATGTAAGTGCCTTCCCAGCATAAATCCTACCTGATCTGGATGCACCAATTGAGTCACCACCCCCTGTAGTCGATCCGCCACCATCCTAGCAAAGATCTTAACATCAAGATTCAGAAGTGAGATGGGGCGGTAGCTACCAAAAAGGGTGGTGTCCTTCTCTGGTTTGGGAATAGCAGTTATCAAGGCCTGTGTCCAAGTATCTGGAGCCTCCAAGGGGTTGTGGGCCACGTTACATGCTTGTAACAGCAGGGGGGCCAGCTTGCCCTGAAACTTCTGGTAAAATTCGGCGATAAAGCCGTCTGGACCGGGGGCCTTATTGTGTTTGAGGTTTTTAATAACCTCCACCAGTTCGAGTTGAGAGAAGGGACGGTCAAGTTCCTTCTCGAGCTCCACCGATAACCTAGGCAGGTTAAGCCCTTCCAAGAATTTTTTAATTCTGCCCAATTGATTAGCCACATACCCCGACGTGTATAAGTCTTCATAGAACTTTTTAAAACAGTCTGCAATTTGAGCTGAGTCTGTGACCAGCCTACCGGGCCTTCTGGGGTCCTTCACCCCTGCAATAAACCTATCCGCCTCTTGTTTTCTTAACCTAAAGGCTAAAAGCCTACCTGCCCTATTACCCCTATATAATACCTTTGCGCTGTGAACCTGAGGACGTTCTCTGTTTTCACCGAGAGAATTTGTTGCAGTTGTTCCCTCACTGTCTTAAGGTCTCCTAACAAGGAACGAGGACCCCCATTTTTATGTAAGTCCTCTAATTCTTTAATTTTTTATTCAAGTTTGTCTTGTTGCTGCTGCCTCGCTTTCTTTTGCTGAGATGCCTATGCGATTGCCTCCCCTCTTACCACTGCCTTTAGTCCGTCCCATAAGAACTTAATCTTTGACACTGACCCTGTATTTTCTTTAATGTAATTATCAATTACTTCTTTAATTTTAGTTATGAACCCCTCATATTTAAAAAGCCCAGCAATCAAGCGCCACAAGGACTGCCTGTGCCGTGGTCCTAGACTGAGAGTCAGACTGATCTTTGCATGGTCCGACAGGCATATAGGGTAGATCTGTTGGTCCGCTATGGACCCCACTCACGCCCTGTGTACATAAAACCTATCCAGGTGAGAGTAGGATTCCTGCAGATGGGAACAGAAGGTGTAATCTTTGATAGATGGATATTTGTCTCTCCATATGTCTACCATACCCGCTTCCGTGCATAGGTGAGAAAGGGTTTTTGCCCCCAGACCAGCTGCCACCTTCCCCTGCCTCCCAGATTTATCTACCAGAGGGTCCACCACACAGCTCCAGTCCCCCCCATCACCACCTGACCTGCGGGTAATGAAGTTATAACTCCAAAGACATACCTGAAAAAATCAGGGTCAGTAGGTGTCGGGGCATAGACATTAACCACGTGCAGCACCCTATCTGCAATTTTGCCCAAGAGAATTGCCAGTCTACCCTTTCTGTTTGTGAAAGAACCCGTCTTTGTGAAACCTAAGCCCTTCTGCACCAAGATGGCCACTCCTGCCTTTTTTGGATTCTGGTGCAATGAGGCGAACACCTCTCCAACCCACATCCTGCATAATTTCTTATGTTCCTCTTCAGAAAGGTGGATTTCTTGCAAAAGGGCGATATCACATCTCGTCCTGGCTAGATCCTTTAATATCTTATGCCGCTTAGTCGGGGTGCCCAACCCCTTAACATTGAAAGAAACCAATTTTAGGGTCCCCATCGGAAAACCAGACTTCTGACTTCTTGCATTCGGCCCCAGTTCCAGTTCTTATGCAGGGTCCAGTTAAACATCTTACATCTGTCATGATCCCTTTTAAGCGCCAAAAAGGCGCGCCTGACACACCTTGCATGATCTAGAGAACCTTGCTGCATTACCCCCATCCCCATGAGTCCCAAAACAAAAATCCCCCGTCCACAAGTTATCTACTACCAGCAAACTTTCAAGAGGAAAAAGAAGAAAAAAGAAAACGTACAACACATTTCCCAAACTGAACTATGTACAGACAAACCACTGAGGGCCTGCCATGGAAGGACACTCCTTCCGCCCGGGAACTTAGGCCTACTAATTATTTACCTTCCAGCTCTCCAAAGGAGGAGAGCAAGATGAGCATTTCCCTAGGGTGAACCTTCAGAAGGAAGTAAAGTAATTCCCTAATGGGGGACAGCACTGTAGAACTACTGGCTGACCTCCGATGGGCGACCTATCCCCTGAAATTTCTTCCGGTGAGTGCGATTAATCAGGGTCCGAGGTGAGTAGTGGATTAGCCCTCATCTAAACCCTGTTCATTCTTTTTTTGAAATGTATCCGGTGCTAACCAATTAATATGAAATAACCGAAGGGCTTAGGCCCTCGTTAAAAACTCAGATGGGTATTGATTTGTGCACTTATTTCGTCGTCAAGCAAGCCTTACCCGTCTCATAAGAAGCTCTCGCCCTAGTATTCGAGAGGGCTGGGGGAAGGATGGTAGAATATCCGAGCACCTTCCCTTTTCAGTGAACCCAACCCCCGAGCAGCCTCAAACATTAATAAACACGGCCGACAGCAGTTGGGGCAAAGCAGAGAAAGTATTTAATCAACAGTCATCCCTTTTCCCCCTGAACATAACATCAACCTCCAGCTTTAGAAAATCCAAACCCAGAAAAGAAATAATGTGTACAGTTTGTGCACAGTTTATTCTCCTGCTATTAGTTTAGAGCTATGGTAGAGTACTCAGCTGCCTATGCCCCAACCAAGGGCGCAGACCAGGGGGCAGTTTCAGGAAAAGTCTTCAACCCTTCCGTCATCTCAGGTGGATTGAATGTCTTGTAGCCCTTTTCCCAAGAGAATTAAATCCTTGTAAAGGGACTCGTCCGGGCCAGTTCCTTTAGCTGTAGCGCCTCTTGCAGACCCTTTTCCCGCCGTTTCCCAGAGCAGCTGTAACAAGGTCTGCTCCGACAGTTCCGACTGAAGATCTGGGAGGTTAATACCTGCTTTCTGCAAGGGCTTGCTGGCATGTAATAGACAGTCATATAGCTTACTGCCTGAAGACCAGTGGACAAGTAGCTTAGCGGGATATCTGAGCTGGGCTTTTATCTGCTGCTCTTTAAGCTGCTTAATTACCACTAGAACCCGTTTTCTTTTCTGCATAGTAGCGAGGGGGAAGTCATGGTCAACATACACCCTTTTGCCATCCAAATTTAAATCCCTCTTCACCCAGGCCTTACGGAGTATCATGTCTTTGACTGGGTACCTATGGAATTTGACAAGAATCGATCCTAATCGGGGCCTCTTTCTTAGGCTTTGGGCCAAGCGCCTGATGTACCCGCTCCAACTCTAAGGGCTCCATGCTGGGGATGTCTAGCTCCTGGCGAAGCCAAATTTTGACGAATTCCACTGGATCATCCTGCTCTGCTCCCTCCGGAAACCTGAAAATTCGAATCGTTTTTCTTCGTCCTCTTGATTCCGCATCTTCGGCCCTCGTAGTAAGCTCTCGTTCTCTCCTGGCCAAAAAGAGTACCGCTCTACTTAGTCGCATGGAGTCGTTCCTGCGCCCATCAAGGCCTTTTCCAATTCGTCGGTCCTCCGCTCAAGACGCTTCAACTCCTGCTTGATATCCTTCACATTAGAGTCAATGCGATGCAGCATTTTAACAATATGGGCTGTCGCTCGGCCATCAAGGGAGTTACCTCGAGATGTCATTTCTTCCTCTTCCCCGCCCGAGCCTGCTGCTGATTCCGAGGCCCTAGACGGAGTATTACTAGAGCTACATTCTTGCTTGGATCTGTGTCTACTGGGAGGCTTAGTTTTACTTCTGCCTCACAATTTTGCTGCCTGATTCATTTCCTTTTCGGTGGCTGTCAATTTGCAACTCAACCCGCCGTAAAAAGCACCGGATTTTTCTATGAATTCCCAGCACTACTGCGGAGCTCTGACTTAAGCTTCCATTCGGTACGGTGACGTCACCGGAAGTCGGAGATGTTGTTCTTATCTACACTTGTTGGCAGACTCCTAGCAGTTCTCCAGGAGGAGGGAGGCAAGGCGCACACCCCCTACTTGGGAAACAGAGACTGGAGAACTGAGGCCCCAAAACCAGCATCCTGGCATAACTCTAGGTCGACGTGGTAATGGGTAATGAAGGTGTTTGCTGACTTCCAGGTAGCAGCCCCTGCAGACATCCTGGATAGGGATGTCCCTAGAAGCAGCCACCGACACAACAGTATGGTGGGTAAAACGAGCTCTTATCCCTCTGGGAGGCGCCTTGCCCGACAACCTATAGCAGAGATCAATGCAGGATGTAATCCATCTGCCAACTGTCCACTTTGCTGCAGGTCTGCCAGGTGTGGCTTCAGCATAGGTGACAAACAGCTGGCGAACCTCGCCCCGAACTTCAGCCATTCGCTCCTTATAATAAGAGAGCGCTCGTCTCAGGTCCGAAGTATGGAGCCTGTACTCTGCCTCTTAGGTAAAATTTGGGTAGTACACACTGGCAGAGTCAACACCTGATTAAGGTGAAACTCCGACATCACCTTATGAAGGAATTTCGGGTTGGGGCGCAGGACAACCTTGTCTCTGTGGAAGATCAGATAGGAAGACTCGACGGAGTGCCTGTAGTTCCCCAGTCCTTCTGGCTGACGTGATAGCCACCAAGAAAGCGGTCTTCCACTACAGATGTGACATCTCACACCTGTGCATCAGTCTGAATGGCTTGCCAAAACCAGCAGTAAATCCCATGGAGGTGGAAGTTCATGCACCAGAGGGGAAATGTGGTCGAGGCCTTTAAAGAAACGCCAGACCACCTTTTCCTGTGCCACCATCTGCTTACCGGCCCACACCTGCTAAGCAGAGATGGTTGCCAGGTGAACCTTAAGAGTCGTAGACCGAAGACCTCCTTTGGAGAGAGACCAAAGGTAGTCGAGGATGCTAGCCACCAGACAGAACAAAAGGACTAGGCCCTTTCCCTGACACCAAATGGAGAATCTCTTCCATTTGAAGGCACAGCACCTCCTGGTCGACTCCTTCCTAGATGCCTCAACTACACTGAATACACCGTTGGAGACACCCAAAGCCTGGAACTCTAGCCGCTCAGGAACCAGGTTGTCGGGTGCAGGGATTTAAGGTCCGGATGGAATACCTTCCCCTGATTGACAGAGATCAGGTCCCGGCATACTGGAAAATGCCTCGGGAGCCTGGTGCTGAGCCTGAGGAGATCTGGATACCAGAACTGGCAGGGCCAGTCTGGGGCTACCAGGATCATCCTTACCTTGTCCCTCCTGAACTTGAGGAGCACCCTGTGGACCAAGGGAAGTGGAGGGAAGGCACAGAAGAGGCCTGGGGTCCACGGCCTCATGAAAGCATCCCCCTGCAGCAGGACCTGCTGAGTGGGGCAGGCATGAAACAGCCTTAGCTTGGCGTTCTCCCTGGAGGTGAACAGGTCCACTTGAGGGGTGCTCCACTGAGAGAACAGGCTGTGAGCTACCTCTGGATGGCGAGACCACTTGTGGGACACCTTGCCAATATGGCTGAGGGTGTCCGCCAACTGATTCGAGGCTCCTGCCACATTGATGGCTAAGAGATCTGCCTCCAGTCAGCTCACAAGGGTCCAGATGTGAAGCACTTCCCTGCACAAAGGCCGAGAGTGCGTGCCACCCTGTCTGTTGAGGCAGTACATGGTTGTGGTGTTGTCCATCTGGACTTGAACCACTTGACCCCAAAGGAATGGATCGAATGCAGCCAGCGCCAGCCGAACTGCTCGGAGCTCCAGTAGGTTGATATGGCATCGGGATTCCTCAGGGGTCCAAAGCCCATGTGGGCACCCCAGCCCATGAGAGAGGCGTCAGTCGTGAGGATGACTATCGGCTCGGGGCGGACAAACGGGATCCCTTCCTGCAGATGTTCCCAGAAGGTCCACCAATGGAGGGCATCCGACATCTTCCTGGTCACAGTGACCAGCTGGTCAAAAAGACCGTGTCGCTGGGACCACTGGCTGGCCAGCTCCCACTGAAGGCAGCGCATATGCCACTGGGCCCATCGGACTATGGTGGTGCAGGCCGCCATGTAACCCAGAAGTCGCAGGAAGTCCTGGGCAGGGTGCAATTGCCCAACCAGAAATGATTGGGCAAAGGAGGAGAGAACCTCCGCCCTGTCCACCGGGAGCCTGGCTCTGGCTCGGCAAGAGTCGAGCTCTACCCCGATGAAGCAACTCACCTGCGAGGGCAGAAGTTCTGACTTGGCCTCATTGACCAGAAGGCCAAGGCTGAGGCAGGTTTGGTGGGCTAGATCCCTGGACCTCTCCACCTCCAGTATGGAGGGACCCGCTATAAGCCAATCGTCGAGATGGGGTAAACTCTGACCCCTCAACACCGAAGATGGGCCACCACCACTGCTATGCATTTAGTGAAGACCCTGGGGTTCGATGACAGGCCGAACGGCACGGCTTGGAACTCAGAGGGTTCCCTCCACCCTGAAGCGGAGGAACCTTCGGTGGGACAGACGGATCAGGACGTGAAAGAGGGCATCCTAAAGATCCAGTGAGCAGAACCACATGTTCTGCTCAATGGATGGTATGATCTGGGAGAGTTACCATCCGAAAGGTGTGTGACCTGAGAAACTGATTCATGTTGTGCAGCTCTAGAATGGGGTAACAGCCCCCCATCCGTTTCGGGACCAGGAAGTACCTGGAAACGAACCCTGGGTTGACCAGTGGGTCTGCGACTCTGACCACTACCTCCTTGCAGAGGAGATGGGCAATGTCATCTCTGAGAGCTGACCGAGTATGGGCAGATACCTTTTCTTCCCGTGGGGTGCAGGCTCGGCTTGGAAGGTACTGAATGAATTCCAGAGGCAGACCCTGGCGGACTACCTCCAGAACCCACCTGTCCATTGTGACATCGGACCAGGTGGAAAGGAAGTGGTGGAGCCGGCCCCCCACGGGAGGACCCAAAGTGGTTGTAGCAGGTATGGGGTTGGCTGCCCCATCCCGTCACTGCGCAGGCTTGGAGGATGAAGAGCCGGCAGCGGGGCCGCCGGAACCTCTACCTCTGGGCTTACGGTTCGCCAAAGCCCCGGACTGGGGCCGAGGCCGCCAAGACTGAGCCTGCTGCTGCTGCTGCCCAGTTTGATACTGGGACTGCCTGGCCACAGGGGCAGACGGTAGAAAAGGTTTCTTCCTCTGCTATTTCTTAGAACCCTGGGGTTCTTTTTGGGCGGAAGTAACAGAGTCCAAGGTGCTGTTGGACTTCTCAATACGCTGAAGGTGACCGTTGACTCCTGGCCCGAACAAGTCTGTACACAAGAAGGAAACGTCCGCCAGTTTGTGCTGGGTGTCTGCTGTAAAGGTCGAGACCCCCAGCCAGGCCCTGCTGTGCATGGCGACTGCAGCTGCTACTGATCGGGGCACAAGAATCCCCAATATCCAAGGCCGTCTGGAGTTGCTATTTAGCAACAGCCTGGCCTTGATCACGGACCTGCTTGACCGTGGTCTGAAGGTCCGTGGGGAGATGAGGAAGCAGCTCGTCCAGGGAGCCCAAGAGGGCGTGGGAAAAGTGTGCCATAACAACAGCTGAACTCGCCTGTCAGAGACCAAGCGAGGAAGCAGCATAGACCTTTCTGGCTATATGGTCTAATTTTTTGGACTCTCTATCCAGAGGTCTAGCCATGTCTCCCGAACTGCCCAAGTGCCGGAACACAGATTCGGTCACCAATCCCTCAGCCGAGGGATGCTGTGTAAACCCTGAGGGGGCACTGATGGGAACCGTGTATTTGTGGGCCATATAAGTGGAAGGAGCAGGGCAGGAGGCTGGGTGCTGCCAAAGCTCCAGGGCCGGACTAACTATGGCCTCAGCCACTGGGAAGGCCTCAGACGGGGAATCCCCTTTCCTGAGGATGTCAGTCAAGGGGTATTCGGCCCGTTTTTCAATGGGCTCTAACGGCATCCCCATTGATTCGGAGATGAGATGGAGGACGCCCATCAGACCAACAATCATTAGCTGTTGCTACACAAGATCCTCGTAGCGATGACGCAACTTGCGTCAAAGCCTCTCCTCACCCAAGGAGGACGAGGACGAATGGTGGCGGCGCCGCTTCTTGGAGCGCCGCTTGTGGGAATTCCTTGGCCCATCGGTCGAGTGGGACAGAGATCTAGAAGATGACCGACAGGGCTTCTCAGAAGGAGCTGGGGAGAATCGCGGCTCCTCCAGATCAGGGACCGTGACCAAGGGTGAAGCACCAGCTAGCTGCGTCTCCTCCTCAGTCAGTAGGACTGGAGTCCTAAACAAGGAATTGTTGGTCTCTTCAGTCGACATTGGGTCGATGATAATTTCAACCTGGTCGTCATCCCACGTCTGAGCCGTCTAGCCTGACGGGGGTACCCTGAAGCCAGCGGCCGAGGCCACAATTTCAACAGAAGTCGAGATAGGAGACTCTTGTGACCGAGATCGCGCTCTGTCCCAAGAGCATCGATGTGAAGATTCTTCTCTCAGCTCTCTGTCCTTTTTACGGGACCAGGAGGCGTGCGAACCAGATGGGCCCTTCCCTCTAGTAGGAAGAGACTGGCACATCTCTTTGAAGGAACCAGAGAATGAGGTGCCCAGTTTGAGCTGAACAAAAACCGACAATGAAGAGGATTGTTCGGTGGCACGAGCTGCCTCCTCCTCGAAGGCTTTCATCTGTTCCAATTGGTTGGCGGATCCTGCAGCCACAGAGACCACACAACGGGCATCCTTAGATTTGACCGGTGGGTGCCATTTTTTCCAGTCGTCCCAGTTGTAGACGTGCGAGGTGATCGTCGAGCACCTGAGGATGGAAGGAGAGTCAGAGATCGCAGGCCTGAGGGTAATACGCATGGCCCAAGCAGCAGACGCACATGGAATGCAGATCGGTGCGGGACATTTTCTGTCTGCATGGACACCAGCGGAACCCGGGCAAGGACTTGTCCTCCATCGTGGTCGCGATTACGAACTGTCGAGGAGATACTAGAATGAGTTTTAATTTCAGTATTTTAGCTGAAGTTTTGAACGCCAGGGCCTACTCAACGCGGAGCGGAAAGGAGGGAACCTGTATCTTCCAAACGGAAAGGAAGATCTGGTGCCATGGGGTGGAGCTGAGGCCTATAACACCCGGGTGGGTGGGAGGAGCCAGCTTTTAGACCTTCTGGCAAGATTTAAAGGGAAAGAGACATGGCAACAAGTGTTAATAAGAACAACATATTCACATCCCTAGAAATGGAGTTCCTGTGCATTATGAGTCTAATCCCACAAGGAGACTATGAGTCCCCATCCACAAATCCTTCCAAAAGGCTACATCAAAAATCATGTCAGCTACTGGCATTGATAAAAAGGTAGTTGGAAAGAAGTGGACAGACAGGGGGTGCAATACCTACACTACCGGTCAAAAGTTTTAGAACACCCCCATTTTTCCAGTTTTTATTGAAATTTACGCAGGTTAATGTCTCAATGTACTCTGAAATTAAAGCATAGAACAAATAAACAATTGGAGATAAAAAAGAAATCATAGAATCATTTTGTTTAACAAAATTTAATCTAAATTTTGACTCATCAAAGTAGCCACCTTTTGCAGATATACTGTAACCGCCGAACACACTAGTAGCATTCTTCCTACAATGGACATCAAATATTGTTCAGGAAGTTCTTCCTAACACTGTTGCAGAAGTTCCTCAATATGTTGCACTTGTAGGTTGCTTTGCTTTCACCCTTCTGTCCAGTTCATCCCAAACCAGCTCGATGGGGTTTAAGTCTGGAGACTGTGCTGGCCATTCCATGATTTGAAGCCTACCGTCTTGTTCTTTTCCTCGAAGGTAGTTCTGACATAGCCTGGAGGTATGTTTTGGGTCATTATCTTGCTGTAGGATGAACCCCTGACCAACTAGAGGCGTGAACCAGAGGGTATTGCATGGCACTGCAAAATGCTGTGGTAGCCCTTTTGGTTCAGGGTGCCAGTCACTCTGTGCTGTTGTCCTGTGAGCCGCCCTATCACGCAAGCTGTTGACTCTCAGAAACTTGTCTTCTGATTCTGTTGTGGCTTTGGGTCTGCCAGACCTCTTCCTGTCAGAGTTTCCTCCAGTTTCCAAGTGCCTTTTGATGGTGTAGGAAACTGTACTCACTGACACCTTGGCTTTCTTTGCAATTTCTCTACAGCAGTTTTTGCTAACCTAAACTTTTTTTTTAACCTCTAGCAGTTTACCGCTTACCTTTGTACCATTTCAGGTTATTCACTGGACTTGAATTGCTTAAATTTCAATAAAAACTCGAAAAATGCGGGTGTTCTAAAACTTTTGACCGGTAATGTATATGCCCACCCTGATCATGGAGGAGTGGTACAGGCAGCTGCTTATGTGAAGGTCAGGGTGCCTCTCTCTCCACACAGCCTCCTGAAAAAGATTCCAAGAAACTGGATACTATAGTCAAAAAAGTGTATACAACAACTTCCCTGCTCCCGAGGCAGGCATGTATTTGGCATACACAGTTCAGTACCAGAAAGCACTATGGAATGCAGTGCTGCCACTGACTGATAAGGTAGATGGTGAAGTGGCGCAGGACCTAGCTGCCACAGCAAAGTCAGCCCTGGATGTCACTAAATACCAGTTCCACATGGCTTTAGACTCTAACGACTCTGCTTCATGAGTCTTGGCTCATGCAGTGGCATTGAGGAGGTTTGCCTGACTAAGGACCATCATCCTTATCCAGAACACTTATGTTAAAGCCACTGTTTTCCCCTCTGAAGGGAATTCCCTATTTGGTGACAAAGAGGTGCACCTGAAAAAAGTGGACAAATACAAGTCCACTTTTAAAAGTAACACTGAGGAAGAAAAGGTATCCACCTCCTACAGGCTTTATGGAAGGGGATGCAAGATTAGGCGTTACTATGTAAGACCCTATGTTGCTTGTGAGTACAAACCTCAAACAGATTACTACAGAGGTAGATACAGGAGGGGTTCAGGCGTACTGCATTACCAGCCCCCAAGCTGCAGCCAAAACAGACTCCTTGAAAATTCTGCTCATGTCGCCGGTCAACCACTACCAGCTGGGGAGGGGGTGGAAGGTAGGCTGAGCTACTACTTTCAGGGATGGGTAAAAATTATCAGACAAGTGGGTCCTGGAAGTAGTGGGCTAGGCACTGTCCCTGCAATTCAAAAGGTTTCCAAAACTGCAGTGATCAAAAAAACTTTCCAGCTCATTCACCAAATGAAAGCATTCTGCTGGGAAGTGGAAGTAAAGAAAAAAGGTTCCTACCCCATAGTGGGGCAAGGGTCTCTTTTCAAGATATTTCTGGCCCACAAAAACAAAAAAAAAAAAAATGGGGAGTGGTGACCCATTTTAGACTTAAGATATCTGAACAAGCGTATCAAAAAAGAAAAGTTCAAGATGGTCACACTCGGCACAGTGATGCCATGCCTACAGTCAGGAGATTGGTTGGGGTCACTGGATCTAAAGGACACCGATTTCCACATTCCAGTCTGACCTAGCCACAAAAAATATCACAGGTTCAGGCTCGGAAACTGCCAGTATCAGTTTGCAGTCCTTCCCTTCAGTCTCTCTCCTCAGCACCAACGGTATTTACAAAGTGCCTAGCCGCGGTGGCAACTCACTCAGAAAAGAAGGTGTGGTGTGTTTTTTTCCCCTACCTGGATGACTGGCTAGTCTCAGGAAAAACAGAACAAGAGGCAAGGGGCTCCATACTGCAGTTAAGGAGCAACCCAGAGAACTTGGAACTTCTAATAAATCTGCAGAAGTCTCAGACAGAACTAATGCAGGTGCTAGACTTCACAGATACAGAGATGGACACCCTGCAGGGAAACAGGAAAGGGTATCAAACCTGAATGCAAATGCATAATCCTTCACATTGGGCCTCCCAAGGCCTGCAAGTGATTTTATGTAGCTACTGGGCCACATGGCCTCATTCACAACTGTGGTGCCACTGGCCAGATTTTAGATGCGGGACATTCAGTACAATCTATGAGATCACTAGTCCCAAAAGTCAGACTCACTGTCCAAGTGGGTGCTAGTCACAAAAGTCTTTGTGCAAACACTAGAGTGGTGGGAGGAAAGCAAATTCAGAAAGGGCATTCCCTTCCTCCAGAAATGCCCTACAAGAGTTCTCACAACAGATGCTTCACTCCGAGGGTGGGGTGCCCACCTGGGGGATCTCATGGTAAGTGGCATCGGAAGCCCTAAGGAGACTCGGGGGCAAATAAATCTTGAGCTCACATGCTGCTGGCAATACAGTCCTTTTCCTCCCACCTACAGGTCAATCTTTCCAAATTCGGACAGACAACAATACTGCAACAAAGTACTACATAAATAAGCGAGGAGGAACAAGACCCTCAAAACTGCACAGAAGCTATAAGCATCTGGGAACTGGCTTATTCCCCCGACACAAAGATTTCTGCAATATATCTGCCAAGCAGGGACAATGTGCTGGCAGACTCAATAAGCAGAATCAGCCAGGGAAATCATGGGTGAACCTTGAACCAACAAGTGCTAGCTTCAATCTTCAGAAGTTGGGATACCCAGAAAGAGATCTTTTTGACTCCTGGGAAAACAATTGGCTCCCAGAGTTCCGCTGCAGGCCAGCAGCAAGAGCACTGTCCCAGAGGATGCGCTAGCTCTGGATTGGGCATGGAAGTTTCTGCATGCCTTCCTAACATTCCCACTTATACAGAGAGTATACATAGAGCTCAGGAGATAGACAGCAACAATGATTCCGACTGTCTCAGACTGGGCTAGACAGGGTTGGTACTCGATGCTTCTGACCCTGTCAAGTAGGATTCAACTCAACCTGCCACTGAGATACATGCTGACTCTTACCTCAGGGCAGAATAAAACTCCCAGACCTCAGAACACTGCATATGAGGGCATGGTTCTTGAAGAGCTAAAATTCTCTCATTTGAATCTGTCGGAGGACGTGCTGAGGGTGCTAGCAACAAGGAAAGCATATTCCTCTAAGTGGAAGAGATTCTCATAGTGGTGTGCCCACAGGAAGATAATGCCAGTGCAGGCAGAGATGTCTACAGTTCTGGACCACCTCATAAACTTACAGTCCTTATGCCAAAGATCATCAACTATGAAGGTACACCTGACAGCTGTGCTAGCCTACACATCAGTAGGCAAAGACAATGATGGCCATGACATCAGCCGTAAGGGCAAGTGAACTACAAGCCCTACGTACTGATCTAAACTACATATTATACAATGGCTTAAGAAATACAGGCTATTGATTGGCTGGCTGGCACCTTCTAGACGCTGTAAATCCTATTATGATCCAATGGGAAAGGTGCCAGACACCAGTCAGCCGCATCAGGACCCCTGCCTGAAATCACTCCGACCATTACAAACCCAGGACTGGCAAAGACGGCAACGGTCGGACAGCGGGTTGTACATTAAAGAAAATCAATGGCTCTAAACGTCCAACTGACAGGGAACAGAGGGACTCCAACATTGAGAGAGCGAGTGGCAATTTTTTTTATACAACTGACAGAAAGAGAGAGAGAGAATGCGTGTCAAGAACAATACAATTTTGTCAGAGGCCCCTTCAACATCAGAGTTGCTCTCTGTTTTCCATGCTAACAAAACGAGTCTTTTCCCTGACATGCTCTCTCACTTCCAGTTTTAACACAGACACAAAAAAATAGACACTGCTTGCTGGTCAAACAGTACAGTAGATATCAGAGCCACCTCCAGGTCTCATTGTAAGAGCCATTTCCACTGTCTCCCTCGAAGCTCTGAGACCCCCGCATCAGGAAAAGTAAAGGTACCAACAGTCCCCAAGGGTCATACCTCCATGGAGATGGCTGGTGTGGCTTCCATTGGTGTAATGGGGGGTAGACAAGCTGAGTGAATGGGTGCAGTCATATTGGTAGCCAGCCCACGTCTGCTTGGAGAAAAAGCATCACCTTCACCAAATGACTGTAGGTGGAAATTTTCTAAGGAAAGTGCTCCTTAATGAGAAACAAGGGCTAAAAGTTGTAGAAATCATATCCAAAAAGACGAAGATACTGAGCATACGGCTATGAATATGCACATCCCCGATACATATATGCATAGGCGCATACCCTGTATCACGGCTCGGGTTTACAACTGTGATTTCTATAAGTTTTAGCCCTCATTTTTCTCTGCAACAGAGATTTCCTCCTCTGTGTGTGGGGAGCAGCAAATGGTTGGGGCACGGAGAGCAGGAGGATGGACATTGCATTCGCATGCCATACAAATCAGGAACCTAGGAAGAGTCTCCCTAGCAACAAGGAACAATTTTTTGGTGGAGTAATAAATCAATAAAAAATAATTTAAAAGAAAATAAAAACTATTTCTTCATTTTTTTTCCTCACAAAAGGAAAAAAAAAAAAAAGAGCCATTGTATAATCACAATACACCACTCCAGGGTGTGGGTTTATGTTGGGATTTACCCACTTCTGGTGTGGTTTACTCACTCGGTTTGAGGCCTTGTGACTGAGTCACACCAGAAGTGGCTAAATCCGAGCATAACCCACACCTTGTTGTGGTATATTGCTTAAATCTTCCACATGGATAAGTTAGTCCTTAGGACCACTCCTACCTAAGGTGGTATCAGAATTCCACTTTACTTCATTTCCCTTTATGTACTCTATCCTGAACATTCCAGTATAGGTGAGCAAATACTGCACAGCCCAGATGTAAAAAAGGCACTAGGTCAATAAATGGACCGGACAAGGGATATCAGGTCCCAGAGCATATAGCTTTTTGTCACCCATGGAGAGATTGGCTAAGACAGGGGTTCTCAAGCGGTGAGGCCAGCCTCCCTGGGGAGGCCCCAGCTTGTTCCAGGGGAGACTCAAGCATGTCTGAAAAAGTACTGTATTTAAATTTGGGTTTTATATATTTTGTGTGACGAGATGAAGCAAACTGAAAGAGGATAATAGTAGGTGAATGTATGTATTTACTAACAGGTGACAAGGGAAGGTGAATGAGCCAAGGCTCATTTCAGGTATACCAGGAGAAGGGTAGGTAGTGAATACATTTCAAAAGGTAACTGCAAAACAAACACGAAATACACAGTGAACAATAGTGCAAACAAATGCAAACAATAAACTAATAATGAGTGGTGGTAATTGATCAATTTGTAGACTGATGGCAGAACAGCCCAAATACAAGGGTTGAACAAAGAAGTGCTCAGAGCAATGGCAGGAAGGAGCAAAGTAATCCCAGAGAAGTTGCTTAGGAGCAAGGAAGGATGGGGAGAGGCAAAGTATGTAGGAAGGTAATTTCATATAGAGAGGAAACAGAGAAAGTAGTCTGACCCATGAGGGTACTGCAACAAGGGGTAACAATGGTTCAAGAATTAGGAGCAAGTAGGCTAGCCTGTGTGTGTGTGTGTGGTTACAATAAGCTGAATAATAATATTTGTTTATTTTGTGTAATTGTTATTCAGATAACACCTTTGAGCACAGAGCTTTTTTTCAAAGGTTCCACAACAGTATAAGACAAAGAACTGAATGTGAGCCAAGTACTCAAAAGGGTTTCAATTTATTCATGGTGTACTGCGCAAAGTACAGTATATTATTTTTCTTTGTGGAGGCCCAAGATTATTTCAGTTTTTGGGGGAGGCTCAAAATCTTTTCCATGGATTTGGGGAGGCTCACTGTGACAAAGTCTAAGAACTATTGGGCTAAGATAAGCTAGCAGCTAGAAAACTCTCTCACTGCATAGTCTCCAGCATTCAGTTCTGTTAAGAAAAAGCTGGGAAGGTGCCCCCCCACGAGCACATTCACAAGGGTCATTCCCCTTCAAGAAATCTGTAAAGCAGCTAACTGGGAAACAATACACATCTTCACAAAGCACTGCTGTTAGGACATACATTCCAGAAGGCATACCAGTTTTGAAACTGCTGTTTTATAGAACCTTTTTTGCTAAATACTGTAGGTTCTAGATCCATCCTCCCAAGCTACCACTAGTGAGTCTACCAATTGTAAGGCATCTCACTGATGCATTCCTGTTGTTTGAAGGAAAAAAATACTCACCACAGTAATGCTGTAGTAATTTGTTTCTACTCAGGGATCTATCAGTGAGCCTTACAAACCCTGACCCTGCTTCCCCTTACAGAACCTGAAAACTGGTTCACACAAGAATCAGTTCTTACCTTAAGGTTACTTCAGCTACTTAGTACAATTCCCCAAATACTGTTAAAATGTGATCATTTTCATTTTACATGTTGTCTGCTTCAATTTGGTTGGATTTTTCAAAGTTTTAAAGAATATTTTAGAAACGATTTAGCTTGTTTTAGTGATCACTGCTCCCATGACTACAGAAACAAATTGGACATTAGAAAAGCAGGGGGAGCGTGACCACTGTGCTGAGTCTGAACATGTACTCTAAATTCTATAATTTGCATGACATTATATTTCTGGGGCACAGCACACTGCAGTAGACTGACTGATGCCTTTTGTTAGGCTCACTGATAGATAGATCCCTGAGAAAAAAAAACATTACATGGTGAGTAATTGTTTCATCTCTACTGGTTACCATTTCCGAACACTAAGTTTTCAGAGTAAACTTTAGAAACAGATGGCAAAGAGATGATATTTAAACCTGCCGCACAACAAAGGGACACCTTACCAATTCCTTTAACCTGTCACCACTTAAATGTATAACACTGATTACTAAAAGGCAGAGCAAATGGCCAGAATCAATAGTACATTCCTTCATTTAAAGAATAACATAATTAAAAATAGTGGATATACACATTTCTATATACTCTTGGTTTAATTATTCAATGGTTTATGCCAAAAAAGCTCCAGCACAATCTGAAATATTAAAGGAAATTAGTAGGATTTACCTTTAGACTTTATAGCCTGTTACTTTAATGCTGCACTAGTGCTTTCCCCATAAATTGGAATTCGATAGTCCATTTCGGGAGGAAAAGGATCACAATTCAGGCTTAACCAATGGCCAGTCAATCCCTTCCATGTCCCAGTCTGTCGGCCCTGCCCCTGCACTCAATTTGTGATGCCTAACCAGGGAGAACATTGGGGCATGATCCACTGAAGTCTATGGGGGGGCATTTTCAGAATTTTGTTTTTTATAAGTGAAAGCAACCGATTACATATCTAAAAGCCACTGCTCAACTAAGAAGGGCTGTATTTGCTGAGTGGTGGCTTTCATTCATGTAAAAGGTGGCTTTAACTTATTAAACAAAATCTGGTGAGAGCCGATACAGCTGCTTAGAGCGGCGAGACTGTGGAGGAGCTCTCACCGCAGCGCTAGAGCCTGCCGTATTCAAGATGGCTGATGTGAGAAGACTGCGCATTGGTGATACTCACGCATACGTAGTTAGCGTCACCAGCCGGCTTTGACATGGCGGCCATAACTTCTGCAGTTGCAGAAACAAAGTAGTGCCTCACAAGGGGGTGTGTTTATGCAACCCGCGGAGGGGAAGGGCCGTGCAAACACAACCATCTGGAATTGTGCCTGAGCACTGTGGAAGCACTCTGGAGTGCTATCCGGTGACATTCTTCCACAGTGCCCTTTCTAGATGATGGCAATACGTCTGTGGAGCTCCTCCCCCACAGCCGTAAAATGTTTAGAAAATCCCCTCCCCACAGACTTGAACGGAGTGCACCCCGCGCTCTCTCTGGTTAGATGTCACAAAACGTCAGAGTGCAGGGACAGGGTTGGCAGACCAGAAAGTGGAATGGATTGCCTGGTCATCGGTTGGGCCCGATTTTTGATCCCTTCCCTCCCAAGACAGGCTATCAAAATAAACTCTAACTTATGAGGGAAAGGACTAACATGGCACTAAGCAAACAGGCTATAAAGCACAAAAGCACCAACTTTAATGTGTCTTTCGGTAAAACGCAGAAATCATGGTGCAAAATGTGCAGCACCATGCCTTAAGCACAAGTTACGAGAGGTATGGACCTTATTACTAGATTCTCGTCACTTTACATTTCTGTCTGAGGTTTTTCAGTAAGGATACATTTTCCCCCTTAGATGCAAATCAGAACAAAACTTAAATTAGCTCCAAAAATACCAATATTCTTTGAAAAGCTTATATACTTACATCCTGGTTATATTCCAAGAACACATGAAAGTTCAGGTCCGTTCTTAGACTGGGATGTGCAGCAATACGACACAAGAATACTTCATGCATTGCAACAGTCTTCTTGAATATAGCCAAGTACTCCCTAAAAATAAGGAACGTCCCTGGTGAAGCAGTATGATGTTATAAAAGTTAAATGAAACAAATACAGAAAACTGCAGTGCTGTTCTTTATTAGCAGGTGACTCACGCGCACACACACACACACAGCAATCACAGCAAATGGATGAGGGTTTCAACCTATCGTATATGGTCATTTTCAGCTCGATTTCTAGCAACATATTAAACTAGGTGCAGTGACCGGGTAACCAACTACCTCCTAAGTATTACCGCCAGATTCCACTTAGAGTAGGGAAGTTATGACAAAAATACATTTATCAGGGCTTGCTTAAACAAAAAGAAATGATTGTACTGTACTAGAAAGCAGTTGCAGGGGCTTACTTATCGATCCGCACAGGAGCTTGTAGTTTCACAGCTCTGCTCTTCCTACTGTAGATGAGCAGCACTGTAAATCTACAATCCCCACACTGTTACCTTTGGGGAACAAGTAGACAAGACTTCTTTGGTCCCTGTTGTTTGTGCTTGAGCCTGAAAGTGCCATATGAAATGCCCAGAGTCCCAAAGTGGGGTCAAGGCCCACAATGTGAGACAAGTGTTACCTACAGCAGCTCCTTGTTTCAATGAGTCAATCCACCTATGGGGGGTTCTCGGTGACTGTGCCCCCACACTGCATTGGGATCATGTTTTAAGATCAGTTACCAATGGCTCAGACAGCCTATCTCCCATGTTGGTAGAACAGAGACTTGTGACCTTGTGTACGGGCCCCCAGTGGTTGAGGCCTGGACATGGATGCCCCAATTTACTGAAATGAGAGATCAGGGACCCAGCTCACTGATGGTCAGCATTCAGTTGGGGTAGCACACCCCTCCAACACCAGCACATGTTACAGTTACCCCTCATCCCTCCCCAACAAACATGAATAATAATCAACAAACCCTACGTCCCCACACTCACTGGCATGGCAAGCCTCTGGCACTGCCATGCTGCTGCCGAGAGGCGGCTACATGAATATGTGCATGCGGCATATGCACCTGATGCATACTCAGAAATGTCATTTTCATTGCACCTGCCCCTTTGCCTGATACTGTCTACCTCTCTCTCTCTTTGCTTCACAGAGTCACTTGACCTTTACATATCTAATGTCAAAACTCATCCCATCTCCTCTGCCTTCAACTCCTAACTTAAGTCCACTGTCTCAGCTTTCGGTGTTCTACCATTCACGGCTCTGACCACTGTGTTAATTTCTGCTAAACCTGTGAAGGGTTTTGGGCTATATTCTGTACTAAAGCTACACAGAGAATAAAATTAAATTACATGCACACTTGCAGGGCTCAACCTTAACCTTTTTTTGCACTAGCCAACAGGGCAAATTGATTCAAAATTGCACTAGCCCGCAGATGGTGGCACTAGCCCTTAATTATCATGGTAAATTTTGATCACTTATACAGGAAACAATGCAAGCAAAACCAAAAAATACTGATTATTGCACATGTATCCTGCTCCCATATTGCTTCTAGCTTCCCAGCAGAAAAAAAAAGACTGCAATGCCATCCATCACAGTGAGACTCCCCAATTGTTTTGTACCATGGCCTCCTCTCTTCCTCTTTCTGCCCCCCACACACACCAAACAGAGAGAGGATATCACAACAGCAAATGTTCAATCAAGCAGTCCTAGCTCTGCGCACACAACAGCTGACATCATCACGCACCTCACCACACTGTCACCACCACCACCCACAGGGCAATGAAAAGAGTCAGGCAGAGAAAGGCACACTCGGTCCTCACCCTATAATCAACTGCTGACCGGCACTTTTGAAAGTTTTTGTACAGTATCAAGTGAGCCAGGAGCACATCTAAGGTTTCTTTGGGGTGGGGCTACCCAAACCTAAGGGACTTGGGAGATAGAAAACTATGACATTTTTATTTGTAAAATCATTGATTTCAATATACTCTGCCCCAACAATAACAAATTTTTTTTAACATTGTCCTTTCATCAGCCCAGGAGAAACAGTACACAGGCATAACACTATACCATTTCTGTTTCTGTATAAGATGATCTGTGCACCCCAGGAATGCCTATTTCAAGGTATCAAACTATGTATTTTATCAAGGTTTATTTTTGTACCATAGATGACGCAAAGCTTTGTGTTTTATTTATTTATTTGCTTTTGGTAACCAGGTAAGCACAAGCACACTAGATAGCTAGTGCCTATTTTCAGGTGCGACCCGGGAGAGTTACAAGGTATCCATGAAACAAATACAGAGTCGTGGTTACATACAGGAGCCACATGCTCCAATAGTGGGTAAAACAGCTTAAGGTACATACAGGCTCAAAGAACATCGTGGGGAGGCAGAAAAACATCAAGACATAAACTAGAAATTAGAATAAAACAACAACTCTAACAGTGGCAGCTAGGGTTAGCACCTGTCCTGATTTTCGCAGGACAGTCCTGATTTGGGCAGCTGTGTCCTGCAAAAAAACATGAAAAATACTAAATGTCCTGATTTCACAGTAGGAAAAATATTTTATAACTTTCCACTAAATGTTTGAGAAAACTTTAATAACTTAACTAAAACACCTTAAAATGATAAGAAACAATAGAAGCAACTAAGAAACTACAATACGTAGCCTTAATTCTGATTATATAGATAAAACAAGTCTGTTGCATCGGTCGAGGTTAGGTACTGTCCTGCGAAAAATTGTGTTTCAGTAAGAAATGTCCCACTTTGGGCTTCTTAAAAGGTGATAACCCTAGCGGCAGCCTCAGAATTGTTTGGAGCACACCTGTACACTCTGGCCAGACCTGTATGCCTAACGTGAAAGAGAGACTCAGTGCTGGACAGGGGGCAGTTAGTGATACTGAACAGTAATGACGCTCCACCTGGGCGGTAAGTGCCTAAAGAGGGGTACCAGCGGAGGTAATAGGGCTATGAGACTAGGCAATTATGTGGCACACAGGCAGGTAGCTCCAGCTTTTAGGAAGTTCCAGAGGGATGTTTTGAAGGAGGGATGGGAGGGGGAGGCACGAACTTGGGCCGGAAGGGAGTTTCACATTTTAGGCGCGTGGACGATGAATGCCCGATCACCAGCGAGGGTGCGGGTCTTGGGGACCAGGCAGGCCTGGGATGCACATGACCTGAGATGGTAGATGGGGGAGGCATATTTCAGGAGAAGGGCAAGCGAAGCAGGAGGGGCCGTTCTAACTATATTATCAATGAAGTTGCCTAGGATGTAGGTGCGGTGTTTTTCAGGGGGAAGCCATTCCAGACGAGAGTAGAGCATACAGCGATGCGTGAGATGGGGAGCCGAGAGTGTGAAGCGGCATATGTTGTTGTAAGTGGTGTCCCATTTAGCAAGGCTTGAGGACAGGACAGGAGCAAAGGCAACGAGCCCGTAAGAGAGTGTGGGGAAGTAGTATTCCCCTAGCTATAGCAAGCCAGACAGCAGGGGTAAGGCAGTCTTTAGCTCTGCAGGCTAGGCCGAGCTTGCCGTTTGTCGCATTACAAATGTTCCTAATGTGATAGGAGAGTTCCAATTGAGGATCGAGGGTAACTCCTAAGTACCTTGCAGAGTCAACTGTTGGCAGGAGGGAGTCACTAGACCCATATATTTTGAGGGGCGTCGTGCAGGAGGTGGTTTTGGCCGCGGAACCAAAGAGCATGGCCTGAGTTTTCTTCATGTTGACTGTCAGTTTGTGGCCATCAAGCCATTTCCGAATAAGGGAGAAGTCAGAGTTGAGCTGGGTGTTGATGCTGGTGGCATCATGCGAACTGGCTAAGATGACCAGGTCATCCGCGTAAAGGGTTAGGTGCCCTTTTGTAGCGGCGGAGGGTGAATCGCTGATGAACAGAGAGAACAGGATGGGTCCAAGGACGGACCCTTGGGGTACCCCACTGTTCACAGGTGAGAGGGTTCAATTAAAACAGGTGAATTGCTGCCTACCCCTGAGGTAGTTGGAGAACCAGTCAAGGGCACGGAGGGAGAATCCGTGAGACTGCAGGGTGGAGAGGAGGAGCGGGGGTGGTCCACATGATCAAAGGCTTTGGAAAGATCAACAAATATAGTCCCAGTCAGTTTGCCTTGGTCGGTTGCGGACCTGATCTTGGAGGTGACCACGGCAAGAGCTGTCGAAATGCTGTGGCCTTTTCTGGAACCATGCTGAGATGGGGAAAGAACATTGTATCCCTGGAGGTAGTGGGAAAGTTGCGAGGCAACAGCCTTTTCTAGGAGCTTGTAGGTGGCCGATAGTATGGCAATGGGGCAATAATTATTGACATCTTTAGGGTCGCCATGTTTAAGGACAGGGACAACCTTGGCAACCTTCCATATATCAGGAAAGGACATGCTGAGTGAGATAAGGGTGGAACTGTATGGATGGTGATGGCTGGCATGGTCCATTTAGAAGAGCTGGAGACCCCCTACCAGTAATGGCAGCTATGGATGGTCACTTCAGAGTCTGGTCTGCAGTGGTGTTCGGGTAAAGAACAGAGTTAAGAGATTTAGAGGGGAGAGGGAAGTTATGGTGAGGCTGGGATAAAACCCACCAGCTGCAGAGCCGATCCTGTATACCTCTTTGCATTTTGTCACTGAAATGTTGGATACAAACACTCAAAATGTAGAGAAACGAGGGGCACTGGTCTTAATAATACTGGACAAATTGTTAGACATAGACACATTCAGAAAACTGGAACCTAGTGACTTTACAGCACTCTACCCTTGATCACACCCTGGACACTAGCTGAAAGTCTTAACAGTGGAGTGATAATGACTCACATTGAGTCTTTTGTGGGACCCCGCTCTTGAAGTGCCAGATAACTG
Source organism: Neoceratodus forsteri (assembly GCA_016271365.2). NCBI lineage: Eukaryota > Metazoa > Chordata > Ceratodontiformes > Ceratodontidae > Neoceratodus > Neoceratodus forsteri. The sequence continues at coordinate 383,831,666 of CM028134.1, read as the reverse complement.
CAGCTCTTAATGAGCAGTTAATCATACCTGGCCATCTGGAACATTGAGAGAGATTAGCATGAGGACTAGAGAATGCTAAAGTAGAGACTTTTTTAACTTCATTAACAGCCATGAAAATCAGCACTAGTCAAGACGGGCAAGTAGAGAGATAGCGGCACTAGCCCTGGTCAATTTGCACTAGTGTTTGGGCTAGTAAAACAATGTTAAAATCGACCCCTGCACTTGACTGTCTGTGGGTATGTGGGGAAATCCAGTCAGAAGGTGCATGTGCCAATTTGGATTTTTTTGCTGTCATTTTGTGCTCCCTGTTGCTGCTGCCCCTACCTCTGGAGGGAGCCACAAGCCCCATCCCCCGGTGTCCACCAGCTGGCACTGACCCCTACCCCTAGGGTTTATCCCCCCCGGTGGGGCCAGCAGGGCTCCCCAACCCCCGCTGAAGACCAGATCCAGTGTGGCCAGCACACTGGCTAGCCGGGAGCGGGACCTGCGAGGCACCCTCCGTCAGCCCTGGCAGCAACCTTTTTCTCCTCTGGTTTCTCCCCTTTCGGACATGTGGTGTGTAATGATGTCGGTGGTGGCAGCGCGCATGCTCCCATACATGCTCCTCCAGTCATCTGCCCCATCTCCACCCATATCGACAGCATCGGTGTGCTAACCCCCAGTCTCCACTAGGGGCCAGTCATATGCCAACCACTACACACACCCCCCCTCCCCAGAGAAGGAGAGCAGTCCTTGGGGTGCTCTATCCTTCTCCTCCCCCTGCCAACCCCCGGTGGACCATGCTTGTTCTCAAACACGGGTCGCCAGCGTGGCGCAAGGTGTCGCATCCAGCACCTCAACCCTCAGCGCCACCAGGCCAGCTAACACGTGCCAGTTTTTGAAAGGATGGAAGAGCATAAGTGATCCATCATGTATGGCTATCAGCATGTGTGAAACTGCATGTGCTGGTCTGTTCACTGCAAGTGAGTCAAACAAATCAGCCTGAACCATAAGGTAACAAAGTGATTCAAAAATTCAGTTGCTTTTTGCAGGTAATGAAAAGAAGCTGGAACAGAAAAATATTTAAAATAAAATATTCCGTCCCCTACCCTAAATCTGGAACTCAGCATATAATACTGGACTGTCTGTCTAGTTAAAATGAGGTCCCCTCTTCCTGTCCCAGTGGCTGTTCAGGTGGACATTAAAGATCCTGGTTCAATATTAGTCAGTTTGCATCTGTATTCTCCACCCCCCCAACCCCCACTGGACAAGGCTGACAACGTAAATTATACAATGGAGTTCAACACAGTGACCAAACTGAAAGAGTCATTATTCCAAACACATCACCAGACTGTTGACTGATTTCCTAGAAACTACACTGTTCATAACTAACCTACCCTAATCTACCTAGCAACAACCTAACTGAACAAAAATAATTTTTTTTAAACTTAGATTTATTTAATAAATCCAAGCTAACATACAGGAGAAAGTTAAATGAAATAGAATTGTTTTTTTGATCAACAATGTTAAAAGAAGAATGAACCTCCTCTGAATTACGACATCTAGATAAAAAAATCTCAAAGCATGAAATGGGGAGGGGGGGGCTGTTGAGCACGCCTACTGATAAGACACGTCCCATTGTAGCTCTGCATTCTGAGGGATAACTTGTTATTATTTGCTTTTAAAGTGAATTCTTCTGTAAGATCTACAGCAGCAGTCGATAGTTTACATCGAGCAGAATAGTTTGGTGTCAAAAATTGTGCTATGGGGTGCTCGAATAACAGAAATCCTAGTGGTACAAAGTCTCAACTGCCGGCAGAACACCAGGCCACCACCTCTACAGCTGAATCAACTGGAGTGGAGCCGACACGGATGGCCTTACAGCTCTCTATGTAAGCCATCAATGAAAAGGTGGAGATGATCATGCAGAGACTTGGGGAGAAGGTTATAAAAACTGAAATTGCTATGAAGGCTGCAGCTTTGACAGAATCCCAAGCTATCAAAGCATTGTCTGCCATGGCTAAGGTCACCCAGGAAAATGCAGAGTTATGGTATCGACTGGAGGCTCTAGAAAATGCCAATCAAGCCTCCAATGTGCGTTTGGTCGGACTGCCGGAAGGACAGGAGGACCCTGACTTGCTATCCTTTTTGGTTGCCTGGAGCTCTCCGCTTCGACCCTGACTGTGCAGCTCATTTCAGCAGGGATTATCGTATTTCACCTCAGACAGTAGAGGCACAGCGCGATCTCCCTTGAACTGTACTTCTAATCACGGATTGGGGGGGGCGGGTCCACTGTGCGGGATCAACTGTTACAGGCTGCTCGAAACACTGACTAGTTGAACTACAATGGCCATACATTACCATCTATTTCCTGATCTCTCCTACATTATGAGGTCTTGGCGCAAGAAATTTGATGGGGTACGGGCTAAACTGCAGAGTCTCAGTGTGGTCCAGTCATTGTTGATGTTGGCTCGCTTATGGATCTGTTATGGCGGGCATATTTTTCAATTTACAGACCCAGTTGAAGCCAGGAAAAGAGTTGGGCAGATCCAGAAAGAATCTGAGGCAGCCCGTGGCAATGCTCCAGATGACCAGAGCTCTGAGGAGATGGATACTTGAAGCTATGAGGTATTGGGGCCTGCTTTGATGTGAACTGTTTGTTTTACTCATGTGGTGTTGCACTCAACTGTTTTTGAACTTTTCCATACACTGCTGTTCTTGCTTACTGTTTGATGACTGTTATTTGTATTTGTTAATATATGGGGAGAGCAACCCACTTCTCCTCTTCCTGTTTTATTATGAGATGGTTGGGTCTGGCTGGGTATCGAATAAGGAGTTGTAGGTTTCGCTGTGGCTTCCAGCCCTCTGTATAACATTCATTGATGGGACATTTCTCCTTACATGGACAGTTATTACACTGGACTTTTTTTAATTTCCTGTTCTGCTAGCTCATTTGGCTATATTAATATCTTGCAGTTTTACTTTGGTTCGTTTACTCTGGAAATGCAGTAGTTTGGGGGCACTACACATTCTTGTATTATGAACACGTTTGGGATGGGGGTCATATCAGCACCAATTGTTGAATACTGTACATGTTAGGATTTTTTTATGATTTGGACTTGCTTTTTTTTTTTTTTTTTAATTATTATAGTTGTTTGGTCCCAGTCACCTCCTCCCACCAACTGGCGATGGGGACACATAGGTATTTTTGCAGGTTTTCTACCCTGCTCTCCCTCCCCCAGCACACGCAGTGTGAGCATGTGGAGGCACACCACGCACCCCATGGTGCCAGCTCTGCCTTTCACCTGCACTGTTTGCCGCCTCTTCCGCCTATGCTACCCACCGGACCTCCAACCCCATGGGAGCGAACCACGGGTGGGCACCAAACTCACCTCGGAGAGGAGAGATGTCCATCTGCATGCTCGTTCCTGCTCCGCCCTTCCCTCCCCACACTGGCAACCCAACGACCTAAGGTCGTTCCCAAACCTGGGTCGCTGGCATAGCGTGAGGTGTGGTGTCCAGCGCCACCGGGCCGGCTACCACCACTTTCTTGTAGGGTGCACTCTTTCATATGTAGCTGTTGGTATAATTATATTGATCTTTTTTCCCCCTTATCCGTAACTATATATGTCTAGACTTTGTAAACCTGTACCACTGGATGGTTCCTATTCTAAATGTGACATCCGACATTTGGGAATTATAAGTTGTAGTTGCCTTTTTAATGCAGTAAATATCAAGTTAAAAAAAAAGCATGAAACAGCAATAATAGCCTCAAGATAATCACTTGTAAGAAAAAATAACAAATTGGTATACAATAAATACCCATAGACCTGCTCCCTCAAATTTAACATTATCTAAGCATAATACAGTCAAGTCTATATAGATCAAGTGTCCAGAACCCAAACTATCAGCTAAAGAAAACGAAACATTTCTGCATTAAAATAACTTCAAAACACATCACCTGACAGCCTGACTGTTGATTAATTTCTTACTCTCTGTTAAAAAACTTAAATAAAATAAACATGCAGCACTTATGGAAGGATTATAAAAGAGAAATTTTGATTTCTACTCAGTATAGAGAATGGGGTTTAAAAAAATTGTTACAATTAGGAAAAAAAAAATGATACGGAAATCATAAAGAATCAGAAGCGTGCCACATGATTCAAAGAAAATAAAATGGATCATTCATTAGAAAATTATTTGACTCTTCCCTTAAAACCAGAACATAAGAAATGAATCACATGGGCAAGATTTGAAATAATCAATTCAAAATATATTTATTATAATTCAAGACAAAGAATTGAAATTATAATTCAAAAACTGTGAAACATTTATGCCCATGTAATGAGAGGTTCCCAGAAAATTTGAAACATATAATAATGGTTTGCCCTCTATATGTAAAATTAAAAAAAATCAATTCTTGTTGGATCACTTAAAAACTTATGCAAATTCAAATTACGATTTGGTCTTTATTTTAATATACCCACAGTTTCAAAAAGATGCTGTATTAATATCTAATTTTCTTGCGTCTGTTGTCAGACTCAAAAAGAAGAATTATCAGATGTTGAAACATCAAAACCTGAAAGCTGAATGACACGATACTATGAAATGGTTATAACTGTAAATTAATGATATCAATCCATACCTGAATAATTGTCTGCACTTTATATGATCTATTGTATGTTGGCTATTGTATGACTTATTGTCCTTGCCCTTGATGTGAACATTGTTAAATTTTTTCAGATTTTTCTGTAAGAAAACGCCATTATATATTTTTATACCATTTTTTAACTCTTGAAAAAAAACATGATAGTTGTATTATCATGGTTAATCAAATAAAATAATTGAATTGATTAATATCCTAGACACCACACAGTTCATAACTAAGCTACCCTAATCTCCCCTAGCAATAGCCTAACTAAACAAAAATAAACATTTTCCATTAAAATAACTTTTCCCACGTTTTAAATACAATAACTTACAACAGGGCACAGTTTTCTTCAAATTAAATACATTTTCTGAAATTGTTTAAAAGGCAGCTGGCCACTGTTGCCAAACTCACACATTCTACCTAGCAACAACTTTACTACAGGAAAATAAAATATTTTTCCATTTTATAAGTGCAGTAACCCACTCTAGGGCATAGGTTACTTCATAACTATCACTTATCAAGTGCATGGAAAGGCACTGGGCTGTTGGCCTCATGAGCTCTTCCTATTCAGCTGGGGCATAAATTAATTCCCTAGAAACCCATGCCCTGTCATGGATTACTGCTTGCGTATTTCCCTAGTCCTCCTTTCCCAATCAACAAAAACTAAAGCAATAAATCTGAGAACTGCCAGATCTTTACTCGGGGATGACTTACCTTTGTGTCTTGCAGATATGGATGTGCTCAAAAAATAGTATCACTGTGTGTTAGTACCTTTTAAAACTTTTGATATGATGAATAAATGGGTCGGGGAAACCTGAGTGAATGTTCCTGTTCTTGGTTATTCCACAGGAGGATCCCGCTGGATTCAGGGGGCCGTAGCCAGAAGCGGCTATGCCCTTCTTCCTCGGGCCATGGCAAATTCACTGGCCGCCACCCACGCTCTCCTGCACGGCCACCTCCATCAGGAGGATCCTACTGGATTCAGGGCACCGTAGCCAGAAGCGGCTATGCCCTTCTTCCCCGGGCTGTGGTAATTTCACTGGCAGCCGCCCACGCTCTCCTGCACGGCCACCTCCATCAGATATGGCTGCTGCCAGCACCGTTTAAGCTCCAGTACAGCTTCTGCTGCAATTGACTGCCTCCCAAACTCACAGAGATTTGATTGGCCCACCTGTGAGTCCAAGAACTGACACTGGTTGCCGCATCTAGCCAGGCTTGCACAGCTGCTCGGTCCCGGGACAAGTTTTTTATGCTGCACTGCTGTAAAGTTAACCATTATATTTAAAATACCTGCTTATTTTCGTTAAGATTCTCCTGCCTTGCATACTGTATTTATTTTATTATGTGCCTGATTTTTACCTTTTAAATTTTAGCTGTCTCCCAGCTTGCCTCATACTTCTCCTAGCTGTGCCATGGATCCTGCCCTAAACCTTCTAACTTGCCGGTGGCCCAGTGCTTGCCTTAATTCTTCACCTTTTTTTAGCAGTGATCAACAGCTCTTTTTAAGGCATTTGAAGCATAGCAGTGTGTTGCATAGCCTTATGTTGTAGCTGATTTCTTGACCTGCTTAAAATGCTAATGCCCATGTTGTCCTTGTAATTTTATTTTATTTTTGTCCCCTTGGCCCACTCTCTCTCTCTCTGCCTCTCCCTCCCCTTACCGCTTAGTCAATTTCTGTCTTGCTTCAAGGTGCCTCTGGTGCCCCCCGAGCTAGTCTTCACCCTGTTTACTGGGACCCCTGCTGCCTTCCTGTCTTTCCTCCCTGTCTGTCCCCGCCCTACGATTAGCACCTCTTTAAGCACTGCAATCTTTCTCCCCTCTGCCCCTCACATTGATATGCAGAACGCTATTGTCTGTGTTATCCACCTCCTACTTTACTTACTTAGCATTCCAGCCCCCCGCCCCAGATTCTGTACCTTTTCTACCAGCACTGAAGCTCTCACTCTGCTTTTCCACAGGAGGATCCCGTCGGATTCGAGGCGCCATAGCCAGAAGTGGCTATGCCCTTCTTCCCTGGGCCACAGCAATTTCGCTGGCTGCCACCCACACTCTCCTGCACAGCCACCTCCATCAGGCATGCCCACCGCCAGCACCGTTTGAGCTCCAGTATGGTTTCTACTGTGATTGGCTGCCTCCCAAACTCACAGGGATTTGACTGGTCCACCCGTGTGTCCAGGAGCTGCCACTGGTTGCCGCATCAAGTCAGGCTTGCACAGATGCTCGGTCCCCGCGGTTCTCAAATAACGAAAGCGCAGGACCATTTTTTTATGCTGTATTGCTGTAAAGTTAACCATTATATTTAGTCACGCCCACCCTCACCGGCCCCGACCCCGACCTCTATTAAAGGCGCCTTAGCTCCTCCCTGATTGTTCCCTCTCCATTCTACTGGATGCTGTACGAGCCTATCCCATGGCTCTCCCGCACTATACCTTCTTTCTATTTGGCCTCTGCAAGATCATATCATTCTGCACATCTTAACGCCCTAGCTCCCCTCTCACATTTGTCTGGGGCATACCTTTGAGACTATTTCTGCCCAAGCATACAAGCCCTGCTTAATCAGAGTATCACCTGAGCTATGTAACCCATCTGCTGCCTTCCCAACCCCCTTTTCTCCCTCGTCCTTCTTGCCACCTCTCCTCTTCCCTGCTCCTGTTTCTGTGACTACCTCCTACCTGCCCATCCCTATCCACTCAGCTGTGCTGATTTGTGCCTTCCCTGTTCCTGTTACTGGGACTTCTTCAGCCTGCCCATTTCTTACCACCTGCCCTGCCATGCTTGTGCTGCAGCACGGGGTATACAATGTTTCCCATAACTCTCTGGTTGGGCTGCGCTATGTGCTTAGTTCAATTCACCCCTTCTCTCTCCCCTGTTCTTAATTCACCCGACCCCTTTTTCAGCTTGAGGTCTCAACACATGACCTTTACCCCCTCTACTCATCCCTCCACCTTTTGTCTCTGTGATCTATATGACCAGGTCCCTGAACACCTCGTATTGCACTTCCCATGTAAGGCAACCCTGTTCTGTCCATTTCCCTCCCCTTATATGCATCTCACCCAGTAGGACTCTCATCTATGCATCCTTGTGTCCCTGCAACACATACTTCCCTCCCCAACCCTTCCTGACCCCAACCCCCGGAAAAGGACAAGATCATGCTTGCTTAAGCTCCTATTGAATGCATTCATAAAACTCCTCCTTTTAGTACTACTCTGTGCAGGCAACATTGAGCTTAATCCTGGCCCCACCCTCCCAATCGTTGAACCCTCTGCACTGCGTAGTTTAGAAGGGGCTAAGCCTGATCCATATTAATGCCTGTAGTTTATTAAAGAAACTTGACACTATTCAGGCTTGGTTCAACCTCACCTCCCCTGACAGCGTTGAGGTGACAGAATCCTGGTTAAGACCATCTACTGGACTATGAAATAAATATCCCCTCATATAACATATTTAGGACCAATAGGGTGGGGGTGGGGTGCCATCCATGTCTGGGACAATCTTACCGCCACCATCGTCGACTCTACTTCTACACCCCTTGAATTGGAATACACTACCGTAAAACTGCTCCTCCTTTCATCTATTCCTATTCACCTTATAGGATCTTATAGGCCTGCTGGGAACAAGTTGTTATACCACTTATCCAATCTGCTAACCTCCTTAACCTATGAAATTATCATTAACCTTAATATGGACTGGTTATCTACTTCCTCCCAATCCCTAAAAGATTTATGTGATAACTTCGGCTTATCACAGCTTACTATGGAACCCACTTGCCCTAACAGAAAAAACCCTAATAACAGCACTCTGCTCGACGTCATTCTGGTCAACAAACCCCACCTTTACTCCCATTCTGGCATACTTTTCAATGACATCAATGATCATTCTGTATTCACTTGTGTTCAGACCTCCCCTAAGCGTGTATCCTCCTCTAGCTATGCCCTTAAAGCAGCAGTGCAATGAAAATGGGTTAAAATTTGACCCCATCTTTTTTCCTTCCTAACTGATGCTAGATGTCTTCCAGTTTATTTTGTTGGTAACATTTTCAGTTTCTGTTATCATTTAAGAATTTTATGAATGTTTTAAAGTAATTATTTCTCAAGAAAAAAAGATAGCCCCCTCATTTTTACATAGAAATGATACAGAGGACCTGAGGAGGGTGAGAATCCAGACAAATATGCAGATGTGCAGTACACAGCATAGGAAGCATCCAGGAAATCCAAATCAACAGTTCTGCCAATATTCTTCATAACCATAGCAGAAAATTAGCTTTTTGGAATAACTTTTTTCATTGCACTGCTGCGTTAAGAGATCGAGACAGAGTTTTAACCCTAATGCCTTTCTCTTTGGCTTACAATGCTCCAACTGGCAGGACTTCTACCTGGCCCCCTTGGTAGCTGAAGCATACAAAGTCTTTCAAAACATCGTCCTCGGTTCTATCAACAAACACGTGCCCCTCTCCAAAACTCGCACTACCAAGAAAACTCGCCATTGGTTCTCTGCCAGCTTGAAAGCATAACTGCTCCATAGGGACTCACTCTGGAAGGGGGCTAGGAAGACCAAACAGCCTGCTGATTCGACAGCTTTCAGAGCTGCTAGAAACTGGTGCACCAGTTTGATCGGGGAGGCGAACTCTAGCTACTACCACTCTGAACTTGATTCTTCAGCAAATAATTCATCAAGTTTCTGAAAAACATTAAAGGAAGTTGAGGACCATAACTCCTCTAGTCAATTCCCACCTAAAATATTGTATGGCACTTCTGTTACTACTGATAAGCAAGAACTCCTCAAGCTCTTCAACAATCATTTCTCCACAGCAGGTCTAGCCTTTGATTCCTCCCTGGCCAACAACCTCCACGCTAAATTATGCAACTCTAACACCACTTTCCCGTTTGTTGGCTCGACTGCCCAAGGCAAAACCTTCTCCTTCACACCTGTCACAGTGAAGAAAGTTGAGGACCTCCTGCTCCAGCTGGACAGTAGAACAGCGCTGGTGCAGACCTGATTGAGCCATACTTTCTCAAACTAGGCTACTATGTCCTTTAACCCCCGATAACCCATTTCTTTAACCTGTCTCTTGCCCAGGGCTCACTCCCTACCATATCAAAACCGCTCACTTTATACCACTTTTTAAATCAGGCAGCACTAGCAACCTAAATAACTACCGCCCTATCTCCTTACTCCCCATCCTCTCTAAGCTCCTGGAAAAGGTGGTCAACTCCTAGCTAAGACAGTACATTGAAGACGCTGACCTACCATACCCAGCCCAATCTGACTTCAGGCCTCGCCACAGCACCATCACAGCACTTGCTAAGGTCACAAATGACTGGCTGAATGCCCTGGACACCAGGAACTTTGTTTGTGCTCTATTCCTTGACCTTAGCAAAGCTTTTGATATGGTGGACCACACTCTGCTTCTGGCTGCCCTAAGGGATACTGGTGTTAACAATCCGTTCCTTGAATGGTTCTCTAACTATTTCACTGACCGTTACCAGCAGGTCAAGGCGGGGGGCGACCTCTCCCCTTTAAAACTGCTTCCAAGAGGAGCACCCCATGGGTCCATTCTTGGCCCACTCTTGTTTGCCATCTATATAAATTACCTAAATGCTGGAGTTAGTTTAGCAAATATCCACTTATTTGCTGATGACACCATGCTGTATGTAGCTAGACCGTCCTTGGGAACAAGCGTGTAGAGACCTCCTGACAAAATTCAATCACTTACAGGTAAATCTCCTATATTCTAAACTCCTGTTAAATGCCAAGAAAGTGAAGGCCATAATCTTTAGCCCCTCTGCAAACTGCCCCAAATTTTGCCCTGCGGGAAAAGCACCTACATTTCTTACCTTGCTCGGTGAACCTCTGGACTACGTTGAGACCTTTAAATACCTGGGTGTGTGGATTGACTCTAAACTCTTATTCAAAGTCCGTATTGAAGAAATCTCCAAGAAACTCAAGCAGAGGCTTAGGATCTTCTACAGAATCAGGCATTTGCTAGCACTAGAGGGGAAAAAAAGGTTGGTGCTAACAACGTTTCTGCCCCTTCTCGACTGTGCAGATTTTCTGTATGGGCACTGCTCAAATGCAGCACTTTCCAAACTAGACACCCTGTACCATTAAGCGCTTAGGTTTGTAACCCGGTGCCCATTATTCTACACACCACTGTTCCCTCTACAACAGCATGGGATGGTGCTCACTTAGCTTCAGGAGGCACATGAATGCTGTGCCCTTCTGGCCATATAGGGTCATTCCTAATAATCTACCCCAATACATCAAGGACTGCTTATCTATCTGCAACCCAGGTACTAAGAAGTCACTCCCTCATCTCCCTTCCCGTCCCCAAAGTTAGGACGCGCTTCGGCAGTGCGGCAATAAGTCATGACCTCCCTGTACTCTGGAACAATGCACAAAAAATGCTGTAGCTTGCTTCCCCAGTGCCGCTGTCCTCCTTCAAAAATCTGCTTTTGCAGTCCTTCCAGGAGACCTGTAATTGTCCTTAAATAAACTGTTCCAGCTTCCCAACTTGCTTGTCTAACCTCCTGTTCAGTGTTTCCCTTCCTCTTTGTATTGTAACTGTTCCCACTTCTCCCCTGCCCTTCCCGTTGCCTAAGCCTACATTTCTAAACCATATCTTATGCCCTCTCTTGTTTCTGTATTCCATTGGTCTTTACTGGTGCATACCTACATAAGTGCTATGTTTCTTTGCTTAGATAAAATGTTGTATAGTTGCTGATCTCCGCTGGATGTGTACCTACTATTATTGAAATTGTATATAGCTGTATTCCATCTTCTGTCTTCCAAAGTACTTGCATCTGAATCATTTGCTCTGTGTTATATGTACATTGCTTTAACTTGATTCTGTTTTGTTACTTGTTTACTACATGCATTTTATCTGTCAACGTATACCTTTTTTGGCTGATGTGTACCTTTTGCTGATGTATATCTACTCCAGGTCCATCTTGCAAACTAGTTCTACTCAATGGTGTTCCACCTGGTTAAATAAAGATGTTGACTGATATTCTATTCATACCAACAAATCACCAATATTTAATTGCATGTGAATACATGCATGTCATAAGCTAAACTTTGGAGTGTTTTCTTTCTGTAATACACCGTAAACCTCTTTTTCCGATGTTTTGTAAACCTTGTCCTTTATTCTGGAATGCTGAACCTGATGTTCTTAACATTTCTGAATGTGAAGAAAGAGCAGTTACGTAAGAATTTACTGCAACAGTAGATCTTCGAGGGAATTTCTGTCATCAGGTCACACCTAATGAACATAGCATTCAGGTGTTGGGATCCCATGGAAGATTTTTCTGCAGCAGTCTATTAGTGGCTGCCCATGCCGACGTCAGACTTTGATGTCATGCAAACTAACAAGCGCGGGCAGCCCCGCTCCCTCCTCAGTACTTTCCCTAGCCAGAGGCCATGGGAGGCACTAGCCCCACCAGGGAACCAAGGAGAGACAGAGAACGTACTCAACAAGCAGAAAGGTGGGAGCAACAGGACAGCCATGCTGTAGCGAGAGAGAAAGAAAGAGGGACAGCATTACCTGATGCAACGATTCCTTTGAAGAACTACTATTATGGTAAATTCTTACGTAACTGTTCTATCTTCTTTGGGGATATCTCTGTCATCAGGTGACACCTATGGAATGAGTCCCAAACAGTCCTGAGAGCAAGGAGAGTCTGGGTGGAAGGAGACCAGAGGCCTACGAAACAAGGCCCTGAAGCATAGCTAGGCTAAAGCCTGCCCTTCTTCTGGAGGCAATGTCCAGACTGTAGTGCCTGGTGAAAGTGTGGCCTGTACTCCAAGTGGCAGTAATGCAAATCTCGACTGCAGACATACCACTGAAACAGGCAATGGAAGTGGCCATACCCCTGGTGGAATGGCCCTTAACAACCCCAGGAAGTTCCTTACCGTATGTCCTGTAACAAAAAATAATACAGTTGGCCAACCATTTGGAAAAGCACTGTTTCAAAACTGAAGCGCCTTCTCTGCCAGGGGCAAAAGAAACAAACTGAGAGGAATTACTGCAGTCCCTCGTATGATGTGTATAGTTAATAACACAAAATTCTATGCACACACAAAGTATGAAACAATGCTTCCTCTGAACTGGCATGCTTGAGAAAATAAACAGGCAAGTGGATGGACTGGTTCAGGGTAAATTCAGACAACACACTTTAGGAAGAAACTTAGGGTTAAGTACGAAAAGAAACCCTGACTTTCTGGAAAATCAAATAAGGCTGTTCACACGTGAGAGCATGTAGTGCTGAAATCCTCTGAGTGGAAATAAAAACAACTAAAAATAACACTTTCCACGAGAGAAAGTGTAGCTCGCAAGACATGGCTGACTCACAAGGAGGCAGGGCCAGCTTTTCTAGAACAAAATTCAGGTCCCAGGCCAGAACTGGATTATCAATGGGAGGCTTCAAGTGGAGAATGCCTTGCAGAAAAGTACAGGCCACATCCTGCTGTGCCACAATACGGCCAACAATGGGCACATGAAAGGCTGATATAGCTGACAGGTGCACTTTAAGAGAACAGTATTTGAGTCCTGCATCAGACAAGGTCAGGAGATACTCCAGAAGCTGGTTCACCAGACAGGTGAAAGGGTCCAGGCTATGAGAAGCGGCCCCAGATAGCAAACAGCCTCCATTTCATAGAGTAAGTGGCCCTGGTAGAAGATTTTCTGGCAGCAACCAGGACATGTATTTATTTATTTAAAATTTGGTAAGTGGGAAAGGCACACTGAGCTGAGGCTCGTTTCCAGGTGCATCCCAGGGACAGGGTACAAAAGAGGAGGTTGCAAACATGGTAAAAATAACAATCATTAGACTGAATAAAACAAAGTAGTAACAATCTAGTCAGGAACGTTTGGTACAGTATTACATACTGGCGTGGTACATACATGCAAAAATATATAATACAATACTGTAATGGTATAACAAAAGAATACCAAAGGCTAGAAAACTTGTATTTCATACAGGTGTAGTATATTGAAGCAAAAGCATGAATACCTACAGCATTAATTATCTAAACAGGCTATCAAGGTCTAGAGCTCCAACTGAGCAGTGGAGAAAAACTGGTTACTCACCTGTAACAGTAGTTCTAGGAGTGATATATGGTGTACATTCACACTTCTGGCAGATTCCTTTCCCTTTAAATCTCTAGCCGGTGTGACAGGGTTGAATAAGGTCCTGCCCCATTTGTTATGCAGATAAGAGTTTAAACGCAAGGGTCTGTTCTATCTTCTCCTTTACAGTCTCTTGTTTGTCTCACTGCGCAACCAAATGTTCTCGGTTTCTCCATCTCTTGTTGCTGTATAGATCACCATTTGAAAAAGGAAGTCAGGCTTTCGGGTTCTGTCACTGCCTCCTCTTTTTTTTCCATGACTGGTGCTGGCTTTACAGTCTCAGTCTGGACTCTTGTTTCTGCTTCTAGTTTGGCTGCCATTCTACTGGTAATGACTCATGGGCTTGCTGCTGCAGACTCCATACCTTTCTGCCATGCTTCCCTGGTACCAGATCTAGTACCCACGCACAAAACTCCTGGCTTCGAGTATGCATGGTGTAAATCCCACTTTTAATACCATCTGTCATTGTGGTACAGGTCAGGAAGCATAGGAAAACCAGGAGCAGTTTCAAAATTCGCAAATAGCATTTTTATTTTTTCTCAATAACAGAAAAATAAAAAATAAAAATGTGTTCAGTATAATTATTTACAAAGGCAGTACAAAGAAAACAAAGTCCTTCTGAGGATATCTCTTAATTTCAAGTTTCAGTCTCTCAGTCTCACTCTCCTTGTCCCTCTAGCAAAAACACTGCTGCTCTTTTTATAAGTCTTTGTCTGGGAACTCATTAAGAGAGCCTGGTTCTCACAGAATGTTCTTGTAAGTTTTACAGAATGCTCTTGTCAGTTTCAATGCAGGTGCAACTAAAGGAGCACAGTAACCCAGAACTGACCTTTTGTTTATAGTGCTGCAAAAGATTTCAAAACTGCATCTCAGGTTAACCCCAAGTTCCAAATAGCTAGCAGGACTGGTGGCGCAGAGGGCTGAGGCGCTGGACGCCTTACCTCGAATCATGCCAGTGACCCAGGTTCGGGAACAGACTCGGGTCATCGGGGTTGGCGGGGAAGGGAAGGATTGAGTGTCCAGAGGACAACTCTCCTTTCCTGGGAGGGAGGGGGGGTAGACGATCCCACTGTCTGTCGACTCCCGGTGGAGACTGGGGGTGCAGCAACAGGATCCCCAGAAAGGGGACTGGCTGCAGCGGCATTCCTGTGAACATGCGTGGGAGTGTGCACTGCACTGCCGAGGCCCCTATTGTGGGGTGAGACAAGAAGCAGAAAAACCCGGTTGCCTGGTCGAAGTGGATCCAGTGGGCGGCCCCCCACGCACAGTTCCGGTCCTGCTGGTCGACTATTGTCTCTCCCTCCACTCCCTGGTCGCTCTACTAGACTATGGATAGAGCGCCAGTAGGAGTCGGTGGTCCCACCCCGGGGGGGCTCAGAGCCAGGGGGCTGAGTGGCCAGAGGAGATGGAGGGAGACGGGCCCAAGCCAGAAGTAGGTCGAAGGGCTTCAGGAGTGCGGGACAAGGCGGTAACCCAAGAGATCACACCGGAGAGAGGCCAGGAGTACGGTGAGTAGGGGGCATACAGGAAGTTTAAAAAAAAAGTTCCAAATAGATTTGCAATCATTTCAACAGTATAACTATACAGAGTTTTAAACAAAGGAATCCAAGTATCACTGACATTTCCAGATAAAGAGTCACATATATTTTTATACTTGCAGATAAGGAAGGGGGGAAGAAGAGACAGAAATAACAAGGGAAGGCAGATAGATAGTGAGAGGCAGAGAACTGCAAAACCGCCAAGAGTGATCAGTTCCTAGGTCTCACGAGAAAATTTGGTTGTGCAATCAGACAGGCAAGAGACAGAAAAAGAGAGGACAGAACAGACCCTTACGTTTAAACTCCATCTGCATAACAAATGGGGCAGGGCCTTATTCAACCCTGTCACAGCCGGAAGGTCTTCAAGCTGGCTCCTCCCACCCTCCCGGATGGTAACTCCATCAGCACCACCCCATAACATCAGATCCTACCCGCCGAAAGCAAGATTCAGTGTGCCACTTGCCAGGGGAGGTCGGGTGAGTTTTGTGGATGTACACCAATATAATTCCTAGAAAGTACAGTTACGTAAAACTTACCAACAGTGATCTCTTGAGGAGTGCCCTCCGCAGTAGGTAACACTTTGGGCATCCAGCAGAGGTCACTGTGAAGTGCGGCAGCTCTTCTAGCAATTTATCACCAGGGACCACCCACATATGACTTCGGCTTCCCGTTTCCTATATAAGTGTGGGCGGTCACTGGTATCCTCAGTTCCCCTACTAAATTCAGCTCACAAAGTGAGGGCTGAGGGGAAGCCGAGGTACCAAAGGGGTCCCAACCCTAGTCACTGGACCAGAACTTGCTCTCTTAGAGAAGGAGGGGGATGGAGGGTGGGAACAAACCTACTGCAAGAGACACTCCTCAAAGGACTACTGTTACATAAAGTTTTTACATAACTGTACTATATTCCATGGAGTGGTCTCTTGCAGTAGGTAATACTTCTGGGACGAATCCCAAACAGTAATGCCCATGTAGAAGGACAGTTATGATAGGAGACCTTGTAGAACTGCACGGCTGAAGGCAGTCCTACGTCGTGAGGCAATATCCAGACTGTAGTGTCTTGTGACTGTGTGGATCATGGACCAGGTAGCTGCACTGCAGATACCTGAAATGGAAGCTCCCTTAAAGCAAGCCGCAGTGGTGGCCATAGCTCTAGTAGAGTGGGCTTGGTCAGGTCCAGGTAAAGGCTTCTTGTATTTTTTGTAACAAAATGTAATACAATGAGCCAACCAGGATGAAAGAGTATATGTCGCAACCGGGAGGCCCTCGCGTCCCAGGGCAAAGGAGACGAACAGTCGAGATATCTTTCTAATTGACTGTGTCCAATTAGTATAGCAGCGTAATATACGGTGGACATCTAAAATATGTAGGAAATGTTCAGCCCGACTGGAGTAGTCTGGATAGCAGACCAGAAGCTCCAAAGACTGATTTAAAGTATGTTCGGAGACTACTTTAGGAAGGAAGGGTTGGTATTAAGGACCACCCGTTCCTTGTGGAAAATCAAGTAAGGTTCCCCACACGAGGGCATGAAGCTTGGAAATACGTAGAGCAGAAGTGATAGCCACTAGAAATGGGTTTTCCATAAAAGAAAACGGAGATCACAAGTGGCAGCTGGCTCAAAAGTCAATTTTTCAATCATAAAATTGAGATCCCATGGAGGAGTGGGTCTTCTAATAGGAGGTTTAATACATAACATTCCTCTCAAAAACATCTTAGCTAGATGATGTTGGTACTGTAACCTGCCATCCAGAGGCTCCTGGAAAGCGGAGATGGCAGCTAAGTGGACTTTAATGGAAAAATAACTTAGAATGGACTCAGATAGTGAGACCAGGTAGTTCAGAACCTTCGTCAGTGGACATGAGTAAGGGTCCAAAGATCAAGAGGCTGACCATATGGGAAAGCGTTTCCATTTGGAACTGTATGTTGCTCTTGCTGCTGGCTTATGGGAAGCCAAGAGGATACTGGCAACAGGAGAGGACACTTGCAAACAAGTTATGAAAGCGTCATCAGGAGCCAAGTGTGAAGGTGTACAGCCTTCAGGTTGGAATGTAGTAGAGACCCGTGACGCTGAGTTAAGAGGTCTGATCTGATTGGCAATGGGATGGGATCCTGTACTGACAGTTGCAGGAGTAAGGGAAACCACGACTGGTGAGGCCACAGTGGGGCTGTGAGAATCATCGTGGCTGGTTCTAACTGTAGTTTCAGTAGAGTCCATGGCAGGAGAGGGACGGGGAAAGCATATAAGAAGAGACCTGAACAGAGTTGGGACAGGGCATCTATAGATCATCCCTTTCTGTTCAGGATAACGGAAAAATACCTGGGAAGACAATAATTCTCTGGGGAGGCAAACAGATCCATCTGTGGAGTGCCCCATACGTTGAAGATTTCTTGGAGCACTTGCCTGTGAAGTGTCCTTTCGTGAGTTGTGGACTGGCGACTCAGTCAGTCGGCTAATTGGTTGCAATGTCCCAGTAGATGGACAGATGTTAGCGCAGGTGTTGCTGTATGGCTTCCTGCAAAACAGCAAGGGTCTTTCTGCATAGGGTGCGAGACTTCGTAACCCCTTGCTTGTTGAGGTAGAACACTACTGCAGTGTTGTCTGATTGGATCAGTACCGATCCTGGTTTGAGGCAGCGCCAGAATGTCTGAAGGGCTAAACAGATCGCTCGCACCTCTAGGAGACTGATATGAGACAGATGAGGAGAAGTAGGCCATTGGCCTTGGGTCTGATAAGGACCAAAGTGTGCTCCCAGCCGAGCAGGGAAGCATCCGTGGTCAACGTTTGCATGGGGGTCGGAAAGGCAATCCCTGATTCAGAATGATTCTGATTGTCGACCATGTCAGGGAGGACTTCAGAGAGGGAGTGACCTTGATTTTTTCTTCGAACTGTCCTATTTTTTGGGACCATTGATTCTGGAGGGTCCACTGGACAGGTCTCATGTGGAAACAGGTAAAGGCTACCACAGGGATGGCAGCGGACATGTGACACAGAAGGTGCAGCATTTTTCTGGCTGTGACTATCTTCTGAGTCTGTATATGTAATGCCACAGCCATGAGCGTATCCTGCCGGGCATGCGGGAGGTAAGCCCTGGAGGCTGTAACTGTATCTAGAACAGCTCCAATGTATTGGAGAGACTGTGTTGGGTTTGGACTGGACGTTAGCCAATTTACTGTGATTCCCAGATCTGCGAACATTTTCAAAGTAGCATCTAAGGAGGCAAGCAGAGCTACTGCGGAATCCACTTTTATTAGCCAATTGTCTAGATGTGGAAAGATGAAGTGCCCTTCTCTTCGCAAGGCTGCTACCACCACCACTAGGTGAACACTCCTGGGACTGATGAAAGGCTGAAAGGGAGCGTTTGAAACTAGTAATTTTGACCCAGTAAGGGGAAGTGTAAAATTCTGTGGTGGGAAAGGTGAATGGGAATATGAAGGTAGGCATCCTTCATGTCCAGGGCGCAAGGTCAATCGCCCTGTTTCAGAATCGGTATGATGGCCGGTAGAGTGACCACGTGAAAACGTTTGTACTGAATATAAAGATTCAGTTGTCTGAGATCTAATATTGGTCTGAGGTCTCCCGTATGTTTGGGCACCAGAAAGAAGTGGGAGTAAAATCCTGTTTGATGTTCCAGAAGGGGCACCGGTACAATGGCCTGTTTGGACAAAAGGGCCGTCAATTCCTCCTGTAGGATGGGTATATGCTCTGGAGGATAATGAATCTTGCATGGAGGGCAAGGGCGTGGGGTGGAGAGAAACTCCAATGTGTGACCCTTCTGTCTAATCTGAAGTACCCAATTGTCGGAAGTGATCGTTTGTCAGGCCTCCAGATGGAGGGCAAAATGACCCCCCACAGCCTCAGAGGCCTGGTCGAGGAGGCGGGGAGAAAGCTCTAGTGGGTCACTGGGAGGCAGGCTGCGCAGCCCCACCTGAAAGGTGGGAGTGGGTACGCCGGGAGGTAGAGGTGTTGCCTCTGTTGGATTGAGCATGACCTCTGAAGCCGCCTTTGTTATTATCTCTATATTGGCCACCTCTTTTGGAATAAGAGGTGTGTGGAGTATAGTAGGTTGCAGCTAGAGTATGATACATGCCATGAACTGTATGGAGGGTTCTGCCTGATGCCTGTAAGTCATCCAGTAAAGTTTGAGTATGTGGCCCGAACAGCTTGGACCCGTTAAAGGGGGCATTAGCTACTTTATGTTGTATATCAGGTGCAAAGCCTGAAACGCGAAGTCAAGCATAGCAACGCAGAGCGATACCAGTGGCTGATAGTCGGGCTGAGGTATCAACGGCATCATATCCCGACCTGAGGTGAAGGGAAATTGAATTACTAGTTGTCACTGTAGCCAATAATTTATTCCTTTCCTGTGAGGGAGGGAGTTTACTGATAAGCTCAATGGCAGAGGACCCCAGAGTACGCTGATATTTAATCATAAGACCCATATATTTCAAAATTCTGATATTCATAGCACCTGAGGAAAATACCCTTTTCCCCAGATAGTCAATACTTTGGGATTCCTTATCAGGAGGTAAGGAGCTCACGTGCTTGGGTTTTTTGGTACGGTCATGAGCGGCAGCAATGACCACAGAATCTGTCTCTGGAATACTAGTCAAAAAGGGGTGGTTCAGAGGAGCCTGATACAGACTATCCGCTTTGCAGGCAACAGCTGAAGGTTGATGCCAAGCAGTCAGCATGGCATTCTGGTAAGTTGGTATTAGTGGGGGAACCACTAAAACAGGCTCCTCAGGTAACTCAAGGTATTCTGCCATATCGATACGTTGCTTGTCATGATCCATATTGGAGAATACCATGACATTTTGAATTTGAACCATCATTTCACTAAAGGAAGGGTCATCTGGGGGAGAGGCCGCCGCAGGCAAAGGCAGATCCTCATCCAGGGAAGAGATTTCTGAATCGGGGGATTCCGGATTAGGGAAATCCAAATCTTGAAACTCTTCATCCTCAAGATCATCAGTGAAATCAGGTGACAATTCTTGGTCATCTGACAAACAGTCCTCTATAAATGAAGGAGGAGACCAGGGTGGTATGGTATCCTGGTCACTGTGGAATCTTTTAGGCGGAGGAGGAGGAAGAGATCGGGTGACATGGAATGCAAGACATGTAGGACTACATTGGTGAGGTCCCTTTCCTGGGAAGGAAGGGTTGGGGGTGAGAAAGGGGGCATGTTAGGAAACCAGAGGGGTGATAGAGGGAATGGGACAGGTACCCTGAGCAGGTCTTGCCCCTGGGTAGTGAAGACCAGGGTCCCGATCTCTGTCCACCTGACCCCTACAAGAAGCCACCTGAATAGGCGGAAGAGCAGTCAATAAGGCATAAGCCATGGGCTTTCCCTGAGGAATGCGGGATCTCGTTGACAAGCCAGCAGGGGAAAAGGAGTTATTTCCACTTAAACTGCCAGACGTCATCGACGGGAGAGGAGCCCCCATTGACAGAGCAGTAGTATATTTTGCTGCATGTAAAGCACTGGAAAGTATCGTCGACAAGAGGGTATAAGCCTCCGTCGACGGAGCAGTCACTAGTTGGACTGCAGTCAAAGCACTGGAAAGTGCCGTCGATGAGAGGGTATGAGCCCCCGTCGACAAAGAAACACTTAAAGGACGTCCCGTTGACAGAGGGATACCAGAAACGGTGGCTGTCAACAGACATCGAGGCAGGGAGCTTGAGGAGGGTTTCTCCTTCATCTGCCTGGAATAGGAACCAGTAGAGGGGGAGCCCTTGGTTCAAGCTCCCTTGTTCTCCCAAAGAGAGATTTTTCTGCTCCATCAAAAGTTGTTGAATTTCAAGTAACCATTGTCGACGAATTGCCTGACTGAAGTCCTGACATAAGCTGCAGGAATTGGTGTTGTGTGTGGGTTCCAGACACCTTACACAAAATGTGTGATTGTCAAAGCGGTATATCTTCCTACCACAATGACAGGAATGAAATAAAGCTTGTTTAGTTGAAGAATCAGGGAACAAGACAACTCGCTTCAGACATTTCACTCCCAGACCCGACTGTAGGCTCCGATGACAATACGCTCCTATAATAAATCGGTTCCACGACAATTCCCTCCTTTGCCCACTATTGTAACTGTAACTGACAGTAACAGGTCTTACTTCAGAATGACAGTAGGAATTAATTAAATGCCATCACCACCCCGTGTCAATCCTGATTCGATCAATCACAATAAAACACTATGCAGTCGTTTCATATTCATATCTTATTCGCCTTACAAGAAATATGAAGAGTTTGTCTAGTTCACACAGCCAGCTCATTAGAATCACCACTGTGCACCAGTTACAGTCACAAATAAAGGACACTGCTCCAGAAAGGGGTTAGCTGCACGCCTTTAGCAACACGTCTTATAAGAAACTGTCCTGAAGGGATATGAATATTTAAAAGATGGTACTGAAGCCTTAAAGATCTGTGGACCATCTTAGAATAGTAAATAAATATTTGTATATGTTTACAAACAACTGGGCGCAGTGTTCAAGCTTAAGAGTGTTGCAACAGCATTTAAAATGAGAAGTTATTTCTCCCTTAACCCATACCTAACCTCCACAATGCTACTTTGCTTCCTATTGCTCCTGAGCCTCGCATCTCACCCAATCCCTCATGATATTAATGTTATGCCCAGTGTCAAGATAAATAACCCAGTTAATACGACCTGCCCACTTCTGCCATCCACAATGGCCAACCACGGATTCCTTATTCATCCCGAACCACGTTTACAATGCAACCTCTGGGATATCCCACATAAGGCCACCCTAACAATTCAGCACAGCCCTGGCACCTTACTTGTATCATGGCTTTTATTAACCCACTATGCCTGTCCATTAAATTATTATGCTTTGATAAAATTCGCACCTATATACCAGGACCATCACTCATCTCACAGCAGGCACCCAGGATTAGGAGGAAACGCTCTGACCACTCACTATCCCTGTCCCTTGGTGCCCTCCTCAAATTAATCTTCTACCTTCTGATCTGTTTTGGTACCACTGAAATAAATCCTGGCCCCATTGAAAGTTTATTTTCCCCTGCTGATCTATCCTCTATAAATGGACTAAGCTTCCTACACTTCAATGCCTGCAGCCTCTTAAAAAAATTCTCCGTAATTCAGGCCTGGGTGGCACATACCCTGCCTGACTTTCTGGTCATCTCTGAATCTTGGCTCAGACCTTGACCAAAGACAGTGTTGTAAACCTTACCAACTATCAGCTCTTCAGAGCAGATCGCCCTTCCAGGGTGGTGGGTGGCTATATACATTAAGGACACCATCTCTGCTACTGCCTCATCAACACATCCAACCAAAGGAATTTGAATGTTTGCCAATCAAAATATCCCTTCCCAACTTGTCTTCATTTAAATTGATTGGCTGCTGTAGGCCCCCCTCAGCAGGCCTCAAATTACTATCTCACCTGGGGTCAATAACCAATCTAGGCCCTGAAGATACCATCATCCTTGGTGATTTGAATTTAAACTGGCTATCTAATGCATCTGCACCATTGGTAACCTTTTGTGACACCTATGGCTTTGCACAGCTAATTAAAGACCAAACCAGGGTTAACCTCAAAAATTCTAGCAACAGCTCACTCCTGGATATTATGTTGGTAAACAAGCCTCACTTATATACGATGCAGGAGTACTATCAATGATGTAAGTGACCATTGTCCCATAGCTGGCATAAGATCTTCACTCAAAACACCCAACCCTGCTGAATTTGTCCTCAAAAGGTCAAAAAAGAAGCTCAACATACTAGGATACCTCCATGACCTGAGTAACACAATATATTGGCAAGATTTCTACCTTATAACCTCAGTGGAAACAGCTCTCCAGATCTTAAAGGACATTATCACTAATGCTCTCAATATTCATGCACCATTCACCAATATCAGAACTAAAACAAGGTCCTGCCCCTGGTTCACCACTGATCTTAAAACAGCCTTGCTAGCCAGAGACAAACTGTGGAAAAAGGCAAGAAAAACTAAGGATTCCAGAGACTGGTTAAATTTCAGAAAAGCAAGAAATTCATGTACAACACAAATAAGAGCTGCCAAAGCTGCCTATTATAGAGCTGAATTGGATGCCTCCTACAATAACCCAACCAGGCTCTGGGGAACTATAAAGGGTATCTTGGGCCAAAACTCTACTCCTGCCTTAACCTGCAAACTGCTACTAAATAATACAGAAATTACGGACAAACAAGAAATCCTAAATACCTTCAATGACCACTTCACCACAGCTGGACTAGCATTTGACTCTTCACCTGCAAATCTCCTGAGATCTTCCTTGAACCTTCAATCCACCGTGGGTCAAAAGGCTACATCAACCTTCTCCTTCAACCTAATATCCTTGAAAGAAGTGGAAGATCTCCTCTCTAATTTAGATACTTCAAAAGTGCAGGTACAGACTCCTGGACCCTACTTCCTCAAGATTGCATCTCAAGTCTTATCTGCCCCCTCATTCATCTCTTCAATCTTTCCTCACCACTGGATCCATTCCTCCACTTGGAAAACAGCTCAAGTAGTTCCTTTACTCAAATCTGGTGATCCCATGGACCTCAATAATTACAGGCCCATTTCCATCCTATCAGTTCTATCCAAGATGCTCGAAAGTTAGTAAACTCACAATTAAGGGACTACCTGGATAACAATAACCTCCTAAATACAGCACAATCAGGATTTAGATCAAGACATAGCACCATTTCGCCCTAGCCAAAGTAACCAACGACTGGCAGATTGTTATGGATAAGAAGAACAGTACCTGTGCTGTGTTCCTGGATTTGAGCAAAGCATTTGACACAGTGGATCATGAATCATTAATCACCTCCTTTGGCTCACTAGGTTGGATTCCCTTCACTCAATTGGTTCCAGTGCTATCTATCAGATAGTCACAACTGGTAAAAGATGGAAACTACCTATCCACCTTAAAACCACTGTTAAGAGGTGTACCGCAAGGCTCTATTCTTGGCCCCATCCTCTTTGCCATCTATATTAATAATATTGATGCTAACCTCACTCAATCCAACATCCATCTGTTTGCTGATGATACTGTACTATACGTTAACAATCCTTCATTATCTAAAGCCTGTGAACTGCTACAATCTGAATTTTCCATCCAACACAACCTACTGGATAAAAAACTACTTCTAAATGCAAAAAAAACAAAAGCTATGTTCTTTACCTCAAAGAGTTGCTCTGCCACTACCCCACCATCCACCACCCTACAACTAACCACCTTACTTGGAGAGAAGCTGGAATTCGTTGATAACTTCAAATACCTTGGAGTCTGGATTGATAACAAGCTTGACTATTCTGTCCATATTGAGGAGCTACTAAAGAAACTGAGACAAAGACTTGGTTTATTTTTTAGAATAAAGCACTACCTCAACAGAGACTCCAAAAAAAGATTAATCCAGGCTTCATTCCTATCCCTCATTGACTATGCTGACTTTCTGTATGGACATTGTTCACTCCCCCTCTTAAATAAACTGAACACCCTATACCACAGGTCCATCAGATTCATTACTGACCTTCCCTTCAGCACCCATCATTGCTCCCTTTATAAGGCAGTTAACTGGACATCATTACAACACAGAAGAAATAGGAATGCTGCAATTTGATATTCAAAGCCTTATCAGGCAAGCTACCTACCTATATCTCAGATTGTTTTACTCAAATTACTTCTAGGCCATACAACCTAAGGATCAGCAAAATTATCATTCTTAAGGTCCCCAATGCCTGCACCCAGTTTGGGAGGGCTGCTATCAGCTACTCACTAGCAATTGTTTGGAATTCACTCCAAAAAACCATGAAGCTAAATAACCTCCTACCCTTAATATCCTTCAAAAGATTATTCACCACCCTATTCCCAGAACTCTGCAACTGCTTCCACAAGACCTAAACCCCGGCCCTACCTACCCCCCCCCCTTCGTGTTCCTATATGCTGATAAAAACTCCGTTTCAGTCCCAAGATTCACCCTCAAAATGCCTGCTAGGTCCTATAATCTACATATTACTCTGATGTGCCCATTGCCTTCTGTCTCACAGATTAAAAGTTTTAATGTGCCGTGTACATATGTATATTGTTATATATTAGCACTTATGTCATTGTATTACTGTTTATGCTACCCTTGTCAATGTAATAACACTTGCACTTCTTGACCACTCAGGTCCATCTTGTAAATGAGCTATGCTCAATGATGTTCGCCTGATTAAATAAAGATTTTGATTGATTGATGGAAATGACCGGGAGTGAATTCCTCTGAATTTAATCCAGTCAACTCCCGCTCTCTCTTTCTCTCTCTCTCTCTTAGTACTATTCTTAAGACCCCATAGGGTATTTTCATTCAGAAGGGGCACCAGAGACTAGGAGCACTGGCAAAGAATAAGGAAAGGAGCAGCTTTTACTTTTTAAAATGGAGCAGCTCTTCTCGGCTGCATACATGTATTCTACCGGGCTCGACTGGCATAATTTTTTCTTATTCTTTAAAGCCAGCAAGTCGGGATTCACAGGAGCAAACTGACTCACTAGCAAGTTGTTGCAGGAGCGAGTAGTCACCGGAGCGCACAGTCGGGAATGAATCGTCGGGGAGTGAAAAGTCATGTACCAAGAATCAGTAGATGATTGGTCTTAGTTCCGTCATGACTGCTACAGAAGTTATGCTTACTGCTGCGCGAGCTGAAGACAGTGGGAAAATGAACTGAGGATACCAGGAACTGTGCACACTTATATAGGAAACAGGAAGCTGATGTCATGTGTGGGCGGTCCCTGGTGAAAAACTGCTAGAAGAGCTACCGTGCACCACAGTGACCTCTGCTGGATACCCAAAAGTATTATGTGCTGCAAGAGACCACTCCGTGGAAGATCTTCTGTTACAGGTGAGTAACCTGTTTTTCTAGGATTGTGGATATGTTGTTCTATCCACACTTACTGGCAGACTCCTAGTAGTTCTCCGGGAGGAGGAGGAGGGCAAGATGCACACCCCCTACTTGGGAAACAAAGACTGGAGAACTGAGGCCCTAAAACCAGCATCCCGGTATGACTCAAGGTCGATGTGGTAATGGGAAATGGAGGTGTGTGCTGACTTTCAAGAAGCAGCCCTTCAGATCTCCTGTATAGGGATATCCCTGGAAGCAGCCACTGAGGCAGTGGTATGTCTGGTGGAATGAGCCCTTAGCCCTACGGGAGGCTCCCTACCAGCCAACCTATAGCACAGGTCGATGCATGATACAATCCACCTGTCAATCATCCGCTTTGCTGCTGGTCTGCCAGGTGCGGCTTCAGCGTAGGTGACAAATAGCTGGAGAACCTCTCCCCCGAACTCCAGCCATGCGCTCCTTACTAGTACGCAAATGCTCGTCTCAGGTCCAGAGTATGTAGCCTGTGTTCAGCCTCCGATGTGTGGTTGGTGAAGAACACCAGGAGATTCATCACCTGGTTAAGGTGAAACTCTGAGACAACCTTCAGGAAGAATACCGGGTTGGGGGTGAAGGACAACCTTGTCCCTGTGGAAGACCAGGTAAGGAGACTCCACCAAGAGCACCTGGAGCTCACTGATCTTTCTGACGGATGTGATAGCCACCAAGAAGGTGGTCTTCCACGTTAGGTGAGAGATGTCACACCTGAGAATCGGTTTGAATGGCTTGCCCATGAGCTCTGCCAACATCAGCAACAAGTCCCAAGGTAGTGGTGGTTCATGCACTGAATGGAAAATGTGGTCAAAGCCTTTAAAAAGGCACCAGACCACCATCTCCTGTGCCACTGATGGCATACCATCCCACGCCCGGTATGAAGAGATGGACTGCCAGGTGCACCTTAAGAGTCGTTGACCAAAGGCCTGACTGGGAGAGGAACCAAAGGTAAACGAGAATGCTAGCCACTGGGCAAGATAAGGGGTCAAGCCCCTTGCCCTGGCACCAAATGGAGAACCTCTTCCATCTGAAGGCATAGCATTTTCGGGTCGACTCCCTCCAAGAAGCCTCGACCACAGTGAGGGCATCACTGGAAAGACCCAAAGCCTGGAACTCTAGCCACTCAGGAACCAGGCTGTCAGGTGTAAAGACTGAAGGTTCCGATGGAATACCTTCCCCTATTTGCAGGCGAGCAGGTCTGGACGTAGAGGAAGACGCCACAGGAGCCTGCAGCTGAGGCTGTGGGGATCAGGGTACCAGGAACTTGCGGGGCCTGTCCAGAGCCATCAGAATCATCCGTGCCTTCTCCCTCCTGACTTTGAGCAGCACTTTATGGATCAGTGGAAAAGGAGGGAAGGCATAAAGGAGGCCCGGGGTCCAGGGCCTCATGAAGGCATCCCCCTGCAGCGTTCCCTGCTAAAGTGGGTGGGCACAATACAGCCTCAGTTTTGCATTCTCCCTGGAGGAAAACAAATCCACCAGCGGGGTGCCCCACCAGAAGAACAGACTGTGCTCTACCTCCTGATGGAGAGACCACTCATGAGACGCCTCACCCACCCAGCTGAGGGTGTCGGCCAGCTGATTGGATACGCTGGCCAAATGGATGCCCAGGAGATCAATGTTCAGGCTAAGCACAAGGGTCCAGATGCAGAGAGCCTCCCTGCACAGAGGAAGGGAGTGTGTTTCGTACTGCCACACCCACCCTACTCCCTTTCAGAGCAGGCCTGCTCCTGGCATAGCAGTCCGACGGCTCGGCAGCCTCCTGCACTGTTTTTGGATCTCTGTCCTCTAGCCAGGTTTTTAGCTCTGCTGGACAAGCCCAAAAAAACTGCTCCAAAAGTACCATATCCTCAGTTTTCTGTACAGAGTCTGCTTTGACCCACTCCCACCATTTCAAAAACTGACGTTGCTTTGTGGCTAGTTCCTCATAGCTCATGTCAGGGCTTCTCCTGAGCTTACAGAACTTAATTCTATATGCTTCAGGTATCAATTTATACTTTTTAAGCAATGCAGTTTTAAGTTTATCATGATCATTACTGTCCTGATGGTCCATTTGACCCAAGGCGTCATAAACTTTCCCAGTAAGCAGCGGGGACAGCCGGAAGCTCCAGGACTCTCGGGGAATTTTCACCTGAATGCATACCTTTTCAAATGAATTTAAAAATGCATCCATATCTTCCCCCTTGTTAAATTCAGCTATCAATTTAGACTTTAACTTGTAACCCAGTCCTGGAGTTCCAGGTTCACCCATGCCATTTACCTGCTCTGGCACTGGTCATTGGAGTTGTAGCGTTTCCAGTTCAAATTTCCTCTGATGCTCTCTCTCCTCTTTCTCAGCCTCTCTCTGAAGCTGTCTCTCTCTTTCCTCGGCTTCTCTCCAAAGCTGGTTTTCTTTTTCCTGCTTCTCCAGCTCCATCTGGAACCTCCTCTGTTCGAATTCCAACTCCAGTCTCCTCAACGCTAGCTGCAGCCTGATCCCTTCTGGCTCAAGCATGGTGGTGACCTTCCCCTGCTGCTGTGGTCCTGGGATTCCTCTGGTCCCGCTGTCCTCCTCCCTGGGACTGGACACGGCGGTGGACCCTGGCCCCTCCATGCCCAAGGTCTGGTCCCTTTCAGTCACTGACTGTGACTCGAGGTCCTGGGCAGTTGCTTGTGCATCGGCTGCCACAAGAGCATCCACGAGGTGCGGTTTGGTTCGACACTTACACCAGACTCCTCTTTCCTGGCACAACTGCCTCAGGTATTCCGCTGTGTATTTGATGTAGGTGGAAGCCATCTTCTTCCCTAATTTATGGCTACACTAGCTTGGCACCCGAAAAAGAAAAAAACAGATAGGGAACTTTAGACTGTAACCAAAATTATATATTTCTTTTAAAATCTCTGCCTTGTTTGTGTGTGAACTGTTAGTTTATCAATCCAACACACTGGACTGTTAATGCCCGTGACACCACATAATTGCACAGTATGCAAACAAATCTTTCAGATCCCAGCACTGCACACCAAATCTGTCACAAATCCACTCCGGGGCTCAGGCCCTCTGTACCCACAGGGCTCAACCTTGAAGTGAAATTCGTGAACGGGACAAACAAGGACACCCTCCTGTTTGTTCTGCGTCTGAGCAACTACCAGTCTCGAGTCCTGGGGTCAATTATGAACCCTTTTTAGCTAGCACACCCAGATAACAGGTCCAAATATCACACTCTCTTCGGGGAAAGCAGCGCAATACTTGACCCAGCGGGCATACAACCAACTTGGTTCACAACCCCTTGCCGACTCAATTAAGACGCTGGTAATTTCTTACCTTGCTGGATCTTTACACAGATCCTTGTTAGCATGGCTGTATATGGTGACATGCTAAGCAATTTAACAGTTATGTCAGAATTGCCAATACTGTTCCACCATTCACATTCAAAATGAGAATATGTCTCAGGCAGGTTTAAGGAAAACCAGATTTACTAAAACTAAGAATAGCAAATAAATACAGTACATAAAACAAAACATATATACATAATGATTACAGTCAGAAAGAAATGGACAATTACAAAACAAAGCGCCTTGTAACTGTATTAACTAGTTCTAAATCAGTTTCGGTTGGCAAAGGTTCACATTTATTTATTAGAATTTTGGCAACCAGGTAAGTCCACTGAGACCATGCAGTCCCTTTTTCAGTGACGACCCTTGTGACAATGGTGAACACAGTACAATAGATAAATACAATAATATAAAGGATACAGAGAGATTTAACAATGTTGCAAAAATTATTACAGTGGAAAGCCAGGTAAGTAACTTAAAACAGATCAGGCACTAAGCATATATAAATAAACAGGATAACTAATATTATACAATATATACATAGCAGGAACATGAGAGCAGGTGGATTACAAGATACATCTATCAGAGTAACGTAGACTAGGCATTAACAACGCTATAAGGGTTATTTAAAGCAATTGCAGAGGAGGGGGGTTAGTAGGAAAGAGGTAAGCTCTTTTTTGAAGCGGCAGGAGAGTAAGTTAGGAGGGAGGGAATTCCAAGCAGAAGGAGCTGAGAAGGCAAATGAGTGCTCACCCGATAGGCGCATGCCTTCTGGATTGCAATAAGGGTATGGAAGTAGATCTAGCATGCGCAGGGTGCTTTTTTAGAAAACGATTCCTTAGGGCAAGGGGATTAAAGAGCTTGGTAAGTTTGAATACAAGGCATACGGTGTGAAACTGTAACCTTGAGTCATAGGTAGGCCATTGAAGAGAATACAACAGGGCCTCACAGTGGTGTTTTCTGGAGTCCGCTCCAAGGGCAAAACGTCCAATTCTATGATACAGTTGACGCACCTGTGCAAGGGAAGAGGATTGGGGGAAGAGTAGTAGAGGGGCACCACAGAACAAAAATAGGAGAAGGGATGTTGACGCAATCTTTTACAGGTGGCATTGGATAAAAGAGGGCGAGGTATAACCGAGCTTCTGGTTTACCATTTTGGTAAG
This sequence comes from Neoceratodus forsteri, assembly GCA_016271365.2. Lineage (NCBI taxonomy): Eukaryota > Metazoa > Chordata > Ceratodontiformes > Ceratodontidae > Neoceratodus > Neoceratodus forsteri. The sequence continues at coordinate 383,800,987 of CM028134.1, read as the reverse complement.
CTGAGTTGCATGATGCTCCACTGAGAAGGAGGCATCTAAGTGAACCCCAAGGTATTTAAAAGTATTAACCACCTCTATGGGGTCTCCTGACTGTGTACTGATCTGGAGCTGTTTGGTAGGTTTGGGGGACGGGTTATGGAAAAGCACAGCTTTTCTTTTTTTTCATATTTAGAATTGGGTGATCGTCAGAGAACCAGGTCTCGAGCGCAATGAAATCAGAGTTAATGCTTTGGTTAAGCCAGTCTATATTGCTAGATGAGTGGTATAAGACTGCATCATCAGCATATAATTGCACGGACACACCGCCACAGAAGTTGGGGAGCTCACTGATAAAAAGCGAGAATAGTATCAGGCCAAGAATAGAACCTTGGGGTACTCTGTGTGAGATAGGCCTTGAAGAGGAGAGTGAACCAGACCATTTTACCCTTTGCGATCTTCCAGTGAGATAGTCATGGAATCATGTGAGTGCTAAGCGATCTAGACCTCATTGATGCAATTTACCAAGGAGAAGGTGGTGGCTGACTAGATCAAAGGCCTTAGTCAAGTCAACGAATACTCCACTGGTTAGAAGACCAGCATCACTTGCATTAAGAATGTCAGTTGAGACTTTGACAAGGGCTGTGGTAGTACTATGGCCCTTCCTGAAGCCATGCTGGCAGTCTGTGAGAAGATGATGCAAGTCTAGGTAGGATTATAGCTAAATGTGCAGGATCCACTCCAGGAGCTTAGCCAGTGGGCTACCAGTCTTGGCAGAAGCGGTTTCTCGAGTCCAGGAACAGTGTGTCCCTTAGAAATCCAGAAATCCTTAGAAATCCAGAACAAAAAGGGTCAGTCCTTTCGGCAGGCTTCACCAATATCAAAGAGGCCAAAATGTCCCTCCCATCCTGTGATGTCACAGCTCTGGGCTGCTAGTGTGAGGTCACACGTAGTTCTACATACTTAATTTGTAACATGACAAGTGTATAGCCAAATACTGCAGCTTACTGCCTGTGCGAAATCTGCAAAGACAGCAATATTTTAATTATAACAAGACAGACTGTCTACATCAGAGTATGGTTTATAGCAGGTTACAATACCCCTTTGATCTTTCAGAGAAACATCCTGGAAACACTTCTCATATTAGGCTGACGTTTCATAGATATCTATTAGAAACTGCTTCCCTCTTGATTCACCGTAAAAGGCAATATGTTATGACAAGCTGCCCGGATTCAAAGCAGTGGCTGGTTTATGACCTTGGTTTTATTACAGTCCCAGGAAGTCAGCTTTTACAAGCTAGCTGTGACAGCAAGCAAGGCCAGAACATTTTTTTATCTTTTAAAAATCCGGTGTCCCATGATGCCTTGTGCTGACAGCCATGTTTCGCAAGCAGAATTCTAAAACATACATTTATAACAAAATTATATATGCATAACTGGCAGAAGGCGATTCCTGTCACAAATGATACGAGCCCGAGTAAGAGAAAGGTCAATAAGCCCATGATCAAATAAAAAATTAAAAGCATCAACCAAGATCGGAATAAGTTCAGTTGAAACAGTTTTATAAAAATCAGCAGGGAACCTGTCTAGGCCAGGAGCACAATCCATGGGGAGAGAAGAGATAGCTGAACTGACCTCTGCTGCCATAATGGGGCCAGCAAAAAAAGATTACACCACTCCTCTGACAGCCGAGGAAGAGGCACTCCCTGAAGGTATTGTGCTATTTATTCAGAAGTATTGGGGGCTACTGGGAAAGTGGAGTATAAACCCTCAAAATAATTCCAAAAAACCTCCACTACTTCCCGAGGCTGTGTTACCAGTACGTTGGAAACAGGTGTATAAAGCCCTCTAACTACACAGGAAGCTTCCTGCTGCCGCAGCCGCAAAGCCAGAAATTTACCCTCCCACTCTACCTGTTCTAAACATCAATACTTAGTACGTAATATAGCCAATTCTGCCTTCTCATTCAACAAGGAAAGATATTTAGAGTGAAGTGAGTTGAGGAGCAACCAGGTGGATTCTGGGGTGGTGGAGGACAAAGAAGCTTCCAAGGCCCTAATACGAAGTAAAAGGTCGTTAAGCTGCCAATGGCATTCCTTCACTTTCCTAGTGGCAAGACAAATACATTCACTGCAAATGGTGGTTTTAGCTGCCCCCTACAGTATAGCAAGAGGAAGACCAGAGGTTGGATTCGTCACAAATGAATTGGTATACTGTATCCACCACTGCCTCATCCCATAATAACTGAACATTAAGGTGCTAAACAAAATCCTTGTCAACACCACCCTGAATAGAATAAGCCAACCAAACTGGGGAATGGTCACAAATGACCATTTCCTGAATATCACGGTTCACCACCCCAGAAACCTGTTCCTGATTAATAAGAAAAAAAATCTATTCGAGAAAAGGAATTATGGGGGGGAAGAATAGAAAGTTTAAGAGCGATCAGAGGGATGTAACGTACTCCAGGGGTCCATAAGGCCCAAAACTGGAGGACTTTAGGATCCAGTCCATCTGGGCTGTGCTTTGAGGGATGCAAGGGCTTGAAGGACTTCTTCTGGGGTGACTGTTGGAAAGTCAAATGCATCATGGTGAAGAAGAATGGAAGCAAGGGATGCATCAGAGGCAGGCTGGTCAGAAAGTGCACAGGACATCAGCCACCTTCTGAGACACACCAAAACAAGTAATGGCTATGTCCTCAGGAGCCATGCATGCAGGTGGACGGACTTGAGGTCTGGATGAGCCTGAATCAGCAGGTCCCGGCAAAGAGGCAGGGGAACTGGAGGTCCTGCAGCCAACTGTTGCAGTAATGGAAACCATACCTGCCAAGGCCAAAACAGGGCCACCAGAATTAGGATGGAACCCTCTATCTGTAGCTTAATAAGTACCCTCTGAATTAGTGGGAAGGGAGGGAATGTATAAAGAAACCTCCCTTTCCAGGAGAGGGATCATGCGTCTTGCCAGAAAACTCCAGGCCCTGGATCTAGCAAGCAGAAACGCGGCAGTTTTACATTGAGTGAGGACGCAAAAATGTCCAACTCAGGACACCCCCACCTGTCGAACAGGTTTTGTGTGACCGGGGTCAGCAGTTCCCACTCGTGCGTTTTGGACTGTGACCTGCTGAGGCTGTCCACAAAGGCATTTTGTGTGCCTGGCATATGGACAGCTGACCGTTCTAGACCATGATCTAGAGCCTAGTATCAGACCATCGCCTCCCAGCACAGGGGGCAGGAATGAGTCCCCCCTTGCTTGTTGATGTAATAGACCACATAGAGGTTGTTCAACTACACTAGAAGAGGACCCGGAGAGAGATGGTTCTGGAAGGCCTGGAAGGCAGACAGAACTGCCCTCATTTCTAAAATGTTTATGTTGAAGTGAATTTCCCTGTGGGACCAGAGGCCCTGGGTCTGATAAGGGCCTAGATGGGCTCCATAACCCAGACCCGAAGCATCCATCGTGAGGATTTGGTGAAGAGAGGAGATAAGAAAAGGGACACCCTTTAAGAGATTGATTGGGTCCATCCACCAGTGAAGCACTTTGCGTACTGGCGAGGAGACATGGACCAGCTGATCTAGATCAACTGAGCACTGATCCCACTGAACCCTGACAGTCCACTGCAGGATCCTCATGTGCAACCAGGCCAGAGGGACCGTAACAATGGTCACAATCATTAGGCCTGGTAACAGGAGGAATGTCCTGGCTGGGACATGTCAACTCTGAGCCACCTTCTGGCCTAGGTAATAAGGCAGTCTGCCCTGCCTTGAGGGAGGAAGGCCTTGCCCTCAGTAGGGGCCAGGACTGCTCCTATGTACTGCAACCACTGAGATGGGGACAGCACAGACTTGGGCTAACTGACAGTGATGCCCAAGGACTGGAATAACTGCAGGGTGCATTCTAAAGTTAACAACAGGACTTTTAGTAACCAATCATCCTGCTGGCCCGGTGATGCTGAGGGTTGAGGCGCTGGATGCCACACCTCGCACCACGCCAGCGACCCGGGTTTGGGAACGGACTCAGGTCACCGGGTGCTGGCCGGGAAGAGGAAGGATCGAGCGCCCTCCAACTGCTCTCCTTCCTATGGGGAGGGTGTGGGCTCTGCACCGCACTGCACTGGCACCTGGCAGAAGCCGGGTGTTCAGCAGCTGCGGGCAGCAAAAAGACAGTGGAGCGCGGCAGGCGTCAGCGCACAATGTGCACCGACGCCACTGCACATCCGGCTCCTTGGGGACAGAAAACAGGAGGAAAAATGGCAGGGGGTGGCCGCTTCGGCTGATGGCCACGCCCCATGACCCGTGAGGCATAGCCATGGGCGTCTGTGCCGCGGGACTCCATGGGAGGGGGGTCCTGTCATTGGCCGGCCTGTGCAGTTGGGCGAATGAATCCACGCGCCAGATATGGTCCGAGGGTGTGAGAGCTGGCGGATTGTGGTCATGGTGGTAGCTCTGCCCACAAGGAGGAAAAAAGCAAACTGATTTAAAAAAAAAAAAATATATATATATCATCCAGGTATGGGAACACACAGAGGTTTTTTGCGCCGGAGGGCTGCTGCAACAGCTGCTAAGAACTTGGTAAATGCCTGTGGCCCAGAGGATAAGCCAAAGGGCAATACCCTGAACTGGTACTGCTCCTCCTGGAACAGGAACCACAGGTATCATCTGTGAGGGTCACAACCCATGATATCAGATAGGCATCTTGCATATTGAGGGATCATAGCCAGTCACCCTGCTTGAGCAGAGGAAGAAGCCGTGCAAAGTGACCATTCAGAACTTTTTGTACTGGATAAAAAGGTTCAGCTCTTTGAGGTCTTGAATGGGCCTCAGGTCCAGTGTTCTTTTGGGAACAGGAAGAACCTAGAGTGGAAACCTCTTGTTCCTCTGACACCTAGTCACTGGTTCTATGGCCAGTTTGTGCAGCAAGGTGAGTACCTCCTCCCCGAGTACCTCTGTGTGGTCTGGAGGATAAGAGGTGGGGACTGGGGGGTAACATCTGGAGGCTGTTCTAGAAATTCTAGAGCATGGCCTTTTTCGATTATCTGCAGGATCCAAGCATCTGTTGTGATGGTTCTCCACTGGGACAGATGGAAGGCGATTCGACGTCTGAACACCACCTCCTGGCTTGGAACAAGAGGAGGGGGATCTATCGAGGAGTCAGGCTGAAGCTAAACCGGCGGCCAGGGCCGCACCTCTTCCTCTGGATTGCTTGGCAGAGGAACCAGAGGTGGAGGAGGGGGCCAGCAAGGCAGTGCTGGCTCTGCATTTGCCCTGGAGCTTGGTTTGGGAACAGACCATACAAAATGAGGGCCTCAGTCTACTCCTGTGCTGGGTATGATAAAGGAAGTGGACAGACTGAACAGCCCTACCAGAGGCCTGCAGGTCACTGATAATATCCTGCACATCAGGACCAAAGAGTTTGTGGCCAACAGAAAGGACATTGAACACCTTTCGTTGGAGATCAGCTGTAAAGCCCAAGACTCTAAGCTAGGAATGCCTTCTAAGGCAAATGCCGGAGGCAGCTGCCCTGGCTGTATTATCAGTAATATCATAGGTAGCTTGAGGAGATGCTGAATGACATCTTCCAAGGCCTGTAGAACTTTGAGAAGCTCTTGCCTCTGGGAACCTTCAGGGAGGGCCTGAGCGGCAGCTTTGCCCTTACTCCAGAGGGTATTCTGGTACTTGATCAAATGAGCCAAGTAATTGGCAATTCTAAGACCTAGGGTGGCAGAGGCAAAAAGACCACTTGCCCCAAAGGTCTAGCCTCCTAGATTCCCGGTCAGGGGCAGATAACTACAGTGCTTGGGTACCTTAGTCCTGTCATGAGTGGCCTTAATTACCACCAAGTCAGTTTCTGGCTGGGCTGCATAAAATAGCAGCCCTTGACGTGCCTGGTAAAGCTTATCAGCCTTTTTGGGCATGGCTGGTACCAGGTTGGGCCGGTGCCAGGCAGTAGTGGCAGCATATTTCAGTGCTGGCAGCAGAGGAGAAGTGAGGTTGAACTTTAGGAATAACTAACAGGTAAGAACATTGTGGCCAGGCCCAAGACAGCAGACACAGAGTTCATGGTTGTCAGTTGATGAAATCTGCTTTCCGCAACGGCAGTGATGGAAGACAGCCGACAGGATTAGTTCTCAACATACAAAGACAAAACGAATCACTTTAAACTAAAATGATTCAAAGGCAAATACCAAAATAAAATGTAAGTAGTTTTGTAGTTTTGGAGGTTGAATTAAATGACGAAGCTTCTGCAGAGTCCGTGTGTGAATAGTCAACGGCGGGAAAGATTTAAGGAGACAGCAGGCCGCTTGTGCTTATACAGGGCATGTGACATCAGAGCCTGATGTCGCTGTGGGTGGCCCCTAACAGAATGCTGCAGAAAAAGCTGCTGGGTGATCCTGACTCCTAAGTTCTATAGGTGTGACCTGATGACAGAGATATCCCCAAAGAAGATCCAACTGTTCCAGAATGGGCAATACTATAAAGGATAAATCTCAGCAAAAGGGAGCTAAAAGCAAGACTGAACTTGGACCTTGACCACAAGATCTGCTCCGGGCCGCATCGTAACCGCAGTCAATGAAGAGGTGGAGGAAACACTGCAGAATCTTGGTATAACAATCAACTGACTTGTCTCCATGGTTGCAGGACTGGCAGAGAAATGTGATTTGTTAACCAACAGTCACCAAGCTGGAGACTCTTGTTAAAACTGAGTCAGTCGAGACTAGAAAGCGTTCAGAGGCAGTCATGAGTGCTATGGCCGATCTAGTCAAAGACAACACATATCTAAAGTCTCGTCTTTAGATGATAGAAAATCTAGCAGGGGCTGCAAACTTACAGATTGTGAGCATGACAGAGAGGAGTGAAGGAGACCGTTTAGTGCTGTTCATCAAAGAGAGGCTGGAGCAGCACTTGGGAGAACCTGTAACAGAACACATCACCATCCAGAAAGACTACAGAGTGGCTACTAGGGGATGGCCAGATAATCCCAAGGCACCCAAGGCAATCGTTCTGGTCCTTGATGGAGTAAGGGCCAGGGGACTACACTTTGGAGCTTGCTCAGTGTGGAAAGGCTCTCCTACAAGATGGCCATCAGAATCAACTGTACCCTGACTTAAGTTATGCAACCGCACAGGAAAAAAAAAAAAAGATTTGACAGGGTACGGGCTATTCGGAGGGAAGCTGCCATGGTTTTTCGCCTGACTCAGAACTGCTCATAGGGGGAAGGTGATTCCATTTCCAATGATACCAAAGCCCTGAAAGGGACCCAGTGCTTTTTACTGCCTAAACGATGGAGGAACGAGCCATCCAAGTCAGATTTAGAAGTAAAAGGCAGCGGAGACACCTGACCAGTGGGGAATGAAGTCCAAGCTGCCTAAAGTCCACTTTGTGTGAGGCCATGCACAAACAAGAACTTTCCATAGTGACACTTACATTTGCATTAATGGTTTTTAAAGTGGGTAGTTATAAGGGCCCACATTTCCAGTTATACCCTCTGCTGGGGGTAGATCTTTCATTCCAGAGGGTTCAAATGACATTTTAATATCGACCGAGTGCTCAGAGCGGTGCTTTGCTCAGAGTTTATTTTCTTTGCAATGTTTGTTTAATTAGTTTCCACACTACTATAAAATATTTGTTGCTGATGAGTCTGATTATGTAACTGTACTGCAGAGCAGCAATCCTTCTCGGATAATATCTTTATGGTATAAATTTACTGAATAAGCATGTACTGCTCACCCTCCTTTTCAGGAAACAGAGACTATGCAATAATAGACTCATTACTGTACTTACAATATTCATGCAGCTCATGGACTCGTAACTGCAGTATTTCCTTGATTATCTTTTAATCTGCTGATTAGAGGTTTCTCTACTTTAATGGCATTCTCCCAAAGAAGTATCTTATTGATGGAGTAAATTATTTCTCTAAATCACATACATTAAGAGGGGTGGTACCCTTTCAATTCTTATGTATTCAAAAAACTACCTGTATGTTAATTGTTAAACAAAAAAAATCTGGTTTACACACACCCATTATAATTAACAGTGAGCATTTTTTTTTTATACTTATACTTTTTGCCTCTTGCTTCTCAGCCCGACTCAAGCCCTTCTTCAGGCCACACGGAGCCCCCAACCCTGTCGCCCCACCTTCCCCCAAGGACTACCTTGCTGCTTGCTGTGCAGCTGCAGTATCTCTTTCTCATGCTGGAGGTCCTTGGGTTGGCCCAATTCCCTTGGAAAGGCAATATTTGTGTGCAGGGACCCAGGTCAGTGGGTGTGGGGTCTATGAACTCCATGCGACCATTATTCTGCAAGGGCTGAGGTGTTTTCTGGACCCACCCCCTTCCTCTGAGACATGCATGTCAGAGATGACGGGATGCAAGGCATCTGTTTCAGCCCAGGGAATGGCGTCCCTCCCTACCCCTGCTTGCACTCCAACCTGCACTGCCACCCATGGTCACCCAGGTGGCAGCTGCACAGCAGCACTGCCCCCTCCCACCCGCCTGGAGAGGAGAGCCTCCTGTGGGATACTCAATCCTCTCCTCCCTTGTCGGCCCTCCTATGACCAAGGCTTGTTCCCGAACCCAGGTAGCCAGCATCACGAGCAGTAGTGCTACCAATACGCCAAAGGGACAGCTACTACTGAGCATTTTTAACTACTGTGGCAGTTGTGCAACTGGTGCTCGTGCCTCACAGCACAAGCTTGACTGACAGGAAGCGATTACAACTGCATGGTTGTAACACACAACTACAACTGGGTGGTTGTAATGCATTTTTATAAGCTGGTTATCCAAGCATAAAAAATGCCCACTAGTAATTATAGAAGGGTAATTTTACAGCAAAAGAGTATGCAGAACCACAAGCAATCCATTAACTCGTTCCTTCCTGATGACGCCATATGGCGTCATAAACAAAATACCTCTTTTTCCTGATGACGCCATATGGCGTCCTAAATCATTTGCTGTAGTGCCTGATGACGCCAATTGGCGTCCATATCTTTCTCTTGGTGCAGCTCAAGCATTTGTTTACATTTGATGAATTGAGTTGTACCAGCTAATAGGGACATCGTACCCTTACTGATTTTACCTAATATAATATGTGTTCCCATTGGCTATTTTTGAGAAACAAGCCTTAATACATAAATAAATAAATTTACTATTTTTGCATGTGCTGTGAAAATGTATTATGTTCATTCTGCCATTAGTTTGTAATCGTAACAACAAATAATCTTGTTTTAGTGTAACATGTTAAGCTGATCAGGTTTACACTATAATTAATTTCATAACTTATTTATTTTTTTTATTCGAGTAATCCGATTGGCCGTCACCACTTTGGTGTATTTTTTTTGTCTTTTGGGGTGTTTTTCTACAATAACATGTTGTCACTGATGATATGATTGTTATAACTATTAGTCCATTTATACCACTAAGTGAGCTGAATATTTCTGTATTTAAAAATCGAGCTCTGTGATTGGTCGGATTTTCTGACATCATCAATTCTGAATTTAACTGGTATAAAGGGATTGTCTTAGATGCAGGCACCATCCCCCTGATGAAGCCTTAGTTGTCGAAGCACCAGAGAACCTGCACGCAGATCTTTTGTTGTGCCTTCCACTATTCTATTCAATGTGTGTGCCTGAAACGTTAGACTAAATCCTTATTTAGCATTCAAGCAAGGACTCGTATTATTTTTACAACTGTCACTGGAGGGAAAGTGGCTCTCTGGGCTCTGGAGTGTACAGTGATTTTTTTTTTTTTGATGTTTCAGTTAGGGGTGACAGCCCTCACCTGCACCGCCCTAGCTCTGTAGTGCGTCACCATTTGGTCATATTGATCCTCACTGTTGCCATGCTTGCTCTATGCTTATTGTACATGTCACTATTTCCATTAACCAGTCAGAGCGCACTCTGGTGCGGAAGAGCATGGTGACTAGTAACTTAGTTTCAAGATGGAGGTGCTGCTTTTATCCTAAAATATTCACTTAATTTCGGTGCCAAAACCTCGATTTGTAATCTGTATTTACTTTATTTGTTTTTATTTTTATTTATGATAAAAGTTTTCATAGTTGTTACTTTGTTCATTTTGAGATAATTTCTGGTCATCCTGTGTGATCACATCTTATGGATCCAGCTGGCATTCCTGATGGGAGAGAGTGTTTCTTGTGCATGTACTAGATGCGGTCATGTGAATTCAGCACCTTTTGTTACTTCTTAAAGAGTTTATGTTCGGATTATGGCTATGTTAAAATCTATGTGGCATGCTGCTCCCTGCGTTATGGATGATAAGTGGGTTAGGGTCAGTAGCATGTTTGTCTCATGCTCTGCACTTGAGTTTTCTCCCTAATACGCAGTTGCTGATTGTTTAAAATGAAAAAAATAATGGTGTTGCCTTCAGCTTATCTGGCATCAGTCCAACCCCAATCTCTGATGCATTGTAAAGGCCAAATCAGTTTTGAATCCCTCCGCAGTCACTGGTGTTGTCCATCGACTCATATGACGTCAGTCCAAACTCAACCTCTGATGCACTGTAAAGTATTCTTCAGGTTAAAATCCCTCCACAGCCACTTGTAAGATCTAGCTCCTTACCATGCATCAGTCGAGCCCCAAACTGTAGTGAACAGTGAAGTGCATTTCAGGTTCAGATCTCTCCTCAACTGATGATGTGGTCCATCGACTTACCATGCATCAGTCCAGACCTATCCCGAAATGCACTGTGAAGTGCATTTCATGTTCAAAACCCTCCACATCCACTGGTGTAGTCCATCAGTTCAGCCCCAATCTGTGATGCACTGTAAAGTATTCTTCAGGTTCAAATCCTCCACAGCCACTTGTAAGATCTGTCTCCTTATCATGTGTCATTTGAGCCCCAAACTGTAGTGAACACTGAAGTGCATTTCAGGATCAGATCCCTCCACAGCTGATGGTGTTGTCCATCGACTTACCATGTATCAGTCCAGACCAATCCCATAATGCACTTTGGTGTTCAAAACCCTCCACATCCACTGGTGTAGCCCATCAATTCATATGACATCAGTTCAGCCCCAATCTCTGATGCACTGTAAAGTATTCTTCAGGCTCAAATCCCTCCAAAGCCACTTGTAAAATCTATCTCCTTATCATGCATCCATCGAGCTCCAAACTGTAGTGAACAGTGAAGTGCATTTCAGGTTCAGATCCCTCCACAGCCAATGGTGTTGTCCATTGACTGAGCTGGTGTCAGTCCAGTCCCAACCTCTACTGCACTGTAAAGTGCTGTTTAGGTTCAAATCCCACCAGAGTCACTGATTTAGTCCATCTGTTCATCAGTCTTCAGTCCAACCTTTATCTCTGACAATCTGTGATGTGCATTACTGATATGGATCCCTCCTCAGTCACCATGGTGTAGTCCATTGTGCACATCAAGATTCATTCCAACACTACCTTCAGATGCACTGTAATGTTCTATTCAAGTTCGAATCACTCCATAACCACTTTAATCCTTTGTGCTCATAATGCTTCAGACCATCCCTTACCTCTGATGCACTGTGATGTGATCAGTGCCAGTGTATGATATATACAGTCCATTCAAATAAAACATAGCACACAGTACACATGTGCACCAATGAGCAACACTCCATGGTGCAGGCACACCCACACTCCTTCCCACCCACACAGTGCGCCATACTGAATGTTGCAACATATCACATGTGTATGCAGGCAAACCATGTGACACAGCACATAGTACACAACCTTTACAGGTGACCATGTCATCACCCTGTATGTGTACCCACAATGTTTCTGCATGGCACATGAACACCATTACCAGGTGCAGGCAGCCCCACCTGCTTCCCTACAACTGAGTATACCCTAAGGACAGGTGCCAATTCATGACGCAAAATGATTGCAGTGCCTATGAGCATCATTCCTTGGTACAGGCACACCCACCCCCTTCCCCATGACACAGTATACCCCAAATTACCAGTGCCTTTTCAGCAATTTCATCATCCTATACGTATACCCATAATGTATCTACAGTGTCTGTTAGCACCATTATTAGATGCATACAGCCCTCTCATTTCCCCAGAACATATGAAATGCATCTGAGCCTGTATTATGAATGCAGGACCCCCACCATCACCACCACCACTAACACACAGTGCTTCCTCACACAGTCATTCCCTCACCTTAAACCATCCCATAATACAACCCCAAAAAATAAACTATGCCAGGAAATTAAATAATACACAGATTTATGTAACATGATGTTTTACTGAAAGACTGTGAACCTTTACATGAACAACATCATGCTTCATTTACAGTATGATAAAGCAAACAGCACAAATAAAATACAGTGTCCTATACTTATCATGGGATTTTATTACAAAATAAAATAAACAGTTTATTTCAATGAAATTACACATTTAACTACAGCACATATGCAATTAATCATAGAGAGACCTCCAGCACTAACAAATGTCTTCATTTCCTGTGTCAGCTCACTGACCCACACTGGAAGGGTTCTTCCTATTTACATCACTTGACCTCACAAAGCACTTCCTTCCTGCATCACTTCCTGATATGTACTTCTAAGGTAATATGTAAATATGTTCTTACTAAACTAGGGGAAAAACCAAAAAATTGATAATCAGATTCATAAACTAAAATCAGTGGGTAGGAAGAATTAAACACTGCAAAAATTCCAACCAGTGGAGTGGAACAAAAACTCAAACTGTAATAACAAGAGATTCAGATATTGATTTCTGACTAAAAAATGGTAAAAAACTTGCAAAATTCATATTTAGACAATGACAGATGTTTATTGTATATTTTAACAATTTAATCAACAATTTTACAGAAATTTAATATTTTGCATGACTAAGTAAACAGAGCATAATTATATTTAGATAAAATCATCAGAATTTATTAAAATATGAAACAACCTTACACAACATTAAATCCAGTTAAATAGACATCACCAAACCTCACTCATTTTCAAAAACTTTTTGTCCTGAAAAACTTTTCTTTTTACAGTTTTAAAATTGGATGTATGGTTTTTAAGATATGTAGGTTTAAGCACAGTGTGTTTGTATGAATGCTGCAGATCTAAAACCCCTTCAGGCACACAGGTGTTCTAGCAGCAGGCAGAGGGTACCTGAACATTCTAAGTGACAATAGGATAGAATGAGTTAAAGTACCCCCTTCTGAAAAACGTTAAACCAATTTTTTAAAAACACTATTTTTATTATTTAGTGTTGCTATACCAAAAACAAATTCATTTAGGTGCATCACTTAGTTTGCAAGAGGGTCCGGGGGCAAGATAATATAACAGCAGTAATACTACAGTAAACGTCAACTTAATTGTATAGTATGATGATTGGGAAGGTATTTTTTATAAAAGTTTAAATGTCATCTTTATAAAAAGTTAAATGTGTGCCAAAAGAATATGTACTGAAAACGGTACACAAATTCAGCAGTGATATGAACACAGACATTTGCTGTATATCACTGTTAACCTGTGGAGCACTGCAGTAGCAGTTACCCTGTAAACTTAATAAGGATAGTTCATCTGGCAGCAAACGTGAGGCACTGCTCATTATGGTAAAGTGCTCCAAGTTACTGACGCAAAGATTTGATTATATTACTGGCATGTATTTGGCAGGTAAGATAGGTGCCAAGACAGAACATTCTGTAATGGAAAATGGAAAAAAAAGTTCTAGCAGAGCGCCCTGCATTGTCATGATATTGCGAGTACTCAGACTATGTCATCTGTTTGCGAAGACCCCTGTCTTCAGAATTCTTAGCACTGAAAACTCCTGGTTCCCAAACCAGGGCTCTATCCACTAGACTACATTGCTTCTTGGTGAATGTCTAATTTTTATTTATTTTTTTTAAATCCAAGAGTATGCACTTGCAGTAAAAACTGAAAGAATTACCAGAAACATTACTGCAACTGCAAGGGAAGTGCTGAACTGCAGAAAGTATAGTTACTTAAGAACTTACTGTAACAGCAGATCTTCGAGTGGATCACTTGCAGTAGGCCATCACCAGTAGGACTATAGCCGCCAGGCACTAGGGCCACACCGAAACTTTCTAGCTAGCAGTCTACCAGAGGGGGACACCCACCTCTGACATCAGCCGCTGACGTCAGCCAATCCTGTAAAAGGCGGACAGCCCCCACACCCTCCTCAGTTCTCCTGCCAGAGACCAAAGGCAGAATGCCGTCTGGGGGAACCAAGAAGGAGTCCGAGGTGACCCGGAAGCATAGAAAAATTAAGAAAATAAGAACATAAGAATTTGACAGCAGATGGGGACTGAATGGCTCATCTAGTCTGCCCATGAACCTAACCCCCTCCCTATATTTTGCTGTTTTTGTTTATACCGTAGTGCTGGTCCCATGCGTGTTTAAATGCATTCATCGTCTTTGCTGCAACCACCTCTGGGTGCGGGCTGTTCCATGTGTCTATTACCCTCTCCATAAAAAAGTACTTCCTGATATTGCCTCAGGCTTCTCCCTCTCAGGCATAGGTTGTGCCCTCTTGTACACGCCTCTCCGTTTGCATGGAAGAGTTTGTCTACCTGAACAGTGTTTATACCCTTGATGAATCTGAATGTTTCTATCGTATCCCCTCTGTCCCTTCTCTGTTCCAGGGAGTACATGTTTAGGTCTTGGAGTCTAGACTCATATGGCTTGTGATGGAGGCCCTGCACCATCTCTGTGGCCCTTCTCTGAACTGACTCCAAGCGCTCCATGTCGTTCTTCAGGTGGGGCCTCTAGAACTGGACACAGTACTCCAGGTGTGGCCTCACCAGGGATCTATAGAGTGGGATGATTACTTCTTGTTCCCTGCTAGTTATTCCCCTGCCTATGCATCCGAGGATGCTGCTGGCTTTTTGTGCTGCTTTTTTGCATTGATTACCTGCTTTAAGGTCATCCAATATGATTACGCCTAAGTCCCATTCAGTCCTGGTCTCTTCAAGTTGATGCCCATCAAGGAAGTATTGAGTTCTTGGATTCTGTTTTCCCAGGTGCATCACTTTGTATTTTTTAGCATTAAATCTAAGTTGCCATTCGTTGGACCACTGTTCAAATTTCTTGAGATACTCCTTCATACTGGAGGCTCCCTCCTGATTGTCCACCGTAGTACATAGTTTTGTATTGTCTGCAAACAGGCAGACTTTACCCTCAAGACCATCAGCAATGTCACTGATGAATATGTTGAAGAGGACTGGACCCAGCACCGATCCCTGAGGGACTCCACTGGTCACAAAACCCTCTTTGGACATGGCGCAGTTTACTGTGACTTTCTGAGTTCTATCCTGCAGCCAGTGCGCTACCCAGCTTACTATCTTATGACAGACACCCGTGTGTTCAGGTTTACTGCTCAACCTCCTGTGTAGGACAGTGTCAAAGGCCTTGCTGAAGTCCAGGTATACCATGTCCACTGCCCCCAGAAGAAGGCTCGCCCCCATGGAAGAGGAGAGACAAACAGGAAGAGGAAGGAGGAGGGAAAGCAAGGCCTGCTGCAAGAAATGCTCTTGAAGATCTACTGTTACGGTAAGTTCTTATGTAACTGTACTATTTTATTTCGAGGTATCTCTTGCAGCAGGCCATCACCAGCAGGAATGAGTCCCAAGCAGTACTGGCTACCACAGACAGTCAAGTCCGGGTGGAGGCTAAACCGAGGGCCTATGAGAGGAGGACCTGAAACACAGAGAGGCTGAAGTTGGCCCTATGCCTAGAGGCGATGTCCAGACTGTAATGTTTGGGGAAGGTGTAGACAGTGCTCCATGTAGCAGCAGTGCACACGTCAGCAGCTGATAAATTTCTGAAACAAGCTACAGATGTGGCCATACCCCTGGTGGAATGGCCCTTAACCATGCCCAGAAGTTCCTTACTGTACTTCTGGTAGCAAAAGACAATGCAACTGGCTAACCACTTACACAGGCACTGTTTGAACCACAGGACACCCTCTTTTTCTGAGGCAAACAAAACAAACAATTGATTAGATTTCCTGAAGTCTTTAGTGCAGTGTGTATAGCACCGTAGGATTCTATGCACATCCAAGGTATAGAGCAGTGCAGCCGCCTCCCCCCCCCCCCCCATTGGAATGCCTGGAAAATGAACAGGTAGGTGGCTGGATTGATTTAAAGTAAACTCTGACACCACCTTAGGAAGAAACTTGAGTTGATTCTCAAAGACACCACCCTGCCTTTGTGAAAAATCAAATAAGGCTCCTTACACATCAGGCCTGAAGCTCGGAAATCCTGCAAACAGAAGTAACAGCAACTAAAAATAACAGTTTCCACAACAGAAAGCATAGCTCGCAAGATGTGGCCCTTTCAAAGGAAGGCAGCATAAGCTTTTCCAACACTAAACTGATGACCCAAGCCGGGACAGGATCACAGACTAGAGGCTTCAAAAATGCAGAATGCCCCTCAAGAAAGTTTGAGACACATCCAGTTGAGCCACTGAAAAGTCCTAAACAGGTACATGGTATGCACAGATGGCAGAAAGATGCACCTTAATTGAGGAGTAGCGCAGACCTGAGTACGAAAGGGAAATAAGATACTCCAACCAGAGCTCCAGATAAGGGAGTACCAACCTATTTTACTCACCTCATTTTAGGAAATACTCTTCAGAAATTTTTTTTTAGTGAGTACCAGTACTCACCTATCATTTGTAAATACTCCACACTCCAAAGAATAGTGCTTCAAAACATAACTGGTAATTCAAAAGGAGCATTTTTTTTTCCAGATTTACAGCACTCACACCCATCCCAATTTTGTTTTAATCACTATATTTTAAAACTGGTGAGTGAATTACTCTTACCTGCCAACATTATCTAGAGTATCGTTGGTACCCGATCAGTTCTCATCTAGGAAAAAACATGTTTTAAAAAAATGTACTCTTCACCCCACTCCATCCAAAAAATTTGTATGCATCTGAATTTGGTTTTACTCACCTCACTTTCAAAATGAGAAGTACAGTACTCATCCGAAAAAATCTTATCTGGAGCCCTGACTCCAGCACCTGATCTACTGGACAGGTGAAAGGATCCAAGTAGTGTGATGCAGCCCAAATGGCAAATCATTTCCACTTCATAGAGTAAGTGGCCCTGGTGGAGGGTTTCTTAGCCGCGACCAGAACATCTGCTACCCTGGGGGGACACCCCAAACCAGGAGATGGCTATGTCCTCAGGAGCCATGCATAGAGATGGGAGTGACCTGAGGTCTGGATGGACCAGGATGCCCTGCTCCTGGGAAAGCAAGCCTGTGCATAGGGGCAGGGAGACTGCGGGTTCCACTGCCAGCTGCTGAAGCAAGGGGAACCAAAGCTGATGAGGCCAGAAGGTGGCAATCAGGCTCATGGCAGCCCCTTCCATCTGAAGCTTGATTAGGATCCTCTGTAAGAGCGGGAAGGGAGGTAAGGCGTAGAGGAACCTCCCTTTCCAAGAGAGGGGGGACAATGCGTGTTGCCAGAAAACTCCAGGCCCTGGATCTAGAGAGCAAAAAAGTGGCAGTTTTGCGTTGTGTGGGGACGCAAAACGGTCCAGCTCGGGATAACCCCATCTGTCAAGTAGGTCTTTGATAAATGGGGTCAGAAGCTCCCACTCATGGGCTCTGAACCGGGACTGGCTTCTGCTATCTGCTAGGATGTTTTGGACACCAGGACATGAATGGCCGAGAGCACCAGCCCATGTTCTATGGCCCAATACCAGACTCTCATCACTTCCCTGCACAGGGGGTAGCAATGAGTCCCCCCTCCCCCACTTGTTTATATAATAAACAACACACATGTTGTCAGTCTGAATCAACAGCGGACCTGGGGATAGCAGGGTCTGAAAAGCCTGCAGGGCATATAAGACTGCTTGCATCTTTATAACACTGATGTGGAGTGTCCTCTCCACCTCGATCCACATATCCTGAGCCTAACAGACCCCCAAGGTGAGCCCCCCCCAGCTGAGATTCGAGGCATCTGTTGTCAGAACCTGCTGAGGGGGGTGGAATACAGAAGGGAAACCTATGAAGCAGATTGCTGGGCTCCAGTCACCATGGTAGTAGCCTCCGGACTGGATCAGAAACCATCACAAGCTGATCCAGGGCATCCATGCATTGGTCCCACTGGACCCGCAGCGTCCACTGAAAGACTCTCCTGTGGAGATGGGCCAAGGGAACTGTGGCTATGGCTATGACTTCCAGAAGCTGTAGGAAGGCTCTCGCCGAAACACAGCAGCTAGAGTAAAGAAGAAGACGGCCCTGGTCCATTAGACGCTCCACTCTGTCTGAAGGCAGGAAAGCCATACCCTGGGCCGTGTCCCGAACTGCCCCTATGTACTGGAGCTACAGGCAGGGAGTAAGGAAAGACTCTGGCATGTTGACAGTAATGCCCAAAGCCTGGAACAGACTGCACGTCTGTGCCAGGGTTTGAAGGAGACGTTCCCTGGATGGGGCCACTAAGAACCAATCTTCCAGATACAGGAAGATGTAGAAACCCTGCCGTCTCAAGGCAGCTGCCACCATCACCAGGCATTTAGAGAAAAATGGAGGAAGTGCCGGTCCGGGGCAAATACCTTGATATACAGATAAGCATCCTGTATATCCAGAGAGCAGATCCAGTCCCCCTGATGCAGCAGGGGCAGCAAACTCTGAAGGGTAACCATTCTGAACCTTTTGTATTCTATGAACAGGTTCAGCTGGCTCAAGTCCAGGATGGGTTGAAGATCGCCCTACCCGCTTGGGTACCAGGAAGAAGTGGGAGTAGAACCCGCTGCCCTGCCCCGCTGTTCTGTGGCCTTTTTTTTGAAGTATGGCCCAAATTTCCTCCCTGATGAGAGGAACGTGAGCGGGAGGATAAGAGGACCAGCCCAGAGAGTTTTCTGGAAGCCACTCTATGAACTTTAGTGTCTGGTCGTGCTCGATGAGCTGCAACACCCAGTTGTCTGTGGTGATTTCCCTCCACCTGTCCAGGTGAAGGGAGAAGTGACCCCCTACAACCGCCTCCTGAAGACCCAATGGAGGGAAGAGCGACGAACGAAAGAGAGCCCTCCATCCTGACTTTGTCTGGGTATGATACACAGAGTTAACAGATTTAAAAGCCCGTTCTGAGGTTTGCAATTCAGAGATGACCTCCTGAACGTCACTTCCGTAAAGTTTGAGGCCACTGAGAGGGGTGTCCATTCGGTCCAGTTGCACTGGACATCCAGGGTGAAGCCCCAGACCCGTAGCAAGGAGTGACGCCTGATGCAGATGCCTGGAGCCACAGCCCAGCCCAAGGTGTTGACCGCGTCATAGGCATCCCAGAGGATGTGAGTACCAACATCTGATCCCACCTTGAGGGCCTGAAGGGTCTGCTGCTTGGAAGGGTCATCTGGCATGGCCTGGATAGTCTCCTTAGCCTGATCCCACAATAAGCTTGAAACTGCACCATATGGTCTAAGTAACTGTTGGCCCAAATGGCCAGAGTGGCAGACGTGAAAGCCCATTTGCCCAGCTGGTCTAGTTGGTGAGACTCCCTGTCCGTAGGGAAGGAGCGTAAATGTTTTGGCTTCTTGGTATGGTTGTGCACTGTATTGATGACGACCGAATTGGCCTTGGGCTGTTCCCAAAATATGGCTTACCAGTTTGGGCGTGGTAGAGCCTGTCCGCCTTCTTGGAGACTGCCGGGACTGTGTGAAGGTCTTTCCAGGCAGCCCAGGTGACATCCTCATAGGAGTCAATAACAGGAGGGACTACTAGGGGAAGGGCATCGGGCTGTTGCAGGTAGACAGCTAACTGGCATCTCTCGGGGTCCTGCTCCTTAGTCTCCCATCCCATGGTGGCCTGAATGTGGCACATGATGGCCGTAAAGGCAGGGTCATCAGCAGGGGACTTGGGAACATTAGCTGGATCTCCTCCCCTTCCAAGGATTCCGGGGGAGAATGGAGGACTCACTAATGATGCTCTCCTCACTGTCATCACTGCCCTCACACCGACGCCCACCTGAGCAGCCAGAAGCCCCAGTGTCACGCCTCCCCTTGGGAGTGTGAGGAACACTGGGGCCTGGGCCAACTGGGGCCGGCACGGGGTCCGGAGAGGCCCTTGCGGGGGGGAACCACAGCCGGCGCACTCGTGGCTGGGGCCTGCATCTGCATGAAAGACCATGAAGCAGAAATCAGGCCATGGCAATTGACAGGGCCTGGCATCGGTCCCCCTAGTACTGGGTAGGAGTAGACCTGCGCAGGTCCCATAGGCGGTAGGTATGGGTAACCCAGCGCAAGTCCCCCTCCAGTGCAGCACAGAGGTAGGCAGGCACTGGACCAGCAGGTGCCAGCATAGGGTATCCAGGCTGTTGATCTTCAGGTGGTGGAAGCGGTAGCCCAAGCACCAGTACCGCACGAGCAGGGAGCGGTAGAAACATAGAAACATAGAAGTTGACGGCAGATAAGGACCACAAGGCCCATCCAGTCTGCCCATTTCTTTTTCTACCTTATAAATGTGCCATCGGCCTTTGCTCTGTCAGTGGCCTATCTATTCACAGTCATTTGTATTGCTCCCTTATGCCTATCCCATGCCTCTTTGAAGCCCTGCACTGTATTCATAGCCACCACTTCTTGTGGTAAGCCATTCCATGCATCCACCACCCTTTCTGTGAAAAGAATTTCTACATTCCCCTTAATCGGCCTCCCTCTAATCGCATGCTGTGTCCTCTTGTCCTGCTATTTTTCTTATATTTAAACATGTTAGACTCTTTCACCTTGTTTATGCCCTTAAGGTGTTTGAATGCCTCGATCATATCACCTCTCTCCCTCCTTTGCTCAAGGGTATACATATTGAGCTCCGTTAATCTGTCCTCATATGTCTTCTGGATGCAGTCCCTGCACCATTTTGTTGCCCTTCTCTGGACTGCCTCAATTTGGTTAATGTCCTTGTGAAGGTGTGGCTCCAATACTGCACGAGTACTCCAGATGGGGCTCAACTAGTGTCTGTACAGAGGGATTAATACCTCCTCTTACGACTTGTGATACCCTACTAATACACCCTAACACCCCCCTAGCCTTACCTACTGCTTTTAGAGGTCTGCTTGATGATTTTAGGTCATCAGTGATGATGATGCCCAAGTCTCTTTCTTCCTTTGTGACTGCTAGCAACTCCTCCCAGCCTATAGGTGGCTTCAGGGTTTCTCTTCCTATGTGCATGATTTTGCACTTCTTTGCATTAAATCCCAGTTGCCACTCTTCTGACCATTCTGCTAGTTTATCCAGATCTCTTCTCATTCTGCCCACCCCATCTGGATCATCTACTCTGTTGCAGATCTTGGTGTCATCTGCAAACAGACAAGCCTTACCCTCTAGTCCATCTGCAATGTCACTAATGAAGATGTTGAAGAGGACTGGCCCCAGGACTGATCCCTGAGGTACCCCACTTGTGACTTGCATCTCTTCTGACTGTATACCATTTACCACCACTCTCTGTTTTCTGCCCGTCAACCAGTTTGCCACCCAGTTGACCAACTTCTGACCCACCCGAGCCTACCCAGCTTATTTATCAATCTTCTATGTGGAACAGTGTCAAAAGCTTTGCTGAAGTCAAGGTAGGCGACATCAACTGCTCCCCTGGTCCACCACTCTGGTTACCCAGTCAAAGAAATCTATGAGATTAGTTTGACAGGACCTTCCTTTTGTAAACCCATGCTGTCTTGGATCCTGTGCCCCTATGGATTCCAGGTGTTGTACTATCCTTTCCTTAAGTACTGCCTCCATAATCTTGCCCACTACTGAGGTAAGACTGACCGGTCTGTAGTTCCCCGCCTCCTCCCTGCTACCACTCTTGTGGAGCGGGATCACATGAGCCCTTCTCCAGTCTTCTGGGACCTCTCCTGTGCTCAGAGACTCACTAAACAATTCTGCTAATGGCTCTGCTAGTTCCTCCTTTAGCTCCTTAAGTACCCTGGGATGTATGCCATCAGGTCCCATTGCCTTATCCACCCTGAGCTTAGCAAGCTCTTGTAGGACCCTTTCTTTGTGAAGGAGTAGTGCTCACCTCCCCCCTGTGTCCATGATGCTGAGCTGTGGGCCCTGCCCTACCTTCTCTTCAGTAAATACTGAGCAAAAGTATCTATTTAGGATAGATGCCTTTACAGGGTCCTCCTCCTCACATGCTCCCTTTTCTCCATTAAGCTTAGCAATACCCCCTCTGGACTTTCTCCTTTCACTAATGTATCTATAGAAAGTCTTGTCACCTTCTTTACTGTTCGTAGCTAGTGTTCCTCAGTTTGGGACTTTGCCTGCCTTACTGCCTTACCTGCTTCCCTTAGGGCAGTTTGGTATGCCTCCCTATCTTCATCCCGCTGTGTTCCCTTATATTTCCTGAAGGCCAGCCTTTTGGCTCTGACCTTTTCTGCTACTGTATTTGAGAACCAAAGTGGTTTCCTTTTTCTTTTGCACTTCCTTTTCTGTCTAACACAATGGGATGTTGCTTCAAGTATTGCTTCCTTAATGCTTGCCCACTTTGCCTGTACCCCCTCACCTGTGTTTCTTTTTGCCAGGGCTAGCTTAACTCTGTTGGCCATCTTATCAAAGTCAGCTCCTCTGAAGTCCCATATTTTTGCCTTGGAATGGGATGATTTAGATGTAGTAGCCAAATTGAACCACACCATGTGATGGTCACTGGCCCCCAGGTGACCTTCTACCTGGAGATCTGTGATCCCTTCCTTGTTAGTCAGTACTAGATCTAGGATAGCCCTATCTCTTGTGGGTTGCTGTACCAGTTGTTTGAGGCCCTCCCCCTGCAGGGAATCCACTATGTGTCTAGTTCTGGCAGATGTTCCTGCTGGTATTGACCAATCTGTATCCGGCATGTTGAAGTCTCCCATTATCAGAACCTCACCTTTAGCTGTCATGTTTTGTATACCTTCTAACAGTAATGTGTCTATGTCCTCCTCTGGTCTGGGGCCTGTAGACAACCCCAGTTCTTATGGCTGTCCCATTTCCTGTTTCCAGGGTGACCCACAGTTCTTCTGGCTCCTTATGTGTATTCTGAATTTCTGTAGCTTTGATATTTTCATTAATACAGGGCCCTCCCCCCCTTTTTGCACCTCGGTCTCTTCTGAACAATACATAGCCAGGTACTGAAGTCTCCCAAGTGTGGTTACTGGTAAACCACGTCTCACTAATTGCTACTATGTCCAGTTTAGCCTCTGACATTATTGCCTGCAGGTCTGGGATCTTATTTCCCAGGCTGTGAGCATTTGTGTACATGATTTTCCATTGGCCAGATTTTGGTGTGTTAGTTGTTGGGTGAAGTTTGGCATTACCCCTGTGTGTCATATGGGGAGACAAACCTTTTTTCTTACCTGGTGATGCAAATGATGGCAGCAAACATGCTGAATTCCTGTTTGACCACTAGCTGAGGGAGGGGTGTTCTTCCCATTCGGCGGTATGGTGCTGCACCCTCTCCCATTTGCTAGTTTAAATATTCTGCAAAGACGTCAAACTTCTGCCCCAATGCACTGACTCCCTCTTTAGTCAGATGCAGTCCATCAAATTTAAAGAACTTTCGCTCCCAGAACTGTTGCCAGTTCCTACAAATCTGTGTCCTTTTCCTGGCACCAGCCCTTGAGCCACGTGTTTAGCTCCCCTATCTCCTTCTGACCTTCCGTCCATCTGCTCCCTCTCCCAGACTGGCAGGATCTCAGAGAAGGAGATGCCGGATGAAATAGATGATAGTTTGTCACCCAGCCTAGTCAGGTGTTCCTTGGTCTCCACAACTGACCGGCTGGCGAGATCATTAGTCCCTATGTGTACTAGGACATCAATGTTTTCTCCTGCTTTGTGAACAATTTTAGCAATGTGGTCAGTGTCTCTCCATGCTGATGTACCTGGAGACATCTGACCATCACCCTGGCTGGAGATGGGTATCAACTCCCGAATCATGGAGTCTCCTATGATCAGAAGTTTTTGGATTTCCTTTGTGCTTGTTTTGTTTTGGTTCCTGATTTGGGTGAGTTTTGTTGTGCTAGCTCCTGTGCTGCAGTGTCCTGCTCTGCAGTGTCTTCTGCCTCTTTATTTGATTTCAGAGATAGAGGCAGATACCTGTTTGTAGTGTTTATATGGTTTTTGGAGGTAATGTGTTGGAGAGCAGAGAGTGATGGGGCACCTGATTTGCTCCTCCTAACCACCTGCCAACCTCCTGGACCAACTACCCTCTGTGGTCGAGGTTTTTCGGTCGGATGCTGGGGAAATGGCAGGTGGTTCTTATAATGTATTTCCTCTTCAATATGAAATTTGAGGCGTGCAATCTCTGCCCATGCTGCCCGGAGCTGAGCCCTAAGATCTCCAAAGGCCCAGCATGTAGGACAGTGTCCTAAATCCTGTAAGACTGTCCTTCTGAAAATTGTTCCACAGTACCTGCAGTTAATGAAATCCATTCCAAATAAGTTGCTGGGTTTGTAACCTAGTCAGAGTAATTAGAAGGAAAAAAAGGAAAAAAATGCAAGTAATGGTTTAATTGTGCTTTGTTTAACTTGTTATAACAAGTTAAATTACTAGTGCCCCTGTAAATGAGATCACCTTGTGGAGGCCCCACTGATCCGCCCCTTCCTGCTCTGCCACAGGAAATGTCACAACTGTGGTACCCTATATAAAAGGAGTGTAGTGTGGGGTGGTTGGGCCCTTCCCCTGCCTAAAAAGAAGAACCACGGATGAAAGAACAAGGAGGTAAGAGCAGAAACAATCAGTCAACAGCAAATGCAGTAACCCTGAAAGCTTATCCTAATGTTAGATAAAACTGTAAAACCTGTAAAGCACCACCTGTAATAATTTCAGAGAAGATATACGCTGTAAGAAACACTTTGCTCCAGAGAAAATAAAGCAGTAACAGAAGATATACCTTGCAAAGACAATTTGAATCAGAAGATTACAGGAGTAATCTGTTAGCACACACCTGTAGGCACACCTTGTAATAATGCAGAAGAAGGTATACCAGCAACAACAATTTGAATCAGAGAAAAATAAAGCAATGAAATGTTAGCAACAAACAGTAGCAATCCCTGTGAGTAAAAAATAAAACACCACCACACAGTAAATCTGCTTAGCCAAATAAGTCTTAATCCTTTTCCCTGCTCTGGTAAGTTTCTATTCTGCCTTTCAAGCAGTCTTAGAAGGAAAGAGCTCAGGTGAAGCTAGGTGCCTTGGCCAGCAAACCAAGTCTTCTACCTCCAAGATATCAACTAACCTGACTTTTTAACCCTTCTTTCTGTTGGAAATTACTGACAGTTTGCCAGCTCCACCCCCACACACACCTAATCCTTTGGAAGAGCTGTGGGAGCAAAGCAATTAGCTCCTTCAATGTGAGAAGGAGACTGAAACACCTCTGAGACAACAAACCTTTTCAACAAACAAGAATAAAATAAAACACAGTGTCAAACAGTAATTTTGCTTAGCCCAATGATAAAAAGTCACAAAATGTAAGCTCCACCTGTAATACAGTAATTTCAGAGAAGATATACCCTGTAAGAAACACTTTGCTCCAGAGAAAAATAAAGCAGTAACAGAAGATATACCTTGCAAAAGACAATTTGAATCAGAAGATTACAGGAGTAATCTGTTAGCACACACCTGTAGGCACACCTTGTAATAATGCAGAAGAAGGTATACCAGCAACAACAATTTGAATCAGAGAAAAAAATAAAGCAATGAAATGTTAGCAACAAACAGTAGCAATCCCTGTGAGTAAAAAATAAAAACACCACCACACAGTAAATCTGCTTAGCCAAACTAAGTCTTAATCCTTTTCCCTTGCTCTGGTAAGTTTCTCTATTCTGCCTTTCAAGCAGTCTTAGAAGGAAAGAGCTCAGGTGAAGCTAGGTGCCTTGGCCAGCAAACCAAGTCTTCTACCGGGCGGAGGCCAATGGGTGATGGCTGTGGGGCCAGCACAGGCCTGGCTCATGCCAGCCAGGTCAGTGCTGGACCCGCAGGCTGCAGCATGGGAAGGACTGGTGCAGGCCTGGCGGGCGTCGGCCAGGAGGGTGCCAGAGTGGGTCCACGGGCGCCGGCTGTGGGGAGTCGAGTGCTGGAGTGGAGGAAGACACCCCCCCCCCGCGAAGACTGAGGGGAGACCGGGTTTTGGGTGGCTCCCGTGCCCTGCAGCATCTGCCCCTGCGAAGGAGGAGCAGACTGGCAGCGGTTCCAGAAGACAAGATCATTGCTGGAAGCGCAGGTGTTTGAGGGGCGGTCTTTGGGAGACTGGTGATCGTCACACCTGCGCCAGCCAGAGGACTTCAGCCAAGCTGCCTGACTGTGTGCCCGCGGAGGACAGGGGCTGAAACAGCAGGGAATGGGAGGCACGATACGTAGTACCCTGACCCAAGAGACAGCGCCTGTGAGGCAGACCCAGGCAGGTGGGGGGCCACTGGTAGATCTGTGGGAGTAAGGGCGTGCAGGGTCGAGGAGGTCAGCAACCCGAGGAAGACCCAGATGCAGTCGAAGTCTTCTTATGATGCGACCATGAGCAGGAGGCCCCATTCCATCGAGGTGACCTTCTGCTTACGAAGATAATTCTCCAGGATCTTCCGGCGATGTCTGCGAGTGGTCAAGTTGAACTTCTGGTAGGCCTCGCAGGCCTGGACACCGTGTTCTGGGCCTAGGAACAAGACGCAGGCAGAATGGCCATCCTTGTCCAGGATTTGTTTGCCGCAGGCATACTTTGTGGAGCAGTCGGAAGACGAAGATGGTTGAGAAGACAAACTATCCGGTGAAAACACTGAAATTTCAATGTTAAACCTAAAAGAAAAGGTAAAATAAGAAAGCATGGTAAACGTGGAAAAATGGCGGTCAACTGTAGCTGCGGCAGTTCCAACAGTCCGACATGCATTGGTCGATGACGGAAAGAACTGCGGAAGGTATGGGGGCCGCTCACCTTTTATAGGATTGGCTAATGTCAACAGCTGATGTCGCAGGTGGGTGGGTGGCCCTCTCCATGTGGTCCTACTGCCTGGCGGCTAGATTTATTTTATTTATTTATTTAGTTGCATCTTGGATTAACACCTCTGAGTTACAAGCTCATTTACAAAGGTTCCACGTCATACAGTACAGAGTAAGCACAAAGAGAACTATACAACATTTCGAACACGTTACCATAGTGTTACAAAAGACTTCGAGAATGTTGAATAATCAGATTAGTGATGCTGTAGTGAGTTGTAACAATAGAAGTATGAGAGGGAGGTAAGGGGGGGTTAGTGTGAACAGGGAGGAAGGAAGACCGAGGTAGAAGAGGCAATGACTGGGGCACAGGTAGAAGTGTGGGGGGGGGGCAAGAGAAGAAGGAGGTAGTGGAGGATAGTTGTTTAAGGAGCCGCTAATATGGGCCTTGTCACTGTAGGGGAGAAAGTTAGTAGGGGGCCACAGGGGTGGTAAGAGGGGTGGGTGGGAGATATAGGAGTGGCAACAGGGGTGGTTGGGGGAGGGGTGAGGTGAGGCACAACGGGGGGAAGAGATTAGAGAGGCCTAAGGGAGGTGGGGTGATTTAGGGTGGAAGGTAGGCGATAGGGGCCAGGTTGAATGTAAGAGGTAGGCGAGGGGTGGGATAGAAACGGTGAGACTAGTGTGTGGGTGGGAAAAGGATAAAGGAGAAAGTGCTAGTGCTGGGAGGTAGGGGGGTTGGAGACTACGTACTGATGTTGACTATCACAAAAAGGGGGGTATGTTGAATTGGGAGGCGGTACATGACCTTAGGAAGGGGGAGAAATAGTAGCTAGGTGTTATAGTCGCACGTACTGGAGGTAATCAGACAATCCCAAAGCTGAGATTTGAACTGACCAATTCTTTGCACTACTTTCAGGTCTTCACAGAGAGAGTTAAGCCATTTAGGCGCTCTGTAGGCAAACGTCCATTGCCCCTGGGATGTTCTGCAGAAGGGGACTAGCAGCGTACTTTTGCATGTGCCCATGGTATTCTTGGGTCGAGCGGATAAGCAGATGAGGTTCTGAACCCCCAGAGGGAGTAAGGCCCTGGGTGGCCTTTTTACCGAGTAGGTGTACCTGGTATTGGATCCAGTTTTGTAGATTAAGCCACCCCAAACGAGCGTATAGCTTGTAGGTGTGGGTAAGCCAATGTGCACTAAGTACTAGTCTGCAAGCTTTGTTGAGTGCAATTTTTATCCTCTTTAGTGCAAAGTTATTGGCGGCCCCACAGACTGCTAGCCCATAATCAATGACTGACAGGACAGAGCTAGTTACTGTGAGCTTAACAGCCCCTTCACTTAGACAGTGTCTATGCCTGTATAATTGGCCAATCCTTGCATTAGCAGCCTTGGCAACCTAATCAATGTGCAGGGTGAAAGAGAGGATACTGTCAAGTGTGACACCAAGATATTTAAAACTGTTCACCTTCTCTAGCGCAGCATTCTGGTTGTTTTGGATTTTAAGACAGTATGACCTGTGCCTGTTCTGTGTTGAGGCAAAGAGCATTGTCTTAGTCTTTTTATAGTTGAGTAGGAGCTTGGAGTTTTGGACCCAAGCTTCGATATCGGAAAAGTCGTCCTGCATTCGTTTTTCAAAGGCAGCGGGGTTAGACTGGCTTGAAAAGAGTACTGTGTTGTCCGCATACAGCAGGACACTACTGCAACAGGCCTTTGGAAGAGTGTTAAGAAACAAGCTGAACAGAAGGGGGCCCAAGATAGAGCCCTGGGGGACTCCTGTAGCAACACTACGCTGTTCAGATAGGACATTGTGTATTTTCTCTTGTTGAACACATCCTGTCAGGTAGCTCTGGAACTAGTTCACAGATTCTGAGGAGAGGTCAATATTCACCAGTTGGTCTAGTAATAGCTTGTGGCTGACCATGTCGAAGGCCTTGGTGAGGTCACTGTAGGTGGCCCCCACCAAGAGCCCCCGGCCTAGGGCCTCATGTATATAACCAGTGAATTCCACAAGCGCTGTATTCGTGCTGTGAAGTTTTCGAAATCCGTGTTGTTCTCGGCATTGAAGGTTATACTTGTCTAGACAGTCTACAAGCTGGTCATAGACGATCCTCTCAAACGCCTTCGAGAGAGGTGGAAGGACAGATAGGTCAGTAACTGGAATGACAAGACCTATCCCCATTTTTGAAAACAGGGATTACCTTCGCCACTTTCCAAGACTGAGGAAACTTCCCAGTTATGAGTGACAGGTTTAGGATCCTTGTTAATGGGGACAGCACCTTTTCTAAGGTGCATGCCAGAAGCTTGAGGTTCTAGGATTCGCTAGCTGTTTGTAACTTCATTAGTGCCTGTTAGAGGTATTTTTTGGCTTTGGTTTTAGAGATGATCTTGAGGAAGAAGGGGGAGCTAAATTATCGGATTGGTTATCAGTGCATATAGGGACGAAGCTGGTTAGCAGAGTTAGAAAGTCTGGGGGGAGTACTTCACTAACGTCTGTGAATGCCTTGTTGAAGTGGATAGCAATTATGATAGGATCTTGAGTAGTATTACTGTTGATGCTGAGCATGGAGGGCAGTGTTTTGTTGGTTTTACCAGTTAGGGACTTTATACTATCTCAAAATTTTTGCGACTGTCTCCCCAGGTATTGTCAAGCTGTGCTTTGAAGTAGAGGCGTTTTGCTCTACAGATGGCCCTGGTGCACTCATTGCAGGTGGTTTTATATCTCTGGAGGTCTATGTGGGACCTTTGGCTTGATGCCATAGATTGTTCCTTACATTCATTAAGTCAAGGAGCGTCAGTGAGGATCCATGACTTACTAGACCCGTTGACCTTTCTTTTCTTGTATGGTGCAAATATGTCACAGGATGAATTAAATTTACTTTCAAAGTCTTCCAGGGCAGTGTCAACATCGTCTGAGTTGTAGATAGCTGCCCAGTTTAGTTTCGAGAGGTGTACTTTAAACGAGTCAAGATGTCCTTTTTTTAGCACGCGGGTGGTGACTATTTTAGGTAGGATTTTTGGAGACTTGTTCGTCCAGATGCAGAGGATGAGGGAGCGGTCACTGATGACATCAAGGAGTACCACTGTGCTGGGTATTCTGTCAGGTCTACTGGTTATTAACCAGTCTATAAGCGTGCTTGAGCCAGTGTGGTAGTTCACATTGGTAGGGGTCTCTACAAGTTGGGGCATGCTGAGAGCACAGAGTGCATCTTTGTAGGGTGCCGCCTCAGAGGACAGCCAATTTATGTCTAAGTCCCCAAGCAGTATAACTTCAGAGTTGAGCTTGTGCTCAGATAGGTAGTCCAGTACTGATTTAAAGCCAGGGGCCTGGGCTTTGGGGGGTATGCAGACAGAGATTATGGTGAGGCATTTGCCCAGAGTGCCTAGCTGAACTTTGATACCGAGCACTTGCGTTTTGCCAGTGGTTGGAGGGCAGGCCAGCGCAAGTCCTTGGAGGGTGTCTCTTATGTATGTGATACAACCCTACCTCGCTTGCCCAATCTGTCCTACCTGTAGGTGGTATAACCATTCAGCTAGATAGCCAGGTCAGGGACTCTTGGGGTTAGCCAGGTTTCGACCACAGACAGAATGTCTGGTTGGTGTTGAGCAACCCAGACCTGCAGAGTCTCAAATTTAGCCAGGAGACCACAGATGTTGACAGATGCTATTTTTAGCCCCCTAATCTGAACTGATGGTGCAGGTGAAATTGCCACTGGGCCTGGGTTGGGGTGAACGTTGCCAGTTATCAGCAGTAGCAGCCAGGCCAGCCTAATGGCTTGCCATTTTAGGTGTTTTAAAGCCTGACAGCGGGAGCGTGGAGTCCCCAAGTTCTTCCCAGTTTTGTTTATGGCTATGAACATGCTGATTTGGGCCGGGGGTAGAGGGTAGCTAGGGTTCTGAGGGGGGTGAGTAAGGCAGTGGTGTGCAGAGCTTGACACTCAATGCGGTGGTCCCTGCTATTGGGAGGATCCAGAGGACCCATGCGGTACACGATTGTGTGTAATTGTTTCCAGGATCTTGTGGACAGGTGCTCAGGAGCAGGGAGGGTATCTGCATCAGTACCAAGACAAGCATTTGTCAATGCTGAATGTTTGCTTGCTGGTTTTGACATTGTTAGTGTGAATGAGCAGCATTATGCAGGTGTAAGTATTTCTGTGGCCCTATCAGAATCAATGACAGATTTTCCTGCATTTCTGTCTCCTCTTCAAAGTATAATATTTTACATCTTGCAAAAATTAGTCTGACGAAGCAGTTATCAACTGCTTAATTACAGGAAACCCACCTACTTGCAAATTTGACCATGTACAGTACAGCACAATTGTTAATGGAGATTTGCTGTGACTGCATCCTGCCCCTGGGTTAGGGAAGGGAAAGGGAGCTCAGGAAATGCAAATATCACAGGTAGAGCACAGAAAAGAAGCAGAACAATGAAATTTTCTCCAGCACCCATAAATCCAGTATGCTTTATGAGAAGCTTGGTTTCTGACTGAAATAATACATTACACCAAGTACCAAAAGTTGCAAGAAATTTGCTAAGTATGTTACAATGTTGCACATTGTTTCTGTACGGAACTGATAAAAGGTAAACAGATTGCTTAGCAACAAAGTTGCAGCTCCTGGTAACAGTGTAGCACAATCTTTATGTAACAATAGAGAAAAGTTACATGGATTTTTTTTTTTTTTTTTTTTAAGTACAGACACTGATGTGCATAAAGTATCACTGCAAAAAGCTATCATGGATTCCTGCTGTGTTTTCAGATTTCTATTTCTTACTTGTGGTACATCCAGATTAATAAAACAAGCAAGTAAAGCAAGTGTGCGTATTTTGTTATTTATCAAAAAAAATGTAATTGCTGAAACTCTTACTGATTTATCAAACAGTATGCAGTGTTAAAGCATTAGTCTGGCTATGTGTGTAAACAGCGAAGGACAGGCTGAAATACACTGGAACACATTGTATGATGCCCATCTTAACTTACATGACCCGGACACAGAGCAACGAACTGTAGATCTGTCTGTGTATCCCCACATCTGTGAGTGTTCGCTACTATGATGCATTCAAGTTGTGATGGTTATGGTGGATGGGGGGGGTTTGAGAGTAAGTAATGGGGTGTGCACAGCAGCTTCCCAGAATCTCCCACTTGCATACTGTGCGACTGTGAGCAAGTCACAAGGAACAAGGAGGCACTACTTCACTGAGAGGGTGGTGGAGCCCTGGAATGCACTGCCCAGGGAGTTGGTGGCTGCTACTACTGTGGAGGGGTTCAAGAAAGCCTGAGATAGGTATGGGGGGGTGCATCCTGGAGCCTCACTGGGAAATGGGGGACCTTGTAGAGAGGGAGGGGGGCTACCAACGGTGCCCTGGGAAGGCACTGACCATCGAACAAACTTGACAGGCCATAGGGCCTAATCTGCTGGCTTCGTAGTATGTTAGTAAGTCACTTAACCTCCCTAGTGCTCTCAGGTTGCCCATGAAAACAGGCAGCAATGACTAGTGGGGCCTTACCTGGTTAACAAAGAATTGCATAAATAAAGAAAATAAAGACAGAATGTTTAGAAGTTATATATGATCAGGAAATTACTTTTGTGCCTTGGTCAATTGCAGGGTAGTTTGAAAGGAAACCAACTTGCATCGAAGTTCAGCTCCCATGTGGGGCTGTACTCTACACATGGGCACTGCACTGTTGCCACAATGCTGTGTAAGTGTAAACACTACTCACAGTAATTGCACTTTGACTCCCCCGCCCCCCCAAGAAAGCCATCCACACACGGGGGGAAAGTGTACTCATTACTTCTACACCATACAATTTGCACACTAGTGAGAATTTGATTTCATTTTCTGTGGGGGGGGGGGTGTAATGGTCATGGGACTGCTGGTAAAATAAACAGTATAACTGTGTTATCTAGATTAAGAGGGGGGAGAGAGACATACTACGTGGGGGCTGAAGTCAGATTACATACACACTGACAACTTGAATCAAACTTCACTGTCTTTTCCAAACCCTGTGTGTGTGTGTGTGTGTGTGTGTGTGTGTGTCTCTCTCAAGTACAGAGCAATGGCAGGCTGCCACCCCACCCCCACCCCCAAAAAAAGGAAGATTTGAGAGAGAGAAATAGTACTAGGGGACAAAAAAATGTCAGTCACATAAATCCTACAAAATGATCTATTTACTTTTCCAGGCCTCACTGTAGCCATGTCTACAGAGCAGTGAAAGAATGTTGAAAGAAATACTGGACTTCTGTCATTCAGGTTGGGGGGGGGGGCAAAGGGGGGTGCTCAGAACCAGGCTAGCTAGAGGAAGACAACAGGTGTCCCTAGAAAGACATCTGCTATAAATAATAGTTTGTTTGTTATTTTACTGGCATCAGTGTGACACTGTGTAAATGGTGAAGGATAGGCTGGCAAAATACATCCTTGGAGTCACAGAAATCACAATTAAACGTTTAGCTGTAAATGAGCATGGAACATCCATCAGACAGACCTGGGTTTGAATCCCACTATCTGCCACTTGCATACCTGGGTATGCAAGTGGCAGACTACTTCTGAGCAGGTCACTTAACTTTTTTGCCTCTGAGCAAATCACTTAAGCTCCCCAGTGATCCCAGGTCACCCCTGAAAACAAGCACATATGCCTAGTGGGCCCTATCTGGTTAACAAAGAATTACATAAATAAGATAAATACAAAATGTGTAGACTAACTGCACAGAGACAGACATGCATTATAATAGTTTATTTTCTTTTACTGGCATTAGTGTAGCAATGTGTGTAAAAGGTGAAGGACAGGCAGGCAAAATACATCCTTGGAGTCACATAAATCACAACTAAAAGTTTAGCTGTGAATGAGCATGGTACATCCAGCATACAGATCTGGGTTTGATTCCCACAATCTCCCACATGCATACTGTGTGCCTCTGAGCAAGTCACTTAACCTCCCGAGTGCTGCCAGGTTGCCCTTGAAAACAGGCATGTATGCCTATAGGGCCTACCTGGTTAATAAAGAATCACATAAATAAATAAAATAAATACAGAATGTGTAGTAGTTATACATGATCAGGAAATGACTTTTACGCCCCGGTCAGTTGCAGGGTAGTTTACAAGGAAACCAAGCTGCATTGCAGTTCAGCTCCCATGTGGGGCTGTGCTCTACACATGGGCACTGCACTGCTGCCACAATGCTGTGTAAGTGTAAACACACTACAGTAATTCCACAAACA
Source organism: Neoceratodus forsteri (assembly GCA_016271365.2). Classification (NCBI taxonomy): domain Eukaryota; kingdom Metazoa; phylum Chordata; order Ceratodontiformes; family Ceratodontidae; genus Neoceratodus; species Neoceratodus forsteri. Next base: position 383,766,941 of record CM028134.1, on the reverse strand, counting down.
CAGACATCCTTTATAATAGTTTATTTTATTTTCTGGAATTAGTCTTTGGTAACCAGTAACTGGGTAAGGCCCACTAGGCACCAGTGCCTGCTTTCAGGGACGACCTGGGAGCACTAGGGTGGTTAAGTGACTTGCTCTTAGTCACACAGTATGCAAGTGGAGATTGTGGGAATCAAATCCAGTTCTGCTGGATGTACCAAGCTCATTCTCAGATCGTTACTCTAACCTCTAGGCTATACTGCCAGCCCCATCAGTGTGACAATGTGTGTGAATGGCGAAGGACAGGATGGCAAAATACAGCCTTGCAGTCACAGAAATCAGAAGTGAAAGTGTATTTTATTTCTCTAACCGTCAGTGTGTCTGTATGTGTACTGTACAGAGGAACGGTAGACTAACAAAAAAATATATACGACGTTTCTATCAATAATCCAGTTCCAGATGAAAGACAGCAAATGCTTGTGGCCCAATATAAGTTTGCAGTCACAGAAATCCCAAATAAAATATTTCTGTCGGCATCATTATGGCAGTTTGTACAGGGTATGGGCAGGCTGGCAAAATAATTAAATATTGTACTTGTGTCGTCCGGATCTGGAAGAGAGAGACAGAGAGGAGTATGTGTTGACAGTAGAGAACTTTTACTTTCAATGGAAGCATATATAATAGTTTATTTCCTTCTTGGGGACTCAGAGAATCTATGTGCTCAGGGCTAAGGCAAAGCTTGCAAAATAAATACTTGAACTATGGCATCTGGGTCCAGAGGGGGTAGAGAGAGAATATGGTGGTGGCATACAAGACATTTCACAGTCACTGTCATCACTTATAAAAGTTTATTTTCTTATCCTGTTCACTGTGTGGCTGTTTGTGAATGGCAAAGTTGGCAAAATAAATTGTTGATTTATGCCTCCCAGATCTACAGTGTATATAGAGAGAGAAAGAGAGTGTGTGTGTGTAGCGGGGGGGGGGGGGGTTGCTCAACGAGAAATTATGCAGTCACATAATCCACAAATAAACATTTGTTTTTCTTCTTGGACTTAGTGTGGCTGTGTGTAGCAGACAAGATCCATTTGGCAAAATATTTTTGTAATTGTGCCTCCCAGAATTTAGATACAGATGAGAGAGAGAGAGAGACACACAACAGGGGTCCAATGAGAAATCTTACAGCCACATAAATGACAAAAGTGTAATTCCCTTCTCAGGCATCAGTATGCGTGTGTGTACAAGACAAGAGCCGGATGGCAAAATGAATCTTTTACTTGTGTCTTCCAAAACCCTAATAAAGGAGAGAGGGAGGGAAGAGAGACACAACGGGGGTGGGGGGGGGGTCCCTACATCAATCTTACAGTCACACACATTCATAATGCACAGGTCAAAGGTAGGCTGGCAAAATAAATACTCAAGTTGTGTCTTCTTGATTGCATTTTTCATGCCTCATTGTGGGTGGGTGTACAATGTGCTAGGGAATGATAATAAAATAAATATTAAAATTGTGTCATCTAGATGAAGAGGAGAGAGAGAGAGAGACTACGTGGCGGCTCAAGGTGAAATTACAGGCACTGGCAACCCAAATCTCAGGGTTTTTTTTTCCCCCAACCATCAGGGCGCATGTGTGAAAAGGAAAGAGCCATGGCAGGATGGGGAAGAAGAAAAAACAGATGAGAAAGAGATAGCACTAGGCCACAATAAAATTTAACAGGCACATAAATCTCTCATAAGGATTTATTTACTTTTCAGGGCCTGATTGGAGCTGTGTTTACAGGGCAGTAAAAGGATGCTGATGGGCATTTCTTGGTATTTTCACTCCAAGTTTTCAACATGGGCTTTTTGTGACCCCACCGCATGAACAGTGACACTATCAGTTCGGTAGCCGAAAGGCGATTTTGCACAGCAACTGTGCCATTTGGCACCATAGGTGCGAAAACACATTTTGAACAGGATGTGAAAAAGCTGTACTGTTCATGAGGAGGTGTAAAAAATGGTAATGTAGAAAATCCAGAGTGAAAATATAAAAAAACTGGTGACGTCATGAGCGTGCATAGAAAGTGTGCAACACACACCCGTAATGCAATTATTTTGGGGATTTTTTTACACCAGATTTTCAACATAGGCACTCTGGGACCTCCACTCATGAACAGTGGCACTGTGATTTTCTTAATCTGTCCCAAACGCTGATTTCAAGACAGCGATCACAACATTGTGTGCCAGCAGAAAGTGAAACATGTTTCGGGCAAGATGTGAAAAATTACAGCTGTACTGTTCATAAGGCGGTGTGTAAAAATGACAATGTTGAAAATCTGGAGTAAAAATACAAAAAACTGGTGAAGTTACAAGCGTGCGTAGAAACTGTGCAACGCACATTGGTAACGCAGTCATTTTTTGGAATTTGTTCACCAAATTTGCAACATAGGCTTTTTGGGAGCCCACCTCATGAACAGTGACACTGTCATTTCGTTAACTGGTCTCGGAAGGTGATTCCACACAGTGACCTCGAAATCACCTTTCGGGACCGAATAACATGACAGTGACTGAGTTCATGAGGTGGGGTCCCAAGAACCCCATGCTGAAAATCTAGTAACAAAACATGCATAAATGGCCAAGATATCCACCTGAGTTGAAACCCCCCCCTCCCCATCTATGCCATTATACAGCTTACTGGCATTGCTTCAGTTCACAGTCAGCTTTGAAGAGTGCAGACATGTTCCCGCTCTACCGAAGATCATCGCACCAGGCTCCGGAGGTAAGGATGGGGTGAGGGGGGGGTGCGGGGAAGTGCGGTTCACAGTGGTGGGTGCGGGTTGGGGAAGGGGCACCGCAGACAATGAGGGACCGTTTTGTTTATATAAAAAAAAAAAACTTTGCAGTAAGGTTTCTTTTTACAGGTACATTTGCCACACTGGGGTAGGCTCCCAGGGTGCTACCTGTATTTTTGGGGAGGGGACTGAAGCCGATGAGGACTGGGCCCCCCCGTCCTTAAAGAAAGCATGTCTGTGTTTGGGGGGTGAATGATGCCGGGGGATTGGGCACCCCCTCGGCAGACAAATAACAGGAGGAGGAACATTATACCGACGGGGATTGGGCTCCCGCATCGGCAAATGAACTGGGGAGGGGGCATGCCGACAGGGACATTGGGCACCCCCGACGGCTTCTGCGGGACTGTGAGAGGCAGACGGCGACAGCCGCCGCCATGTTTACTGAAATGTTACACTAGGCAAGGTACACCCTGCAATGATGAGTTACTCCCTCACTGCAGCGACGAACTTGTTTCAAGTTGGTGGCACACTTCTGAGCAGCTGTCATAGACAGCGTGCTCATTTATTGGTGCCACAGAGACAAGCCCAAAAAGCAATGGTGGCATTGGCCACAACATGACCAAACCTCCACAACCTGCTACTCCAGCAAGCTGTCACATGTTTCTTGCGCATGTGCGTAAGCAAACATAAAAAAGGACACCTTCATTGAGAGGGGTGCCATGATGCCGTGATGGACCCTCACAGTGGTGTAAGCTGTGAGTGGCACAAGACCTGTCACTGGACAACAGCAGGTTTCCAGAGGTTGTAATGGAACAGGGGTGAAGGTCACTGTAAGGAGATGGGGGGGCTCTAGCAGAGGTTTTTGGTTTTATTATTGCTATTTTTTTTTTTCCTCTTTTGGCTCAGTGTGGGTAATTCAGTTGCCAATCCTTTATTGGGACGTTCTTTCTTCTTTAGGGCGGGGTGCTTCAGTGGAAAGAAGTGTAGAGTAACAATAAAGAAGACAGCTGCAGAGATAAGAACATAAGGATTGGGAATCAGAAAGCCATGCTGTGATTGGTTGGTAGACAGAGGGTTCTCAGAGAAAGAAAGAGGAAACAGTGAAGGGGGAGGGAGCTACAGGAAGAAAGTGTATTTAAAGAGCGTCCGGGCAGGGGAGCCGAAAATCCAAGTACAATACATTAATACAGTAGCTGGAGACGGTAGAAAAACAAGCAGAGCTCAGCGCCCACTGTGGCTAGTTGAATTAGCCAATCAGGAGACGAGCCGTAGGCAGGCGGACCAATGGCGGTGGCGCTGCTGTTCAGATGGGCCAAGCACTGTAGCAGAGTGTACCTGGTGTGCTGTCTGGCGGGCAGGTGGAAGGTGGACAGCGGCGAGTCGTGCCGCGGCCCAGTCTTGGGCAGGAGAGCCTGGTCATGGGTGAGGATTTTCTGGTATGCAGGTGGAGGGTGGATGGCGGCAAGTCATGCCATGGCCCAGTCTTGGGCAGGAGCGCCTGGTTGTGGGTGAGGACTGTCTGGTGTGCTGTCCGGCGGGCAGGTGGAAGGTGGACAGCGGCGAGTCGTGCCGCAGCCCAGTCTTGAGCAGGAGCACCCGGTCGTGGTCGTGGATTGTCTGATGTGCTGTCCGGCAGGAAGGTGGAGGGCGGTCGGCTGCAAGCCGTGCCGCGGCCCGTTCTTGGGCAGGAGTGCCCGGTTGTGGGCGAGGATTATCTGGGCTGTCCAATGGGCAGGTGGACAGTGGTGAGTCATGCTGCAGCCCCGTCTTGGGCAGGAGTGCCCTGTCATGGGCGAGGATTGTCTGGAAATAGTCCTACTGGTGATGGCCTGCTGCAAGAGATACATCAAAGAAAGATCAATTTTACTACAGTTTGGCAGATTTTACTACAGTTATGGGAAATTGATGAAAACTGTGGCCCAACACATAGGCCACGCTGGCCCAGTGGCGCTGAGCATTGAGGCGCTGGATACCACACCTTGTGCCACGCCGGCGACCCGGGTTTGGGAATGAGCCCAGGTCATCAGGGGTCGGCAGGGGAGGGAAGAGATCTAGCATCTGATGGACTGCTCTCTCTTCCCGGGGAGGGTTCAGGGGAGTGCCCACTCATGGAGCAGCCTCTGGCGGTGGCCGAGGGCGCCGGCATAGCGGCGCAGCGTATGCTGGGACAGAGCTGCGACATGACGCTGCCTTGCAATGTCACGCTCCATGAGGGATGGAGTAACTAAGTAGAAAATCCCAGCTGATGGGGATAGGTAATGCACCACGGACCCCAGGCAGTCACACTCCAAGGCCGGGCACCTCTCCTGGAGACCCCACCCCCCCGACCACCTGGCAAATTATATTATAGATAGAGCACCCTGGGAGGATAGGGTGTGGCCCTACCTCAGAGGGTGCAGAGCCGGGGGTCTGCCAGGGTGGTTCGGGCGAGGAGAAGGGTGCTTCAGGCAGGAGGTAGAGCTCCGGGGGTCAGTGGATGCCGGAGAGAGTTCCCCACCGGCGGAGCTACAAAACAGAGTTCGAAAAAAATAAATAAATAAAACACATAAGCCACCAAAAAAAAAAAAAAAAATTCAGTGGCCACAATTGAGTACCACTAGTCTAGAGTAAGGAGCTCATCAGAACTAAGAAACATAAATACACACACACAAAAATTAACTTACGCTTCAAGTTCCTGTTTCATCTTTGTGAATTCTTCCTTAGTCATCGATCCTTCACCCTCTCCAAGTTTCTGCAGCTTCTCCCTTGATGCATCAAAGTCAGGTTTTGGTGGTGCTGGTGGGATCTACCAAATAATTATATGACTTGCTTACAAGGTGGTCAATTAAGCATCTACAGTAAAGCCTGGCAGAACTAACTTGCACATGTGGCTAGTGAAAAGCTATCAGTGATGTTCCAAGCAGACCACCAGGGGCACAATATTCAAAAGGTGATCCACCTGTTCAAGCATGTGTGCTGCTCATACAGCCAACATGCAAAGACAAACTTTGCTACATTTAAAACTAACAGCACAGGTAACGTTCCCCTAGTTTTGTGGTTGCATTGCACAGGGAGGCCTTTTGTACTGGCCACTTTCTTAAAGTTATTTTCAGAGGTGCAGGAGGCCAGCATTGATATTATTAGCCATGATTAACTTAGGAGCGTAGATCAGGAATAGTAGCAATTTATAAATTAACAGTATTCCTCCATTCCCCCTATGGTTTCAAAATTATTAGCCACTGTAGCTAAATAGACCCAATATTTTTTAGCCACGGCATGAGACCCTAAGCCACACATGCCAAGTAATAGTAAAAATTTCTACAGACTTGTATTAACTGCAGATCACATTCTATTTAAGTACTTAAACATGTTTACAGCACTTTTGTAGTTGTTAAACACAATTACTGATTACTGAGCCTAAATCTGAAATAAAATCTTTTTATATTATCAGGTAGCATGTGTAATAAGCAAAGCATACAAAATAAATGCATACAGGTCATTAAGATTGAGATGTGCCATTGGCCACACCGCCCATTTTGAAAAAATAAAAAGCACTTTAATTTGTGCACAATAGTTCAGGCAAACAGTGAGTCACGAGACAAAACAATGTCGAGACATCAGTAAAAGACAAGGCGCCAACTACATATTTTTCAAGGAGAAAAATCAGCAAAACTGTATAAAAGTTTTAAGTCATTTCTGTGTGAAATGACAAGGCCAGTAGTGCCGTATTAACAGTAAGTGTTTCAATCTCCCCCCCCCCCCAACCAACTGCCACAGCACTCACAGGGTCATGTGTAAGCCTGAAACTCAAGGCAGCATGGCAGCCAGAAATAATGTTTACATAAGAAATTAAGCAACAGTTTTAAAAAATTATTAAAAGCAGAAACATTTTTATATTTTAAACCCTCGTTGTATGAAAAACATTAGGCACCAGTCATGATGCCAGCTATTAAATAGCAAGAAAAGCAGTACGTTACTGTTTTTTATTACATTATTGCAGCTCTGTAAGTTTGAAAACAACATGGCAACGTGCCTATTTCAAAAATCAGCAAACCCAGTAACTCTGAATCCCAATGATTCTGCCAACCACCTCTCTCTGTGTGTCTGAGCTTCATTCTAAATCGTGACCACACAAGATTAAAACAGTGCCTGTGAAGACAAAGGCCAAACAATGTTGCTTTAGGTAACCAAATACCAGTGACGATTAATGCATCAGAGAACAAGCAACCAGCCCAGTGTCTGTCTGAGATTCTTTGTCTTTTTCTGTTAGGTCTATGCAGTGCTGCAGACCATCTTCAGAAGAACTTGGAGGTGTATCAGATGCCTTGACAGTTTGTAGGAAACCACGCCTGTCCTTCCTGGATGCCCAGATCTGGAATGCACTTTCGAAATCAAACTTTCCCATGTCATCAGGCGCCTCGACCAAAAGAGTCATTAGATAGTTCACATTCCACACTTTAAGACGATTTCTCTCGACAGTCTTAATGTTGTTGTATGCACTAAACCCACGTTCACACTCCACTGAAGTTGATGGGGTTGCCAGACATAATGAATATAGTTTGGACATGTCTGGCTACGATTCCTTGTTTGGGACCACAACTGTGACACTGAATTCTTCAATAGTGCACTGTTTGTGCTCTGAAAATTGTCTACGTAGTAAAGACCATTCAAGTCTGGTTTCATCTGGGTTAACTGGCAGGATGTTAGTAACTTGAGGGACACTGGCTTTTTAGGGACACCGTAGTGGATAAGTATGTTCTCAATCTCCTCTTCTCCATAGCTAACAATGTTCTCATCCTCAGGTGCACTGCGTGGGTCTAAAACTTTCCAGTTGTCCAATAAGGTCCCTTCTGGAAAGTAACTTTTTAGTTGCTCAACTGTAGAGTGTATGTAAGAAGTTTGCAGATTCTTAAACTGTTCTCCTTGATGCCATGTATCTTTCAGTGTATGTGATCTAAATATAGATTTCCCCTCCTTTGGTGGTTCACTTGGCATCTCAGACAGAAAACCTTTGAAATGTGGTCCTGGATTTTCAGGGAGAGCACAGAGTGCATCAATGGTGCTGTCTAGCTGCCGCCTTGCCTCAGAGAATATGACCACACATTTCTGGAAAAGTTTAGAAAGAACTGCAAGAAGACCTACAGCATCTGCCAGAAAGAAAACAGTGAAAACAGTGTAAACAAATTTGAAAGTCCCCAGTTTTTGTAAGGCATCCCATAGCAAGGTTTCGCTGATAGTTATCCTTTGCCATTTGTGACAAAGCAGAAATAAGTGATGCAATGCAGGCTTGTAATGCCTGTACAGAATCAGAGAATGAAAGCCATCTAATCAAGGAAATCTGTTTACGCTTTACAGCCTGTTCCTGGTGTAACTCTCTGCTCTGATCAAGTATTCAACAGAATTTGGGTGAGTACTTTATCAGTTCCCCAAGCTGATTTACTGTTGACATAAAACTGACCACATACTGCTGTTGGTTGGCTGCTTTCTCTGATGCTAAAGTGAGTCTATGTGCAAGCAGAGAGTGGCAAGTAAATATGGGTGATCTATTTTGGCTAGAGTGGTCACATCTTTTTGTTTGCTTGCACATGTGCAAGAAACATTTCGGCACAGCTTAGGAGAGAAGCGGGGTTTTGGAGGTGCGGCATCAGGACATGGCGGCCCCAGTGCCTTTTGAGGCTTGGCCCACTTTCCCCATTGTGTTGGCATGCTGCTGTTGACACCAGTTCAGCCAGCGTGCCACCATCTTGAAACATTTTCACCACTGCAATCAGGGGCCGCCTCGTCATTGCAGCATCAGCCATTCTGCTGCAATAAGGAAGCGACCCATCATTGCAGTGTGGTACCTTGCTCTCCGCATGCCCCAGACCTAGTTCATTTGCCGATGAGGAGCCCAGTCCCCATCGGCATAATGTCCCCATCTCCAAGTTTCTGTTGTATGCCGAGGGGGTGCCCAATCCCCCTCGGCAACATGGGCCCCCCCCAACCAGTCTTTCTTTGCTGACGCCCAATCCCCATCGGCTTCAGTCCCCCTTCCCAGTTCAATTTGCAGACTGGGAGCCCACTCCTGTCGGCATAATGTCTCCCCAATCTGTTGTCTGCCGGGGGGTGCCCAATCCCTTAGCTCTTGTCCCCCAACTCAGGCATGTGCCAACAGGGTGCCAAATCCGTCGGCCCCAAAAAAAACCCACTAAGGTGGCAGCTGAGCCACCCACAAAAAACAGTCGATGTTTTTTTAAACCCTGTAAAGCAAAGCGGTCCCTCGTTGAGTCAGGGGCCCTCCCTACCCGCGCCCACCCTCGCACCCTGCCTCCCCACACCCCCACCCCATACTTACCTTCAGTGCCCAGCGATGATCTTCTGTGCACCAGAACATGTCTGCACTCTTCAAAGCTACCCGTGAACTGAAACAATGTCGATAAGCTGTATAATGGCATAAATAGGGTTTTTTCAACTTTGGTGCATATCTCAGTCATTTTGGGGAATTTTGGCACCAAATTTTCAACATGGGGTTATTGGGACCCCTCCTCATGAATTCAGCCACTATCATGGCGTTATGCAGTCCCGGAAGGTGATTTCGCGGTCACTGTGCAGAATCACCTTTCGGGACTGATTAACGAAACGACAGTACCAGTGTTCATGAGGTGGGCTCTCAAAATGCCTATGTTGCAAATTTGCTGGAAAAAATTAAAAAAATGGCTGTTTTACGAGCATGCATTTCGCAGTTTCCACGCATGCTTGTACCTTCATGAATTTGTAATATTTTCACCCAGATTTTCAACATTGGCATTTTTCCATACCTCTTATGAACAGTACAGCTGTCATTTTTCACATCCTGACCAAAATGTGTTTTCGCACTTCTGGCGCAGAATAGCGTGGTCACTGTGGGAAATCAGTGTTAGGGACACATTAAGAAAATCACAGTTACACTGTTCTTGAGCAGAGGTCCTCAAATGCCTATGTTGAAAATTTGGTGATGAAGGTCCATAAAATGACTGTTACAAGCGTGTGTTGCGCAGTTTCCATGTATGCTTGGAAGAGTGCATATTTGTAATATTTTCACTCCAGATTTTCAACATTGGCATTTTGCCACACCTCAAACAACTGGTACAACAACCCACAAGAGAAAGGGCTATCCTAGATCTAGTACTGACTAACAGGGAAAGGATCACAGGTCTCCAGGTAGAAGGTCACCTGGGGACCAGTGACCATCACATGGTATGGTTCAATTTGGCCACTAGAACTAAATCATCACATTCCAAGGCAAAAATATAGGACTTCAGAGGAGCTGACTTTTATAAGATGGCCAACAGAGTTAAGCTAGCCCTGGCAAAAAGAAATACAGGTGAGGCGGTACAGGCAAAGTGGGCAAGCATTAAGGAAGCAATACTTGAAGCAACATCCCACTGCGTTAGAGAGAAAAGAAAGTGCAAAAAAAGAAGGAAACCACTTTGGTTCTCAAAAACAGTAACACAAAAGGTCAGAGCCAAAATGCTGGCCTTCAGGAAATATAAGGGAACGCAGCAGGATGAAGATAGGGAGGCATACCAAACTTCCCTAAGGGAAGCAGGGAAGGCAGTAAGGCAGGCAAAGGCCCAAACTGAGGAAATACTAGCACAAACAGTAAAAGAAGGTGACAAGACTTTCTATAGATACATTAGTGAAAGGAGAAAGTCCAGAGGGGTATTGCTAAGATCAAAGGGATAAGGTGGCATGTGAGGAGGAGGACCATTTAAAAGCATCTATCCTAAATAGATACTTCTGCTCAGTATTTACTGAAGAGAAGGTAGGGCAGGGCCCACAGCTCAGCACCATGGACACAGGGGGTAGGGAGGTGTGCACTAGTCCCTTCACAAAAGAAAGGGTCCTACAAGAGCTCGATAAGCTCAAGGTGGACAAGGCAATGGAACCTGATGGCATACATCCCAGGGTACTAAAGGAGCTAAGGGTGGAACTAGCAGAGACATTATCATAACTGTTTAGTTAGTCTCTGAGCACAGGAGAGGTCCCAGAAGACTGGAGAAGGACTCACGTGATCCCACTCCACAAGAGTGGTAGCAGGGAGGAAGCAGGGAACTACAGACCAGTCAGTCTTACCTCAGTAGTGAGCAAGATTATGGAGGCAGTACTTAAGGAAAGTATAGTTCAGCACCTGGAATCCATAGGAGCACAAGATCCAAGACAGCATGGGTTTACAAAAGGAAGGTCCTGTCAAACTAATCTCACAAATTTCTCTGACTGGGTATCCAGAGTGGTGGACCAAGGGGGAGCAGCTGATGTCACCTACCTTGACTTCAGCAAAGCTTTCGATACTGTTCCACATAAAAGATTGATTAATAAGCTGAGTAGGCTTGGAGTGGGTCAGAAGTTGGTCAACTGGGTGGAAAACTGGTTGATGGGCAGAAAACAGAGTGGTGGTAAACGGTATACAGTCAGAAGAGATGCAAGTCTCGAGTGGGGTACCTCAGGGATCAGTCCTGGGGCCAGTCCTCTTCAATATCTTCATCAGTGACACTGGAGATGGACTGGTGGGTAAGGTTTGTCTGTTTGCAGATGACACCGAGATCTGCAACAGATTAGATGATCCAGATGGGATGGGCAGAATGAGAAGAGATCTGCATAAACTAGCAAAATGGTCGAAAGAGTGGCAACTGGGGTATAACGCAAAGAAGTGCAGATCATGCACATAGGGAGGAGAAACCCTGAAGTCACCTATAGGCTGGGAGGAGAGTTGCTGGCAGTCACAAGGAAGAAAGAGACTTGGGCATTATCATCACCAATGACCTGAAATCATCCAAGCAGACCACTAAAGCAGTAGGTAAGGCTAGGGGGATGCTGGGGTGTATTTGTAGGGGTATCACAAGCTGGAAGAGGGAGGTAATAATCCCTCTTTACAAGACAATGGTTAGGCCCCATCTGGAGTACTGCGTGTAGTACTGGAGGCCACACCTTCACAAGGACTTTAACCAAACTGAGGCAGTCCAGAGAAGGACAACCAAAATGGTGCAGGGACTGCATCAGAAAACATATCAGGACAGATTAACGGAGCTCAATATGTATATCCTAGATCAAAGGAGGGAGAGGTGTGATATGATCTAAACATTCAAACACCTTAAGGGCATTAACAAGGTGAAAGAGTCTAACATGTTTCAATATAAGAAACATAGCACGACAAGAGGACACAGCATGAGATTAGAGGGAGGCAGATTAAGGGGTAATATGAGGAAGTTCTTTTTCACAGAAAGGGTGGTGGATGCATGGAATGGCCTACCTCAGGAAGAGGTGGATATGAATACAGTGCAGGACTTCAAACAGACATGGTATAAGCATAAGGGAGCAATACAAATGAGTATGAATAGATAGGCCATTGACAGAGCAAAAGGCCGATGGCACATTCATAAGGCAGAAAAAGAAATGGGCAGACTGGATGGGCCTTGCAGTCCTTATCTGCTGTCAACTTCTATGTTTCTATGTTTCCTTATGAACAGTACAGCTGTCATTTTTCATATCCTGCCCAAAATATGCATTTGCACATCTGGCGCACAATGGCACGGTCGCTGTGGGAAATTAATGTTCCCGAACAGATTAAGAAAATCATAGTGACAGTGTTCATGAGCAGAGGTCACAGAATGCCTATGTTGAAAATCTGGTGAAATAATTCCACTAAATGACTGCAGTACAAGCATGTGTTGTGCACTTTCCATGTATGCTCGGAACTTCGAGCATTTTTAATATTTTCACTATAGATTTTCAACACTGCCATCTCTTCACATCTCTCTATGGATGGTACAGCTGTCATTCTTCACATTCTGCTTGACCTGTGTTTTCGCACATCTGGCACAGAATGGCATGGTCGCTGTGGGAACTCAAAGTTCGGGACACATTAACAAAATCACACTGCCACTGTTCATAAGAAGAGGTCCCAAATGCTTTCATGAGGTGGGGGTCACAAAAAAGCCATGTTGAAAATTTATAATGTAAATACCAACACACGCACGGGGCGTTAGGGTTTCTAACTATAACGTCCCACCCTGCACATACCGACAGGCATTAGAGGTGCAACTTTGGATCACCGCTGTTATGCTCATAGCCACCTTCCACCCTGAAGCCAGTGACAGGCATCGAGGTGTGCCTTGCACTCTTCAGCCCCAGACTTCACCCCATTCTCCTGTGCTGCACCCATTTCAGCATATGTCCTCATGAAATGGGGTGACTGTGAAGCCGAACATCCCAAGGCACACCTCAACACTTGGTGTCTACAGGATAGGGTGAGGTGAAATGCTGTGAGCATTATTGGCAACGACCCACAGGCACACCCCAATGCCTCCCCATCTCTGCAGAGTGGAGGTGGAATTGGCGTGAGTTCAATACTTCACTGCCACTCCTATTCTGCATCTGTCTAACTCCTCCACGTCCAATGCTAATATCAGCAAGCAAACATTCGGCATTGATAAATGCTTGTTTGCATCCTGTCATTATAGAGGCCCCATATGTTGCAAGTCCTATAAGCTGTAAATGTCCTAGATTTTTATCAGAGATCACGTTCTTGACAGAATTATACTGCTTTCGATTTACATTCTGCAAGCTGTCACACCTAAACATTCTGACTGGACGAAACTCTTGCTGTCAATGAATCTGATGTAAACCATTAGTGTACTCTTGTTAGCCACATCTGTTCCCTCATCAATTTGTAAGGAAAATAATTTATATGGAACATTCTCCAATTCCTTTAAAAAAGCATCCTGCACAGTCTTAGATATTGCTTTGTAAAAGTCATTAATCGATTCAGAATACATGTAGATGCCTGTGCCTTGGAGAATGGATTACTTGATAGGTGCTAGCAGAGTGCAATCCTGTGTGGAAAAAGAGAAAAAATAAATTGAAGTGACAGGGAGACTATGCTGACCCCACCCCCACGCAAGTCAGAAACGTGACCAAACGAGAGTCACGGAAGCAGGTGCTATGGTGTATTTTTTTTAATTTTTTACAATTTTACAATCTTTAAAATTTACAATTCTGGCATTAGGAAATTGCAAGTCAAAAATACTTACATTGTGAACTTGCAGTTCCAGAAGTTTCTGGAGGATATGAGTGGCAGTCATTTTTCCCCATGTAGTAAATGTTTCTCATTTCTGCTATAATAGCACTTTTCACAGATGAATAAGCTGTGCTCACTGCCTTTGTCATTCCTTTTTTCCCCTCTTTCTGCCTCCATTGCAAGCCTCGCAAAAAAGAGAGAAATTGTTTTAAAATCAAAAAGAATTTAGTAATGATAACTAAAGTCATAAGACAAAAAATGACAGAAGTCTGTCTGCCGGGAGCATAATTAATAAACTCACTTGTGCTCTTTGGACATCTGATGTTTATTGAAGTCATCAGCCTTTGGCTTATTGGTTGGTTTTCCTTCAGTGAAAATATTCCTCCAGCCAGTTTCTTTGCAAATTCTGCAATAGAATACTGCTGCTTCTTTGCCATGGATGAGCCATGTGTATGTTTTAAACCAGAGATCCTTTATTTCTCTGTGGCTGTCTCGGTCATACATTCTGGCTTTCTTGGTTGCAGTTTGAGACTGGCTCTCCATAGCTACACAGGTGCTGGCAGTGCTACACATTTCTAGATTAGTGTGTACAGACTGTTCAGTTTCTGCGGTACCTGATCTGGGTCTTTTGAAAATATCTGTTATTTTTCTTTATTTCACTGTTGCCGTCCTGCTGGCGCTCTGTTTATCAGTGGCAGTATTTGCTACTTCTGACATTTTTATTACGTTTTGTACTAGAAAATCACAGTTCACTGTAGCGTTACTTTTCTGTGTAAATTCGAGGAGATGCACTTACTTTTTTGTGAATAAAAGCTCTTGAAACAGTACTTCAAGATAGCAGAGACAATTACAAGATGTACACTACAGCATTAATTTCTGTACGCTATGCACACCTTTGCTTATTTGGGTGAATATTAAGTTCTTGACAATCAAATACTTAAGTTTCAGAGAGCAATAAATATTGGGGACATAAACATTTCAGTGACGCTGCATTAAAGTATTGTGTATATATTATTGGGATGTCTGAGATGCACACATTAATAAAGTTCTTGAAACTGAATAACAGTGTCTGAGAGTTTTATTTTATATGGTAGACAGAAGTAAAGTTAAGTGACAGATTTCAGGGGCTGTGTTTCTTTGTGTGTAGGGGACACATTTTATTATAGCAGAAGGTTGTGGAGTATGCTTCGGCACCATTTACACTTGTTTCGCTCAAGAACTTGGATGCCTTGGCTTTACTTATGTCATTCTCCACCTGCTTCCCTGTCTCTGTCTCCTTTCCTTTGTCTGCTCTGCTTATTTTGCTTTTCTCTCCTGTCTTGTGTTCACAATCTCAGGCTTGCTTCTACAGTGCCGTCTCCTATACTTCTGACTTCATGCTTCTATCCTGGCTTTTACTTCACTTCTCCCTTTATTTCAGGGGCTTTTGCCGTGTGTTGCAAAAAATTTCACTTCTTTGTGTTGTCTTTTCTAGTTCACTCAAGAGTTCTTTGGTTTATATATTCCTGCTTTAGTTTTCGCAATGCTTTCTAGTTCACTCAAGACTTCCTTGCTTTATTCTTGCTTTACTTTTAAAATGCTGTGCCTCATGTTGCTGCCTTAACATGATCTCCCCTTGTCTTGTATTCCTTATTACTTCTGCAACATGTACGGAATTGATTTGTCTCCCTTTATTTCAGGTTTTCTCACATTTCTCAATGCTGCCTCATATACCCTTTAATATGCCCAGCTTGCTTTCCTTCTTATAAAACCACACTGCATTACTTTTCTCTGACTAAATCTGTCTTGTCTCCCTTTATATTCAGGGGCTTTACTTGTTCTGCCTTTTATTCATGTTAGCTGCACTGAGTAGACAGTTTTAATTTTTCTTTTCATTCTTAAATATTCTTAAATCCCCTATCTTTATATACTTTTTCTATTACACTATCAGGCTTCTACCTGTAAATTCTGTTGCCTTCAGCTTCTGCTGCTTCTCTCATTTCTTTTCCAGCTTTTCTATCTTGTATGTTTTGCACATTAAGCACTACCCCCCCCCCCCAAGTCTCCTCCTGTTTTCAGAAAATAATCAGCCTGCCTGCCATCATGATTGTTTTGAGAAACATGCTTTTCCCCATAGCTCTCAGTGCCCACAAGTCGTCATCCCATTTTCTGCATTCCCTGCCTACCATAAACTCTTCTCTACTCTACTGTATGTCTGCAAAATGAAAGAATTGTCGTGGGAGAGCCGAGCTACAGTGTGTCCTGTTCCATATCACCGCCGCTGCCTGAGTGAGTCGTTTTCCACCGCAAGCTCTCCCAGGTCCTGCGAACAGCCCTTCCGATTGGCGGGAAGAGAGTGTCTGTGTAACTGCACCAATCAGGCACGACTCTCCTCTGCGCTATTCTTGTGCATTTAGAAGACCAGATTTAAAGTCATAATACCCTTTTCGTTGCTCTGCACTGGTCTACAGGTTTAATAAAGCACACTTCATGTTGCTGTGTTTAAGCCAGCGGTGTACCAGAAATGGAGGCAGAATACCAGATGTAGGGTTTGGGTATTCCATCAGCAGCACCAGAAATATATGAAAATTTCTACCTCTGAGTAATATTAACATTCAAGCTCCATCTACATATGATTGAGGTAGGTAGATTGATTTAAAATATTTGGCCAGGAAGGCACACCGAGCTAGTAAAGTGGAGTCCCCAAGGGAGCTAGCTCAGGTAGGGAGGAAAGTAGTACACAGCTCATGTCCAGGTGTGTCCTGAAGGAAGGGCAGTTGGATACACAATTGAACAAGAACACAAAACATACAAACTTTATCCTACATATGATTAAAAAAGGTATATATGTAACACATACAAAGTTTAAACACACAACTGACATGGTACAAGAAATGTATACCGGTAGTTAAGCAAACAATCAATCAGCCACACTATGGGCATTGTTTTGGAGTTACAGTGAATCAAAAAGATGAAAGAAAATAAAAAAAACCTAGCCAGCCTTGCCTCATACGATTCTATGGAGTTTATACTCTTAAATGTATGTTGCTCTGATGATTTCTTGGAACTTGTTGTTCTGTATCTGTGATCTGCACTAAATTGTCTGTACTGCTTTACACTGTAAAACTGCCTCTGTTTCGAACCTCATTATAACCCCCCCCCAGTTCAGGTCTAAAAATAGCCAAGTCCTTTGTGTAGTGCACATACCTGGTAAATAAAATTTCATTTATTTTCTTATTAACCGTAATTCATTTTATTGACTTTTATGCAAAGTGCTTTGAGATGCTGGCGGGAGCTACACAAAAATAGCTACCTACCCACCTATAGTAAAGTATATTTAACCATAAATGCACATCTCTACCCACCTATAGTACGGTATTATAGGGGCATGGTTAGGGTTGTACAGGCACTTCAATGTTAACCCCCAAGATTTGCACTTTAATAACTTTGCAACCGTTCAACAGATTTATACGTAATTTTGCATGCACAGTCTCATGGGGTAGATACCTCAACATGCCAAGTTTCTTTCTGGTTGGATATGCGGATTCAGAGATACAAAAAGTGGATTTTTTAGAATGTTTTCCCATTGGTTAGAATGGGGTTTCTGTCAACTTAGCTAGCACCCAGATGGTTTGGAATTTTGATCTGAAATGTATATGATACAAGGGGGCTAACCAACAGATGTGCCTTTTGCTTGTTCGGTGAAAACATATTAATCCATTCCAAAGTTATTTAATTTTGAAATTTTGAATACTTGGTTCTAAGCATGCTCAGTAAGCACCAAAAAATGGCGGTATCATCCTTTCTTGTTTAAGGAAAATCCTTTTTCATATGGCCGCCACCTTGTTTTCAGTTTTGCCTGAGAAATTCAAATTTACAACCCCCCAAAAAAGATATTCTGGGGAGGAACCAACACATGTAGCTTGCTTACTGGGACCCCCTTAGCTGCATTCTGCACTTCACTGCTCAAGAAATGGCCATAAAATGTGTTTTTTTAACATTTAAATTATTTTTTGTACAGGTGTCATACAAAAAAGCTCAGTTTGAAGACTTCCGATGACTCGTCTGTCTTCAGAAAGATTGCCAGAGCGTGGAAAGTGAACTGTATCCACACTGTTAGACAGTATTTGTTTCGCCAGTACCTGAAAAAAAGTATCTTACGGCAGCACTCTATTTGGGCTACCTCAGTACCATGCTTAGCAGCAAACTCCACACAGGCTATACTACTGAGATGTGAAGCGCACCTTATGGTCATGGCCCATCTATAAGGCAAAGCCAGGAAGCCCTAAGTGTTTCCCCAAGGCATACTTTGCGCTTTATTATTAGCACAGTCTGTGACGCTCAGCATGTCATCAGAGGAACTTGACACAGACTGCTTCTGTGAAATAAAAAACTTCAGGCAGTGTAAAAACCTTTTTTATTGCTAGTTCTAGTTATGTGTGACTGGGGTGGAGGCTATGGGGGGTATGGGGTATGGACATGCTTCTCAGAAATATATGGTGTTCTCCTGTAAAGGCTTAGCCTGTTTACAAACTTCTACTTATGAAAACTAAAACTAGCCTTTATCAAATGAAGTCATGGCAGACAGCAGGGCTCATTTCCCCCTTTTACTCTTTATCTGCCATATACACACTTCAAACAAGGATGTTAATGTGCACACCAGAAGCCCTGTTCTTGCAGTGAGTGTATAATGACTGCAGATCAATTTAGTTATTTTCTGTTGCACCTGTTATGTATTTTATACTTGTAGCATTATATCAGTGTAAACTTCACTTGCGCTTTGAATCATAAATCACATAATGACTTTAACAGCGGTAAAGCTGAAAGAATAATCCAGCATTATATGGAAGTTTTTCCTGTATCTCTATCTTTTTCCTTTTTGTTTTTTTTCTATATATACTTTTTCAACTTTTTTTCCCCCTATGTGCTCCCCTTCTCTCCTCCCCCCCGGGGCCATGGCATACATATGCGTGGCGGCACACGCACTCGCCAGGATCCAATGGCCCCTTCCACCCAT
Organism: Neoceratodus forsteri; assembly: GCA_016271365.2. Lineage (NCBI taxonomy): Eukaryota > Metazoa > Chordata > Ceratodontiformes > Ceratodontidae > Neoceratodus > Neoceratodus forsteri. The sequence goes on along the minus strand of CM028134.1, from coordinate 383,748,184 downwards.
CCCCAGACTAGCGTCGCCGCTCCTGCTCGATTGTGCTACCCACTGGACCTCCACCTGGTGGGAGCGGGACTACGGTGAAGTAGGCATCCACCCCGATAGAAGGGAGAGCCATAGCTCGATCTAGTTTCAACCCTCTCCTCCCCTCCCTGGCACGCCAGCGGCCCGAGGTCATTCCCGAACCCAGGTCGCCGCATGACATCAGGTTAGGTGCCAGCGCCTCAGCCCTCTGCGCCACTGGGCCAGCATCTCTATCTTTTTTCAAATGTGTTTATTTTTAATTTCTGTAGAAATACTATATTCCCCATGGCCTTTGGTGTGTATTATCCTGTAACGTACATAAATATTTTTGAGTATTAAATGTTACTTTTATATACTTCACACTTTCTGTGACCAAGTCATTTCAGAAACATAGAATTTGTCTGCAGATAAGGACCGCTTGGCCGATCTACTCTGCCCATTTTTCTCTGCCTATACTGTCACCATAGACCCTACCTGATCTCCTGCAACCCCATCCCACTTTCCTACCAAGATTCAGTCCTTTGTGCCTATCCCATGCATGCTTGAAGTCCACCACTGTTTGCTCTCACTACCTCCACTGGAAGACTGTTCCAGCAATCCACCATTCTTTCAGTGAAAAAGTACAGTACTTCCTCACATCCCTCCTAAATTTACCCCCTTCAAGCTTCACTGCATGCCCCCTTGTTCTCATGCACCTTTTCCTCTGAAAAATACTCCCCTCCTGTACCTTAGTCATCCCCGTAATGTATTTATAGGTCTCTATCATGTCCACCCTCTCCCTCTTCTCTTCCAAGGTGTACATACTGAGATTCCCTCAGTCTCCTCATAGGTCTGCTGATCCAGCCCCTGCATCATTTTACAGTAGCTGCCCTCTTCTGGACAGCCTCCACCCTATCTATATATACTTCTTCAGATATGGTCTCCAGAACTGGGCACAGTACTCCAGGTGGGGTCTCAACAAGATCTATACAGTGGTAACACCACCTCCTTCTTTCTGCTGATGATACCCCTCACTATGCTCTCCATTATCCCACTGGCCCTACCTACTGCCTTGTCACACTGCCTCGCTGCTTTGAAGTCATCTGATATAATTACTCCAATGCCCCTTTCCTGTTTTGTGACCGTCAAAACCTCTTCCCCCTTTTTCTACTCTGTCTCTGGGTTTCTATGCCATATGCACACAATAAACAGGATACTAACCTGTAACAGTAGTTCTAGAAGTGGTTCATGATGTTCATCCACACTTTCTGGCAGTTGCCTTTCCCTTTAATTCTGGCTGGAATGCCTTCAAGGTGGCTCATCCCACCCACCCGGATGGTAACTCCCTCAGCTCCGCCCCATGACGCCATATCTTGCCCACTGGAAAAAGTGTTGTGTGCCAAAGCCAGCGGGGTTCGGGTGGGTCCGTGTAGATAATCAACATATACCACTTCTAGAACTACTGTTACAGGCGAGTAACCTGTTTTTCTAGGGATGTGGATATGATGTTCTATCCACATAATCTGGTAGACTCCTAGCAGTTCTCCAGGAGGAGGGGACAAAGCACCAACACCCTACTTGAGAAACAGAGACTGGAGAACCAAAGCCCCAAAACCAGCATCCCAGCATGACTCAAGGTTGATGTGGTAATAGGAAATGAAAGTGTGTGCTGACCTCCATGTAGTAGCCCTACAGATTTCCTGGATAGGGATGTCCCTGGAAGTAGCCACCGAGGCAGCAATATGTCGGGTGGAATGAGCCCTTAGCCCTACAGGAGGCTCCCTACCCGCCAACCTATAGCAGAGGTCAATGCAGGATACAATACACCTGCCAACTGTCTGCTTGGCTACCAGTCTGCCAGGTGTGGCTTCAGGGTAGGTGACAAACAGCTAGCGAACCTCTCCTCAAACTCCAGCAGTGCGCTTTTTGTAATAAGTGAGTGCTCGCCTCAGTTCCAGAGTATGCAGCCTGTGCTCAGCCTCCGAGGTATGACTGGCGAAGTACATCAGGAAATTAATCATCTGGTTAAGGTAAAACTCTAACACAACCTTTAGGAAGAACTTCGGGTTGGGGAGAAGGACAACCTTGTCCCTGTGGAAGACCAGGTAAGCAGACTCCGCCAAAAGCACCTGGAGTTCACTGATCCTTCTGGCTGATGTGACAGCCACCAAGAAGGCAATCTTCCATGACAGGTGAGATATTTCATACCTGTGCATCGGTTCAAGTGACTTGCCCATGAGCTCTGCCAAAGCCAGCAGCAGATCCCAAGGTGATGGTGGTTCACGCACTGGAGGGGAAATGTGGCCAAGGCCCTTGAAAAAGTGCCAGACCACCTTCTCCTACACCACTGACTGCTGACCGGCCCGCACCCAGTAAGCAGACATGGCTGCAAGGTGCAACTTGAGGGTCGTCGACCGAAGGCCTAACTTAGAGAGGTACCACAGGTAGACAAGGATGCTAGCTACTGGACAGGACAAAGGGTCCAATCACTTGCCCTGGCACCCAACTGGAGAACCTCCTCCATTTGAAGGCATAGCATTTCCTGGTTGACTCTTTCCAAGATGCCTCCACTACTGTGAGGACATCTTCAGAGAGACCCAAAGCCTGGAACTCTAACCGCTCAGGAACCAGGCTGTCAGGTGCATGGCTTGAAGGTCCAGATGGAGTACCATCCCCTGATGAATGGAGAGCAGGACTGGGTGGAGAGGAAGACGCCTCGGGAGCGTGGTGCTGAGGCTGAGGAAATTGGGGTACTAAAACTGGAGTGGCCAGTCCAGAGCCACCAGTGTCACCTGGGCCTTGTCCCTCCTGGCCTTGAGAAGCACCTTGTGGATTGATGGAAGGCACAGAAGAGGCCTGGGGTACAGGGCCTCGAGGAAGAGAAGGGGAACTTGTTTAACCAGGAAAGGCACACTAAGCCGAAGCTTGTTTCCAGGTGCGACCTGGGAGCACAAGGAAGTTAAATGACTTGCTCAGGGTCACACAGTATGCAAGTGAGGGCTGTGGGATTCAAATCCAGGTCTCCAGGTTTGCAACTCAGAGCCCTAAACCACTGCGCTATACTGTCTCCTGAGAAGAAGAAGGCATCCCCCTGCAGCATTCCCTGCTGAGGGGGGTGGGCATAAAACAGCCTCGGCTTTGCATTATCCCTAGAGGCAAACAGGTCCACCTGAGGGGTGCCCCACTGGGAGAACAGACTGTGTACTATCTCTGCGTGGAAAGACCAGACCACTCGTGAGACGCCTCACCCACATGGCTGAGAGCGTCCGCCAGCTGGTTAAAGGCCACTGCCACATGGATGGCTAGAGGATCGTCCCCCCAGGCTGCGCACGAAGGTCCACACATGGAGAGCTGCCTTGCACAGTGGCAGGAAGTGCGTCCCACCCTGTTTGTTGAGGTAGTACATGGTTGTGGTGCTGTCTACCTGGACCTGGACCACCAGACGCCGAATGTGAGCAGCAAACGCAGTAAGGGCCAGCAGGTTGATATGGCATCAGGACTCCTCGAGGTCAAGAGCCCATGGACTCTGTGTTCCACCAAGTGGGCACCCCAGCCCACGAGAGAGGCATCAGTCGTCAGGATGACTGTCGGCTCTGGGCGGACAAACGGGATCCCTTCCTACAGATGTTCTGGGACCAGCCATCACTGATGGGTGTCCCACATCTGCCGTGTCAGAGTGACCAGCTGGTCGAAGTGACCCCTGTGCTGAGACCACTGCTGGCCAGCTCCCACTGCAGGGAGCGCATTCTCCAGCGGGCTCATCAGACCACGCTAGTGCAGGCCACCGTGTAACCCAGCAGGCACAACTGCCCAACTCGAAATGATCGGGCAAAGGAGGAGTTAGCCTCTGCCCTGTCCATTGGGAGCCGGGCTCAGGCTCTGCAAGTGTCAAGCTCAGCCCCAATGAAGTACATCACCGCAAAGGCACGAGTTCAGACTTGGCCTCGTTAACTAGGAAGCCAAGGGAGACACAGGTCTGGAGGGCCAGGTCCCTGGACCACTCCACCTCCTGCCTGGAGGGACCTGCGATCAGCCAGACGTCCAGGTAGGGGTAAATATGGACCCCTTGGTACCTTAGGTAAGCTGTCACCACTGCAATGCACTTAGTGAAGACCATGGAGGCAGAGGACAGGTGGAATGGCATGGCCTGGAACACATAGAGGGCTCCCTCCACTCGGAAGCGGAGGAACCTTCAGTGAGACAGACAGATCAGAACATGAAACAACACGTCCTGGATATCCAGTGAGCAAAACCACGTTTTGCTCCAGAGATGGTATGATCCGAAACAGAGTTGCCATCTTGAAGGTGCACGACTTGAGACACTTGTTCAGTTCATGCAGATCTAGAATGGGGCGCCAGCCCCCCGTCCATTTTGGCACCGGGAAATACCTGGAGACAAACCCTGGGTGTTCCAGAGGATCCATGACAGGAAACACGACCTCCTTGCGGAGGAGCTGGGCAATGTCGTCCCGAAGAGCCGACAGGATGTCTGCGGATACCAAGTTCTCCCGTGGGGCACGGGCTCGGCAAGGAGGGTACTACTCGAATTCCAGAGGCAGACCCTGACCCATCAGCTTGAGGACCCACCTGTCCATGGTGACAGTGGACCAGGCAGAAAGGAAGTGGTGGAGCTGGCCCCCCACAGGAGGACCCAGGCGAGGTGTGACAGGCATGAGGGAGGCACCCCTCATCCCGTCACTGGGCAGGCTTGGAGGAGGAGGATCCAGTGGAAGAGACACCAGAGCCTCTTCCCCAGGTTTACGACAACTGAGGACATTGACTTTGGCAGAGATCACCAAGCCTGGGCCTGCTGATCAGTCTGGGGCAGGGCTGGTTTGGCTGCAGGGGTAGAGGTGACTCAAAAGGGCTTCCTTTTCTGCTGCTGCTTAGAGCCCTTGGGATCCTTTTGGGCACATGTCACGGAGTCTAAGGTAGCATTAGATTTCTTGATGCGGGTGAGGTGGCCCTCGACCCCAGGCCCGAACACGTCGGTGCCCAGGAAAGGAACATCTACCTGCTTGTGCTGAGTGTCCGCCGTGAAGGTCGAGATCCTAGCCAAGCCCCGTATCACATGGCCACTGCAGCCACCACAGAGCAGGCACAGGAGTCCTCAATGTCCATGGCTGTCTGAAGCTGTTGTTTAGCTACAGCCCTGCCCTCTTCCTGGACCTGTCTGACTGTGGTCTGGAGGTCCACCGGCAGATGAGGAAGCACTACATCCAGGGTGCCCAGCAGTGCATGGGAGAAGTGGGCCATAAGGAGGGCCGAGCTTGCCTGGTGAAGACCAAGCGAAGAGGTAGCACAGACCTTTTTAGCCGCATGGTCCAACTTCTTGGACTCTTTGTCAGGCAGCTTGTCAACGTCCCCAGCGTTGCCAGAGCACCTGAACACAGAATTGGCCACCAGCCCCTCAGCCAAGGGGTGTTCTGCGAATCCCGACAGGGAACCGTTAGGTACCACATACTTACGGACCATCCTAGCAGATGGTGCAGGGTAGGAGGTGGGGAGCTGCCAAAGCTCCAAGGCAGGGCCAAGGATGGCCTCTGCCACCGGGAAGGCCTCCCCAGAAGTATCTCCCCGGTCCAGGATCTCAGTCAAAGGGTATCAAGCCAGTTTCTGGACAGGCTCCATTTTCATACCATAGACTCCGAGATCAGGCGGAGAAGGCCCATAAAGTAGGTAGGGCCTTCATCCATCAAGAGACCCCCCAACCGACTCCACGTCGACCAGGAGGGAGTGTAAGGAGGAACCCTCTAATTCTGAGGAGTCATTAAAGAGGGGTCGACCGCCAGAGTCCTCGCTGACCCTCCGCGGACGGTGAGTGATGACGGTGACTGACAGTCAATGGGGGAGCCCCACTGGCCAGCCGAGACTCTTTGGTCGTAGCACCGGTTTTCAGCTGCACAGGTGGCGGCTCCATGGGAATTGGTGCAGATGACGGAAGCAGCCGAGCCAAGACCATCTTGGTCTCTTCCTTAGGCGGAGAAGGCGTTGGCCGTTGAGGAGAGAGCCAAGTGATGGTCGGTGTAGGAGCTGGAGTCAGCTTCCTACCGGAGAAAGTACAGTTACGTAAGAACTTACCGTAACAGTAGATCTTTGAGAACAGCTCTTGCAGCAGGTTACACCATTTGGACTGAAGCCGGCAGGCGTCAGGACCCCATGGAAATCTTCTAGCTAGCAGTCTTCAGCGGGGACCGCCTCCAACGTCGGTCCCGCCCCCGACGTCAGGCGTAGTAGATAAGGAGGCGGTCCCGCCAGAATCCCCAGTTCTCCCGCCGGAGACTCCCGGCCGCTGGATGACACCAGAAAAGGAGGACCGAGAATCAGATGGCCAAGACTAAAACGATCTTGCTCAGCGTGGATGGAACTTACCTCCAAGGGGAATGGTGGATGGATAGTAGATTTGCTGAAGAGTTGTTTCGAAGATTCACTGTTACGGTAAGTTCTTACGTAACTGTACTATCTTCTTCGAGATACAGCTCTTGCAGCAGGTTACACCATTAGGACTGATTCCCAAGCAATGGCGCCTTGAAAAGCCATCGGGAGGAGGCAATACTGATACACCAACATGCCCTGAGCCTAGGATAGGAGGCCCTGCAGGATAGCAAGTCCGAAACCCACTCTTCGCCGAGAGGCGATATCAAGGCTGTAATGCCTGATAAAAGTGTGCACTGAGCTCCAGGTGGCTGCAGCACATATGGCTGATGTGGAAACGTTTTTCAGTGCTGCAAAAGAGGTAGCCACTCCCCTTGTCGACTGGCCCTTAACCGCCCCTGGTAGGGGTTTCTGTCTGTTGTTGTAGCAAAGGGAAATGCACTGGATTAGCCAGCGAGAAAGGGTCTGTTTCGAGACTGGATCTCCCAACATCCTTTCAGCGAAAGAGACAAACAGCTGTTCCGTTTGTGGTGCTGTTTAGTCCTGGTCAAGTAGTATCGAAGACACCGATGAACATCCAGGGTGTGAAGCAGTGCTTCTCCTCGATTAGCGTACTTAGGGAAGTACACCGGTAAATCAATGTCCTGGTTAAGCGTGAGGGCTGAGACCACCTTAGGCAGGAACTTGGGATTCATCCTCAGGGACACCCTGTCCTGGTGAAAAATTAAATAAGGCTCCTTACACATTAGAGCGTGTAGTTCGGAGATTCTTCTCGCCGAAGTAACAGCAACCAAAAATAGCGTTTTCCACGACAGAAAACGCAGCTCGCAATCTGCGGCAGGTTCAAAGGGTGGCAGCGTAAGCTGCTCCAGGACGAAAGGTAGGTCCCAAGGAGGGACAGGATCCCTAATGGGTGGCCTAAGGTGGAGAACCCCTCTTAAGAAGGCCCGGGACGTATCCAACTGTGCTGCGCCTGCTACTCACCGGCGTGGTAGGGCTGAGATTGCACAAAGGTGCACCTTGATCGAGAAGCAAGCCAACCCGATTGAAAAGGGAGAGCAGGTACTCCAGAACTAATTTCTGAGGACAGTCTAAAGGGGAGAAGCCACGTGCTTGAGACCACAGGCAAAACCTACGCCATTTCATGGCGTATGTAGCGTGTGGCGGCAGAAAGTACTTCCGCCACCTCTTACGAGACCCCGTGTCGCAAAATGGTTATGTCTCTAGGAGCCAAGCGTGCAGGTTCAGTGAATGTAAGTCCGGGTGGACTAGTGAACCTTCCTCCTGAGACAACAGATGGCAGCTGATTGGCAAAGAAAACGGAGGTTCCCGGGACAGGTGACTCAGAAGCGGGAACCAAATCTGTCTGGGCCAAAAAGGCACTATCAAAATCAGCGTTGCGTGCTCCCTACGAAGTTTGAGAAGGACTCTCTGGATCAACGGGAAGGGAGGAAAGGCATAAAGGAATCTGCCCACCCAGGAGAGGGACAACGCGTCTCGCCAGAAAACACCAGGCCCTGGATCTAGCAAGCAAAATTGGGCAGTTTTATGCTGGATGGGGACGCAACAAATCCAATTCTGGAGTGCCCCATCTGTGAAACAGATCTCTGCCACCTCCTGTAAAAGTTCCCACTGTGGACTCTGGCCTGGGAACGGCTCAGGCTGTTCATGACGGTATTGTCCACCCCGGGAACGTGAACTGCAATGAGGTTTGTGCCGTGTCGTAATACCCATTCCCACACTCTCATGGCCTCCCTGCAGAGGGGGTAGAAGTGTGTGCCTCCTTGTTTGTTGAGGTAATACATCACCGCTGTATTGTCTGTTTGTAACAGGAGAGTACTCAGTGGAATGTCCGACTGGAAGGCTTGCAGGGCATAAAGGATCGCTCTCATCTCTAATATGTTGATATGGTGATGTGCTTCCTGAGTAGTCCATGTTCCTGAGACTTCACCTCGCTCATAGTGCTCCCACCCCAGCCCTGAGGCGCTCAGGAGAGTGTTATCACCGACGGCGCTGTGAACAGAACCCCGCAGAGAGGGTTCCTGGATCTAGACCATTGCCAGTCCCGAACCACGGCCTTCATGATTCTGACTGGCTGCTGCAGATGATCTTGCCTTTGGTCCCACTGCACTCTAAGCATCCACTGGGTTACCCGCATGTGTAGTGGAGCCTTGCCATCGGGACTGTTGGAATGGCCGCAGCCATGTGTCCGAGCAGGTGAAGGACCAGTCTGGCTGGACCGGTCTTCTTCGCTGAAAGGTCCCTTATGAGGAACCGGATGCGTTCCGCCCTGTCTTCGGGAAGAAAAGCTTTCCCTTGGGTGGTGTCCAGAACTGCCCCTATGAATTGCAGTTTCTGGGACGGTACCAGGAGAGACTTCTCGTAGTTGATTAGGATACCCAGAGACTGAAAAAGGACCTGGGTGTGCTGGATAGCTATCAACAGCGCCTCTTCGGAGGAGGCCATGAGAAGCCAATCGTCGAGGTACGGAACACATAGTGGCCCTGTCTCCTCAGAGATGCTGCCACGACTGCCATGCACTTGGTAAAGACCCTGGGGGCCGATGACAGCCCAAAAGGAAGCGCTCGGAACTGACAGTGGTTGCCGAGGAACTCTAAGCGCAGGAACCTCCTGTGCGCTTGAGCGATGGGGATGTGCAGGTAAGCGTCCTCCATGTCCAGGGATGCCAGGAATGCGTCCTTCTTCAGCATGGGGATTAGGCCCGGGAGGGTCACCATGCAGAAGCGTTTGTAGGTGACCGACATATTGAGGTCGCTGAGGTCCAAGATTGGACGGAGGTCCCCTGTTTTCTTTGGAACCAGGAAGAAGTGGGAATAATATCCTGCTCCTCTCTGGTTCACTGGGACGTGCTCCAAAGCTTCTTTCTGCAGTAGCGTGAGCACTTCTTGCCTGATGAGCAGGGCGTGCTGACCCGAGTAACGAGAGAGCAAAGGAGGCCTTGTGGGTGGCTTATCTGAGAATTCTATAAAGTGGCCTTTTTTGACCAATTGTAGCACCCACCTGTTGGTGGTGATCGACTGCCACCCTGGGAGGTGGTCTGCGATGCGACCCCCGACCTTTAATTCCCGTTGATCCTGAGGGGCGGGTGCTGGGAAGGAATCATGCTGTGGCGGCGGAGGGTCCTGCAGGTTGGGCCAACTTGGTAGGACATTGGCCTCTACCTGAGGATGACTTGCCCTGGGCTTTCCGGGTAAAGGAGCCCCTCTGTTGCAGGCCGGAACGAGGCTGTTGTCTCTGAGTCCGGCTGCGAAAGCAACTCTGGTTCCTACGAAAGGAACGGAGTCTAGATCTGTACATGGCCTGAACAGATCCAACGGCCTTCCCAGCTTCCTGCAGTTTGGTGATGACCTTCTCAGACGCCTCACCAAACAAGACTTCGCTGTGAAAGGGGGCATCCAGAATCTTCTTCTGGACGTCCGGGGTAAATCCGGAGACACGGAGCCATGAATGTCTCCGGAGGCATATGCCTGAGGCTGCCGCTCTGGCCGAGGAGTCCGCGGAATCACATGCGGCTCGGAGCACCTGGATCCCCACGTCTGAACCCGTGTGGAGGAGCTGGAGAAGTTCCTCCTTAGGACCACCGTCTGGCAATTTCTCTGCCAGGTTCTGTCCCTGTTCCCCAGCGCATTCTGAAATTGAACCATGTGGGTAAGGTAGTTCAGGGACCTGACGGCGCAGGTCGCAGCTGCGTTAGTGCGCCTACCCATTGTGTCCAGTTGCTTGGACTCCGGGTCCGGTGGCTGCATGCTCAGATGTTGCGGTCTCTGGGACCGGTCATGAGAGGCTGTGATGACCAGGAAGTCGGCCAGAGGATGATTAGCCAAGTACTGGTCCTCCCTTGGGGCCCTTGTACATGCGGTCAGCCTTCTTCGGCATCGCCGGGAGCGAATGTGGACGTTTCCACGCTGCCTTGGTGACGTCTACGAAGGTGTCCACCAAGGGTGGTACCACCACAGGCTTAGGATCTTTCTGCCAAGATAACGAGCCAGGCGTAGCCTTTCCGGGTCAAGATCTTCTGCGTCCCACCCCATGTTCTCTTGAATATGTCTCATGATCTCAGAGAATGAGGGGTCATCCGGAGGAGACCTAGGAAGTTTGCGTGGGTCCGGAGAGGGGATGCTAATGGGAGAAGGAGATCTGGAGCCATCCGAGATGTCCGATCTTGAGTCCTCCGTAGACGGGGAGTAGCGGCGCCTTCTGGATCTCTTGGGGCTGGGTGAACCGGAAGAGGATCTAGACGGAGGCCTTCTCTTGTCCGTAGGTCTGCCCCTAGGAGGTCCGGCTGGCTCCTGGGAGGGAAGGTACTCGGCCTGCTGCCCCATTGGGTGAAGGAGGGGGTGTTGGGGCCGGTGGTGCCGCAGGTGCGGAAGGAGACTGTGTGGTGACCACATCCTTTTTGATGGTGTCCCACCAGAAAGTGAATAACTCCTTCACTTCCGAGATGTTAAGGCCCGACGACGGGCCAGGCGCCAGTGGCCTGACGTCGGGTCCCGGCGTCAGCTCCCCTGGGGTCTCCGGTTCTGGGGAGGGCTCCCGTGGGAGCTCGACAGGTCCGGGGTCGCCCGCCTGGTCCTCAGGCTGAGTGGATTCCTCCTCAGTCAACGCTTCCTGGCTGAAGTCGGCCAGCGGCGGTGGGGTTCTGCTCGCTGCTGTGTCGGACGTCGGTCCCCCAGCCGGCGTCCGGGTAGGAGAGTGCCTGACCGGCGACGGGCATCGGATTGTCGTCGGTTCCCGGGATCTATGGTGTTTGGCCGACATCGGGTCAGACTTCCTCTTAAGGGAGGTCAGCTCCTTAGTCTTCTGTTGAGGGGGAGGCGGCAGGGAGCCTGACCGGATGTCGGGAGTTGAATGACGCTTCTGGTGATCCCCAGACTTAGACGAAGCCTTGGAGGAAGAAGAAGGCCTAGAAGTCTTAGCAGGCCGCAGGGAGGCAGAACCACTGGCAGACTTGACCATGACCAGGGGAGGCTGAGAGCGGGCCCGAGACGGAGAGCGGTCGGATCTGGAGCTGGAGCTGCGGGAGTCCGAGGCCCTAGAAGGGGATTTAGGTCTCACCTTCTCGCCAAAAGCTCGCATGGTGTCTGCGATTTTCCGGGCGATTCTCTGGAGGAAGGTTCCATGGCCTTGAGCTTCTTCTAAAAGGAAAGCCTGAGAGCCTTCTGTCGGTGGATCCGGTCCAGCTGTTGGAAGCCTTGACAAAGGAACAAGCCTGGTGTCGTGGGTCTGGGCCCAAGCACCGGACGTAGTCGAATCGTGGGTCTTTGAATGGAATTTGTTTCCACAGGTGCACTTGATTTAATGGCCTCCACGGAGGTTGGGGAGGACATCAGACAGAGGAATAAATCTGGAGGAAGAGATTCCGAAGAATTCTCGGTTGAAGAAATGGTAGAGCAAATTTCCTGATCGTTGCAGCTAGATACTGACCGAAGGGTCAGAGACATGCAAGTCGACAGCCGGAAAGAACTGGGGATTCTAGCGGACCGCCTCCTTATGTACTATGCCCAATTGCCAGGGGCGGACCGACGTCGGAGGTCGTCCCTGAAGACTGCTAGCTAGAAGATTTCCGTGGGGTCCTGACGCCTGCCGGCTTCAGTCCAAATGGTGTGACCTGCTGCAAGAGCTGTATCTCGAAGAAGATCACCAGCTTTTACCACATAAGACAAAACATATAACAAATAAAATACACAAAGATACAAAATCTTTCATAACTAATTTAAAATTGGAATTAAGTGCACATTGCAAGTGTAATGGTTAAATTAATCCAGCTGACCCATGTATGTTATATTTCCTTATGGTAAATGTATTTACAGTCCCCTAGCTCTGGATTCACTGGCCTTTTAATTCCCGTCGGCCGGCATCCCGATAGGGGATTACCCCTTACTACTTTCCTCCCTACCTGAGCTAGCTCCCCTGGGGACTCCACTTTACTAGGTCCCCTCCTTCATGTGTCCTGATACCACCTATCTTCTCTGACCACCACTGTGTCTCCCTTCCTCTCCTCCCTCAATACTTTTAAGAGTTCAATCAGCAGTTGCTGAATTGTTTATGTATCTATTTTTGCCAATCAAGCCTGCGCCTACGCCAAATTACCTTGTATTTTTTAACATCCTGTATTATTGTCTAGTGTACTGTGAATTATGTTATTGTGAATGAATTTGTAATATGTGTCCAGGACCATCTTGAAAATAAGCTTGCTCAACGATGTATATGCCTGGTGAAATAAAGTTTGATTGATTGATTTATAGAATTGTATTACAGTATAATGATGTTTTGTCTACTGTTAAGTGTTTCTGTAACTTTGTTGTAACAAATCACTCACAGTATCATCATGTAAATAGGACTTCGGTCCTAACAATGTGAATTTACCATCAATTTTTTCCTGTCTAAATATAAAGATTTTTACTACTACTACTATAAAATTCTCATAACGGCAACGCAACTTGCACCAAAGCCTCTCCTCACCCGAGGAGGACAAGGATGAAGAGTAGCGGTGGTGCCGCTTCACATGGTGTTGACATCGGAAGCACTGAAGTCAGCAGGAACTGCTCGATCCCCAGGAATAAGACTGAGACCTCGACCGCGACTACTGGGGGGGACCGGTGGCAGGGCTTGAAGGGTGCTGGCGAGCACCAAGGCTCCTCCAGGTCTTGGCCAGGGACCAGAAGTGGTGGGTCAGCCGACTGATCTGTGCCTCCGACAGTCTGGGTCAGGACCGGAGTCTTGAAAAGAGAAGTGTCGGCCTCTTCAGTCAACAAGTGGTCAACCAGCTTGAGAAAAATCTCAGCCAGAAGATCAACCAGCGTCTTAGCCAACTGGCCCGATGAGGTTCCTGTGGCGCCGGCGGCCTGGGCCGAAGATTCAACCAAAGTCAGATCAGGAGAAACGAGTCAGAAGCCCTCAACCAAGAATGTTCCTGATCCCATGATCGATGGCAAGACCATTTTTTGGCCTCTTTTTCAGATTTGGACTTGTGCCCCGAGGACAGGCCCTCTCTGCTTGTTGGCAAGGACTGGCACAACTCCTTGAAGGATCCCGAGAAGGAAGTGCCCAGCGAAAGCGTAATGAAGGCCAAAACAATGGAGGTATGCGTCGTAGCCTGGGCCACTGCCTCCTCAAACTCCGCAAGCTGGTCAGCGGACCCCGCAGCTGCGGAGACCACCCAGCGGGCATCCATAGATTTGACCGGAAGTCCCATTTGTTCGGTCAGCCAAGAACAAGGGCATAGTGGTCCTCGAGAAAGGAGGGATGGAAGGAATGACATATAACGTAGGCCTGAGAATCATGCTTGTGGCCTAAACAGTAGGCACACGCAGTGTGCGGATCCTTTTGAGACATCTTCTGCCTGCAAAGGCATAGGCGGAACCCCAGAGCAGACTTGTCATTCATCGCGGTCGCGCTCTCAGATTGAGCCTGAAGACAAAGTTTTTTGAAGGTTTGGGAAGTAAATCCAAAGATTTAGAACAAAAGGGCCTACTCAGCGCGGAGAGTGATAAGGAGGGAACCTGCTTCTTCCAGCGGAAAGGAAGATCTGGCTCATGGGCTGGAGCCGAGGGAGTTACCACCCGGGTGGAGGGAAGGAGCCAAATTGAAGATGTTCCAAACAGAATTAAAGGGAAAGACAACTGCCAGAAAGTGTGGCTAGAACTTCATATCCATTAGCTGGCGTGGAGGGTTGAGGTGCTGGATGCCACACCTCGCTCCACGCCGGTGACCCGGGTTCGGGAATGAGCCCGGGTCGTTGGGGGTTGGCAGAGGGATGGAGGATTGAGCATCCCAACGGATGCTCTCCTCCTCCAAGGGTGGCTTACCGGGGAGCTTCACGCACCCGACGTCCTTGAGGGTCGGTAGGAGCACCGGCTTTCGGGGCACTGGCTACTCCTGTGGCATTGGAGTCGGGGAGGGGAGGACGCCGTTAGGCACTTGGCGGGCGTAGTGCATCAGCACGTAGCCCGCCCGAGCCAGCGTCCTCAGGGGATGGAAGGGGATCACAAGAAAATGGAAAACATCCCTCGGAGGTCCTAGATGACGGCCACTCCGGGCCATCCAGCCACCGATCCACGGGCAGACCCCGCTGTGCAGACGCTCCACTGAGGTGGAGGAAGTTAGGTTCTTCCTCGCCCCACCCAGGGGATTATCCGGGCGCTTGAAGGGACCAGTGGAGTAGCCAGGGCACTCTAGGGGCAGACTCCAGGACTGAGGCAGGGATGGTATGAGAGGCCCGAAGGAGTGGAACGACGAGGGCAGGTTAGGAGGAATAAAATGTCCGTCAAAAAAAAAAGGAACATCATATCCATGTCCCTAGACTCTGTACTTTTTTGGCACTGAAACCTAGCTGCCAGACCTTGACCACACCTTGAGTTTTCTCAAGTCTCTGCTCATTCTCTCCAGCCCCCTCTAGAATGTCTACCCTATTGCAGAGTTTAGTGTCACTTGCAAAGAGGCATAGCTTTCCTTCCAGTTCTTCTGCAATGTCACTTATAAGGACATTAAAGAGGACTGGTTCCAATACTGAGCCCTGAGGTACCCCGCTGGTTACTCTTCCCTCCCCTGAGTGAGGTGCCATTTACTACTACACTCTGTCGCCTAGCCATCAATCAATTTCATACCCTCTTTACCACCTTACTATTCTCTCCCAAACTGCCCAGTTTACTAATGAGACACCCCCAAACTGCCCAGTTTACTTATGAGCCCCTATGTGAACAGTGTTGAAGGCCTTGCTGAAGTTTAAGTAGGCCACAACCACCACCCCACCTTGATCCATTTCCTGGTCACCCAGTTAAAGAAATCTATCAGGTTCATCTGACATGACCACCCACCCCACCCCACCCCACCCCCACCCCCAGTGAATCTGTGCTGCCTTGGGACTTGTAAGTCACTGGAGTGAAGATACTCCACGAGCCTTTCATTTAGAAACATCGCCACTGAGTTCTCCACCACAGCTATCAGACTGACCAGTCTATAGTTATCAGCCTCTGCTGCCGCCCTTATGAAGTGGGACTATACCTGCCACCTCCAGTCTTCTGGAACCACTCCTGCTTCCAATGAGCTGTTGAACAGGGCTGCTAGAGGTGCAGTCAGTACCTCCCAGAGCTCACTCAGCACCCTTGGGTGCACCCCGTCGGGCCCCATTGCTTTGTCCACTTTCAGATTTGCAAGTCCTTTCAGGACTCTCTTCTTTGTAAATGGACTTGTGTCTACATCCCCCCTGTGTTCCTGCTACTTTTATGTGGTCCATTGCCCTCCACTTCCGATGTGAAGACAGAACAGAAGTATCTGTTTAAAATATTGTCTTTCTTTATGATCCTTCTCTGCACCAGTATAGATAACGGGGGGGTAAACTGGCAAGTGTGTGATCTGTTTCCATACAGACAGGCTACAAAGTTACCATATCTAAAGAAAAGTGTTCCCAGCTGTTACAATAGGGGTGGGTCGCACTTGTAACCTGCGAAGGGGTATTACTACCCACAGAACTAATACAAAAATTCTGTGTAAAGTCAGGCACCTGAGGTGCAGTCACAAGTACACTGGCACAATATTCAGCCCTGTCCCCTTCTTTGCATCATCAGAATGTCCGATTTGGGTGGAAGAAGCAGAGATTACCAGCAGTTCTCGATGCACTGGAAAGTGCAATCTTGATTATTGTAAGTTCAAGAACTAAATAGTCTGTGGATGAACACTTTTAAATTTCGGCTTATTTAGCTTCTCAGGCAAGCAGCTCTTTAACAAGAGTTCCCTGCCCAGGAGTAATATTCACAGGAGCTGTTCTTTAAAGATAGGAACAAGTTGCACTCAGTAATGCTATGCTCCTTGACGAACTGATACAACCTTCGTTTAAAAGATTCAACTTTCCCCACTGGAACTGCTTCTTCTGGGAGCTTGTTCCATAAGTTTACCACTCTTTCTGTGTGCATAAATGCTTCCTCCCATTATCCCTACCTCAATTACTCCTAAACATAGGATATAGCCTCTAGTTCTGCCCAGAATAGGCCAGAAAATGTCCCCTTTTCCTATACCTTTAAAATAAGAGAGGCATGTTCATTGTTACTATGTGACTGGGTCAAAAATTGTAGTCATGCAATGTCAGAGAATTACAAACATAAATCAATTCTTTATTAATGCAAGAGTCATAGGACATTGGCATACAGAGGTAACGCGCACTATACTTATAAAAGGAAAACAGCATACATATGATCATTTTCTTGATTAAAGGCAGTGCATGATATGATCCTACAAAAAACTGCGGCAGATATATCAAGTAAGTGAAATAAAAACAGATTCCACATCATCCAAACAGAATATATAAAGAGCCTTGTGCCATTAGCCACTGTAATTAGGGACTATGGATTGGAGGATTGTGGAAAGTCCTGCTTTGTGTCTGAAGGGGTATAGCAGTGTCAGTGGCTCAGACGGCTGCACACTCACCTCTGAGGCCAGAAGATCAGAAGGTTGTGGGTTCTAGCCTCACACCAGGAACTTGGGGTAGAATCCCAACACTGACACTAGTGCAGCATGAAGGGGGTGCTGCACTCCCGAGGTGCCAACTTTCAGATGAGACATTAAACCGAGGTCCTGTTTGCCTGTTCTGGTGGTTGTTCAGGTGAACGTTAAAGAGGCTGTGGCACTTCTCGAA
Organism: Neoceratodus forsteri; assembly: GCA_016271365.2. Taxonomy (NCBI): domain Eukaryota; kingdom Metazoa; phylum Chordata; order Ceratodontiformes; family Ceratodontidae; genus Neoceratodus; species Neoceratodus forsteri. The sequence continues at coordinate 383,731,161 of CM028134.1, read as the reverse complement.
GAGAGTCCTGGCCAGAATTCCTCCACTGACTAAAATTATCACCAACAGCTTAATCTGGTTCAATTACAGTTTATTTCCATCTGTATCCCCACCTCTCCCAGGAGGAGCCTTAAAATAGGCAGAATTGCCTAGTCCTCCTTTCCCAGTCAACAAAAACTAAAACAAAAAAAATTATTTTTTTTAAAGAATCATTAAAAGAGTGTCAAATTATGTAAATGTTTAGTCCCCTGGAAGAGGTATTAAAACAGTCAACCAATACACCTCTGCTATGAATAAATACACACTTCCGCTCTCCAAAGAAAAATCAAACATGGGAACCAGCAGTGAGAGACTACCTAATGAAACCATGGATAGTTATTATTTAACTTTGTTAAGGTGACTAATGAACCACAAGCATTCTTTCTTGGCCCAGAATGCAAAGTATTCCACTGCAAACCAAGACAGCCGCACTGGCCATTAACTACGTTGTGGGCACCATTTCATTCATATCTTTTTTATTCCATAATAAGGGTTTTAACCATTTATTACATGAAATGTCAAGAATTTGACAATATGAAGTGAAGAATATCTTCCACATCCCCAGATCCACAAAGGCATGGCCTTTGATCATACTGGGGACCCCTAAATCGCCCTTTCTCACAGCTGTCATCATCAGAAGCAAGTGTAATGCACAGCTCCAATGTCTATGATTTTCACTCAGTATTTAAGATAGGATTCCGGTGAATGAACAGTTTTAAATACTCAACAGAGTAGGGCTATCTTTAAACTGGAGAACCTAGCCGTATCTTGCTGTTTTTCTAAAAGGCTTGTTTTATACGGGTGAGGTTCAAATTATTAGACTCCCAGGATTCCCACAGTTTTTAATCTAGCAGAAAGCAAACTACGTAAACCTGTCAGTGCAGCAGTAGCACTACCGCTCATAATGCAGGCAACCTGGGTACAGGAATGAGACCAGGTCATTGGGGATTGGCCAGAAGAAGAAGGGTTGAGCATTCTCAGAGAACACTCTCCTCTAGGGTGAAAGAGGTAGTACGGTCCGCCACCACAATACTGCCACTAGAGATGTGCAAAGTCCGCAAAATTCGCTCTGCAAGGTAATTCGCAGCTTTCTCGGATTTCGTGAAATTCGCAGCCATGCATTCCACCGTGAACATAAAATTTTGCCCGTGAATTTCATGCTTCACAATAAAAAAAGTTTCACCAAAATTTCCCACAAATAGCACAAATCGAAGTTTTAGCGGACAGCCAGAACTCCGCGAATTCCACAAAATGTGAATGTTTGCCACTTTGTGTGAAATTCGGGGGCAAAGTTTAACATGGCAACATCTCTAACTGCCACCTGGGTGACCACTGGTGGCAGTGCAGCTGGAGGACCAAAGCAAGTGTGTGACTCTGCTGACATTGGGGCGTTGCCACACTTAGCGTATGCACATCCCCTTGAGATCCATACATGCGGAGTCCCAAGGGGTATGGAAGAAAAACAAGAAAAAAAAAAAGGTGCTGGTTGCCAGTAGATGAAGGACCCGGATTCATCCACGGCTGTGCCCTGCCCACCATGAGCGAGCTTCCTGACAAAGCGACAGTATGTTTGTAGTATATCCTTGCCACCCCATCCCTGCCTGGTAGAGGCGCGTAAATCGAGGCTGAACAGAGGAAGATGGGACTTCAGTGATGAAAGGGCACTACTGGCAAGTACCATGGGAGATGAGAGATCTGGAGGATGTTGGGGACCAAAGAACAGTGGCATGAATAGAATATAAACAGAAAAAAAAAATGCCAAGTTTTCAGTCTTGACCTCTTGTCAGTACACAGCAATGCAGAAGTGGCCATATTTGCTCTTTTTGCACAAGAAGTAGCTCTGTATGCTCTATCAGTGCTTGGCCTTGATGCCTCATTTTGGCTATTAATGAATCTCTAAGAACATCAAGTGGTAATTCAAGTACTTTCCTGTGAAGAAAGTTCTGAACTGGTTTGAATTATTTGATTTACGCAGGCCCCAGATTTTAGCTCCATAACAGAGTCAGGATTACACCTTGACTTGATATATTCGAGTAAAAGCCACAAATGAGTTTCCTTCAAATGTCCGTCCAAAATATAGTACGCCACCAAGGAACTGATTAGCTGAAGTCTGTGGCTTGGCTAACTGTGATTCCCAGCATCCTCAGATTTAAATATAAAGCCTGTTCTTTGCCACAGTAACACCCCAGGACCTGCAACTAGCAGGTTGGGAGTATCAGAAAGCTCCAGGGTGCAATACACATAAAAGAATCTCCCGTAGTTCTCCCTCTTCACCCCTTGCTAAGGTCAGCCTCAGGGGACTGTGGGACTCTGCTGACATCAAGTTTGGTGGGTAGATGGTAGTATTAAACAGACAAAATTAAAGGGAACCGTCCAGTAATAATTGCCCTACATCCCCAATTAGGCTTTTTTTTCAATTTTACCTTATGCTTTGCTGTTCCAGTTTACTTTTATCTGGTTGATCCTGCCGTCCCTCCCGCACAACATTTTATAAACAGCACCTCTAGGGGGTCATTTGAGAACCTCCCATGGCTGACATCCGAGCCAGGGATCAGATACGGGACAGAGCATGTAAAGTATTAATAGCAGGAGCAATTAATAGCTCCAGTTTGTCATTTCTCAATCCAAGTGCCATACCAAGACTAAGTACAGACTGCGCAGTGTATCATTCACCTCAGTATGTCACCAAAATGTCATCCGGGAGGGATGGCAGGATCAACAACATAAAAAAGAAAATAGCAACAGCAATTTTTTGACTGGGTGACTAGGGAGGTGGATCAGGGGAGGGCAGTGGACATGGCCTATCTGGACTTCAGCAAGGCCTTTGACACTGTGCCACATAGAAGACTATTACACAAACTGGGGAATATGGGTGTGGGCAGGACAGTAGTGTGGTGGGTAGGTAACTGGCTGGGTGGCAGGACACAGAGGGTGGTGGTAAATGGATGTCACTCCACAGAGGGAAGAGTGACCAGTGGGGTACCACAGGGATCAGTGCTGGGACCGGTCCTATTCAACATCTTCATCAGTGACATTGCACAGGATATAGAAGGCAGAATTTCACTGTTCGCTGATGACACAAAGCTCTGTAACAGAGTAGACACACCAGAGGGTGTAGACAGAATGAGAAGGGACCTGCAGAAACTTGAAGAATGGTCAAGGGTCTGGCAGTTGAAATTCAATGCAAAGAAGTGCAAGATAATGCATATGGGGCACAAAAACCCTGGCACAATATATCAGTTGGGGGGTGAGGATATAGCATGCACCAAGCAGGAAAGGGATCTTGGGGTTGTCATCTCTGATGACCTCAAGGTAGGGAAACAGTGTGACAAGGCATCAGGTAAAGCAAATAGGATGCTGGGATGTATAGGCAGGGGCATCACCAGCAGGAAAAGGGAGGTCATAATTCCGCTATACAAGACACTAGGTGAGGCCCCACCTGAGTACAGTGTACAGTTCTGGAGACCATACCTACCTAAGGACATAGACAGGGTAGAGAAGGTTCAGAGGAGGGCAACAAAGATGGTGCATGGGTTGCATCACAAGTCCTATGAAGACAGGTTGAAGGAACTGAACATGTACTCCCTGGAGGAGAGGAGGGAGAGAGGGGATATGATAGAGACATACAAGTATCTTACAGGGATAACAGGGTGCAGGAAAACACTATTTTTAAGCGAAAAGATGTTTCAGGACTAGAGGCATGGGATGAAGTTGGAGGAGGACGATTCAGAGGAAACATGAGAAGAATTTCTTCACAGAACGGGTGGTGGACAAGTGGAACACCCTGCCAGAGGAAGTGGTGGGGGCTGAAACAATCACGGGATTTAAGAATGCATGGGATAGACATAAAGGAATTCTAGAGGTCAGGGGTAAGGGGAAAATAGAGTTCTAGGAAAACAAACTGAACTTACAAGCTCAAATGGGCAGACTAGGTGGGCCATAGGCCCTTATCTGCCGACACTGTCTATGTATCTATGTATCTATGTATGTATAAAGCATAAGCTGACATTTTACTTTTCAGGTTAAAAGTCTAATCAGGGACTGCCCCGTGCTAAGGTGCAGGACAATTATTGGTGGACATTTCCCTTTAATTTTATCTGGTTAACCATACCATCCCCTTACCCAACATGATGTAAATGGAGTCCCAAATTGGGGATTGCTCCACACTAATGTGCTGAGCAATTATTGATGGATGTCTCCCTTTACACTGCACAGAAACTAACTAAAACATTTTCATTTTTCCCTGAAACTGCAAATTGGTGGCAGCCCCACACCTACAGACGAATCATTCCTCTTTAATGTAATTAGTTGGTGCATTTTAATACATATTTAACTCAAAACAAGAAACCTAAAGCAGGTGACACGCTGATACAGCTGTTTGAATGTCCTAGAGATAAGATTGTGGTAAAATACAAAACAATACAAAAAAAAACAATTTATAAGTAATTCTATAACAGATTAGTCAAAAATAATGAAAACGCGTCATAGTCTTGCAAAGCAAGGGATCAAAACAATGGTTGATTCCCGGGTATTAATGTGGTCTAAATTTGAAAAAATGACCAATTCTACCCAGGTCACGCCTGGAAACGAGCCCCTGCTCAGTGCATCTCTCCTCATTTTCAAAGAAACGGGGATGTTTTTAGAATAAAGAGTTAGCAATATAAGGGATATGCAGGGGTTCAGTGCCTTTGGCACTCGTGAGGTTACTTGTCAGTGGAAACTGTACAAGATAAATGCATCATCACACACTGAACCACTGCATATTCCATTTATGCAACAGGTTTAGATGTTGTGTGAACATTCTGATTTTGGTAGGTGTAAATAATTTGTCAAAAAAGGGAAAAGAAAATTGAATTTCATGTTGTTTTTTTGCTAATTATAAAAACCAAACAAAATGGTGTCTATGAATAAAACACAACTCATTTTTTAAATATTTTTGTGCTGAACATTTTTTGCGCTCACAGTACCACGCTATAATTTTTTGTTTTAAACTTATTCACATTTGTTTGTCAAAAAAGTGAAAAGGAAATTACATTTTCTTCTGTTTTCTTGCTAATTATAAAAAAATATATAAGGTATCTATAAATGAAACACCACTCATTTTGTAGATCATTTTGTGCTGAACAATTTTCGTGCTCACAGTACCATGCTATCTTTTTTCGTTTTAAAGTTATTCCTATTTGAATATGGTTAGTACTGCTTCTGAGGCCAAACATTCTAAATGAATTCTGAAGAGAACTGTGTAAATAAATGGGATACTATGATGATAAATACATTTATCACCATAATATCATAGATAAATCGTTTTATTCTAGTTTTTTATCATGACCCCTGTTGCATAAATAGTTCTTCCTGAATGGCTTATTTTTTGCAAGCGTAATATAATTTTTTTTTTAAGAAGTTTAGAGTTCATTACTTACAATGTATCCTGCATAATCTTCATTTTCAACAAATGAGTCATGGAGCCAAATAAATTCTTCATGTTGTCGAACAACAGAAAATTCACTTTGTTTAAAATTTGGTAATGTCGTCTATAAAAAGAGAAACATCAAGTGAGCTTTTTTCAAATTTACTAAATAAAAGATTTTTGAAACGCTTACTACACATGCAGCAATTTTACGTACTACAAATTCAGTGCTAGTTCGCAAATGTTCATACACTGGTGGAGTATAAATTTTCTGAACCCAAAAGATTTGAAATCCACATCCAAGACACATTTTTCATATCTGGTTTACATACATCTCTAACTAAGTGTCCTGAGCTTTCCACTTGTCCAAACTACACTGTAAATGGACTCTCCTACTATCTCTCAAAGTGCTCATCAGTTGTGTGCCTCCCCAACACCTAGCCATGCTAACAGGATCCGATTTACAGTAATATAAACTATGCCTGTGCGTAGGGCCCTGTTGAGACACAGTTTCTAATAGCACATTGTGTTTGTGCTTTTGCATTGCTGACACATCGAACCAGTCAGGTCTCCAAATGACTGATAAAGCTGGGAGAGGCACAGAACCATGACCATTAACAACGTTGTGCCCTGCCCCCCCCCCGTGCCTGCCCACCACAATCTGCTGTCCTCCGTCCTGATTTGCTGAAACTTTTATGCGTGTGCACCCACCCGGGACAACAACAGATGATGGGATGGCAGTTGCTACATTTTGTCACTATCACCACTAAACTCAAGGAGGCCTGTAGTAGAGGATGTATTTGCTCTATGCATGATCAGAACACTGGTTCCTGTTTTGGGAGGAGGGTCGCAAAGGCAAGTCTGAGGGGACAGGTCGGGTCGACTAAGGGAGACAGAGAAGGCAAGCTATGACTCCCCAAGTCAAGCAACAAGTTAGTACCACCATCTGGACTGAGCTGCAGCACAGAGGAGCACTGAAACAGAGAGCAGAGAGGTCAGCACTCTGCAGTGGGCCAAACGGCAAAAACAGCATGACCAGTGGGGAGTAAGGACTGAGAGAATGAAACTCCTGAGGATGGTGACTACCAACTGTGACATAAGGGCCAGACTGTGGGTGAGGCCGAGGCCCATGGCCACTAAAAAAATAAAACACACTGTAGTCAGGAGTTGTCAATGCATACTGACACTAAGGAGTGGCTGCTGTAGGACTGCACTGGGAGGACAGAAATACAAGTGAAGAAGAAACTTGCCAGAATCTGTTTGCAACCCTGTATTCAGCCTAAAAAAAGAAGGCAAGGTACTGACTTTTATTGTTTGTCACCCACAGATTCATGCCTATTTAATGCTTACTTTCCAACATTTCATACCTTGGCTGGCCCCGATTCCAAAAGGAACACGGAGTGTGTGATTGGGGAGTCTGGAATATAGATTACATAAAGTTGTGCTTAGCTTCTGCTTCTAGCATAAAAAAAAAAATTCAGCCAGCTCAGCAGCAGGAGACCTACCATTTGGAATGGTCTGACTCTATCTATTGATTCAAGAAGGGATTTCTCTATTATTTTAACTGCCCAGACCCTGTCTATATTATTTTAATTTAAAATTCAGGTGGAGACTGTTGATGCTTTGCCGATCCTGAATATCAGGTCTCTGGTGTGTGTGCATTTTTATATTTGTTAAATTGTTATTCTGAATGGCTGAATGCAGAATCATCAGATGTAGGCTGCTGACCTGGCTCTCCCATGGAGGTGGCTACAATTCCTGCCCCAAACTGGCTGTGACGCTGATTGTAAAGGTCCCTCTCAGTATGACTGCCACATAGAAGTCAATGAATGTGCTGCTGTCTGTAATGCATATGCTTTTACTGTATTGTTCATTTCTAAAATGGGCTTTGTCTAATAATTATATTGCTAGGCTCATCCAGGCAGGGGACTGTGTGTATAAAAGTGCTGATGCTGGAAAACATAAGTCAAATGCAAGGGATTTATTATTATTTTGTATTTATACTAGTGGCTACTGTGGTACACAACAAAGTTTCATTGTTCAGACAGATGCAAGAATTGAATGTTTGCATGACAAGGCTCGGCTGTGTAGCCTATGCTGATGGCGGGGGTGTCCTGATTACTACTGTGCACAGGGCCCTTGCAAAGTAAATCTGGGCCTGCCGGCTAACACTTCCTTCAGGACTCCCAGGAGCCAGTTTCCTCAATCTGTAGAGCTGGTGCCTTCTGCCATCTGTGCTGCCTTGCATCCTGTAGGAAAAACAGCTCCTTGTCAATGAGAAGACAATCCGACATCCAGCAGAACACTGCGTAACAAGACAACTTCACTGCATAATCTGATGAGTGCAGTCAAAATCTAGTGTGAAACCTCTACTGTAGATCGAGGTCAGAGGAATACGACCTGAAGCACCATCAGCTGAGTCACTGGGGCACAGCATCTTTTACCATTTTAGGCCCAGCTCATCAGCATCCTAAAAAACCCGGGTTTGAAACGCAACACTGCCAGCTGGACAAAGATTTGACCATATTAGTGGGGCAGGCAAGTATTTAAATCATGACTGTGATAGGTGGAGAGTGAATGTCGCCTTCAGTGATGGGAGAGGGAGCAGCAAGTCCTGTGTCTTATCTTAACACTACTCACAGTGAGCATCTGCGGCTCATCTTGAACCAAGCATGGACTAATACCACATCCTTGAGGATGCCCCAATCTTGGCAAGCATTTATACAGAAAATAATAAATTGTTTACACTAACTGACGAAACAAAATCCAACAGCGATGATTTACCTTTGTATGGACGGTAAATTTGACTTTGTCCCGTTCACTGAGGGCATCTGAAATGTCAACTTGAAGTGTGGCATCTGTTTGGATATCTACCACATTTATTTCTCTGGGCTGAAATAAAAAAAACAAGTAAAGTGGCAAGTAAAAGTCACAGTCTTGAAAAAAGAAATACTTTCACAATGCAGTATATTAGGTCTCACAGTACCTTTGATCCAAAATAAAAGCATTTTTTTTTTTTAATAAATCAATTTGAATACTTGGAGTTTTTCAGAATTATACATGACTGCTGTCCTTCATATTTTCCTGGAACAAACTAAGTACTTACGTCTTTTAATGTTAGAAAAATATTCATATTTACACTTGTAACTAAGAACAAATCTAATCTCCAAGTATGTGCTGAAGGACAAACTGAGGGTCCTATTAAGAGTTCTGCCTCTCTTACAGAGTTGAAGAAACCCTTTTGAGAGCTATGCCAACAAATGTAGGTCAGCCAATTAATTTTTTCTGTATAACAAAAAAAAAAAAGGAAAAGCAAAAAGAACAGGAAAATCATCGGTTTACAGACCTGAGTCAAAGACTCATTTACAAAGGCACCTCGTCAAGAGAGTAATACATCACAGCAAACAAAACAGTACATAACGCTTAGATTAAAAAAGCAACCAGTGTTACAGGCATTCACTGGTGGTACATGCTTGGTAATAGGTAGATCACAGTAGTCATAATATAGGTACACGAGTACCATGTCAGGTAGCAACCAGAGATGTTTTATTACATTAGTCAGCAGATGTTGCCTGAGACCCCAGGTATATACAGCAAAGGCAGACAGGGCAGACCCAGCCTAGGGGTGAGGGTAAGGGGCAAATGGGGGATTATGTGCCGTTGCAGAGCGACTGCTTGTTAGATGGCTTCTGAGGGAGACCTTGAAAGGACCAAGCTTAGTGGAGTCAGCTATGTTGGCTGGGAGGGAACTGAACCAGGAGGGAGCCCAATAGCAAAAGGATCTCTGGGCCATAGAGGTCCTTACCCTGGGGACAATAAGGGAGGTTTTGACAGTGCTGCGGGTGGAGACTGAAGGGGAGGCACGCTGCAGGGAGGTGGTGACCCCGGGGTGGAGAGCCCTAGCAGGGTCTTTTTTACAAGAAGGCAGGTTTGGAAGCAGAGCCTTTCTTCAAAGTTGAGCAAATTGGCGGTAGAGTACAGCAGGCATGTATGGGTGCGCCTAGGGGCTCCCAGCATTAGCCTGCAGGCCTTTCAACTTCTGTGCTGAAATTAGTTTTAGTGCATTTGTCTGTGCAACTCCCAGCACTTTTTTTTTGCGCAACCCTCACTCTGTGCCAAAGTTCCATCCAAAAAACCCCTCACCAAATGCATTATATTTATGACTTTGTTAACCGGGTAAAGTACTCTGATCCAAAGGATTGTTTAGAGGCACAACCCAGGCCAAATGGCAAGAGCAGATAAAAATAACATATAACCAAAGTATAAACAGCAACAACTGGCAATAAGCAATATACAATAACAGGCAAAAACAAGCAAACAGTGATAAGTTCAAATCCGCTTACAAGTACAAATGCAAGTCATAGGCAAGCAGACAGTGGTAACAAAATTATTTACAAGTACAGGCAACTTTGGGCAAAAAAGAAGTTTACCAAGTTTACCACCCCAACCAAAATCTATATCCTGACTTCCAAGCAAGATCGGGAAAGGAGGTTAGGCATCAGGCCTAAAGAGAGAGTTGGGGGGTGGGTGTTACCTGGATGGACAGGTGCAGCTGTCCCTAGCGAGGAGCCAGAATTTAAAATTAAGTTTAAAGATGTGATGTTTGTTGGATGATCTGAGGGGGCAGGCAGTCTGTTCCATAGTAGGGGGCATAATCAATAGTGTTTACTACCCATGCTAGTTGCAGTTTATAGAGTCTCCAGGGAGGAACAAGAGAGGACTGGAGACTTCTTGGCATGGTGCAGGGCTTGAAAAAGGTGTGTATATGGGAAGCAGGACCACTCCTGATGCAAGTATCAGTAGGAGCAGCCATGGGTAAAGTCAAAGCGACCTTGCAAGGAGAGTCAGTTTAGAGAGCGGTAAAGATCGCAGTGATGGGTGGAGTAAGGGGTTGACAGGGCAAAGCAGCAAACACTACTGTATACAGTCATAAGTCTTGTCCAAAGGGCGGAGGAGATATGACTGTAAACTGGGGAACTGTAGTCCAAAATGAGGAGAAGGTTTCCTCTAGCAATAGCCAGGCGAGCTTCCACAGTCAGTAAGGGTTTGATGCGGTATGCTGCATGGAGTTTCTGATTTATCCTACGAACTACTGAGTTAATATGGTCAGTGAAGGAGAGGGTGGGGTCCAGCGTGACCCCCAGATATTTGAAGGCGTGGACGATACCAAGGGCAGGGCCACTGGGAAGGTGGATTAGGAGAGACAAATTGGTTTTGTGTGCTCTGGCAAGGTAAGGTTTAGACCCAAACAGCACTGCCTTGTTTTTTTTTGGCATTAACCAGCATCAAGTTGTAAGTGAACCAATTGTGAGCAGCGCAATAGTTATGGGTGAGGACAGAGGATATGTGGGAAGGATCTGTCACTGTGGTAGATAACCAGGTTATCGGCATAGAGGAGGGATTCGCAGGAGAGGCAATCCGAGGCGAGGGTATTGACAAAAATAGAGAAGAGCAGGAGGCCCAGTATGGAGCCCTGGGGAACCCCGGTGGAGACAGATGGGTGGAAGAGGTGGCTGGGCCAATACATACAAATTGAGAACGGTCGGTAAGGTAACTCTGAAGTCAGTATGTGGTCTTCCTGGAGGAGCTGATCAGGTTCAGTTTGGAAAGAAGGAGAGTATGATTTACCAGATCAAAAGCCTTTGACAGGTCCACAAATCTGGCGCCGGTTGGATGCCCTTGATCCATATTGGTAAATATATGGTCGGTAAATAGGGCTAGGGCAGTAGTGGTGCTGTGGTGCCTGTGGAAGTCATGTTGCTGGCTACATAAGATATCGTGTTTGGTGAGGTACTCTGATAACTGTCGATGCACCACTTTTTCAAGGAGTTTACTTAGGTGGCGGAGAATGGATATTGGGGAATAACTGTCAGAGGACAGGGGGTCACCAGTTTTGAAGATGTTTTGCAAAGCCTCCATTTTGCACCAACCCTTTGTTCAAAACATGCCCACTTGTACTAAATTTGGAGAAAAAAAGGATTTTCAAATTTGATCCAACAGAACAGGTCTTTGTTGTTGTTTTAACAGAACACATCAGTCACCCTACAAACTTTTATCTTAAGCTTTTTTCCTGTTATCCTATTCCTGACCTGTTTACTAACTACTCTGCAGTAATCTAATGCCTAATGCAGCAGTTAAATTGCTGGTCACCAGTCTTTGTGTCACAATTAAGCCACCACACCTCCACTCCAACCTAACAATCCACAAAAATGTTATTTTTTGGCTACTATACTTCTTTTGGTGCTACATTACCTGGGGATAACCACTAATTCTGCAGTCAATGAGCCTTTGTTATTTCAACAGGTAGAGGAGCTGACATGGCATTATCGTATGTTGGGCTATTCAAAACATGGCTGCAGGGACCGAAAGGCAATACATTTTTCCAAATCGTAGCTTACGGACTGGGGTACTACCCCAGTGCAAAAGCAGTAAAAGAGTGGAATGTTTTATCTCTTATTTCTAAGTGAGCCAGGAAAAGTGGCACGTGTTTTTACAAGTTTAGTAATAAAAAGCTTATAAACTCGTCATAAAAGTAAAATAGTTGATTTTGACAGACTATTAACATTTCATTTTCTTTATTTCAGATGTAATTCTTACACTTGCTGTTTGCTGTAAGCAAACATCAGTCCATCACATTTAGTATTTCTGATTTTCCTGAGACTGTAAAAAAAGTAGTTACGTAAGAACTTACTGTAACCGTAGATCTTCGAGAGAGGTTCCTGCAGTAGGTCATCACGGATATGACTGCACCCCCTGGCAACAGGACCGTACGGCGAACTTGTCCAGCAATGCCTGGCGGGGGACCGCCCACCCGACGTCACGTGACGGACGTCAGCATGACCCTATATAGTGGGCGGTCCCCACACCCGCCCTCCAGTTCTCCCGCCGGAGATCCAAGTAGGATGAGACAGGAGAAAGGATGAAATCCTGGAGCCCAGTTCAGAACAGGCTGAAAGAAATGCAAAAAAAACTGGGGGGAAGGAGGGAGGGAGGGAAAATGTGACCTACTGCAGGAACCTCTCTCTAACATCTACTGTTATGGTAAGTTCTTACGTAACTGTACCATCTTACTTTGAGAGGGTTCCTGCAGTAGGTCACCACAGATAGGACTGAACCCCAAGCAGTCACTCATACAGAGACCAAGAGAGTCACGGGAGGAGGAGCAACTGAAAGGACAAAACAGAGCTGGCCTTAGGATATTAGTCCCTGCAGAACAGCAAGGCCAAACCTGGCCCTAAGCAAAGAGGTAATGTTCAGACTGTAATGCCTGGTAAAGGTGTGGACTGAACTCCAGGTAGCTGCTGCACAAATCTCTGCTGCAGAAACGTTTCTCAAAAACGCTGTGGACGCAGCCATACCTCTCGTAGAATTACCTCTGACCTCCCCCGGCAAAGGTTTTTCATACGTCTGATAACAGAAGCGAATGCAGTTAGCGAGCCATTTGGATAGGCACTGCTTAGATATAGCTGAACCTGAGGACCTAGGAGTAAAGGAGACAAAAAGCTGATCAGACTTTCTGGAGCATTTGGTTTGTTGGATGTAGCATCTCAGAATTCTATGTACATCCAGCGTATGAAGAAGAGCCCCACCTTTGTTCGAGTGGGTAGGGTAGTAAACTGGGAGTTCAACTGTCTACGGGTGAACTTGGAAACCACCTTGAGAAGAAACGTAAGATTTGTGCGTAAGACCACCCAATCCTTATGAAAAATCAAATAAGGCTCCTTATACAACAGGGCCTGAAGCTCGGAAATTCTTCAAGCAGAAGTAATGGCAACCAAAAACAGAGCCTTCGGAGAGAGGTAGCACGTATCACATCTCATCACTTGTTCAAAAGGAGGAAGCATAAGCTTCTCTAAAACAAAATTCAAATCCCAAGGTGGGGTGGGGTTGGGTTATGGATGGGGGGTTTCAGGTGGAGAATCTCTTTCAGAAAGACTTTCGAAATCTCCAACTGTGCCACGGGCCCCCCCACCACCACCATCACCAACACATGGCAGACAGAAATGGTCAACAGGCGAACCTTGAGGGAGGAGTAAGACAGACCCAAATCTGACAGGTGCAACAGATACTCCATAACCTGTGCAGCTGAGCACATAAAGTGGTCCCAACCTTTAGACGCCACCCAAATGGAAAAACGCTTCCATTTCATAGCATAGGTCGATCTGGTAGAGGGTTTTCTGGCCTCTACCAGGACTTGAGCAACCCTGTGGGAGACCCCAAAATGAGACTTTATTATGTCTGCAGGAGCCATGCATGAAGATGCAGGGTCCTGAGCCCAGGATGAACCAGCCTGCCTTGATCCTGGGTCAACAGGTTGTGTCTGAGAGGAAGAGGAACTGGGGGTTCCACTGAGAGCTGCTGCAGGAATGGAAACCAGATTTGCCTCGACCAGAGGGGAGCTATCATGATCATCTGGGCTCCTTCTGCCTGGAGCTTTAGAATCACTCTCTTCAGAATGGGAAAAGGAGGGAAGGTGTACAAGAACGTCCCCGTCCAACAAAGTAACAACATGTCATGCCAGAAGGCACCAGGCTCGGGAACGAGCGAGCAAAAGCTGGGAAGCTTTGCGTTGAATGAGGAGGTGAACAGATCTAGGTCTGGGCGACCCCAACTCTGAAAGAGAGAATCTGCTACTTCCTAACTGAGTTCCCATTTGTGAGCAAGGGACGAGGTCAGACTGAGGCTGTCTGCCAGGACATTTTGAACTCCTGGAACGTGCACTGCAGTGTGGAACAGATCGTGCTGAACTGCCCAGTTCCACACCCGCATCGTCTCCCTGCACAGGGAGTACGACTGGGTGCCTCCCTGCTTGTTGATGTACCAGACTACCGACATACTGTCCCTCTGGATCAGCCAGCGTTCCGTTTGACAGGATGGGCTGAAAGGCCTGGAGGGCATAAAAAAACTGCCCTCATCTCCAGAATACTGATGCGGAGTGCCATCTCCAGCTGGGACCACGAACCCCGAGTCCGGTGGTCCCCCAGATGAGTCCCCCACCCCAGACAGGAGGCGTCCGTGGTGAGGGTCCAAAGTGGTGTGGAGCTTCTGAATGGAAGGCCCCGGTAAAGATTTAGAGGCTCTAGCCACCAAAGAAGATCCTTCTTGACCACACTGGAGACTAGGACCGGATGGTCCAAGTCATCGAAGCATTGATCCCATTGGACACGCAAGGTCCACTGGGTTACCCTCATATGCAACCTGGCAAACAAGGACGCTGGAGATGGAGGCTGCCATCAGGCCTATGAGGCGTAGCCACACTCTGGCCGGAAGGTATCTGGAAGAGGCCACTAAGTTGACCTGCTCTCGAATGGCCTCCACCCTATCCAGGGGGAGGAAGGCTCTGCATTGGACTAAGATCGCCCCAATGAACTGTAAGTTCTGAGAAGGGGTAAGAGTCGACTTGGACAAGTTGACTGTGATACCCAGGCGTGAAAATAGATCCAATGTGCAAGAGACAGCATCTGGAAGACTGTCCCTGGACAGGGCCGTCAAAAGCCAATCGTCCAGGTAAGGGAATACTGCTATCCCTCCGACAGTGCAAGGCCACTGCCACCACCGCCAGGCACTTAGTAAAACCCAAGGTGCTGAGGAAAGACCAAAGGGGGAAGGCTGTAAACTGGAAGTGCTCCCCCTGGAACAGAAACGCAGGAAGCGGCGGTGGCCCGGGAACATAGGAATATGTAGGTAAGCATCCTGCATATCCAGTACACAAAGCCAAAAGGTCCTCCTGCAGAAAAGGCAGGAGGCCCTGCAGTGAATGCAGGTGAAACCTTTTGTACTCCACATCAAGGTTTAGTTTGCTGAGATCGTCCATCTTTTTCGGGACCAGGAACAAATGGGAGTAAAATCCCTTCCCCGTTGGCGCAGAGGGACTGGCTCTATGGCCGTCTTCTGACTTAGAGACCGGATTTCCTCCTCGACCAGAAGAACCCAGTTTGGAGAATAAGATGAGCAACTTGGAGGGGAATCTGAAGAGAACTCCAGAAACTCCAAGGTGTGCTCTTTTGAAACAAGCTGTATGACCCATGCGTCTTGAGGTCACATCCCTCCACTCCTGTGCATGGAGGGCAAACCTTCCTCCCACCAGCTCCTTGCCCACAAGCAGAGGAGGGGGAAGGGAGTAGACAGTCAGAAAGCGGAAGGTCGAGGAGGAGGGGGTTCCCTGGACCCTCTCGGAGATATGGAGGTGGGGGGATGAAAAGGTGGGACCCGTGGACTTTCTTTTGCTCTGTCGTCTAGCAAAGAGCTGTTCACCCTGCCTTTTGGTCTATCTCCAAAAGGGCTGTTTTCTCTGAAATCCTGATCAATACATGGACCTCATGGACCTCAGGGCCTGGCCACTGTCCTGAAGGCCCATGATAATATCTTTGATGTCCTCTCCAAAAGAACCAAGCCCCTAAAAGGGGAAGCCTGAATTGCAGCCTGGACATCAGAGAGGCCAGAAATGCAAAGCCAAGCATGTCATCTAAGAGACACTGCCGTGGCGGAGGAGCGGGCTACCGTATCCACAGTATCATATGTAGCCCCAAGCGCATGTTGGCATGAAATTTTAGACAGGCGCAGGTCCCTGACCAACTCCTCCTTGAGCTCCGAAGATTCCATGGCCTGGATACAGGTCTCAAGCTTGGCCATAGTCGCTTTTTGGAACGAGACCATATGCGCTACGTAGTTGAGGGAGCAGAGGGCACTTGTAGCGGAAGAAAAAACTCTTTTCCATACTGGTCCTGCTGCCAGGATTCCTTGTCTGAGGGAGAGGTGCTCATGTGCTTCGGGGTGGCCGACTGCTCATGGGCAGCAACAATAGCTATAGAATCGGCTTTGGGGTGAGCGTCCAAAAAGGAAACCCCCTCCAGGGCATGGTAAATCCAGTCCACCTTCTTAGACATGGCCAGAATGGAATGTGGCAGCTGCCAGATGGTACTAGTGAGGTCTTCATGAGGGACTGTCCATGGGGGGACAGGGGACGCCGACTTGAGATCTAAATGCTTCCTCTTAGGATCCTGTTCCTCTGTATTCCAGCCATTAGACTGCTAGATAATACGCAATAATTCTGCGAACGAAGGATCCTCGGGGGGGCTTAGGAGAATCCTTCCCCTTAGCCAAAGAGGAAAGGTCATCTGAAGAATCCTCCGAGGTATCTTCCCCAGAAAGAAAGGATTTGTGATCACCAGGAGGCTTGAAATCAGGAAGAGTGACCTCCTTAGGAGTGGACCCCGAAATATGCACTGTCGAACGGACTAAGCTGACGGGCAACAAAGAACGTGGGGGAGGGGTAACCACTGGAGCCGGCAGGCGTTTTTTCAAGTCAGACACCAGCTCAGACCTAGCCTCCTTCCACCAGGACTGGATCATGCTTTGAAAATCCTGCTGCAGGGAACACAGGGGAAGGAGGTGGAGGAGGCTTAGGAGGAACATGGGCAGGTGGAAAGTGGTAGCTAGGTGCAAACAATCCATGAAAATGGTGTTGATGGGGATAACCCTGAAAAGAGGGACACCTCAGGTACTGGTACCCCAAATAAATAGTGGGGTAGATAGTCTGATGAAGGACCCGACAGAAGGTAAGCTGACATCAGCTCATGGGGAAAGCAGCCTGGAACGTGTGGATGGGAAGGTCCGGGCATAAGGGTATCAGACGTCAGAGGAGCCGACATCAGGAAAAACACTGTCAGACCAGCCTTCGTGTAAGTGAAAGGCGTCGGGCCCAACGAAACTGCAATTGGCATCGGGATCAGACACGAGGGCCCCAGAGGGGCCGACCAAATGCACATCGGAGCCTCTGATAATGGGTGAGGCACAGTCAACGTAAGAAAGTCTGACGGAGGGTCCAACGGCCCAGAGAGTGGGACAGAGACTCTTTGGGGGTGTTGGCATCAGAACCTCTGGCCTAGAGCCTTCTAGAGCTGTTTGGGAGATCATCACTGGGGTGGGTTAAGAGAGAATCACCTCCAGGGATCCAGTTCCCTCCTCCGTACCTGAAGTGACCACTGGAGCTGGAGGAACCACCTGGGGAGGTGGGAGGGAAGGTATCCACCCAGTGATAATTGACTGTTTAATAAAACTGCAAATATGTAAAAATATAATAAAATGGATCACATCATGGTTATCTGGAAGACAACAACAAGTCAGTATTAGAGGATATAACTTTGTGTGGAGCGAGGTGACTAGTGGAGTGCCTCAGGGTTCTGTGCTGGGACCTATTCTGTTTAACATTATTATTTCCAGTATGTCAACATCAAACGGGGAATGGCTAAATAAATATGCAGATGATGTAAAATTAGGCTGCATTGTAAATAATTCTATTTCTGTACAAAATCTTCAAATGAATTTAAATAATATATTAAACTGGGCTACTCAAAATAATTTATCATTAAATATATCTAAATGTAAAATTATGCATTTTGGCAAAAATAACCAAATGTCACATTATGAGATAAATAATGTATCACTGACTAAAGTTTCATCAGAAAAAGACCTGGGTGTTGTAATAAGCAATGATCTAAAATTTACAGATCATAATAATTTAACAGTTAAAAAATGCCATCGCTTAATAAATTGTATTCTCAAAAATTTAAAGAGCAGAGATTCAGAGGTATTTATTCCATTATATAGTAGTTTGATAAGGTCTAAACTTGATTATTGTTCTTCTTTTTGTGCACCTACTCTTATAAAGGATAAGATCATTAGAGAACGAGTACAACGTAGATTTACAAAGAATATTAAGAATCTAAAACAGTTTCCCTACAAGGAGAGATTGAAAAATCTAAATCTTTACTCATTAGAATACAGGTCAATGAGAGGAGACTTATGCTTAATTTATCGTGCAATAAATAACGAGTCTCTATTTGAAACTCTATGCTTACAGTGGGGAAACTATTTTAGTTCTACACGATCACATAATAATAAAATCAAGACATTTAATGTGAAAACTAACAAAAGGAAAAGTTTTATAACACGAAGAATAATTCCAGTGTGGAATTCTTTGCCACAGGAAGTTGTAAATAGTCCAAACTTCAATATGTTTAAAAAAAATGTAGACAGTTATATGGGTGAAAATAAATATTACTACCACCCAAGTTAATGGGTGGCGAAGTCATAATGGGCATGTCCCTCGACTTCGTATACTACCTATGAACCTATAAGAAGCCTGGGGGATTGATGGCTTGTAGCCAAAGTAGTGCTCGACCGGACGTCGGGTGAGATGACGTGAGCCCCCGACGGGTGAGCAAGGTCTGGGCAGATGCCAGAGATGGCCGGCTGATCAGACGCAAGAGTTACCGGCCAGAGGAGGGAAGAACCCTCGACCGACTTATCAGTAGAGGCTGGGCAAGTCCCAACCGAATCCTTGGGACTCGGCTTAACAGGAGCCGGGGGGCCAACTTATCAGCAACAACCGGGTGTTCGCCAGAGGAGCCGGCAAATTTCTTACCGGTAGAGGTTAGGAGAAAGGCAGCAGAAGTACCTGGAGACGTCCCAGGTGCAGCCTGGAGAACCACAAGGGCAGGCGGCGGGGGAACAGCCTTGCTAGTCGAGGGTCTGTTGGAGTCCCATCAGTTCCGATCCTCCGGGTGCTCCCTCTCCCGATGTTTTTCCTTTTCTTCACCTCAGAAGAAGGGGAAGATGCAATGTCCCTCAATTTTTGCATCTCTTTCTCGAGTGAAGCCATTCAGGACTTCACAAGATGGGCTTCCAGGGCCTGCCGTCTCCTCTTACGAGTGGCTTGATTGAAGGGCTGACAGTCTGCAATGTCGTGGTCTGGGTCCAAGCAAAAGAGGCATCGAAGGTGGCCATCCTTATGAGGGATCTGGGCACTGCACTTCTCATACTTCTTCTTTAACTTTGCAGTAGGCGGTGGAGAAGACATAAAGAAACTACAAGCGAATGAGTAACTAGCAAAAAGGGGCGAAAATGGCGATCGGCTGAGCGAGTGTAACCGCGAGGTACTATGCGCAGGATGACATCAGAAAAGAACTAGAGGTGGCGTAGAGATCGCCCACTGTAGAAATCACGCTGGCGTCAATCCGGCGACGCCGGGTAAGTGGTCCCCGCCTGGCACTGCTGGAAAAGTTTGCCGTCGTGGCCTGCACGTAAGAGGCACAGTCCTCTGTGATGATCTACTGCAGGAACCCTCTCGGAGTAAGATCTATGCTTACTGATATGCATTGTTTCACATTCATTATTTTAGCACTTTAGACTACCACCCCACTCTAATATACTAGTACCGGCTTTCTTAAAAGTGACCAGAAATCACAATTGAACATTTTGCCTTTTGCATTACTTATTTGAAAGCTGCCCATTTGTTTCATTGTTATTCTTTTTTCACTTTATTTATGTGTTGTCCGGGAGGGTGCACTGGTGCCAGGTGCCTTTTTCAGGTACAACCTCAGTACTAAACAGTAAAATACACTATAGAAAAACGATAGAATAATGCACAACCGACAAAATACAAAGTATCATACACACAGTATACAGAGTATAGAGAATTATATATATATATACATGTGTGTATGTGTGTGTGTATATATATATATATATATATATATATATATATATACACACATATACGTATAATAAGGGTGCAGTCATGTCCCTATAGCTGGGGTTGAATAGACAATTCAATGTTAAACTCGAAATTTTGCACTTTAATAACTCCACAACCATTCAACAGATTTGCATACAAATTCGCATGCACCATTGCCCAGGGTATATCTCTGGATGTGACAAGTTACGTTTTCCGGTCAGATGTGCGGTTTATGAATTCCAGAGAGGTAGAAAAAGCATTTTTTCGCTCATTGACCTTGCTGGGATTTTTCTTTGAAGTTGACTACAGCCCAGACGGTTTGGAATCCTGGTCTGAAATTTTCAGGAAAGAAAGGGACTAGCCCACAGATGTGCCTTTTGCTAGTCTGGTGAAAAATGATAAGCCATATGTAAGTTATTGCATTTTTTTTTTTTTTGAGTTATCTTTTTACCTTCTTCTACGCTCCGGCTCCCACCTCTCCTTCAGGTCCTTCCTAGTATCTACACTCCCGGCAATCCTCTTCCTGAGCTCTACCCTCTCCACATATCGCGGCCAACCCTCCGTGTCGTCCCGGAGTAACCCATCTCCAGGCGGGTCCCCTCCCTTCAAGGGAAGGCACCGGGGGAACCAGAAAACAGTGCTCTATTTTTCCTTACAGGCTCGAGGGTGCCGCTGGAGGAGCTGGCTCCCGGGAGGTTCGCAGTGCAGAGGCTGAGAGGCCGTCATCCGGTAGGAGCCAAAGTTGTTTTCCGGCTTTGGATTGTCCCTCCTGCTCTGATGCATGCAGTACCCTGGCCTCCACCGGGGTCACTACAAAGCGAGACTACCCTCCCAACCACACCCAGGAGAGGACAGCGTCCTCCGGACACTCAATAGTCTCCTTCCCCAGCCAGCCCGGCGGCCAAGTCCGTTTCCGAACCGGATCGCTGGCGTAGTTGGCGTTGTAAGCATCCTGCGCCTCAGCCCTCTGTGCCACAGGCAGGGCAATTATTGCATTTTAAAAATTTGACAAAATCATTTCTGAGCATGCTCAATAAGCACTAAAAGACAGCTGTAGGAAATGAAAAAGAAATCCTGTTTCGTATGGGGAAAATTCCTTTTTCATTTGCCGCCATCTTGTTTCTTTTTAAAAGAAAAAATTTAAAAAAATCAGAAGCTATAAAACTGGCATCATTGAGAGACACCAACACATCTGTCTGGGTGACTGGGACACCCTTAGGTGTAATCTGCAGTTCACAGGGGTAGACATTCCCTTGAAATATTTTTTTTTGTTTTTTTACTGTTATGAATCCTTTTTCATGACAGCATGCTATGAAAAAATAATCCTTTTTCATACCACAAGTCACAAAAAAGGATCCTTTTTTGTGACTCAAGAATCTTTGCCTTGTGTTGTGTTGCAGTCCCCAGTACTGTCATGCATTTCCCTCGTGTCTAGTAGTAGCCTCCATCTGCAGATTTTCACCCCATATATTCTCTTTTTCCCTGGTGTCTAGTGGCAGCCTCCCAAATCACTCTCCCTTTTCTGCCATAATATTCCCTGGTGTCTAGTGGTACCCCCCAACCCCCGATCCCCATCATCCCGGTCTTCTTTTGTTTCCCTGGTGTCTAGTGGACCCCACCCCCGATCCCCATCATCCCGGTCTTTTGTTTCTCTGGTATCTAGTGGCAACCTTCACCCTCGATCCCCATCCACAGTCTTATTTTGTTTCTCTGGTGTCTAGTGGCACCCCCCCACCCGCCGATTTTCATCCCCAATATTGATGTTCTTTTTTTCCTTGGTGTTTAGTAGCAACCACCCACTTGCTGATCGCCCCCGCCATAATGTTCCCTGGTGTCTAGTGGTACCCCCACCCTCACTTATCAGTGATGCCCCAGTACCTGAAGAAAAGAAAACCATCCTTTTTTTTTTTTTTTTAATGACATGGTCCCTCACTGATCTGGCCCCCAATCTCCCAGTCAGTACCCACCACCCCACCCCCAGTACACTCCCACCCTCATTCACCTGAACAGGTCATAGGTCCGAGATCCATTCTCCGAATACTCGTCTTGCTGCTGGAACTGATGACTGCAATATGAGAAACTAAAGTAAATGCAGTTCAATGTATTTCAATGGAGGTTTCAACTTTTACTCATAACTCAGCCATTTATTGACGTTTTGACCCCACATTTTCAACATAGCCTTTTGATGACCCCACGTCATGAACAATGTGATTGTCATGATTGTCATTGCACAACTCCCGCCTGAAAGGTGATTTTACGATTGCTTGGCGAATTCATCTTTCGGGTGGGATTTGCATAATGACAGTCATATTGTTCTTGAGGTGAGGGCATAAAAACTATGTTAATGATCAAAAAATAAAAATCACAAAGTTCGACCATTTATTGGGTTATTCTCATAGCTTATAAATTTGGAAATTTTAAAGACCCTGACCTCCAAATTTTCATCACAGACTTCTTATTACCCCCACCTCATGTATGTCACAGCTGTCATTTTTCAAATCCTGGCCAAAATGTGTTTTTGCATCTGTGCTTGGAATGGCACTGTAGTTGCACAGAATTATGTTTGTGAGGATTTAAAATATTCTATACCAGAGTACATGAAGTGGGTATCAAATGGCTATCACTAGTAATTTGGTTACTGTTGTCCTATACATGGAATTTCTGGGCCCTTCACAGCAACATACATATCGCATCTATGAAGGGATGGGACACATGGACAGAAGACCCTGCTTCCACAGGCAACTAAGGCTACGATTACACTATCTCACAAAGTAAGGAAATTCTTTACAAAAAACTACGTTAATGCATCAGTTAGGGTTGATATCAAACTGTAAAAAGGAGGGAAATGCGACATTAGGGTTTCCAACCCTAACACCCCACCCCCACCCTGCACACACCAACAAGCGTAGGGGGTGTGCTTTGGGGTTGTCAGCCATAACGCTCACCTCATTCTCCTATAATATACCCATCTCAGCTTATTTACTTATGGAATGGAGTAATGTTATGGCTGACGACCCCAGGGCATTCCCCCTACACCTGTTGGTGTGTGCAGGGTGGGTGTGGGGTGTTAGGGTTGGAAACCCTAACATCGTAGTTACCTCCTGTTTACGGTTTGGTATCAACCCTAACTGATGCATTAATGTAGTTTTTTGCAAAGAATATACATATATAGATGAAGTGATGTCTAGCAGAGTAAAGCACAAAAAAATGGCAAAATATTAAGTGAAATAACGTCCGAGATGTGAAAGCGTAGATCAGGACAGAGACGCTGTGGAGACCTAAGAACACAAAAGAGAAGTATTATTAGTGCTAGATATACTTACATACTATTAAATGAATGGAAGGCAAAGCAAGTATATGAGACTGGAAACTTTTTAGAAAGTTAAAGGTACACTGTGAGATTGAGTTCTTTGTTGAGACCTCATGGTTCCATAGAACCCAAAACATATATATCCACTTTGTTTCCTTTTCTAATAGGATTCTGTTTCTGTTAGCCCCTCTTTGTGGTGCACCAGGATAATTGTTGTGGTGGTCTTTAAAATGAGTCCCCTCTGGAGAGTCGGGTTTTGTCAATCTGATAGCCCTTAAAACACACTTATGGCATCAAGCCTACCTTGTATGATTTTATTCTGTTTGCTACTTGGATTTTATAAGAGTTTGTACCTACTGCTTTATGTGTTGTTTTTAACTTATTGTTAGGCACCTTTGTTTGTTGAAAGGCGCATTACAAATAAAGTATTATTATTATTATTCATGCCTTCACTTGTCTGATTGTTCTTCCTATACAGATCTTGGGACAGGGCCACTGTATGACATATACTGTGAACTGGGTTGAACAATTAATAAATTCCCTTATTTCTGCTTAGGGGCAACTTGTGGGATTTGTTAAGGTTTTGCCAGCTGTGGCACGTTTGCATACAGAACAATGTCAGCAGTGAAAAAGGCCAGTGGGTTTTGATGGTTGCCAGGTCAACTATCATAATGATGACTGAGTGAAGTGGCTGTGACCTACTGTAACTGGTCTCTTAGATTTTTGGCATGATTGTAAGTAACTCTAGGTTGTGGTAAAAACAAACTACATATATTATAATGTGACAGTCCCCAGTAGTTGTGAATGATGGATTTGATTTGGGGGGAAATTTGATTCTGTCCTAGTACAGACATAAGTGTGTTTTCTTTGTTCTTTGGTTTTCATTTAGGTGGAAAGAGGGACTTCCTGTTCTGACTGCGTGCCCTTATCAGTGCCAAATGTAAAGTTTTTTTGTCACAGCCTCTCTCATAAAACTTGTCATACATGTCCTGTGCTTGCTGACTGACATCCACTTCAGTGGAGCAGTTGCGGCGCAACCTGAGGAATTGTTCCTATGGAATGGAGACTGTCAGAGAGGGTGGGTGAGGATTTGGAAGCATGCAGACTGAATTACCTGCAGTGCTTTTTCGGTAGCATTTAGTTTGGATCCCATCGTCATCTGCTGCATTGAGGCACAGGTCCAAAAAACAGATGGTTTTGCTATCAATGCAGGATGTAGCCTACAGGTTAAAATAACGAGCTGTGAACAAGCTTGGTACATCCAGCAGACCAGACCTATGTTTGATTCTCACAGCCTCCACTGGCATACTGTGTGACTCTGACCAAGTCACTTAAAGCAGCTGTGCAAGTTAAATCTTACCTCCATTTTTGCCTCCCTGTTGCTGGTCTTGGTCCAGGAAGCAATGATTTTTGTTTATTTCCTCACCATTTCTGCCATTACAATATACAAAATAAGTTAAAATTACAGAGTGTTTATGCTGCTGTCACACTACCCGCCGGATTTGGAGGTCGCAAAGTGGAGGTAGTAGCATTCTGGGTAGCGCAACCGGAACTCATGACCCTCCTCTTCTGTGTTTGCCACGCACTCTCGATAAGTAAGTAGCAGTGGCACTGACAGTCTGGCCAAAATTGCAATGACTTTTTCAAGTTCGAGCATGGAGAGAGAGCTATCCCTGTTAGTATCTATCCCTGTTAGTATCCTCAACGGAGGTTACTGTATATGTGTGTGTACTTTTGGCAAGCACGTACCAGCCACGTTCGGGACAAAAACAAAACAAAATACGGTAGACACCATCTTTCTTGTAGCGATACAGAAAAGGTAATTTTTTTTTTTATTTCTCAAGAAGTAATGATCGTGGGACACATAAAAAAAACAGACTGTAAAAATCGGAATTTTGACAGAAGCTATTGAGCCTAAAAATAGAATTTCAATAACCACTTCCTAGTTATCTTGCACAGCTGCTTTAACCACCCAGTGCTCCCAGGCCGCCCCTGAAAACAGGCACTTGTGCCTAGTGGGCCTTACCTAGTTACCAAAGACTAAAATAAAAATAAACTGTTCATAATAAAGTTACACATTCCCATGTTTTTTACCATATAATTTCTGGTGACCCCCTTTAATGCATGGTCTCAACTGGCGTTTCAAACAACGTAATGACTGGCTTACCTGGTTATTATGGCATTTTGTTTTCAATCTCCCATCAGTCATATTAGTCGTGCAACCTCATTGGCCCTTATTCTGTGTGTGGGCAGGCCGAATACCTCAACAAACTTGGCAGCTCTGTTTCTATGTTACCGAGGATCCGCACTGATTGTTTCCTTTCACTCTCATTACAGGTAACTTATTTTTACTTTTCAATATTAATCTGGTTGAGCCTACCTTTACAATGGGAAAAAATCTATCTGGTTGATTTTGGTGTTCGTAATTTCCAGGCGGGGCTTCAGGAGACTCTGACTGATCAGGAACAGGCTGTGGGGGGGCCGCTGCTGACTGGAGAGGGAGAGGCCAACAGAAAGTGTGTGTCTCTCTCTCTCTCTGTATGAGTCTGTAGTGTGTGTGTGTGTGTGTGTGTGTGTGTGTCTGAGTGAGAGAGAGAGAGAGAGACAGACAGAACTGCTCCCTGCACCAGTAATTATAAAAAATAAAGGCTGCATCTGTGTGTGTGTATAAAAAAATGCATAACACACAGTTGTATAGTATTATTTTATGTGTGTGTGTATATATATATATATATATATATATATATATATACACACACATACCTATAGCTATATACATATGTAATAGATAACCCACTCTGAGGTGTGTAGTCAGTCAAGCTCTGATACACGCATGCCTTGGTATGCATTGTTACACACGAGGCCGCAGGTCAAGTGAGTCAACCACCCAAGGCGTGCGTATATCAGAGCGCGACCGCACACTTCAGAGTGGGTTATCTCTCTTATAAAATGGCAAAATTGTTTTGGAGGGGGGTAAAAGTGCAGGTGTGCGGTCACGCTCTGATATACACATGGTCATGTGATGCTGTTCAGCCAATAAAATAGCTACAGTTTCCCTATCCATTTTATAAATAAATATATATACACACACACACACATTTTTTTTTGTCTTCCATTTAACCATGCTATTTAGTCTCTCCTTAAGAGGTTTTGTGGCCATTAATATTTTAACTACATTCTGGCAGACAGCAAGAAACACACTTGTGTCTCGCTCGCCAAAAATCCAATCCCCCCCAACCGACTAACTGGAGACACTGCAGACTTTCAAACCTATCCCAGTGCTGGTTCCCACAGTAAGTATAGCAGCTTAGTTATACAGGATCATTAAACTAACCTGAACACCAGTATTTCTATCGGTTTCATGTGCATTCATACGCATTACTGTGTGTTGTGTGTTCACATCAATTTGATGTGCTTTACGTTCTCTGTATGCAGTTGCAGGTGACATTGCTGGCACTTGAGCACTCTAGTGCTATGTAGGTGACCACCTGCTGGCAAATCCCAGACAAATTATTGCTCTTCAATCCTTAACGTCTGAAATGTCACCATATATGTTCACTACGTAGCCTTTTTTGCTGTAAGTAGGCGCCCCCTCCATGACCCATGTTTCTCCTACAGCACTTATGTGAGTGTTGTCCCTCTGCTCTTGTTCCGAGCCTCCATGCTATGTTTACTACAGAGCATCGAGTTTCCTCAATATTATTAGCTATATCATTAGATGGACCAAAGAGTGAAAAACCAACAAAGGAAAGGAGGCAAAAAGAGTAGCTGCAGACAGAAAAGGAAAAGTATGAGGAAATGAAAAACAATTCATAGAGAGGAAGGTGGTACATAGCCTGCTTATATTAACTTTTTAAGGACTATCTGACTGTGCACGTGCCTCAGTGTGTTTTTTCAGGCTGTCGCCATTCACTGCAGCAGTCCTGAATAGTGAGATTATTTTTTTAAAACCATAAAACAATTAGCCATGTGAAATCGTATTTGTGTTAACCTCCTTCCCTATAGATGCCTAGAGTAATCTACCTCCTCAGCTTCGTCTCTTGCCATTTACTCAAACAGCTCCTAACACTTACCATATTCCCTCTAGTGCCTGCTCGTACTTCCACTCTGGCCAGCCAGTACTCTTTCTATGGGCTGCTGGGCTGCATATCCCTCTTTTGTCATCTAGTATTCTTCTTATGCAAGACGGATGATTTTTGTCACCCTGGTTATTTTGTACTTTGTTCATCATGAAAGGTACCCATTACATACCATTGTTGTTGTTCATCTTTTAGGGATGTATTGTTTTCCACTTTAACTAATTTGTATTTGTTTGCACTCTGTTTATACTGTTATTTTGTTTTTACATATATGACAAAGTCTTCCATGTATTCTTCCCCCAGTTCTCACCTAGAAACGAGCCTTGGCTCAGGGGGCCTTTTTCCAGTCATCAATCTCTTAATACATAATTTTGACAGTTTGAAGTTTTGCAAGTAGCTGAATCAGCTATCTGGAAAGAGCTTAACGTTGAGCATCATACAAATGCAGAAGTTAGATGGTTTAATTTAACAGTTTACACCCTTGTGCTTTACATGCTCTAGGGTTGTGTTAACTATTTAACTTGGACTAAGATTTGACAGTTATATACAAAATAGCTCTGAGAAACTGCAGAAAACTTGAAACTACTTACTGTAGAGGTCAGTCAGCTTTGGATTAATCTCTGTAGATCATCTTCTGTGTGTTTAGTGGATATACAGGGAGGGAGTGCTAAACTGCTGCCTAGATAGTGGCTGTGTTTTCTTACTCTCTGTCAGTAGATTAGTCTTTTTGTCTTTTTTTGCGTCATAAACTTGGAGCAGCTCTATCATTTTTTACCGCAACTTCAGTGATCACCACCTGAGTCATCATCTTGAACATTACAGCACTTGGTACGAGTGACTTCTTCAGGATTAACTTTTAAAGATCTGCCCCAGCAAAAATATTTTAGCAAGTTCATACAGCTTCTGCCATTCCAGTTTGTCTGTTTTCATAAAACCTGATATCTGTTGTTTTATGACCAGAACTGCTCCAAAGGATTAATTGCTCTCTTATCTCCAGCATTGCTGAGAGGCATTCCAATAACTTGATTCCTGCTCGACGACCTCCTATATCCTGTTTCTTCCTGGCTGCATTCAGTAACCCAAGTCTTACATCACTGAATCCCATGCTTTCTTATCTGGCACTAATTAAGTTGGCATTGTGTTGATGTAATCATGGTCTGGTGACTGGCTGGCTGGCTGATTTAGGACTGCAAAGATTTATAGCTGAGGGATTACATTTTACTGATACGTTTATGTGGTCTGTCTCGTCAGGTTACCACGTACTAGGACAGGTTTCTGCTAAGTTCCCTGCTACTGCCTGACTGATGATAATATTTAACTATATTTTACCAGCACTGCTGATAACATTTAATTGTATTTTACCAGCTGCTGACACCTTTTGTCCTACTGTTGTATTGCTAGCACTCTTAAGGTGGTCTGAGTTTTATGGTTACCAAGTGCAATCATGGGCTGCTTCTGAGCACCCTGTTGCATCCTGACTGCTGGGAAATATTAAAACTGTACTTTACTGGTTGCTGCCACCCTTACCTTTATCGTAGTATTGCTAACACCTCATCTGAGTGATCTGAGTATTTGGCAAGGCTCAATTTGTAATATTCGGTGCATTTTGGGTACCAAATTTCATACCGGAATACCAAAATTCGAGCCCTGGTGCTCCACCTGAAATACTAGATTTTTTGCGCATTAGACCCGACAACGGGGGGCCCAATCCCTATGTCGATATTAGCTCCCCTTTCCCAGTACTGTGGGACGCTGAGGAACCCACTCCCAGTGTCCTGAAATGTTCTAGTAATCCTCTATCTGTATAAAAAAGAAAATGTTTCCATCATTTTTTTCCTACAAAAAAGAAAACGGTCCCTTGTCTCCCCTGTCCCCCTCCCGACCCTCCCACTGAGCAACCCACCACCCCACACACACCCTTGCCCTATACTTACCATCCAAGTTCAGCGGCTGTCATTCACTGTGGACTGGGACACGTCTGCACTCTTCAAAGCTGAACCGCGAACTGAAGAATCAAGATACGTGCCGTATAATGGCTATCAATGGCATTTTCAACTTATGTTGCTATCTCTGCCATTTTTGAATATTTTGCATCAAATTTTCAACATGGGGTTGTTGGCACCCCACCTCATGAACACTGGCACTGTCATTTCGTTACTCAGTCCCGGAAGGTGATTTTGCAGTCACTGCATGCACTCACCTTTCGGGACTAAATAACAAATGACAGTGCCAATGTTCATAGTGGCGTCTAAAAAGCCCATGTTGAAAATTAATGTAAACAACAAAAATCCTGAGTAACGTGCGGTCATTGAAATTTTTCTATGCACACTCGTAACTTCAGCAATTTTTAATATTTTCACTCCAAATTCACAACATTGCCATTTTTTCACGCCTACTCATGAACAATACAGCTGTTATTCTTCACATCCTGCCTGAAATGTGTTTTCACACCTGTGGCATAGAATGGCATGGTCACTGTGCAAAATCACCTTTCAGGACCAATGAAAGAAATGACAGTGACACTCTTTATGATGTTGGGTCCCAAAAAGGCCATGTTGAAAATTTG
The DNA here is from genome assembly GCA_016271365.2 of Neoceratodus forsteri. Taxonomy (NCBI): domain Eukaryota; kingdom Metazoa; phylum Chordata; order Ceratodontiformes; family Ceratodontidae; genus Neoceratodus; species Neoceratodus forsteri. The sequence goes on along the minus strand of CM028134.1, from coordinate 383,701,263 downwards.
GTGGAAAAAAATCCTAAAAATGGCTGAGTTACATGCAGGCATTCTAAATTTTCTACACACGTGCGTAACATAAAAACCCACTGAATTTAGGCGGAATACCAGACTTCCAGGTAGGAAGGGTACCAAACTTCTGAATCTGGTATTCCACCAAGAATACTACTTTTTTTCCTTAAATTCTATCCCTGTGTTTCAACAGGAACTATTATTTATTTGGTCGCATGTGAAGTCATTCTGTATGGGTCATGATTTTAAATATTAAATGAAGGAGGTTACCACAGTATTTATTTTTTCATGGTCACAGTTTTCACAAATAATTGATCTTCTAGACAGAAAACAGAATTTTAGGTGATCCCCAGCTGGGAGACCCCACTAGCCAATTTTGGTAATTACTAGCCACTGGGCTTATATATTGCAAAATATTCTGTAATTGATCTCTATTATCGCAGGAACTTCCTTGTATTAGTGGAGGCAAGGGTAAGAGTTTTTTTTTCTTAAATTAATTTTGCATTTTTCAAGTAATTGAAGTATATGTCACTTGAGGGAGATTTACATTTAAAAGGGGAGACATGAAGTCTGTGAAAAGGCATTGTGCCCTCAAAGCACCAGGGTAATACCTCATTTGTTTTCTCTTTAAATAAAGTAACTTATTTGCATGTCAAAAGTAAGCACTGTACATTTTTTGTGATTTTTTTTTGCTTTGTATCTCGGTCAGGTTTTGTACAGCAGCAGGACCCTGAAGCACCTAGCCTGGTAGCACGAGTCTTTTGTGCTCATTCCAACATCTCTCTAACCTACGACCACTGGTCTTAAACTCTCTAAGCTCCCCATCAAAACCATGGAGATCCTAAGAGTGAGACCCAGAGTCGTACATGGGTAGGTGCTTAGGAGTCTAAGGCCCCGATGATGACCCTGTTAAAGACCATTACCGCATTCTCCGCACCCATCTCCCAGGTTACCAAGATCTCCAAGATGTCTATTACTGCCTGTAGTCCTTTCAGCCTAAGCCCTCTTAAAGAGCAGCAACGGACCATCTCCACAGGGGGTGGGCTACAAGGGGGGTCCCCAAAGGAGAACTTCACTGTGTAGTGATCTGCCCAACAGACCAAATGAATCTTGAGGTTACTAACCTCAAGCCCTAGGGACAAAAACAAGTCCAAGCTGCATCCCCATGCATCGACACACATTCAAAAGACAAGATCCCACCCCATCCCCCTTGCGATCCCTCTCCAGGCAGTGCACCACAGAGAATCCAGCTGAGACCACCGCTTCCAGAACTGAGCCAGTTTCATCACTCAGCCAGGTCTCTGTGATGCATGCCAGATCAACTAATGAACCAGAAATTAAATCTGCCACAATGGCAATCTTGTTCCACATCCACCTCACACTGCAAAGCACCATCCGGGGAAGGGGGAGATGGGGAAAGGCAGCTACCTGCCCACTTGGTCCAGTAGATGCCTGGGTACAGGAACCAATCATGTCTCTCCTTTCTCTAGGTGCCATTTTATGCCAGGGTGTCTCCTGGTCCCCTGTTAGTGCCCCTTACAGCCAGCTACTGACCACCTCACTTCCTCTCAATCCCCACTTCCCTGAACCAATGAAATGCAGCCTTAGGTGGGGGGGTGTAAAAGAGTGGCAGGTTTCATGGCGTCTGCAAGATCGTCTGATGCTGGACCAGCTGGCACAAGGAGTAGCTAAACCTAAGGAGTCCATAGCTATACCCAACACACGTATTATAGGCTGCTAGCCTAAAATTAAAATAAACACAAACTGACACCCACAACAACCCTACAAAAATAGCTATCCTCTCACACCACCCACGAATACAATAAAATTGAAAACCACTCTCAGTACTCACTAACCTTTACATCCATCCAACATACACTGCTACACCCTATACAAACACACCAGTACCCATATCTCACTAATACAATACATGGTAACTAGCAATTACTCACTCATCACCATTTACCATAACCTAACCATGCAACACACTCTGCCACACAATTTAAAAATAATAACACTATGCAGCGGTGCCACAAAGTCCGAAAAAGCAGAGAGCAATAAACAGTGTCCCCAAGTTCAAATGCAGTTCCAATATACAAGAATAACCCTAAAGTAATAGTGTCCTGTTCCCACCAGAACTGTATCCAAAACAGTCACAAAAGAAACAGAATAAGTAGCACTCTCCTCATCTATGCCTTATACACAGTTCATACCCAGAAAATAACATAAAAGACTAAAATAGCAGGATCTCTCACCACCAGCTCACAACCTGATCCAGAGTCCTTCCTCCAAGCTGGTAATCCTTCAACACTTCAGGAAGGGCAAAGTAACCCATCCCAGACAGACAGATGATGAACAGTCAACCCCAGGAAGGCACACACACCACCCTAGTGAACCTGATGTTGTGGACCTGCCACCCTCACATATTCCCACAGCTCGGTTCCTCAACCCCCACCTAGGGATAAATCTTCGGTTCCCTGCACCAGTGATCTGTCGTCCCAGCAGAGTCCAGAGGCTCCGACCCTGTCTTGAGTCACCATCTCCGCCGCTCCAAACCTGTCTTCAGTTGCCATGTCCGCAGCTCAGCTCCTTCAGCTCCGCAGCTGACTGGTCCGGCATCAGATCTTGCAGACGCCATGAAAACTGCCACTCGCTCGTGTCACAAACTCGATCAGCCAGTCAGTTCTCTACTCCCAAAGTGCCAACCTCTGAGCATATGATTTGTGTATAGTGAACAGAACAATGTAACCCTCTTGTCTGTTTTGTGGGTTCAAGTCACCTTAGTCTCAAGTGCTGGAGGGATTCAAACTGATAACCTCTTGTTAGCGTACCCAATTATCAGGCTCAGATAATTCTGTCTTCGGGGGGGGGGCCAGATATCTTTGCCTACGGGCACCCAACCAGGTCTTTCAAATGAACCCTTAGAACTCTATGCAAGACTTTAGAGAACTCTATCCATTTCCCAGTTTGGTATACAATAAGCCCATACACAGTGTTACTGATAACCTTTAAAAGCTCCACTTAAATAAAAAGAAATGTCATGGCACGCCAGACAGTTTCCATTGTAAAATATATATCTTTACTTTAAAATAGGAAAACAGAAAACATTACAGAACAATACATATCCCAACACATACAGCTTTAAAACAAACAGGTTTAAAGTGCAAATTCCTACAAATAATAACTTCAGACTAATCTTGTCTAAGGTCCTTACTTCAGTGCTTTGATGGTCTCTCTTTTCTCAGTCAGAAATACTGTCTTGTGTGTCTCTGTCCAGGTTCTCTCAGCAATTAAATACAGTTCTGAGCCGGCCTTCTCATGAGGTCACTAACTCCACCTTGGTGTAACAACACCTATATTTTATCTCACAGAATGTCCAAATAAAATATTTAAAAAAAACATAATAGGTGACCTCGTTGCCTTTCCTCCCTCCCTCAGGTTAACCAGACCAAACCGGTTTGTGCTCTGCTACACATACATCTCAACAGTTTCTCTGATCTAAGTCACTGTATTCAAGCAAAAGTGTATTTGCCTCCTTAATCCCGTCTGGACCTTGGAATCTACACCTCAAAGGTCTCTCCGATGTAATTCAAGGGTTCCCCGGGAAAGTATATTGGACATTCCAAATTCGTCTGGGTCCTCCCTGGCTCAGACATCAACCTCTCTTCAACGTCCACTTTGGCTTCTCTCTGACACCCCTCCCTCTCAAGTTCTTCCTGACAACTACTGTAAGTCAAAGGATTTTCCCTAAGGGAATTATGAATGGCTAATCTTATTTCCTGGGATGAAAGCAAACTGACAAGGTAATTGCACCCCAGATATCTGCAGTTTAGCTATGTCCTGTCCTTTGAACTTATCCCTCGGGGGTCTTGATGTATCAGTTCCAGTAAGACAGTAGTTTCCTCAAACTGACCTTCCCATCACATATTTTATATGTAATAAAAAAATTGATACAGCAATCAGAGCTGGCTGTCTATGTCACAGCTCCTTCCTCCCACCTGAAGCCAGGACTCACAATGGGTGAGTAGCACGTCTACTCCAGAAGAAGCCGTCCAGAGACGAGCTACTTTCTCATATGAGATTACTGGCACAAATCCCCTGGCACCCCAGGAAATATGAGGAGGGAGGCGTCAAGAGCAAAAGCAGGGTACAATACTAATGGGGAAAATAAAAACTGCAATACTAGGAAGCTAAGTGTAAAATAGTAAAACTAACACCCAGTGCTCCAGATAACACTGGCATTCAAAAGTTACATACTCACCATTTTTGACATCAGGTGAGTAAAAAATAATTTTGATGAGTAAAGGTGCCTTTAACTTGGAAAACTGCACATTTTGAAGTAGCTATGGAGCATTTCAAAGGGTTGGGATGAGCAGTGATACTCAGCAAAAAAACAAAAAAAACTTTAAAGAGCACTGGTGAGTAAAATAGGCCAGTACTCACCATATCTGTAGCAGTGCCAACACCTGCCACTAGCTCACCGACATCCCTAGGTACTAGGTACTAGTAATGAAACTGTAAGTTAAAACCAACCCCTGCACTAACATTACAGGGCTTGCGGTTTGGCATCCTCAGCGTGGCTCAATTGGTAGCACATCCGCCTCTGGACCAGAAGGTCGTGGGTTCTTGTCCCACACTGGGATTGGACTTGCACCTAAAAATCACTGGCATCCGAGTGCAGTATTGGGGGGTGCTGTACTGCTGGGGTGTGCCGTCCTTCGGATGAAACGTTTAAACTGAGGTTCCCTTCTGCCCATCCTGGTGGGTGTCCAGGTGGAAGTAAAAGAACCCAGGGCACTCTTCGCAAAGAGCAGGGAACATTCCCAGTGTCCTGGCCAACATTCCCCTTCCCATAAACTGGTTCATGCAATTATCCAGGCTGTGTGTGGGTGATGATGTGCAATATGGCCGCCACCACACATTCAGTCACTTCACTACCAGTCTAGTATTGCTTGTAAAGCGCTTTGGGATACTGTGTATGAAAAGCGCTATATAAATGCTGATTCTTCTTCTTCTTCTTCTTTGTTATTTTGTGTAAGCTCACCATGCACTTAAAAGTAAAAATCTTTTGTATGTCTGAACTTCTGGTTTCCCCGAGTCCTCGAGTACATCTATGGGTTCCTGAACAGGATCTCTGCTTATCCTGCTACACCTGGAAGACTAAAATGCTAAACAGAGAAAGTCACAGAGAAAGATGTGAACAAAGTTAAGAGAAACAGGAGTCCAAAGCTCCTGAGACAGCTTGCCCAATGTGGTGGCCATTTTCTCTCATGTACAATACTGCCTAACAGTAAGCAGAACTGCAGACACACAATTTACCTGCATGTCACATGACAGTACTAACTAGCTAGGGACATTTCATACCTACAGTAGCAGTCTCAGTCCAGACAGTGTCACAGCAGTGGCAACCAGTCCAATATAAATAAAACGTAGAAGGAAACTTCAGCAAGGCAGAAGGCGCAAGGGCTGGTGAAACACTAGTGAGGCAGCATGGTTGGCCGACAGTCGACTCCACAACTGACACCCTTTGCTCTATGGTCCATAGCACAGTGGCCCATTTGTAGAGCACTCACAGCTAAGCAGCATGGTTCCACCCCTCGAGTAACCAAATTTGTTGCTGGGCATCTTCAGTGACCAAGGAGGAGCTGGGGAAGGTCCGGGAATGCTGGCACCTGAGGTGGCCAGCAGGGGAATGGGGAGTAAAGCTGGCTGTGTTCCGCCTCATGACCCTAGCAAGGGTCCCAAGGATGCTAACGTGCAGCAGCTGGAGGTTGCATTTGGGTTTTTAAAAGTGCACCGTGCTGTGGTTCCACCACTCCAGCAACCTGATTGGTTGCTGGGCGTTTTCCAAGCCCAAGAAGGAGCTGAGGAAAGTCCAGGAATGCTGTTGTCTGAGGCAGCCAGTAGGAGAAGGAGGAGGAAAGTTAGCTATGTTCCCCCTCGTGACCCATGCAGACGTTCTAAGGATGCAGGCATGTGGCAGCTGGAGCTCACGCTTGGGTTTTTGGAAAGTGGGCCGTGCTGTGGCTCTGCCACTCGAGCAATCCGACTGGTTGCTGGACATCTTCAGAGCCCAAGGAGGAGCTGGGAAAGGTCCGGGAATGTTGGCATCTGAAGTGGCCAGAAGCGGGGGGGTAAAACTTGCTGTGTTCCCTCTCACGACCCTGGCAGGAGCCCCAAGGATGCTACTGGTTTCAAAAACATTTTCTTTCGTTAGGTCCAGCCCAGTGGCATGGAGGGCTGAAGCATTGGGCGCCTCACCCTCTGCCACAGCAGTGACCCGTGTTCAGAAATGCACACAGGTCGCTGGGGGAGTGACTGAGGAGAGAGGATCGAGTGTCTCTAGAACTGCTCCCCTTCCTCTGGGGGGGGGTGCTGCGGCTCACTGCTTGACTGCCACCTGGAAGTGTCTGGGTGACAGCACAAGCGAATTACACACACAAGGGTAGGGATCCCACATTCAGGGCACTGGGGGGCATCTCCACAGAGGTGAAGCAGCCCACTGCACATCCTGTGGGTCCAGGGAGAAAATGGAGGAAAAAACACCTGCGGCTGCAGGATGACAACCAACCCTTCGAAGGCGCTGCATCTGCAGCTGGGCACCACACACACACACATACATACATACATATACACACACACACACACAGTCCTGTGGCACAGGACAATGGAGGAAGGTAAGCCCCAGAGAAGCTGGGTGATGGGGTGGGGAAAGGGGGTTGGGCAGAGGGGCACTCAGGCACAGTACAGGAGTATGCAACCTCTATGGGGGGAAAAAAAGTTTTTTTTTTGTTTTTGTTTTTAAAGAGCACCTTTCTTGTTGCTTACAAGGTTACACAGGGAGCTCCTCTGGGCAGCTAAGTAATTTTTCAAGTCACCCCCTTAAAGGAATGGAAAGGATCATAATTTGCTCCTGAGGGGCTTGCAGCATGTTCCCTTTCCACTTCCTCACAGTTGGCTCCACCCCCACTCTCAAATGTTTTGTGATGTCGATATAGGGACAGTGTGGGGGCGCGTGCCATTCACTTGAAGGGAGTGTCTTTTTACAAGTTTATTTCCTGAACTTACATCGTCTTTTGGCACAGATCGATGCCAGGGTTCAACCAAGAGCCGTGTTAGCTGAACCCTGGCATCGATCTGTGCCAAAACCCAATTTAAAAACAGAAAATGAACTTGTAAAAAGACACTCAATCCAATTAATGGAGCATGCCTCAAGACTCTCCCTATACTGATGTCACAAAACTTGAGCACCGGGGCAGAACTATGAGGAACTGGAAAGGAGTGTGTGGTGAGCCCCTCTGGGACAAATGATGATCCCTTCCCTTCCTTTAAGGGGTGAATTAAACTATTTACCTGGCCACAGGAGCTCCCATTCAGGTAAGGGAGCTCCTTGCTTAGCTGTCTCCGCCAAATAAAAATATTTAGACCGGTTCACTTTATTTAGTTAAGTACATGAAATTACAAGTACAAAAATCTATGAAACGGCATCCCATTCTGTTCCAGAGGGCAGCAGATGGCCATGCTACCGCCACAAAAAAGAGAGCTGGATGTACCTGTGGTAGTGAACTTAGGAAGCCTCATACCAGTAAAACAACGGGAGGCATTTTCATGCCTTTTATAGTCGTTTCAGTTTACGTGAAAAGTATGCGATAAGACAACAGGGTGTACTTCTAGGCCAATAAGCCATGCTTAGAGTGTGCTGTTCAGCATTTGGCTGCACCTCATACCTTTACACACACTTGAGAAGTGCAATTACTTGACTATAAGTACGAATCCATGAAGTGTCTTACTGCACTTATAAAATGGCTTTTAAAGCAAAAAATACATTTAAAAGAGGACACGTTAAATTATGGTGAATAATTATATGGTCATCATGTGACATGTGCCAGGAGGATGACAAAAGGTAGTGTGTCCTCGGACACTCATTTTTACTTATTGGAAAATTTCTAAAATTATATTCGGAAGAGTCCATGATAGCGTGGGACAGTGCTCAACTCCTTATTTTGTATCCTTTTAGTTTCTTCATCCACTGTATCACGCAACTGCCATGCAAATAGAAAGAATACAGAGAAGGCCAACAAAAACGATTCACTTTGTTCACTGGGGATGGAAGTTAGAAAGCAATTCCATCTAACCAGTGGCCATTACAACAAAGTAAACTGTTTTAAAACAGAAAAGAGGAAATATTACCACACGCTGAGTGGTGGACATCTGGAATTCTCTGTCTAGTGAGGTGGTTATGTGCTCCACCTTGGAAGAATTCAAGTGTGCTTTCCATAGATGGAGGACCATTTCCAGACTTCTACCACTAAGCAGTGGAGAACAGTATTTAGGTGCAAAGCTTCATTCTGTCCTAACCAGTACTAGTATGATTTCTGGCAGGATACTACAAAAGCTGAAAAATGCTGCAAATATGACTGTTTACAATCTTGAAAAAGCAGGCTACAGTGTGTGTGTGTGTGTGTGTGTGTGTGTGTGTGTGTGTGTGTGTGTGTGTGTGTGGGGGGAGGGGTGGCTTTTTGAAGCGACAAAACTGGTACTTTTCACGGTAATGTGACTAGATTCCTCCAATCACAGAGCAGGATTTCACATGCCCATTTTACAACAGCATTAAAACTGTTAAAAACAGGTTCAAAAGTTATAGGAATAGTTTTGAAATAATGAAAATTCAGTTTTCATTCGTCAGTGCTGGTCACCTTTAAAATATACAGAATCTGCCAGCAGGTAAGGATTGCTTGGCCTACCTAGTCTGCCCATTTTTCCCCATCTACAGTATCACTGCAGATCCTACTTGATCTCCATCCCATTCTCCCCCCGCCTCTCCCCTAGGATTCCCTTATGCCAATCCCATGCCTTCGTGAACCCCACCATTGTTTTCTCCTCCACCTCCCCTGCTGGAAAGCTGTTCCAGCAATCTACCACTCTTTCTGTGAAGTACTTCCTCACATACTTCCTGAATCTACCCCCTTCCAGCTTCACAGAATGTCCCCTTGTTCTTGAGCATCTTTTCTTCTGAAAAGTATTTCCCTTCTGTATCTTAGCTATCCCTGTGTGGTATTTAAAGGTCTCTATCACATCCCACCCTCCCTCCTCTCCTCTAGGGTGTACATATTTCGGTCCTTCAGTCTCGCCTCTAAGACTTCGGATGCAGACCCTGTACCATTGCCCTCCTCTGGTTTACCTCCACTCTGTCTATGTCTTCCCTGGAATGTGATTTCCAAGAACTGGACACATGTACACCCTACACCATTTTAGCTGCCCTCTTCTGGATCGCCTCCACTCTGTCTATATCCTTCCTGAGATGTGATCTCCAGAACTGGACAAAGTACTCTAGGTGGGGTCTTGCCTCTTTACAGATCGTTGGTAACACCACCTCGCTCTTTCTGCAGGTGATACACCTCCCTACACACCCTAGCATCCCACTAACCCTCCCAACTGCCTTGTTGCACTGCCTAGCAACCTTTAGGTCACCTGACATGACCACTCCCAGGTTATCTTTCCTGCCTGATTATCAGCAGTACCACCCCCCCACCCCCCGTTTTGTACTCTGCCCCTGGGTTTGTGTGCCCCAAGTGCACTATTTTGCACTTTTTCACACTGAAACCCAGCTACCATACCCTTGACCACTCCAAGCTTTCTCAGGTCTCTGCTCATTCTCCCCCCACACACACACACAGACATTCACCTCCCAAAGTGTCTACCCTGCTGCAGAGTTTGCTGTCATATGCATACAGGCAGACCTTCTCATCCAGCTCCTCTGAAATGTCATTTATAAAGACACTAAAGAAGACTGGTCCTAGCACCGACTACAGAAGCACATCATTAGTCACCCTCCCTTCCTCAGAGTGAACTCCATTTATTATTACCCTCTGCCACCTATCCTCTAACCAATTTCTTACCCAGTTTACCACCTTTGGACCCACTCCTAAACTACCAAGCTTGCTTACTAATCTCCTATATGGAACTGTACAGAATGCCTTACTGAAATCTAGGTAGGATATGTCCACCAATCCACCCTGATCTAGTTCCTTGGTCACCCAGTCAAAGAAATGTGTCAGATTCCTTTGCCATGACCCCACCCTCGTGAATCCATTCTGCCTTGCGTCTTGTAACCCACTGGATTCAAAATATTCCACAATCCTTTCTTTCAGCAGTGATTCCATTAATTTTCCCACCACTGAAGCAAGCGGGCTGGCCTATAATTGCCATCCTCTTCCCTGCTACCACTTTTGTAAAATGGGACCTTCCTCCAGGACCACTGCTGTTTCCAATGAGCTGTTACACTGGACCATCAGAGGTGTCACCAATACCTATCCAGGAAAGCCACACATTCGTGGATGGTAACCCAGGCTGGTGAAAAATTAACACAAACACTAGAAAGTTCCAAAATGTTAAAATATTTTGATCCAGCCAAGGACAGTAGAGTGAACAATATTGTGAGACAAATCTCAGCCACACAGGCACCCCAGCACTTCGACCTCAGTGTTCCTCAGGGGGTGGAGTGAATGTGTCTGATGCTTCAACCACAATGAAGCACAATGCTGTCACCTTGGGGCATTGTTTACAACTGCAGCTTCAGGTAAGTGGTTCTGGGGAGCTTCAAACATGTGTGCTATAAAATTATAAAAGTGCAAAAAAGAAAAGAAGTGTAAGAAATACAAAAATCAGCACAATCCATCAGTTAATAGTTAAAGACAAGTACATTTAAAGCCAATAAAACAGAACAGAGGAAAGCCTGGTATGGCCATGTCCTAGTCATGGTTTTCAGTGCACCATGACTCGATAATGGCCACAATATCTAGGTCGGCCTCTGTCATGATAGCCTCTAGGTCCAGAATCTTATTTCCTAGACTTCACACACTTAGCTTTCCAGGTGTTGTTACCACTCCATTTGCTACCCCCCCCTTTTTTTTTGCCTTCCCTCCTTCTCCCCTCTCTTTTAGTGCTCCCACTCCCATCCCCCTTCATTTCTTTCACCCTGCTTCCTGTATTAATTTGCACCCTGGGGGATTCCACTCCTCTTGGGTTTTCCCTACTCTCTACTTCAGTCTGTGGGGGGGGGGGGGCAGTTTCTACCTCCCCAATCTCTTCCACCACCCCACTTAGCTCGTTTAAATGTTCATCAAAATAGCATCTAAACCATCCACTAAGGACTGTGGTTCCCCTCGTGGATGGATGCAGGCCATCACCCCTTTAAAGGCCTTTATTCTTCCAGGTGGACACCCTGCCCCCAATGTAGCCAAAGCCCTCCCCTCTGCGCCAGTCCCTCAACCATACACTGAAGGTACTGGTGCAGTGATCTCTCTCATCCTTCCTGTCATAAACAGATAGCAACTCAGCGAAAGCCACTGAGCATGCTACCTGTCCAAGACCCCCCCCCAGCTCCATAAACTCCCCCTGCACCATCCTAGCCCTGTCCCTACACAGGTTATTAGTCCCTAGGCGAGTAATTACCTCCAGCTCTGCCTCCCAACCAACTCCCCTAGCAATCCTTGGGATTTGCTTCTCATCCCTCCGGGCCATGGTGCAGCATAGGTTCCTATCCCTTCCTCCTCCCCCCCTTCCTACTCCCAAATCTATCGAGTACCCCACCAGAAGCTGCTTCCTCCTCCTCCTCCTGTGGTCCTCTTCCACCCTCCTTGAGATCTCCACTACAGAGGACCCCCACATCCTCCATGGCCTCTATCACAGATGCCTCTTCCTGACAGTCCGCCTTGCCAGAGCAGTGAAGGAACTGCACAGACGTATTGGTTAACGTATGTGCCTCTGACCCACTAGTCCCCACATTTCATGATATATAATAGTAAAATGTTTTCCTACAATCCTTTTCATGTCACTTCCCCGCTCTGTTTAAACCACCACCCTACTGGTTAATCCCGATCCATTTACAATATGTACATGTACAGCGGTCATGGGAGTCTCAAAGAATGGTCTCAACCTGAACACCACCACCGTTGGAACTTTTCATTCAATGGGGGACAACCTTGGACGTCAGTAATTAAGTATGAGTTCAGCGTGGAAGCCAGAAGCCTACAGCAAAGGATCTTATAATGTTTACAGTGCAGCCTTAGAGGTTACCAGTTTACAAAATAACTGCTTTCAACATATTATTCTTATTTCAATAATCCACTCAGTCTTAAGTGACTTTTGGGGAGTTTTGTTTATTTAGCTTTTGTTAACCAGGTAAACACACTAGACAATCCAATGCCTATTTTCAGGTCCGACCCGGGAGTTTACAAGGAGATAACAGGCAAAAGTAGATATTACAGGAATTCAGGGCACCAGACTGGAAAATGAGAGAGTACCAAAAGAATGTTTAAAATTAGGTAGCTCGATAGGGATTGTTTAAATCAATGAAGTTCTAACTTGACATTCACATACTTTTCTTTTTGTGGTCAAAGTATTGAATTTTCTGCTGTTTAAGAGGCACAATTTATTTATTTTTTTTAATTTTATTTTGAACAGTATTGGAATTATAATCCTTTGAGTCAGAGACTCCTTTACAAATGCTCCATGTCAGATTAACACAAAGGTTTCAAACAAACATTAAATAGGGAGCATAATTTCGTAACAGACATTATACAGCGAACAAGAAACAAAGTAGAGTAATACAAGGTAAGTATCTGTTACAAGCAAAGAGTAAGGTGCAGCTCATGCAGGGAATAAGGTGCAGCCCTGAATAAAAGATAGGCAGGACAGGAGTCCCTTGTCAAGAGTAGGTGGTTGCTGGGCAGCAAGTTATAGAAAAGGACAGGGCCAGTAGTGATAAGGGGGGACCTGCGAGGTAACGGGTCAGGCTAATACTCAGCTAAATACTATATACAGTCAAGGCAGGTAAAGACAAAACTTTTATACCGGTGATACGTGGAACCACCAATGTACTTCAGGAAGAGAAAGGCTGCATGTCTCAGAATCATTTGAAATTGAAAATCTGGTTTTCTACATGCTGGGCTGTGGAATGCTGCCAAATTGTAACTGTTTTGCTGTGGAAAACATGCCTTTTTCACTAGTCTCTCCCATTAAGAGTCTAAAGCCCACTCCAATAAAACCACAGAACTCCCACATAAAATAAATCTTAATTTTGCCCCATTTATCAGTTACCCAGGACAATTTCAAAAGCACAATGATGTTTCTGTTAGTTTCCCTGGCCCGACAAGGCTTCCAACCCATTCTGGAAGCAGCTCACTGCTGTATGAACTGGAGAAGCATTACATACCTAACCAGGCATTTAATCACAGGATTGCATGTGTGGTCTCACTGCATTACAGTATATCAAATTATAAGAACATAAGAAAAGCATCAGCAGATGGGGATCGTGCGATCCATCTAGTCTGCCCTAGAAACTACCTCTCCCTATGCAGCCTTTGTCCTGACTTGTCCTTTATGACTGTCCCATGCGAGTCTGAACTCCCAGATTGTCTCTAATGCTACCACCTCCTGGGGCAGGCTGTCCCTTGGGTCTATCACTCTCTCTCTGTGAAGAAGTACATCCTGAGATTGCTTTTGAACCTCCCTCCTACCAGTCTCATATCACGCCCTCGTGCATGCTGCCGTGTTCTGTTGAAATAGATTGCCTGTCTGAGCTGCGTTAAATCCCCTCACAAACTTAAATATTTGAATCATGTCTCCTCTGTTTCTTCTCTGCTCAAGGAAGTATAGGTTCAGCTCCCTGAGTCTTGCTTCATATGACCTGTGATGCAATCCATGCACCATCTTAGTAGCCCTTCTCTGCACTGTTTCCAAATGGTCAATGTCCTCCTTGAGGTGAGGTCTCCAGAACTGAATGCAGTACTCCAAGTGTGGCCTCACCAAGGACCTGTAGAGGGGCATGATAATCTCCCTCTTTCTACTAGAAATACCTCTACTTATACATCCAAGGATGCCACCCGCTTTCTGTGCTGCTTTCTCACATTGTTTTTCTACACTTCATTTGTCAGTGATGATTATGCCAAGATCTCACTCCACTTGTGTCTCCTCAAGTTGATGTCCTCCCAGTGTGTACTTTTTTCCAGGGTTCCTCTTTCCCAAGTGCATTACCTTACACTTTTTGGTGTTAAAGTGTAACTGCCAGTCCCTGGACCAATCCTCTAGCCTTCTAAGGTCAACTTCCATGTTGTCTGCTCCTTCCCTTGTGTCCACTCTGTTGCAGAGTTTTGTATCATCTGCGAACAGGCAAACCTTCCCTGTTAGTCCATTCGCTATGTCCGCTATAAACATGCTAAACAGGATAGGTCCCAGTACCGATCCCTGCGGGAAGCCACTGGTCACCCTACCCTCCCTTGACAATGATCAACTGACTAGCACTCTCTGGGTCCTATCATTCAGCCAGTTACTGATCCAGCTGACCATCTTCTGGCCAACTCCCATATGATCCAGTTTGTTGGTTAACCTTCTGTGAAGGACGGTGTCAAAGACCTTGCTGAAATCTAGGCAAAAAACGTCCACCACTCATCCCTGATCCAATGTTCTGATGACCCAGTCGAAGAAGTCGATCAAGTTGGTTTGACAAGAGCGTCCTGCTGTGAAGCCATGTTTCTTTGGTTCCATTTTTCCAGTATCTGTTAGGTACACCACTATCCTCTCTTTTTGTAGTGACTCCATCATTTTCCCCACAACCTGAGGTCAAACTGACAAGGCGGTAATTCCCTGCCTCTTTCTTGTTTCCGCTCTTGTTTAAGGGCATAACGGTTGCCTGTTTCCAGTCCTGAGGTATTTTCCCGCTGTCTAGTGACTTGTTGAAGAGCTCACCCAGCAGAGAGGCCAGTTCCTCTCAGAGCTCCTTCAATATCCTAGGGTGTATGCCGTCCAGTTCCATGGCTTCTTCCACTTTCAGTTTATTAAGCTCTTTTAGGACTATCTCCCTTGTGAAGGGGCTAGTATCTGCTCCCTGAGTTATCTTCCTTTGTCCTGCTCAATGTGGGACCTTTGCCACTGTCTTCTATGGTGAAGACAGAGCAAAAGAACTTATTTAGCACTTCTGCCTTGTCCTTGTCACTCTCTGCCATCTTACCTTCCTTGGTTGCTAGTCGGACTATTCCTCTCTTAGTTTTTAATTTTTCTCTTATGTACCTATAGAAGGTTTTGTCTCCCTCCTTAACACCCAGTGCTATTCTCTCTTCTGTCTGTGCTTTTTCCCCTCTAGCAGCTTTCCCTGCCTCCTTTAATTTGTTCTTGTATTCTTCCATGTCTGCTTCGTGTTTAGTTTGCTTGAATTATGTAAAGCCTTTTCTCTTTGATTTGGATGCTACTTCGTGAGAGAACCAGAGAGGTCTTTTCCTTCTTTTAGACTTGCTGATCTGCTTAGTGCATACAGTCGTTACTGTATACAGAGCAGCCTTCAGATTATTCCAGCAGTCCTCTACATCTCCTGTGATTCCTCTTTCCAGCATGGATGCGATCATAGTTCTCATTTTGGGAAGTTGGCTTTTCTAATTATGGATAGGAATGCTACATGGTAAACATGACCACCCTCCCAATCACGTGGACTTGTGCAAGAACAATCCATTGACTGCAGCAAGATCTTAAAGAGCTAGTGTACGGCATAAAACTAATAATATTCGTTTTTAAAAGCAGTCAACTCTTAACTTTTTATATCTGAGATACTTTTTCTCTCCCCCTTTGATTAATTAGAAGATTTTTTTTTTTTTTACATGATTTTAGTAGACGCAATGTGTGAAATAGTACTTGCCTGACAGCGGACATATCTAGCTCAGTTCCTCCTATTACATCATCAGCATTGTGACCTCATTGACTTGAGACATCACAGTTGCTCAGGAAGAGCCACTTAGTGGCTGCCTGGTGAGCCACTTGTGGTGTCACTGTCAGTGAGGTCACAGGGCTGATGATGTAGTGGGAGAAACGGCCCTAGATATGTCAGCTGCCAGGCAGAATGCTATATTCCACACATCCAAAATAAAACTATCATATAGAAAACTTTCTAATGAGCAAAAGGAAAAAAATACTTCAGAATTAAAGTTACAGCTGGCTACTACTAAAAATATGTAACATTTTCCTGTCTGCCACTATTGGTAGCTCTTTAAGGCACACTGCAAAGAATCGCAATGAAGTGAAACTAACCAGAAGCGATACAAAAGTGGATTAGACTGATGCTGGAGTCTCAGCTGCAAAATCATCAAGTCTCAAAGCAATGATCACACACTGACAGACTTCTGGGAGATATTTTTTAAATTAATGTGCACTCAGAATGTCACCCGAGTGGGCGTCTGCTATGATGCTGTATGTTAATACTGCCATAGAGACCACTCTTACGGTTGTAAGAGTGATCATATACGCATTCTTAAGGTATGAGAACCGCGAACCGAAGGCGAGTGGTTCTGATACCCTAAAAATTAAGTGAGAAAATACATTATTGATTAAGCTTGATCAATAATATGTATTTTTTAAAACCTCACCGGAATGGGCCTGTTTCCAGGGCAGCTGCATGCGAGTCACTTTTCACACAATAAGCGTGTCTCATGCACAGAGGAAAGGAAAGCTCCAGTTGGCAGGGAGTGTTCTGTCGATCTGGGACGGAGGAAAGAGTTCATGATTCCGATCACTTAGTTGAGAAAAAGAACAATCCCAAAAGAGGAAAGCCTGTCAAATAAGGCCCAAAAAATTCTGAGTCTGATTAAGATTTTAAAAAAGAGTAACAGGTACACAAATGTTTTGCACTTAATTTTTGGCCCATCCTCTGCGGTCTTGAAGCACCTGCCTGATATCCTCTCTGCACTCAAACTGACCATGCACTTACAGGTTCCATTCACTCACTTTTATTCACTTTTACACTGTCCATCTCACTACTTCTCATACTCTACAACACACACACACACACACACCCACAATCACATACACAGTCCAAACGCTCTCTCACAAAGCTCAACACACACAGACACACACACACACGGCCACACATCCCGTCACTAAACTAGGTAAAGGGAGGGCAGTGATACGTTATAAAACAAGTGCACAGATACACAACGGTAACCAGCCCGTCTCTATGCCAGTACACAAATAACAGGAGAAAAAGGGGAAGGCAGGCTGGGGAAATGTAAGAGAAATGAGCATTCAAAAATAACCAAGTATAGGAGGATTAGAGTGGAAAGCTCTGTATACAAATACAAGGAGCTTAAAGAGCAGGTTTCTAGTTCCCACTCCCCCAAACAAACTGTATAGCTCACCTATCCCACAGTTGATGGCTATACATAATTCCGTTTTTTTCTTCCGTTTTTAAAAGTTATATTGCTCATAAAATTCGCCCCAGCAAACACAGCCACAAACGGACACGCCCCCACGTAGTCACATGTAGCCCTGTTTTGTGATGTCACGAAACAAACGATGCGTGTGTGCACTCCATTAATTTCTATGGGGATGATTTTTCTATACATTTTAATAACATTTAGAGTCGAGATTTTAATACATCAAAGCGACCACTTGACTAACAGGAACCTTGTCAGTCGAGCAGTCTCTTTGATTTATTAAAATCTCAACTCTAAATGTTATTAAAATGCATAGAAAAATCACCCGCATTGGAATCAATTGAGCGTGCACAAGCAGTGTTCGTTTTGTGGCATCACAAAACGGAACTGTGTGTGCCTACATGGAGGGCATGTCGACGCCTCCATTTGTGGCTGTGCTTGCTGGGGTGAATTTTAAGAGCAGTGCATCTGACTCTTTAAAATAGAAAAAATAAAACAGAATTATGTATAGACACCAACTCTGAGAGAGGTGTGCTATACAATTTGTTTGAGGGAGTGGGAATTATAAGACTAAGAACCTGCTCTTTAAAGAAGATGGGCAAGATGCATGCGATAATGGCTGTAGAGCAGACAGACATTAGCAGCTATAAAGGAAACATGGTCTAACCAGAGCACCAGCTAGGACTTAAATGTTACAGGCTATGCTCTATTTAGAAAGGGTAGAGAAAATGCCAAAGGAGGGGGAGTGGCGGTGTATGTTAGGGATTCCACAAGGGTACTGGAGGATAAATCTATGTCAGAAGGACAGGGAGGGAAGTCGCTATGGCTTCGCGTGACTGATGGCGGCAGAAAAGGCCCAGGATATGTGTAG
Organism: Neoceratodus forsteri; assembly: GCA_016271365.2. Lineage (NCBI taxonomy): Eukaryota > Metazoa > Chordata > Ceratodontiformes > Ceratodontidae > Neoceratodus > Neoceratodus forsteri. The sequence continues at coordinate 383,683,191 of CM028134.1, read as the reverse complement.
TCTGTAACGCCACCTAATCAGAATGCTGACAGAGACAGACAAGATGCTACAAAACGAAATCAGAAAGTGAGCCAGGGAAGAATTCATTTTAAACTTTCTTTACTGAAAATACATCCTATTAATACAATCCACTATGTACGGGTAATAAAACAATGTTTCACCAATGAATCTGATAATACAGTCAGCTGGCTATACAATGCAATATTTCTATTTTTCCAAGAGAAAAAAATAAAAACAGCAAAATACACAACTTTTAAGAAATGCGATGGAAAACAAACTAAAATACTTGTGGAGTGATTTATATTCCATCTTTTTTTTTTTTTTTACTTATTCTTTATACTCCCCCTGCCCGCAGCGCTCCCACTCTTCGAGAGACACCTATGGCCTTCTAGTCCCCGCCCTCTTACCTGGAGCCCGGTGCAGTCCATCCCCCATGTAGCCATGGCTATGTCCCCCAGGTGGGCACGGGGTAGGGGCACCCCCGAAGTCCTTCTTGTTCTTGATCTGTCAGGATGCTGGTACTGGGTGAGGCAGGGGCACTGGGGATCGGGGCCTGGTGCTCCGTCTACCGGGAGTGCTGCAGGTGTTTTTCCCATTTTCTATGGGAGTGGTGTGTGTCACAACGTCAAGGTGTCTCTGCCAATGTCATCCACTCCCAACCCTCTCTATACACCCGAGCGTTTACTCTGCCTCCAGCTTCCACAGAGGCCAGTCAGGTGCCGGGCGTGTACCCCCTCCCTCCCGGGAAAGGAGAGCTGTCCTTTGGATGCTCAATCCTTTCCCTCCCCTGCCGACCTCCGATGGTCCGGGCTCGTCCTCGAACCCGGGTCGCCGGTGTGGTGCGAAGTGTGGCGTCCAGCGCCTTAACCCTCAGCGCCACCAGGCCGGCTTATATTCCTTCTGATAAGGTGAGCAGCCACCACTCATTCACACCTTTGGCCTCACCCACCCAGCCCACCAGCTGCCTTCAGGGTAGACACCTCAGATTTTGGTGTTAAATAGGGCATATATTACCTGCCTTGAACTCCCCAGTTAAGCCTACTCAAAAAGAACAGGATCTCTCTGCACAAAACATTACTGGTGCCACAGACCCTTGTCCCCACTCTCCCCTGTTAAAGCAACAATACTGGATAATCAGGAAGTGACTATCAAAATTCTGCTTTTGGGCTGAAAGCATGCAGCCATAGTTCTGGTTTCCACATCTATAAATACTTTTTCTAGCGATCTTTAGTTTTTAAGATATTTAAAAATTTATTTCCGTTGTTATGGATCCACAGTAAATATGGCTGGTGCCTAATTTGCAGCTGAACTACCCCCTCACGTCACATCATATCTTTTGTTTACTTCCATGGGACTCTGTGCTGTGCATTTCCACTGTCCCTGTGTAGTACATGCGAACATACGAATCTGCCAGCAGAAGCACACCACCTGGTCTATCAATGTCTGCCCAAGTGTGCAGCTAGCACCCTAGACTGTAGCTGTCCCTACCCACTTCCCATCTGTCATCCCATGACGGCCTCAGCCCCCTCCACCCAGACCCTCCCTCTTAAAACTTCCTACTGTCTTACATGATACCACCCCATCTGATAGACCGTTCCATTTAGACACCACCCTCTCCGTGAAGTAGTGCCTCCTCATCTCCCTCCTAAATCTTCCGCCCTCCAATCTTAGTCCGTGGCCCCCCGTGTTCCTACCCCTCCTCAGTTTAAACACTCCCTCAGTGCTAGCTTTGTTTATCCCCCTCAAATACTTGAACATTTCAATCATATCTCCCCCATCCCTCCTCTCCTCTCCTCCAGTGTGTACATATTCAGCTCATTCACCCTGTCTTCGTAGGCCTTGCCCTCCATCCCCTGTAACATTTTTGTTGCCCTCCTTTGCATACCTTCCAGTAAATGAATATCCTTCTTCAGATACGGCAGCCAATACTGCACACAGTACTCCCAAGTGTGGCCTGACGAAAGATCTGTAGAGGGGCAGGATCACCTCCCTATGCCTGCACAAGAAACCCCTTGTGATACGGCCCAGCATCCTGTTCACCTTAGCTGCTGCTTTCCTGCATTGGGCAGAGTTGTTCATGCTCCCTGTTACCAACACCCCAGGTCCTTCTCTTCCACAGGTGATCCCCAGCCTCACCCCTCCCAACCAATAGTCCCTCCTTGGGTTCTTTGCCTCAAAGTGCATAACTTTGCACTTTTTCACATTGAATCCCAGCTGCCACTTCTCCGATCATACCTCCAGTTTGGTTAGGTCCCCTTGTAGTTGTTCCCATCCACCCTCTTCGTCCACCACTGCCCCATTTGGGTATCATCTGCAAACAGACTAACCATGCTCCCAACTCTGTGTGCAGTATCTGAGATAAAGAGCCCAAATAGCACCGGACCCAGCACCGAGCCATGCGGCACGCCACTCATCAATGGTCTAGGTGTCAAGAGCCACCCCCCACTACCACCCATTGCAGCCTCCCCTGCAGCCAGTTCCTTATCCAGTTTATCAGCTTCGTCCCCAACCCAGCAGCAGTCAGCTTCCCCCCAGCCTCCCAAGAGGCACTGAATCGAAGGCCTTGCTGAAGTACAAGTACAGTACATCTACAGCATGACCCATATCCAGCTCTCGTTACCCAGTCATAATATTCTATTAGATTGGTCTAACAAGACCTCCCCGAGATGAACCCATGCTGCTGCACATCCTGGAGGTCATTACCTTTGAGGAATGACACCAGCCTCTCCTTCAGTATCGTCTCCATAAATTTACCCACTATGGATGTGAGACTGACAAGCCGATAATTTCCTGGCTCGTCCCTAGGGCCACTCTTGTGTATGGACACCACATAGGCCACCCTCAAGTCCTGAGGCACCCATCCCATGTCCAGGTAGGTGCGGAACAGGTCTGCCAGTAACTCGGCCAACACCTCCGCCATCTCCCTCAGCACCCCGGGGTGGATGCCATCAGGACCTGGTGCCTTGTCCACCCTTAATGCCTTCAGACACTCTAGAACTCTACTCCCCTCGATCATTCCATCCGTCATCTCCTCCCTCCAACCCCCACCCTCCCAGTCCATGGTGGTAGTGGACCATCCTCCTTCGTGAAAATGGAGCAAACGTATTCATTTAGTACTTCTGCTTGTTCCTCTCCCTTTTCCACCCACTCCCCTCCCCACTTTATCTTCACTATATGGTCTCTGCACTTCCTCTTTTCCCTGACATATCTAAAAAAGTCCTTCTCCCCTCCCTTGATGCCCTGCGCTAACCTTAGCTCCCTGAAGGCCTTGGCTACTCTCACTCGCTTGGTCACCTCCTTGGACCAACTCATATAAGCCTCCCTGTCCTCTTCCTTCCTCGTTCTCCTGAACTTCTGGTATGCAACTCTCTTCGCCCTCACCCCTCCAACACCTCTCTGTTCAGCCAGCATGGTTTCCTGTCTCTGCACTTCTTGCTCCTAGTCCTGGTGCAAGCTTCTGTAGCCTCTGTTAGCCCAATTTTAATAAATTCCCACTTTTGCAGTGCATCCATCTCTGGCCTAATACCCTGAAGTCTCCCTTGCAGTATTTCTCTCATCCTCCCGAAGTCCGCCCTCCTAAAATCCACCACCTTTGTTACTGTGCCTCCAGACTCACTGCCCAACTTGAGAAAGAACCACACTATTTGGTGGTCATTACCAGCTAGCGGGTCTTTCACCCTTATTTCCCTCACTACCTCTTCATTTGACAGCACCAAGTCTGCCGTGTTACCTAGTCATGTTGGCCCACTGACCAGCTGTGTCAGGAAACCATCCAGGACCACTTCCAGGAGCACCTGCTCCCTGGCACTGGAGGTGGCAGGGGTGCTCCAATCTACCCCCAGCAGATTGAAATCCCCCACAATCATCACACTCCCCTTTCTACACACCCTCCTTATTTGCTTTGCTAACTCCCTGTCCTGTTCCACTGACTGGGTTGGTAGTCTGTACACCACCCCCAGCCTCAGCTTTCTACCCTTGGAGTCCAGAAGCTGCATTCATAGTGCCTCTGTCCTCCCTTCCTCCCCCTCATCCCTCGTACTCCTGATCCCTTCCCTCACAGAGTGCTACCTCCCTCCCAACCCCATTTTTTCCTGTATATTTTATACCCCGGGACTGCCAGATCCCAATCATGGTACTGGGTGGCCCAAGTCTCAGTCACTGCAGCGATGTCCACACTCACCTCTGACAGGAGCGCCTGAAGCTCTGCTGTTTTATTACCCAGGCTCCTCGCATTTAGGAAGACCACCTTCCAACCATTCCCATCCGTCCTCCCCCCAGCTCCTTGGTCTGCCCCCCTCCTCTCAGTGGTCCCCTCCCCTTACCCTCAACGTTATCACAGGGGGACAGCGCATTTTGCACTCCAACCTGGTGACCCTGCATGCTCCCTCCATGTGTCACTTCACCACTGCCTTTATCCATAACTGGAGGGGGGGGATTCACTAGGCTCCCATTTCTGGACCCTTTTCCTATCAGCAGTCTCCCTCATCACCTCCCTCCTAGTTTAAATCCATCTTTGTTGATATACGCCCCTCTATTCCACTTTTTAGTACCCCATGCCCCTCCCTGCTCAAATGTAACCTGTCCCCTGTGTATAGATCACTACTGCCCGAGGTCCTGCCCCAGTCTGACACTAATCCATACTCCCTGGTGCGGCACCAATCCCTCAGCCACTCATTGAACTCCTCTATCCTTTTTTTCCTCACTGTACTCGCACATGGTACCGGAAGCACCTCAGAGAACACCACCGCCCCCCATCTCCTCAGACTGCCTACCCAAATCCTCGAACTTCCCCTTTACCACCTCTACGGTCTCTCCTGCCAAGTCGTTTGTACCCATGTGCATCACTATGTGAGGCTTCTTCCTCCCCTTCCATGCGCACTTGAGAAGTGCCTGCCCCGTCCTTCCCGCTGTCAACCCAGGGATAGCCTCAACCCAAATACGACTGTGTCCTTCTCCCCTTCCGCCCCATCTGACCCCATTCAGTACTGAATCCCCCAGCACTAGTACCCCCTTTTTCTTGTCCCATACCCCTTCCTATTTTCCCTGTCCACATTTCCAGAGTCCACACTGCCCTGCCCCTTATTACCTCTATCTGCACCATCTGTGACTCCTAAAACTTCCCCCTATTTTCACCTTTCCCTCTGCTTCTACCCTGCTCTTCCCCTCCCCCCCCCTTTTTTCCTTACCAGCCTAACTCCTGGGCCTTCACTAGCCTTCTCCTCCCCCCTTCCCTTCAATCTCTGACACTTCCGATGCCAACACTGAACACCTATTACTTGCTACCCCCACACTGGTGCCCATCTCCTCCTTCCCCTGCCCTGAGCCTTCCCTCCACTTACTGCCCCTCTGCTCCCCTTACCCCCATTTCCCCTCCCTACCTCCTCACAGGATTTAGCCCTTCTGCTCCTCCTCTGCTTCTCCCGCTACTCCCTCCAGGGTCCCTCCTGCCCCAGCCCCCACCCTCTCCAGTACCCTCCAGAGCCCCTGTACCTCCTCGTCCAGTCTGCTTAGCATGTAACAAATTGGACAACCCCCCCATTTCCACAGTATATTCATCCAGTCGCCCCACAACCACTGCACCCCACTATCCTCCCTCTGCCTGCCACCCTCAGTCCATGGTGCCCCCCATTCCATCCACTATTCCGATGTCTCCCGCCACCCTTATTGACGTCCCTCCACCCCAGTGCGATCCCCCACTACAATTCCCCATTTTCCTTCCCTCCATTATTCACACTTAAACGTAACCTCAATTTCTTATCACACAGTATGTACAGCAATAACTGGATACCATATGTGACCCTACCAGCTTGCTTCAGAGTCCTTCTTTACCCCCTTGGTCCCTAGCTTGCTAGCTCAATATCTCTGATACTGAGGGATTTATACATGACCTTGGCAGTTTGAACTTTAAACTTTCAACTTTAAATATGCAGTTACCCCTCCAAAACCCAAACCTATCAGTATGACTTTCAAACTTGCAACTTTGAAACATTTAAACCATAAAATTGAACTAGTAAACGCCTGCGTGTGTGAACTTTTCCCCACCTGACTATTAGCTTTAAGAGTTAGCTCATATGGGTGATTTGCAACTCCCTAAGCTCCTCCCTCACAGCCTTCAAACCTAACCCCCAGTAGCGTTTCAGTAGTTAAGAAAGGCTGGTGGGGGGCTTTTTCAATCCCTCCAGCCACAGGCAGAGTCAAGGATTTAAGCTACATTTAAAACACACCAGAAAAACTTACAAAAACTTCAAACAAATCTCAGAGCTAAATAAACTCTCAAAAACAACCCACCACATATTCAAACTCCACTGCTAGCTCTATCCACAGCAAGAAGCTGTACTGCAAGTCATGCGCTTGTGCAGTTGGCAGCAGAGGGTTTCAATTCAACATGGCAGGTGGGAGAAATGAAGAGGCAAACCAGAGCAAACAGGGTGACAGTACAGTGAAAACAAGAAATATTACCAGGTAAGTGCTCAACAGAGCACAGGGAACAAACTGTTGCAAAATATCAGATTTTTTTAAATCTAGTACTGCTACTTTAATACTCTACTTTTCAAGCTGGTTTCCCACTTGTCCAACGAGATGTAACTGCCTGTATCCTATCCTGGACCTGAAAAGTAAGACATTCCATCTCTGAAATGTGGGATACGGTCTCCTCCCATTCCTGCCCTGGTGGTGGTGGTGGGGGGGGGCAGCCTCTGCAACCATATTTCAGTTATAGTTTTAGAAGCTGCAGTACCACAAATGCCCCCAAAACACACTGCCTCCTTCCCTTTTAAGCTCTTTGGGGGGAAGACCCAAAATTAAATGTTGGAACAGAAGAGGCTCTGAGATTGGAAACGCATATGTTTTCATTACCTCCACCCAAAAGGGGTGCAGAACAGGGCAATCCCAAAATATATGAGAACGGGTAGCTCTGGATTCCTCATATAAGCTCCAGCAACTAGCTGTGGTGTGACTATCCCATTTCGATTAAAGTACTGGTATAATGAAATATCTAGTTTGGACTTTCCTTGCAAATTCCCACCACTGTGGGGAAGATGCTGTTCTGCTAGTTCCCATTCACATATTTTCCCATTCTTCTGATGTTAATTAGACCAGGGCCTCAGTATGCCATCTCTCCATGATATACTGGACTTGCGACCTCTTGTCCTGCAGTAGAGACTGAAAAATAACTGAAATAGCCCCCTTCTGCTGAAAGGAATGGAGAAGGGTGGAGAGGGTCATCTCCTCCCGACTACCCACCTGTGTATCCTGCTCCTCTGCACGAGATGTGCCATGACATAATGTCTAACATGGAAAAATCTGAACCAGTCTGTCACAGCCCAACCGAATGCTATGCGACAGTCCTCAAAAGTTTTTATAATGGAACCTGTTAAAAGTTGATCCGGATACTCAAGGCCACTATAAGCCTGTCATTTGTACCATGGATCTACAGTGGCTGGAGGAAATGTGGTATCCCACCCCAACCTTCAGAATCTCCAAAGATGTTTAGATATCCTTGGGTTCTTGCAATACTTTTCCCAGGCCTCCCAAGTTGCTCCACCGTATGCAATTCAAGGGTCTTCCAATGGGCAGTACAGTTAGCGTCCAACCATAAAAGTGCTAGTTTCACCTGTGCTGCAGTCCAATAATCTTCAAGGGTCACTACAGTACACCCATCCCATTGTTTCCTGGCCACAAGTACCCAATCCCTCACCGGGGGTCTTGCATCAGCCCATACAAATTTAAAAAGTCTTCTTTGGGTTTAGGTGGACCAAGCCCATGTTAAACTCACTGGGGAGCACTGAAAGAGATAAAGATATCCAGGAAGTATATTCATCTTTACGATCTGAATACGGGCATGGAGTGGGAAAGGGTGCCATGATCATCGCCGGACGTCTTTTTGGACAGACTGCAACAAGGAGGTAAAACTGTCTTCATAAAGATGGGCTGTATTTGCCTATAAGTAAATTCTCAAATATTTGATTTTAGAAAGATGCTATTTCATCGGAAACTGTTGTTGTAGAGATAGCAGGGGTGTGTAAGATAAAATTAATATTTCTGTTTTCTCAATATTTCAGGTGCAACCAGAAAGAAGGGAACATTTTTGGACCGGTTCCATTAACCTAAGAAAGGATGAAGAAGGCTCTGTAAGATACACAGGTACATCATCTGTGTACAGTCCGAGTTTATGTTCCTGATGTGCGATCTGAACTCTCCATATCTCTGGGTCTTTTCTGATTATCTGTGCGAATGGTTCGATATATAAAGCGAATAAAACTGGGTACAGCGGACACCCTTGTCGGGTTCCCCGTCCACAAGGAAGAATTTCAATCCTGGGAGACAGCGATCATGTTACACAGCGATCAAGATCTCAAGGTACACATATATTACTAACTTGAGACACAGAACATAGGGCTCCATAGGGAATAACTACTGGGAACGTCATGACTTGCTAAGATTACATCATCATGTTAGACGTTCCCAGCAGTCTTAGGCTCTGATCGGCGTGAGGCTCTGAAAATGTTTCCTGGTTTCGGCATTACAAAAAACTTGCTGAAAAGGCATTAAACATTGGATTTTAAGGTAACTGCTTCTACCACTCAAAACGTCTCCCTGTCTGCTCTGCTTCCACAGGAGGGTTTTTAGAACTGTACACCCCATTTGCTGTATGTTTAGGTAGCCTTTAAGGGTAGCACTTTACCTGAAAAAGTAAAATGCTACCTTTCAAAGCTCAGGTTAAAACAGCTACTTTTTGCTGGCCTAAGTGGGTAACAGGTGTGGATTTGGTTGTATGTTGTATGCGGTCTCTCTTACCCGATGATGGCTGTCTGTGGTTGCTTGTGTGGTCTTGTACCTTTGCTGCTTGGGGGGTAGGGGTCGGGGTTAGGATTGAGAACTAGAGTCTGTTTCCATCTCTTGCAGTGCCACCAACGTCATCCACTCTACCACCATCTCAGTATGCAAAGCTTTACAGCCCATCTCCATTGCCTCTGGCGATGCCTCTGAAAGATATACACTTTGCCCTGGTAACAGATCCTGATTCACTCTGCCCTGATGCTGACATTCTATCCTGCACCACCTCTCACACACCTACATAAAAACAAAACTAGACAGCAGATACGGACTGCCTGGCCTACCTAGTCTGCCAATTTCTCCCTGCCTATCTTAGCCTGTCACCACAGAACCTACTTGATCTCCAGCCCCCCCCTCTTTGCTTCCCAACTAAGAGTCCATTGTGCCTATCCCATGCATACCTGAAGCCCACCACTGTTTTTACCCCCACGACTTCTGCTGGAAGACTGTTCCAGGAATCCACGACTCTCACAGTGAAGTACTTCCTCATATCTCTCCTAAATTTCCCCTTCCAGCTTCACTGCATGTCCCCCTGTTCTCGTGCATCTTCTCTAAAAAATACTCCACTCCTGCACCTTATTTAACCCTGTGAGGTATGTATAGGTCTCTATCATGTCCCCCTTCTCTCTTCCAGAGTGTACATATTGAGATCCTTCAGTCTCTCTTTGTAGGGCTTCTGATGCTGCCCCTGTACTATTAAATTGCTGTCATCTGGAGAGCCTCCACCCTGTCTATGTCTTTCCTGAGATTTGGCTCCAGAACCGAACAGAGTACTCCACGTGGGGTCTCACCAGTGATCTACATGGTAGCAACACCACCTTCTTTCTGCTAGCAATGCCCCTCCCTATGCACCCCAGCATCCAAATGACCAAGCCCATTGTCTGGTCGCACTGCCTCGCCACCCTGAGGTCATCAGATATGATTGTCCCCTTCCTGTCTGGTGACCGTCAATACCTCTTCTTCCATTTTGTACTCTATCTCTGGATTTCTGTGCCCTAGGTGCATGATTCTGCACTTCTGCACACTGAAATCCAGCTGCCATACCCTTGACCACTCCTCGAGTTCTCTCATGTCTCTGCACATTCTTTCTGCCCCCCTCAGAAGTATTCATCCTGCTGCAGATTTTGGTGTCGTCTGCAATGAGAGAAACCCTTCCTTCCGGTTCATCTTCAGTGTAACTTATTGGTAACATTATAGGACTAGTCTCAGTACTGAACCTAGAGGCACCCCACAGGTTACCCTCCTTTCCCCAAAGTGAACTCCATTTACATCTACCCTCTGTCACCTATTAACCAATATCTTACTCAGTTTACTACCTCAGGACCCACCCCTTAGCTGCCCAGTTTCCTTACAAGTCTCCTATGTGGTAGAGTGTTAAATGCCTTACTAAAATCTAAGTAGGCTATGTCCACCACCCTACTCTTATCTATTTCTTCGGTCACCCAGTCAAAGAAATCTATCAGATTTCTTTGACATGACCTCCCTCCCATGAATCCATGCTGCCTCGGGTTCTGTAACCCACTGGATTCAAGATACTCCACAAACCTTTTCTTTAGCAGTGACTCCATTAACTTCCCCAACACAAATGTCAGACTGACAGACCTTCAGTTGCCAGCCTCCTTCCACTACCGTTTTTATGAAGCAGGACTGCATCTGCCCTCCTTCTCCAGTCCCCCAGAACCAGTCCTGTTTCCAGTGAGCTGTTGAATAGGGCTGTCAGAGATGCAGCTAGTACCTCTTTGAGCTCCCTCAACACCCTTAGGTGTACCCTATCTCTTCCCACTGCTTTGTCCAGTTTTAGATTTGAGAATCCCTTCAGGACTCTCTTATCTGTAAAATGACTTGTGTTTACCTCCCTCCTTGCAGTGCTCCTACTTCTTTTATGTGGCCCTTCCCCTTCCCCTTCCCCTGTGAACAAAGAACGAAAGTATTTATTCAGGATATCTGTTTTTCCTAATTCTCCTCTGCACAGCCCATCCCACCCCTTTTTATCATGCTATTTACTCTGCAGGCAGAGCCCTGTATGTGCCCCCCACTCCTCAACTGCCAAGTCGACTGGCACCCCACCCCAGGAGAGAAAGCAATCCATAGGATGCTGAATCCTCTCCCACCCCACTGACTCCTGGCAACCCATGCTTGTTTCCAGACACAGATCACCAATGTGGCAGGAGGTAAGGCATTAAACCCCTTAGCCCTCTACAGCAGCTGCCCCCCCACCCTTCTTACCCTCACAATCCCTCCCCTCCTCCTTTTCTTCCTCTTTCATTTATGTACCTAAAAAGAAGGTCATGTCCCGTTTAGCTACCCCTTGGGCTATTCTTTCCACAGTTTGTGCCTTTGCATTCCTCACTGCTTCCCTCTGCTTCTCCTGACACACCTCACTATCCTCTTCCCTCTGCATCTCGTTATACCTCCTAAATGATACCCTTTTGGCCTTTACTTTTTCAGCCACATCCTTTGAGAACTACAGCAGTCTCTCTTTTCTTCTGTTTTTGCTTACTTCCTCTGCATAGAGGTTTGTTGCCTTCATTATACCTTCTCTTAACTCAGCCAACTGCTCCTCCACTCTACCCAGGTCATCCCTCCCTGCTAGGTTGTCTCTGAGGCATTCTCCCACTTATTTTTTTGTTAAATAAAATCTTCCCACCTGAAGTCCAGGACCCTCCTGCTTGTGTGGTTTGCTTACGCTACCGTCCTTATGCTGAGTCACACTGTACGGGGACTGCTGGTCCCCAGGTTGCCTCCCACTTTGATGTCTGCAACACTGTCCATGTTTGTGAGCACCAGGTCTAGTTCAGCCCCATCACGAGTGGACTCCCTGACTAGCTGCATGAGAAACACCCCCTGCAGTGAAACTAGGATGTCCCTGCTTCTAGCTGCAGCTATGGCTGGGAGGCCCAAATCTACAGTATAGTTGGCAGACTGAAATCCCCACCAGCAGCACCTCCACTTCGTCCTCCATTGTGCTAATGGCTTCCACCAGTACCCTATCCAGTTTCTCCCCCTATGCTGGAGATCTGTAGATCTTGCCAGTGTGAACAGTGGATTCCAATTCCCCATGGTGACCCACAGTACCTCCAACCCCTCCATTCCCCCTGGATTCCCTGGGTTTCTGTCACCTTCATGCCCTCCCTTATATACAGCACCACCACTACTCCCTTTCTTCCCACCCTGTCTATCCTGAACTGAGTATAGCCTGGTATGGCCAGGTCCCAGTTGTGGTTTCCAGTGCACCATGACTCGGTAATGGCCACAATATCCAGGTCTGCCCAAGCCATGATGGCCTCCAATTTTGTTTCCTAGACTTCCTGCATTTGCATATATGGCCTTCCACACTTTGTTCCCACGCCGTCTACTAGCCCCTTTTTCTCTTTTGCCTCTTTTTTTTTTTTTACAACTCTTATTCCTATCCCTTTTGTTTTTCTACCACACTGCCTTTTTTTTTTTTTTTTTTGTTTTGCACCCTGGGGGATTTTCCTCCCCTCGGATGCACCCCTCTCTCTGCTTCAGTCTGCAGAGGGCGGGAGCAGTTAACGCCTCCTTTTTTTCTTCTGCCTCCCACTCAGCTAGTTCAAATGTTCATCAAAGTAACATTTAAATTGTCCACAGAGGAGAACGATTCCCATCCCAGACGGACACAGGCCATGACCCCTGGCAGTATAGGTCCAGATCCCTCCAGACAAGTTTCCAGTTCGCAATGTAGCCAAATCCCTCTTCCCTACACCATTCCTTCAACCATGAGCTGAAGCTCCTAATGTAGAGAACCTTCTCCTCCCTCTCCCCTGTAAACAAGCAGCACCTGGACGAAAGCCACTGAGTGCACTACCTAAGACCCTTCCCTAACTCCCTAAAATCCCCCTGCACAATACCAGCCCCATCCCTAACCAGGTCATCAGTACTCTGATCGACAAAGACATCTAGCTCCCCCTCCTGTCCATGTGATCCTTAAGCTCCACTTCCCATCTCTCAGAGCCATGGCTCAGGCAAGCACTTCACCTCCCTCTTTCCCTCCTTTCATGTTCTCAAATCTACCTCCCCAACAATCAAGTCCACCACCAAAAGTTGCTTCCTCCTTTGCTGGAAGCCTATACCTCCCACCTTGGGGCCTCCCCTACCCCTCTGTAGGACCCCTACATCCTCCTTGGCCACTACTATGGGTGCATCCTCCCAGCAGTCCCATCCCATCAGAGCAGCAAATGAGTTCCACAGTAGTACAGACTGAGGAATGTGCCCCTGACTCACCACTCCCACCTCCTGGGGCCCACCACAGTCCAGCCCACCCTCCTTCTCCCTGGCATCCTCTGAGGCATCGATGGTATACTCTGTGGCCTCTGAGTGGGAAAAGAGGCCCCCCAAATCACAGCCAAGCAACCTCCTCCCTCAGCTCAGAGAGCTGCATGAAGATGAGGCAGCATCTAAGTCTACAGAAGGCCTCTCTGAAAACTGCAACTCTACATCCACTACACTGCACCACTCCCAAAATTCCCATCTGTAATGCACTGAGTACCTGCTCAACACATTGCATTTCTGTACCACCCAAGCCCCCCACCCAACAAAATTTTGCCAATCGCAGCACTAAGGGAAAGTTGGTCAAGTAAACTAATCTGAACCACAACTGTAGATTTCTTTAGCCTAAGGGATCATACAGACGAGTAGCACTGGGTTCCCAGAAAGAAATACATTCTCCTGCTGGAAGAAAGAAAAATCTAGGCCAGGAGAAGGTTCTTACAGCGAGACAAAGAGAGGATCACGGCCACCGTTATCAAGGCAGGCAGTCCTCCATTTCTGTTGCATAATATATATATCCATTTATACATTAAGGGCCTGATATTCCTACAGTAACTCATGGTAAGAGACATGCAAATGACTTTCTGCATAACAGAAACAGGGAGCGGGATGGGGTGCCACTGAACACAAGACACTGGCATAAGAGGAACCAGTAAGGGGGTTCAACTGGATACCACAGACTGGCATTACGGAAGCCAGGAATGGGGTGCCACTGAACACTAGGGACTGTAATAACAGGAAGCAGAAGGGGAGTGCCACTGGAAGCCAGAGATCTCCATAATGGCAGCCAGAAGAGGGAGAGAGTATCACCAGACACCAGAGATATACTGCATGGGAACTGTGAAGCGGTGCAACCAGACAACACAGTTATACTGATCGAGGACCAGGAGAGGGAGAGGGAGAGAGTGTCACCAGACACCAGAGATATACTGCATGGGAACTGTGAGGCGGTGCAACCAGACAACACAGTTATACTGATCGAGGACCAGGAGATGGAGAGGGTGTCACCAGACACCAGAGATACACTGCATGGGAACTGTGAGGCAGTGCAACCAGACAACAGAGATATACTGCATGGGAACTGTGAGGCAGCGCAACCAGACACCGGAGATATACTGCATGGGAACTGTGAGGCAGTGCAACCAGACACCAGAGATATACTGCATGGGAACTGTGAGGCAGTGCAACCAGACAACACAGTTATACTGATCGAGGACCAAGAAAGGGAGAGGGAGAGAGTGTCACCAGACACCAGAGATATACTGCATGGGAACTGTGAGGCAGTGCAACCAGACACCAGAGATATACTGCATGGGAACCGTGAGGTAGTGCAACCAGACACCAGAGACATACCGCATGGGAACTGTGAGGCAGTGCAACCAGACAACCCAGTTATACTGATCAAGGACCAGTAGAGGGAGAGGGTGTCACTAGACACCAGAAATATACTGCATGGGAACTGTGAGGCAGTGCAACCAGACAACACAGTTATACTGATCGAGGACCGGAAGAGGGTGTCACCAGACACCAGAGATGCACTGCATGGGAACTGTGAGGCAGTGCAACCAGACACCAAAGATATACTGCATGGGAACTGTGAGACGGTGCAACCAGACAACACGGTTATACTGATCGAGGACCAGGAGAGGGAGAGAGTGTCACCAGACACCAGATATATACCGCATGGGAACTGTGAGGCGGTGCAACCAGACAACACAGTTATACTGATCGAGGACCAGGAAAGGGAGAGGGAGAGAGTGTCACCAGACACCAGAGATACACTGCATGGGAACTGTGAGGCAGTGCAACCAGACACCAGAGATATACTGCATGGGAACTGTGACGCGGTGCAACCAGACAACACGGTTATATTGATCGAGGACCAGGACAGGGAGAGAGTGTCACCAGACACCAGAGATATACTGCATGGGAACTGTGAGGCAGTGCAACCAGACACAGTTATACTGATCGAGGACCAGGAGAGGGAAAGAGTGTCACCAGACGCCAGAGATATACTGCATGGGAACTGTGAGGCGGTGCAACCAGACAACACAGTTATACTGATAGAGAACCGGGAGAGGGAGAGAGTGTCACCAGACACCAGAGATATACTGCATGGGAACTGTGAGGCAGTGCAACCAGACACCAGAGATATACTGCATGGGGACTGTGAGGCGGTGCAACCAGACAACACAGTTATACTGATCGAGGACCAGGAGAGGGAGAGGGAGAGAGTGTCACCAGACACGAGAGATACACTGCATGGGAACTGTGAGGCAGTGTCACCACATACCAGAGATACACTGCATGGGAACTGCTAAGCGGTGCAACCAGACAACACAGTTATACTGATCGAGGACCAGGAGAGGGAGAGCGAGAGAGTGTCACCAGACACCAGAGATATACTGCATGGGAACTGTGAGGCAGTGCAACCAGACAACACGGTTATACTGATCGAGGACCAGGAGAGGGAGAGAGTATCACCAGACACCAGAAATATACTGCATGGGAACTGTGAGGCGGTGCAACCAGACAACACAGTTATACTGATCGAGGACCAGGAGAGGGAGAGAGTGTCACCAGACACCAGAGATATACTGCATGGGAACTGTGAGGCAGTGCAACCAGACAACACGGTTATACTGATCGAGGACCGGAAGAGGGAGAGGGTGTCACCAGACACCAGAGATACACTGCATTGGAACTGTGAGGCAGTGTCACCAGACACCAGAGATATACTGCATAGGAACTGTGAGGCGGTGCAACCAGACAACACAGTTATACTGATCGAGGACCGGGAGAGGGTGTCACCAGACACCAGAGATATAATGCATGGGAACCGTGAGGCGGTGCAACCAGACAACACAGTTATACTGATCGAGGACCAGGAGAGGGAGAGAGTATCACCAGACACCAGAAATATACTGCATGGGAACTGTGAGGCGGTGCAACCAGACAACACAGTTATACTGATCGAGGACCAGGAGAGGGAGAGGGAGAGAGTGTCACCCGACACCAGAGATATACTGCATGGGAACTGTGAGGCAGTGCAACCAGACAACACGGTTATACTGATCGAGGACCGGAAGAGGGAGAGAGTGTCACCAGACACCAGAGATATACTGCATGGGAACTGTGAGGCGGTGCAACCAGACAACACAGTTATGCGATTGAGGACCAGAAAGAGGAGAGTGTCACTAGACACCAAAAAATATACTGCATGAGAACTGTGGTGATTGCAACCAGACAATACAGTTAAACTGATCGAGTGACCAGAGAGGGAGAGAGTGTCACCAGACACCAGAGATATACTGCATGGGAACTGTGAGGCGGTGCAACCAGACAACACAGTTATACTGATCGAGGACCAAGAGAGGGAGAGAGTGTCACCAGACACCAAAGATATACTGCATGGGAACTGTGAGGCAGTGCAACCAGACAACACAGTTATACTGATCGAGGACCAGGAAAGGGAGAGAGTGTCACTAGACACCAAAAATATACTGCATGGGAACTGTGAGGCGGTGCAACCAGACAGCACAGTTATACTGATCGAGGACCAGGAGAGGGAGAGTGTCACCAGACACCAGAGATATACTGCATGGGAACTGTGAGGTGTTGCAACCAGACAACACAGTTATACTGATCGAGGACCAGGAGAGGGAGAGAGTGTCACTAGACACCAAAAATATACTGCATGGGAACTGTGAGGCAGTGTCACCAGACACCAGAGATATACTGCATGGGAACTGTGAGGCGGTGCAACCAGACAACACTGTTATACTGATCGAGGACCAGGAGAGGGTGAGGAAGACAGTGTCACCAGACACCAGAGATATACTGCATGGGAACTGTGAGGCAGTGCACCCAGACACCAGAGATATACTGCATGGGAACTGTGAGGCGGTGCAACCAGACAACACAGTTATACTGATCGAGGACCAGGAGAGGGAGAGTGTGTCACCAGACACCAGAGATATACTGCATGGGAACTGTGAGGCGGTGCAACCAAACAACACAGTTATACTGATCGAGGACCAGGAGAGGGAGAGAGTGTCACTAGACACCAAAAATATACTGCATGGGAACTGTGAGGCAGTGCAACCAGACAACACAGTTATACTGATCGAGGACCAGGAGAGGGAGAGGAAGAGAGTGTCACCAGACACCAGAGATATACTGCATGGGAACTGTGAGGCAGTGCACCCAGACACCAGAGATATACTGCATGGGAACTGTGAGGTGGTGCAACCAGACAACACAGTTATACTGATCGAGGACCAGGAGAGGGAGGGAGTGCCACTGGACCTTAAAGTTATATGCCAAGGGGTCAGGAAGATGGGGGCCATGCTATGTGCACACTGTTGAAAAATGCTTTCTGGAAGTGTTAACTAGCACTGCACAGTCTGCTAGCGCTTCCAAAGAACTTCCCATATGGCTGTAAGCCCAGTATGCATGCCTCCGGCTCTTATTAGCAGGAGTGCCTGGTGCTCATTAGCACTCAGATGCCAATACCTCTGGGCCACACTAACTGTGCCTTCCAATATGACACCTGCAGAGATAACTACATCTCCAGTGTGAAAAGCAGTTAGTGTGGTGCAGTTTGACTACTGGACCCTTAATCTTTTCCCCTTGACAGTTTGCCTTGTAGGTCTGACAGTCACAAAAGCTCACTCAGTCCCACAGAACAAGTTCTAAGAAAGTAGCTACCACTGGCATGTCAGTACAGCAGTAGCACTACCACCTGCAATGCCAGTGATTCAGGATCAGAAGACAGACTGGGACACAGGGATCCGGCCAGGGTTGGGGAGGACTAAGCACCCCAGTGGCCACTTTCCTCCTTTAGGAGGGAAAGCTGCACTCTCTGCAACCACGACACTTGAGTGACCACAGGAGGAGGTAGTGCAGCAGCTGGACAGCAATATGGGGAAGGAAGTAGCCAGGCTCTGGCGCACACAGTCATGCACGCAAGAGCACATGCATGCCTTGGAGTCCCAGTCAGCATGTCCTCAGGGAGCAACATAAAGCATAAAAACCAGATGTACAGCAGAATGGCAGGGAAAAGCACAAAGACAACAATGGCAGGGAAAAACACAAAGACAACAATGGCAGGGAAAAGCACAAAGACAATGATCAGCAAAAACTGAAGTAATGGCAAAACTAAAAAAACTCATGGTTTATTGCAGGTTACAGTCAGTACAAGCACGAGGATTCTGAGCTGCGCTCCCATGCTTGTACTACATTGTAACCTGCAATAAACCGTGAGTTTGTTTAGCAATTTTGCCATTACTTCTGTTTTTGCTGAGCGAATGCTGTCTTTGTGCTTTCCCTGTCACTCAACTGTGAACAGCACTGGCTGTAGCTTCCCAGTTCAGGGGGTTTTGTATGCTCTCAACAGCATAATGGCACAACCTCTCTCTGGCCCCACTGGTCCCCACCTAAGACAGACTTGAGGGAAACCATGGCTGTCGGCTGTCCAGAGGGAGCCCACCACACAGGGGAAAATGCCCTTGAATGAGAGCGTGCCCCTAATGGACCACGTGGGACCAGTAAGTGGCAGAGACAGGAAGCAGATGGAGCTGGGAAATCACCCAGCAGAAAAGGGCAGCAATGGCGACAAGGGATAAACAAAATGAAGAAACAGAAAGTGGCTGCCACATTCGTCCCTCCTCTGCAGTGAATCCTGCAGCCTGAGAGTGTGGCTGTAGTTAGTTCATTTAGATGAATTATCACTTTTCCAAGACCTTAAAGGAAAGCTGTCTTTTTAAGTAGTACCCCACCCCCAAAGCTTTACCCTGCAGTTAGGCTTTTCTGCTATAAATTTTTTTCCCCCACATGGTAACTTACTTAAACTTCGGAAAAGTCCGCGACCCCCAAACATGGCGGACAGTGCGCGGCTCCGTTTAGTGAGAAAGTGCAGCGAGGCACCGCTCGGCTCAATACAAATGTATTAAGCAGTGCACCACTGCACTTTCTCACTAAATGGAACTGTGCACTGTCTGCCAAGTTTGGGGACTGCTGACTTTTCTGAGTTTTAGGGGGTTGGGTACTACTGAAAAAAAAAAAAACAGCTTCTCTTTAACTTTTCCCTGGACAGTCAATAAATGTGAAACAACTACGTGGAGTGTGTCTCACGTTTTTATACAAAAACGGTTAATCTAAAATGCTCATTACTTGGTATACTATAAATAAATGAATATCTTTCAGAGAATCGCAGCAAAGGATTTCCCTCCCTCTTATCCTGTGTACAGTTGTGCTCTTGTGCTCAGCACTGACACAGACGCTCTGTACATGCAGATGTCAGTATAGTCCCAGTGTACTGCCTGTTTCCACTGTTTCAGCTTATCTATTGGACACTGACTTCACTATACCCCTGTGAGACTGAGCCTGCATTTTCTTCAGAACGCATTTAGTAACTAAACTTTCAAACAATTGTACATCTTGTGCTCCTAGACACTCGAGGATGACACACAGCGAGCACTTTCAAAACTGTGAGCGTACCTGTGCAGTTCAGTTAGCAGCTACATGCTTTTAGACTGTACCATTGTTTGCTGAAGCATAGAGAGAAAACAACAGATTTAAGAATGCAATTCTGATTTGAACTTTTTTTTGGGAGGATGTGTCAATTGTTTAATTACGTCACTGACTTATAATATGTTTAAAAGGCTAGTGTGGGTGGTCTCTTATTCAATAAGAACGTTATCTTGTATGGTTTGTGGCAGACAGAACTACTCAGCTTCGCTGTGTGGGCCTCTTGCTCAAAAAGCACAAGAAAATGTCCTTATTCAATAAATGACCTTCCCCACACTAGCCATGTATAAACATATATAACAGGTAAGCATTAATCATCACTATTGAGGGTTTCCATCGTGGATTAATGCCCGCTGGGGCGCCCCCCAGCGGGCATTAATCACCGGTAGAGCCCGAGGCAGAAGGTGATTAATGCGCTTGTAACAGAGGCTCTACCCGCCCCGCACAACCTCTGTTACAGGCATCGCCTGCGGCGACATCACCTTCTCCCCGGTACGCTCACGCTTTGTGTCTCTTCCAGCCGGAGCCCTACGAACACAGGAGGTGGGAGTCAGGTGTGGAAACAACTTTTTATTACCGTACACTGCTACAATCGTACGTGCTGGAGCGCACTTCAATGATTCGGCGGCTCCAACTCTTGGACAAGCTGTCATCGGGGAGCTGCAGGGTTGGCCGCACCGGCCGTCTGCGAGGTCCAGAACAGCTCCATGCCTGAGGTAGTACTACGGGATGGGTGGGAACAGATTCACGACTGCAGCACGTTGCTGTGAGCAACAGGACTCACCAATGCTTTCGCCCGCCTGGCGTGCATCGGAGCCGGCCGGTGTACATGTAAGGGTCGAGCAAGTACTGCCCAGCAAGATTCTCGGCACTGCATACCTTCCCTACAGCCCTTTCTGCTCACGTCCGTTTACAGGGTTCTACGGGTAGCTACTGGGCTGCTTCTCTATACCACTGTTCCAAGGCGCGCTCCCGATTTCTGAGTTCGCTCTCTCACACTGTACATTAGAAGCTCAGTGCTGCACCCTCTCGCTCCTGGCAGATTTAGGTAGTACCGGAGCGGCTGCTACCTCGGCAGCCTCCATGGCCACAGCTGGTACTGACCGAGCAGGCATTACACCTGGCTTAATACCCGCTCGGTTTAAGTCAGCTGTGGCGATTGCGCCTATCACCGCGCCACTTTCCAGACCCCGACTCAGAGCCGTGTTACAATATGCTTTAACCTCAGCCTGAAATGGATTGGGACTTCCCCTAGAAGGTTGGCCTTGCATGTTACGCAACACTGGTCTTGTGGAAACTCTGAGATGGCACTGACACGGTGAGTAATATATGCAAACCTTCAGCTGGGGATCTAGGGGATCAAAAGGCAGCTATAAAAGAGGATTTGACCCAGCTGCAGAGCCCTCCTAAATGTACTGCTGCCAACAAGGCTGTGAAAATAATATGTGTACTGCACCCCAGAGTACTGCTTTAAAACCAAAGGGGTCTTCCCGAGTCTAAAACGGAAAGCCAACGATTTCAGCACCCAAACTAGCAGAAGCACTGGTCCAAGAAAAAACAAGCATTTGCCAATGCCAAATTTATTTATTGAATCTCGGAATTAAGACCTTTGAGTCAGGGGCTCTTTTACAAAGGCTCCACGTCAAAAAGGAATTACACAGAGGAGGGAGTAACAGGCACCGATACATTGGATACAAATAAGCAGGCTGGGTGAGGTACAATAAACCCAGGACATTTGAAAATAAACCTAGTACATATAGTACATAATAAAACTGAAAATTAAGTGCTAAGGTTAAAAAGGAAACAAGAAGCTGGTGGAGGGCAGGTGTGCAAGCAAAGAAAGCCAGTTAGAGACAAACTAGGATAGTGAAGAGTAATGAGGCATAACAGGCCAACAGGTGGAAAAAGGGAAGAAGAAAAAGCAGTTGAGTAGGATGCCTTTAGACAGGAGATAATAGTGGTGATTTTCCAAAATACAGTGTGAGAAAGAATGCAGCGACTGTAGATCCAGTGGTGACACAAAACAGCAGTCCAAGAGGGCCCTGTCAGTAAAATGGCTGGATAGGTATAAACAGGGGGCCACCAGAATTAAGTGAGGCAGTTGCAGCTGCTGCGGTTGGCTTGGTGCTGTCGAAGACAGTTTTTGAAAGGACCAATTTTGGAAGAGACTGAAGGTGTGCTGGGAGGTTGTTAAACCAACTGGGCACTCTGGACATAAATGCTCTTTGTCCTTGGGATGTCCGGCATAATGGTACCTGAAAAGTTAGATTGGGTACGCTTCCCGTGCAGCGAGAGTTAGTGGGGCCCTGTTAAGGAGCTGCTGGGTGGGGGCTAACCCTAAGGAGATCTTTTTGGCAGTAAGACAGGTGTGATAGGAGATTCTGCTCTGGAGGTTGAGCCAACTGGACTGCGCATATAGGTCACAGGTATGTGTGTCCCTACTAGCACCAGTAACTAACCTGCAGGCTTTGTTAAGAGTAATCCCTAACCTTCTGCGGGCAGAGGTAGAGGCAGTGCCATAAAATACAATGCCATAATCAATGATAGACAGTATGAAGCTAGTCACTACGAGGCATACTGCCTCTTGGGTCATACAGTGCCGATGTCTATAAAGGAGGCCTAGCCTGATATTAGCAGTTTTGGAGATGTTAGTAATGTGTTCTTGATAGGAGAGCATACTGTCTAGGGTGATGCCCAGATACTTAAAACTACTTATCTGCTCAAGTAGTGTACCAAGATTGCTGAAAATGGGTAGTTGGGCTCTTTAAAGCTTGTTATGAGTCCCAGCAAAGACCGTCATTTTGGTCTTTTTATAGTTCATAATTAATCTCTACTCTACAAACCAGGCTTCAACGGAGGTAAAACTACGTTACAAGTCACTGGTAAGGGGTGCAGGATCAGACTGGCTGGTGTAAATCACAACATCACCTGCATACAGGAGAAGGTTACTACGGCAAGCTAGGGGAAGGGTATTGAGGTACAGGCGAAATAGTAGGTGACCAAAGATTGACCCCTACGGAACACCGGATTGCACAAGGCAGCTACTGGAGAGTGAGTCTGAGATTTTTACGCATTGGGTTCTGCCACCTAGCTAACTTCTGAGCCAGAAGGTAATGTCACTGGAGAGTCCTAGGGAGGGTAGGGTTAGCAGCAGTAAGGAGTGACTGACCGTATCAAAAGCCTTTGTAAGATCTATATAGATAGACCCTACAAGGTGACCACGATCAAGCGCTTTATGAATAAAGTCTATGTAGGTGAGCAGGGCCGTGGCAGTGCTATAATCTCTCCCAAACCCATGTTGCTGAGGGCAATGAATGCCATGGGCGGATAGATATTCGATTAGCTGCTCAGCCACTATGTGTTCAAGAGCTTTCGAAAGGGGTGGTAAAATTGATATGAGACGGTACTTGGCATAGTTTGCTCTGTCACCACTCTTGTGGACTGGTGTCACAACTGCAGCTTTCCAAACACAGGGAAATTGACCGAGGCATATGGACAGATTTAGGATCCAGGTGAGTGGGGCCAGGACAGCATCAATGGACAGGAGAAGCAGTTTGAGGTCAGGGGTGTCAGAGCTGTGCCTTGACTTACCAAGCACCTTTACAAGGTGTTTCCTGACAGTAGAACGGGAGACTGACCTGAAGTAGAATTGGGGAGCGTTTAATTGGGGGGAGATCTTCTCTCAGGTCAGTGAATGAAGTATTGAGAATGTTTGCAATTTTGCTCGGGTCTTGAAAGGTGACCCCACTGTAGTCGAGTAAGGTGGATGGGACTGACTGGGCTTACCCGTAAGGTTTTTAATATTGTTCCAGAATTTTTTACTATTATCCCAGGAGCTAGCAAACATGCCTTGGTAGTATGTGGCCTTTGCCCGCTGGATGGCCCAGGTGTAATTACTCCTGGTGGCCATATAGCATTACCAGTCTCTAGGTTTGCCAGTGGCATGTGCCACTTACCAAAGGTGGTCATGAGTGGCCATAAGATGTAGAAGAGAGGGTGTGGTCCACAGGCTAGAGACCCCATTAACCTTCCGTTTCCTGTGGGGGGCAAATATGTTATAGGCCGTGTTGAATAGGGTGATGAAGAAGTTTAGTGCCTTATCACCACTTTCAGTGAGGAAGACTGGGCACCAATCACAATTAAGGAGATATTTCTTGGAGCTGCTCCTGGTGCCCTTTCCTGAGAAACCGCTGATAGAATGTTTTGCATGGACGTTAGGGATCTTATTGGTCCAGAGGCATGTGATTGGGGAGTTGTCACTCAGGGCATCTGGTAACACTGTGGTATCAGTGATCCTCTCAGGGTGGTTAGAAAATATAACGTCGATCGGTGTGCTAGTACCGGTCCTATAGTTTATTCGAGTAGGAGAAGAAACCAGCTGGGAGAGGTCAATGGCTGCAGCTACATCCTTACAGGGTTAGAGTCAGGAGACAACCAACTGATATTTAAATCACCTAGTGCAATGACTTCCGTGCCTTTAGGCAGAATGGCAATGAAGTCAAGAAACATGTGGAAACCTTTACAATTCTCCTTAGGTGGAATGTAGACTGAGAGGATATTAATTGATTTCCCTTTTTTATCTAACGTAATTTTAACCCTAGTGATTGAGCACCATGCCTGGGGAACAGTGTAGGAAGAGCCTGGCCTTGTAAGGAGTCAGATGTATAGGGCGCAGCCACCAAACCAATCCTATCTGTCCTGTATAAAGTGTAACAATCAAGGGAGACTGCTGAGTCTAGTACATCAGGGGAGAGCCAGGCTTTGACTATAGAGAGAATGTCAGGCCTGTGCTGTAGCACCCAGATTTGAAGCTAATCTAGCTTGGGCAGGAGACTTCGAATGTTAATAGAGGCGAGTTTAAGACCCCTGGGGCTAAAGCTGCTACCAAATGATTGTTGCAGGGGCCCTGGGTTAGGATGCACATTACCTGACTGCAGCAGTAGTAGCAGCAGAAGCTGTCTAACCAGGATGTATTTGAGGAGTTTACATTTGGGCTTGGGCGGGTATTTGGTGGGTTTGGGAAGGATTGTAAGGGTCGCTATAGAGGAGAGATGGAGAGACAGATGGCATGCCTGGTGATATAGCCAACAATTCGAGTAAGAAATAAACTTTGATGACTTGAGGGACAAGTCAGGTAGACTGGTCACGCTTCAAAGGGTTACACTAGTGCAGAAATGCAGTGTAGAAGGCCATGGAGATTCGGAGGGTCATTCACTTGGATGGGTGGAGGGGTGGGCGGGGCAGTGAACATGCTTCGTCGAAGGGTTACACTAGTGCAGAAATGCAGTGTAGAGGGCCATGGAGATTCAGAGGGCCATTCGCTGCTTAGTGTAAGTC
The DNA here is from genome assembly GCA_016271365.2 of Neoceratodus forsteri. Classification (NCBI taxonomy): domain Eukaryota; kingdom Metazoa; phylum Chordata; order Ceratodontiformes; family Ceratodontidae; genus Neoceratodus; species Neoceratodus forsteri. Next base: position 383,658,201 of record CM028134.1, on the reverse strand, counting down.
CACACCTGTGAAGGCTGAAGTAGCAGGCTCCTGCTGTGAGATCGGAAAGCTCCGACTGGGAGCTGCGGCACAGACAGCCTGTGAAGGCTGAAGTAGCAGGCTTCTGTTGCGATCGGAAAGCTCCGACTGGGAGCTGCGGCACAGACAGCCTGTGAAGGCTGAAGTAGCAGGCTTCTGTTGCGATCGGAAAGCTCTGACTGGGAGCTGCGGCACAGACAGCCTGTGAAGGCTGAAGTAGCAGACTCCTGTTGTGATCAGAAAGCTCCAACTGTTTACTTGCTTGTGTCTGCTGTATAGTTGTCAGGCACAGATAATGCAACATTTAAAAAATTAATAACACAACTTATAATAGTGCAACTATCATGACTGGGAAATGAAGAGGATCACATGAAATGTTATGGTTTTCTTAAACTGTGGCCGGTATGCCTTGTGAAAGCAAACAGTGGGCAGAATTAAGAAGGAAATTCAGCATTCTGATGTTGTGATAGGTGAAGAAGGGACATGCCCCCGAAAACCCTCACATAGTTCAGACTGATATCAAATTATTCACATCCTTTACAAGCAACATATATTCAGCTGGATTCCTGGAATGTATCTGTTGAGCCTTGTATGTGTATGTTGTAATGATCAAATGCTTTTAGTGTTCAAAACAAAGGTAACCAGTAACACTGCTCCTTATCTGAAGTGATCAATGAGTGTAGAAGCATGTTAGATCGTATTATTTACTTGCTTTTCAACATGTAAGAGAATACATTAATTTGTGAACTGCAAGCACTGCATCATGGCTGGGTAAGCAAATAATATGAGCAGTGCAACATCTCTGGCATTCCCTGAAAAAACAAAGTTCTAAACAGTAGCATATATGAATGTAGTAAACAGTAGCACATGTGGAACAAAAAACGACTAAGATTTCAAGCAGGAAATAGGAGTTGCTCAAGAAAACCCTCTGCCTTTCATTTTCCAGCCTTGTGATGGGGCAAAGACTTTAAAGGGAGGAGTAGACGAAAGGGAGTCAGTGGACAGAATTACAGAGGAGTTTAGTATTCTGGAGCTGTGATACATGGAGGCAGGGCATGCCCCAACCACTCACACTTCAGACTGATATCAATTTATTCACATGCTCTACAAGCAAACATAATCAGCTTGATTCCTGGAGCATATCTGTTAAGCCTTGCTTGTTTATGTTGTAATGACCAAAATGGTTTAATTTTAGTGTTCAAAACACAGGTAAGCAGAGTAGCACAGCTCCTTACCTATGAATGCAGGAACACGTTAGAACATATGGTTTATTTGCTTTTTGCCGTATGTGCCCCAATGCAATTTTTTAAATCATCTATTGTTTTCTTTAAAATATTTTAGCTCATGTGGAAGATACAGTGTGGGGGAACCAGAAATGTATTTTCTTATCCTTTTTGCTGTCCCACACTTCAGGGCATTCAGCTACAAGGGCTTTTGTTTGAGCATTCCAGTGTTCTCACAGGTGAAGCAGGCTAAGCTGGGACAGCTGAACCCATTAGATGTAAAAGACTCCATGTTTTGGGTATACATAAATGGCTGGGAAGGTCAGATGCACCCTGTAGAGGTACGAGCCGAAAAGCTGAAGCTAGTCCAACTCCACATAACCTGTTCGGACCAGTTCTGTCATGGAGGCAGGCTTAAATATTAAAAAGGAATGCCCAGGGAGTGATGACAGAGAGGCAGGGCAGACGAATCGTGTGCAGGGGCCAACCTGGCACAAATACTTCTGTGGCTTAGTATCTCATGAAAGTCAGTCATATTTTGGGACTGGAGCCAGCAACATCTTTGGTCTGTCTGCAGTGACTCAACAGACTCCAGTTGGGGGCTAGATTTGAACTATTTACTTCTACCTAAAAACTAGCTACACAGAAACTAAAGGCAGATAAGGACCACTTGGCCCACCCTGTCTGCCCATTTTCCCTACTTACTGTTAATACTGCAGACCCTACTAGATCTCTGGCATAGCCCTCCCTTCCCTGACCATTAAGGTTCCCTTATGCCTATCCCTTGCATTCTTGAATCCTGGTAGTTTTTGCCTCCACCACCTCTGCTGGGAGGCTTTTCCATGCATCCACTACTCTTTCTGTGAAAAGTACTTCCTCACATCCCAGTCTCTCCCCCAGCTTCATAGCATGCCCCTTGTTCTTGAGCATTTTTTCTGAAAAATGCCTCCCTCCTGTACTATATTTATAATCGTGAGGTATTTGAAAATCTCTATCATATCTCGTCTTTCCCTCCTTTCCTCCAGGGTGTACATATTGGTGTCCTTTAGTCTCTCCTCAAAGGGTCTCTGGTGCAGAACCTGCACCATTTTCGCTGCTCTCCTCTGGATCACCTCTATCCTGTCTATGTCCTTCTGGACATGTGGTCTCCAGAACTGGACACAGTACTCTAGATGAGCTCTCACCAATGATTTATACAGCAGGATCACCACCTCCCTCTTTCTGCTGGTGACACCCCTTCCCTATACATCCTAGCATGCCACTGCCCCTCCCACTGCTTTGTCACACTGTTTGGACACCTTTAGGTCATCAGATATGACTACCCCAGGTTTCTTCACTGTTTGGTGGTCGTCAGTACCACTCCCCCCATCCTGTATTCCGCCCCTGGGTTTCTGCGCCCCAAGTGCACAGTTATGCACTTCTTCGCAGTGAAACTTCATTACCACACTCTTGACCATTCCTCAAGCTTTCTTAGATCCCAATTCATTTCTTTCATCACCACCACCACCCCCCCCAGACTGTCTACCCTACTGCAGATTTTAGTGTCATCTGCAAAAAGCATATCTTCCTTTCTAGCCCCTGTGCAATGTCAATTATAAAGACATTAAAGAGGACCGATCCCAATACTAATCCTTGTGGCACCCTGCTGTTACCCTTCCTTCCTCAGAGTGAACTCTGTTTACCACCACCCTCTGTCACCTATCCCCCAACCAATACTTTACCCAGTTTACCACTCATTCTTGTTTACCTGGGCATCACAGGACAGTGCTCACCCAGCCTTAACGAGATTCCAGCTAACTAAACAACAACAGTGATGTGGCAGCAATTTTACCTCCCATCTGGGAGAAACAGGTTCGCATTTAGTCTCAGGTTTCTAGCTCTGGGAGTCACAGGGGAAGGGAGCACTGAAGAGGTGAGGCACCTGGTTCCCAGGAAGACAAAAGCCACTCAGCATTCATGCAACCCAACCAGCTGATCATGGAGCAGCACTAGATGCAAAGGTAATCACTCAGCAAGCCCTCCTGCTGGAGAACAAAGTGAGGCAGCAGAAACACAAGTGATCAGGATGGGGACAGGGGAAAACAGAAGCAAGGACCATTAAAATAAGTAAAATATGGTGGCTGCTTGCCCAATCGCAAAATACATCACAATGTTCAAGGTCCAATTTAAAAAAATGTATTTTATATGCACATTAAAAATGCATCACAAACTGTACTGGTCCCAATGTTCAGGACCTATTGTCCCTCTCTTGAACCAGTAAAAATGAATGCTGTTAGGGTGGCAAACCAGTGAAGCAGCAAACAGAGGTCTGCTCGACAGAATAGCAGGCAGTGCATCTGCTCACCACAAAGTGATGCAGGTTACTCTTCCAAGTCCAGGATTTCAGGGGAACTAGCAGAGAGGGAGATGCACAAAGGCTCAAAGGTAGGTCTCTGCCTATGACATCTGCTGCTTAACTGTCCCCACTCCCCCACCAGTGGCCCATGGATGGCAGCCAAGGAGTACAACTCCCCACAGCTGGCCCCCTCTCAGCTCCTCAGTTAGGGCCAGTAACCACATTTCACCGTCCTATATGCTGCCATTATGGGCAAGGGGCCCCAAGTCAGACATGTCAAAGCCTGACTGTCTCTCCCCACTGCCCATCAGCCTGTCCCGCTAATCATGAAAGGAGCACCAAGAGGGATATCTACCCTGCAATAGTGGTAGGGAAGGGGTGCTACAAAGACGAGGTGTGCATCTTCAGGGAGAAACAATTAGGAGAATTACAACAAAACTGCAGACTGTGGGACTTATGGCACTGAAGCACAATCAACGAAGAAAGAATACTTTCAGTGGATAAAATTAAAACTAGCAGAGGTCATAATTAGCAGTAGTCCTGGACCCTGGAGCTCCCAGACTTGCCACTCAAGCTTGTGCAAAACAGAACACAAGGCACCAAAGTAACCACAAACTGAAGGTTCCTTAATTTATAGTCAAGGACTCCCCAAAACACAAGAGTTACTAGCCAGGTAGTCTCCCATTAATAAAATGTTCTTAATTATGACCATGATAACTACATTCCATCACTTTTCCATAAGCCTTCACTCACTTAGCACTGTATGAATTTATGCTGTAGCACTCTACAGGAAGGTACCAGTTCACTTCCACCACAATGAATCTCTTATGTTAAAATACTTTTTGCCTTGAGCTGTAATGCTGTGCGTTTTTTTTTTTTCATAAAAGATTTTTATCCCAGTCACTAACTAGCCCCATTCAGGCTTCGGTCCACACAGCCCCATTACCCCCCACCTCTTGGGATTACCTATCTTCCAGTCATTCTCCCATGAACTGTCCCTCGTGGCGGGGTCACTGGGGCTGGCCAGGCAGCTCTGGAGCACAATCCAGATGGCTCCTAAGGAGGTGTCTAGTCAGTGGTGTGGGACACAAAACGGACTGAGCTGCCAACCTGCTCGGCCGGGGCTTATCTACCTGCTTTTTCCTCCCCTGAGCCTCCTGCCATGATACTTCACTCTGATGCTGGCCCTCCCCCCTACGGTTGCACCCTCTGAACTCCCACCAATCTTTCACTTGGTGGCAGTCGAACAACAGTGTGGCTAGACCCCCCCAAACCACGCTCACCACGAGACGAAGGCAGTCCATAGGATGACTGCTCTGCTCCTCCACTCCACAGACAACCCCCATGCAATCCAAGTCCACTCCTAAACCCAGGTTGCCTGCTAGGGAGGCGGTAGCACTACCAATGAGCCATCAGGTCAGATTTTTCATTTAAGGAAAATGAAGTTTGAAGGACCTCTTGAACTCCAAAAGACCAGGAAAAGACCTTTTAAACGAGGTACTGGGCTTACCTGTAGGTGTCAGAAGCCCAGAGGTGGTCATCTTGCAGTATGTCTGGTTTCTGCAGCCAATCAGCAGCAGTGGCAGTGCTACTGGGGGTGGGCTTCTCCCCTTTTAAAATTGAAAGCCAACCAGGAACTAGCGGTGAACTGCGTGGCAGTAGCAGCAGAATGGAGAGTCTGCTGGTGTCAGTAGGAAAAGCTGGAGACTGGGGCCAATCATTCTGCTCTAATTTTCCAAGCTAGTTTTGTGGTTCTATGTAACTGATTTATGTTAACCTTGAATTTTAACAACTGTATTATAATGCTGTTTGTAATACTGTTGCAGGTAACTTTGGACCTCTATGTTGTTCTAAATAAAACAATCTGGCACAAGACCATCCCCCAGGAAAAAGCAATTTTAACTTTAGAAACTAACTGTAATTTTAGCTAAAAGGTTCATCTTTAATTAACAAAGGGGCACCTTTAGTAAAAAAAATTACTACACAGCACAAATTTCACATTAACAGACTTACTTACACTGCATCAATTTCAATGGTTTTAATCAACAGATAAACCAATGGTCTTTGTTACCTAATTATAAGAGGAAATTACTTTTGATTTAATTTTTTCTTAGTGTCTTGCAGAGTATAGATGCTTACTTCAGTCAGCATTTAAAAGAGGTTTATTAGTACTTTTACTGCTAGCTGGTAGCGTTCATCCTAATCCTAATCCATTTCCTGCCCCATCTAGTTATGGAATTAACTTGTACAAAGGCCATCTACAGACAGCACCTTTCAATATGTTTAACTTATTACCCCAAATGCCTGCATTTACAGCCTGTTACTCTTTGACTGATACTGATGTTATCGCGCTCACTGAGATCTGGCTTATACCCAAGATACAGGAAAATGGGGGAGCATGGCCTGGGCCTGAGCAAGATGGCCGCTTGATCCCTGTTCTCTGTGTATTAGAACCCTTATCCAACCAAATCTCACTCTGTCCCAGTAAAAAGTCTGTTTCGGAAACATCACATGCTACAGAGTACTAGTAGCTATCAAGTGGTGCAACTCCAGTTGTAACATCAACTGCCAACACCTAACAGGGCTTTTTCTCTCAGCCACTGCCCACGTCTCCCGTTCGGACACATAATCGTGGTGGAGCACACCAAGGCAATGTTTTCTCAACTGCTTCATGGAATGAACGATATTAAACTTTCTCTCTCCATAAACTCGTAGGCAATATCTTCCCTAGACTACTGCCTCAGCATCATGAAGACACAAAGCCGGGAGATGGAAGAGAGCTGTCACTCCCTTCAGGCACAACTCAAGAGAGCAGGCTAAAATCATAACGCCCTGGTAAAGTCCATTCTATATGCGCAGGGCCACTGGAAAATTATGCCCGCAATTTTTTTGAGGAATCCACAATTTTCACCATTCTCCGAAAAAACTGACATGTTCCGCAATTTCTTGCAATTTTTGAGTTTTTATATTGACTGTGTAAAACTTATTAACATTTTTAATAAAATGCTCTAAATATATTGACAATTTTCCATGCAGACTTGGGTTTGACCGAAACAATGCAGTGAAAGGTAGAGAAAGGGTTTTATGTGACACTGATTTCTTTTGAATCTTTGTCTTGTTTGGTTTCAAAATCCACTGGCCAAGGGTAAGTACACTTAACATTTGTTTTGTGTTGAAGCAGTCTATCAGAAAACTTTTTGTTGCCACACAGCCTGAAACAAAAGATGGGAGAAAAGGTACAAATTATCCCATTCACTTACATGGGGTGCTAACTATGAAGCCTTTTTGTAAGTGGCAGGGCAAGTTATTCCTTGTGAGCATACTTTCATTCATACTAGTTTTGATTCAAACAGCTGAGGATTTTTGGATGACCCTGCTGATTTTAAACTTGAATAAGCTAGTTGCTAACTGTGATCTCACTCTTAGCAACTACCCCTAGATGCTCACATGCAAAGACTACAATAAAATCTGACTACAGTCTAAAAACAAGCTTATAAAACACAAAATGTATCTGAACATTTATTTTTAACTAAACAGAATCATTGCAGCCAGAGTAAAACAAAGGTAAATTACAGGGTACCCTGACTACTGTATGATGCAGTAAAAATACATTGGTATTTTTTTTTTTTTTTTTTTTTACATTTTTTGGTAACCACATAAGGCCCACTTAGGCACAAGTGCCTGTTTTCAGGTACAACCCAGGAGCACTGAGGAGGTTAAGTGACTTGCTCAGAATCACACGTGTATGCAAGTGGAGGTTGTGGGAATCAAACCCAGTTCTGCTAGATGTCGTCAGCTCATTCACAGTTTGTTACTCTTACCTGTAGATTATACTGCCAGCCCCAATAACCCCCAGATTTAATGTTTAAATATGTGATTTCAAAAACAGTGTACAGTACCTACAGTACAAATCATGATCATTAAACACTTTAACAACATTTTAATGAAACTCCATTATTCACCATTCTGTCTGCTTATTTTATCTTGCACCAACGTGGGTGAATAGCTGGCAGAGCACTGTAAACAGCTGTTGATTAGGCTTCATTGTTCTAGAGCCAGAAACAAAAAATATTTATTTTGGCTTTATTGAATAGTGATTTGCTGTGGCTCACTTTACAGAATCTATTTAGCACTGTATGCGGCAGATGCTTTTAAATTTTGGAAGACAGGCAACACCTATGATAGCTTATCAGTTTAGTATTCTTGTTAGGAACATAAACTTTTCTTTATGCTTTAAACATATTCAGGTGTCAGTGTATTCATTTAGCAATTTATACTGACTAATATATGCTGCAGAAAACATTAAAAGATTTATTGTGAAGCACTCAGGGTCTATAGTAGAACCCCCGCAATTTCGGGTAACCTTTTCCGCAATTTTCCAGTGGCCCTGCATATGAGCAGCTTCTCAGGTTACGCAGCAACTGTTCAAGGGACTGAGACTTTGAGACACAAGCACAAGAGATGCTCAGTCGTTTTGAAAACAGAGGCTACAAAAGAGAAAACCTATTGACAGCACTAGCACATGGTAAGAATGAGAAAAGGGAAAATTTACTGACACCTAAGACACCAAGTGTTTCACAGGGCACAGTGGAAAGGCAGCAGTTACCTTTGTGACTCAATACAGTAATCAGGCTGGACGGGGGATTGTTTAACCAGAAGAGGCACACTAAGTCAAGTTTGTTTCCAGGTGTGACCTGTGAGCACAAGGAAGTTAAGTGACTAGCTCAGGGTCACACAGAATGCAAGTGGGGCTGTGGATTCAAACCCAGGTCTCCAGGTTTGCAGCTCAGAGCCTTAAACCACTGTCCTATACTGCCTCCTTGACAGATAGGAAGTATAGTAAGGACATTTGGGCCCACTTTATTAAATGACCCTGTTCTTTCAGAAGAACTGGGTGGTAAACCTAGGATTACATTTTCCAAGGCTGAAAGCATTAACGACAAACTGGTCAGGAGTAGATACACTACACCAAAAACAAATGCAAGAATGTGGCTACCTCCCCCACCTGTAGGCATGTACAGATGTGGGAGATGTAGCATTTGTGACCTTTGCTGCCAGGGAAAGAAACCTGAGCTACAGGGCTATGACAAGATAGTTGAGATCAAAACATTTTTAAATTGCAACAGCATGTATGTTGTTTATGCAATTTGGTGCCCTCGTGACCTACTATATGTGGGTAGGACAATAAGACCAGTTAAACAGTGTATCCAAGAGCATGCCCGTAATATTAAGGCATGCTTGATGAACAAATCGCTAGCCAGGCATTATTCTGAAAAACACCACAGCAAAATAGAAGGCATAAGATTTATGGCTATAGAACAGGTTGAACGAAATCCCAGAGGTGAGGATAGATTAAATAAACTACTCCAGATGGAGAGCCACTGGATTTTCAGCCTTAATAGCCTAATTCCAAATGGTCTTAATACAGAATGGGATTTGAAACTGTTCTTGAAGAAAAAAAGTAATTTATTCTTGAATTAAACTTTTATTTATTTTAGCTATTTTCTTTATTACTCCTCGGCTGGGGGGGGTTGTACCTATGGTTCTCCACCATCCAACTGTGTCGACAGCCACAACCAGAGCTCTTCACCCCATGCCTCGCCCCTCCCCAACCAGCCACATTGTGGTGTGGACTTACCCCGCTCACCGTTGAAGGCAGGGGACAGACACCAGGGGAGCTACCTGGGGTGCGTGCAGCGCGACACCATGGATCAGACATCACTGTTCGCGCAGAGGATTTTTTTTCCCAGCGTGACCTCCCCTACCCCTCCACATGGGCATGCAATGATGCCAACTATGCCTGTCGTGCATGCATCTATACATGGCACATCTGACATTGTCCGCACCTCCCACATCTTGAACTGCGGCATGCACCACCCCCCACCACCGCCAGGAGCCAGTGCAACCGCGGTATTCCCTCCCCTCCCCACCCGCACCGGAGGAGGAGAGCAGCCCTGGGGACACTTGGTCCTCCTCCACCTGGCTGACCCTCCAGTGCCAGAGGTCGCTCCAGATCCCAGGTCGCTGGTGTGGCGCGAGGTGTGGCATTATGCTTGAATAAAACTAATAATCTATCATTCTTCTTCTCTTTTCTAGCCCTTTATGGAATTTACTGTCTGAGTATGGTGGATCCTCCACAACATAAGAATGAAAGTGCTGGAGGGGGTGATCACTGTACCAGCCATTATCCCATTTTGGACTTGAAATCAATAATTGAAGCTTGTGATGATATCAAAAGTAAGAAAAATCACTAAAAACACATTCCAGTACAGATAAAGATTTTTTTGTTTTATTGTTGCTATGACTGCAACCGAATTCTGTTATTCAGCTTAGAGAATCTTATTAACATTTGACTTTGATTTTTAGTATTTAAAGAAGACACATGTGAAGCTATAAAGCACAAAACGATAGTAAACATCTATCAATTTAGAATGTAAAGAGCTTAACTTGTGGTATATATGCTAGCTCTATACACATAACAACAATAAAGGTGTCAGCGTGGCTCAGTTGGTAGCACATCCGCCTCTGGACCAGAAGGTCGTGGTTTCTGATCCCACACCGGGATTGGACTTGCACCTAAAAGTCACTGGCATCCAAGTGCAGTACTGGGGGGTGCTGTACTGCTGGGGTGTGCCGTCCTTGGGATGAGACGTTAAACCGAGGTCCTTTCTGCCCGTCCTGGTTGGTGTCCAGGTGGAAGTAAAAGAACCCCTGGGAATTCATTGCAAAGAACAGGGAACATTCCCAGTGTCCTGGCCAACATTCCCCTTCCCATAAACCGGTTCATGCAGTTATCCAGGTTGTGTGTGGGTGATGATGTGAGATACAGCCGCCACCATTCAGTCACTTCAGTACCAGTCTAGCATTGCCTGTAAAGCGCTTTGGGATACTGTGTATGAAAAGCGCTATATAAATGCTGATTCTTCTTCTTCAACTTGCCTTATGTGAAGGTTGTTAACATATGGTTACAGCATTATACTGTTGTGATGGATTGTGTATAATAGTCATTTGTAAATAGTAAGAACAGTGACATTCTAAAGAAAATGCTGGTTTAGTATTATAAGCTTGAAAATGTTCCCTAAATGCATTATTTTCTACTTAGAAATTAAGAAAGTTTAAGATTTGATTATAAAAATGTAAATATCTAATTAATTAGTGCATCAGGTTCATATCCTCTCAGATCCACTTAATAACACTGTTTTAATGGATGTACCTCATGCTAGTTAAAGAAAGAGGGCACCATAAGCATGAGCTAGTGGCTATTTAAGGAATGCATACCAGACACACTCCATCCCGAGGAAGACCACGCCTTGGTCGAAACGCTGGGGGAGTAAGGCTGGTCATGGAAGACACTATTCCACAGCTATACAAATGCTACTGAGAGCAGCATTATTGTTAAATAAATATTAACTGAGCTTTGAATCAAGAAACATCTGCTCTCTTCATTGCACAGTTAAGAGTGCAGAGAAATTTAGGATTTTTCTGGCAGTCTGGGGCATGCAACCCCTTCTCTGCACCTTGCTTCGACAACAGCTGAGCACACAGCTGGGAGTGGACATGAAATCATACTGAACTGGGGAAAGTTGAATAACCTGCGCTTTGTAGGTTTCCCCGAGAAGACTGAACTGTCAGACACCATCGCTTTCCTGCAACACTTCCTGCCTTCTCTCCTCAGGCTGCCAGGGGATCCACACGACAAGACAAAGGGCGTACAGGAGCCTGGTCCCATTACCAAATAATGGGGAGAGACCACACCCGATCCTGGCCCATTTCTTGCGCTACCAGGTTAAGGAGGACATCCTCTGCAGGGCACGGGAGCTGGGGAGACTGGACTGGCAAAGCCACACCATAACGATATTTCAGGACTCTCCAAGACGCTCACCGTCAAGCGCCAAGCTTTTACAGAAGTCTGCCATCAGTGCATCATCTTGGAATACCATTTGCTACAAGCTAGCCAACAAAGCTTGAACTTGTACATAATACAGTCCTGGTATCGTTTAACTCTCCTAAGGCCACACAGAACTATATTGCCAGCCGATCCCCAGCCCCGAGCCGAGAGCCGAGAGCACCCACCTCAGCACCAGTATAACTTGGCTAGGAATAGACCCTCCAATCTAACGAGTCTGGCACCCATGGACACTGCCCCAACTACGCTGCCAACTTCCCCTGCTCCTCAGCCACAACACCATGCAGAAGACCCATGGCTTCCCTCCCCGAGAGCTAAGAGGCACAACAGGGGCTTGAACAAGCCCCGCAAAGAAAGAAAACTTGCCACCGGTGAGACTGCAGAGCAACAGCAGACGTGAAGGCTCCAACGAAGAGGATCTTAATCTTAAAAACATACTCACCACCAATAGATTTGCGTCACTAGCCACAGATCCCACAGAGACATCCCTGGTACTTGGCCCTCATCAAGACAGCCAAACTGCACAGAAGCCACTGGCAGCAGGACCTGGAAACCCACCAACTCACAAATCAGCAGCAGCAGCAGTATCTTGGACAGAAGTAGTGACAGCTACTATCCCCTTGCCTTCCTCGAGCTCCTCAGACAGGAGAATACAGCTAAACCAATAACACAACCCGAAACTGAGAGCAGAGGGGCATTTAAATTCACCCCTCCATATTTTTTCTATACTACAATGTATACCATGGGGAGGTTGATTGTGGGATACCGATGATTGTGGCATCACCGGAACTGGTATCCAGCATTTAAAACCTGCACTAAACTCTCAGCAGGTACTGACCACAACCATCACCCCGCCTGCACATATAACCCATTTCATTGGCACTCAGGCAAACCTCGGCACATATAACCCATTTCACTGGCATTCAGGCAAACCTTGGCAGTCCTACGGACAGCCTGGCTCCCTGAAGAGGGACAGTGACCTTACAGTAAATGAGCCTTTCTTTCTTTCTTTCTTTCCTAATTCCACAGAGTGTGTGCTCCTGCCAAATAAACTTTTGACTATCTGCTGGCAGTCAACCCCACACCAGTGTCACTCTTTGTTAGCTATTACTACTGCCAACTGCCAGCTTGACTTTTCCCACCATGTGCACACAGCTCCCAGAACATCCAAGAAGACAATGCTCCTGAAAGCAGTCTGTGCGAACAGCCTGTGTGATGATCGCCATGCAGTCTTTGGGTCATTTCACTCAGGGCATCCACCTCTCCTAACTGTACACAGTAGTACGGTGGCAATAAACGCTGAATGAAGATGGACACTAATGTTTGAGAAAAATGTTGTTTGGGGGGGGGGAAAAAGGCAGTATGCCCTTCTCCGAATGTTGCTAAAGGAGGGCTACTGGAGGAATGTATAATGATGAAATGTGCCTCTTTCCATACATTTATTTTTCTTCTTGTTGCCCGAATTGATAATAAATTAATCCTTCAGGGCCTCACTTCTTCCATTTAGATAGTACTCAATATCCTGACTGTCACCAGGCTGGGGCCATGTAACTCCTGAGTACCCCTCCCTCCACCCATCTCTATCCCCCCAACCCCACCAGTAAACTGTATCGAAGGTCGGCTCTCAAGATAACCAGGAGCGGACTGCATATGTCTGAACTTGATGCCCAACCTAACTGATGAGATGTAGCCCCTCGCGGAACCTCTACTGGGTGGGCAGGCTTGACTTCACCATCACTCACGTGACAGCTTATGACTAAGAACTGATAATGGTGCGTGCACACACACACACACACACACTGACCTACAGCCCTACACGGAGTGCCAAGTTGTAAACACACCCTCCACATGAAGGTGCAGAAGTCCTCTATTTGCTTTGCAGTCAGTACTTGACAGCACTTCTCTAGACATACTTCCATCAGTAACCACCCTCAATCTTATGAAATATAAATATGCTTTGGGCTCAGAGTCCAGAGCAGTACACCTTCTGAGGGCTGTACACTCAACAACACTTTGTAACACCAGACTTAGGTGAAAAAATGAGAAGGACTGGGATACAGAGTCATCATGATGATTATTGTATCAAGAGTTGGACTATCCTGAAGACTCATTAGTTACACTGTAACAAATAACACCTCCTACCCCCCCCCGCTCTCTAAGCAAGGGGATCAGGCAAGCTACATTTATAACTCTGGCGATACTAGGTAGTCACGGAACTACGCTGCAATGATGTGCTTACTAGCTGCTGTCAATGGTCCCCTGCATATGATCTGACAAGCCAGGCCTGAGCCCTCCATCCTGACTCTCGGCTCCCAAGCCTCACACCCACTAAGGTGTTGGGGGGGGGGGGGTGTGTGAACTTGAGAATAGGGAGAGGATGGCGAGAGACCCATTAACAGCACCAGATGTTTAGCAGATAACAGACTGTGTACCTGAACTCGAATGGCAGTCCCTGATTTGATATGGCCCTCACCCACACTCTGTGGGTAGCCAGGGAGAGCTTGGGAAGCACAACCCAAAGGAGTGCCACAGGTAGCAAAACCACCGCCATGGGGTCTGGTAAGGACAACAGGTGCCCACCCCACACAGGCAGTCTCTGCTTCGCACTAGGGCGGCAATGGAACCATGACTGTATATAGCTTTGAGGGATGCACCGTCACATCTGGCCAGCCCTGGAGTGGTACCAGTACCAGCACCTCTTTCACCTCCCCACAGTTATAGTGCCCTAAATCCTCTCTTACCATCTCCCCAGCCTGTCTGTGACCCACTCTAGAACTTCCCGATCACAAACATGGGGAAGACGGCATGGACAACCTGCTCCAGTCACAATACACCCACCTTCGAATGAAGCTGGTAATACCTCCGGGAATCCACCTCTTCTCTAAGGTTCTGAGAGAGGGATCAATGCCCCACCGTAGCCTACAGTATTACTCTTGGCATGACCACTCCCAGGAGTACAAGTAGTTGGCCTAGGGACACCCAAGGGTGCCCAGCGACAACCCTACTGCTCCAAGCAGTTTTTTCTTTGTATATAGTTCTTGAATGTTTGATGCTTCTATACTTTTTATATGCCTGGTTATATGTTACACACCATAACTGTTTGAAGTGCACCCTGTGTATGTATGTGTTGAACATGTATTCACCTCTGACCACTTCTGGCCTGTATAGTACAAGACTGGAAATGTACTACTGGGGACCCTCTGTACACATAGCTAAAAACAGGTACACTCTTGCTTCCTCTCCACAGGGAGTCATCTGAATCATGGCCAGCTTACTCACCGTTTCTATGGCAGACCTAACATTACATAGCTGGAATGTGAGGGTGATGAACTCCCCAGTGAAGAGGAAGCAGGTGCTGACACACTTCAAGCGACTCCACACTCAGGTGACTCTATTACAAGAAACCAAACTCTTTTCAGCAGAGGGCACAAAGCTCAAATGGGATTGGGTAGGGGTGGAAATACACAGCTCTGCAGCAGTCAAAAAAACAAAGGTGCTGAGCAAGCTGCAGAACTGGAGAGCAGATAGGTGCTGGGGGTCTTTCACACAAACGCAGGTCCATCAATTTATTGGAAACATCTATGCCCCCAAACAAGGACTCAACCTCTTTTTTTTTTTTCCCATCAGTTTGCCGAAAAGCTCTTGAATTTTAATACAGGAAATGCCCCCGTGTTAACAGGTGGGGATTTCAACCTCATCGTGGATCCCACATTAGATCAGACAGGGAGGCTCAGAGCCACACACAAAAGCAGTACTATCGGTCAAACTATGGTTACAGGACCAAGCCTTGACAGATGTCTGGAACCTTCTTAACCCATGCACATGTGACTACACATGCTATTCTGCAGCGCACAGGTCCTACAGCAGACTGGACACCTGGCTGGCATCTCAGCAGATCCTACCCATGATCACAGCTGTTTCCCCTACAGCCTCTGTACACCTCAGATCATGCGCTAGTTCAGTTAGACTTAGTTTGGGGCCCAGTTCACCAAAGATACCCAGCATAGCACATGGACCCTCTACTAACCCAGGGTCTGCAGTTTATAAGCAGAACCAAGGACAATGCAGGTGCCTTTTTCCACACCATCAATGGGGAGACCTCTGTGAGCACCCTTTCAGAGGTCTTTATGGTCACCATCAGGGTGCCGATAATAGGCTTCACAGCACAGAGGCACAAAGAAAGAGAGTAGGAGCTAGCGACCCTTGAAACGAAGCTAAAGGCGAAACAGACAGAGTTCAAAGCTCAGCATAAAGCAGATGCAAACTTCCCATTTCACAAAGAAATTCAACTCAGAACAAAAAAGACTCGCTGCTCGCCAGAAAGAAGAAGAAGAATAATCAGCATCAGCATTTATATAGCGCGCTTTTCATACACAGTATCCCAAAGCGCTTTACAAGCAATGCTAGACTGGTAGTAAAGTGACAATGTGTGGTGGCGGCCAGAAAGGCCAAACTAGCCATACTACATCTTTGGCATAAATACTGTGAAGGAAGTGAACACTGCAGTAAGGTTCTGGCCAATAAGACTGAAAAAAAAAAAAAAACAGCAATCTGAGACATATCCACCCTCCAAAATATGGGTGCAGTGCTGTGCACCCAGGAAGATCACATCAGTCAGGTGATGAAGGACATTTACATGCATCTACACAGGTCTTCTACACCTCCAGATACAAGAGCAGAGACCTTTTTTAAGAGCCTTTACAGTTACCTAGGTTTTCCGCCAAGCAAGGGCAGGTACTGGAGACGCCTCTCAACACTAGCGAAACAGAAACAGCTCTAAAGATTTGGAATCCACGAAAGGCACCTAGAGGGGATGGCTACCCAGCAGAACTCCTCCAACTCCTCTCCCCGATGATATGCCCAGTTCTTGTGGCGCCTATATCAGGAACTGGTCAACAATGGTACTCTCCCCAGATACTCAGAACAGCCGCTGGTACTGTACTCCCCAAGAAGGGCAAGGACACCACAGTACCAGACCATTATAGACCAATCTCTCTTATCTCAGTAGATAGCAAGGTCTTTGCCAAACCACTAGCTATCAGAATGAAAGCCCTCATACCGAGCCTGGTACATCCATCTCAAGTGGGGTCCATCCGTGGTTGCCACAGCACGAATCTCCTCTGTACACACCTCACACTGATCCAGGTTGCACAAAAGGCCCCCACCCTGACCACAGCAGTGGCCACAGACTTCAAAAAAGCCTTTCTCAGTAGAGTGAAGATACCGTTATTAAGTACTAGAACACATGGACTTTGACTTCCTATACTGACCAACTCAAATCTGTCAGCCCCCTTCCTCCTGGAGAAAGGGACACACCAAGGTTGTCCCCTTTCCCCACTCCTACTAAGCCGCCAGCAGTCACTATCAGACAGGACCCCCGGATGGGGGAATTTCAATTGGCCACCACACTTATAAAACTCTGCTCTATGCAGACAACCTATTGGTGGTCACACTGACAAGGCACATGATTCAATTCCGCAGCTCCTCAAGCTTCTGACATCCTACGCTCTCCTATCAGGGCTCAAGGCGAACTGATCAAAAACTGGGGTCACATCCTTAAATCACGTCTGCAAGCCCCAATATATACAAGCTCTAGGCCGTCACCAGGCCCGTCACATACCTGGGACTCAAAATCTCCCCCAAGTACAGTTCTGGAGACCTTATCTACATAAGGACATAGACAGGGTAGAGAAGGTTCAGAGGAGGGCAACAAAGATGGTACAGGGATTGCATCACAAGTCCTCTGAGGACAGGCTGAAGGACTTGAATATGTACTCCCTGGAGGAGAGGAGGGAGAGAGGGGATATGATAGAGAATACAAGTACCTTACAGAGAGGAACAGGGTGCAGGAATACACTATTTTCCAGCGAAAAAGATGTTCCAAGACTAGAGGGTGTGGGATGAAGCTGGAGGGAGGGCAATTCAGAGGAAACATGAGGAAGAATTTCTTCACAGAAAGGGTGGTGGACAAGTGGAACACCCTGCCAGAGGAAGTGGTGGGGACTGAAACAATCATGGGATTCAAGAATGCATGGGACAGACATAAGGGAATTCTGGAGGTCAGGGGTAAGGGGCAACAGAATTCTAGAAAAATGTAAAGGGAGCTTACAAGCTCAAATGGGCAGACTGGGTGGGCCATAGGCCCTTATCTGCCGACAGTGTCTATGTATCTAAGTAAGCTTCCCAAGCTATGCAAGAATAAACTGAACCAAGAAGGATCACCCAACACCCCCTTCCTTCTTCTTCTCCTCCACTCAGTCTGCTCCCCCTACTTCCTAACCCCCACCCCGACTCCAACTCTAGTCGGTACCTTATCCTCCCCCACTGCTCCATAGCTGCACCAACCCTTGGGATGCAAACTCCCTGGGTCATGGCTGGTTTTGCACCTTGCTGCCCCGGCTTGCAAGCCCTCCCATCTATGGCGTCCTGACCACTTACTATCCTGTCCCCCTTTTTGACAAGGCCATCCACTTGGCTGCTACCTGTTATACGAAACACCCTGTTGATTAGTTCATGCCAATTTACTGTTCAATTGGTATTGGATTAGCGCCATTGTTTTGTACAAAGCATTCTGTACCTTGCTTGTTTCAAATGTCTGTAATGTGTATAATGTGTTTCTTGATGTGAAACCTTTGTAAATGAGCTTTTACTCAAAAGTATTTTTCTGAACAATAAACAATATAATACAATACAAAAACTTGCGGCCCCTGCTAACCAAAATGCACACAGAGTCTGATCGGTGGAAACCACTGCAATTCGCAATGGCCAGAAAGACTGAGGCTACAAAAATGGTCACCACCCCAAAACTGTTCCATGTTCTAGCACACTAACTGCTGCACGTACCCAAATACTGGTTTGTGCAGGCTGGCCACCTGGTTAGCTGTTTCCTCTGGAAGGATAAGCAGCCCAGGTACAGTCATTCCAAGCTCCAGGCTCACTGGACCATGGGGGGGGGGGCTGGAGGCTACCCAGGTTTAAGGCCTACTATTGAGCATTTCTCATGGCTCAGTCAGTCAGAGGTTTCTACTCGTTAGAACATCTACCCCCTATGTGGTCCACCATAGACACCACCCTGATGGGAAGGAACTCCCCAGCAGCCTGTCTATACCTATCAGACCCTAAACCAAGCAGAATACCACTTACAGACAGGCAATCCATAGCTGCATGGAAAGTTGTGCAAAACAGATTAGGTGTTCATCTGGCACACCCAGCTCTAACACCTATCTGGAGCAATCCATGCATTATGACAGGAAGGCACGTGGTCAGATGAGAAAATTGGGTGAATAAAGGAATTAACTATGTTAAAGATCTCCTGGTACAAGCTGGCCCAGGAGCGTGGAGGGCTGAGGTCTTATGCCTTACCTCCTGCCATGCCGGCAACCCATGTGCGAGAACAAACACAGGTTGCTGGGGGTCGGTGGGGAGGGAGAGGATTGAGCATCCCAGGGACTGCTCTCCTTTCCTGGGGTGGAGTGGTCAGCCAACTTGGCCTTTGACAGCCACGGGGTGGAGGCCCGGTGGTAGTGCAAGCAACGAGTGGCTCAAAGGGAGGGGCTGCGGTTCTGCAGAGCATGCGCACCTCCACACACACACACACACACACACACACACACACACACACACACACAATGTTCTGATGTGTCGAGGCTGGGGCACTTGGGAGAAAATGGAAAACGGGACCCGATGGCAGATCACCATTCTGCGCATCTCCCCAGGCCTGTACCACCACCTGGATGCCTGGAGTAACTCTGGATTGGGACTTTGGGTGGGGGGAAGGATGGTCCTCCCCCTCCAACCCCACCACAGGGGGCAATCTGTAGGATACTGGCTCCAGGTAAGTCTGGGAGAGGTGTGTGCCGACTTGGGGGAGGTGGGAATGGAAATGAGGTCACCAGAGATATAAAAAGCTTAATGACAGAAAAAAACCCATCTCCTAGTACAGGGATCCTCAGATATGGACTCCTTCCAAACCCTGCAGGCTAGGTACCACTTAGACAAGGCCAATTTCTGGCACTATTTTTAACTTAGAAGTGCCCTTGGGCCCATACTACGGTAGGTTAAGGACAATGTCTTGAACCTCCAGCATCAGCCTCTACAAAACTGGCTCACTCATATCAGAGGAAGGGTGGATAATATATATCACTGTCTCAGGAATAGCATCCCTGATCAGACTACCAATGCACATCAAAAATATTCTGACATGTTAAATCATCTCATAAGTGAGGAGGAATGGGCAAAGTGCTAGAAGCTGGCCCACACAATGCTTAAAGACTCCAGATCACATCTCATGCAAAACAGAGTCCTACACCTATGGTACTGTATCCAGACGGTCCTGTACGCAGCTAATCTCACTCCTAACACACACTGCTGGAGATGGGGCAACCCAGGAGAGGATCTCTTCCACATACTCTGGCAATGCCCTGATCTAAAGGCCTTCTGACAGCAAATACACACATTTCTTGAACAAATACTGCACACAAATATTCCTCTAGTTTCAGACTTGCTAATACAGTAATAGGATCACCAGATACCACCCCTCACCTCCTTCAAAAAGAACCGAAATGGGTCCTAATGGTCTCAGCCAAAGCAAAGCGCCTACTGCTAAGCCACTGGCGCACTTCAGAGATCCCTTTTATGCAGGAACATATTGCGAATGTGGCACAGTTAGCCAAGTTTAAACATCTAAACATGCTGCTCACAACTCACTCACTAGGTATTTTGAAACTTGGGACCTGTTTCTGAGGTATTTTGGTGTCAGGTCCACTGTAAGATAGCAAAGGCCACAGCCCTCTAGATCTGGCATCAGCTGAAGAGCTATTATGCCTCCCCTTCCATCACCGGTTCATCTGAGACTAGATGTATCCAGCAGAGTACCCACCTTCTACACACTGCAGGCTTTGAAGGAACTCAGAGGCACTGCAAAAACAGCCCCTTTATTTTTTTAACCAGGAACAGGTTACACAGGTAATGTCTTTTAACAGAAGCTGTATATAGTTTTGTTAATAAGTGACTTATCCTTAATTATCACCTGGGGAGGTCGTCTCCCCTCTCATGAGACCATAATTTTACTACTTATACTTTCTATATCCCTCATAGGCACACCATGTGTACTGTAATGTCAGGGATGGACAACTCACTGCATCCTCAAAGCATTAGTTTTTTTTGTTTTTTTTTAATCTTCTTTTTCCCTCTGGTCACTGCTCCGCCAAGACTCCCTCGAACATCCTGGCTTGTTCCTACCCGCCTGAGAACCCCCCCATCCCAGGTCTCCCCGAGGTACTCCAACCCCTCTCTCCTACCTTACAGCGAGAACTCCCTGGTTTGTACCCCATGGGCCACCACTCCTCCTTTGGTGCTCTTCTGAAGACAAGTTGGCTGTAGGCAGGGTGAGGGACAGAGAGAGAGAATCAGGAGACCAGGTAGGCGAGATCCGGCAGTGGGCATGGAGGCCCGGTGTCGTCTACCCAGTGGTGCAGGTTTTCCTTGTTCATACATATACCCCAGGCGGCGTGCACCGAACATCCAGTCTGCGAGATGGATGCGCTCCGCACTCCGCCTGCATGACATCCGCCGACACCTCACCCCAACTTGATGTGGTCCCAGGCTGCAGTATACCCAGCCTCCGCTGGATGTCACCAACACCAGGGGTTCACAACCCACCCTACCCCCAGGAGAGCATAGCTGTCATCGGATGCTCAATCCTCTCCTTCCCGCGCGACTTCCGGCAACCTGTGCTCGTTCCTGAACCCGGGTCGCCGGCATGGTGCAAGGTGTGGCATCCAGCACCTCAACCCTCAGCACCACCAGGCCGGCAAAGCATTAGTTCTTAAGAATGCTGCATCCACTAGAATTATATCTCTGTCTCCCGCACAAGCAAATCATATCCTAACTACCAATGCTGTCATGATTATGGAATATGAGCTGAAAGTCTCATAATTGCAAGCTGGTAATATGCATTGCATTATCAGCTATATCTCCTCTACTATAGTACTAATGTCAGTTTCATCTCTGTATATTCTTCCTGGATCTGTTGTGATGTATGTTCAAACCTGTACCATGCATAAGGTCTCGAATATACACTTTTATGTTTGAAAACTGAATATGAATTGAAGAAAAATATAACTTCATAAGATACTGGATACTGAAGATGCAAAATTGAATTACAGGCTATTCCAGGACATTAGGGTTGGTAAGAAGGGGGGTGGTTACATAATTTATTGTTAATGATTATCTGCTGATATTCTCTGGAAATATGCCAGAGTTGTGCCCCTCCACATAGAAGGGGCTAAACAGGATCGGAATCGATACAGACCCATTTCGGTCCTTCCTGCCTTCTTCAAAGTTCTTGAAAAAATGCGCTCACTCACAGCTGACCGAGCATCTTAATTTGCGCAAACTTGCTCCTACCCATGCAATCTGGTTCCAGGAAGGGCATTCCACTACATCTGCACTGCTCAAAGTCACTCGTGATCTTCACATAGCCATGGATATTGGTCTCCTCACTGTGGCCATCTTCATGGACCTCTCCAAGGTCTTCAACTTGGTATATAATGCAATATTCCTGCTCAAGAACCTGCCAACTAGTCATCAAATGGTTTAAAAACTACATGGCACCAGCCCGGTGGCGCTGAGGAGCTGGATGCCTTACCTCGCGTTGCGTCGTTGACCAGTGTTTGGGAACGCACATGGGCTGCCGGGGGTTGGCAGGGAGGAGAAGGATTGAGTGTCCCCAGGACTGCTCTCCTTCTCTGGGGAGGGGGGGGTTACCAGTGCCCAGCGATTGCCTGCCCCCTAGTGGAGGCTGGGAGGTAACACATCAGCGCTGAGACTGTGGGGAGAGACTGCGGCAGGCACTTGGCGGGGGTGCGCATGGGTGCATGCGCGCTACTGCCACTCTCGGGCGCCATTGCACGCCACAGCCTCTCGGGGGAAAGGGAGGAAAAAGTGAAAAGGGAGTCCTCTGCAGGAATGACGATGGTCCCCCACCGCAATGGCCCGGGAAGGCACCTTCCCGAACACTAAATCTGGTCTGGTGGATCTAGTCGCTGCCCACCCCCTGCCACAAAGAGTAAGTCATGGGGTCAAGGGGAAGGGGTCTCATACCCAGTGCCTGCACCGGGTGTCAGATGTGTAGCAGAGGACTCCGGAGAGAAAAGAATAACTGTAAAAAAAAAAAAAAAAAAAAAACTACCTGAGTAACCAAACACAGCTGCTGTACATAAAACACATTCAGACCTTGCTGTTTTACATCTTGGGGTTCTTCAATGCTCAGTCCTTGGCCCTCAGCTGTTCTCCATTTTTTGTCAACGACCTGCCGAAGCACAGCGGGAGGTACCATCTACTTGTTTGCTGATGACACCAGCAGTTTTCCAGTCTGAATCTCCTCCTGGTTGGTCAGTAAGCACCCGATCCTTCATGCAACCAAAACTAAGTTTATGGTGGTCAGATCCCAGCACTTACCTTCTCGATTCCCAGAATTAAACGTAAATTTGGTAGAAAGTGCTCTACAGCACCAGGCACCTGGATCAAACTCCCTCTCCAGCTGAGGAATGCTTCTAGGTTGCAAGTGTTCAAGCCCTATCTTTCCAGCCACCTTAGAACTCCCTGCATTTGTTCTGGCCCAGAATCGCCCTCCCTGACTACGATCATGGGGATCATGTGCATAAAAATGCTCATGCTCTGTTTAGCGGGACTCCATTACGTTAGGCGAAACTGTTTAACCAGGAAAAGCACACTAAGCTGAAACTTGTTTCCAGGTGCGACCTGGGAGCACAAGGATGTTTATAGTGTCTTGCTCAGGGTCACACAGCATGCAAGTGGAGGGCTGTGGGATTCAAACCCAGGTCTCCAGGTTTGCTACTCAGTGCTCTTAACCACTACGCCACACTGCCTTGTTGCGCCGCCTTATAGCTTGTTTTGATTACTATTTGGATGTTATTACCTTTACAGTCTTTTTTCCTGTGCATATTTTAGCCAGTATGTGATGATTCCTGCTGCATTATGTTAATCTGTTTACTACTGCTATCCTCCCTGGAGCCCCCACGAAAACAAGATGCTGCTTCTCATGTGGCTATTCTGGTTGGAGTAATTTCAAATAAATAATATATTGTGTACAAAACATATATCAAGTACAAAACAAAGGTAAAATGCATCAGGCAGAAATACAGCAATCTCTGGGTAGGGAGTAAATGGCCAAGAACCATTTTGCTAGTGCACTGGAAGCAGTGAACAGTCACGATTGGTCACAAATCAACAGGGAGGGAATTCCAGAACTGGAGGCCCAAATATTTAAGAGAAGGGAGCACACTTTTTACTCACGGTCACCCACTAGAATAGCACCCCCACATCAGAGCAAAACAAATAACAAGAAAGACAATCTGGAGGTTAAGCACCATAACTGCTATAAATTTTACTTCAAAACAGTTATATTACAGCAACATACAGTTGTTTTTGTTAGGTGCACACAAATCAGTAGATCTTATCGCTAACTTGAATAATACTAGGTGTCAGGGTGGCTCAGTTGGTAGCACATCTGCCTCTGGTCCAGAAGGTCATGGGTTCTACTCCCACACCAAGGATGGACTCATAACCTAGAGAATAGCACCAGAGTGCAGTACTGGGGGGGGGCTGTCCAGGTGGGTTGAGCCATCCTTCGGATGAGATGTAACCAGAGATCCCTTCTGCCCATCTCTGATGCTGTCCTCATGGAAATAAAAGACCCAAGGCACTTTACACAAGAGAAGGGGAATTTTATTTAGAAGAAAAAAAATCGTACATATATTACGAATTATGTAAGCACAAACAATCAAAATAAAGAAAAACTGAACACAAACAGGTGCACACATAAATCACATCACATTACTTCATGTTGAAAAAGGAAAGAAAAATAGAAATAAAGCCATATATCAACCATCTTAGGACAGAAAATGCACTATACCACATCCTGGAAGGAAAAGCAGAGATATGACTCAAAGACAAGGGAAATACTTTCCTGGAGAACCCATTAAGAGAGACAATAAATACAGCATAATTTGCATCACTCCACATAAGATCTACCCCAGCAGACATGTGCCATTAGCTGCACTTAGGAGAGCAGCAAGTCACATTTCTTCCATAGAGATCTTACAGTTGTGTCAGGAAGCTTCTCTCTCTCATATTTATATATCTTCAGTATTGACCAGAATGCTATTTCCACTACTGATTTGGGGGCTACGTATTTCCGCTGTACTAGTACAGCACACCCTGCCCGCCATAAATAAAATCTAAAGCAATCAAAGCACACCTTCAGGGTTGATTTACTGTAATACTGAATCAAATACACCAAGTGACACCACCCTGTAATCACCTGAGTGAAATGCAGGGTCCCACCACCACTGACGTACCAACTGCCAGAAGTTCTGCACATATGGACACCTTAAAAAAAAAAAAAAAAAGAGTGACTGGGTTTCCAGAATATCCCACAATAATCCCTGGGACAAGATCTCTCCTCTATCCTTTTATGATTCAGAGAGTCTAACTCCTATCTGCCTGTCAATCCCTAGGCATGTAATGTCCCACACAGACCTAGGAATTCTTTTGTTCATAAGCTGGCCAACGCCTCACCATCTTGTCCTGCAGGACATAACTTTAGACTTAACGGTGGAGAAAACACGAGTCTATTAAGGTTCTATAAATACAGGTTACTCACCTGTAACAGGAGTTCTAGGAATGGTATATGTTGTTCATCCACACTTATTGGCAGGTTCCTTGCCGCTTTAAATCTTGCCAGAAGGTCTTCAAGCTAGCTCCTCCCACCCACCCGGGTGGTAAAACTCTCGGCTCCGCCCCATGACGCCAGATCTGGCCCGCTGGAAGCTTTGTACAGCGTCAAGCCGGGAGGTCGAGAACAGTAGGATGAACATATACCATTCCTAGAACTCCTGTTACAGGTGAGTAACCTGTATTTCTAGGACATGGATATGTTGTTCATCCACACTTATTGGCAGACTCCTAGCAGTTCTCTGGGAGGAGGAGGCAAGCACACCCCTACATACTTACTTGGGGAACAGAGATTGGAGAACCGAGGCCCCAAAACCAGCATCCCGACGTGACTCAAGGTCAATGTGGTAATGGGTAATAAAGGTGTGTGCTGACTTCCAGGTAGCAGCCCTGCAGATTTCCTGGATAGGGACATCCCTGGAAGCAGCCACCGATGCAGCAGTATGGCGGGTAGAATGAGCTCTTATCCCTCTGGGAGGCTCCATGCCCGCCAACTCATAGCAGAGATTTATGCAGGAGGTGACCCATCTGCCTATCGTCCGCTTGGCTGCAGGTCTGCCAGGTGCGGCTTCAGCGTAGGTGACAAACAGCTGGTGAACCTCTCCCCGAATTTCAGCCGTGCGCTCCTTATAATAAGCGAGTGCCCTTCTAGGGTCCAGAGTATGGAGCCTATATTCGGCCTCCGAGGTGTGATTGGGGTAGAACACCGGCAGAGTCAACACCTGATTAAGGTGAAACTCCGACACCACCTTCGGAAGGAATTTCAGGTGGGGGCGTGGGACAACTTTGTCCCTGTGGAAGACCAGGTAAGGAGACTCGATGCTAGCGCCTGGAGTTCTCCCATCCTTCTGGCTGACGTGATAGCCACCAAGAAGGTGGTCTTCCACGACAGGTGGGGAGACCACACCTGTGCACTGGCTCGAATGGCTTGCCCATGAGCTGCAAGTACCAGCAGTAAATCCCACGGAGGTGGGGTTCCCACTGGAGGAATGTGATCAGGCCTTGAAAAGCCGCCCACCACTCTTTCTCCCGCGCCACTGACTGCTGACCGCCGGCCCGCTCCGTAAGCAGAAATGGCTGCCAGGTGCACCTTAAGGGTCACGACCTCAAGCCCTTGACTAGATAGGGACCACAGATAGTCCAAAATGCTTGCCACAGGACACGAAAGGGTCCAACCCTTTTCCCGACACCAAATGGAGAACCTCTTCCATTTGAAGGCATAGCATTTTCTGGTCGACTCCTTACGGGACGCCTCAACGACGTTGAGGACCTCGTCAGAAAGACCCAAGGCCTGGAACTCTAGCCAGGAACCAGGCCGTCAGGTGCAGGGATTGAAGGTCCGGATGGAACACCTTCCCTGATTGACTGAGAGCAGGTCCGGGCGAGCTGGAAGCTGCCGCGAGTCCTGGAGCTGAGACTGAGGAGATCTGGGTACCAGAACTGGTGAGGCCAGTCTGGGGCTATCAGAATCACCTGCGCCTTGTCCCTCCTCGCTCAGCAGGACCCTGTGAATCAGGGAATGGGGAAAGGCGTAAAAGAGGCCCGGGTCCACTGCCTCGAGAGGCATCCCCCTGCAGCGAACCCTGCTGAGGGGGGCGGGCATGAAACAGACTCAGCTTCGCGTTCTCCCTTGAGGCAAACAGATCCACCAGAGGTGTGCCCCAACGGGAGAACAGGTCCTGTACTATCTGCGTCAGGAGAGACCACTCATGCGATGCAGCCCCTATCCGGCTCAGGGCATCGGCCAGGGTATTAGAGGCTCCTGCCACATGGATGGCCAGGAGATCCGCCTCCAGACTGCGCACTAGTGACCAAATGCGGAGAGCTTCCTTGCATAGGAGCATGGAGCGCGTCCCGCCCTGTCGGTTTAGATAGTACACAGTCGTGGTATTGTCCGTCTGGACCCGGACCACTTGACCCCGGAGAAACGGAGCAAAGGCGGTGAGAGCTAGATGGACCGCACGGAGCTCCAGCAGGTTGATATGGCATCGGGACTCCCGTGGGGACCAGAGGCCGTGTGCTCGGTGTTCCCCCAGATGGGCACCCCAACCCATCAAAGAGGCGCCGGTCGTTAGAGAGACCCGCCGGCTCGGGAGACAAACGGGATACCCTCCTGCAGATGGGACGGAACGTCCACCACTGGAGAGGCTGCCCACATCTCCTGGGTCGCCCACACGCTGGTCCAGAGGATCGCAACGCTGTGACCACTGGGCGGCCAGACCCCACTGGAGGGGCGCATGTGCCAGCGTGCCCAACGGACTCACGCCTGGTACAGGCCGCCATAAGACCAGAAGTCGCAGGAAGTCCCGGCAGGCGCGATTACCCAACCAGAAATGACTGGGCAAAGGAGGAAAGAACCTCGGCCCTGTCCGCGGGAGCCGTGCTCTGGCTCAAGAGAGTCGAGCTCTGCCCGATGAAGGATATCACCTGCTTTGGCTCGAGTTCCGACTTGGCCTCGTTGACCAGGAGGCCCAGTTGAGAGCAAACCCGGAGGGCCAGATTTCTGGACCGCTCCACCTCCAACCTGGAGGGGGCTGCTATCAGCCAATCGTCCTGGTAAGGGTACACCCGGACTCCAAGTCAAACCGCCTGGAGAACAGGGAGGAGTCATCCGACTCCAACGAGTTGTCGAATAGCTGCCTCGAGCCTGAACCACCCTCCATTTGTCGAGGCTTGTCAGGCGTGAGAGTGACCGACAGCCTACGGGGAAGGCCCTGGGCCAACCGCGACTCTTTCGTTGGTGCCCCAGCTGTCGGCTGAGGTGGAGGCGGTTCCACCACAATTGGTGGGGCAGCTGGAATAGGTCGGACAACTGGCCTGGGAACAGGCTCCTCGACCACTACCTGGTCCGGTGGCAACCACTTAATGGCCGGGGAAGAGGCCTGAGCCGGCTTATTGGCCAGAAAAATTTGTTGCCACATGAGGTCCTCGTATTTTCGGCGCAGCTTACGCCGAAGCCTCCCCTCCTCGTCCGAGGAGGAAGAAGAAGAGGAAGAAGTGGACGCGCTTGCCGCGTGTCGAGACCGAGACCGCCTATAATGACGGAGCGGCTGGACCGCAAGATGTCCGAGACCGAGACCGAGAATCTCGGCTAGGCCGAGGTCGGTGAGGCGGGGAGCCGAGGATCGGCAATCCCCTCGGTTCGGTCGACATAACCGACGGCTCCTGAGTCACAGGTACGGATGAGCCGACGATATCCTCAGTCCTCACCGGGGAACGGGGAGGAGGGATTCTCGGCTTCTCCAGCCGACAACCCGTCTAACGGGTCGAGAAAAATCTCGACCACGTCGGCGGGAGTCTCAGTCACCTGGCCTGACGGGGGCACCGTGAAGCCAGTGGCCGAAGCCGAAAATTCGACCGAAGTCGATTGTCGACAGGGAGGGGATCTTTCCCGCTCCCAGGCGTCGACGATATAAGACTTACCCTTAGACTTCTTCGCCGATGAAACGGACTTGAAAGAAGTAGGACCCTCGCCTTTTGTTGAGAGGGTCAAGCAAAAGCTCCTAAAGGAAGCTGAATATGAGGTCCCGAATGAGAGAGGAACGGGCCGCAAGAGGAAGTCATGCCTGGGCCGTTTCTCTCGAGGGCGACCAACCTCCTAGTTGTTCGGCGGATCCCGCAGCCGCGGAAACCGCCAGTCGGGCCTCTTTGGATTTGACCGGAGGAAATCTTCTTTCGGGACGCCCCAGATGTAAGCGGGCAGCGCAGTCCTCGAGGACGTAGACCGAGAAGGAGGAACACAGGTCGCAAGCCTGCGGGTCGTGCTCCTGGCCAAGGCAATAAACGCACGTGGAGTGCGGGTCCATCCGAGACATCTTCTGCCCACAGGGAAATCTCCGAAATCCGGGAGTTGATTTGTCCATCGCAGCCGCGAAGGAAGAAGACTGAGAAGGTAAAGTTATAAAATTTTTTAAACCGAAGTGATTTAGGCCCAAAACTTAATCGCAGAGTGTTAAGGAGGGAACCTGAGCCCAAATGGAAGATCTGGCTACAAGGAGTCGAGTTTTACCAATTCGGTGGGTGGGAGAGCTAGCTTGAAGACCTTCCGCAAGATTTAAAGCGGCAAGGAACCTGCCAATAAGTGTGGATGAACAACATATCCATGTCCCTAGAAATCTGTTTTATGGGTTTAGCTACTAGAATCTCAGGTGTCAAGCCTTTTTTTTTTTTTTAGATCAGGATGATGTACTCAAGGATGACGTGCACATGGGCTTTAAGGTGATCAATCCACCGTCCCCTCTGCCATTTCTCGAACCACGGCATAATCCACTCTGTTACTAGTGGGGTCTAGCTTTTACCCTCTTTTAGTACTGTGGAGATGTTGTAAAACAAAAACAGAGAGGCCAGGAAATAAAACAGGGTTTATCATGTTTATGTATGAGAAGGGGACTTCTGCCGGTGACCTGGCCAATGTTCCCCCTCCCAACCATCCAACCCTGTGTATGTGGGTGTTGATGTGCGAAATGGCTGCCACTACACATTTACAGTCACTTCACCGTTAATCTCTCATTACTTGTAAAGCACTCTAAGACACACTGTGCATGAAAAGAGCTATATAAAAGCTACAATTCTTCTTCTTGAATAAGAAAGTTTTGAAATAAAAAATTACCCTGAAAAAGTATTACTTTAGATTATTTATTTATTTATTTATTTCAAATTCGGATTAATACCTTTGAGCCAGGGGCTCGTTTACAAAGGCTCCAAGTCAAAAAAATTATAATATGAATATTCTTATCCACAATGCAAACTTTCATAAGAGGTAACTGAGACCAATGACCAAAACGTAAAGATTTTGCAACAGTCTCAGAGAAAGGCCCCGAACCACCGGATTTTCACCCAGGAGTCGAAGACCATCGGAGACTTTTTGTTGGTACATCCACCAAGATGAAACAGGACAGCAACAACACCTACAGAGTCCCTGTTGGTGAAACAAAGCAGCAAATGACACCTACAGGACCTCAATTCGTGAAACAGGCCTTCACTGATTGAAATAGCAGAGATCAACCACGGGACCCAAGACAAACTCAAAGCAAGTAACCTCCGATGAAGGTAAAAGGACCGCTGAGGATTCCTGGATGAGACTTGAAAGAGTTCAAAATTAAAAACCTGCTTTCAACTACAAGGGTAAAAATTAAGAAAATAATCTGGTCTGGGAGGTAGAATACCAAAAACCTAAATTTGATAGTCTGTCTCAAAGTCTTGTACTCCACCTATCCGAAAGAGCATTCTACAAATTAAACTGCAGAGTGACTGAACAGAGGAGTGGTATTCCAGTCAGAATACCAGCATGATGAAAATTATATTTAGCCTTGAAAACTGGTATGCAAAACAGGGTGGAATACCATCAAATTATAGCCCTGAACTAGATGACACCAACCATATCTATGGACTAGGGCTTCCCCTAAACAGACTGACTTTTTTGGTAACAGATTCCATAATTTAATGTGAAGCTTCTTGCAAATTTTGTCTCCCTACTCCCACACGGTCGGGTCACCCTAGCTCTAACTGACCAGACCAGTTGTTGTTTCTTCCTCCTCCTCTTCTTCTTCACCCTTTTTGAAGGATAACTGATACGCTTCCTTCTGAATTAAACTACATACTGAGAATTACCTACTCAAACTGTGTCATGATGATAACCATGCCTGTACCCGCTGTGTCCTTGAACTTCCACATGTTGTAACAAACAATGTCTACAAATGTTCTCTTTTTGTTTTGCTCTTTCTGTATATTACTAGTATTGTTATCCCGGGTCGCCCCTGAAAAAGGGACCTTCGGGGCCCAGTGGGCCTACCCGGTCTCCAAAATTTAATAAATAAATAAATAAACTGTCCAAAAAGGAACTTTTTTCTTCAGACACTACCTTCGTTAAGGGTAAGGTTTCTTTAAATAGCCTGTTTTCAAAGAGGTGGGGAAGGAGCTTGTAACAGCCAAACTTTCATGCTGCTGGGTTCACTGCAGTGGAGGAAGGAGCTTGGAACAGCATCACCAAGTCGCAAAAGGCCGTTTCCACACTGCAGAGTCGTTTAAAGCTCATTTTTAAAAACATGTCAATTATAGCTTTAAGGCACAGTTGTCGGAGCATCCAAACTGTGCTCCAACACCGTACTTGCCCAACTGAGGTCCCAAGCATCACTGCGGTACGAACACAGAGCACTACAAATACCATAATGCACGCCAGGATACTCCCGATCAGGCGAGAAGCTGATAATGGGAGGAAAAGTTTGCATTTTTACAACAGCTATATATTTATCGTAATTTTTCTTGAGTTTGAAAAGCCAAAACAGTAAACGGCAGGCAACACATGCTTGCTTTAACACCTGTTACAGCAGAGATAATATCCACACTGCTTTTAACTCAAGACAAAGCAACCTTGTTGCTCTAAAACCCTGCTCTAGCCCAACTTTAAGCAGGTTTAGGGCACAATTTTAGAACACGGGGTGCAGTACACTTTTCACCGTGCTTCATTTTGGACACAAACTTTTTTTTCTATTACCTGTTTTATCAGACTCTCACTTGGGTGGTTCCCTCTTTCCAGCAGCAGCACCCAACCCCATCACCTGCCCTACCCAGGACTTACCTTCTTGCCTCTTGAACTGCCATGGGAGGGTGCGGCCTTTGGTGAGTGGTGCAGAGCCATCTGAGGTGCTGCCATCATACATAGTCCAAGCTATTTCCCCATTTACAGCTTCCCCCAGACCAGCACACACGCAGTGACACATGCACTATGTGAAAGATGCAGTAATGCTTTCATGTCTGTACCAGGCCAACCAGTTCGGTAACCGCTGTCCTGTCACCCAGCCTCTACGAGGCAGCAGTGAAGCAGCTGTAACATGCTGTCCCCCCTTCCTGAAGGAGGATAGTTGTTCTAAGATGCTCGACCCACCCCCCAAAAAAAAAAAACTGGCCTTTGAGAAGCCCTTTTTTTTTTTCCGAACCAGGGTCACCACATCTCAGCCTACCGCGCCACTGGGCTGGCTCTTGGCACAGATTTTTTTAACTGTTTTAACAGAGTTAAAAAGTTCTGATGTGGGCAGGGCCTTACAGGCTACATCTCTTCAGGAAGCAGCAGACAGAGAATCTGCTTCCTCACTTCAGCTGCCTGTCCTCTTTCAGTCCAAGAAAGACTCAAACACTGGACCACAAGGTAAACTAGGTATTTGTCTCTAGCCCAGAACTGAGCCACTGCAAATAACTCTTTTCATCTCTGTGGCTGGGCGACTTAGGGTATGATGTGTAAACATAAGACCTGACAAGGTATACGGTATTGGGGGATGCTCACCCACCTAGGGAGGCCTGCCACCGGAAGAAAAAATGACCTACTATACTAATATTGTTTCTTCCAAGGGATCCCTCATTATGCTTAAACACAGACAGCTAGCCTGGTGTCAAAAGCTGCCCCAGAGCGCATGGACTTAATGTCAATCAGGCACGTGTAACAGAAGAGAACTTTAGACTCGTGGATACGCTGTGCTCTGCTGTTCAATGGCAGATCTATTTCAAAGGCCTATAAAGCAGAAGCTCCAAAGCTACTACCCTAACTAATACTGAACAGTTAGAAGGATTGAAACCAACATCCTATTACTAGGTGGGCCTCTCAGGCTCTTCTAAGGTGGACTAAAACAAACCCTACAGTAAACTGATTGTGAAAGAACAACAAGGAATGCTCAAGCAAGAAATCATAAAAACTAAGAGAACATAAGGTATCCCCTGGAAGAAACAATATTAATATGGTCATTTTTTTCTTCAAACTCCGGGAATCCCTCAGTATGCTTAAATATAGACAGACTGCAAAGCATACCTTAGGAGGCTGGGTACAGAACCTACTTGGGGAAAAGGTTTTGCAAGACAGCAGTGCCAAACCTGACATCCCTTCTGAACTACAGATCCAAGCAACAGTGTTTTGTAAAGGTGTGCACAGTTTTCCACGTAGCTGCCTTACAAATTTCTAGCGAGGAAATATCCCTTGCAGCTGCTGCTGAGGCAGCAGTGCCAGGAGTGGAATGTGCCCTGAGGTCTTCTAGTAGTTGCTTGCCCACCTTGCTTTAGCAGAATGGAATGCAGGAGACTATCCAACGAGCAACAGATCTCTTGGATGCTGGCCTACCCTCACCCACCTCACCACATGTGAGGAACAATTGTGAGTGGGAAGATCCGAGGTCGTCTGTGCAGTCCAAATAGTATTCGAGTGCCCTCTTAATATCCAGACTGTGGAGCCTCTGCTCCCAAGAACTGGACTTTGCTGTGAAAAACATTGGGAGAGTGATGGACTGGTTCAGATGGAACTCGGAAACTACTTTAGGGAGAAATTTTCTATTAGTCCTAAGGACTACCTTGTCCCTATGGAAGATTATGTAATTAGGGTCAGTGTAAAGAGCTTGCTGCTCACACACCCTTCTAGCCGATGTGATGGCCATGAGGAAGACTGTTTTCCAAGTGACATATTTAAAACCTACTGTAGCCATAGGCTGAAATGTAGACTCCATGAGCTTGGCTATGCACCAGTTCAGGTCCCATTGAGGAACTGGGTCACTAACAGGTGGATACAGGTGTAGGAGGCCCTTTAAAAAAACTCCTGAAAATGGGGTGTGAACCCACTGTTTTCTCTCTCCCAATGGAAATAAAAGCTGAGACAGCTGCTAGGTGGACCTTAAGGGTTGAGGGTCTGAGACCCAAAGCCTGAAATTGAACCAGGTAGTCCAGAAGTATGGGCCGATCTGTCTGCAAGGGATACAGCTGCCTAGGGACACACCAAGGAGAGAACCTATTCGACTTAGAGGCATAAGTTTTCCTCCTAGCAGGCTTCCCAGAGACCCTAAGGACTCTGAGGACATCCTCCTAAAATAAAAAATTACAGAACTCCAGCTCTTCAAGAACCACGCTTTGAGGTGTAGAGCCTTGAAGTCCAGAGAAGTCATTCTGCCTAAGGACATGGTCAGCAAGGCAATTTTATTTTTAAGGCGCCCAATCCCGGAAGCTCTGGGCACCATACAATGTATAACAAAATACACACAAGTACATCTCAGAAGCAACAAAAAGCAACATTTAAGCCAGCTCAGTGGTGCTGAGGGTTGAGGTGCTGTACATCACCTCGCACCACGCCGGCAACCCAGGTTCGGGAATGAGCTCGGGCCTCGGGGGCCAGCAGGGGAGGGAGAGGATTGAGCATTGCACGACATCTCTCCTCTCCCTGGGGAGGGATCCGGGGAGTCTCTGGAACAGCAGCAGCCTCCGGTGGTGTCCAGAGGTACAGGCAGCATACGGAGCAGAGTAAACGGGTGGAGTGAAACGGATGTCGACGGCAACAGC
This sequence comes from Neoceratodus forsteri, assembly GCA_016271365.2. Taxonomy (NCBI): domain Eukaryota; kingdom Metazoa; phylum Chordata; order Ceratodontiformes; family Ceratodontidae; genus Neoceratodus; species Neoceratodus forsteri. The sequence goes on along the minus strand of CM028134.1, from coordinate 383,623,655 downwards.
CGTCTGGACATCACTGCACGGCTGAACTCCAGGGGGCAACATTACGAGAAAATCCCCCCAGTCCTGGTAGGCAAAGATGATGCCTGGGACCTCCTCCCCATGCCCAACATCGAGTACGCCGGCAGCCTCTGGGGCTCCATCTGCTCCCGGAAGCCTGCCCAGATTCCAGAAAGGTCACTGAGGGAGTGTGGTGGTCCCGCCCTTGGGGACTTAAATCCCGGGGAATCGGGCAGCAGACTGGAGCATGGTGAACCGGATGGTGGCAGGACTGAGTCTACGACAGGGTGGGATGGCATCTGAGTTGAGTGCATGCACTGGAGAGAGTCCAGGCAGGGTGTCTAAAGAGTCTACCAAAAAAAAAAAAAAAGATCAGCATTTAATAATTAAAATTAACTATAGTAATTAACTATAGAGGTGACAGGGTTGGAAATAAGGTATTTAGTAAAAGCCTGGCTGAAGAGGTGGGCCTTAAGCCTCTGCTTAAAAACACCAATCGAGGGGGCCTCCCAGACTGCAGGTGGAAGCGCATTCCACAGGGTCGGCCCAGTGACACTGAAAGCTCAATCACCAGAAGTCCTGAGCTGAACCCTAGGAACATCCAGAGGGGCCCCTATAGAAAGGAGCAGCAGGAGCAAACAGAGGTCGCAGGTGTCAAGAGCTCTAACAAGTAACCAGGACCCAGTCCATAGAGGGCCTTATAGGTGAGCAAGCCCACCTTGAAAAGGACCCTCCGCCTGATAGCAGCCAGTGAGAAGTACGCAGGATGGGGGTCACAGGACATGACCCGAGTAGGCCCATCAGTAACCGTGCCGCTGCGTTCTGCACTAGCTGCAGCCTGCAGAGGGTCCCTCCTGCGACCCTGAAGTAAAGAGTGTTGCAGTAGTCGAGTCTGGAAGTGACAAAGGCATGTACTAGGGTTGGCAGATCCTCAGATGGAATGAGGGGCTTGATCCTGGTGATGTCCCGTAAGTGGTAGAAACCACTCTTAACAGCAGACAACACCTGATCTTCAAAAGTCAACCTGCTGTCCAGGTCCAGGATCACATCTAGACCACGCACCCTTGAGGAAGCAACCAACAGAGCAGACCCCAGGAAAAGAACTGTGTCTGCTCCAGGCAGTAACCCATCATGCCCACGACCTGGCTCAACCACTAGCACCTCTGTCAAGTCTCAGCCAGCTAAAAACCATCCAGTCATTGATTTTAGCCAGATATTAAGCACGTCAACAGCACTGGATGTTCCAGGAGCAAATGACAAATACAGCTGGGTACCATCTGCATAGCAGTGAAACTCCAAGCTGTATCACCGAATGATCTCACACAGAAGCAGCATATACACCGCAAACAGCACTGGCAACAAAATCAAGCTCTGCAGAACTCCACATGACAGAGGCCTTGGAAAGAAGGAGAAACTCCCCATCATAATCCGCTGCACCCTACCCGAGAGATGGGTCTCACACCATCTGGTGACAGTGCCAGCGAGTCCACAAAACTCACAGAGCTGCTCAAGAAGTACAATGTGGTACACGGTGTCAAAGGCTGAAGAGAGATAGAGAAGTACAAGAATTGACCAGTCTCCTCCATCTCTAGCCCTGAGTAGGTCATTATGCACCCTCACTAGTGCTGTGTCTGTGCTGTGTCTAGCCCCAAAACCCGACTGAAATGGCTCATAGATGTCATAGGACACAAGACGATCCTCTAGCTGATGTGCCACCAATTTCTCGACAACCTTGCTCAAAAAAGGCAGGCTGGAAATAGGACGGTAATCCGCCAGGATGTCGGGGTCCAAGGAAGGTTTCTTAAGGAGGGGTCTCACCAGTGCCTCTTTCATGGCCACTGGGAACACCCCCTCCACCACTGAACACCTGGCAATCCTGGCAAACACCGGGCCACAGCCTCAGCAAATCCCATCAAGAAACGCGTCGGGGCTGCGTCTAGTTCACAAGATGTGTACTTCAGCTCTAAGATCACCCCGGTCACTTCCGACACCTCCAATGGCCTAAACTCCTCCCAGACAGGCAGAGAGCCTCTGCTCCCACCAGCCCGGCTGCGAAGCATAAGCCCCCCTGACAGAATCCCCGACCAGATGGCCGACACCCTGTCTGAGAAGAACAGAGCAAACTCTTCACACAAGGTGGATGAAAAGGTCTTCTTCGCCTGTAGACAGGCCCGGATGAAGGAGCCTATCCACAGTCCGAAAAAGCTAAGCAGGTCTGTTCTTCCCTGCTGCAATCTCCCTGGACAGGAATTCTGCCTTCTTATGGGAGATTGCCTCCCGGTAGTCACCACAGCGGGCACGCAGCACCAGTCTGTCGTCCTCAAGCTGGGTCTTCCGCCAACAGTGCTCCAACTTCTTACCCCTGATCTTCATCGCCTTGAGATCCCCATCAAACCAAGGGGATCTCAAGTGAGAGGATCTGGGTCGTATATTAACTGGAACAATGGCATCCAGTGCTTCAGACACCACCCTATCGTACAAGCTGTCTCAACTCTAGATAGCCAATGACAGAAGTCCATTGGGGTCTAACCCCTTTAAAGGGCGGTAGCTGACTATCTTCATAGGGGAAGGACTATCAGTGGGGCCCCAAACGTGAACCCCGCAGTGCAGTGATCGGACCAAGAGACCCGACTGATCTTACGGTTATCAACCCCGGAGACCCAGCTGGAACACCAGGTCGAGTGTGTGGCCATGCCGGTGGGTCGCAGAAGCAACTGCTTGTGTCAGGCCCAGTGAAGACATTAACTGGAGGAGGTCGTAATCAAACTGCGAGGATTCATCATCGACCCAAGCATTGAAGTCCCCCAGAATTAAACACCTGGGGGGCTCCAACACCTGGTCAATGACAAAGTCCACTACCTCCTGCAGGAATTCTCCTCCCACCCCAGGAGAGCGGTAAATAAGGAGAACCCTGCAACCTGCATCTGGACCCTCGCACATGGCGACACACTCAAAAGATCTGGTATGACCAACTGAATGCACCATGAAGTCTAGGCTGGCTCTAAAAACGATGGCCACTCCTCCACCCCTGCAATCCTTCCTCGGGAAGTGCACTACAGAGTACCAAGCGGGACAGCGGCCTCTAGAACTGGAGGTCTCCGTAACACAAGCCAGGTCGACATTGGAAATCAAATCCGCAAAAACAGTGGTCTTGTTCCTTATCAACCTAGCATTGCAGAGCACTGCCCGAAGAGGATTAGAGAAAGCGGCTGGCCCTATAGCTGCCTGCCCACTCGATCTGGTGAGCAAGCTGTGCGTCTAGGCAGACAGATGGGTCAGTTGAGGGACAGGGTCAGAAGCAGGAATGCCAAAACATTACCACCATCCATGTTTGATCAAACTTTCCAGCGCTGGTCCCGGGTTGGTCTATATTGTTTAAAACAGCTTATGCCGGAGATGCAAATATTAGACTTCTGCACTTTGAAACAATGATATGACCTCTCTAATGCAGACTTTTTTTTTTTAGATACTTCCAACTCAAAAATCATCTGCAGCAGCTCTTATGCTCTTTCCATGGCTGCTCTCGTACCACCCCTCTCCCAGCAGTCACTGCAGCCATTTTATCGCAGAAACTTACCAAAGATTATATCTCGCACCTGTATAAGGCGCTCCGACTCTTGGGTGGAGACCCTACTGGACATATCTAACAGAGATGGTCACAGGAAGCGGAGTTAGACCTGGAAGATATGGACTGGACAACAATGTTTTTAATAATAGTGCTAGATTTTGACATCTGAGAGGACTTCCGGTGACGTCACCAACCGGGATGCAAGGGTAAAACCTAGCTCTGCTGATCCCAGGCTAAAAACAGACTCTCTCACAAATAAAACGCAAAAATAATCAAAAAAGAATATCAGGGAGAGCCACAGCATTGAATGGGAGGCAAAAAAAGGACTGTACGCACCCCCAGAAGCAAGGATTCAGCAGGATTCTCTCACCCTTCATTAAGCTCTGCAGAGATTCAACCAGACATGGCGGCTCCAAATGGGGCCTCCTCTCAACAACTCAGTAATGCTACCATTCTAGCAGAGTTGCAGGAATTCAGGACTGAGGTTTGTACTTTCCGGACAGAATTAACTACAGAAATCAGTAAACTTTCATCTCGTATTACTGAGGTTGAAGCACGACATACTGAATTAGATGATCGGACTGACAGGCTGGAACGCATGGTAGTGCACTTGCCAGATGAGCAGCATGCTTTAAAAGAGAAATGTGAGGATTTGGAAAACAGATCGCGCAGGAGTAATCTGAGAATACATGGGATTCCGGAGAACGAAGAATGGAGAGATATTTTAAAATTTGTAGAGGAGCTCCTCCGTGACTCTCTGCAATTAGACCCACCTTTTAAATTCGACATAGAGCGAGTCCATCGGGCTCTATCACCGAAACCAACTCAGACAGACAGATGACCTCGATCCATCATAATGAAGTTTTTAAACTATACTACTAAACAAACTATCCTTACCAGAGCCTGGAGAATGATGGATACTAAGTATAAAGGAAAGCGCATTTATTTTGACGACGATTACTCCCCATCTATTTCAGCCAAGCGCAGGGCCTATGCTCCAATACTCCATCTTTTAAAGCAACAACTACTAAAATTTGCTACTCCATACCCTTCTCAACTAGTCATCATGTTTCCAGATGGCCCTCAAACCTTTGAGGCACCAGATGAAGCAATGAAAGCTCTTCAACTCGGGGGGCCTGGTTCAATCCACCCAGGATGATTCCTCACTCAGGAAAACTCAGCAATGCCTTTGCGATGCTGTTTGGGACACTGCTAGGGATCCAGGTTCCAGAAACAGACAGATTCAAACAACCCTAGAGGATGTGAAAAAACTTTTACAAAGATTTCAGCGACCTGCGCCGGAGTGAGTGGTGAGAAAGGTTCTGCAGAGACTTAAAAACTGGTAACTTGATGCAGAGGTGACTCTGCATACAGGGACTACACAATGCAACTCAGGGAAGTCTGTTTGGGGTGGGGACATTGGGAAATGGAAATCCTGTTTATATTCCCAAGCTTATAGATGGGAAAAAGATTAGTGAATCAGAAGGATGTTTCTGAATTTCCCTTGGATTATCTACTCCCCCCCTTCCCCAAGCTTGCTGATAGTCCTCTCATAGTTATTGTTTAATTATATCATAGCCCAGGAAAGGTGGCATGACAATGCATTTTTTGCAGTGCTACATGCCAACCTGACCATTATAGAGTCAGAAATCCATCCCTAAACGGTCGACGTATCCATAAGGCCTTACTGGAGATGAGGCAAACAGGGACCATTTCCTGGAGGTCTCTGTTCCTCATTTTTATTTCCAGTGTGGCCTGCTGCACCACTGGGTACCAGGGAAATAGTGGTGCTGGGGGCCCTTGGCATTGCCTTGACACTCCCTCTCAGGGCACATACATCTGCCCCATCAAAGGAGAGGTATCTGTCCTCCCCCTACCTTGGGAGCCGCTTAAATTTTCTGCCAGGTTTAGAGACCTGTTACAGCAGGTACAATTTGCTGGTACAAAAAAGTTGATGCCCTGTTGGCATTTGGTTATTTTGGCAGGCCTAAAAGTACTGAGCGTCATGTATAATATTAAAATGCAACAGGCCTGCACATGTTTCGTTGTTATAGGCCTAGCGCCGAATTTTTTAGATCCTTGTGTAGTTTCAGGCAGACATTATAATTTGCTTATATCAGTGACAGTACATAAAGCAATTAATAATACAATATTATTGAGCGTGGGGTGAAAAGGCAGAAGTATGGTAGGAAGGGGGTATATTTTACTTTTAACACGCAGGAAATATGCATGCAAGGACTGATCAGAAGTAGATATGGCTAAGTCAATTTTGATTTTATCTTTAAATGTGAATGGGATTGGTAATCTGATAAAGCGCTCTCGATTATTTCAATTATTCAGAAAAGAGAGACCGGGGCTTATTATGCTGCAGAAAACCCACATGTCCTCAGACAAACATAAAAAAATTCAGAGGTGTGGGTATTCTGTAGTAACTGAATCGTCCTATAGGGGTGGGAAAAGGAGAGGGGTGATGATTCTACTCTCCTAGGAGGTGCCCTTTGAAAAAGAAAGTGAGATTAGTGACCCGGAGGGCCGCTATGCGACAGTGACGAGCAAGCTGTGCTCAAGATCCGTTACCCTGGCATACGTCTATTTCCCTCCTGGGTCAGGGAAGCCCTTAGCAGTAAAAGTCTTCGCGGATTTAATGTCCCTCATGGAGGGACAATTGCTGCTGGGGGGAGACTTGAATATCACTTTAAACCCCTCTTTGGATGCTGATACCCTTCTGGCCCATAGATCCAATGCTCTCCAAAAATACACAAAACAAACCATCACTTTTCTGGGCTCGGTGGATTGGAGACATTTTTTTCCTAAGACAAAAGAATACACCCACTGGGCCCCGCATGTGGGAAGTGGGGCTCGACTGGACTACTTTATAACCACAGTCGAGCATTTGGACTCCATTTGTGATGTATGGCATGGGATCACCTTCTTATCAGATCATGCTCCCTTATATCTCAGGGTGAACTTAGGGGCGCAACATAAGCAAACCAACTGGCGCCTGAACCTTATCCATCTTAGGGACCCAGAGTTCCTTGAATTGGTCCAGGAGGCTGTACCTAGAATTAAACAAGAAAACACGCAACATGCAGTTGCCCTCATAATTCTGTGGGATACTTTAAAAGTAGTATTAAGAGGAGAGATCATACGATTTTCTGTCATTAAAAAACAGCAGAGGGAAAAAACACAAAGACCTGCAGGAGGAGCTATTATATTTACAGCACTGGCCAGATTAAAAGGACCCCACAATACGACAACAATTAAGAATTGTAAAACAAAAGCTACAAAAAATAGTAGACCAATCGGTACAACAAAAACTATTTTATCTAAAGTTAAGACATCATGAGGGGGAACCTAAGGCCTCCAGAAATTTAGCAAGAAAACTGAGAGAACAGAGAATAAGAGCGAACTTAATCAGCATGGTAGATCCTAAAACCGGGAGATTAGCAAAAAGACCCCAGGAAATGAGACTTATTCTACAGCGGTTTTACCACGAGTTGTACACTAAAGAAGAGGAAATTCCCCTAGACAACATCAAATCATATTTACAGAGTTTACCAATACCACGAATTAGCCCACTACAGGCTGAAGCCTTGCTGGCGCCAATCAAGGAGGGAGAACTACTCCAAGTTCTAATAAAAGCTCAGACCCTGAAGGCACCAGGTCCAGATGGGTATCCCTCTGAATTTTATAACAAATTCAAAAAGCTGCTACTACCCATATTACTCCCGGCCTTACATGCGGTCCAGGAGGGAGAACCCCCCACCCACATGGCAATATGCCACCATATCAGCCATACTTAAACCCCATAAAGATGTTAAACACCCCTCCTCATTTCGCCCCATTTCAATGCTAAATTAGGATTTTAAAATGTTCATGTCAGCCACGGCCTCTAGGATAGACCATTTACTAGCAGCTATTACTGACCCTGATCAAGTGGGCTTTATTAAGGGCAGACAAGCCCACGATGCCATAAGGAGTGCACATTTCTTAGTAGAGTATGCCATAGAAAGACAAATCCCTTTAGTGCTACTGGGGTTAGATGCTGAAAAAGCATTCGACCGAGTCAGCTGGTCTTTTTTATGGCAGACTCCAGAACACTTTGGATTCCCGGAACAACTTATAAAACAATTACAAAATATTTATGCCTTCCCTAAAGCAAATGTTGAGGTGTATGGGGCACTTTCAGATACATTCTAACTCTCTAGGAGCACCCGCCAGAGATGCCCAATGTCCCCAATGTTGTTTGCTCTATATCTCGAATCCCTGGCCATTGCCATCAGATCTTCTCGGGACACAGAGGGCCTTCCATTGGGAGGTCGCCCGCACGAGATGTCACTATTTGCAGACGATATTCTGCTGCTCTTACCGAGCCTGAACAATCCGTCCCAGAGATATGGAAACATCTACAAACATTTGTTAAGCTAGCAGAATATAAAATTAACAAATCAAAAACTGAGGTATTGATGTACAATTACCTCCCTCCCTCCCACTTCAAAAAAGACTTCCTCTTTAAGTGGCGTAGACAAGAGTTGAGATACTTGGGAATAAAGCTCACAAGAAACCCCATTCACGCAGAGCTCTCAAATCTCGAACCTTTAACCCTAAAATTGACAGAAGATCTATCTCGTTGGTCATGTCTCCCCCTAAGCTTTTTGAGTAGGATGGATACAATTAAGCAGAATGTATTTCCCCACATATTGTTCTTTCTTCAGACACTGCCCTTCACCCCGACTAAAACATATTTCCAGGCGTGGGACAGAATGATAGCCCACTTTATTTGGAGCGGAAAATGTCCCAGAATTAGATATTCTGTTTTGCAACTGGCCAGAGAGAGAGGTGGCCTTAACCTCCCTGACCACAAAAAGTATGCAATGGCAGCACAGTTAAGGGTAGTCCTACACTGGCTAAATAAACAGTATAATGCACACTGGAAATGATTAGAAGTAACCTGGGGAGACCTATGCAACACTCAGGAGCTCCTTTTTGGGATGCTCCCCCAAGTGCAAAGGGATAATGAATTATCCGAAGTTCACCAGGGAACCCTTAAAAATATGGCTTAAGGTCAGAAGTATAATGCAAATTTGGCAGCAGGTCCCTCAGCACCTATGTAGTTCAATGGCAGAGATATGGCATTTTATTCATTTTCCAGTTAGTGAGCAGAATAGGTCTCCTTCCCTTTGTCTCCCTTCAGAAGTAATATCACTTGCCCCATAAATATTTTACTTCTTATTTACATCTTAAGTCATGCCTTCAGCTACGTGAACGGTGCCTAGTGGCCCTAAGTGAAAACCCCACCCAAATAATACAACTGTTACAAGCTCATATCAGAGGAACAACCTTGGATCACCTGATTAGTAATATATATAAGGCCTTAAATGAAAGACAGAGAGACTCGGCCAACTCAATCAGGTTTAGATGGGAACAAGAACTGCAGGTATCAATCAGTGAGCAGGACTGGAATGACTCTGCTTTATCAACTATAAAAATCTTTTTCTCACCATACTGGCGTGAATGCATGTGGAAACTCCATTCTCGTTTCTTCCGCACACCAGCCTTGCTGGCTAGTATGGGAGAATTAGGGGAGGGACAGTGTTGGAGAGAATGTGGGGATGATGGAGCAAATCAGAGCCATGTTCTTTGGTCATGTCCTAAGTTATCCAAGTTTTGGAAGAAGATTCTGAAGGAGCGGAGTGCAATTTATGACACCACTGATTTATTCACTCCCACATTTATACTGACTTTTATTAAACCAAAAGATCAGCGAATTGACAAAAACTTGCTGAAACAAATGTTAAAATTTATAACAGCAGCCCACAAAATTATCACTGGACTGTGGTTTACAAATAAAATACCCACTAAAAAAGCTTGGATTGTTTTGTCCAGGGAGATATATGCCCTTGAGCGACTCTCTGCCAAGATGATGGACACAGTTCAAAAATTTTATGTACAATGGCAAAAGTGGATATCATACCAACTAAATCATTATGATGATTTTGTACCTTAAGCTATGTACTGAACATGTAATTTTGCTCTTCTTTTGCACTGAAAAGCTACTCAGGATATGATCTGTGATGCTCCTTGAATTTTAATGGGAATAAAATCTGGGAGGGATAGGGGAAGGCCCACCGTGCTATGCCTGATTTGACTTGAATGGATCACAGATTGAACTTAAAATGAGTAACTATGATTCTGTGGATACTGAAGTAATAAGATGTTTATTTATTTTTCCCTAATATGACTGCTACAAGTACACCTGTAATGTATTGTGATGTTATCAACTGGTATTAATAAGTGATGTACTGCTGCCTGTAAAATTGTTGCATTTATAAATTAAATAAAAAGACAAAATAAAAAAAAAAATATATATAGTGCTAGATTTACTAATTCGCCTTTCTGGCAAGAGTTTGCCTGGAAGGTGCAAGTCCAATACTTCTGAACTCCAGCCATTCAATCTAAATGGAATCCAACCGGAAATTCACAATGTTGGAGGAGCTGTGGGACTCAGCCTGTGCACCACACACCCATTTTCTGATCCTGCCCAAAGCTGGAGGCATTTTGGCGACAGGTGACGAAGCAGTTTAAACACAGCTTTCCTGCACAACTGACCTCACTTTACAACACATGGTTTTGGGCCTCCCGCCACCCGAGGTGGTCGGTGTAGGCCAGATCTATCTATGAAACAGAGTCTTGGTTGTGGCTTATAAAGCCATATAACTCACAGATGGTTGCAGGCACCACCCCCCACACCTCAACAGTGGGTGGACATAATGCACAAAATTAGTTCTATAGAAGAGCTTATATATTGGCTGCGTCTCCAGATAGCTGTTTATATAAGAAGGTGGACCAGATGGACACTATTCTTTGATACTTTTTCCTTCTAACACCTTATATATCACAGGCAATTACTTTGTCTATATCGAGATTCCGACGGGCTGCCATGCCAAGAACTTGATTTACATATTGTAACTACAAAGGAATTATTCTTAAATTGAATATAAGAATGTGCAGCTGACATAATTTGAATTACCTCAGCTAAGTAACTTGTACCTATCTTGCTTAATAAAGATGAATTTAAAAAGCAGCAGGGAATACCAGGTCTGCCTGGCACAATCCGGGGCTACCAGTATCAGCGTAGCAAATTGGCTCCTCAATTTCTGAGGAACTCGTAGCAGTAGATGAAGTGGAAGGAAGGTATATAGGAACCTCTCTGACCAATCCAAGGTCAAAGCATCCATGGGCACTGAACACAAAAGCTGGAGGCCTGCAACAAAACAGGGGAAACTGATGATTTCCTTCAGAAGCAAACAGATCTATTACCAGCGTGCCCCAACTCCTGAAAATCATGGTCAGCACCTGTCCGCATAGGGACCATTCATGGTGCCCCAGCTAATTATGCTGAGGGAGTCTGCTAGGAGGTTCTCCTTTCCCAGGAGATGGATTGCAGACAACTGCACATCCACGGAATAAGCCAAACTCCAAATTCTCATGGCTTCTGTGCATAGCTGTAAGGGCCTGATGTCTCCCTGTTTGTTGGTGTAATACATAGTGGCGGTGGTAGTGGTGTTCTCTGTCTTGATTTGGACGGACTAACCTCGTACCTAAGGGGCAAGGAGCACAGGGTGAGATAGACTGCTCTTAGCTCCAGAAGGCTGATATGCTGCCTGGACTCTCGAGGTGACCACACTCCGCTTACTGCATGGTCACCTAAATAAGCTCCCCAGCCTAGGAGGGAGGCATCTGTTGTTAGGACCACAGTGGGGGGTCGTAACTGAAAAAGGGACTCCCTCCCTTACGTTGTACCTTTCTTTCCACCAATCAAGAGCTTACAACAGTGTACTTGTGACCTGTCCAGCTTTGAAAGAGTGTGTCTTTTCCGAGACCAGTGTGTTCTCAGGTGGAATTGAATGTCCCTCATTTGGAAATCTGGCACCTGGAACCATGCTTGTGGTGGATGCCATGTGACCCAAAAGCCGAAGGAAAAACCTTTGCTGACCTGGGCTGACCCAGGGCAAAGGAATTTGCCAAGCTTAGATGATTTTCTGCCCTGCCTTGGAGGTCATCCAGCTCTGCTCCTATGAACTCCCAACAGCTGCACTGGTTCTGTTTGAATTTTTATACATTTATGAGAAATCCCAATGACTCCAGGGTGCTTTGAGTTGGCTGGAGGGAATCTCTGACCGGCTGGTGTGACTTTCCTGCGACCAGCCAGACTTCCACAAAAGGAAAGACCATCACACCTTGCCTGCGAAGATGTGCCAGCACACACTCATTCACTTCATGAACACACAGGAAGCAGAAGAGAAACCTAAAGTAAGGACTGTGAATTGGTAATGGCCAGACAGCAGTCTGGACCTTAAGTATTTTCTGTGACTGGGCCATACTGGGATGTGGAAATAGGCATCCTTCAGGTCCAGAGGAACCATTCAGTCCCCCCTGCTGCAGGGAGGGGATCACAATCACCTTGAACTTTTTTTTTTTAGATGCTTGTTCAAGAACCCGAGATCCAAAATGGGTCGCCATTCCCCATTTTTCTTTCGAGTATGAAAGTATCTGGAGCTGAGGCCTCTCCCCACTGCTCAGGAGAAACCCTCTCCACTGCATTTGCCTGCAGTAACTTCTTGGCCTCCAATTCCAAAAGCATCCTTTCTGTTGGGGTGTGACGCTTGAATTTTTTCTTTTTTTTTTTTTTTTTTGCGGTTCTGCACTTTCGTGGAATCTGCAAAACTTCAGAGCAAGCCCTAGACTCACCACTGCCTGTACCCACTTGTTTGTGGTGATGATTTTCCATTCCTCAAAGAAATGAGTCAGCCTTCTACTTGCAATGGCAGGCGACCTGGGCAGGACCATCAGGGGTTCTGCTTGGGCTGGACCTTAGGGACTGGGGTTGGGTCAGCCCATTTGGAAACTCTCCTGCCCCTGCCCATAAAGAAGCCTCTCAGAGTGTAGTCATAGGGCATGGGCATAGGACAGAAATACCCCTACTTCCACCTCTCCTTTCCTGAGGTCTGTAGGAAATGGAAGCCTTTTCTTTCTGGGCATTGCCTTTGCAGGTGGTTTTGAACTTGTCCACCATCTTCATATAAGCCTCTCTCTCTTGTCACCAAATGAGGAATCGACTTCACTTGGAAAGTCCATAGCTTTGTCTGGACATTCCGGGACAGGTTAGTCGTCCCGAGCCAGGCAAATCTTGCAAACAGCATGTATCATTCACATCCACCGCCATGTGGAAAAGAAATTTGGTAGGAACAATGGCAGTCCTAGCTGAAGCCACAGAATCTTGAGCTGGGTCACCAGGTACTTTTTCCACTGAGGGCAATCACTGAGTTCCAGAGTGCTCTCTGGTACTGGGCAGTGTAAGCTATGTAAGTAGCCTGCCTTAACAGTAAGGAGGCAGACTAATACACCTTTGTACCCATGCTGTCCAGCTTCTTAGGAGTCCTTCTCTGGGGACTGGGCAGTGAGGACCACCTTAGCCTTGTCACAGGCGGCCACCTGGACTACCCCTTCATGATCAGGGTGAAAGCAAAGGTACACAGTATCACTCTTGACCAGCTGCTACTTCTTTTAGACTTTTCTGTCTACCCCTGGGGTAGAAGTAGGATTCAGCAAGAGTTTGCAGGCTGCCCCTCTAAATGACATATGCCCCGGTAAGACCAACTTCCTAGACAAGGGTAACCCCACCATATCAAAATAGTCAGGCTCTTCCTCTGAGCCCTCTTGGGTGGAGAGGTCCAGGGAATTAATCATTTGACCTCCAAAAATATAGTGGGAGGAAAAGTCCTCCGTTCCATGAGAAGTAGAACCAAATTCATGCTCTGAGAGGCTTTGGGCTCCATAGGGTCCTTTACCTCATGCTCCTTCCTCTTCGCAAAAACAAATTTGGCTCCCAGGACCTCAGGGACTGGTGGAGGAGCCTGAACATGGGGCAGCACAAACATCAGGGAAGCAATGGCTTAGAAAACTTTAACTTTTTGCTAAAGTTTCAACATGTCCTTCATAGACAGCATTTTCATTGTGTCCACTGCAGACTCCTTTGCTTCTTCAGCAAAAGGGGCAGTGACAAGTTTTTCTTTCTTTTTTTGTTTGTTTGCAGGTCCTAATTCAGGAACCTGCTCTGGTGGTGGTTATTGTTTAGAAAAATAGGGGTTCCCTTCACCAGAGTTTTTAGAGTCAGCCAAGTCTTTGAGGGGTCTTTCCATTTGTTTGTTATGAGAAGGACACCCCCAGTGTGTTTTATTTAATACTATATGTTTGTTGTTTTAGACAATTACATACAATAAAAGTATACTGACATAGCATCAACATGTGTACATAATACACTAAGGACACCACTCCTCTTAACTCATTCACACCACAAGAGCCCTTTGAGACCTCTACCACTTGTGTCGACCTGTATACTCTTAGCACTGCATCCTGGGCCTTTCTAAGCAAAATCAAGCCATATTCAGCATGCCACAAACAAATGTGAATACCTCTTGAACTATAAGTGCTACACACAAAATCCAAGTGGCAAAATTGTTCAGCACAAAATTACCTTTCCAATGGTGCTATGCAATCAACTGTAATCAATTCAGTTTTTACATTATACTACCTGAAACACCAAACAACGGTGTTTTTTTTCTGATTTTTTTTCAAGGTGCTTAGGTGAAGCCTGAGAGACAAATGTCAACAATGCATGCCATACCTTAAACAAATGCAAATAATTCCTAAAGTATATGTGATAGACACAAAGCATCAGTGGCAAAGTTGTTCAGCACAAAATTACCTTTCTAACGGTGCTATGTGTAACCCCTAGGTGCACCCTATGGGCTACTACCCCTGTCTGCATGACTAATGCACAGGTTGAGGGGCCTGAGTTCAGTAAATGGGTGCCTCCACCCAGCGGAATGGTACTGGGGTAGCATAGCTGCTCACGTATAGCCCTCCTGGATACTATAACCACCCACCAAACCTTCTATAGTGGCCTGAACAGTAAAGCAATTGAACATTCACATTCACTGAATAACAGTAATAATATGCTCGCACCCCTTGCACTTACCACCAGGGCTGGATTGTCTGCAACTGCCCTGGAGACCCCCTGGAAAATAAGATCAGTGATGCAACAATACAATAATAATACCGTGACCCAACCAATAAGGTACACACTAGCCAGGTTAAATGAGAAAACCAACAATCTGGTTTATTTAGGGGAAGTGAACACAGGTGGGGCATAAATCTAGCAAATGACAGGCACTTCTAATTTGATTCAGATTGATTCAGCATGCACTGTAAGTCCATTTGAAACAGTCCCACAACCCTGGGTACCCAGTATGTTAAACAAGCTGGCCTGAAGCGTTGCCTGGGATAGGCCGCCATTGCAGCTGTCATTGGGCTGCTTAGGAAGGAAAAACATTTAACATGCACACAACCCAAATATTTGTAATCTGGAGCCAGATGGCTCAGTCTGTTGCAATAAACCCAAAACAAGAAAATCAGATGGCACACTATGATTGCAGCTATTGTTGCAAGGAGCTTGCATGAATTGTACTCACGCTACCCAGACCAGGATGCAGGAGAGGCGAGATGAAGACCTTGTGGTGTTGCACTGGATTGCCAGGGAAAGCAGGGCCTACACGACTCACCTCCTGGTGGTCGCTACCTGTTCAATGGTGTTGAGCAGTGGGCCAAATCTCCAAGCAGGTATTTCGCTGAGAATGTCCCTGAAGTGGGAGTAGTGGCCTAGGCCGAGGTAGCAAGACCCAGGCAGGAGGAACAGTTTGGAAAATGTCTGTGGCTGGATGTTGGAAAAGCCTCCAGCTGGCGTAACAGAACTTGCAGTGTGGAACCAAATCGCAACCCACGAACCACATTCAGCACATCTACAACACTTAGTTTTCGAAGCCACAGTTTGGATAAAGTCTGTTTGCCAATCACAGCTTTACTGCGCAGACCTTTCCATCTGTGGCTCTCTTCTAACACTCATACAATCAATTGTAATCAGTTTGGTTTTTATTTTGTACTAGCTGAAATACCAAAAAAATATATTTTTTTTTTTTCAGATTTATTCAAGGTGAGGTTTGAGAGATAAATGTCAACCATGCACACCATACCTTACACAAATGCGAATAACGCCTAAAGTATACGTGATAGACACAAAGTATCAGAGGCAAAGTTCTTCAGCACAAAATTACCTTTCTAACGGTGCTATGCAATCAATTCTAAGAAATTCGGTTTTTTACTATTTAGGTAAAAGCTGCTGATTTCCTCAGACATTTCCAGGCCTGAGTGAAAGTCAGCTAAGCACGTCTAAAGTCGTTATTGGCCTAAGTGGCTATGCTTTCAGACGCCACCTACAGGCGTATCTAGGCCTGAATGAGACAGTAAAGAAATTACCATGTCATTGAGATACATCATTGGTTACTATTGTCTCTCCCTGTGCTATGGGCCGCAAGCAGTCTGGTTGAATAGTAGCTCTATTAGGAACAAAAAAGGGGCTACCTACGTGTTGTTGCCTGACCAGTTGGGCAGAAGGGGATGTTCCCCCCAATGACAATTGGTTTCTAGCTGCAAAAATAAAAATTGTCCACATAAATGCTGTGCTAATGAGTCCAGGAGCAGCGCGAGAATAAGTTACAGCTCATGCAATGACAAAGGTGTCCAAGTATTTGTTTTCCTACCTAAGCAGAACCTATAAAGGAGCCATGCAATATCAAAGAAGTACACAAATGTGTAAAACTAAAAAGTTTCAAGCCACTTGTTAAATTCGCAAAGTTACGTATACAGTTGGCACTTTATAGATTGTTATAAACCAGAGGTAACAAGAGTGACTTTAAATCAACAGTACTGTCACCAATAAAGCTTTAAACTTCTAACTTTTATCTGACCTGACTCTCAAGTGTCTCCTGACTTTTCATAGCAGCCAGTATATTAAATTAAAACAAACCTTAAGGTCAGTTCAAAATTCAGGTTTCTTCATCGGAGCTGGTAGCCCTGGTATCCTCCAGATCGGGACGTCTAACTCCATTTTTCTGAGCCCACTTCAGCGCGCCAGAAGGATAATTAAAAATGAATATTCTACCTTGGGGGACTATGCGAAGCCTGGCTGGGAACATCATACCATGGGGAATTCTCCTCGGTATGTTTTGGCTAGAGACTGAAACAGAACTCCTGGCTATATGCCCTCGCTAGGAGTAAAAAGGAAAACAAGTTTTTTTTTTTTTTTTTACATATAGAGGTCTGTATGGGTCTGTCTGAACTGCCAATTTGCAGACAGACCCAAAAAGAGAAATGGTTCCCGAGAAACAGACGAATGGGAAAATGTCCCTAAAAGAAAATAAAACAAGGACTAGTGAAATAAAGTCGGAACGTCATTCCCCGTCTCTTGTACTATTCCTCACCCCCCCCAAAAAAAAAAAAAAAAAATTTTGAGGAGTCTGCGCTGACAAAGTAGTGGCAAATGCCAACTGCGGTGGTCTGCTGAAAGTGAAAGTAATCCTCAGTTTCTGGGAACGAAAGGGAACCAGAGTAAAATACCACAAACTGGTGAAAAACAGAAAAAAAATTGAATAAAACCATTAATAAAATAGCAGAGCACAGTCCACAAAAACAAAATACTGCAAAACAAGCTTACTACCGAAAAACATGTATGAAAAAAATACCGAACAAAGCAGGAGAGAACTCTCAGGGCAACTCACTAGCTCAGGCGGAGAAAAGGATCTACCGTTGAACACCACAGCACAGCGTAGCCACGTGCTCAAAGTTCTCTTCTGCTCCTCGTGCCTGATTAACATTCAGTCCACGTGCTCTGCGGCAGCTCTAGACGCCAGGCTAGCTGCCAATGTTTAAGCATAATGAGGGATTCCTGGGGTTTGAACAGCAGGTATCCCTCGGCACCCCACACCCTGAAAGGTCTTATTGTGCTTAGAAAATGGACTGTTTTGGCCCAACACAACCCATTTTCTTAACGTGATAAGACTGGAGTGTTTGGGGAGAAATGCCATATGTCGCAAGCAGGGCAGAAGGACTGCTGTGTACATTGTGAGCAAGAAACTGTAAGCCACATACCAACTCTTTTTTTTTTTTGTTAAACCAGGCGGTGTTGCTCGATAAACGTAAGGGCAGACAATGCTGTCGGCCAATCACAGGCCAGGATTTCACTTGCCCATTTTCTAAAGGCCACTTAAGACCTGATCATTGGAGGATTGAGCAGAACAGCACAACAAATGCCCCTGGCCAGCACTTGGGTGGGGACACCACAGCACAATGTCCCCAGCCAACACTTTTGGGCTTTTCCCCAACACCCAACCACAACCAACCAAGCCCAAATGCACCTCTTCAAGCTCCTGGCTGGTGTCCTATTTTTGCCTAATGAAATTCCAACATGTCATTGGGGGGGACATCCCCTTCTGCCCAACTGGTCAGGCTACAACACGTAAGTAGCCCTTTTTTTGCTCCTAATAGAGCTACTATTCAACCAGACTACTTGTGGCCCATAGTATAGGGAGAGACAATAGTAAGAACAGTAGATAGGCTCCCCAATCTGCCACCAGCACTTCTACATGTGTTCATTTCTGCTCAAACAAGGACTTCCCAGCTGCTGCCACTCCACCCCCCCCCCCATTCTACTGCACACATCAGGGATTCAAACAACACTCAAATCCCAGTGCTTTGAAGGGGTCCCACATTAAGGAGATGGCCAGAGAGGGGGTAATTTAATTATCTGGTACAAATGTCACCCACTACAAACAGAAGTGAGTAGCTGCTCTTTTTTTTTTTTGTATATTTTATTTTTTCACCGTCCACCGAGGAACTCTCTCCAGCAGCAGCCACTACCCCAAGCTCTACCTCCTACCTGAGACACCTCTTCCTCCTCCTTGCACCAGCCCAGCGGACCTCTCGGCTCTGAAACCCCTCCCTCCCATGGTGAGGCCACCCTATGCGCCCAGGGCGCTCTATCTGAAATCTAGTGTGCTGGGCTGGGCCTTGGCACAGGACAGGAGAGTGACCGGTGTCTGGAGTGTGGCTTCGGGGGCGGTGGTGCTATCACCTATCCCCAAAGATGGGGATCTTTCTTATGCAGTTGCTTCCCACAGTGCAACGTGCAATGACGTCTGCGCAATCCTGGTGGCAGACATCTGCCATCACTCTGCTCCTCTTATGCGGCTCAGTGCTCGAGTGACCTCCAGTCTCCACCAGACGTCCCTACTACACCAAGCAAGCCCCTGATCCCACCCCAGGGGAGGACAGCAGTCTGTCAGATGCTCAATCCTCTCCCCTCCCCTGCTGACCCCTGGCACCTGGGCTTGTTCCCAAACCTGGGTCGCCGGCATGGCATGGGGTGCGACATCCAGTGCTGCAACCCTCAGTACCACTGGGCCTATTAGAGTAGCTGCTCTTTAAGTACAGCTTGTCCACTTGTAACATAATAATGTTTTTTATTTGTTAAATTCTCTTTATTCTTCTGTAGGAGGCTGGGGATGTACTCCATATCGGCCACTGGCGCACCTTTTTTTGTTCATCCCATGCTTTACTGGCTCCAGGGACCTACTGGGGGATCCAGGAGACCATGGCTTGCCCCTCCCCCCAGCCCCGAGGGGGAGGACTGAGATGATACACTAATCCAGACCCCTGGCATCCCTTACAGCGGGCTGAGGCAGCACTTGTGAAGGCCCTGGCATCACTATGCTGCTGCTACAAAGGTTTTCTGCTTTAGTTACCCCTGGAGATGTGAACATGCAATGATTTCTTCATGGGATGCACATGCTCCCATACGTGGCCTACAGATGTCCGCCGTCGTACACCTAGCCTCCGCTGGGAGTCACGTTTATGCCGGGCTCCACCCCCAGAGAAGACCAGTCCAATGGATGCTCATCCTACCACCCCCCAGCCGGCTCATTCTCAAACCCGTGTTGTCACTGGCGTAAGCGGTAGTGCTACCACTGCACTGACAGTTAACAGTTTTATTCATGAGAATTGAATAAACTTTTAAGTCAAGGACTCATCTACCATAGTTTCCCAGAAAAATGCAAAGCAAGGCAGGATCTGGTTACAGTTACTTCCTGAAACTGATGCCACAATACAAGCAGTGCAGAACCAGTGCTACTCAGAGGGGTGGCCAGTCCCAGCAACGTACAGCACAATCAAGGATGAGACGCAAAAGTCTGAAATACTGATCTGCTCAACACAGTGTTCTCCACAGCTTTATTTAGTTCAACATATAAATATCCAAGTAGCTGAACAACATATATAATGCAGTCCAATCACATAAGGAGCTCGAACTGCTGCCTCCTCCCCTGCATACAATTAGCAGGGGTTACTCATTTCTTATCTTACCAGGGAATAGTCAGCACGAAGAGCCCCACACTGAAGTGTGGGGCTGGTCCCAATTTGTGTGCAAAAACAGTTTTCTATAATTACTGTTTACTGCAGCACAATAAACTGTATCAGAAGGATTCTGCTGACTTGCAAACTGACATTTTCTGGAACTACAAATCCCAGAATCTCCTGAAGCTGACATCAGAGGAAGGCTGCAGCAGTGGGAGATTTAATAGGCTGCAGTGCATGCTAGATCTTTTTAAGTTCCAATCAGATGTTTGCTGGCCTCTATGACTGTACTCAGCCCAGGAAAGACAGCGAGAGGAGCAAACAAAAGATCAAAGCTTACAAAACTCTAGGGTTTTTTTGGCAAACTGGTGACCCGAGTTTGTGTCCCGCACATCAGGTGTCAGAAGTAGAGGCAGGCAAGAGGGCTCAAGAATGTCCCTTGGATGTCCTCCTCCCGGGGAAAGGAATGTTCAGCACCACCTTGAGCAGTGGCGGTGCCAGTGACAGTGTGGATGACCACACACTGCTAGGCATCCCCCCCAACCAGCTACTACATGCACACATGTTGAGAAGGCAGGTGGGTGGGTCTCAGAACACAGAAAATGCTGCATCAGTACACCAGAAGATGACCTCTCTGCCCCTTCCCATGCACTGACCCTCCTCCCTTGGTTTGCCTGAGCACCCCTTCTAGTCTTGACGCAGTGAACTTCCTCTATGCCATGGCGCAGCCTCTGGCAGGGACAAGCAGGCAACAGGAAAAGGCAGATAAGGAGAACTCGGGCAACATTCCATGACGATGGCCAAAGGAGGCCCCCAGCAGGGACAAGTCAGCCACCTGAGATTGGAGGTCTGGATAGGTGTGAGCACACAGGAACAAGAGTTGGGGTGAGTCTGGCAGGGGAAAGAGAGGTGATGTGGAAGCCTGAAGGAGTAGGGTGCCAGCTGGCACAGAGGGTGTACAAAAAAACAAACAAAAAATAAACACACAACGCTGTGGAAGGCTTGTCAAGAGCCTTTTTAAGGGCTAGAAAACTGGATTTGAAAGCCAGTTTTGGGAAGGCAGTAAAGGCAACATGAGGGAGAGACTCGGAATATAGAAATTAGGACAGCAACTTAACGGGCTAAGGCAGCTCATTAAAAAGTCCAGTAGAGCAGGCAGGGCTCTAGAAAGAGGAGATGAGGAGGCTGTTTCCCCCCCCCCCACCACAACTGTTTATTCTCCTACGGCAGGTCCCCCGGTCGTCCGCCAACCTACCAGAGCCTGGGGTCTTTCGGGGGCTTGCGGTGCCGTTGCGCACCCTGGCAGAACCCCAGAGCCCGGCCCAGAGGCTTCATCCTTGGGTGGCCCCCATGTTATCCTCCATTTTCTCCCGAGTGTGCCCTACTCCCGAGTCCCCCAGAAGCGATGATGCATGCGCACGGAGGCGCACATGCGCACCGTAGCTTCAGTGCCAGACTCTTCCGCCCCCCTCGGCCTAGCAACAGTACTCCTCGAGTGACATCTCCACTCCGGCGTCCACCGGGGGCAGCCATGCTACAAGGAGACGTGATTCTCCCTCCCGAGGCAGAATGCTGCCAGTCGGCAGCCTTTCACATCCTCTCCCATCCACCCCACCCCCCGAAGACCCTGGCTCATTCCCGAAACCGGGTCACAGGCGTGGTGCGAGGTGTGGTGTCCAGCACCTCAACGTTCTGCACCGCCAGCCGGCTGAGGAGGCTGGTTAAAAGCCCTTTTCAGGGTTACCAAGCAGAAAATGAGCTTTAATACTTATCAGAGCTATACACAGGGGGAGAGGAAGTAGATCACTGTGTGTACTTATCAGAGCTATACACGGGGGAGAGGAAAAGCTCATCAGCATGTGTCAAGAGAAAGCAGAAGGAAGTAAATTAACATCCCTTATCAAGACTACTACTGAACAGCAAAGAAGGTAAATAGAAACTCTGATCACAGCAGTAAACTGGAGGCACAACAGTTGTTAAGAAAGCAATAAGATGGTCACTCCATTAAGTGTTCTTTATAATTAATTTCTGATAACGCACACATTTCCAATTGTTTGAAAAAGTGTGCAAGACATCCTCATCCCAAAGAAAGTTAATTCTGCTTCCTTAGAGGATTTTCAACCTATATCCATTTTAAATCCCCTTCACAAACTCCTTGAAAGAACTGTGGTCGATTAAATTCCTATTTGACCTTGTGTAATAATCTTTCCCTGCAACATCGCTTTCACAAGAGTCATGGAACTGGGACTGCCTTGGTCAGATTCACAGAAACTGTTCTTCATGGTATGAATAATGGGTCTTTTGATCGGGGTCATGTTCGTGGACCTGACCAAGGCATTCGATTTAACTGACCATGACTTTTTCTTGCATAAGCTTGCAATGACCAGGTTGATTCCTAGGGCCCAATTCCAAAACATATGCGCAGTGCGACTTGAGCCAACACATGTGGCATAAATTGCACTTTGCTCCATGGGTACCGCCATTCATGATTCCAAGAGGCGTCCTGCGCCCAGAGGAACCTACGCCACCCAAGGCCCCTACGGCGGAAGGAGGGGGTTACAGCAGCAGCTGCACCCTATTCCGGAAGGGCAGCTGCCGTAACCCCACAACACCATTCCAGAAGGCCCTCCGGCAATGCAAGGTTAAAACCAGCTAGGTGCTGGCGTAACTGTACTCCGCCATGCCCAACAGTCTGATGTCCCCCCTCCCGCATGGACATGACCCCGCACACTGCCGTGGCACACCGACCCCCCCACCGCATAGTAGCCCTGATCGCGACAATACCAAGGTGCCACCGCCGACTCCCAGTACTGCGGTCGACCAACCCCGGTGACGGTGTGCTTCTCCCAAACCCCCATGACCCACCGGGCTTGCAGGCATGTTTCCGGGCTTGGGGCTGGTGGGTGGGTGGCTACGCCTCTGTCACTAAGACATGTCGGCAGCCTATGCACACAGGTCAGGTGCGCCTTCCCAGAAGCGCAACGCCTGAGGTGCCATTAAGTCACAGGGCAGGGGACCCTGCCTGTTCTGGAATCTGGCGCAGGGTCCCAGACGTAGCGGCATATGTCGCAACTCGCAAGCACCAGCGAATTGCGACATACATCTTGGAATCGGGCCCCTAATTCAGTATAATGTTTTGGGATCATCTGTGCGGACGTTTCAATTTGTAAAGATTGGATTTGAGTTGTCCGATTCTCTTCCAGTAGAGAGAGGGGTTCCCCAAGAATCCATCTTGGGACTCCCATTTTGATTAATTCTGTCCCTGAGGTTTGTTCTAGCTGCAGCACCCTTTTTTATGCGAGCAATTGAATTTTATAATTTAACTCTATTAGACTAACTCAAATATTTTAATCTTTCAATAAAGAACTGGGTGCTATTTGTGACTGATTTTCTTTAAATCATCTTGATGTCAATATTTAAAAAAAATTAAATTAATACTTTTTGGTTCCAAGCCCAATCTGAGTCAAAATCAGACTCTTTAGATCCTTGCTCTCCATGGCTCCCCCTTTGCACAAGTGTTTCTATTTAAATATCTGGAAGTGTTACTGAATCCAACATTGACTTTTACTGAACTTGTAAATTTGGTTTGTAAGAACATAAATCAAAAACTGTGTATAGTAAGTTAGCAATAACCCATGACAGGGTATGGGGTAATAGGCATTTAGTGCATGCCTGGGGTGCAGGCCAACACAGTGCACTTTCCACCCCACCCACCCCTCATAACAGAGACAATGATGACAAACTGCAGGGAAAGGTACACATTTAAGAGGCAAGTAAGTCAATATCAGGACTGTAGCAAGCAGGGTTTTAAATAACCGGTATCGCATTGCAATCGGCTGCTAGAGCGATCCATTCCCATCTTGTATCGCATAAAAACTGCAATGCATTCTGTGACCCTCCCTCTGCCCATCTGAGCCTCATCACCCTCCCTACCCATGTCCCCACACTCACCCACATAAGGAAATGCCACCTTAAGTCTCACTGCCTCGGCCCCGAATGCTGGCAGTTGCTCACAGTAGTGCACTGCGATCGCAGTGCTGTGACACTGTAACTTGCCGCACCGTGACACAGACACACACACAAAGATACAGGAGACAGGACAACTTTCTCACTCTCGCTCCCTGACTCAAGAGTTGACATAGCTACCTCTCAACTTTTTGTCCCATGCAGATAACGAGGCCCAGCAGCGCATCTCCAGAGTCGTTCCGCGCAACCGTGTATTAAAGAGGGAATTTAATGAACTGCTACACAGAGCA
Organism: Neoceratodus forsteri; assembly: GCA_016271365.2. Lineage (NCBI taxonomy): Eukaryota > Metazoa > Chordata > Ceratodontiformes > Ceratodontidae > Neoceratodus > Neoceratodus forsteri. Next base: position 383,599,529 of record CM028134.1, on the reverse strand, counting down.
ACTCCACCAATCAGGTTGCATGTTTTTGCCAACCCACATTATAAACAAACTTAAAAGGAAACAGAACATGACTTTTACACAGTTAATGGTCCTCTCATCTTCCATTCCATGCCAGTAATGTATTCTGATTTGCTTTGAACAATTTCTGATAAATAAATAAATAAACTAACTAACTCTGGGGTGCCCTCGGATCTACACAGAATTCCATTCTACTGAGCAGCTACTACTCTTTTTTTTCATACTGTATTTCTAACACATTCCACGACAGAAACACCGCCATTTCATGCTATTCATCTGAATGACTTGGAATGTGATTGTGTACGTTCTTATTGTTGACTGTAGGGGTCGGACTTGGAAAAAGGGCTTTTTGCCCAGTGTCCCTATCCGGTTAACAAATTTAAAATAAATGGTGTTACTGATGTTACAGAATGTTCAGGCAGTACGAAGAGAGAGTGCAACAGCTGTGGAGGAAGGAGGGATTCAGGGTAGTTACAAAGGCAAAAAAATTGGATCAAATCAAAATGAAAGGCCAAAAATACAAGAGAATATTGAATGGACACTGAAAGATAACAGGAGGGCATCAAGAGGTATAAAAAACTGTTCCCATCATCTTTAGGCTCTGTTTTTCCTAGGAAACTCATTTGGCTATTGCCACCTTGGTCAATCCTTCCTTTTCTTGATTACATTTCTTTGTTTTTTGGGAATCATAGCCTTAATGAGGTCTATAAGAATATCTGCCAATTTGTCTTGCAGGAATCTGCTTGTATGCATCATGGTGTACTTTAATTCCCAGTTTACGTTGGATGTTTCCTTTATCTCAAAGTATGGTTCATGAGTAGTACCCAAAACCTTGGTGTCTCATTTCACTTGTAAAATGGGTAACTAAAAGAAATGGAGAGAAACTGTAGATTTTCCTAAAAATATACAGTTTTAAAACATTTTAAGGAGAAAACTACAACAGTAAAAAAAGTAGTCCTCCAAGCTGCCAATCGTTTTGCCGGCAGCATAGATATGGAAGGGATCTGCCACTAGACGGAGTTTTGAGGTTAGTCAGCTTTGATTGTTTTTCTGTCTGTTCCCTCTTCCCCAGCTTAAAGGAGATCTACTGGGAAACGTAATTGAACCACTGCAGCACAGATTGTGACTCCAGCACCCCGATCCCCCCTGTAATCTCAATATATATTTTGTAATAAAAATATCTCAATGCTTGTAAACTTCTATTCTCCCGGTGGAGCAGCTGGCATTTTGTTAAACTGGGCACAGCCCCCTGGAGACTGCGCTGTCAAAAACTGTGACATGCTGCCGCGGTTTTGCCCCTTCCAGTATATTGCCTATATGTACAGAGATTTAAAACTCTCTGTATTTTCCATGCCCAGTGCTATTTTTACAAAATTTACCTAAATGCCATGTGTGTGCCGCACACATATACATATACATTTTTACTCCTCCTTCTTGAAGCGGGCAGGTGGCTCCAGCCCCCCCCCCCCCAAGGGGACTCATCTCTCCAGCCAGCATCTCCAGGGTCCATCCCTGGGGTTAACCCCCACATGACAGGGCTGGTGGCGAGGGCCGCCGGCATACCCACTCCACCCCGGAAGCCAACATCCACATTACCAAGGGTTGACGTGGGTGCAGCCAGCCATCATGGAACCTGCCAGCTCCATCCTTTTTCCTCCAGTTTCTTCCCCGAACCCATTCATGTGCAATGGGCAGGGTGACTGTCTCCACTCCACGGAGGCAGTCTTACACCCTGTCTGTGGGTCCACCCCTCTACTAATCATTGTGCCCGTGCTGACTCCCAGCCTCCGCTGGGTGTCATTCTACAGCGTGATGCTGTGACCTCCCACCCCTGAGGAAGGAGAGCTGTCGGCAGACGCTTCATCCTTCCTCTCTCCGACCGACCCCCGAGCAACTCGAGTCCACTCCTGAACCCTAGTCGCCAGTGTGGCACAAGGTGTGGCGTCCAGCACCTCAACCCTCAGCGCCACCGGGCCAGCTCAAATATGGTGATTTTTAAATCTCCGTACATACGGGCAATATACCGGAAGGGGTAAAACCGCATCAACATACCGCAGTTTTTGACAGTGCAATCTCCGAGGGGCTGTGCCCAGTTTAATAAAATGCCAGCTGCACCACCGGAAGAATAGAAGTTTACGAGCAGTAAGTTATTTTTATTACAAAATATATATTTGGACTACAGAGGGGGTCAGGGTGCTCAAACCACAATCTACACTGCAGTGGCTCAATTTCGTTTGCCAGTAGATCTCCTTTAAGAAGCTTTAACTTTTTGTTTTGTTTCCTCCTCCTACCAGCTTCCAGCAAAGATTATTTCATTTTAAAAACTATCATTTTGCAGCTGGGGCACTTTGGAGGCATTTAGAAGTCCTAATATTTATTTAGTTTTGTTGACTGGGAAAGGACGGCTAGACAATACTGCCTATTTGGGGGGGGGTTGAATACAGATGCAAACCAATTGAACTTGGACAAGATTAAGCCACTGATGCTATTTTTTAGTGAATAGGAGAAAGCTGGCCAGAACACACAGGAAATTCCCCTACTCTTCAAGACTTACAATGGGCTCTTTAATGTCCACCAGAACAACACCAGAAAAGGCAGGCTGGACCGCTGTCGGACTTCAAAGACATTCGGTGTTAGAACACATCCTGGAAATGTTAGTTGTTGCCAGCGAGTTTTGCAAATTCTTGATGTGTATTGAGAATTAGGGGTTTGTTTATGGTGCACTGCAAGAGAGCTGGTGGAAGCCAAGCCGTCTGTGCAATAGGATGCAATCTGGGGCCATTAACTGAGGCCCAGGAATAGTTAGTAGTGAAAGAGAAGAGAGATTCGCTAATGGTAGTCAATGTGACACAAAAAAGTCAATGCTAGATTGAAGAGGGCTAGGTAGTCAGTTTGGTAGCCTGAGAGTTACAGCTGCAAGACAGTGGGAGGGAGTTGCGGCCATTAACTATGAGACTCCTGAACAGAAAAAAGTTATGCAGGACTCATGAACTGTTCCGAGTGAATGAAATCCGTGCCAGGCCTTCTAATACAACAAAAAGGATACAATTAGTGGAAATACAGAACTATATCACTTTTATTCAATTAGTTAAGTTATATGGTGTTTGGGTTGATGGGAGATATATGCTTAAAGGTGGAAATGTGTTTTTCTCCCCAAAACTAAGGGCAATATGAAGAGCTAGATTTTTTCCCTTATTAAGATGGCCGTCTCAAGTTTTTCCAAAAAATAAAATTCTGATAGGCATAAGTTCGCATTATTGTGTTCTTTTTGTTATCTGTATTGCACCTGTATGTTACCACTGTTGTATGTCACACTGTAACCATGTCTACCCTCCCTGCGACAAGGTGCCTTTGTAAATGAGTCCCTGACTCAAAGGTTGTAAACCTGACTTTCAAAAATAAATAAATACTGCATTGCTACTATAATGCTAACGTATCCTACTTATTTTTGTCTGTACATCTATTTATTTTGCAACTGTAACTTGTTGCCGTTACTCATTATCGTGCTTTGCCTGTCTAGGCCTGGGTTGTGCCTGAAAACGTCCCACAGATCAGTACACTTACCTGGTCAAAAATATAAATGTGCTGCATCCTGCCTGCCGTAAAGCAGTGCAGACCAGTGTGGTTCCTATTTCCAAACCACACTGCTTCAGAATCTTGTCAACTGATCAGGACACTTGAAATTCCTGGCTCATTTTATAAATACTTTTCATGGCAACATACCAGCCAGTGTGCAGTACTTATTAACCCTTTTCAGGGCACTCTGCATAGGGAGCCACCAGTTATTAAGCACTTTCAGCGCACTGTACCAACTGGGGAGCACACTAATTATTACAGTAGCACTGATTCGGCAACTGAAAAGCAAAACTGGTAACAAAAAAATCATCAACTGGAAATGTACAAATTCTGTGGGACAGATAAAATTAATATTACACCTGGCCTTTGGACTGCCATTCCCAACAACATACTTCTAGCCCTGTTAAAAGAAAACTACCTGGTCTGTTTGAAAGAGCTTCTCATGTCCTCTTAAAGAGCTAGTGTACTGCCTAAATCAAATATTAGATTTTAGAAGCAGCCAACCATTACCTTTTATATCTGAGCTACTTTTTATTTCCTCTTTGTTTAATTAGAAGATTGTTTACCTGATGTTAGTAGGTGTGATGTGTGGAACTGCTCTTAGCCTGGCAGCGGACATATCTAGTCCCACCCTACGTCATCAGTACTGTGACATCACTGCTACTTAGAAACAGCAAGTGAGTGACTGCCTGGTCATCCACCTGTGAGGTCACTGTCAGTGAGATCATAATGCTGATGATATCGTGTGGGGCAGTAGAGTTAGATATGTCAGCTGCCAGGCTAAGAGCTGTTCCACACATCCAGCACAATATTATCACATAGAAGACTTTCTGATGAGCAAAAGAAAAATACTTCAGAAATAATGTTATGACTACTACTCAAAATTTGTATTATTTTCCTGTCTGTCTGTTTTGACTCCACTAGCTCTTTAATGAGATATCTGGAATGTGTAGTACGGTGCGGGCTGCCGCCCATTGGCTCACGCTGTGAACCAATAGGCTACAACCCCCAACAGTGTCAGTCAGCAGGCGTGGGCGGCAGGCGGGTGGGGTGCTGCTGCCTGCCGCTGACCGGGGAGGGGCGGTGGGGATCAGTGGGCGGTGGGAGGAGGGTCCACTGGACCACCAGGATATTGACCTTATTCTTTTAACTGATGCCCGCGATCGGGCATTGGGGAGCCACCACGGAGGTGCAGCCGAGCTCAGGGCCAGCTGCCGTGTTGCACCCTGTAATACGGCAGCTCACCCGTGGGTGGCCAGCTGTGGTCCTTTTTTGGAGCATCTTTGTGCAGCGCAGAGTAAGGGTTGCGCATGCATGGCTCAGCATATCCCGGCTGAATACCAGATGTGCAAAGTATGCACGGCACGCCCCTCTACCTGGGCGCTGCATACATTACTGATGCGTCTGCACGATCGATTTGGTGCCAGGCGCACTCTGCTTGAATATCGTGGTCAAGATTAGTGGTTGATATGCGAACATTGTTGCGCCATGCGAACCCTTTTGAATATCTGGGCCAGGATGTAAATTTATTTATTTTTTTTTTTTTTTTTTTTTTTTAAAAACACACACCCTCAGTGTGTGATGCCTCAGTAAATCCCTCAAGCTATGGGGCATCACACACCTCACACCCTTATCTAGACACACACTACAGGGATTTATTTAACTCCAAAAATTGATTAGCATTTTGCTCATAAAAGTGCTAAAACATTGTGAAAATGCATAGCACTTGATTCACTGTGTTTAACAAACATAACACTTCTAGAAAACCTATATAAATACTTTCTGTACAGTTAGCATTGTCCCAAGAAAAAAACTGCTAATCAATTATTTAAAACCCTGCACTATGTATTTTCTAAGTATCAGTCACCACTGACAAAAACTATCATTTTTCAAATGCAAACTTATCAACATCCAGCACATGCACCTACAAAACTTTAGTACCCTTCACGCTTGAAGTCTAAATACTATTTTTACATTTTTTATACCTTAAAGGAATCTATGACCTTCCATTCCAGAAAGCTGTGGAGGGGTTGTGGGATAACAAATGGACCAAACACCAAACTTCAAGTTCAACACACAATCTCTGTGTGATGTTTATTCAAAATGCATCATATAACCTTCAGCAATGGCATATCCCTTCTTCAGTACACCAGTTTGTAGCAACGGACTATGCAAGTCTTTCCTCTACACTTAGCCAGCACCTACTGACTTACTGATCTCTGATCTAATTTAACAGCTGCGATTCAGCCTCCCATATGCAGGCCTTGTTTGCTTGGGTGGTGGGGGGGCTCAAAAAAAAAAACCTAAAGGCAAACAACCTCATTGCAGAAGCACTGAAACAAAGGTTACCCCAAAGGGCACTGACAATAAGCCAAGTTTCAAAGAAACACAACATATCACATACTTCCATAATGCAAAGCATCATGGCATATATGCAAATCACCATGAAATTTCAGACTTGTTCAGTTTACAGCAATTTACATGCATTTTAGATAGCACAACTAACTTAATTTCTATAATAGCCATCTAGTACTTTTTACCATTATCAAAAACACCTACTGCCATGGTATTTTCAACATTTACAGGTTTCATAAACATAAGGTGTACTATGACATAGTTCTATTACACACTAAATCCAATCCATGGTAAACACAACCTGTTTTACATAGGCTTGGAGGTCACCACAATAATCTCCCTGTACAAGGACCTGAGAGGGAAAAGGAAAATTAAAGAGGACACTATAGCATAGTCAAGAAAGGGAAGGGGGTGGCCAACCTTATGGACTAAAAATTGTAAAAGACAGATTAAGCTAAGAAACAGAAGAACTGTTGCAACAGATTTAAAAAATGGTCCTCAAGAGTGGCAGGAGCTCCCTGTCACAAAAGCACTCTGGAATTATATTTGCAACATGAAATTCCATTTTAAAGAGATTCACCAAACTAAAGGAATCGGTATTTGCACCTGATATATCGGTGCCTTACCTCAGTGGAATTATGTGCCCACGTCCAAAAATATTCAAAGGGTTTAACTGAAATATCGTTCATAAATTTAGTTTTACCGGGTCCCGAGCACTTCCCGGTTTGAAGAGCAGCCCACGCTCAGCAAAGTTGTGACGCGATCCTAAGGAGAGCGTGGGGATGTGCTCAATTATAGTCTATGGGGGTGGGGCAGCTTTTCAATCTTTTTTTATACTGTAATGGTCATTTGGTGATGAATCAAGGGCACTGGTAGACTAATTCCCTTGTAATAAGCAGAGCCTTTTTTCACAAATGGGCCATACAATACCAACCCCCTCCTGCTCCTCCCCAATATCAGGGAGCACACGCAGGGATGTGTGAAGCTGGCAAACTTCGTTCCACTAAATAATTTGCAACATTTGTCAAATTTGCAAAATGCTAAATTTTTTGGCAACTTCGTCTGACTTCGCCGCAAAAAGTGCCACTTCCCAAGGAAAACACAATGTGAAATGGCGAAGTGAGCAATTTTGACAAGTTATTCAAGAAGGCGAATCTTGCAACTTCTCTGGCGAAGTAAAACCTCTCAACATCTCTAACCACAAGTAACACACCTTATCCTCCAACCAGCGCCAATGCTGCTCTATAGCTGGTTGACAGCTCCCAGCATGAGAAACCAGCATACGATCACAGGTAAACAGGCTGCCTCCTACAGAGGTCAAGACAACTGACATCGACCATCTCATGCTCAAATGCAAGACCATGAGTTTCTTAAATTCAAAACTTCCATTCGTGCACATTTTATTGTATGCAACTATCAGTGTTTAAATAGAAATATTTGGAAACAGTGCCCATTAATGGTCTGAAAGTCCATGAAAACTCTTTTAAATAAAGTATTGGGCTTACCCACACCTTACAACAGTCCAGAGATATTAAAGAGTAAAGAGCACCTTTTCAGGTGCTTACTCCAGAAACCGTAAAAGACACTTACCTACCCCCAAATCAATTACTGTATAAAACCAAATTTTCTGTTGCCTCTATTTAGGAAGGTAAGGATCATATTTTGGCTCAGTGAAGCCCAGCCGCCAATCCCTTCCACTTCCTTGTCCTGAGCGCGACCCCCATGCTAGCGCATTTTGTGATGTAACTATAGGGAGTGTGTGCTCCACAGACCCATAATGGAGCTTTTGTTTTCACGTTTCTTTATATTTTAGATGCCTTGTTAGTTGAGGGGTGACAATAATTTGTTCAGAAAAGGCATCTAATATATAAATAAAAGTAGTAGTAGTAAAAATTTATTTATACAGAATTTTTGCCATTATGGTTCAAAGAATCCCTATTTACAAGGTAAACCTGTTTGTACAAAGTTTAGGTTACAAAAGTTACAACACTCATAATTACAGTCTTAATACACATATCATTCTTACCTAATACACATACCACTCCTACAATTACATGACGACATAAAAGATCTCAATCAATTACAGTATCTTATATGTAAACAACTCATGTAATGTTATTTAAAAAGACTACCTATTACATAGACATCTAAAACACAGCTCATGTTTTACTGCTGTTTTGTACTCTGAGATAGATAAATTTAAGTCTCTAAGAGAAGGGGGGAGTCCATTCCAACTAGTTGAAACCTTATATTGTAAGATCATACTACTAAAACTATTTTTTATTTTTGGGATCAAAAGATCTCTAGCTCCTGTTTTCCGTAGATTTAATCCGTGATCTGGTTTTAGAAGGTTTCCTGCCAAATAATGTTGTGATCTATTTTTAAGTAATCCTTGTACCTGGTTTAACCAGTTTCCCTTAGCCCGCTGATGTAGTGAATTCCAACCTAACTCAGTATACATTGCACAATGATGAGTACCAATATCACATTTCAATACAAATCTTGCTATTTTATTATACAGTACTTCCAAATTTTGTAACTGCTTTTTAGAGGTATGTCTATAAATATGGCTCCCATAATCTATCACTGGCAGTATTAATTGGTTTGCTATATTCAATCACATTTCTTTGGTTAAGCAATTTGATATACGTCTCATTACCCCAATTTCAAATTTGTTTTCTTAATTAATTCTGTTACATGTTATTCAAAACTTAATTTTTGATCAATTTGAATACCCAGATATTTATATACTTGGGTTTGCTCTAAGATTTTTCCTTCCTGAGTCTTAATTGTTATTTTTGGAATTGTTTTATTTTTCCTCTCTATGCCAAAACACACTGTTTGTGTCTTTTTACTATTTATCAAAAGCCCAAGTGATGAAAAGAAATTCTGCATGGCTAAAAAAAAAAAAAAAAAAAAAAATCACCTTGTAATTTTTGTTCTGTTTCACCTGAATTCCTTCCTGCTACTATCAAAACTGTATCATCCGCATAAAGTCTGACTTGAGAACTTTTTATGAATGTTGGTAAATCATTCAAATAAACCAAAAACAAGAGGGGTCACAGGATCGAACTCTGGGGTACCCCTCTTGTCACAAAACCCAAACTAGACTTCTGACAATTTAATATTACAAATTGAGATCTCTTACTTAAATACAATCTAAACCAGTTGCAGAGTTCTTCCTCCACACCCATTTGTTTCAGTTTTTTTACTAGAATACAATGATTCACCAAATCAAATGCTTTTGATAGGTCCACGTATACCACACCCACGGACCTCCCTCCTCCAATGGAGTAGCAATTAAATCTAGGAAGTCCGTGAGTGCAGTAGCAGTGGACCTACCCTGTCTAAAGTCTGATTGAAACAGAGTTATTTTCTGGTATTTTTCAAAACATTCCATTAATTGCCCATGAACAATTTTTTCCAAAATCTTGGAAACTATTGACAACAGTGCTATTGGTCGGTAATTTGAAGCGGCCATTGAATCACCCCCCTTATTAATTGGAATAATTTTTGCCTGCTTCCAAATTGATGGCAATGATCCCTCACTGAGACTCCAGTTGAAAATATCCCTCAAAATAGGTGATATTTCTTGGACAGCTTCCTTTAGAAGTCTATTTTCAATCTTGTCAGGACCACAAGCCTTATTTATCTTTAAGTTATTTATTATTTTTTGTACTTCTAGAGTTGTCACTACTTTAAAATTGGAACTTTGGTACATAATTTTCCTGAAGATTTTCAGATTCTATATTTTGATCCACATTCTGGGCATTTTTTGTTTTAGTTATAGTTCCCAAATTCAAATCAGGGAGTTCAATAAAATAATTATTCAGTATCTCCGCAGCACTGTCAGCTTCAAATACAATTCCATTTTGGCTAAGTTTTATCTCTGTTTGGTTTCTAACAGGGTTTGTAAGATTTTTTATTAAGGACCAATATTTTTGGGGGTCTGTTGTTTCATTAATCCTTTGTTTATAATAGGAGGCTTTGAATTTCCTTATTTCCTGAACCACTCTATTTCCTGTTTTATTAAAACTATCCCATACTTCAGATTTCAAAGTTTCATTTGCTTTTCTCCAAAGTTGATTCTTTGCCCTGATTAACTTCTTTATCATTGGGGTTACCCATGGCAAATGACTTTGTTTTTGAACCACTTTTTTCCAAGGTGCAAACTGATCACATGCCTCAATAAACATAAATGTGAATTTCTGTACAGCTAAATTCAGGTAAGGAATTAGGAAAATTCTATGCCATGGTAAACCCTGCAGATAATTCCTAAATAACAGCTTGTTAAACTTTGTGTAACTTCTTTTATACTCTATTGGAACTTTACTTGTTGGAACTACTTTAGTTTTCAAGGTAACAATACATTTTATTACATTATGATCCCCCAAATTGGGTTCCCCAACCCCTTTATTTACTACAATCAATTCTGGGGATATAAAACACAAATCCAATACACTGCCTTTGCTTGTTAATTTTCCTTTCCTTGTAGGAGTATCAATTATCTGTACCAGGTTTAAACATTTCATAGAATTTTCCAAGACCCGACCCCTGGGACATCCCCAGGCAGCATTAAAATCACCTATCAAAATTGCATTTGTTTGACCTATACATTCCATTATAATGTGTGAAAATTTCTCAAAATGTATAGTATTTATCTTAGGTGAAGAATAAACAGCACCCACAATCAGGTTAATTGTATGAATTTTTAACAGCAGGCATTCTATTCCTTCTATTTTCCCAGTGTAAATAATCTTAGAAGGACCTAAATTGTGTCTAGTGTAAATTAGGACCCTCCCCCGTGACCCTCAAACCTGTCTATAACAATAAAAATCATTGAGTTCAATTTCAGGTTGAAGAATTTCATTTTTTAGCCAAGTTTCAGTTAAAATGGCTATATCTGGTTTTTCCAAATCAACCCATGCTCTGAGGAGGTCCATTTTATTAATTAAACTTCTGGCATTATCCAATACCAACTTAATGGTCCCACTCTCAGGTCCTGGGTTCATTTCTATTTCCCCACAAAGAACTAGAGATATAAAAAACTATGTTTAAAAAAAAAAAAAGGCCCCATTACAGTCTATGGAATACGACCCTGCAGTCTACATATAATTACATTACGAAATGTGCTAGCGTGAGGGTGGAGCACAGGACAAGGAAGTGGAAGGGACTGATGGCTCAGCTTCAAGGAGCCCAAATATGATCTTTTCCTTTCTTAAACAGAAGCAACAGAAAATTCAGTTTATACACTACTCAATTTTGGAGCAGGTAAGGGTCCTTCACGGTTTCTGGGGGGGACGTCAAAAAGTCCAGGAAAGGTGCTCTTTAAGTCTCTTCTATATTGATACTATGCTGACCATCATTTTTAGAATATTGTGATGTCACAGAGGATGAAGCTGCGCCCAACTACATTAGTCAGGCACAGTTTAACATTCCATGACATCACATGGTTCCAAAAAATAGGAACAAGGAGATAGGGCAGACTTAGGGCAGCATACAGCAACATTTTGCACAGTGCAAACAAAGTGTGTTTGCACAGTGCAAATACCACAATTTCTGAATTTGCACCCACAGGAGCCATAATGGAAGGCATATAACGGCACACAACAAGCCACCTGCACTCTTACATAGAAACATAGACAGTGACAACAGAAAAAGACCAAAGGTCCATTAAGTCTGCCCATGGGTCCCTCAATAACTATGCGAGCATAGTGCAAAAGCAGTATTTTGCACGGGAAAACAAAGGTCGGAGTCATGCATACCACGCGTTAAAACATAACGGAAGTAGGTTATGATGTGCAAAAAGCCTATCAGCTCTGGAAAAATAAGGAGTGCAAAAAAATAAAAAATAAAAAAAAAAACCACCTTTTAACAGTGCACTGAGTGCAGAGTAGAAATAGGAAGGCACACAGAACAGCTAGAACAGGCTGGTAATGGCCCTCTACCTTCTAATAAGAACACCTTCCCTGAATATAGTTGAATAAACACACTGTGCAACAGTGACAACTGTGCATTTAGTGTGATTAATATGTAAAAAAGAGCCAAAGGTAATGAACAGATGAAGGACTATAGCATAAGTGTGTTCAAAACAAATACATCACATTTACTGATGCAAAAGGGGGGGGGGGACAACATTAAACAGCATACTGCTGTGGGGAAACACAGGCCAAAACAACACAAAACAGCATCCTGATGTGGGGGGATGGCATGTCACATGGTACATAACATACACGATACACGGAATGGGGAGTACTGGGGCAGGGGGAGGGTCCACTGGGTGCCAGGGATAAATAATTAACAGTGTTTTGGGATCTGAATCAAAGCCCTCTTGCTTTAGGCTTCATCCGCAGTGTGCTGTATACTCTAGGTGCGGTCTGCCTCTCAGAGGAAAATGCAAGGACCATTTTGTAAAGCCAAGTGCAAGTTCCTTGTTTTTATTTCTTGCTGAAAAGTAAAGCAATTTTTTTTCTTTAAGCTGGTGTCTGCAGTGTTCTGTCAGAATGTTCCTCAAGAAGCTGCTCAGTCTGCTACCCTGTAACACACATTCTGCACCATTTTAACTTTGCTTTGGCATACTAACATTTTATTAAGTTCTACTATACATGTCTGCACTAACATAACCTACTCTGTGTGGGCAGCTTCTTTCCCATGTGAGGCAAATATGGAATGGAGCACTTTTATGGGAGACAATGAGGGACATCCCTCATAATGGGGAAGGCTGAGAGGAATTGTGCTGTGTGCTGTGTCCTCAGTTGGACCAGTACCACTGTCAACCACAGTCTGGAGTTCTCGACCAGCACCAGTTAGGAGAAGCAAATGTTAGCTCCTCATATTATGTAAGCAATAAGACATGATGGTGTGCGTTCATTTTAATGCATGGCTAGGGGGCATAATGAGGCATGACACCGCAGGCCAAGTGAGTCCAGCTCCTTAGCAGTGCATTAGAACTGTCTACACACACCCTGGAGTGTCCTATTACGCTTATAAAATGGGACTTATACATGGATGGAAAATTCTAATTTGTAGGTTAAAATGATAGAAAAATAAAAACAACACACATACATACACACTCAAGACTGCTGCAGTTTGTCAGAGTTCAGTCTGGATATTCCAATTTATCATATTTGGATTTTAAAATTGATTTAGGTTAGTTCACCACCAAGTGGCCATGAGTGAGAGGCAGAGAAGAGACTGCAGTGAGCAGGAGGAAGTGCCTGATGGGCCGGCAGGGACAGACAACAAACATTAGTAAAAGTTTTAAAAACCTTTGTATTTCAGTTCAGTTTTGGGGTTTTTTTTTGGTTTTGTCCCCCCCCCCAAACATCCATTGAGAGGTGTGGGTAGGTGATCCAGCTAATGAGTGGGAAAACTGTTATGCTGCTGGGGAGACATGATTTGTACGGTAACTTGAGAGCGGTCTCACTGTAGGGGAGATGCAAACTACAGGGCTGGGAAGTTCAGGTAAAAAAAAATAAATCTTGAACTATGACAGAATTGTGGCTAATAATAAAAAAAAAAAAGGAAATGAGCAAGGGAGCGAGCAGGCAGTTGGGGAGTACAATACGGAAGTGTGGCAAGGAAGCAAGCAAGTGGCAGATCAGCAAGGGTGAGCAAGAATAAGAGAGGGTGGAGAGCACATGTTAAAAAAAAAACCTGATAAAAAGAAAAAAGTAGAGAGAGTGATGGTTAGTCCACGGTCTTCTGCCAGATGAAGATGCTAGTCTGTGGTAGGGAAAATCCTATACTCAAGGTTAACAGAGTTAAAAAAAAAAAAAAATGGTGGCAATTTAAAAATTAACATTCAGCCAGCCTGCTGGCGTAGTAGCAAGGTGTCCACTTGTGATGCTAAATATCCCAAGTTCGGGAACGGATTCGGGAGTCGGAGGGCTGGCCGGGGAGTGAAGGACTGAGCATCCAAGGGACAGCTCTCCTTCTCTGGGGTAAGGGGGTTGAGTGTCCAGCACTCTGCAGACCCCTAGCGAAGGCAGAGGGATCCGCCATAGCCGGCGCCTTCGTGCGGGAGACGTGCCAGATGTTATGCTGAATGCACCTTACATCACTGCATGTTACGCCTCCCTGGGGGTTAGTTATCTCAATAATGCCATCTGTCCCAAAAATGACGTACATCTCCCGGTACTGCTGCGCCCTCCGAGGTACCCAAGCCTGACCATGGCAGTATTCCGTCGGATGGCCCACCTTTACGGCCCCACCACCTGTGGGGGGTAAGCCTAAGGAGCCCTGCTGGAAGTAGTGATGCTGCTGGTAACCCAGACACGTTTCCATGGGGGGGGGGTCATCTCAGCAGCCACACCTTGACGGGCAAGCTAGGACAGACCGGTGATCTGTGGGTGCTCTCGAGGGTGGGTGGTCCAATGAAGTCAGGGCTGAGCTACAGGGGCAGGTTGGCACCCCAAAAAAAAAAAAAAAATTAACATTCCATTTGGCTTTTTATTACGTAATTAAGTGTGGCTGTTGTTACCTGAACTTTTTGATAGCCGTGCATTAGATACTTCTAACACACGACTACCAACCAATCAAAATAGAGGATTTTCCCTACCCATTTTATAAAATGAGGATAATGTCGTGCAAATGTCCTTTTTGCCCCATCCACGTGCAAAGTGGTCATCTGCATGTCACACTGCCAGCACCTGTGACTGTGTGGAATGCCTACGCCTTTCCACCAGCTGTCTAGTCTTCCTATGCCAACAGGGGACTTTGGAAGCACTCTGCTCCTTCATTGGCCTGCACTCCCATAGGGCTATAATGGAACAGACTTTGCATGGGTAAACTTGGCTCGGCACCTGTTCCATTATACCACTATGCACGTGTCAGGCAACTTTGCTCACCAGTAGGGGACTTTGCTCTGTGCTTTTCAACTGCTGTCCTTAGTCTTTAATATCTCTGAACTACTGCCAGCTACAAGTAAGCCCAATGCCTCACTTAAAACAATTTTTCATTAGCTGTCAAACTATGATGGGCACTGCTCATAAACTGTAACCTGCCGCTAGCCAAGCAGTGTTCTACATGCAACCCTACAGTCAATCATCAGTTGTAGTGTGGGTGAGGAGGGCGTTTCAGTAGTTCATGGCACTAGGTCTAAAAGATTCAATGTGGGACACCGTTCAATGCCAACTCAAGCCACAGAAGAGCACGGATGTATCCTTTGTAGTGGCATCAAGACCTGGGTCCCACCTGTTGGGGTAAGTCAGAGGGGTAGTCAGCATTCGGGGGAATGCAATCTGATTGTGGTCAGGACAGGACAGACTTCACCCACTGGACCACCAGGTATTCTTAAGGGGGTCAATCAATTGGACTCTAGAGTCACGTCAGATTTGCCAGGGGATAACCAGTACACTTACAGTGGCAGGGCAGCCAGCGTTCTGGGAGGGTTACCTTACCTGATCTGCATGAGGCCAGCAAGGTCCTTTGAGGGACAGACCACCCAATGGACCAACAGATATCTGTTTTTTGGTTTCTGGACACTTGACAGTGGGTAATTTGAATGAACTGTATGTGCTGAGTATAGCCCTGTTACGTACGGTCTACTTTTACATTTCATTGCGTAACAATTTCCATAACTTTGCTTAACTTGTGTATTTGTGTAAATAATACACGAGTGATGATTTCTATGGTTTTGCATTTACAAAAGTGATGATTTCTATGAGTTTGCATTAAAATGGGCATATGTTGTGCATTAAACTTGTGTGTGTATACAACTGCAGAGCTGGGAATCTCTGATGCCATCACGCTGCACACTGGCAAACAATTTAGGGTTTTTACAGAGTGAGATTTTTGAATCAAGACAGGCTTCATTTGCAATTTTCAAATGCTACGAAGCTACACTTATTCTACTTTAATAACTGCAGTTTCAGCATAAATGGAAACATACAAACATAGAAGTTGTTGGCAGGAAAGGACCTCTTTGGCCCACCTAGTCTGCCCTAAGTTCCCTACCTACTGTGCTACCGCAGAACCTACTTGATCTCCAGCCTTGCCTCACCCCCAGCCTTATTACTATGGACCTCTTGTGCCTATCCCATGCATGCTTGAATCCTGCTACCATTTCAGTACCCACCACCTCCACTGGGAGGCTGTTCCAGGTGTCTACCACCCTTTCCGGGAAGAAGTATTTCCTCACATCCCCTCTGAGCCCCCCCCCCGTCCAGCTTTATGTCATGACCCCTTGTCCTCGAGCATCTCTTTCTATGTAAAATTCTACCCTCCAGCATCTTATTACCTTTGAGGTATTTGAATGTTTCTATTATGTCCCCCCTTTCCCCTCCTTCCTCTAAAGAGTACATATTTAATTCCTTGAGTCTCTCCTCGTAAGGCTTGTGATGCAGGCCATGCAGTACTTTGGTTGCTCCATTCTGTACTGTCTCCGCCCGATCTATGTCTTTCCAGAGATTGGGCCTCCAGTACCGGCACAGTACTCTATGTGGGGCCTCACCATTGATCAATACAGGGATAACACTACCTCCCTCTTTCTGCTGATGATACCCCTTCCTGTGCACCCGAGCATTTTGCTAGCTTTTCCCACTGCCTTATCACACTGCTTTGCTATCTTCAGGTCATTGATGACCCCTAGGTCTCTTTCTTGTTTTATGGTTGCCAATACCTCCCCACCCAATTGGTATGTTGCCCTTGGGTTTCTGTGTTCTGTGTGCATAATTTTGCACTTTTTGGCACTGAAGCCCAGTTGCCAAACCCTTGATCAGTCTTCCAGCTTTTTCAGATCATCCCTCATTCCCCACTGTGGTGCAGATTTTTTTGTCATCCATGAACAGGCATACTTTCCCTTCCAGCTCTCCTGCAATGTCGCTAATAAAGACACTGAAGAGGACCGAACCTAGTATTGATCCTTTTGGCACCCCGCTGGTTACCGTATGTTCTTCAGAGAGAACCCCATTTACCACCACCTTCTGACTCCTGTTTCGTAACCAACTTCGTACCCACTTTACTACTTTTGGACCCACTCCCAGGCTGCCCAGCTTGTAAACAACAACCTCTCCTTTACAAGTCTATGAAGTCATTTTTAGTACATGATGTGTAAAAAGTAAGAATTTAGGCATTCTTTAACCATTTCTGTACTTACTTACAGATATCATTAAGTAATCAACTTGCTAATAGGGATGTCACAGTATCAAATTTTGACAGTATGATATAATGGTGATATGTAATACCATGGTTATCATGAAGACCACAGTATTATGGAAGTACTGTAGTGTTGTTTTTAAAGGCCTCCTTGACCCCTTGTGTCAGGGGGAGCTGATGCAGAAGGGACAGTTGTTCTTAAAAACACCCCAAAAATTAGTTGAAAGGCTCGACAACCATGGTATACCATGAACCATAGTTATTATGGTACTGGAAATAGGTCACAGTATCAATACCATGAGTTCTATAAAACCTTGATACCACTATGGGCTCCAGATAAGGGGAGTACCAACCGGTTTTACTCACCTCATTTTAGGAAATACTCTTCAGAAAAATTTTTAATGAGTACCAGTACTCACCCAATATTTGTAAATACTCCACACTCCAAAGAATAGTGCTTCATATCATAACTAGTGATTCAAAAGGAACAGTTTTTTCCAGATTTACAGCATTCGTATGCATCCCAATTGTGTTTTACTCACTATATTTTAAAACTGGTGAGTAAATGACTCCTACCTGCCAGCATTATCTGGAGCATAGTTGGCACTTGATCAATTCCTATCTAGAAAAACACTACATTGTTTTCAAAAATGTACTCCTCACTCCACTCTGTCCAGACATTTGTACGCATCTGAATTTGGTTTTACTCACCTCACTTTCAAGTACAGTACTCATCCCAAAAAATCTTATCCGGAGCCCTGATACCAAAACATCCCCACTTGCTAATGCAGTTAAACAGACTGAAGATCAAAATTCAAGGTTTGGCTAGGAATTTTGTCTTTTTGCTAAAACGTTGAGGTGAAAATTAGCAAAATGATATAAGCCCTAAGACTTCCATCTTGGGCTGGCAGTATAGCCTAGAGGTTAGAGTAATGAGTTGTGAATAAGCCTGGCACATCCAGCAGACCTGGGTTTGATTCCCACAACCTCCACTTGCATACTGTGTGACTCTGAGCAAGTCACTTAACCTCCCCAGTGCTCCCAGGTCGCCCCTGAAAACAGGCACTTGTGCTAGTGGGCCTTACCCTGTTACCAAAGACTAAAACAAAAATAAATAAAAAAATCTTAAAGTGGTATGTTAATTTCTTTAAAAAAAAAAATTCTGTTGGCATCAGTAGTACTTGAATTTTATATTCCCACCCAAAAAAGGAAAAAATCAGAATTTAAGGAGTTTCTATTCTTTACTGTATTACTACAGACAGCTGCACAAAACCAGACTCTTGCCCTTAGACTTCATCTACTGCCTCTGCTTTTCCTGCCCTAAAGTCACATCTTCTCTTCTAACATCAGAACAATTCCCATGTTAGCAAGTTGCAATGCCTTAAGCAGAGGATTGTAATTTCATGATCAGAATAAACAGCATGAGCAAAAGAAGTCCAAGGGAAAAAAAAGACACTGGGATCGATTCCCCAAACCCCAGAGAATGATACAAACCCTGGGTGCACCAAACATGTGGTGAACGGGACTTGCAGAATTCCCTGACCAGCGATCGAGATTCTCGATCCCATGTGACAACTGTTACAAGTTAGACCAGCTTTTTCTGGTCCAACTTGCGGCAGCTCTTGGGTATCCTTTTACGGGGCTTGTGCTAAACATTTGGCGAGCTGTCAGTAAGCGAAAAGTGTTGCAAAGGCACCCAATCCTCTTGAATCGGGTGCAGTTTGCAGGAAAGAGCTTGATGCATGTGTGCCGACCATCGGGTTTGACGCAAGGATTGGTGCAAGTCCTGCATCACTCTTTGTGAATCCAGGCCATCGTCTTCATGAAAATGTCTTCAGTAATACAAAACTGAAGGCCCAGAAAATTGCATTTTGGGGGTATTTTAAGTAAGTGAGTTTTGCTGCTGTCACTGCAACTGAGACTATGTTGCTACAAAACCAAAAAATCTCTTTAAACAATGACTTGTTTGAGCCAAGAGAGTGCTTCCAACAGCAAAATGATCGCATGTTGCCAGTTTTACTCGTATGTTTGCTGCACTTTTGGGTCTACTTTAAAAAGCAAAGTAGTTTAGTACCTGCAACGGACTGCACAAACCTAAGGATTTAACCCAGTACACATAAACAATTTGAAGTTTTATTCTAATGAAGCTCGAACTGTTATAATAGTTTTATACAATGGTGCACAGAAATGAATGCAGGCGTTTGTGTAACATGTATCTGCTCTTTAACATGTTGCTGCCCAAAATTCTTATGTAAATGACATGTTATCCCATCTTGCTTTATTTAGATAACTTTTTTTAAAAAGAATAAATGACTGAATTCAAGGGCACATCTCCCAAGTGGCAGCACAATGCACTGCCTCGAAGTCACTGAGATGCAGCCATTTTTTTTAGTTAAACATATGACATTAATATTTTGACTTAAGAGTAGAATGAATACTTTTCCTTGCAGCTAAAACTAACCTTCTTCCGGCCTATTCAGCTGCACAGTATTCTGAACTTCATATTACCAGTATCTGCTTTTAAAGCAGATGCGCTTCAGACACTGTTATTTTTTTTGTTACAAATAAAATGGCCGTGTTAACTTTCTGTGCGTGTTAGCAAACTGGTTAAACATTAGTTATGTTTATTTTATTTAACTGAGAAACATTTTCAAGCAATCACTGTTACTTATACATACATACATACATACATGTTGCTGGCAGATTAGACCCACTGGCCTCTCGTGTCTACCCGATACAGTTCACTCTTTGTGCACAGTGACTGCATTATCCCTCCCCGTAGTTTTCTCCCCTACGGTCCACAGTGCTTTTTGCCCTACCTCTTACCTTTACCATGCCCCTATGAAAACACTCTTTGAGGGATCTGTGCATGTTAACAACGTGGTTAAACATTAGTTACGTTTATTTTATTTTGTTAACTGAGAAACATTTTCAAGCAATCACCATTACTTATGGAAACACGTTTTGTGGGATCTGAACCTGACACTGGCTCACCAGCCAAATTTGGCACTGGTGGAGGACTACAGACAACTGTATGATAGCCAGAATGTTATGCTAGTTACAGTGTTTTCGCTTATCCACGTGTTTGATTTGGGGGTTCACAACCATGCCCACTAACAAGTAGCATAACTACTGTAAGTGAACTGGCTACACTAGTTATGGTGGTCCACAGTCCTCCACTACTGCCCGAAATTCTAATAGATTCTGTTTTGGGCCAATAATATTTTCTTTCCAATAGCCCTGCTGGGCTGTATCAGAGGAGGAAACATTACAAGTGCACCACTTGTGGCTAGTAGAATGTGTTGGAACCCTAGAATTATTCCCACCAACTGTCTTGCTGGCTCTAGCAATCCCATCCCTGCTTCTCTCTTATCTACTGCCCTTCTGCATGAAATGTGCAATCCCAGATGAGCACTGGGGACCACACTGGCATTCCTTACCAGGGCGTACTCCTTTTCCGGAATGTAAAGAAGGCAAGTCCGGCACAGGTCTGTACTGTATTAGTAAAAGCATAAATACTGTATAATATTAGTGATTTTTGTTTTCATTCCATCAGAGTATTGTGGAATCTTTGAAGATTAGTGTGCAGCCAATACCATTTCAGTCTGAAAATTTGCACATCTGTAGTAACACAGTAGTAATATAAGGGCCAGTTGGGATCCTAGGTCCATCGTGTCCACCTTCCACCCCAACCATACCTACACTTTGCAAACAATACCAATCCATACCCACTCTACTACCCCACATGTATGTTAACAAGCTGCTCCTCTTATCGTTATTCCCCCCGCAAAAAAAAAAAAAAATAAATAAATCATTCTACAAAACTATCTGACACATGGTTAGCGCCTAAATGAATGTTCCAGCCTTGTTCACCATCTCCTCTACAAGGTATTACTGCCAATACATTTGGAGTCTTCACCTGAATTCGTAAATAAGTTTTGACTTTGTTTCACTTTAAATGTAAACCTAAACACACAGTTTTAAAAGATACTGTATACCTGCTACACAACAGCCCACTACTAATGGACAGTAGCATGCCAATAGCTACTATATCATCCCATCAGACGTAGTGCTTTACAGTTCAGTAAAATGTTTTTTTTTATTATTTTACATCTAGACGAAGTGTCTCCTGATACATTGTATATGTTCTGCAACTTAACACCAGTAAATTAACATTCACAACCATGAATTAAAAACAGTTCCCAGCCTGGACTAGCTGCAGGGCAACCTTTTGCAAGTTGGAGTATCCTATCAGTCATGTGGGTTGAGACGCAATCAAAACGTAATCATTCGTTACAAAATGTCCAAAACGGTAAGCACAGAAAACACATCAGTCTTGAAGACAACAGACCAGGCTCAAGGCCCCTCTTTAAAAAATAATTATTAGACGGTCAGAGAAAGTGTAATCGAAAAACTTACTGCTCTGTCCTCTTCCGAGAGGAAATCGGGACCGTCGTCTAACCCTTCCTGCTACGACAGAGACAGAAGATGAGAGAGACACAAAGGGCAGAGTTAGCGAGTAAAGCCGACATAACTATTTTTGTGTATAAAACGATGGTTCACTGTAATTAATAAGATAAAAATGTAGTGATGTTGAAAACACCCACCATCATGGCTGCTGGCAGCAGAGTTGTGGCGCCGCGGTCACGTGACGGCGCGCGGCTCAGTCAGGCGGTGCGGAGTTGCTGCCAGGAGAGAACGAAGTTGCTGTGGAGATTTTTTTACCAGACGGGGGTTGGGAATGACATATCACTTGGGGTCCTGAATTGGAGCCCAGCTATATAAATGTAAGTTTTTTTAGCCCCGTCTGCGAATACACATAGAATAGCTAGAACAGGGGGTTAGATTTGAAAGTCGACCTCTTGTAAGAGGAATCGAACGGTTCCCGGGATTTGAGCTCCCTGGTTTTGGGATACTTAATTGAACTTATGGGGAGGGGGGGTCATATAAAATCTCGGTCTGGTTTTTTCATGCCACTTAGTTAAATTGAACAGTTTAGAATGTTTGTTCTTGTAAAACCCGAGCAACAAAACATTTATTAAAACTCATGACACTCTATAAACATGTAACCCCTGTGTCCTACTTGGCATTGCTAGAACAGCATGTGGTATAACGGGTTTTGCAGTCTGGACAGCAAATAGTTAACTTCCAGGTCTCCCCTGAAACCCCTGTCAGTCATCTGGACAGAGGTTCTAAGTGGGAAGGGTCTCCCAGCAGCATAAGCCAGGATGGAATGCTGCAGTTGGTGTCAGTTGCTCAATGAGAGCTTCGAGTCCAAATGGTTGTAACCCCTAGGTGGTGCTATCCCTAAGGTTACTACCCTTGTCTTGCAGGGTCGAGGTGTCTGGGTTCTCAAGATTATTTTAAAACTTGTTCTTTCTAAAATATTTCAATGACACAGTGCCTCCACCCAGAGTTTGGATTTATGTGGGCTAGCATGAGACCTGGTACAACCTCCTGGGATGCCGTACCACCCACTATAACCATTAGCCACCCCAACGCGTGACTCAGTAAACATTTCCCTACATTTCAATGTAGCCCCCCTGCAAATGGGGGTTCCCAAAAGACTTCCAGGAGCTTGCTTGAATGCTCCAAGCCTGAATGGTGTTTGGCATTTAAGCCATTTATCTGTGGGTGTTTTTAGAGCCTCTGGTACTGTCTCTTTAAGAGCTGTCTGCTTGCAGACATAATTAGTTTGTATGGGGGGACTGTGTGTTTCTTTGCTTGAGTACCACTGAGCTGCTGCCAATTCACTCCATTTTTGCAGTCACTAGGGTGCAAAGGAACCTATCTGAAAGATGTAACTGTTTGCCAGAAATCATTTAGAGTAATAATGAAAATACAGTTTGTCTAACCTGCTTTGCAGTCAGAACTGTGTTTGCCTAGTTCCCCATTCTAGTTTTGAACTGCTGAACTGGACCAATCAGTGTGGGTTAAGGTAGCTCTAAAATGGTGCCTTGGACGAATCAGAACTTGGACTCGTAATTTGAGCCAGCCACAAGAGGATTGTATGAGCAGTGACTCTGGGAGATGTAGTTTGACTTCCGCCTTTTGGACCAACAGGGGCAGTCTATTGTGAGTGACAGCCAATCCAGCCAAGAACTGGGAGGAACTCAAAGGAAGTGCCCGGTTTTGTCTGCTGGAGTTTCAGTTGAGCTCTGGCAGTGAAGAGGGAAGGAGCCCTGTGCTTTTCGTGTGCAGTTTTAGTCGGAAAGCGTGTGTAAGGCCCTGAGTTCGGTCTGCAGCTTGTGTAACTCTTGTTAGGACTGAATCAGTCCTGTGAAGAGAATCAAAGGATATCTGAAGAGTAGAAATCAGGCTCACCCTGTAGAAGACTGGAGAAATTGCTGAATTGCGCTTGGTCTGTCAGGAACTGAATCTGCTGTGTGTTCTCCCAGGTATTGTGCAGTAATTGTGATCGGGATAGAGAAGCAGCCTGCCTGGTATAGTACTTTCTGTGTACCATATAAATGTGTGAAGAGGCTTGTGTAGCTCAAGTGAATCCTGCTGCCATTAAAGGACTTTTGCCTGTTGCAGTTTTTCATATAAATGTGTGAGGAGTCTCGTGGAGCTCAAGAGTAGCCCTGCTGACGTTGAAGGACCCTATCTTGTTTGGAGGTCGTGAGTACTAATTCAGGGTCGCTCCCTGTTGAATTGCCACATTAAATCCAAATGGAATTACTGTACTGTTGACTGTTTAACTAATTTTTCTTTTCTCTGTGTGAAAGGGCCCCTACCAGCTGCCACGGTTTGGACTAGCCACTAGGGCTTGGGTACCCAAGGACAGTAACTGGTAGGGATAGGCCTGTGCACAGAGCCATAGGTAGATGAGTAAAGTGATAAGCTAATTAACCTGATTTCCCCCTGTCCTTGTTATATTCCCCCTAAATAAATCAGAGCTGCTTGTTTCAGCAAAGTTATACTGCCTGAGGTATTTGTCTATGTTAAAGTATTGTACTGTGATTGTTGCACTGTATCTTATTTTACAGGAGGTCCCAGTGCCTGAACCAGTCCTGGGGGTAAGTGTATACTGTGAAGGTAATTCTGATATATTGTGTGGGCCACTAGTGGGAAGAAAGGGGGGTTGCAGTGTCCCAGAGGGCTGTGACCAAGTTAGTTTAACTATTGCAAACCCTGACCTCTAGGTGGAGGCACCCGCCATCGGATCCAGGCCCCTCAACCTGTTAGTGGCAAATCAGGCAGGGGTAGTAGCCCCTGGGATAGCGCCATCTAGGGGTTACATCAATACCTGGTATAATTATTGGCTGGCTTCTAATACTATGCTCACGACACCATTGTCTGCAAACAACAACAGTTTATTTACAGGGGGAATAGGGCTTAGGAATGGGGAAAGAAAGGAGTAGAGGCAATGCAGTACTATTATTTACAATATTTACGTTCGATTAGGGTTTTTTTGGTGTGTGCTGGTGCAAATCATCCAGCTGGGTGGATACCTGTTTTCAAATCCAAAATGCAATCATACATTTAGCCAACCTAGATGACCAGAGCCCTGGCTATCTAAACTAAAACTGCATGAAATCAGATGGAACACAATATTACACCCACACCGGTACCAGTGCCCCTTATTTGTATTGTATCCCACAATCCCAATATTTAAACCTGGGTACCCAGTTACCAAAGGTCCATTGAGGGTGCAGGCCTTTTGAAAGTTGCAGCTGTACATTGGCCGGCTTGATTTAAGGATGATTTATTACTTGAACTTGAAGACATTGGGCAGTTAAACTATTTACAGTCATTTGATTCCAAGCACGAGTGCAGGGGGGCCCTGCAATTTGTAGGCTGAACTAGGTCAGAATGTAACCAGCCGGTTACATCGGTTTTGAAGTCAATTATTTTTTCTGAACATCCAGCACATTTATATGTTCTGGTACATTCAGCACATTTATATTCTAGACACATCCAGTACATTCAAAGAAGGTGTAGCGCCTTCAACCAGGGGCCAGGTTGGCCACCCTGGTCCTTTTGTACTTGACTCTGTGAGTGCTTGTTTCCCAAATCCAGGGGGACCCTGTCTGTCTCTTTGCATCCACATGAGTACGCTTAGGTAGTCATAGCAGTCATTTCCAAGTTAAAATAGTCGAATTCTGATTAGACTTCAGGTCTTAGTCCCATTTGTGGCATATGGTTGAAGATTGCAGCTCCACTGGACATCTTGACTGAACAATTCAGAAAAACTGGACCTCCCAAGCAAAGTCAGGATGAGCACCAGTTCTGAGTGCTCCCCTTCCAGTCCTGTAGGCTCCATAACAGATAACACATATCAGCACATCTATACACTGTAGCTGGACTCACATGGGTCCCTTAGGGCAGTTAGGTCCACCTGCGCTGGGAAAGACTTAGGCACAGCAGATGCAAGGTGCAGACCAATTGACAGTCTTAAACAGCAACAGTCTCTAGGGCATTGGCAGCCCCGATAAGCAATTTTCTTTCTTTTTTGTACCAGGGGGGTACAAGAGTACTCACTCAGGCTCCTCACGGTAGGATCTCCACAATGAAGGCTCCTGATGTTTTCAGTTCTCTCCCCACTTAGGCCGGATCAGCTCTCTCACAGTTGGCTTGAAGTCGTCATGTTGCAGGTCACACTTTTAACAAGCGTGGAAGGGAGGGCTAGCACCTGGAAGACATTCTGGCAACACCCAGGCTGCCAGGTTCTGCATTAAACTAAATTACTTTAAATTTACTGAAAAGAGGTCTTGTAAAAAGAGATTTCGGCCATATTGGTCCTTGCAAAACAGGAGAAGATGGAAAGTTTAATACCTTTTATTGGACCAACAACTGTCTTGTACAAAGATGGAATTATGCACAAGCTTTCCGGGCCACACAGGTCCCTTCTTCAGGTGAACAGCAAAACTGAGCAACTTAAGCAGTATATATATCCACTGTGGAGCAATTAAAAATCAGGAAATGAAGTAGGAAGGTGATAAAGGGGACTAGAAATGAAAGTCTAAGATGCAAAATAAAAACATGAGAAGAAATGGGGAAGGACTAAGTAGAAACAGGTCAGTAGGAGATGAAAGGAAGCTAAAGGGAAGACAAAAGCATGCAGATAGGATCTGAGATCAGAGGTTGGCTGTAAGGGTAGAATAGAGAGGAGCTGCCTAAGAGATGCAAGGAAATTAGGAGAAACAAAAGAACAAAGGCCTAGATAAACAGAGTGTGAGGTAGTATGAACAGAGGTGTGAAAACAAGAGGGAGTGGGTGGGACTGAGCTAAAGAGTTAGTAGGAGAGGCAGGGAGGATGTGAGGTACAGGTAAAAAAAGCAGATCAGGCAGAACTTAGAGAAAAAGAAAAAAAAATAATAAGAGAAATACAGAACCAAAGTGTGATAAATAATGACATGATTTAGTACACAATAAAAAAGAATTACAGTTTACCATAGTGTGTCATGAAACCGATGTCCCAATTCAGTCCAGAAATGTTAGATTTAAATTGTTTAATATATTTCAATTCCCATGTCCTTCTGTCCTGTGTGTTTCTGAAGTTGCCTCTTAGTATCAAGCCAGCTAAATCCAAGACAGAGTGATCTGTTTGTGAAAAATGGTTTCCTACTGGAGTGCTGATAATCTTGTTTACTATTGTGTGATGGTGGTGATTCATCCTGGTTTTCAGTGGTTGGCTAGTTTCCAATATGCTAATCTTTTCATGGCCTGCTTAGAGGAGGATTTTTTTAAACACCACCCTTATAATCCATGTGTCTACCTCTGATTTATTGATAAAATATTCCTGATTTGGACAGAAGGTGAAGACTCTCTCAAAAAATTCCATTATGATTTTAACAACTTTCATCATTCCATAAATCTCACTATTGAATACTCCACCACCAGCATACATTTTCTTGACACCACAGTCAGTATCACTAAAAATGGACATATACAAACTGCTCTTTACAGAAAACCCACTGACAGACACCGCTACCTGCATAATTCCAGCTTCCACCCAAATCATACAGAAACATCTGTAATCTACAGTCAGGTGATTCGATACCATCTAATCTGCTCTGATGAGAGAACAAGAGACAGACAGCTCTCCACACTTCGGAATTCCCTAATTCAGCAGGGCTACTCTTCAACACAAATTGACAGAGGATTTGAACTGATGTACAAATAAATAAAATAAATACAAATACCACGAGACAATCTGCTGGAATACAGGCAAAGACATCAAACTGACCGCACAGCCCCAGTGGTCACTTACAGCCCCATGCAAAAACCCCTTCAGGAAATTGTCAAAAAGCTACAACCCATGCTGAGAGAAGATGAAACACTGAAAGACATCTTCCCTGAACCACCTGTCATTGCCTGTAAGCAGCCCCCAGCCTCATGAACATAATAATTCATAACAAACTCCCAGCAGATCAAAATACCCAGAAAACAAGAGGGACAACACCATGCAATGTGGCAAGATGTAAGACCTGCACCCACATATGCACACAGGCCACCATTAAGACAAGCCAAAACAACATAATACAAATTAATGGATCCTACACATGTCAATCCAGCAATCTGGTTTATCTAATTCAATGCAAGAAGTGCACAAATGGTTGCTATAGCAAAACAAGAGGCGCACCAGAGGTATAGAAGGACAGGGAAGGAAGTGGACAGGGAGGAGTATGCACGATGGTCCAGGGAGGTGACCAGAAAAGTGAGAGAAGCCAAGGCCCAGAGGGAGCTGAGATTAGCGGAGGGAATTAACGGGGGGACTTTTTCAGCTACATCAGGGAGAAAAGGAAGTGCAAGGAGACAATAGTGAGGATAAAAGGAGTGGGGAGCGGACGGAAAGGGTGAGGAGCAGGCAGAAGCGCTGAATGAATACTTTTGCTCAGTGTTCATGGAAGAAAAGGAGGACTGCTACCACCATGGGCTGGGAGGGTGGGGACAGGGGAGAGGAGGCCACAGATGGAAGGATTGAGGCAAGTAGAGTCCTAGAGGTACTGAGGGCACTGAAGGTAGACAAGGCACCAGGGCTGGATGGTACCCACCCCAGGGTGCTGAGGGAGATGGCGGAGGTGTTGGTGGAGCCGCTGGTGGATCTGTACAGCACCTCACTGGAGTCGGGATGTGTGCCACTGGACTGGAGGATGGCACATGTAGTACCGTTACACAAGAGTGGACCAAGGGATGAACCGGGTAATTATCGCCTGGTAAGTCTCACCTCCATAGTGTGCAAACTCATGGAGACAATACTAAAGGATAGACTGGTGTCGTACCTGGAGGACAATTGCCTCCAGGATGTGAGGCAGCATGGGTTTGTTTCAGGGAAGTCTTGTCAAACCAACCTGATACAATATTATGACTGGGTGACAGGTGAGCTGGATAAGGGTCATGCAGTGGATGTACTTTACTTGGACTTCAGTAAGGCCTTCGATTCTGTGCCTCATGGGCAGCTTGGGGGGAAGCTGACTGGTGTAGGGGTAGGGGCAAAAATGATTAACTGGATTACAAGCTGGCTGAGTGGGAGGCTGCAACGGGTGGTGGTGAGAGGGGAGCTCTCAACTCCAAGGCTGGTGAGGGGTGGGGTGCCACAGGGCTCTGTGTTGGGGTCAGTAATGTTCGGGCACTTCATATCAGACATTGCACATGGGGTGGTGAGCAAGATAAGTCTATTTGCTGAGGACACTAAAATCGGAGCAGTGGTGAATGGAGAGGAGGGATGGAAGCAGCTGCAGGGGGACCTAAGCAAGCTAGAGGAGTGGTCACAGAGGTGGCAGCTGGGGTTCAGTGCAAAAAAGTGTAAGGTTATGCGCTTTGGGGTGAAGAACCCAAGGAGAGAGTACTGGCTGGGAGGGGTTAAGCTGGGGATCACTGAAGAGGAGAAGGACCTGGGGTAATGATAACAGGAACCATGGACAACACTGCCCAGTGCAGGAGAGTGACTGCAAAAGCGAACAAAATGCTGGGGTGCATAGCGAGGGTTTTTTTGTCCAGGCAAAGAGGGGTGATCTTGCCCCTCTACAGGTCACTGGTAAGGCCACACTTAGAGTATTGTGTGCAGTTTTGGAGGCCATACCTAAAGCGTGATATCAGGCTACTGGAGGGAGGTGCATAGGAGGGCAACAAAGATGATATGTGGAATGGAAGGGACAGACTATGACAGCAGGCTGAGGGACCTGAATATGTACACCCGGGAGGATAGAAAGGACAGGGGGACATGATAGAGACATTCAAGTATCTGAGGGGAATCAATAAGGATGGGACAGATGAGATCTTTAAGTTAAAGAGGGGGAGGGTTACCAGGGGGCATGCACTAAGAATAGAGGGGAAGATATAGGAAGGAAATGAGGAGACACTATTTCACAGAGAGGGTGGTAGCAAAATGGAACACCCTACCAGAATGGGTAATATCATGTAAATCTGTGAACAGTTTCAAAAGGGCATGGGACAGGGAACAGGGGAGAGTGAGGGGGAGGTGGGGTGTGGCAGTGGGATGACAAATGGGAGGGGGTGGGGCAGCTGCAAACTAGCGGTGCTAGCTGCACACTCGAGCAGACTTAGATAGACTGGGTGGTCTGTTTCTGCTGGCATATTCGTATGTTCATATGTATATTGGGGAAATTAACCAACCCTCTGAAAACCAGGATGAATCACCACCGTCACACAATAGTAAATCAGATTATCAGCACTCCAGTAGGAAACCATTTTTCACAAACAGATCACTCTCTCATGGATTTATCTGGCTTGATACTAAGAGTCAACTTCAGAAACGCACAGGACAGAAGGACATGGGAATTGAAATATATTAAACAATTTAAATCTAACATTTCTGGACTGAATCGGGACATCGGTTTCATGACACACTATGGTAAACTGTAATTCTTTTTTATTATGTACTAAACCATGTCATTATTTACCACACTTTGGTTCTGTATTTCTCTAACTATTATTTTTTTCTCTTTCTCTAAGTTCTGCCTGATCTGCTTTTTTTACCTGTACCTCACATCCTCCCTGCCTCTCCAACTAACTCTTTAGCTCAGTCCCACCCACTCCCTCTTGCTTTCACACCTCTGTTCATACTACCTCACACTCTGTTTATCTAGGCCTTTGTTCTTTTGTTTCACCTAATCTCCTTGCATCTCTTAGGCATTTCCTGTCTATTCTACCCTTACAGCCAGCCTCTGATCTCAGATCCTATCTGCGTGCTTTTGTCTTCCCTTTAGCTTCCTTTCATCTCCTACTGACCTGTTCCTACTTAGCCCCCCTTCCCATTTCTTCTCATGTTTTTATTTTGCATCTTAGACTTTCATTTCTAGTCCCCTTTATCATCTTCCTACTTCACTTCCTGATTTTTAATTGCTTCACAGTGGATATATATACTGCTTATGTTGCTCAGTTTTGCTGTTCACCTGAAGAAGGGATCTGTGTGGCCCCGAAAGCGTGCATATAATTCCATCTTTGTACAAGACACTTGTTGGTCTAATAAAAGGTATCAAACCTTCCATCTTCTACTGAAAAGAGGTCAAAACCCCCTCCTGAATGGAGTGGCTTACACTGGATCACCAGGCCCAGTTGCATGGCTGGGGGCCTGAGCCCCCACCTCTGTGGAGGGTTCCCACTCGAATCTGAAATCTGCCAAAAAACACACTCTTTTATGGGGCTCACCTGAGGCTTCCAACTGACTGAAGCTATTTGCTGCTTTGCCTCCAATTGGCTGGGAGGCTTGTCAGTCAAGAAAATGAATCATTCATGAAGCCTCCTCGATGCACAGTTGGTGTGCTGTTTTGACGCCTGAAATTGGGTCCCTGCAGTTCCCCATGAGCTTTGCCAAATGTCCTACAAGTCCTGGCTTTAAAATACTAGCTTTCCGATTGGCTGTGGCTGCTTTGCAATGGCTGCTGAACACACAGTCCCTTAAGCAGATTTGATACAGTCCCAATGCAGTCCTGATGTAGCCAGAATATTTATTGAAATTGCCCAATTCCCCCACAGTTCAGTAGCCCTTGGTGTGTTCTTGCTGTCTCTGCCCAGATTTAGCATTCCCCTCAGTCCATATGCCTGTCACTGCTGCCAATATTTTAGACCCCTTTGCAGCAGGCAGGCTGTCACTCTGAGTCCCAACAATTTCTGGTGCAGCCGGGCTAAATATATTTATTTGTTTGAACATTTTTCCCCCCTGCAAACATTTGTCCCCAAACATACACAGCAGTTAACAATTATTTATTTTACATTTGCTTCTTTCTTTGTCCTGTCGGTGGTTGCTGAAACACAGCTTCCCCGAGGGCAGAAGCACCCTTTTGAATATCATCTTGATCGGAGCTCCGGCTCATTAATATTCAAGAGCCTCGTTCTTACTGCTCCATGGATCTCTTTATTAATTTTGAAAAACAGGCTCACAGGGCCCTTACTAAGGTCACTTAGCACGTAGGGACACCGGGACCGATGAACTCTCTCCCACTAGACTGCAAGGTAAGCGGTCAGGAGATCAAAGGTGCCGCATTGCTTGTGCGTGACCTCCCCAGCACCAGGGTGCTGATCAAGCAGCGAGGAAGGCACGGATGGCTTCTCAAGCCCGAAATGAGCTGGATTTATACAGGGGCTGTTTCTCAGGGGCACAGAAGGACTCGACCCAGAGCAGGGACCAAAAAAAAAAATGCAGGCATTTGGAGGTGCCTAAAGAGAGCAGAACGGGCCAACAACCTAAGGTAAGCCCCCAATCAGTATAGGGGTTACACTGCGACTTCTTGGGACAGTTTCTGTAGAAGATGAGGTGAATCACTCTGAGTGGACTGTGGGGTCCTAACTCCCTGACCAGAAAATGGAGAAGGGCTCCTGACTACAAAAGATACATGTCAGGAAAGTGTAAATTAAGGGCATAATCTGTCTCAAAGTGTTTCTATCTCTGAGGAGAAAATGTGTTTTTGTTGAACCCAAATATGTGGTTCTGTGAGTAAATTGACTGGTCTGGCTCTGATCACAGAAGAGGAATGGACAAAAGAGACTTTTGCTGATCTTTAATCAGGAACCCATGTGGACTTTGAGTACAGTACCATGGACCTTGTGCCCTTTGTACCTTCTGCACCAGCAGGCCCCAGTGGGGCCAGATGTTTGTACATGTGAAATATCTTGTGATAGAAAAAACCTACCATTTGACACTAGCTAAAGGAGAGGACAGTCCTGATTGCTTGCTGTGTTTTACTTGTGCCCCTCATAATTGTGGAGGTCCCCAGTGCTGTGGCCCATTTCAGTTCCTGGGTAAAAAAAAAATAAATGTTTTGTGTAGCCCTCCTCCAAGAGCCAACAGGGTACAGAGCCCTAGCGAGGGAGTGCCCTTCATAAGCATATACATGTGTAAGGTACAGGGTGATACTGCCATAGCAATGTAAATTAATATAATTATGATTGATTTCTCAGCATGTGTACTTATGTGATTAAAGGAAAACTACATACGGAAATTATAAAAACACATGCTGTGCATTGGGTTTTTGTTTTTCTGATGGTCCCTAGCATTCTGTTCCCTGTGTTTGTGCAAGATTTTTTAAACATTTTTCCCTGTCAGTTTTATGACCTCTGGGGGTAACCATGCAGGTTTCATTTTTGTTGTCTTTTTTTTTTTCAGTTATATTTTATTCAGTTTTCATGATAGAACATATTGTGGTGCTTGGCCAGCTGGTTATGATTATTATATGATATTTGTATTATAAATAAATGGTCAGTGTATGAAATGACAGTCTGTGAAATCTGGCCCTTTTAAATTACAAGGTGTCAGCAGCTGAAATCACAGGATGTATTACACTGACCAGGAGATCTCTGTAATGTAATTAACTTCCTTGAGAAATTGCATTTTATGGCCTTTTTATGACCTCATGTTTTTGAAGTGGAAATCAAATGTGACTTTATGACTTCAGAAACAGGACGTCATTAGGCTGATTCCTGTTGTTTTTTTAACACATTGGTGCCAGTGTGGGATTGCTAAGTTCAAAGGAAACGTGTAATTAAGGAGTTATATATAGGAAATTTCTTTTTTTTTTTCTGATGGCACCTTATTTAAAATATCTCCTGATAGGAAATCATTTTTTGTAATTTTATATTCTAAAAGGAGGAGCTAGTGACTCACGGGGGGGGGGTGGAGACACAGAGTTTAAACTGATACTTGTGTCTGAAATGTTGTTATGTCATTTTGGGACTCTAGAGAGACACAGCTCTCTGATCTAACTTTAACACGCACTTCCAGAGGTAATACCTTAGATAACAAAAAATCTAAATGTATTGTGGTAGGAGTTTTGCTTTGTAATTTTCCCTTGTTCTTTTATGTGATTGTGAGCTCTTTGATATGTCATTCTGTGTTTACATTTTTCATATTTTTATCATCTTTTAGTAAAGAATCTTTTTTCAAGATACTGCCTGGGTGTGTCTTCCAAGTTCTTTTGCATGTGATGTATATGTGGTTAAATCTGACAGCTGTTTTGAAGGGCTTGATGGTGTTACTAAACTGGGAAAAGGTAAGAATATACCTAAGGTGTCTTATAGAGTTTTAAGGGTTCATTTTGGATACCTGGTTAGGTGCCCTTAGGTGAAAGATATATTGCATCCCCCGAAGAGAATATTATCTGAGCCTGTACATTTGGGTACGCTAGCATAAGGTTCACAGTTTGAATCCCCCCAGAATTTGAGACTAAAGGTGACTCGGACCCAAAAACAGACAGGAAGGTTACCCTGTCTGTTACCTGTTCACACTATTGCACTCTGAGGATGGTCACTGTGGGAGCAGAGGGCCTGACCTGCTGAGTGCGTTTGTGACAGATTTGGGTGGCAGCGATGCGATAAATTTGTTAACACAAGCTTTAACTGTTCAGTGTGTCAGCTTAATACTGTACAGCTCACTTGCAAAATAAGGCGGTGATTTATTTTTAAAAGAGAAAACAGAACTATATCAATTTGCTTACAGTCAAAGTTCCTACCTGTTTTATTTTTTTTTTCAAAGTGCAAGTTAGAGTAGCCATAGTTAGGGAAGAAGATGGCTTCCAATTACAATGAGCACACTGCAGACTACCTGAAGCAGTTGTGCAAGGAAAGAGGAGTCCTGCACGAGGGGAGAGCCACCAAGCAGAACCTCGTGGATGCTCTGATGGCCGCTGATGCCCAGAGTGTTGAGTCGCAGTCTGTGACTGTAAAGGACCGAATCTTGGACGTGGAGGGGCCAGCGGCCAGTGCAGTGTCCAGATCCAGTAAGGAGGACAGCAGGGCCAGTGCAAGCCCAGGGCCACAGCAGCAGGGGAAGGTCACCAGCATTCTGGAGCCAGAAGCAATCAGGCTGCAGATTGAGTTGCACCGAATGGAGCTGGAGTTCCAGAGAGAAGAGTGACAACTTCAGCAAGAGGTGGAGCGAGAACGGTGAGAAGCGGAGTGAGAATGGCGAGAAACGGAGCGTGAACAGAGAGAGGCTGACCGTGAAGAGAGTGAGCGCCAGAGGCAACATGAACTGGAGAAGCTATGACTCCAACTACCAGCACCAGAGCAGATAAGTGGCTTGAGTTTAACTGGAACTACAGGACTGGGTTACAAATTAAATTCCAAATTGATAGTTGAATTTAAAGAGGGAGAGGATATGGATGCCTTTTTAAATTCCTTTGAAAAAGTTTGTATTCAGGCAAAGATTCCTAGTGGGTCCTGGAGCTTCCAGGTATCCCCGCTACTTACCGGGAAAGCTCGGGATGCATTACGCCAAATGGACAATGAGGACAGCAATGATTACAGCAAACTTAAAGCTGCTCTTTTAAAAAAGTTTGATTTAACTGCAGAAGCATACAGAGCTAAATTCCATAAGCTCAGGAGAAGTCCTGACATGAGCTATGAGGAGCTAGCCACGAACCAACGTCAGTGTTTAAAACGGTGGGAAGGAATTGAAGCAAACGCTGTAGATAAAATTGAAAATGCTATGTTTATTTATTTATTTAGATTTTGTTGACCAGGTAAGTGCACTAGACAAATCCTGCCTATTTTCAGGCACGACCCGGGGGAGGGGGGATACAGATGAACTGACCTTGAACCAGATTAAGCTGTTGGTGGTATTTTTAGTGAATGAGGGAAATTTGGCCAGGACACCGGAGAAATTCCCCTACTCTTTTCGATAAGTGCCATGGGATCTTTAACATCCACCTGAACTACCACCAATCCAAGCAGATGGGACCTCGGTTTAACATCTCATCCAAAAGATGGCACCTCAGAAGTGCAGCACCCCTCTCATGCTGTACTACAGTGTCAGTACTGGAATATTAACCCAACTGCCAGATGTGGGAACTGAACCCACAGCCCTCTGATCTCCCGGCCTCAGAGGTGAGTGTCCTACCTACTGAGCCACTGACACTGCAATATTGTTAGAACAGTTTTTTTGGGCATGCCCAGCAGAGCTGAAAACCTGGCTGGAGGATCGAGATCCCAAAACAGTGCAAGAGGCTGCTGAACTCTCGGACCGTTATGCAAAGAGCAGACCTGCTGTAAGAGCAAATGGGGTGGGTGTGGCAGCGCAGAAAGGGAAAAGCACGCATTCAGGGCAGCTAAAACCCTCACTGCCTCCACGAAAACCAGTTAGCCAGGTTTCAAAGAAAAGATTTTTCTGAGAAAAGAAATGAATGTTGGGTTTGCAAAGAAACTGGGCATATTGCTAGACAGTGTCCCGAAAGGATGAGCAATACGCAAAATGGGGCTAGGAAAGAAGTGGTCTGTTTATGTGTCCCTGGAAGCATGCCTGTGAACATGAGGGAACACATACACCAAGTCATGGTGAATGGTGTACAGACACAAGGGTTAAGAGACACAGGGGCATCCCTGACACTGGTAAAAGGGGATCTGGTAGAGCCTGGTCTGCTTATACCCAATAAATTTGTAACTGTACAAGGGTTCACTGGTGAGGAGAAAACATTGCCATTCGCTAGTGTTCTCCTTGACTGGGGTGAAACTGGGGGAACTTTGCAACAGGTGGCTGTAGCCAAAACTTTAGCAGTTGACGTCATCCTTGGTAACAATCTCAAACATGGGATGGTGTGTGCAGTTACCCATAGCCAAGCGGCAAGGGAAAATTGTAGTTCTCTAGACCCCATAGAAGCCATTGTGGAAACCACTGGGAGGCTGGTTCCCCAACCTGTGTCTCCTGATATGAAGACTAATGAAAAGGGGGTAGAAATTATCCCAGTAACAGTTAACCACACAGCTACAGAGGGTTACTCCGTAGAAGGAGGGGTGACCCATTGTCAGAGGGTTAGGGATGACAGTGATCCAGAGTGCCCTGACGCTAGAGTTAGGGACCCTAGTTTGGATACTGACGGGGACCTGTCCCATGCCTTGGGAATGTGTAAGGAGTTTGCAGCTGCTCAGAAAAGTGACCCTAGTCTAGAGAAGCTAAGGTCTTGGGCAGACTCTGATGGAGCACAGGGAGGTGACGGTAAACATAAAGTTTATTGGGAAAATGGACTGATATATACTCAGGATGCTAAGACAGAGGGAGGGATGATAGGCAGGCAGCTTGTCGTTCCCCAGGGATACCGTGAGCAGTTGCTCAAGATTGCACATGATATTCCCTTGTCTGGTCATCTGGCAATCGCGCACACTATGCAGCGGTTGGCCCAGAATTTCTAATGGCCCAACTTCACCCAGCAGGTGAAGGAGTATTGCAGGTCTTGTCACCGGTGCCAAGAAATAGGGAAGGTGGGTAAGAAAACCCAAGCCATCCTAATTCTATTGCCCATAGTGGAGGAGCCATTCCAGAGGGTGGGAGTGGATATTATGCAGCCTTTAAATACCCCCAGCTCTTCCAGGAAGAAGTTCATCCTGACTGTGGTGGATTATGCCACCCGGTATCCAGAGGCAGTCGCCCTATCCTCACTGAGGACAGACAAAGTGGCAGATGCCTTACTTGGGATTTTCTCCCGTGTTGGGTTTCCGCAAGAGGTTTTCACCAATCGAGGGGGTTCCTTCATGTCAGACCTGATAAAATGTTTGTGGGAGAAGTGTGGGGTGGTGCAGAGGTGCACGACGCCTTATCACCCACAAGTCAATGGGCTTGTGGAGCGATTTAAAGGTACCCTGAAGTCAATGCTCCAAGTGTTTGCTGAACAGCATGGGAGGGACTGGGAGAAATACCTTCCCCACCTGTTGTTTGCATACAGGAAGGTGCCCCAAGAGTCAACAGGGTTTTCCCCCTTCGAGCTCTTATATGGATGCTGGGTATGTGGACCCCTAGACTTGATCCGGGAGGACTGGGAAGGCAAGCACACCACCCAGGGAACTCCCATAGTGGATTACATCCTTAGGTTTAGGGAAAGGCAGAAGGAGATTATGGGGACAGCCCAGAGCAACCTGGCAGCTGCCCAACAGAAACAAAAAGTGTGGTACGACCGCAGAGCCAGAGCTCACTCGTACACGGTGGGTCAGGAAGTCATGGTCCTTATCCTGGTCCAGAAAGACAAGCTGCAGGCTGAGTGGGCAGGACTGTACAAAGTAGTTAGAAAGGTAAATGACATGAACTATATCATAGAGTTACCTGACAGAAGACATACAGAAAGAATGTACCATGTCAACATGATGAAGCCATATGCTAATAGGGCTGACATGGTGTTTGCAGTGTGTAGTTTTGGGGAAGGGCCGGATGAAGCAGACCCCCTTCTGGACTTGCTGGAAGAAAGCAAGCGGGAGTCCTCTGTGGAGGCAGTTAAATTGTCACCCCAGCTGGCCCCGGACAAGGTCCAGGAAGTAAGGGAGGTTTTAGCAGACTTTGCCCCACTGTTTAGTGCCAAGCCTGGACTAACCCCCTTAGCAACGCATGATGTAGAGACAGAGACACAGATACCCATATGGCAGACAGCATATCAGGTGTCAGAGGCTGTCCAAAAGGACATTAGGAGGGAGGTGGAGGAAATTCTGGATTTAGGGGTCATCCAGAGATCCCACAACCCCTGGGCCTCACCTGTAGTCCTTGTGCCCAAGCCAGATGGCTCTACTCATTTCTGTGTGGACTATCATGGACTGAATGTAGTCATGAAGTCAGATGCCCACCCATTGCCCCGGACTGATGAACTCCTGGATAA
This sequence comes from Neoceratodus forsteri, assembly GCA_016271365.2. Classification (NCBI taxonomy): domain Eukaryota; kingdom Metazoa; phylum Chordata; order Ceratodontiformes; family Ceratodontidae; genus Neoceratodus; species Neoceratodus forsteri. The sequence goes on along the minus strand of CM028134.1, from coordinate 383,561,448 downwards.
GTTGGGAGGGGTGATACCTTACGAATATTGACCTGACAAAAGGGGTATTGGCAGGTAGAGTTAACTGACAGAGCTAGGGAGAGGTCGGCCTTCATCACTCTGAGAGGCTTATTTGAATTTAAAGTAATGCCTTTCGGAATGAAGAACGCCCCGGCCACTTTCCAAAGGTTGGTGAACCAGGTGTTAAATGGTGCTGAGGAGTACGCCGTGACGTACCTGGATGACATTGCCATCTTTAGTGCCAGCTGGAAGGCACACCTGTCCCACCTTAGGGAAGTGCTGGGCAGGATACAGAGGACCGGGCTCACTGTCAAAGCTGAGAAGTGCCAGGTGGCCATGGCTGAAGTGGCATACCACGGGCATGTTGTAGGCCAGGGACAGCTCCGTCCTAACCAAGTAAAAACAGAGGTGATCAAGGCATGGCCCAGACCAGAAATGCAGAAGCAGGTCAGTTTTCTAGGGACAGCAGGGTACTATAGGAAATTTGTACCCAATTACAGTGCCCTGGCTGCTCCCCTATCTGACCTGATAAAGAAAAGGATGCCTAAAAAAATTACCTGGGAACCAGCCTGTGAAAAAGCCTTTACCAGACTGAAGGAGGCACTGTGCAGTGCTCCTGTGTTGACAAGTCCTGACTATAGCAGACCCTTTATAGTCCAGACTGACACCTCAGACATGGGTATTGGGTCAGTACTGAGTCAGACATCAAACCAAGGGAAAGATCACCCTGTATTGTACCTGAGTAAAAAGTTACTTCCCAGGGAGCAGGCTTACTCTACTGTGGAAAAAGAATATCTTGCCATAGTGTGGACCCTAAAGAAGTTAGAGCAATACTTATATGGGCAGCATTTTGAGGTACAAACTGACCACAGCCCCCTGGTTTGGCTGACACAAATGGGAAAAATTAATGGTAGACTATTAAGATGGAGTCTTACCTTGCACGGGTATAACACGACTATCTGACATAGGGCTGGAGCAACCAATCAGAACGCAGATGGCTTGTTATGTCTATATAAGGAGTGAACTAACTTAGGGACTAATCCTATGCAGGAGATAGAGCCCCCAAACTCAGTCTAGGTGGGGAGGATTGTGACGCTTGGCCAGCTGTTTATGATTATTGTATGATATTGGTATTATAAATAAATGGTCAGTGTATGAAATGTCAGTCTGTGAGATTTGGCCCTTTTAAATTACAAGGTGTCAGCAGCTGAAATCACAGGATGTATTGCACTGACCAGGAGATCTCTGTAATGTAATTAACTTCCTCGAGAAATTGCATTTTATGGCCTTTTTATGACCTCAGGTTTTTGAAGTGGAAATCAAATGTGACTTTATGACTTGAGAAACAGGACATCATTAGGCTGATTCCTGTTGTTTTTTTAACACATTGGTGCCAGTTTGGGATTGCTAAGTTCAAAGGAAACATGTGTAATTAAGGAGTTATATATAAAAAATGTATTTTTTTTTCTTTTGATGGCACCTTATTTAAAATAACTCCTGATAGGAAATCATTTTTTGTAATTTTATATTCTAAAAGGAGGAGCTAGATGACTCACAGAAGGGGTGTGGAGACATAGAGTTTAAACTGATACTTGTGTCTGACATGTTGTTATGTCATTTTGGGACTCTAGACACAGCTCTCTGATCTAACTTTAAAACGCACTTCCAGAGGTAATACCTTAGATAGCAAAAAATCTAAATGTATTGTGGTAGGAGTTTTGCTTTGTAATTTTCCCTTCTTCTTTTATGTGATTGTGAGCTCTTTGATATGTTGTTCTGTGTTTACATTTTTCATATTTTTATAATCTTTAAGTAAAGAATATTTTTTTCAAGATACTGCCTGGGTGTGTCTTCCAAGTTCTTTTTGCATGTGATATATACGTGGTTAAGTCTGACAGCTGTTTTGAAGGGCATGATGGTGTTACTAAACTGGGAAAAGGTAAGAATATACTTAAGGTCTGTTATAGAGTTTTAAGGGTTCATTTTGGATACTTGGTTAGGTGCCCTTAGGCGAAAGATATATTGCATCCCCCGAAGAGAATATTATATAAGCCTGTACATTTGGGTACCCTAGCATAAGGTTCACAGTTTGAATGCCCCCAGAACTTGAGACTAAAGGTGATCCGGACCCAAAAACAGACAGGAGGGTTACCCTGTCTGTTACCTGTTCACACTATTGTGCTCTGAGGTTGGCACTGTGGGAGCAGAGGGCCTGACCTACTGAATGCATTTGTGACACATAACACCCTTCCTGACTGGGAAACAGAGTACAGGCATTGCAAATAAGACTCATTATACAGGATGTACATATCTCCCAGCAATTCCCAAACAAAGGGGAACATCTAAATAGGTACATGTTAAATGCTCGATAACTATAAATGCCATGGTATAGCAGCCCATGAGCACATGGCAAATTACTAAAGAGTTCAAGAGTCCGGTGATTGTCCAAAAAAAGCCCACCCTTTAAAAAGAGCCTGGTGCCATGCATAAAGCTAATGTTAACAATCAGTAGGTAACTGAGTACAGAGTCCGCAACAAGCAGCTATAATTAAACTAATAAAACATAGAGACTGGGAGAACACTACTTCATATGATAAAGGCAGCAAGATAGGACAGTGTAAACCAATCTCTACATTACATTCAAGAGTAGGAATACATTTCAACAGAGAACGAAAGATCCGAGGGGTTTCTGCAGTTGGTAAATCCAAGGAGAGCCTCTATAACTGCAAACAGTCAGTGGGCTTAACAAAAACCAAAAGGGAAGCTCTCCACTTCAAAAAACGCAGTTTCCACACACGAAACCCTGAAAAATAATGTACTCACCCAACTGAACTCATCTCAATAATTTATGTACAGAGTATAAAACATGTAACAGAGGTAACACAATTGAGTAGAATAGACAGTATTGTCATGGTGAAATAGCGTTCTGATGGAGAGGCAACATGCACAACAGAATTCCTAAGAATCAGCAGGAAAGCAACACATAAAAAGTTTTCAGCAGTCCTCCCATTCTGCAAGTTCAGCTTCACACTTCCCCTCTGAACTCTGGAGAGATTTTTGCAAGTTCGCTGCCCATTTCCCCGCATCCATGGGGTCTGTGAAAATGAAGACCTTATCTTGATGCACTATGCAGAGTTTAGCGGGGAATAGTAAGGCATGTGGTACTGCCAGGCCTTGGAGCACTCTCTGCATACTGTCACATTTCTTTATTTGTTGGCGAGTAGCATAGGATATATCAGAGAATAAGAGTATGATGTTGCCCTCATACAGCAAGGGATGGTGACACCGAGCCAGTTGCAGCAGGTAATCTCTGGTAGCCATAGAGTCTAAGGCAGCCATTACAATTCGGGGTATGTCGCCTTCTTGCCATCCATGAGGATGAATCTTATACGCTTTAAGGACAGGCCAGTCTGCAGACTCAGGAGACTCCTTCAATTATTCTTTTAGCCACGTTTTAAGGAACAGGGGCAAATGGTCACCCTCGGCTCCCTCCGGTAGACCCAGAAATCTTACATTACTGTATCTAATTTGATTTTCCAAAATCTCCAATCTACTGTATTTTGGGTTAGCTTCAAGTCCTTCGAATATTGAGCCAAGGCAGCACAGTAACAATCAGACTGTCTCTTTATATCTTTCACCTCCATTTTTAAAACATCAGCGGTTGTTTCTACAGTTGCCATACGGGAGGTTAGTGAATTGAATTTGCCATTCATAGCCATGACAGATCCCAGGAGCTGGCGCATTTTGTAACCTAGAGACTGAAGCGTTTCTTCCTGGCCTGTGGCTTCTGCCATGGCATCTGGTGTAGTTCGCAGGCTAGGCCCAGGTTTCAGTTGCTGTTTTCTGGTGTTCGCTGCTGCATGCTGCTGTTTAGTTTTACCCATATTGTTCAGTACGCTGTCACCCACCAGCAGGAGCAAAACAGTCAGGAAAAAAAATGATTTGAAAAGTAAATTTGTTATTTTAAAATAAAGTAGTACAGAGCTCTGTATTCAGATGTCTGCTTAGCTTGGGCTCCACAGGCCCCCCACCCCTTTTTTTTGTTGTCTTTGATCTGTTGGAATTTTCCCAGAATGCCTCTGGTGATGATGTCAGTTAGACCCAGCACCAAAACTAAAAACCCAGGATCCTACTTATAATCACAGAACAAACAAATACTCACCATATTAATGTTGTTTCTGTGTTTACACTTTATGCACTCATCTCAGCTGAGAGTGATTCCCCGGAGATTAGAACCTATGCAAATTTTCTAATTTGGAATGTAGATTCAGACACTGCCCCACACTTCACTCTGGCCATTGCTCAGACTGTTTCCAAGCCAGAGAAGAGCAACAGCTAGTGAAACTAGCTAAAAAGTCTACCAGAAATTTTGAACATTTTGTAGCATTTTAAAACACCAAATTGAAAGCAGATTTGAGAAAATTTGTTGCATAAACTATAACAACAAACTTACAGTTATAGAACCTGCAATACTAATGCTCAAGCAACCAAAATGAAAAAAAAGGGAATTAATCGTATATGGACCTATTTCAGGTTCTGGAAGGGAAGACAGGGTTAGGGAGTATAAACATTGTGAGGGATCCCTTAAGAAGAAACAGCATTACTACAGTAAGTAATTTTTTTCTTCTAACCCCAGGAATCCCTCACTTGAATATTTACACTTTATGCAGGCTGAGCAGAAGTATAGCAGTTCTAAAGCTGGCTTCCCTTCTGGACTGTATGTCCAAACAGTGGTGCTTTGGGAAAATCTATACTGTTTTCCAGGTAGCTGCTTTGCAGATGTCTAACAATGGGGTGCCCCGTGAGGATGCCACAGAGGCAGGTACCCTTTGTGGAGTGTGCCTTAAGTTTCTTGATGGCATTTTTCCAGCTTTTTCATAGCAGAACTGAATGTAAGAGACTGTCTCTTTTTGTAGCTGGTTTGCCTTTACCAACCTCACCATAGGTAATGAAAAGATGGGTACTCTGGGACATGACATCCTTTGTCCAGTCCATGTAGATAGTCAGGACTCGCTTTAGGTCCAGGCTATACAATTTTTCCTCACCTGGACTGGAATGCTCTGGACAGAGTACAGGAAGGGTCACTGACTGATTCAGGTGGAATTCTGATACCACCTTGGATAGGAATTTTCTGTTGGTTCAGAGAACTACTTATCCCTGTGGAGGATTATGTAATTTGGGCTTTGTGCAGAGGGCTTGCAATTCACTTACCCTCCTAGCAGAGGTCATTGCAACCAGGAATATGGTTTTCCATGTGACGTACTTCAGGTCAGTAGTTTCTGTAGGCTCAAAAAGAGCCTCCATAAGCTGGGCAAGGCATATATTGAGGTCCTGTAGTGGGACAGGGTCACTCACTGGTGGGTACAAGTGACTGAGGCCTTTAGAAAACCTTTTGAAAATGGGTTGTGAGGCCAAAGAGTTTCCCTCGCCAGTCAGTACATATGTTGATACTGCTGCTAAGTGCACCACTAAAGTTGAAGGCTGTAGGCCTAACAAGGTGTACTAGATATTACAGAACTATAGCCAACCCTTCCTCTATTTTTTTTATTTTTCTGGGGGCACACCAGTAAGAAAACCTTTTCTACACAGAGGAATATGCTTTTCTGATAGCGGATTTCCTTGAAACCTTAAAGGGACAGTAAACATTGCAGGGGTCCCTCAAATTGTGAAACCCCATGAAAAGATATTTCAAATGAGGCACTGGAGTTCCTTATAGGTGTCAGGAGTCCTGAGATATGACTTTCTAATTAACCTGTAAATCAAAACATGGCAGCAGTCATTTTACAACAGGAAGTGATGTCACTGAGGGGCAAGCTGCATGTTGTTAATTACAACTTGCCCCTCAGTGACATCACTGTTGGTCTCATGATTCAATGAAATGGCTGCTGCCTTGTTTTGATTTACAGATGACTTAGGTATTCATAACTCAGGACTCCTGACACACACAGGTAAGGCCCATACCTCATTTGAAAGATCTTTTTGTAGGCTTTCATAATTTGAATGACCCCTGCAGTTTTTACTGTCCCTTTAAGTACCTTCAGGACTTCCTCTGAAAGATCTAATCCAGAAAATTCTAACTCCTCAAGAACCATGCCCTCAGGCATAGGGTCCTGGATTTCGGAAATGATATTTTGCCCTGGGACAAAGTCAATAGATTGTGACTGAGTGGCAGGCTGATTGGATTCTTGCTGGACAGGACCAGAAGCGTTGAGTACCAGGCCTGTCTGGCTCAGTCTGGAGCTATCAGAATCATTGTTGCAGGTTGTCTCTTGAGTTTCAGGAGTACTTTCTGAATACGTTGGAATGGAGGGAAGGCATACAGAAACCGTGGGTAGCTTTAAAGGGAATCCATACGATTCCCTATGTCATTATTGTAAAGGTTACTACGAGGATCCAGTATGTAAACTGCTGGGTTATGCAGTCAGTTCTTGATGTACAGTATGCACATGCTTGGGACATCCCTTTTTTGTGCATACATCTGAAATAGCAGACAGCCAAATTGTATTGAAATCAATGAAGCCACTCAGTAAAACACACTTACTCCATGTACTACTCGCTTTTACCTTTATTGAATATATCAAACTCATTAAAAACATACCGGTTCATCAAATGTCACACTCTGAGTTACCGTATATAAGCTATTTATTTTCTTCATGGCTGCATGCTCTGACAAACAGACAGGTTGAAACTGATTAAAACCTATGGCCGGGATATTCAGACTGCGCTAGGCTGTGGCGCAAGCCTGGGTGCAGCGCAACTGGGATGCACCAGGGCGTTGACAGGGTGATATTCAATGGTGCTGTGCCATGGCTCAGCACCATTGAATATGGCACTGTGGCTACCCGCATTGCACATGGCACAGTAGCACTGCACCAGCGCAAGTGGCCAGAGAGGAGCAGGGGGATGTGCCGGTGCAAGTGCCATTGTGCTAGGGGCAGCAACCGCGATATTCAGCGGTGGATATACAAATGGGGCCATAATGCATGCAAGGCGCACATGGAGCCATTCACATTTCATTATGGCTCCATTTGCATGCAGGTGCGCTGATTCCCGGCGACTTGCGCCTGGTGCCCTGCCAGGCAGCAGCCGTCGGGGACCGGTGCCAACTGCCCCTCAGTGGCAACGCGCCCCAATGCCTGATCGCGGGCTTTCAATACAAATATTAGCCCTGGTGGCCCAGTGGACCATCTCCCCAACCCGATCGCGGGCATTATGAAAGAATAACATCCCTGGTGGCCCAGTGGCCGCATCCAGCCTGATCGCAGGCAATCCGATGTAAACAGTAACCTGGTGGTCTAGTGGTACACCCCTCTCAACCCGCCCAATCAGTCCCGCCACCCCACCCCCCCAGTCAGCGGTGGGCGGCAGCACCCCTTCCACAAGCCGCCCGGCCTCCCGCCGACTGGCAGCTTACGGTATGGCTGTACGCCCGTTGGTCCACAGCATGGGCCAATGGGCGTGCAGACTGTACTGTACTATACAGTCCTAATATGTGAATGAGGATTCATTCATTTTAAAATTGTGATGTGGAGGAATCCATTTTGTGGACACGATGGGTGCTGTGATGGTGTCACTGCCTCACCAGCTCTAACAGTGTGCAATGATGCAGGTTAAAACAAATGGCTCCTCCAGAGAGGAATCCTGTTAAATCATGAGGAAAAGCATTGGATTCTTTTGTTGCACTCTGCCAAACATCAAATCCAGGGTGTTCTTCAGAATATAATAAGAGCCCTAACTGCATAGCAATCTTTTCTCGCGTGCAGCACTGCACGCTGTTAACACTAATGAGGCAGAGACATCATCACAACAGCCTTCCTGTCCACAAAATGGATGCCTCCACACCCGTATTTAAAAAGTATTTTTAGGCCAGCCCACCAGCGCAGTGGTTGGATTTGCACTTGCGATGCTGACGACCTGGGTTCGGGAATGGGCCCGGGAATCGGAGGGCCAGTCAGTGGGGGGATCAAGCATCCTGGGGACTGCTGTCCTTCTCCAGGGGAAGGGAGAAGAGTGTCCAGCGCTTTCCAGACCCCTGGGGGAAGCTGGGGGTACCATGGCAGCTGGTGCTGTCACTTGGGGGGCGGGGAAGATGCTGGATGTCACTGCACGTTCCCGCCCCCAAGGATCCAGCAACAAATGGCAGCCGCCTCAGTGCCCACTGGGCTCTTGCCGGTAGACCTAGTCCCAGTGTCTGTTGTCCCCGGCCCGACTCTGCACCCCGCCCTGGGGGACAAGCCAAGGAGGCAATGCCGGTCTGTGCCCCCAGCCGGTATCCTTGTACCGGTGTCACGAGAGATCGTGCTGGCAAGACGGCCCCACCCTGGGGGTAAGCCAGGGGGATCGCCGAGCAGAGGTAAGTCCAGAGGGAGAGGTGGGGGCCTGGGAGTGGCTGAGCTCAGGGTGCGCCGAGGGTAAAGCATACAAAATAAAAAAAAAAAAAAATGTTTTCAAAGTTTTATTAAAGTCCTTTTCTAAATGTATCTTTTCCAATCATTTTCTGTGCAACTATGGTAACTGTTGAAGTAATCAGATAGGGAATCATACAGATTCCCTTTGTTCTCCTTGCTCAGAGCATGTTTGCTTACATTAGTAGGATGTTGTTCAAATAATAATTCAGTGTCATTGTGCTCCTGCAAGATAGAGGAAGCATGATCCAGTTTACATTATTGTACGTGCCACTGGCATTATACTACAAGACCCAGAATGGCTGGTCTTTTTTTTTCTATTTGAAAGATCCTTTCAACTGAACAATACCCAATCACCAGGGGTCCAGATAACATTTACGACTGTGAAGTGTTTGATGCTAGCTTTCTCAGACTAATAATATTTTCATCTATTTGGTAGTAATGCCATCCACAGACCAGTATGCCCCCCCCACCCCGAAAACCAAATCTCAAACCCACTGGGCACTAAGTTCCTGCAGACAGCTACTGACTCTCTGCCTGATACTGCCATGGGTCAGAGATACTTCACCGCTGCTACCAAGTATTTGCCAGGTTAATGTTATATCAAAACAGCCTGTCCGTGTTCGCCCCCTCTCCCTTTGCCCTCAGTCCCCTTGGTTTGATGGGACATTGAGGGAGTTGAGGAGAGTGGGACGAAGATTGGAACGTTGTTGGTGGAAATCTGGCCTGGAAGGTGACAGACTTAGATTGATGGCTCATTATGTGGACTATCAATCAGAAATCTCCCATAAGAAGGCAGAGTTCCTGTCCAGGGAGATAGCTGCATTAAGAAATTGACGTGCTCAGTTTTTCCGGACCGTGGGCAGACTGTACAATCTAGCCTGTCTAAGGGGTCGGAGAGCTTTTTCACAAATACAGTGTGACGAGTTTGCTCGGTTCTTTGATGATAAGGTGTCATCGAGCAGGTCGGAGATCCGGAGTACACGTTCAAATGAGTGTTGCAGCGATCGATATGGGGTTACAGGCCCTCGGTCTACCTGGACAGATTTTGACAAGCCAGCGATCATGGATATCATGAAGATTGTCCAGGGCTTGCGACCGACCTGCTGTAGTTTGGATCCTGGTTCTATGCGCCTCCTTGTGGGGTGCTTGGATACGATTGGACCAGTCCTTGCGAAGATAGTCTGGGGTTCTTTGGACCAAGGGGTGTTTCTGGAGTCTTTAAAAGAGGCTGTCGTGACACCCATTTTGAAGAAATCTCCCCTTGACCCTGACTGTCTCGCTAACTACAGACTGATCTCTAACCTGCCCTTTTTGGGCAAGGTTATTGAGAAAGTAGTCGCATTGCAGCTCGATGACTTTCTTACCACCCATGAGGTCTATGATCCTCTCCAGTCCGGCTTCAGGAAGAGGCATAGTACCGAGACAGCGTTAGTCCGGGTACTTAATGATCTCCTAATAGCAAGAGATCGGAGGAGCCATTCGATCTTGGTTCTCCTTGATCTTTCTGCAGCATTTGATACTGTGGACCATGGGATATTGCTGGATCACCTGCGGCTACTCTGCGGACTGTCGGGGACAGTCCTCAGATGGTTCCACTCTTTCCTCACAGGCAGAAGTCAGAGGGTAGTCTCAGGGATTTTTTCCTCTGCTCCCTTTGCTCTGTACTGTGGGATGACACAAGGCTCTGTGTTTTCCCCCATGTTGTTCACGGTGTATATGCTGCCGTTGGGAGACATTATAAGGCGTCATGGGCTGAGTTTTCACTGCTATGCAGATGTACTCAGCTCTATATGTCCTTTGTACACGAGCAGAATGACGCTTTATCGGTCTTCAACAACTGCCTCGCTGAGATTCAGGACTGGATGAGTGCGAACTGGTTGAAGCTGAACCCTGATAAGACTGAGGTGTTGGTTGTGGACCAGGGTCATTGTGTAGAGAAGTCCAGACCATACTGTCCAATGATGTCACCCAGGGGCAGCATGTACACCACAAACAACATGGGTGACAAGATCGAACCCTGAGGAACTCCACAGGTCAGGGACATCAGGCAGGAGGAGAAACTCCCCATCACTACCCGTTCTTTCCTGCCTGACAAAAGGGACTCAAACCAGCTGGTGATTTTGCCGGTGAGTCCACAGAGACCTCTGAGGCAATCGAGTAGCACCACGTGGTCTACAGTGTCAAAAGCTGAGAAGAGATCTAGGAGGACAAGAATTGGCCGCTCTCCTCTATCTCTCGCCCGCCGGAGATCATTTTTCACTCTGACTAACGCTGTTTCAGCGCTATGCTTTCTCCTAAACCTAAACTGGAGTGGCACGTAGATGTCAAAGGCCATCAGGTGGGCCTCAAGCTGTGAAGCCACCACTTTCTCCACAACCTGCCCCAAGAATGGAAGATTGGAGACATGTCGGTAATTCGGTAAGATGTCAAGGTTGAGAGATGGTTTCTTCAGTGGGGGCCTCACGAATGCCTCCTTCAAGACAATGGGGAATAGCCCCTCTGAGAGTGAACACTGGACAATCTTAGCGAGCACTGGATCAATGGACTCCACACATCCCACTAGTAGATGTGTTGGGCCCGGGCCCATTTCACAAAAAGTGGGTCGCAGCTTCAAGATTACCTCGTTGACCTCAGACACCCCCACCGGCTGAAACTCCTCCCAGACAAACAGAGTGCCCCTGCACATACCACACTCCTTACTGTGAGATTTATCATGTCCCACTGGAGAAACCCCAGATCTAATGGAGGACATCCTGTCAGAAAAGAACTGAGTGAACTCCTCGCACTCAGTGATTGAAACTGCTCATTTTGACTGTAGACAGACTGAATGTAATAACCTGTCCACAGTCCGAAAGAGCATAGCCGGTCTGTTCCTTCCTGCAGCAATCTCGTTGGACAGGAACTCTGCCTTCTTATGGTTGATTACTTTTTGATACTCTCCATAGTGAGTTCTCAAAGTCAGTCTATCCTCCACATACCTGGTCCTTCCCCAGCAGTGCTCCAACTTCCAACCCTTGGTCTTCATCTCCTTGAGAGCCCCATCAAACCACATGGATCTCCAGTGAGAAGGCGTGGGTCATGTACGGATCGGTGCAATGGTTGTCGAGCACCTTGGTGACAACATTATTATATGCTGCCACCACCTTGTCCAACCCCTTCGCACATGCAGCACTCACACCAGAAAAATTCGCTACTGCCAGCAGTCCCTCTGAGGATAATCCCCTCAAAGGGTGGTAGCGGACCATCTCAACAGGGGAGCGACTAACTGGGGGACCCTGAACAAGAACTCTACCGTGCAGTGATCCGACCAAGAGACCAGATCAATCTTGAGATTCATAATCTCAAGCCCCAGTGAGAATACTAGGTCCAAGGTGTGGCCATGGTGGTGGGTCACAGAAGCAACTACTTGTGCGAGGCCCATAGATGTCATCAACTGGAGGAAGTCCTTTCCAAAATGTGAGAATTCGTCATCGACCCAGGCATTAAAATCCCCCAGAATCAATCATCTGGGTGACTCCAACGCCCTATTGGCGACAAAGTCTGTGACTTCCTGCAAGAAATCCCCTCGTGTCCTGGAGGACAGTACGTGAGAAGGATCCTGCACCTGGACCCCAACACACTGCCATGCATTCAAACGATGAAGTACATCCCACTGCGTGCACAGAAAAGTTCAAGTCAGATCTAAAACAGATGGCCACACCCCCACCCCTGTGTTCCCGCCTTGGGAATTGCACTACAGAGTACCCAGGTGGGATAGATGCCTTCAAAACTGGACCTGCATTATCCCCCAACCAGGTCTCTGTAATGCAGAGGGAAGCAGTAAAGCACTCCATTGCTGCAGTGGTGATCACCACCAGTGGCATACCTCTCAACCTCTGCATTAAAATTCATAACACTGGCCTTCAAAATTCAGAGCAAATGACCAGAATGTGTAGCATTTTCTTATTTTAAAGAATACTATGTCTAAGAATAGTGGTCCCTATATGGTTGGTGTTAAATAATGTTTCTATCAAGTTAGTTAACTATTTTAATAGTTTATGTGTCTAGAAATAGCTGTAACATTATGAGGAACATCAGTAAACCTTTGCAGAGCAAGGGTAAATTTGAGTGTCAAAATCATGGTACTATGCCAAATTCATAGCAGCTGAGATGTATGGCCGATGGAGTCCGATCTTCAACAGTCAAAAGCGGTCTGGTCAGAAGTTTCACCTGCTGCTGCTGCCACCTAGACCCACCTAATACAGTAAGTGATGCTTCTTCTTCTTTTTTTGGGCAGGGGAGCTGGCAGGGAGTCGGGGTCCATGGCGTGGCAGTCGTCGGAACTCAAGGGGGGCCTGGTGGGGACTGGGTTGGGTCTGGGCTATGGATGAGTTGCACATGCTATCTGCCCAAAAAAGAAGTTGTTGCTGCATGTTTTGGTTGTCATCAGAGGGTGGGTGGGACCATGGGAGTCAACAGGGACTTGGGACTGGGTGAGAGTGGGACTCAGGGCTGGGGAGTCAGCCAATGATAGGAGGGCAACTGGGCATAGGCACTGAGCAGGGCAGTCGCTTGCTTCTTCTGGAATCTAATGCTGTACCTTTGGAACGATTGGGGGGAAGGGAGAGCAGTTGTGCTACTGAGCCTGTTTTAACTGCCTTATATGTTGCTGGCCAGACTGGCACTAAGTGCACTAGCCTGTGTGACTGCTGGGGTGATAGGAGAGGAGAATGGAGGGGACCTGATGGTGGAAAACCACCTTCAGTTAGTGGCTGCTCATCCTGTGGCTGTCAGTCAATGCTATTAAAAATGTAATAAATAATGTGCATATTGCCTTTCTGGCCTGGACTTGCAGCCTGGCACTAAGTGCAGTAGCCTACAGTGTGACGGGGGGGGGGGATGCAGCAGGGGACCGGGTGGTGGACCTCCTTGAGTTAATGGTATACCTAAACCTACCTGACCTCAACCTGTGGCTCTGACTGTCAGCCAGTGCTACTGAAAATGTCTTAAATGTGCATTAACTTTTATTGCCTTGCTGGCCTGGACTGGCAGTAAGTGCAGGCAGTAGCCTACAGTGTGACAGGGTGGGGGGGGTGGCAGGGGACCTGGAGTGAACCTCCTTCAGTTAATGGCACATACCAAACCTACCTGACCGCTGTCAGCCAGATCTATTAAAAATGTATACAATGTGCATTGCCTTGCTGACCTGAGCAGGTAGCCTGGCACTACGTGCAGTAGCCTACAGTGTGACGGGGGGCAGGGGACCTGGGTGGATCTCCTTCAGTTAATGCCTGCCCTCAACCTGTGGCTGTCAGCCAGTGGCTAAAAATGCATGAAAAAATGTGTATTTAATTGTCTGGTTATATGTTGCCTTGCTGGCTGCCTGGCACTAGTGCCTTAAGTGTGACTCGGGGTGGGAGGGGACCTGGTGAACCACCTTCAGTTACATATGGCATAATACATCAACCTCTCTCTGATTCAAAATTCATAGCACTGGCTGGCATTCAAAATTCAGCAGGTGGACAGAATGCAAGGGAGGTGTGGGCCCTGTTTTGGGTGCCAAACAGCATACTCTTGGTCTTTTTTTCATTCATGACCAGCAAGTTTGATGTAAACCATGTCTGGATGGTAGTAAAGTCTGACTGAAGCCTCTGCCTCAGCTTCTCAAGGCTTTTGTAAGAGGAGAAGATGTCAGCATCATCTGTATAGAGTATTACTCTGGCTAGTTTGCATATATCAGGTAAGTTATTTATAAATAGACTGAAGAGTGAAGGTCCTAGGATTGATCCCTGAGGTACACCTACACTGATAGGCTGTACATCCGAGACTGTATTGCAGCATTTCACAGCCTGAGATCTGCCTGCCAAGTAGCCTCTGAACCAGCACACTTAGGGTTGGATTTTCAAAAGGTGGCGCAGGGCTTGCGTCAAGCCCTGTGCCACGTGACTTCCAATCCCAGGCACAGTTGCGATACTTTCCATGATTTACGACAGCTTGCACCAAATATCTGGCTCAAGCTCCATGTCAAAGGCCCCCAGAAGTGGCGCACGCTAGACCACAAAAATGTAGTCTAAGTTGTGGCGAGTGGTGCAAGGGTTGGAATTCCCGATTGCCGGCCGAAGACTGCCGCAAGCCCTGTTCGTCATATGTTCTACGCACCAGAGGCTTGCGGCAAGTCTAGTGTTTCAAAAATCCATCCTTTAGTCTTCAGATAGGCCCAGGCTAAGTAGCTTGTAGCAGAAGAGGACATGGTTAACAAGGTCGAAAGCCTTGGTGAGATCTATGTATATGGATCCTGCAATTTTCCCATGTCCAGAGCACAGTGGATTGCCTCTGTGAGCTCAAGAAGTGCTGTAATTGTGCTAAAGTTTTTTCTGAATCCATGTTGCTCATTAGCCAGGAGCTCATACCAACTGAGGTAGGAAGTAAGCTGGTCATTTACTACTCTCTCTAATGTCTTGGATAAGGTGGACAGGATGGAGATGGGGTAGTAGTTAGATGGTATGTTTGCATCTCCTCCATAAAAAAAAAAACTGGGGTAACGTGCCTTTTTCCACAGTTCAGGGATCTGCACCATTGTGAGGAACAGATTGAAGATCAACTGCAGGGGGTGGGTGATTTTGTTAATGACTGATTTGAGCAACTTAATATCAGTGTCGTCTGGGCCAAGTCTGGTTTTAATTTTAGTCCTAATAAGATAACCCTGCACTTTCACCCAGGTGAGCATTTGAAAGTAAAGCTTAGGCCTGGTTGGCTCATCGTGAGTAGTGGCTACTGGGGCAGTGGTGTTATCAGGGGCAGGTATATATGCCGTTGAGTTGCTAAAGTTACTGGGGTTTTTTTTCATGTAGGTTTTTTTATCCCTTTCTTGGCAGGCTGGGTGGCTGTATCAGTCCATCCCAGTGCACGCGGCCATCCCGAGTCTCCACCACTCCCCCGAGACTGGATGAGCAGCCGTTGTCCACAGAGCAGGCTTCATGAAGCCCATCCTCCACATTTTTCTACATTATTTTCTTTCTGAGCTGGCTGGACGTGCCATGGGCATGGCGCACACACTCCACCTCAGCGGAGGAGCCCTCAGAACTCTGTACACTGAGCCTTCCCCCAAATTATGAGACTGCGCATGCATTGCCATCTAGATTCCCTCAGGTGGCAATTGAGTGGTGAGTCATGGTACCCACCCTCCCTGAGGGAAGAGAGCTGTCCTACAGACACTCGATCTTCCTTCTCTCTGCCGAACCCCGAGTGACTCAAGTCCATTTCTGAACCTGGGTCACCAGTGTGGCTGCAGGGAGGCATGGATGCCTCAACTTGGCTTGCCACTGGGTTGGCTCACTAAAGTTACTGTTAAAGGCTTCAGCAGTACTCTTATTGCCATCAGTTATGTCTCCACCAGCTATAATGGAATGGGGCGATGATTTTTTTTTGAGTTTCTCATAATTTCATGGATACTACTCCAGAGCTTTTTTTGGGTGGTGGATAAAGTTCCAGATGAAGAAAAAAGAAGACTTCAACCAACCTATCTGATGACCACGGGAAAATGTATTTGTCTTCACTGGTTGATCAATAAGGTGGTGGAGTCGCTCTTCCTCCTGAATGTGTTCAGTTACGCTGCAGTTGCCATGGGGTGGAGTTGAGTGACAACATGAAAACTTCATGGGCCAGATTTTCAAAGGGCCCTTAGATCCGCACAAACTGCCTCAAACAACCAGCTTGTGTCAGATCTAGGTGTGACAAATACTGTGCACCATATTTTGCAAGAAAAGCGTTCTCTATGACAGAGTCCTCAAAACTGACGCAAGGTACGAGAATGACGTAAGCTGTACCAAAATAAATAATGCACATTGAGTCAAAAATTGGGAAAGTTGAGTCAAAAAAATGACTCCAGGAACAAAAATGATGCAAACTGAGTAAAAAAAAATGGTGCAAGTTGAGTAAAAACAATGCAAAGGACGAGAATGACGCAAGCTAAGTCAAAAAATACGGCAGATGACATGGCCAAGACTAAGCTCCCAAAATGTTCTAAACTAGTCCTGCAGGAGAATACTGGCCCTTAATAGTAGCATAGTCAGGTATGACCGCCTGCTGTGGGTCTCTTTATATGCTATAGTGTCCCTTAAACCAGCTCTGGCTGGTCTAACAGTGACATGCATCTTAGGCACAAGGACAGGACTCACATTCCTTGAAAATCCCAAATAAGGGAACGGTGCATTGTTTCGGTGACGCAGGCATCCCTTCCGACATGGTGCAGGCATTTTTTGGTGCAAGCAAGGGCATGTAAACAGACCTGTGTTTGGCCATAAACGAAATTTGAAAATCATAATTGGTGCCAAGGTTTGGCGTATGCTGCCCCTTAGTCAGTTGTTTATTACGCAAGCACCCTGCGTCATTCTCTTGCCTTTGAAAATCCGGCCCATTACTGTCTGTAGTGCTCCACTTTGCCAGTGGGTAATCAGAACATATGGAGTAATATACACCCCTACTAGAGGAAGTAGCACTGCCCAAGGCTGTAATCAGCATAGCATCTTGAGCACATGAACATTCCAGACAGTAGTAACTCTTTTGTCTTTGCTATGCCATTGAAGGGGAAGCAGCATAGAAGTTTCTCTGGAGAAGAACATTTCTTTTAGGTGTTTACTTTTTATGGCTGTGATTCTGCAGCGCAGGTTGGGGCTACCTGCTGACAGGGAGCACGCCTAAATTTAAAATTATGCCTTTTAGGCTGCAGCTTTCAAAGTTACTAACCTGTCTTTTTTTCCCCATTTCCACTGCCTGCGTATGCTTGGGTATTTATATTTTAGTAGGTCTCTGATTTCTTCATGTCATGGTGCCTCAGGTAAATTCCCTGTTCTTCGGGGGGGGGGGGATTGTTAGGGTCTAGTACTCAGTATGTTACCTGTGTCTCCCTGCCATTTATTGAGACGTCGGTCCCCCTGCCCAAGGGACTGTTATGGGGGACTTTAGTTTTTAGTTTGATAGTAGGTGCCCTGAGTGCTACAATGTCTGATGGAAACTTGTTTTGCTGTCTTGGTGACTGTTTTCCATTTTTGTTTTTTGTGGTACTCATATATACATACGTACTGTACATACATACATATATATTGTACATACATACACACTGTACATACATACAATTGCCGGCAGATAAGTGCCAATATAGCCCACCTAGTCTGCCCCGTGATACTCTTTACTATTGTGGTCCCCTTGCCCCCCTCTGATTGTTGCCTGAGTTCCCCTTGACCCCCCCAGTTAAGTCCACCCCACCCTTGCACCCTCAGGATCCCCTTGTGTCTGTCCCGTGCATGCTTAAACCCAGAGACAGTTTCAGCCTTTACTACCTCATCCAGCAGCCCATTCCAGGCATCCACCACCCTCTCCATGAAAAAGTACTTTCTTATATTTTCCCTAAATTTCCCTCCCTCCAGCTTCATGCCATGACTCGTAGTTGTAGAGCCCTCTTTCCTCTGAAATAAGCTTCCCTCCTGTAGTCTTTAAAACCTCTTTAGATATTTAAGTCTCAATCATGTCCCCCCCCCCTTTCTTCCAGGGAGTACATATTTAGATCCCTCAGTCTGTCCTCATATGCCCTCATTTGCAGCCCATGAATCATTCTGGTGGCCCTCCTTTGGACAGCCTCCACCCTCTCAACGTCCTTTTTCAGATGTGGTCTTCAGCACTGGATGCTGTACTCAAGGTGGGGCCTGACCAACGTCTTGTACAGGGGCATAATGACCTCCCTCCTTCTACTAGCCATACCCCACCCTATGGATCCCAGCATTCTGTTTGCCTTCCCTACAGCCTTTTGGCATTGACTTGTCACCTTGAGGTCAGTCATGATGATGACACTGAGGTCCCGCTCCTGCTCCGTGACTACTGTTTCTTCCCTCCCGAGCTCATATTTTACCCTAGGGTTCCTATGCCCCAAGAGCATAATTTTACACTTCCCCTCGTTGAACCCCAGTCTCCATGCCTTGGACCACTGCTCCAGCTTTATAAGGTCCTCCTCATCCTGCTAACACCCTCCAGTGTATCCACCCTGTTACAAATCTTTGTGTCATCCATGAAGAAACACACCTTCCCCTCCAGCCCTGCTGCAGTGTCTTCAGTGAAGACATTAAATAGGACTGGGCCCAAAACCGACCCCTGAGGTACCCCACTTGTCACCCTCTCCTCACTAGAGAGTACCCCGTTGACATTACCTTTTGGGTCCTACTGGAGAGCCAGTTTTGGACCCAGTTAACTATGGCTGGTCCCACTCCAAGACTGCCCAGTTTGTTCAGTAGCCTTTTATGAGGAATGGTGTTGAGAACCTTCCTGAACTCCAGATAGGTTACGTCCACTGCTCCTCGGTGGTCTATCACCCCCATCATCCAGTCAAAAAACTCTATTAAGTTTGTTTGGCAGGATTTCCTTCTGGTAAATCTATGCTGCCTAGGGTCTACCAGCCCTCTCCCTTCAAGGTAGTTTATTATACGCTCCTTTAAGAGTGACTCCATTATCTTCCCAGCCACCGACGTCCAGCTGACAGGCCTGAAATTCCCTTGTGTAGTGGAACCATGTTTGTTTTTTTCCAATCTTCTGGGACCTTCCCCATTTCCAGTGATAGGGTAAACAACTCTGCCAGAAGTGCTGCCAATTCCTCCCTGAGTTCCTTCAGTACTGTAGGGTGTACTGCATGTGGGCCTGTTGCCTTGTCTTCCCTAAGCCACATTAGTTCCTTCATGACCATGTCTTCCATGAAGGGGGTGGTGTCTACCCTGCCCCCCCAACCCGCTGCCCTCCAGTTTCAGTCCCATATCCTCCTCCTCCTCCTTGGCAAAAACTGAGCTGAAGTATTTATTTAGTACAGTATATTAGCCTTCTGAGCATCCTCCTCTACACATGCTCCCCCCTTCCCTCTTAGTCTTATTATCCCAGCTTTGGTTTTCCTCTGCTCTCCTATGTTTTGATAGAATGCCTTGTCCTCGTCCTTGATTGTACTTGCAATATTTAATTTCGTCAATGCTTTTGACTTTCTCACTGCCTTCCCCCGCCTCCTTCTGCAAACCCTGATAATGATCCCAGTCCTCCTCCCTCTCTGTTTTCTTGAATTTCAAGACTGCCCTTTTCTTGACTCTCACTTTCTCCGCTACTTCCCTCATAAACCACATAGGCCTACTTCTCTTCCTAATTTTCCTGATGTGCCTGACTCCCATCCTGGTAGCCATTTCAATAGCCTCCCTTATCCCTCCCCATTTCTCTTCCCCCCTCCTGTGTTCCCTCATCCTAGCTAGGGCATCCCTCAGGCTCTGCCTCATTTTTCTGAAGTCAGCTCCCCGGAAATCCAGGACCCTAGTCCTTGTACAGCTGTTCTCCACTTTGGTTTTTATCTCGAAAACTGCTCTATGATCACTGGTTCCCGAGGCTTATGTCACATACACCCTATCAATACTGCTCCCATTTGTGAGGACTAGATCTAGCACAGCTGCACCCCTATTTGGTTCCTGCACCAGTTGACTGAGGCCCACTCCCAGAAGCAAGTCCAAAAAGTCCCAGCTCCTAGGGGTTGCTGCTGCTGAGAGACCCCAATCCACATCTGGAAGGCTGAAGTCCCCCACTGGCAGCAACTCACCCCTGCTTGTCAACTTATGTATGTCCTGGAGCAGGTTCAGATCCATCTCCTCACTCTGCATAGGGAGCCTGTATATCAGGTATACTTTTGTTTGATTGAAACTCTGTCTCCTGACTTTCAGAATCCCGACACCGCATTCCTTACACATGGTTGCCATATATTTAAATTTTGCTCATGGCAGAGTTTGTTATATTAATTAAGGGGGGTGCGGGGGACAAAGCACCCCAAAACATGAAATAAACTCCACTGCAGGTGAAATTTAAATGTCGGGAAACAGTGTGTCGGCAATGTGGCATCAGGATTCTGAAAATCGGGCAACAGAGTTTCAGTCTTTCATAGTAAATCCATATATCACCCCCAAATATAACAAACTGCGCCGTGGGCAAAATTTAAATGTCGGGAATGTGGCATCGGGATTCTGAAAGTCGGGTGACAGAGTTTAGATCAGACAAAAGTATACCTGATGTACAGGCCCCCTACGCAGAGTGACGAGGTGGACATGGACCTGCTGCAGAACATGTCAGTGGCTCAGCAGGTAGCACACTTGCCTCTGAGGCTGGGAGATCAGAAGGTTGTGGGTTCTATCCCCACACCAGGCACTTGGGTTAAATCCCAGTACTGACACTGTAGTGCAGCATTGGGGGGGGGTGCTGCACTCCTGAGGTGCCGTCTTTCGGATAAGACTTTAAACCGAGGTCCCATCTGCCTGTTCTGGTGGTAGTTCAGGTGGATGTTAAAGATCCCATGGGACTTCTCAAAAAGAGTAGGGGAATTTTTTATTCAAAACTTAAAACACAAAATGCAAAAGTGAATTACATCATACAAAATCATAATGCAAGAAAACAAAAATCATAAACAAGAAATACAGTATACAGGAACTGCAAACAAAAATAATTCGCATATGCACATAACCCCCATCTCATCCCCACTAAAAGAGTAGGGAAATTTAGCATTATAATAACTTAAAAAAAAAATTTCCATACAATGTTAAATCACACAAAACAATATACTAATCATAAAGTAAAGGAAATCCAAAGAAATACAAAACAGTGTTAAGTCACACAAAAAATATGCAAACCAGAAAAGAAATTAAATGAGTTTTACAGTCATACATTTATTAACTAACCTCCTAATGAATAGTTTGAAAAAGAAAAGTAAAACTAAATCCCATCCATAAGGGAAATATCAGCACCCAGGTTCACTGCTAGGGAGATCAAAACACCATAGCAAGGGAACCCTGAAATACAAAAAAAGTGCCAGGTCTTGACAAATGAGAGAATCACCCCATATCTAACCAAGTCATCTTCCTCCACCACAGTTTAAACAATTCTGGATGCACCTCCCATTCCTCCTGAGATCTCCAACGATGTAGAAAGGATTTAAGAGTGTGAATAATCTGGGTTTCAGAAAGCAGCATCTGCCTAAGTGTTAAAGTGCACCGGGCATGCCACAACTGATAACCTATATAACCGATTACCAGGCGAATAGTGACATTATCAAATCCAAGCCATGAGCCTGGCAAAAACCCGTCTACCCAAAGCTTAAAGGAAAGACCCCGGAAGAGATTCGAGGGCCACTCCTCATGAAAGCGAGACCAGAAAGAAACAACAAAGGACACTCCATAAAAAATGTTCCATCGTTTCAACCACCCCCCCCACAAGACTCCACCCGGGGACAAAACCTCTCAGAGAGATCCTTATGTTTCATGTTACCCTTCACCCCTAGCTTCTTATGGAGACACAGCCATAAGAAATCCCACATGTAGGGAGGCACCCTTTTGCTGACCAAAACTTTCAACCTAGAGTGCTGCTCTGAACGGCAAATCATGAAACCAAGGCTCAAGGAAAAAACAGTCACTAAGGACTGAATGATAGAATTCCTGCCTGGAGTGTAAGGTCAGAAAAGTCTTAGCTACATGCCAGGCTTTCAATTTCTGGAACATTACTCGAAAATTACCATCAAAGCCGCAAAGCCAAACCTGCTGGGCTAAACCAGAATCATTATCCCAATGCTGCAAAAAGGGACCTATGCTGTCAGCCACCCAAGGAGACCAAATTTTCACTACCCCTTTAAGTAGTGGGACCAAATTACAATAAACAAAAATACTATGGAAAAAAACAATCAGGTTAAGCATAACCAAACCGCCCTCTCCAATGGGCAAATATGTAATACCACGACAAACCGGGTTCAATCTACTGCCCCAAAGGCACAGAAAAAACACCTTGAAAAGTGAAGTCTCCAAAGAGAGAGAGGTGGGGGGAAAACTGCAGCTAGAAACAAAAAATAAGGTAACAAAAGTTTTAATTAAGTAACACGCTTAGCCTTAGACATTCGGTTCTTATTCCACTGCAGCACCCTATTATGGGCCTCTGATAGTTGCTGCTCCCAATTATACTTCTGAGCATCTAACCCTCCAAAATACATGCCAAGCACCTTCCTGTAACCGGATTCAACAGGCACATCCCAGAGTAAAGCCACATCAGTCGCCTCGTATCCCAAGGGCAAAATCCCACTTTTCAGCCTGTTAATAGAGGACCCTGACATTACCGAAAATGAATGCAACAATGTTTGAGCCGCAGCAGCAGATTTACGATCTGAGAGGACAAGGACCAAGTCATCTGCATAGGCGATTGAAACTATTGGTGAATCTGTACTACCAACAGAAAGACCAATAATATCATCCGTCCAAGACAAGACATGTAAAAGGGGATCCAAAGAGAGCACATAAAGCAGAGGGCTAAGTGGGCACCCCTGCCGAACGCCTCTATGCACGTCTACAGCTTTACCCAACCAACCATTGACACTAGGTAACAAAGTAATTCCCCTATAACAAGTCTGCAACCAGCCAATGAATTGTGATGGAAACCCATACCACCCCAAACAGGCCCAAAGATAAGTATATTCCACTCTATCAAAAGCTTTAGATTGATCAAGGCACACCAAATGCCCAAAAAGTTCTCCGGCTGTCCCTTTAGAAATGAGCTCCCGAAGCAGAATCAATGCATCCTGGATCTTCCTACCAGGCACCCCACTAAACTGAGACAGATGTAATAAAGAGCCTAAAACACCCCATAACCAGACACAAAAAATTTTCATTAGGATCTTATAATCCGTATTCAAGAGTGACAACGGCCTCCAATTGGTCAAATCTCCTCTATCCCCCGAATCTTTGTATAGTAAAAGTAGGACCCCCTGCAACATGCTGTGTGGCAGCACCCTTCCGCAACCCCTCATTCAAAACTTGACAAAGATCCGTTCCCATGACTTCCATAAGGGTTTGTAAATTTCATGAGATAACCCATCAAACCCAGGAGTGACACTAGGCTTCAAAGACCAAATTGCTGACTTAAACTCATCAACACTGATTGGTTGTACCAAAGTGAGCTGTTCCGCAGGGGTCAAACCCGGAACCTGTCTGCTAAGAAACCAGTTACGGATGGGAACCTCAGAGAGGAATTCACTTTGAAAGGTAGTAGAAACATGATTATGTATCATATCTAACATACCAACATTAGTAGAAACCCGTCCATCCTCTTCAGTATGTAAATATTGCATAACTCTAGAGGTGCGTGAAAACTGCAAATGCTCAAAGGGTAGGGTGTCTCTTTTTTGCTCAGAAACATCAAAGGAATGCTTCTTTTCCATCTCCTGTAATACCTTAGACTGTAAGTCTGCCATCTCTCTTAACCTGATTAATCAGCTTCAGACACTCATGCTCCAAAAACTGACGAAAAGACAAAAATGCAATGCGTTCTCTAAGAGGCGCAATCTATCATCGCGTCGATCGACATTCCAATCTACCAATACGTTTAAAGAAAATTTGAATCTCACATTTAGTGTCTTCCCACCAAACATTCAGATCATCATATTGAAACAACACCGATCGTCTGGCCAAAAGCAAGGAGCGCAACCCCTCAGCAACACAAGGAATGTCCAACAGGACCGTATTCAATTTCCAATACCCCGGCCCCCTACGAGTAGCAGGCAAATCACTTAACACCAATTTAAGCAATCTATGGTCCGAAGAAGCGATCTCCTGTAAAACTTGAGACCGGGCAACAAAAAAAAAGTTGCCACACGCTCTGGAGCCACAAAAATAAGTATATCCAAAACCAGAAGTTAAAGGCCCAAAAGCATCCACCAGTACTGATGTCTGAAGCAGTGTAACCAAACAAGCTGTATCACAATACACTTTTTTTGTCATGTTCCGGGGAGCAAGGGAGGGAGGGAACAATTAAAGTCTCCTCCAAGTACAACAAAAGAAGAGGTGCATAAAAAAGGCCACAACGCCTTAAAAAGGGACACCCGGTCAAACTTAGATTGAGGGGCATAAATATTGATCAATCTCAAAGGTAGAGAATTCCACCTAATATCCAACACCAAGGCTCTACTGGGCAGGATCTCTAGCTGGTGTATCACTGTAACATAAGAATTAAAAAAACAAATCCCAACCCCACTACATAAATCATTACCCAAGGACCAAAAACTATCTCCCCATAACCAACCAGCAGTGGCAGCAGCTACCTCCTCAGAGGAATGCAAACGTGTATCCTGAAAAAAAACACAATCCGAATTCTCAGATAGGAAATGAGAATAAGTGGACTTGCGTTTTACAGGGGATTTAATATTGTTAGTATTCAAAGTTGCCACACGAAAAGAAAAGGAAACCATAAAAAAAAGTCAGAAAAAAGAAATCACTTAACTTTACTAGATGACCTAGTGATCCGTCCAGTTTTACCATCCGAAGGCCTTGGCCCTACCTGACCTGCAGGGCCCCCTACCGACAAACAGTAGGGGAATCTCCCCGGTGCCCTGGCCAAATTACCTCCCATTCACTAAAAATACCACCAACAGCTTAATCTGGTTCAAGGTCAGTTGGTGTTTGTCTGTATCCCCCTCCCCAGGTCGTGCCTGAAAATAGGCAGAATTTGTCTAGTGCACTTACCCAGTCAACAAAAAACTAAATAAAATAAAAATAAATAATCCCAGAACTATCCCTGTCCCCTTTTCTAAATTAACCCACAGTACCTCTTGCTCCCCCCCTTGTATCTCAGTAACCTTTATGTAGTCCTTCACACCCCCTCTTTTCCCAACCCTGTCGTGCCTGAACACAGTAAACCCCAGGGTGACCAAGTCCCAGTCCTTGTGTTCCTTGCACCAGGTTTCCTGATGGTCACCAACTTCAGCCTCCATAATGGCCACCTCCAGATCAGGGATTTTATTACCCAAACTCTAGCACACATGGCTCGCCATTGGTGAGCACCCCCCAAAAAAAAACCCTGCTATATTACTTTCTGCTTTCTGAGAGTGCCAGCCAGGACTTCATTTCCCTATCCCTCCCCCAGTCATTCTAGTTACATACTCCCCCTTAGAGGTTTAACTGCAGGACCTCTAACATGTACCCTTTTAGTTTTTCCCTAAGGACCTTGGAACCCTCCTCGCTCAGGTGTCCTTGGCGTACAGGCCCTCGTCCAGCCACATGCTTACCTATCCCCCTAGACATGTAAACCCCTCTTCCTTACACCAGACCCTTAACCATACATTAAATTCTCTTATCCTGTCCTTCCTCCCTGTGCTGGTGCAGGAGACCGGGAGAACCTCTGAGAAGGTTATAGAGCTGGCTGCCAATCTGAAGCATTTCTACAGCTCCCTAAACCTTTTCTGAACCTCATTTACCTCATTCCCTGCTTGACCATTTGTCCCTATGTGTATTATTAAGTGTGGTTTTCCCCCAGCCCTTCCTGCCTCATGCATGAAAGGAAAGGGGAAATGATTTAATCAGGAAAGGCATGCTAAGCCAAAACTTGTTTCCAGGTGCAACCAGGGAGCACAAGAAAGTTAAGTGACTTCCTCAGGGTCACACAGTATACAAGTGGGGGCTGTGGGATTCAAACCCAGGTCTCCAAGTTTGTAGCTCAGAGCCTTAAACCACTGCACTATGCTGCCCCCACATGAGCATAGACCCTGCCCTGCCTGCCTTCATCCCAGGAACACACACCACCACCCTTTTATTTTGGGTCCCATCGCTTGGTCCAATGTATGCCCTTTATTATTCAGTCCCCAAAAATCAACACCTTCTCTTCTCCTCTTGGTTCAAGTCCTTTCTCCCTACTAATACCCACTGGTCTGTCCCCTTCATTGACATACATAACTTTTTTTGGCCTGTGATCTCTATCTTGCCCATCCCCCCATAGGCCCCCACCTCCTCTGCCTTTAGGCTATCCTATCTTCCATCCTCATTGCCGCCTGATCTCCCTACCCTATCCAATTTGGCCTCCTGACTGATTTGACCTTTTATTCCCCCTTCTTCCCTTCCCTCTTCCACCTGTTCTGCTCCTGCCATACCCCCATCATTTGCTCGAGCCCAGAGATCCCTCTGCCCCCTTTGGTCTTCTACTTCCATAACTGCTAATGGTAAGAACCTATTCGAACCTCTACCCCAAATTTCAGCACTTCCCCACGAGCTCTCCCCAGTTTTTCCCTTATTTTGTGCCTCTGCCTGTGACATCCTCTGTGTACCCTTCACTACTTGTCAGCAATTTCCTCTGCTTCCGTTAGGCCTGTCCTCCCCTTCCCTTGACTGTTCCCCAACTTCCATCCCACTATATTCTCTACCCAAGCCTATATTAGTGCCTTCTCTAACCCTCCCTGACTGATCCTTACCCCTTTCCTGCACATCTCTTCCCCCTCAGCTCCCACTCAGCCAGTTTATTTCCTCCCTTAGTTGGCCCAACTGCCTGCATATTGGACACTCGCCAGTATTCCACAATGTGTTTAGGAACACTGCTGCCCCACACCAGTTGCAACCAACAACTCTTCCCCTTCTTTCCTGCCCCCTCTGTCTGCCTGTTCCCTGCCAGTGCCTGTCTCCAGACTCCCACATCCTACTGATGAGTTTAGTGCAGATTACTCCAGTAATCCTACATACAAACAACTAAAAAAAAGGGAGAGAACAGAGACCATCCTTAGCCTTCTATCAGGCTGTTTCTGGGGGGGATCCATTCTCAGAGTGTTACTGTGGGTTGTTAACGGCTCTCGTGAGCCACGTAACTTCCTACCATTTTCAGAGTCCTTGTCCATTGGGCTTGTGCTTTTTTTTCATGCTCCCTGACATGTTGACGTCACGTGCAATGTCGTGACGTCACATTTGCACGAGTGTGTGCATCAGCACTCTTTTCAAGTGCTAGACGCGGCAACTGTGTTTTCTCTCAGCTCGGTGCTTGTTTGCTGGGTGCGATCATTCCTACTACAGCCTTTTTGGATCTTTAGGCTGGTAGGAACGCTTCTGATTGTACTTTCCCCTGCAGTAAGGGTGTGGGGATCAAAGCAGCATACAGTGTATATATATATATATATATATATATATATATATATATATATATACGTGTGTGTGTATATATGTAACCCCTAGATGGCGCTATCCCAGGGGCTACTACCCCTGCCTGATTTGCCACTAACAGGTTGAGGGGCCTGGATCCAATGGCGGGTGCCTCCACCCAGAGGTCAGGGTTTGCAATAGTTAAACTAACTTGGTCACAGCCCTCTGGGACACTGCAACCCCCCTTTCTTCCCACTAGTGGCCCACACAATATATCAGAATTACCTTCACAGTATACACTTACCCCCAGGTCTGGTTCCGGCACTGGGACCTCCTGTGAAATGAGATACAGTGCAACAATCACAGTACAGTACTTTAACATAGACAAATACCTCAGGCAGTATAACTTTGCTGAAACAAGCAGCTCTGATTTATTTAGGGGATATAACAAGGACAGGGAAATCAGGTTAATTAGCTTATCACTCTAATAATCTACCTATGGCTCTGTGCACAGGCCTATCCCTATCAGTTACTGTCCCTGAGTACCCAAGCCCTAGTGGCTAGTCCAAACCGTGGCAGCTGGTAGGGGCCCTTACACAGAGAAAAGGAGAATTAAACAGTCAGCAGTACAGTAATTCCATTTGGATTTAATGTGGCAATTCAACAGGGAGCGACCCTGAATTAGTACTCACGACCTCCAAATAAGATAGGCTCCTTCAATGTCAGCAGGGCTCACTTGAGGTACACAAACCTCTTCACACATCCATATAAAAGAAAGCACTATACCAGGCAGGCTGCATCTGTATCCGATCGCAATTACTGCACAATACCGGAGAACACACAGCAGATTCAGTTCCTGACAGACCGAGTGAAATTTTCAGCAATTCCTCCAGTCTTCTACAGGGTGAGCCTGGTTTCTACTCTTCAGAGATCCTTTGATTCTTTTCACAGGACAGATTCAGTCCTAACAAGCTGTTACACAAGCTGCAGACCGGAACTCTGGGCCTTACACACGTTTTGACTAAAACTGCACACTGAAAAGCTGGGCTCCTTCCTTCTTCACTGCCAAAGCTCAACTGAAACTCCAACCGACAAAACCGGCACTTCCTTTGAGTTCCTCCCAGTTCTTGACTGGATTGGCTGTCACTCACAATAGACTGCTGCTGTTGGTCCAAAAAGGCACTGAAGTCTAAACCTACATCTCCCAGAGTCACTGCCCATACAATCCTCTTGTGGCTGGCTCAGATTATGAGTCCAAGTTCTGATTCGTCCAAGGCACCATTTTAGAGCTAGCTTACCCCACACTGATTGGTCCAGTTCAGCAGTTCAAAACTAGAATGGGGAACTAGCAGACACAGTTCTGACTGCAAAGAAAGCAGGTTAGACAAACTGTAATTTCATTATTACTCTAAATAATTTCTGGCAAACAGTTACATCTTTCAGATAGGTTCCCTTTGCACTCCTAGTGACTGCAAAAATGAAGTGAATTGGCAGCAGCTTGAGTGGTACTCAATCAAAGAAACACACAGTCCCCCATACAAATTAATTATGTCTGCAAGCAGACAGCTCTTAAAGAGACAGTACCAGAGGTTCTAAAAACACTCACTGATAAATGGCTTAAATGCCAAACACTTATTCAGGCTTGGAGCATTCAAGCAAGCTCCTGAAGTCTTTTTGGGAACCCCCATTTGCAGGGGTTACATATATATATGTATATGTGTATATGTATATATATATATATATATATATATATATATATATATATATACACATGTGTGTGTGTTTATATATATATATATATATATATATAGATATGTAATAGATATACCGCTCTGAGGTGTGGTCGCGCTCTGATGTCATGCGCCTTGGTGTGCGCTAGCTGCTCTATGCGCCGCAGGTCGAGTGCGTCAACCCCAAGGCGAGGATATCAGAGCGTGACCGCACACCTCAGAGTGGTATATCTATCTTATAAATGGCTATAGATTTTTTTTTTGGGGGGGAAGTAGTCCTTCTGTGTAGTTGGTAATTAAATGTTATGTTTGTAGAGGTGACACTTTTTGGTGTTAAAAACTGTATTTTACATGAATTTAAGTTTTAGTAGTCCTTTGTGGTGTCAAAAAAAGTATGTGTTTATAGTACTGTCACTTTAATTGCCCAATGGGAAGCGTGACTAGTGGTGCTCATTTTAGAAAGTGAGAAGCTGTTAGGTTGTGAAAGTAAGACGTGGTGTGTTTAAAAAATTAGAAAAGTCTGTGCCTTTTATTAGTTTCTGTCCGTTTTCTTTAGTACTAGTTCCACATTGTATGCGGAAGCAGTGAGGGTAGATTGAGTGAGTCGGTAATTTTAGAAACGTAGAGGGAAGCGAGAGCGAGTGTTGCTATGGCAACACTCGCTCTCGCTTCTGTCTAGGTTTCTAAAATTACCGACTCGCTCGGTCTGTCGTCGCTCGTTTCGCATCGGAAATGGAGCTACTATTTTGGATTACGGAGAGAAACTAGTAAAAGGGACTGACTTTTCTAATTTTTTAAACACTGCACATCTTACTTTCACCAGCTAACAGCTTCTGACTTTGTAAAATGAGCAACGACCGATCACGCTACATTTCTGTATTGAAAGTGAAAAGGCACTGACTTTTCTAATTTTTTAAACACTGCACGTCTTACTTTCACCAGCTAACAGCTTCTGACTTTGTAAAATGAGCACCGCGCAGTCACGCTACATTTCTGTATTGAAAGTGAAAGTACTGTGTTTAGGATCGCGGGTATTGTCAATGTAAAGGCTTGAATTGAAGACAAGACTACAAAATAATGTATGTAAAGGCTTGAATGAGGAGAAGAGTACAAAATAATGTATGTTGTACTTTTATATATACAGTTAGGTTTATGTTAATCAGACTGGTCACAGTGGTTACAGGGTGTCAGTTGAATATGTGTGTTAGTGTGGGTGTCTAGCTGCAGCAGGTGTGGAGTGGTCTTGCTGCTGGTGAAAAGGTTTTGAGGAATGGAAAGTAGTTTAGGCGCGCGTGGGTCGAAGAGAAATGTGGTCGTTGGAAATAATGCACGGTCATGTGACGGTTTTGTCCAATTGTATAAGTGGGATTTTTATGATTTTACCACACATTTTATAAATATATATATATATATATATATATATATATATATATATATATATATATATATATATAGAGGCAAAAAACTCTGTTTAATGCATCAGTTAGGGTTGTTCCACAGCGACAAAAGTGAAATCGATGTTAGGGTTGAAACCCCTTTGCACCCCTCAGCACACCCCCTCAGGGTGCGCATTGGGGTCATCGACCCTAAGTGTCACCCCATCACATGTGGAAAAGCTGAGGAATAGGAGAATGGGGTGACAGTGGGACGATAGCTCTCTTGACCCCATTCAGTGGGGGTGGGCTGGAGGGAGAGGGGAATTTCAACTCACTATAACTGTCCTCCTTTCCTGGAACTACGATAGCAAGTTTTGCCTCTAATTCCTTTTTGAGAATGATAATGAAAATAGTAGAATGTAATGCAGCGGTGGGAGCCTTGAGGGGTGATGTCTTGTCGCATTGTAACATTGTGCCCGCAAACGCAAATCGTAATGCGCATGGTGACGCAAAGCGAAACAGAAAGAGGAACAGTACTGTAGACAGAAATGTTAAAAACAACGGAAACGCAACCGCACAGGGTAACGCACATGGTGGCGTGAACGTGAACAGTAAGTGAAACGGGTATGGAAACGCAAGCAGAAACGGTAATGGTAAGAGTAATGTAAGTGCACAGGCTGGTTTTCCCCAAAAGCTGTATAGAGAAGGACAGTGAGTAGAAAGAATGTATGCAAAATAATGACTCTCGGAACACAAAAATCAGTAGTTGTAATAGTAAATTGCTTATATCTCAGTAACCGTACAACATAGAAAAAAAATTTAAAAGTCATATGTATTATCACTTTCCTGGCTAGTTTTATACATAGCCCCCAGGGGCTATAATTATTTGACAAAAACTCCGTATCCTAAGCACCGTTTTGAGATACGGACCCTCAAAAAGCCTTGTGACGCTGTAATGTTATCCTATGGGAAAAAACAGAAGTTCGGACTGCCATAACTTTTGAACAGTTTAATATTTTTCACAAAATCTTGAAAGGCACATGGGGACCCGGCCGCATGTTTCCTGAATTTCGGGCGGTTGTATAACCGTGCGACCTGTAAGAAGCGACCGTAGAATTCCAGAAAAAGTGTAACGCATGCGCAGATCAGCTTAATAACTCCACAGCCATGTATCCAACCAGTACAAACTTGGCAGATCCCAAGGCATATGGGTCTTGATGTGTATTCCAAATTTCAGGCAAATCCGTCCAAGCGGTTTGCAAAGTTATTAAGGTGCAAATTTTGGGTTTAACATGAATGGCTCCTCAACCCTAACTATAGCATTACTACCGTGCTACCATAATATATATATATGTATGTGTATATATATATATATATATATATATATATATATATACACACACATACAAAAAGTCCGTTAATGCATCAGTTAGGTTTCTATTACAGTGACAAAGTCTGGAAATTCCGGTGTTATGATTCCAACCTAACCCATCCCCCACACTCCACACACCAACAGGCGTCGGGGTGTGCCTTGGGGTCATTGGCCCGAACTCTCACCCCATTCAATGTGTAAGCAATCTGATATGGTACAGTACAGGAGAATGCGGTGAGAGTTAGGCCCGAAAAACCCAAGGCAAACCCTTACACCTGTTGGTGTGTGGAGGGTGGGGGGGGAGTTGGTAGGGCTGGTAACCCTAACACCAAAATTTCTAGGCCTTTGCTGCTGTAATAGAAACCCTAACTGATGCATTAACGGAGGTTTTTGCAATGAATTTGCCTTCTTTTTGAGATAGTATAATAGTATCCTTATTTTACTCTGGGAGCGCCAGTCCATCAGTAGATGTGCATATGTATGTAGATGTGGAAGCACAGGGCTCTGTCGGCCCTGCGCTTCCATGTGTCCAACAACAGTGACCATATTGTCAGCATAGTCATCTTATTACCCCACCTCATGTATTCCGGTACAGAGAAGTTGTGAAATGCAAGGCAAAACATAATTATGTGCCACTGTAATACCATTCTATGTCACAGGTGAAAAAACACATTTTGGGCAGGATGTGAAAAATGACAGTTTAACTGTTCGTGAGGTGGTGTGGAAAAATGGCTATACTGAAAATTTGGCATCAAAAGATTGAAAAGTAGCAAAGTTATGCATGTTCGTAGAATAAATTCAACGAATACATGTAACTTGGGCATTTTTAGGAATTTTTTCACCAAATTTTCAACATGGCCTTTTGGGGACCCCCACCTCATGAACACTGGCACTGTCATTTGTTAATCAGTCCTGAAAAGTGATTCTGCACAGTGACCGTGCCATTCTGTGACACAGGTGTGAAAACACATTTTTGCACAATGTGAGAAATGACAGCTGTACTGTTCATGAGATGGTGAGACAAAATGAGTATGTTGAAAATCTAGAGTCAAAATACTGTAAATTATCAGAGTTATGCGCCTGTGTAGAAACTGTGCAACGCACGCTCGTAACGCAACCATTTCTGGGCATTTTTTCACCAAATTTTCAACATGGACTTTTTGGGACCCCACCTCAAGAACACTGTCACTGTCGTTTTGTTAATCAGATCCATAAAGTAATTTTCTGTGGAATCACCTTTCTGGACTGATTAATGAAATGACAGTGCCAGTGTTCATGAGGTAACCCTAACACCTATAGTACTTATACTATATAACACAGCTGTCATTTATTAAAGACAACTGTGTCGTATAGTGCAGGTTCACTCTTTCGCAAAAATTCAGTTATGAATAGAACGTTCATTTTTTGAACTGCAGATGCTCAGATATGGAACATTTTTATTAAATTGTTTAAAAACTACTTAACAGTGGGACCTAAAAACCACAAAAGCACCCACCTTGGACCAACCTCTGTCAAACCTGAAAGTTTCAGGTTTTAAAGCCTTCTATTTGTTTAGTTATGGGTGGTAAAAAAAGTCTTAACATTTTCAAAAACAAAGACTTTTGTGGTTTTTTGCACCTCTGTTACTTTGCCTCCCTGAACTGATCTATTTGAAATTTACAGGATCAAGAGATCCTGACACATTGGCTGTGCTAGCCAAATTTCATGTAAATTGGTTGAACAGGGGCAAAGTTATTAAGGTGCAAACATTTGGGTTTAACATAGAGATGCTTACGCAACCCTAATATACAGGTGTGACTGCGCCTGTGTGTGTGTGTGTGTGTGTATGTATATGTATGTATATATGTGTGTGTGTGTGTGTGTGTGTATATATATATACTGTATATTTATATATATACATACATACATATATATACACACACAATAGGGGTGAGTGGTAAATGAGTGAGATAAAACAGTGTATCATCCACTGCAGTGTGATATTTTTACCCTCTGTTCTACTATGATGATATCCATTTACACACACAAGTCACAGAAAGGTCACTGATATCATCACTCTAGGCAGTTTTCCCCTCAGCATACAAGAAATACCTGTGCTGTTACCATAGACACAAATGCAGAACTACATGAGAGGTCTCACTGCTGCCTGCAGCTAACTCAGTTAGCTTTACAAAACACTCACCTATTCCCCACACTCTAACTTCCAGCTCATTACTGTGATACTCTCAGCTTGACTGCAGCCAGAATTCTAAAGAGCACAGCTTCACAGAACAATCTATTCCTCAGTGCTGCCTGCAGCTAACTCAGCCACCACTAAAAAGTCCCAGCTGTTCCTAGTGGCGGAGCCAGGTTTGGGAGCCGGGGGGGGAGGGGCAAGTCAGACATTTTGGGGGTGCCAAGATGGTAGCAAGTGAAAGTGAACATTTCAACCAAACCCTGGGAACTGCTAGGAAGCCTGCCTTAGAGGAACAAAGAGGGCGGGAGGTCTGATGAGGAAACCGAAGGTTAAACAGGGTGCTAGGGCCCAGCCCATGTAGGGCTTTATAGGTCAGCAAGCTTACCTTGAAGGAAATCTGTCACCTCACCAACAGCCAGTGCAGATCATGTGAAACTGGGTTCATATGACAGGACCTAAGACCTAAAGAAGAAGCTTCAGCTGTGTTGGAGTCTCAAACGACAGTTTTACTGCAGCTGTTCCCCATATGTTTTCATGATTTAATTAGTCTTCACAGATTGCAGGAAAGAAATCTCAGTTCACCAGTTTGCTGTCTTTCTTAGAAATAAGATATCAGGGTAGGGATAAGACAGTATCATAAAGATAAAATATACAGCAAGCCAAAAAGTAAGCAACACATTTAGTTATGGAATAGGAAGTGTTATCAGGGGCAGTGCTAAACTTAGATCAAGGCATAAAATAACTGGATTTACATCACGATTTGTCCATCCCCCGCCCCCCAAAAGTAAACTGCTTGTTCTCTTGACAAGGCCTTTAACAAATATGATCCAGTTATGGCAAAACATGGGTAACTGTCTTCAGATCATACTGTAATCGCCTCCCTGGAGAGGCACTCTCATATTGAATCAACTACACCACTAAACTGAGTGCAGCAACAGGCAGCTTCTTCTAAAACTGCTTGTAAATGATCATCAGCCTCCAAACCAGGACAACCCGAGACCACAGTGCTGCCCCCCCCCGCATTGTCTGAACCCACGTCACTCTCTTGCCAGTACCTAGCCAGTCAAAATACACTTTACCCAGCAGGGACAACACCATAAGGGTCGAGGCAATGACCAGCAACAAGGGGGCCATGAAGCAACACACTTAGGCAGCACGACACACGTTGGTATGGCGGCTTGAATCCTTCCTAGAGACCATAGACACAGAAATCCCTATGTCGACAGACCCAAAAAGTGACGTGTGTCCTTATTTGTCAAAGATTTAAATTTTGAGCGTGCTGTACTACTTAGTGACATCCCATCCCATGCCCTTTATCGTTGCCAGTTTCCTCCAGACCTTGCATCCAACTCCGACATCCCCACCCCAACTAATCTTAATCGAAGGGGAAATTAGTAATGTTGGCTGGCTGAAACACTGCTTCCTCGACAGTGAAGTATTCTGTTTTTTAAAGCAATACAGATCCCTCAAAAGTTCAGGGAGATTCAATTCACAACCTACACATTAACAGCAAGTGAAATTGCAGAGTAGAGCATAAGCAGCAAGATCCCCTCCCATTCCACTCGTTTACTTACCCACCTGCTCCTCTAGCCTCCAATGAATCTCCCGACCACAAGACTCCGTATTCGATTCAGACTGGGCTGGTGTGCAAAGCTCCCTCAACCCTCGGGATGACTAGTGGAACTCTCAGCAGCAGCACAGGGTCTTCAATCACCTCGGCTCCTGCTCCCTAAATAACCACACTTGACCGACCCGTATCCCGGTTCAACTTCCACAACCACAAAGACCATGACCGTCCACACAGAGTGGCTACAGCTCTTTTCACGCTCAGTGTGACGACCAAACAACTGGCAGCCAGCATGTACCATTTCTTCTGAGTGTCCCTCGGCATCTCACTGACTGAACTGGCCTAAACCGTGACCATGCTGCTAACGCACCATTGCGCACTGATGTCCACTTTCAACTCTGACTTCTCCAAGCGCGCTCGCTCCGCACACCTCCACTTTAGTTAGTTTCAGAAGAGGAACAACAGACCAGACTGCTTTTTCATGGGCTTTTAAAAAGCCTGCGTGACCCTCCCCCTTACTAGCCACGCCTCTTTTCTTAGCAAGCGGACCTGATTGAGATGGCAAAATATATCTCAATCAGGTCCGCTGGGGTCACACCACAGGTTTAGACCCCACCCCCAGCCCTCCTCCCTTAAAAAACCAAAAGGCTTTGAGAGCGGCTGCAAAAGCCCGCGAAAAAAAGAAAACAAACAAAGAAATGCGGAGATGCCCGCCGGCTCCTGCTACCCACCCGCTGATCTTCAGCATGCCCTGGCGTGTCTGGCATATCAGTGGCTACGCCCTTACCTGACATGCCCCATAAAAAGTTCTGCAACCTTTGGCTGGCCGCTGGCGATTCCACCACTTTCATGGGGGCACCAGGTGAGTTCAACGGCTGATTCCTCTGCTTCTGTGGGGCTGGCACTGGGCAGCGGGGCGCCCGCCATGCAGTCAATTCCTCCATCCTGTCCTGAATCTCGGGTCACCCATGTCGTGTCCTGCTCTCGCAGCTGATTATTTGGGGCTTGGGCTCTAGGGGCGCCAGGCAGGACTGCCGCCTGCCGTGGGTGGAAGCCAGCCAGGGAAGCACCTAACTTGTTAGTTTAGTTTATGGCTCAAGGGGGCACAAACTCAGAGGCAAAATAGTCCGGGGTGGGCACTGGCCCCTCCAGCTCCTCCACTGGCTATTCCTCACACTCTGACTCTCAGCCCATTACCATTACTGTGATACTCTCAGCTTAACTGTAGACAGACTTCTAAAGAATGCAGCTTCACAAAATAGTCTGTTTCCCATTCCTACCTAAAACTTACTCATTTAGCATTGCAAAACACACTCATCTGTTTCCCAGAGTTTGTAACACTGCCAGCCCATTCAGAAAAACTCACATACAGAATGAGCAAACATACAAACAGGAACAGGACACAAGACAACATAACAATACTTCTGAAACTCCTAGTCCTATTGTATAAATCGAATACATGATGTGCAGATCATGTGCTATGGCAAATATTGTCACTCCTGCATCGTGAGATATCCAGAGCTCACTCTGCAGAAGTGACAATATTTCTCACTCATCTACTCGTGCCATCATGTATCCTATATATATATATATATATTTTAGAGGCAAAAACTCAGTTTAATGCATCATGTTAGTTGTTCATGAAATTCGGTGTTAGCTGATTTTGCACCCCCTCAGCCCGCCACCCCAACCGCCAACGGGTGTGCATTGGGTCATCGGCCCTAACTCTCGCACCCCAGGACCGACGATCTTAATGCACACCTGCTGGCGGGTTGGGGGTGGCGGGCTGGGGAGTAAGGGGGCTTCAACCCTAACACCGAATTTCCTCGCTTTTGTCGCTGTGGAACAACCCTAACTGATGCATTAAACAGAGTTTTTTGCCTTTAATTTCCCTTCTTTTTGAGAATGAGGACTAAAATAGTGAATGGAATGCTCCCACCACGTGATTTTTTTGTGACATAGTACCAGCAACGCAAAAACAAGCGGTAACAGTTACGCACATGGTGACACAAACGTAAATTGTAAAGCAAGCATTAATAGAGACGCAGGTGCAAAGTGACACCAAAGCAAACAGTGATGCAACTGGAGACGCAAGCACAACCGTAAATGCAACTGGTAACGCGTACGGTCATGGTACCGCTATTGTAAATGCAAATAAGTGTAGCAGCAACAATAACGCGAAAGGAAACAGAAACACAAATAGAAATGCAAGCGCGTACGGAAACACAAACCGTAACGTGCACGGTGACAGTACCGCAATTGTAAATGCAAATGGTAATGGTAACTGCAACAATAATACCAAAGAAAACAGAAATGCAAACATAAGCGCATATGGAAACGCAAACCGTAACACACACGGGCACGGGAACACAATTGTAAATGCAAATGGTAATGGTAAGAACAACGATGATGCAAAACAAAAGACAAACGAAAATGGAAGGGCGGCCACCAACAGAAATGGTAATGCACAGGGTGACGCTAAGCGAAACACAAACAGTAGTGGAGACAAAAATGGTAACAGTAATGCAAACGGAAACGCAAAGTGTAATGCACACGGTGGCGTACACAGTAACGGTAATGCAAACGGGCATGGAAACACAAGTGTAAAGCCTACGTGTAACAGTAAGTGGAGCACACATTGTATTGTTCCCCAAAAGCTCCATTGAGAAAGACAGTGAAAACAAGGAGTGTATGCATAATAATGTGCCTCGGAGCAGAAAACGAGCAGTTGTAATACTAAAATGCTAACATCTCAGTAACCGTACTACGTAGGAAAAAAAATTAGAATTTCACATGATTCATGACTTTCCTGGCTAGGTTTCCACCGTGAGTAGCCCATACGGGTCGCGATCTAAAATTCTGTATCTCGCACCGTTTCCGAGATATGAGCCCCGAAAGGCACGGCGTATGCCACCATGTTAGTCTATGGGAACAAATGTCAACTTTGGAGTACCGTAACTTTCCATCCATGCAATATTTGTTCAGCAAACCACAACAGGCACATATGTGAGATGTTGGCTGCCTTCCCTCCAAATTTCAGCTCAAAAGACCAAACCATTCTTTTGCAGCAGGGTGGCAAAGAATTCCTGTCATTTTGCCATAGCCTGGAAAAGTAGTGTCGTGATTTGTGAAAGCTTTCGCAAAAATTTGCGAAAATGTTGCAAGTGCGACACTACTTTTCCCAGAAATTTGAAAAACATATTTCTGGGGTGTTTAACCCAAAATAAAGACATGGCTAGCAACCTCAGGGTCCGACTAGGTGAACACAAAAATAATTGTGTCCCTAGGGTCCCAAATTTGAATGCCAAGCATTTCTGTGACCAGTAACTGAAAAAAAATGGCTGACTCATGACACTACAGGGTTCATTTGTGACACTAAAAAGTGCATTTGCGACACTGTCGAACTTTTTGTTAACTTTTCCCGTTGACTTATAATGGGAACTTGTTTTTTGAATAACTTTTGAACCGTTTAATATTTTTTCACGAAATCTTCAAAAGACACATCAGGCACACTGGCTGCACGTTCCCTGATGTTTTTGGACTGGTCGCGCAAACCGTGCGAACTGTAGGCACGAGCAAAGAATGCGCAAAAAAACGCAAATGCGCACACGGATGTTGCTTAATAACTCCACAGCCGTATATCCAACTGGTACGAAAGTTGGCAGATCCCAGGATCTGTGGTTATGCCTTATGCCTGCCAAATGTCAGGTTTGCATATTGGACAATATTCTCCCCCACATGGTTGTTTAATGGATACTGCTTATTAGAACCCATATGTGCTGATTACCCATTGACAATGTGGAGCACTACAGAAAGAAGAAATTTCTTCATACTTGCCATAATTTCCTTTTCTGTTAGCTCCAACATTGCCAGTGGGGCCCTTCTGGGAGCCTAGCTTCTGCTAGTCAATATTGTCAAGTATGCCAGTGCCAGGATGTCTGTCGTTTTCTGATTGTAAGTCTGTCTGGACATCCTTCTGTGTTTTACCTGCTGCGCTTATATATGTATATGTATATATGGGCTGGCAGTATTGCCTAGAGGTTAGGGTAATGAGCTGTGAATGAGCTTGGTACATCTGGCAGACCAGGGTTTGATTCCCACAACCTCTACTTGCATACTGTGTGACTCTGAGCAAGTCACTTAACCACCCCAGTGCTCCCAGGTCGCCCCTGAAAACAGGCAATTGTGCCTAGTGGGCCTTACCCAGTTACCAAAAAGAATAAAATATATTTTATATATATATATACATGTATGTGTGTGTGTGTATATATATATATATATATATATATATTAAAAGAAGAGCAGTTTCACATCCAAATATTGGTTTTGGTTCCATGTGATAACAGTGAGCGCAGAACTGCAACTCCAAAACGGTGAAGAGAAAACAGCGAGGGCAGAAACAGCAAGTGCAGTTTTTAAGGGGCTTGGCCCCTGCACCCCACTACTATTTATAACTCAACTCCGAGGGGGTGCTACTCGGGGACTGTCATCCGAAATGGCAAGTGCTGTTTTGTCCTCGCTGTTTTTGTTCTTCGCTATTATGCGCTTGCTGTTATTACGGGACACCATTGGTTACAGGTGCGTAGATTAACAGGTTTTGATTTTTCTGATCAATAAGGGTGCCTCCCTTGCTAGAGGTTAGTGCATACACCATTTGCAGTCCTTTACAGTGTTAGCTTTTTCATTATTTCCTTTGGCAATTTTCTTCTAGTTTGGTTCAGTACCTCAAAGAAGCTCTGCCACATCAGAGAAGCAGATGAAGAGCCCTTTCCATCCTCCTAAACTCCAGATAAGGTAGGAAATCATTTACTGTATCTTCCTTTTGGTTAAACATATGAGTATGCAGCAGCTTATGTGTATTGGTTTGTTACAAGATGCGCAGTATAATCTGTACGAGTCTACCTTCACATAATATAGGGCACTGCGAGGGCAAAAGTGACTGGAGAGTTGCTGCTGTCCAGAATGTTCATGTGCACAAGATTCTACACTGATTACAGCCTTGGGCTATGCCATTTTCCCTAGTAGGGGTGCACATTACCCTATATGTTCTGATTACCCATTGACAATATTGGAGCTAACAGAAAAGGAAATTAGGTAAGTATGAAGACATTTCTTCTTTTCGTGATAGTGACTGTGTGACTTTCTACCTTCAAGTTATGTACCAACTTGGGCGGTGTGGTCAGATGGCATTGGCAAGTGCAGAAATCATTTCTACATTGTACAACTTGTATGACGTACTGTACATGATTGTAAAGTTAATTAAATGAGTGATTCAGATATTCATGCAGATTATAGGTAGGTAGTTTATTCATAGTATGTACAGTATAGTACAGAGTAGAGTACTTTCAACTTTCAAGTCAAGCACCTCTGGGTTATTACAGTGTGCAGCTAACTGAACTTGTTCAAGTTCAGCAAATGATGGTTTTGAAAATGACTTGTGGAAGACATCAGTCATGACCCCACCATGTCGTATTTTTTGTGACAGTAGTATTTTGTACATTCATCATGTTCCAGTATTTTTGCAGCAGTCAGGGTTTGTTGTTCCGAATGTTCTGAGTGCTGTAATTCTAAAACTTCTCGAAGTCTTGGTTGCATAGTATTCCACTTGAGCAGTTTTATTTTTTTTTCTGAGTAATAGCATTTTCACAGTCAATTCAAAAAGAAGAGTTACAAACTCATGCTTTTCTATTAAAGTGAGTGCCACTTACAGTAGTTCATTCTTGAACTGATATGCAGACCAGAGAGACTAAATAAGCAAAGTTAGTCCATCTCATTGCTCCTCCTCCTCCTTTTCTGTCTCCAAATGCCGATACATTCACGGACTGTAGTTCATCATCTTATTTTTATCCTTTATTCACTGCATTATGTCACGAGTTAAACAGTCTTACATACACCATCCCACTTGGAGTCCTCACATTGGTCTTGTGTTAAAAAAAGTTTCAAGAATGGAGGCATCCAGTGATGAAACTATTTTAGTAAGAGGTGATGAAGAACACGTAATATTACATTTGGAAGAGGTTAATGAAGCAGGCAGGCCAGGCATAGCACCTTTGACACTGTCTGAGGCCCACCACAGTCCACCTTTTTCTCTACGGACACATTCTTGACAACTACCACATTCAAAATCAATGTTCAATCCTCAAAATCCAAAAAGAAAATGTTAGAGTCAGGCTAGACAGCAGCAAGCAGAAGATATGTTGCTGGCGTCACAGCATGCAGTGTCCACTGAACGTCCTGTAGCTACAGTCACGTTAGAAAGTGAAAATCAGAACGACACGCCCACTTCTCTTAACCCACCACTGAAGAAAGTAAAATAATTTGTCTGGGTGTATTTTGGATATCCAAAAAAAGATGAGAGGTAGTCCAGGAAGATGTTAGATCAATCTGCGAAACCCCTGGGGTCCACATATCGGCCAAAGGTGCTAATACATCTAACATGTTTACTCACTTCAGGGATCGTCATCCCGCTTTACATTCTGAAGCCTGTCTCAAAAGTTGGATGGCAAGGACAGATAGCAGAGAGATAATTTTCTCTGTGTGTGGGTGATTAATGATGTTATCATTGTCCTGTCCATGCCACTGCAGTTCATCAAACTTTCTTTTTTTTAACACTTAATCTACTAAAGTCAGACTTGTACACTAGTCAGCTTAGCTCAGCTGCATCTGGCCCACTATGTGGCAGTGGCA
Source organism: Neoceratodus forsteri (assembly GCA_016271365.2). Lineage (NCBI taxonomy): Eukaryota > Metazoa > Chordata > Ceratodontiformes > Ceratodontidae > Neoceratodus > Neoceratodus forsteri. Next base: position 383,519,224 of record CM028134.1, on the reverse strand, counting down.
GTCCCCGATTTGCAGGTTTCAGTATTTACAGTATACTCTCCTTTACCCAGCCCAGTAAGTTCTGCTAACCCAGGGCCGTGACCATGACTCAAATCAAACAGTTCGCAAATGATTCAGCAACTTGTGTTCTAGAGAAGTATTTGTATCCTTTTATATGTTGTGTGGTCTTTTTGATCACAAATTTCCTCAGTGACCCCCACCACCACCACCACAAGCACCATACCTGAGTGCCAGCCACGAGCCGCAGTCACCTAGGTCCCTGAAATTTGAAGATATGTGTCTGAACATGAAAGACAGGATAACCTGCTGTGAGTAGAAGACATCTTTATGAAGCATGTTTTAACATTAATGGGATGGGAACAAGGTACACATTACCATGCTTATTTGCCCATTTCCTTGCCTTCCCCATTATATTTCATCTCTTGATTGTTTCTAACAGAACATGCGTGTAGCGTCTTGTATTAATATTGAAATGTTAATTCAACGTGCCCACATGGGCTTAACTGGTCATTTGTATCAGATGGCTGGCTGACCGATGGACACAGGGAACCATATACAGGTGACATATGGAGTAGTGGTGGTGGCCTGAGTCCAGGTCGGAACGTAATTGTAGGATTCCAGGTTGCACAAAACAGGATGGAACAACCTGAAATCGCAATCAAAGACTAACATCATGTAAGTAGATAAAAACATTTTTTAGGTGGTTTGTGTAATGGGAAGTGTCAATAAATTACAGTAAAAATTCTTCAGTTTTGCAAACTATTTTTACACACTGATATGTGCTTTTCTAAGTAATGATGCCTGTCTACCTTTTTCTTCATGTATGCCAGTCTCCAGACAGTGCCAGTGGTGCCACTGCTGCATCAGCCATATGTTACCGCCTGCTGAAGCCAACCCTACAAACAGTAATGGGTTGAGTCAGTCAGCAGCAGCAACAGTACAGACTGCAGTGGCAACAATGCCATACATATATGTGTCATATTTTCTCTCTTTATAGTGTTTGGGAGAGTGCGTTTATGAATGGAATTCAATGAATTCCTAAGCTTGTTGTACCGTCGTAGTGACGTCAATCTGCTGTTGTACCATCTTGAGTACATCACTACAATGGTACAACAACATGGAATGCCCTTGTGCTAATGTAACTGTGACAACCGTACTGATCGCTCATTTTTTTTCCTTTGTCAGTTTCTTCTGACAGTTGCGAGCAGATATGATTGACTGACGATGGCTCCTACTGGATTTTCATAAACTGCTTCTTCAGAAAAACACCAGTTTACAAATGAACAGTAAAAAAAAAAAAAAAACAGAATTGGATGTAAAAGTTATTTAAAAACTTCCTTGACAGCCAGCGAATGCCCATACAGGTTAGTGTGTGATAGTGTGTGACCCGAAAGTTACCTTGCTCTCAAAAAAAAAGAAGAAATGCTGTTAAGCTCAAATTTCTCAAGAAATGCTCCATTGATGTTGCAGTGTTGCCCATACACTATAAAGGACAATGGATGGGCAACAGTGAACAACAATGCAGAGTTCATTTCTCGAGTTCGTCATGATGGCCATTGACCTCTCAAGCTTCACACTCAAGGTCTACTTGATTGTCATGACAACCTCTCGAAGTGAACACAGCTTTGTTGTTCACTGTTTCCCATCTATTATCCTCTATGTTGAGCACATTCATCAAGAAGCTCTTCATTTCATTGTGTGACTGGTGGCTGTCTGAGTCTGTCTGGCTGTATTCTTGGAGCATCTCTGTTTAATATCATTTCACTCAAGTGGCATCAAACATACTCTGTCAAACAGACAGTCAAAAGAACTGGTGTAGGGCTGGCCCAGTTGCACTGAGGACTGAGGTGCTGGATGCCTTACCTCACGCTATGCCGGCAACCTGTATTCGGGAACAAGCACGAACCGCTGAGGTCGGCAGGGAAGGAGATGGATCGAGCACCCCATGGCTGCTCTCCTTCTCTGGGGTGGAGAGGATGGCAGACCTCACTGCAATACCACCACTTGTGGGAACTCGGGTGGAAGATGCAGTAGGAGGCAGCCAGATGTGTTGGGAGAGGCGGACATCAGCCGAGGGCCAGAGCAAAGGCACGTCTCACCATGCCTTTGTCTCATTGGCCTTCCCAGTGCGCTGATGTCCACAGGGAATGGGAGAAAACCATGAAGACACCCCACAGTGACACTGGTAGATGGGTCCCAGCACTGGCGATCGGAGGAATCCAGGGGAGAAAGTGCAAGGTGCACGCTCAGCTACAGGTCTGGGGGAGTTAAGGGGAACTCCTCCACCTCAGCTGGGGGGTTATCCAGTCTGCTCAGGTCCAGGAGCAGGGTACCCATGTGGGCTGAAGAACCTTGGGGAGAGCTCAGATGCAGGGATGCATTGGGTCCCCAAAGAGAGGGGTCACTGTGGGAAGGTAGGAGCATAAAGATACAGTTAAAAAAAAACTGGTATAGCAGCAAACTACTGTCTCTTCCTCGGTACTGTCAAATCTATGATCAACATTCAATTCGAGTGAAGTCCTATCGATTTCAGCGAAAGAGATTCAACTTGCCCCCGAGGGGCCAGAAGAATATCCCATGGCTTCAACTTCATACATAGGTGGCTTAGCCATGCCCCTGCACTCTGATGTTAATGAAATGTGTACACAACATGGGACTATGCGTTATACAAATACAAGTATATGAGGGCGTATTTTTACTTTTTGAAAAGATTAGTCTTCATTACAGAATTGCTCATTGTAATGCCACCTTCATGGTCCTCCCCACCCCATGTGGATAATTGCCATCAACTTGGTAGGGGGAGTGGCAGCTAGGATCACAGTCATCGGCAGGTGTGCAGCAGGCAGAGGAGGGCTTTGGGAGACAAACTAAAACCAATATGTTAAACAAAAAAAATATAAACATGCCAGTCGTGGAGTGTGGTACAGGTGCATGCTCCCTTGCTCATATACACATCATATAATATAGAAACATAGACTTTGATGGCAAATAAGGACTGCTTGGCCCACCCAGTCTGCCCATTTTCCTACCTATTGGATAAGCTGCAGATCCTAGTCAACCAACAGCCTACTTCTTCCTAACCTCCCACCAGAACTGCCTTTTGTCTGTCCTATGCATTCTTGAATTTCCCCACTGTTTTTGACCCCACATCCTCCTCAGGAAGGCCATTCCATGTGTCCACCACCCTCTCTGTGAAAAAATACTTCCTCACATTGCCCCTGAACCATCCCCCCTCTATCTTCAAATTGTGTCCCCTTGTTTTTGCACATCTCGTTTTCTGAAAGATGCTACCCTCTTGGACTTTGTTGATTCCCTTGAGGCACTTGAAAGTTTCTATCATGTCCCCCCTCTCCCGCCTTTCCTCAAGGGTATACATATTAAGCTCTATTAGTCTCTCTTCATATGGCCCTGCACCATTTTAGTTGCCCTCCTCTGGACTGCCTCCATTCTATGTCCTTGCAGAGATGGGGTCTCCAGAACTGCATGCAGTACTCCAGATGGGGTCTTACCAACTGTTTGTACAGAGGGATAATAACTTCCTGTTTTCTACTGGTGATGCCTCTCCATATACATCCCAGTATCCCCCAGCCATCCTTACTGCCTTCTCACATTGCTTGCTTACCTTTAGGTCATCTGATATGACTACCTCCAGGTCCCTTTCCATTTTTGTTGTTGTTAATACCCCTCCTCCCCCATTGTGTACTCTTCCCCTGGGTTTTTGTTTCCCAGGTGCATTACTTTGCACTTCTTTGCATTGAATCTAAGCTGCCATACTTTTGTCCATTCTTCCAACCTTGCCAAGTCCCTTTTCATCCTTTCCACCCCACCCCCTTGTGTATCAACCCTGTTGCAGATCTTTGTGTTGTCTGCAAAGAGGCATACCTTTCCTTCTAGTCCCTCTGCAATATCACTTATAAAGACATTAAAAAGGACCGGACCCAGTACTGAACCCTGTGGTACCCCACTAGTAACCCCCCCTTTCTTCAGAGTGGGCTCCATTTACCATTACCCTCTGTGTCCTGTTGTTCAGCCAATTTTTTACCCAGGCTACCAACCTGGGACCCACTCCTAGGCTGACTAATTTGTTTTTTAATCTTTTGTGTGGGACTGTGTCAAATGCCTTGCTAAAGTCTAGCTAGGCCATGTCCACAGCTCCTCCCTGGCCTACTACTTTGGTCACCCAGTCAAAGAAATCTATTAGATTCATCTGACATGACCTTTCCACTGTGAATCCATGCTGCCTTGGGTCCTGTGCCCCGCTGGCCTCTAGGTACTCTACAATTCTTTCTTTCAGAAGTGATTCCATCATTTTCCCTACCACTGAGGTCAAGCTAACAGGTCTGTAGTTTCCTACCTCTGCTTTGCCCCCACTTTTTTGAAGGGGAATCACATCTGCCCTCCTCCAGTCCTTAGGCACCACACCATCCTCCCATGATTTGTTATAAAGGGTAGTCATTGATGTCACTAGTTCTTCCCTTAGTGCTCCCATTGCTTTGTCCACCTTCAGTTTTAGGACTTCTTTCAGAATCCTTTCTTCCGTGAAAGGACTGGTATCAACCACCCTATCCAGAGTGCTTCTATTGATTGTATTAGGTACCTCCCCCTCCTCTTCTTTTGTGAATACTGAGCAGAAGTATTCATTCGGTATCCTGCTTTTTCACTGTTCTTCTCTGCCCACCCACCCTCCCCTTTATTAGCTCCTCACTATCCCTCCCTTGGCCTTTCTTCACTCCCTAATGTACCTATAAAAGGTTTTATTCTTCTTAACTGACTGTCTTTTCCTCAGTTTGGGCCTTTGCTATTCTGATTGCCTTCCCCGCTGCCTTCTGTTTTAACTGGTACAGTTCTCTGTCCTGCTCCTTCTGTGCTTCCTTATACTTCCTGAATGCTATCTTTTTCTCCCTAACCTTCCCTGCCACCTCTTTTGAGAACCATAGTGTTTTTTTCTTTTGTTTTGATTTGTTTATTTGCTTCACACAATGCTTGTTGCCTCTGTGATGGCAATTTTAATGTTTCTCCATTGTTCCTCCACCCCTCCTTCTTGCCTGTTTGCTAGTGCTTTTCTGAGGCACTCTCCCATTTTGGAAAAGTCAGCCCTCCTAAACTCCAGTACCCTCACTTTTGTATGGCTTGATTCTGCGGCTGTATTTATCGTGAACCACACTGTTTGATGGTCACTTGTTCCTAGATGGCTACCCACTTCTAGATATGAGATCCTCTTTCCATCCCCGTTTGAGAGTACCAGGTCTGAGATTGCTCCCTCTCAAGTGGGTTCCAACACTAGCTGTCTGAGGCATGCCCCTGTAGGGCATCGAGAATGACCTTCTCTTGGATGTGGCTGCAGCAAAGGTGCTCCAGTTAACATCTGCATATTCAGGTCCCCATCAACAATATATCCCTTTTTCTGCCATCCTAAGGATGCCTTCTATCATTTCCTTGTCCATTTCCTCCCAGAGGCGGTGGTCTGTATACAACCCCATGCGGATTGTGGTGCCATTTCCAGTCTCCAGGGTGATCCACAGTGCTTCCTCTCCTCCCTGTTTACCCTTTAGTTTCATTGCTTTGATCCCTTCCCTTACATAGAGAGCTACTTACCCTCCTGTCCCTCCTGTAGATTGTGTACCCTGGTATGTTGACATCCCAGTCATGGTTCTCTGTGCACCATGTTTCTGTGACTGCCACAATATCCAGGCGTCCCTCTTCCATCAAGGCCACCAGTTCAGGGAGCTTGTTACCTAGACTATGGGCATTGGTACTCATTACCCTCCATTTTTTGTTGGCCTTACTCCTTTTTGCTACATCCCTGTCCTTACTGCCTTTGCCTTTTTCTCCATTTACCCCTGCCCTTCTCCATATCAGCTTCTCTGTCTTGGTGTTTACCTCACTAAATACCCTGATTTTTTTTTGGGGGGGGAGGGGCCTAGGATTTCCCTGCTCCTTTTCAGTGCCTCCCACCTTGGCTAGTTTAAATGCTTGCCAGTGAAGCATTTAAACCTATCACCTGGGATCCTGGTTCTGCTCCTGGACAGATGCAGACCATCGTGCCAGTATAGGCCTGCATCACTCCAAGTGGACCCCAGTCCCCAGTGAAGCCAAAACCCTGAGCTCTGCACCAGTTTTTCAACCATTGATTGAATACCATGGTGCGGAGCACCCTAGTCTCATCCATGCCATAGACAGGCAACACCTCCGAGAAGGTTACCGTGCGTGCTACTTGTCTAAGGCCCCTCCCCAACTCCACAAACTCCTCCTGCACTGCTCTTATCCCTTTTCCAGCCAGGTTATTTGTCCCTAGGTGGACAGTGACATCCAGTTCCCTCCCCGTACAGCTGCTCCCGCTATCCTGAGGATATATATATTTAGTGTTGCATTTTAATGACTTCTTTTTAGACTCAGTTTCGCAAAAATATCAGAGCGTGTGGGGCCATGGCTACTGGTCAGCAATGAAAAAAGTGGAACTCATTGCTCAGTTGGCTGGCCCCTCAAGTGCAGTTTACTATCCTTTCCAGGGTTTTAAATAATTGATTAGCAGTTTTTTTCTTGGGGCAATACTAACTGTACAGAAAGCATTTATATAGGTTTTCTAGAAGTGCTATGTTTGTTAAACACAGTGAGGCAAGTGCTATGCATTTTCACAGTGTTTTAGAACTTTTATGAGCAAAACGCTAATCAATTTTTTGAGTTAAATAAAACACTGCTTTCCTTTCCAAGAGGGGCAAGTGGGCAGGGCAAAACTTCTCAATTTGAAACTCTGGTGTAAAACAGCTATCAGGCAGGTAATGGAGCTTTTTATGCTTTCTTGAAATTCACCTAGGAATGTGCTCTTTATATCTGTTTACTGGCCTACTGTACCTTAACTTAAGATAATTACCTCCCTGACCAACTGACTGAGACCTGCACCAGTTAAGGTGGGGGCAACCAGTACAACAAATGAAATGTTTTTCTTTTATACGCCCCACCACCATTTCCTTGCAACAAGAAAATCCCGACTCCTGAGTCCTATCCCAGTTAGGGACAGGGAACAGGTGCATCAGAATGATCTGAATCCAATGTCCAATAGTCGAATCCATGCAATGATACCTCTACAGTAAAATAGAGTGGTCATAGTATGGTGGGCGGCTAACATTTTTTTTTGCATTTTCTACATAATTTAAAAAATATATATATTTAGTGTTGCATTTTAATGACTTCTTTTTAGACCCAGTCTCACAAAAGCACTACAGGCAGCAGAGGCAGGGCATCATTTACTGCAAGGAGTACAACAGATCAAGAAAGAAAAGATTGTAGTGTTCAACCATCAATTTTGATGGCATTAGAAAAAGGGAAACATGTAAACCATCTTCAAAACAGGTACAGGAGTTAAATTCAGCTGTAGCATCTATTTTTGCAAAGGATATGCAACCATTTTAGATAGCGGATAGGTTTGGTTTCCATAACCTAGTAGAGAAACTAAACCCAATGTATTCCATGCCAAGTAGGTCTTATTTTTCAACTAAAGAAATACCACACATTTATAGTCTCATGAGAAAACAGGTGGCCATCATTATCAGGGGTAGGCTGGTTTGCTGCTGCCATAGACCTTCGGACGAGCATTGGAAGAAGTGGTGAGCCTTACATGAGGCTATCAGTACACTGCGTGACAAAAGAATGGGAACTTGAGACAAACTGTCTAGAGACATTATTTCTTCCAGAAGACCATACAGCAGGACACATAGCTGAAGCATTTCAAGAGCTTCTCAAATGGAACCTATAGACAGAAAACATGGCTATAGTCATCACAGATAATGGAAACAATGTTAAAAAGGCATTCAGAGATGTTATGAAGGTAAACTGGTTGCATTGTTTTGGACACAATCTTAATCTTTCTATTGGAAAGGCATTAAAAATCAGTAGAGGTGAAAGTGCTCTTAGACCATGTCGACACATGATCCAAGGTTTCAATTGCAGCTGGAAGAAACAAAGGGAACTTGAAGAAAAAACAAGCCAAACTGAATTTCCTGCAGCAGTCCCTGGTCCATGATGTAGTAAAAAGATGGGTTCGACATATGCTATGGTGTCCTGGTTCCTAGAACAGCAGAAAGCTGTGTGCAGGGTGTTGGTTTCTGGCTGCAATACATGGTATTTAATGCCAAAACACACAGATGTAGGAGTGCTTGAAGATGTTAACCAAATCTTGGGTCCTCTGAATACTGTCACTCACTCTTTAGTAGTAGAGTAGTATGTGACAATGTCTGCACTAAAACCATGTTTCCATTATCTGAAAACTGAGGTGCTGAGCCCAAAAGCAACAGATACAGAATTGGGAAAACAAATGAGGCAGGCTATTTATGACAACCTGATCCCCAGGTATGAAGACTATGCTGACATTCAACGCACCCTTGAAATTGCGTGCTTCATAGATCCAAGATTTAAAACCAGTTTTGCAGAAGATATAAGTTCCATTCTATCTATAGAAGAACAAGAGGCTGTCAGCCTTGGTATCGCTCAAGAAACAACCTCTGTGCACAGCCTGTTGCTGTATGAATGTCCATCACAGCATGGTAGACAGGGTGCCACAGCTGCTGCTACACCACCTGCTTCAGACTTTTCTGTTGATAATGAGGATGAAGTAGAAACTGGTAATACTGCTGCAGATGATGACTGTTACTCCCCCTTCCCTGATGGTACCAACACTGTTCCTTCCTCATCATCACAACTGGAAGTCAAAAAATCTTCTTGCCCTGGTATTTCAGGGTTGCTGAAATGCATCACTGAAATGAGAAGAATCCAAGCAGAAGGACCTCTGGAAGACAACATTCCTTTACAGACTAAAATGAAAAATGAGCTAACACATTACATGGCCCTGCCATATTTTGATACAGATCTTAATCCTCTTATGTGGTGGAAAAGTCATGAAGCAGAAATGCCATTACTGTCACATGTAGCGCAAAAGACCTTATGTATACTGACAGCCAGTGTGCCATCCAAGAGAGTTTTCAGTGCTGGTGGACTTGTGTTAACACCAATGAGATGTAGATTAACTCCACAACATGTCAGTATGTTCGTCTTCCTAAATAGAAATTTAAGGTGACTCTTCACTTTATGGCAACTGTTTTCAAATGACCACCAGAGGAGGGGGTCTAAAAGGCAGTGGTGAAGTTTGGTTGACTCACTTGTCTGCTTAAGGCAAAATATTTTAACAAGTGGATGAGATGGAGTACAAGGATGACTTCACTATTCCTAAAAAGAGACACAGTCAACAGCATGCACAAACATGTTATGAGAATAATTTTATTTCCAAAATAGAAATGTATTATGTTTGCTTTGGTGTTATTTCTTTTGAAATTCAACATGACTCATAGGATTTCATATTGTACAGTATGATACATAAATGTATTTGAGCTTTGTAGTTCTACTAATCCATTACCTTAAGTCGGCGAGTCACGCTTTCCGTTTGGTGCCATTTATTTTAAATTTATAATTTTATATCAGGTCCTGTGTAGGAGGGAAGGGGTTGTACTTTAAATAGACCCAAAACCATGGTCAACCAGTCGCAACCACCCCAGTCTCCCTCTGCCAGCCCCGCCCCTGCGCTGATATAGTTTTGTGACATCTTAAATCACAAGCAGGAAGCGTGCAAAGGGTCAGTGGTTTGCCCCATAGAAGTCTTACTAGGAAACATTCCAATAGATTTTTCTACATGATTAAGCAACCTTTTAGAAAAATGAAAGCCATTGCTCAACTAATAGGAGTCCTATTACTTCTGAGCAGTGCCGTTCATTTTTTTACAAGGTGGGTTAAACGTACAGAAAAATCTACTGAAATGTTTCACAATAGACATCTATGGGGTGAGACCCCCTGCTCTCCCTGCCTAGATCATGATATCACAAAAAATGTCAGAGTGTAAGAGGCAACACTGGAGGACTAGAAAATGGAAGGGATTGGCTGGTCATGTGGGTTCGGCTCTAGTTAAAATCACTTTAATTATTGATTGAAACATGCTAGCGCTGATTTAAGGCCTTGGGTAATGACCTATACAGCTCAGCAATCCTTTCCATACCATTCATGATCAAAAGGAAAAGGGAACCCTATCTTATTTTTGTTTCTATATGACTTCTACATTATAGTTTCTTAGCTGAGTTGGCTGACATCAGCTTTATATTCCCAATTCCCAGCAGCAGCACAGTAGTGCAAGTTCTTTGTTGACAAAATATCTGGGGTCTGATATTAAAAAATGAGCAAAGCAGAGCGTAAAGTTTTGCACTGTGCTTTCCCATTGCCCATGACCCTGAGGATACTATATTCAGTCAGCGCAGCACTAAGCCGAGTAGCACTGCCCTGACATGGATCCCATCATTGCAGGGAACAGCACCACCAGACCCAATAGCACTGGTAGCTCTCAGCGTGATATCCAGACAGGTCAATGCAAATGAGCCCATTGGGCATGCAAGGTGCTAAGGGGTCATTGGCATGCCCATTATGGGCACATTTGCATGGGAAGTCGCAGCGGGCTTTCACCCCTGTGATTGGCTCTGCCCCACCTCTGTTATCCACACCAGCAGAAAGCAAGTAGTATCTGGTGTCCAGTGGTCCTCCCATACTCTGATCACTGTCCAGTAAAGTGTAATAGTTGTCCCTGGTGTCCAGTGGTTCCCCCAACCTCCAATCTTTATTTTTTTATGTATTATATTCTTGGATTACAAGTACCTTTGAGCTAAAAGCTAATTTACAGAAGTTCCATGTCAATTGGATACAAAACAGAATATACATACAAATTATAGCTATGGGATATAAGCATAAGAAAACAATCTCCATCCACTAGGCACCAGGGGCAATTACAATTACAGCAGGGCCAGCAACCAGAGGGCTGGGGGACCACTAGGCACCAGAAACAATAATAGTTACACTGGGGCTGGAGATCAGAGGGTGGGAGGATCACTAGGCATCAGCTCCAACAATCACCATCCAGTAAAGTGTAATAGTTGTCCCTGGTCTCCAATGGCCTCCCCTATCTTCTGATCGCTGGTACAGTATATGGTCCATGCTCTCTATACAATACAGAGGATAAACGCCCTGAACTGTACATTGGACATGTGCTTCCTGTCTTCCCATATGGCGGCCAGGTGAGGAGGTGAAAGGTGGTCTTTGCCGGTCGCTGTATAGTCTCCCACGACCCTGGCCCTTCAGGTAAGGTGGGGTTCACAGGGTGGGTTGGCCAGTGCCCATGGTGCGGGGGGACTGCTAGATGCCAGGGAATGGGTAAGTTACTGTAGGGGCGCAGATCGGTGAGTTGGAGGTGCCACTAGATGCCAGGGAGGTATGTTAAGATACCGGGGCCAGCAATCAAAGGGTGGGAGGGACCACTAGGCACCATAGACAATTACAGAGTTTCACTGGGACCAGGGATCAGAGGATGGGGGGGCCACTAGGCACCAGGGACAATTACAGTTACAGCAGGGCCCGCAATCGGAGGGGGCGGGGGGGATCACTAGGCACCAGGAACAATTACAGGTACACTGGGGCTGGCAGTTGGATGACGGGGGGATCACTAGACACCAGGTACAATTACAGTTACATCAGGGCCAGCAATCAGAGGGCAGGAATGATCACTAGGCACCAAGGACAATTACAGTTACATGGGGGCTGGCAATCAGAGGGTGGGGGGACCACTAGGCACCTGAAACAATTACAATTACACCAGGGCTGGTGATTGGGGGGCTGCTAGGCACTTGCAATGAATGCATTTACACCTGGGCCAGTGATCAGAGGGTGGGGGGGACCACTGGACACCAGGGATATCTTTACATGTCACAGGGATGAGGATCAGGAGTTGGGGGTGCCACTCATCGCCATGCGGCAGGTGTGTTCCCCCTACCGCCAACTTGGTTGTTGGCTGCAGTTGCTCCAGTGACCACTAAGGTTGCCTGGAGTAAGTCAGGTTTTTGATTGGTGGTATTTGTGCTGTGCAAAGTAGCCTACACTATCCCCTTTGCACAGTGCAAATGCAATGAATATCGTGGTGCACCGGTAAGACTGTCCCTACCCCTCCACACCCACTGCATATATTATATTCTAACCCTGTTAGTACACGCAAAGGCCCCCTTTGAATATTGCACATGGGTGCAAACCCTGGCAACTAGGATGTAATCACTTTGCCCACCAGGCAAAACTTTAAAGATCTGGCCCCTGTAGTTCTAAGATTCATCAAGTGACTGACTGAAGCTGAATCACCATAAAGCAAAAAAAAAAAAATAAGTTTTCTAAATTTGCATTGTAGTTGTAATGTTACTTATGTGGTCTGTGTATCCACCTTCAGGCTGCAGAGTAATGTCTAGATTAGAATACAAGAAGTCAGTATTATCAAGACTGTAGCTTTATTGTACCTTCACAGCCTTATGATGAGACTGTCTCTGAAATTGCCAGTTTGCCACAAATTAAGGGGCAAGCTCACAGCATAGCAGGTGTGGCCTGGCCTTACCATTTTATTTAGATAGCAAATAGCATGTACAAGTTCAGCTTAGGGCAGAAAATGCTTCTATGACAAAACTTCAGCTTAGGTGCCTGTAATACTGCTGGCAGCCTGTGAATGTTTATGATCCTCAAACATCTACTGCAATGTTAAAATGTCATACTCCGAGCTTCAAAAAATTAAAATGTATATTTTTTGAAATATTTGACTCTTTGTAGTGTATTTAACTAACAGGGCTTCAATATACTATCCAGAAATACATTAAATTGCTTAAAATTGTTATATATTCACAAAAAAAAAATAATTTATGCACTCCTTAGGCTATTTCCATGAAAGTTGCAAGATTATTGTGATAACACAATTATCGCAATAATTTTATCAAGGTTATTGAATTGCAGGAATGTTATTGTCATGAGATCCTTATCTTCTAATATATGTGGCACTGTGTCTGCTTGCATCACATGATGCTGCCAGTTCTGTGCATGCGTACCAAATATAATTTTAAATGCAGAAGGTGGGAACCACATTGAAGCACAGAGGATTCTAAAATCTGTGAATTTAACTGAAAGTGCTTGGACAGTGCACGTAATTGAATATATAAGCAATAAGACACGACAGGGTGTGCATGGAACATATTTTACCCACTTGCGGCCAGGGGCGTAATGAGCACGAGGCCTTGGCGGTACCGTGCTGCCTGGGTGCGATAAATATTGTTATGCACACCCTGAATGTCTTATTGCGCTATAAATCGGCACCTATATTTATTTTTATTTTTACAGGTAGAAAATCTTGCTGCATGTGGAAAAAGACTTTAGATGCTAATATAAGCTAAAATAGTCCTTCCGCAGACACTGGAGTTATATTATTCATGAGCTGATTTGCATTTCTGACTCCAGGTTATGTGTACTGTGCAGTCTGTGCTGAAACATATTTAGATTTGCATTTATGTGACTCAGTTTGCTATAATTGTAGTGTGCACAGTTTGCAAATGAATGCTGAGCCTGTTTTTTTTTTTTTAAACACTGCTGAAGCCGATGAAGTGTTATCCCCAGTCCATGTACGTCTCCGCAGCAGTTGTATGTTTGTGCTACTCATGCGTTCCTTCGCCCCTCCATTGTTGACTGAGCCTTCTCTGACTTTTACAGGGCATTTGATTAATCAGACAGTAGAAAACAGCAATTGCCACAGGAAACTACCTGGGAGCAAGCAGTAGAAAAAAAAAAAGACTGGAGGGCAACAGGGCTGACTGCCGTACAAAGGCGTGAAATAGCGTTGCTTCACAGGGGCTGACTCTGACTGTGGACAATAAAAACAATCTTTAGCGGGGAATTTTAAACTGCATTCTATTCAAAACACACACAGCTGTTCAAATGTTGATAAGTTAAAAATGAAATCAACAGAGCTTTTGCGAGTGAATAGAAGACGGCGGCATTTTAAATGCCAACATTGTAACGCTCCTGATTTCATTTGGAAATGCGGTTCTGCTTCTCTGACCTTTTTTTTACCCATGCATGGAACATATTTCATGCATGGGTAACTAGCCAATCAAATTGCTTTATATAGCCTACCCATTTTATAATGTCAAATGCAAGACTGTTTCACTGTCATGAAAATACTTGCTACATGAAAGGTCAAGAAAGGATCCTGCTTTGTTGGCACAACACAGATGCCAAATGAAAAGTGATATTTTCTTTTTAGATTGGTGTTTTTGTCTTCTAGAAGGATCCATGACTTCTACACAAGTACTTTTAAGGTACTGAGTTTTCTTATGCAGAGATTTGTTTCGGGATGTGGATACTGTTAATTAAAATACCGGCATCTACATGAATAGATGAAAAATATATGGATATCGCATTGCAGCAGATTGCATCACTGTCTGGTTGCCTCTCATCAGTTATCCCCTCACTCTTCTTTTGGGGGGGGTCTGCGGAAACATGCTCAGCCTTCTGTTTAATTGTGTTATATTAGTATGTGACAAAAGATAATTTATGATCTTTTCAGTTTGATTAAACGTAACAGCTATCCTTGCTCATAAGTTTGTCTCAAATGCACGCACACACTTGATGATGCACCCTTTGTTCTTGTCCTGATCTTAATCTTTCAGTGAGGTCAGACTATGAACTGTTTTATCCCCTTTTGGCCTATGCTGGAAATAATCCCACCTCCTTCAGAAAGATACTTATGAGACACTAAATGACTTTGTAGATGTGGCGACTCTAATTGGAAAAAAAAAATCTATATTGATAAACATTCTTAAATGGATTTGGGGAGGGCTGAAATATTCCTTCCTACCACCCTCCCTCCTTCCTCTTTCACTTCCTTCTTCCCTCCCTCCCTCCTTCCTGGGCTGTGGTACAGGGAACGAAGGTGTTAAATTTGGGGGGGGGGATTTTTTGGGGGGAGTGGGACCATCACCGCCATGTGCAGCAGGCAGTGCATTGAGATTCAGTGTTTAGCCAAGAGCAAACAACTACCACTACAGGCCCTGGATGCTCTGCCTCTCTGACTTGGAACTTCTGGCCTGAAGAACAGCTGTCTCTGAGCTTTGTGTGCTGGTGGCAGCTTAGCTAGTCGGGATTGGACACTTAGGCAGAAGCAGAGGTGGTCATAACTAGACAAGAGTGGCCAGATAAGGCCTGTACATGTATCACCTACACTGGGTAAACAAAGATCAGTGGTCAAAACTGTTATCCGCTTCCTGGCCACATGCTACTTGATTTCGTATTTGGGTTAACAACATTTCTCTTTATCTAGGCTGGCTGGCTTGTACTGGAAAACAGACCATTTCAATTAAGTGCACCAGTGAGATCTCGGGAAATGACTGTGGGGCCACAGTGTTTTCTGACTCACTGGCCTTGCTGGCTAGTCAAATCAAGACTTCATTTCGACCCATCAAGGTACAGAATTGTAAGAGTTGGTGTGCACTGCTATGGACACGAAATTCACCATACTCTGGAAGTGACATGCTGCGCAGTAAGTTTAGCGAGGAGCAGGTTGTAGTGTTATGTGCAGAGGCCTCCAACTAGTTTTACAAATTACAAGAACACAGTGCAGCAGCAGACACATGAGGAACCTTGGTCTCAGCTCTCTAAGTTTTCTGTGCTCTTCTTCCTCAGTCGGGTGATGGAAAAAGTTAGGTAAAGATAGCTAAATCAATTTAATTGACTTTAAAATATGGTATGTAATATGTCTGAGGGCTGTAAATTACTAGTAGGTCCCTCAGAACTTTTAGTACTATTAGAAAACAGATAATTTACCATGAGGAAATTGATACTAAATAAAAAAGTAGGTCTGAAGGAGCACACATTTCTGAGTACCAGTTGGATCAAGTGTGCTCCTTGGTTTTGGAAGGGCATGCCATGCTAAATCCTTAATGCTGCCCCTGACAAAAACTTCCTTGTCTAGTCTGGTACCAGGGAATCCTCTGAGACTGTCCCTGTGGCTGTTGGTCTACAACACAACTTTGGGAACTGATAGTTTTCCCAAGATACAAACAGGTCTATATTGGGAGTGCCTCGCCTTCTGAACACTGTGGCCAGAACCTGCTGGTTTAAGGCCCATTCATGATTTCCCTGGCTGATTCTGCTGAGGGAATCTGCCAGGATTCTTTACCTGGTAAAAGCACTGCAAATATGTTTCCTTCTAAGGAGTACGCCAGGTTCCAGATCCTCACTGCCTCTGTAGAGTTTTGAGGATCGTGTTCCTCCCTCACTTGTTTATGTAGTACATTGTTGTAGTGTTGTCTGTCCTGATTTGGACAGACTGACCGTGTACCTGGGTGGAGAAGGACTGTATTGCTATCAGAACTGCTCTGAGCTCCAAGAGGTTTAGGGGTTCTAGTGACTCCTGCGGGATCCATGTGCCACTCACCGTGAGGTCCTGCACGTGGGTAGCCCACCACGGAAGTGAGGTATCTGTAGTAAGAGTACTTGTTGGTGGTTGCTGAAGGAAGGGAATGCCCTCTCTGAGTTTGCTTTCTTCCTTCCACCACTCTAATAACTCCACTAGTGCTTTTGTCACTGGCACTAGCTTTGAAAGTGAATCCCATCTTTGAGACCAGGGGCCCAATATTCAAAAATGGGCAGAGCGGAATGCATAGTTTTGCCCTTGACCCTGAGGATGCTATATTCAGTTGAATAGTGCACCTTCACTATCCGACTGAATATAGGGACATGTCGGTGCAGCATTAAAAACACAGAAACATAGACTTTGACGGCAGATTAGGACTGCTTGGCCCACCTAGTCTGCCCATTTCCCTACTTACAGAATAAGCTGCAGATCCTAGTTAATCAACAGCCTATTTCTTCCTACGCCCCACAAAAAATGCCTTATGTCTGTCCCTTGCATTCTTGAATTCTCCCACAGTTTTAGACCCTACAACCTCCTCAGGAAGTCTGTTCCATGCGTCCACCACCCTCTCTGTGAAAAAATACTTCCTCACATTGCTCCTGAACCACCACCCCCCCCCATCTTCAAATTGTGTCCCCTTGTTCTTGCACATCTCTTTTTCCTGAAAGATGCTACCCTCTTGGACTTTGTTTATTCCACTGAGGTACTTAAAAATTTCTATCATGTCCCCCCCCTTTTCCTCAAGGGTATACATATTAAGCTCCTTTAGTCTGTCCTTGTATGGATTCTCTTGCAGATCCTGCACCATTTTAGTTGCCCTCCTCTGGACTGCCTCTATCCTGTCTTTGTTCTTGCGGGGATGCAGTACTCCAGATGGGGTCTCACCAACTGTCTGTACAGAGGGATAACATATTCCTGTTTTCTACTGGTGATGTCTCTCCCTATACATCCCAGTATCCCCAGCCCTCCCTACTGCCTTCTCACATTGCTTGCTGACCTAAGGTCATCTGATACCTGTGATTACCCCAGGTCCTTTTCCATTTTTGTTGTTGTTACTACCTCCTCCCATTTGTGTAATCTTCCCCTGGGTTTTTGTTTCCCAGGTGCATTATTTTGCACTTCTTTGCATTGAATCCAAGCTGCCATACTTCTGACCATTCCTCCAACCTTGCCAAGTCCCTTCTCATCCTTTCCACGCCTCCTTGTGTATCAACCCTGTTGCAGATCTTTGTGTCATCTGCAAAAGGCATACTTTTCCTCCAGTCCCTCTCCAATGTCACTTTTAAAGACATTAAAAAGGACTGGACCCAGTACTGAACCCTGCGGTACCCCACTAGTAACCCCTCTTTCTTCAGAGTGGACTCCATTTACAATTACCTTCTGTGTCCTGTTGTCCAGCCAATGTTTTGTTCCAGGCTACCACCCTGGGACCCACTTCCAGGCTGGTTAATTTGACTATTAATCTTTTGTGGGACTGTGTCAAATGCCTTGCTAAAGTCTAGGTAGGCCATGTCTACAGCCCCTCCCTGGTCTACTACTTTGGTCACCCAGTCAAAGAAATCAATTAGATTTTTCTGACATGACCTTCCCGCTGTGAATCCATGCTCCTTGGGTCCTGTGCCCCACTGGCCTCTAGGTACTCAACATTTCTTTCCTTCAGAAGTGATTCCATCACTTTCCCTACCACAGAGGTCAAACTGACAGGTCTGTAGTTTCCTGCTTCTGTCTTGGTCCCACTTTTGTGAAGAGGAATCACATCCGCCTTCCTCCAGTCCTCAGGTACCACACCATCCTCCCATGATTTGTTAAAAAGGGTAGTCAGTGGTTTCACTGGTTTTCCCCTTAATTCTTTTAGAATTCTGGGGTGAATTCTGTCAGGCCTCATTGCTTTGTACACCTTCAGTTTTAGGAGTTCTTTCAGAACCCTTTCTTCTGTGAAAGGACTGGGATCGACCCCCCTATCCAGAGTGCTTCTGTTAATTGGATTAGGCATCTCCCCCTCCTCCTCTTTTGTGAATACTGAGCAGAAATATTCATTCAGTATCCCTGCTTTTTCACTGTCCCTCTCTGCCCACCCACTGTCCATTCTGTTCAGCCTCACTATCCCTCCCTTTGTCTTTCTACACTCCCTGATGTACTTTCTATAAAGGTCGATCCCCTTCTTAACAGAGTTGGCTATCTTTTCCTCAGTTTGAGCCTTTGCCTTCTGACTTCCTCCTGCTTCCTTCTGCCTTAACTGGGTACAAGCTCTTTGTCCTGCTCCTTCTGTGTTCCTTATACTTCCTGAATCTATATTTTCTTCCTGACCTTCCTGCCACCTCTTTGAGAACCACAGTGGCTTTTCTTTCATTTGATTATTTGCTCCCACACAGGCTTGTTGCCTCTGTGATGCAGTTTTGATGTTTCCCATTGTTGCTCCACCCTCCTTCTAGCCTGTTTGCTAGTGCTTTTCTAAGGCACTCTCCCATCTTGCCAAAGTCAGCCCTCCTGAAGTCCGGTACCCTCACTTTTGTATGGCTTGACTCTATAGCAGAGTTTATCGTGAACCACACTGTTTGGTGGTCACTTGTTCCCAGATGGCTACCCACTTCTAGATCTGAGATCCTCTCACTGTCCCCACTTGAGAGTATGAGGTCTAAGATTGCTCCCTCACGAGTGGGTTCCAAAACTAGCTGTCTGGGGCATGCCGCCTGTAGGGCATCGAAAATGGCCCTGCTCTTGGATGTGGCTACAGAAAATGTGCTCCAGTTAACATCTGGCATATTCAGGTCTCCCATCAACAGTATCTCCCCTTTTCTCTGCCATCCTAAGAATGCCTTCTATCATATCCTTGTCCATTCCCTCCACCTGACATGGGGGTCTGTATACAACCCCTGTGTGGATTGTGGTGCCATTTCCAGTCTCTAAGGTGACCCACACTGCCTCCTCTCCTCCCTGTTTACTCATTTGTTCAGTTGCTTTTATCCTTTCCCTTACATAGAGAGCTACTCCTCCCCCTCTTCTCCCCTCCCTGTCTCTCCTGTAGATTGTGTACCCTGGTATGTTAACCTCCCAGTCATGGTTCTCTGTGTACTATGTTTCTGTGACTGCTACGATATCCAGGCATCCCTCTTCCATCAAGGCCACCAGTTCTGGGAGCTCGTTGCCCAGACTGCAGGCCTTGGTACTCATTATCCTCCATTTCCTGATGGCCTTACCCCTTTCTGCCCTATCCCTGTCCTCATTGCCTTTGTCACTTTCTCCATTTACCCCTGCCCTTCTCCTTATCAAAATCTCTAACTTGGTGTTTACCTCACTTACTACTCTGACTTTTTTGGGGGGGCTAGGATTTCCCTGCTTCTTTCCAGTGCCTCCCCCTTGGCTAGTTTAAATGCTTGCCAATGAAACATTTAAACCTATCACCTAGGATCCTGGTTCCCCTCCTGGACAGATACAGACCATCACGCCAGTGTAGGTCTGCATCACTCCAGGTGGACCCCTAGTCCCCAGTGAAGCCAAATACGTGAGCTCTGCACCAGTTTTTCAACCACTGGTTGAATCCCATGGTGTGGAGCACCCTAGCCTCACCTATGCCACAGACAGGCAGCACCTCCGAGAAGGTTACCATGCGTTCTACTTGTCTAGGGTGCCTCCCCAACTCCACAAACTCTTCCTGCACTGCTCTGATCTGTTTCTTAGCCAGGTCATTTGTCCCTAGGTGGACAATGACATCCAGCTCCCTCCCCTGTGCAGCTGCTCCGGCGAGCCTGAGGATTCACTCCCTGTCCCTCCAAGCCATGGTGCCAGGCAGGCACCATACCTCTGTCTCCCCTTCCTCCCCCAGTTCTACTTTCCTAACAATGGAATTCCCCACCAGGAGTTGTTTCCTTCCCTTTGGGGTCCCATGCCACCCTCCTGTGGGTCTCCTTTGTGGAAGTTCCCAGCATCCTCCTTGGTTTCCACTGCGGGTGTCTCCATAGAGGAACCACACTTTGCCAGAATGGCATATAAATTGTGGAGAGGTACAACTGAAGGGATGCACCTCTGTTCCACCACCCTCACCCTCCCTGAGCCCACTGTGGTTCAACCGATCCTCTTTCTTGGCAACCTCTGAGGCAACGGCAGTGGTCCTTGTGGTCCCTGGATGGGAGAGGAGGTCCCACAAATCCTGGCCAATTCAGCCTGGAGATGAGCAACCTCCCCCCTCAGCCCAGAGAGGTGCCTGCAGATGGGACAACACCGCATCTTCCAGAACGTCTCTCAGAAGACTGCTGCTCCACAGCCACTGCACTGAACTGCACCACTCCCATCATATCTTATTTCTGGCCCCTTCACTGTTGTTTGGAATCCTTACTCTTTCCTCTGTTTGTTTATTTATTTTTTCTCCCTACTTACTTACTGCCTCTGTGCCCTTTATGCTCCTGATCTTTATGTTCTGAGACAAGAAGATCCTATATTTCTCAGTAGTCCCCTTACTTGCTCAGAGGCAGACCTCTAGCAGCTGGGAGGCGGAGAACTACTCTTGTCCTTCTAGGATGGTGAGTCTTTGTTGTCTTTGTGATCACTCTCTTCCTGCTCCCAAACAGGAAGTTCCTGTTGTCAGTCAAATCCTGTGCCTATAAAAGAAGAATTGGCTTTGTGTGGGGAGGGAGGAAGGAGAGCAATATAGTCCCAGTAGAGAAGTCCAGTCACAACAGCAGCTCCTTGTCCCGGTGTTCTCTGCCAATTCTCTGGCAGAAACTATCTAGGGCAGTGTTGAAATCTGGCTTTAAATCTGGCTTCCTTCTAGCTAAGCCACTCCCCTGCTTAGCAGATCTTTCTACACTTAGTTAAATTGCACATATAACAACCCCCTTCAGCCACCTGCAATTAACACCTAGATAACTGCTCAGATAACAACTCACTTCAGCCAATTCAAACACACTTTTTTTTTACCCTAAATTGAATGTCCCAGTAACTTAAAGGTCTCAGTAGTAGAGTTCTACTTCTTTAGTCCCTGTAGAGAAGTCCAGTCACAACAGCAGCTCCTTGTCCTGGTGTTCTCTGCCAATTCTCTGGCAGAAGATATCTAGGGCAGTGTTTAAATCTGGCTTCCTTCTTGCTAAGCCACTCCCCCTACTTAGCAGATCTTTCTACACTTAGTTAAATTGCACAGATAACAATCCCCATCAGCCACTTGAGATTAACACCTAGATAACTGCTCAGATAACAACTCACTTCAGCCAACTCAGACAAACACACTAACTTTTTTTTCCCCTAAATTGATGGTCCCAGTAGTAGAGTTCTACTTCTTTAGTTTCAGTAAATTAAAGGTCCCAGTAGTAGAGTTCTACTTTTTTAGTCCAGGTAGAGAAGTCCAGTCATAACAGCAGATCCTTGTCCTGGTGTTCTCTGCAAATTCTCTTGCAGAAGCTATGGTGTGCTGCCCTAATATGGGTCTAGCCAGTGCAGGGAACAGCACCACCAGCCCCGATAGTGGCAGTATCTCCTGGTGCGATATTTAGACAGCCCTATGCAAATGAGTCCATTGGGCATGTAAGGCACTAAGGGGCCATTTGCATGCCCATTATGGGCACATTTGCATGGCAAGTGACAGCAGGTTTGTGACCCCATGACAGGTTCCACCCTCACCTGATTGCCCGTATCCGTAGAAAGAAAGTATTTCTCCACCCTTGATCGCCATCCCTGTAAATGTACATTGAATCCCTGTTGCCTAGTGGTCCCCCCAACCTCCAATCTCCATCCACATATATGTATAGTGAATCTCTTGTGCCTCATGGTCCCCCTGCCTTCTGATCATCATCCACGTATTTGTATAATGAATCCATGGTGCCTACTGGTCCCCTCCACCCTCTGATCACTGACCCAGTACATGTACAACCATTTTTCTGGTGTCTAGTGGTCTCCCCCCCCAACCACCAATCGCTGGCCTGGTACATGTACAACCATTTCCCTGGTGTCAAGTGGTCACCCTCACCCACCAGTCGCAGATCTGACCCACCGATTGCCAACCCAGTACATGAACCACCATTTCCCTGGTGTCTAGTGACCTCCCACACCGCAGGCATCGACCACCCACCCTGTCAAACCCCCATCTTACCCAAAACGTTGATGCAGTGGGAGCCCATATGAAGGTTGGCATAGCCCTCCTCTCACCTCCTCAGCTGGCCTCTAAATGGACAGACAGGGAGTGTGTGTCCTATGTACTGTGCAGAGCACATGCCCTCTGTACTGTACAGGCCACACATCTTCTGTACTGTACAGGGAACACACTGCCTGTGTACTGTACAAGGAGCACTCTGTCACTGTATGGACACCTGAAGCAGTGATGCTTCAGGTAAGGTGGGGGTTTGGCAGGGTAGGTGGTCAGTGCCCATGGTGCAGAGGGGGCCCTAGACATGGCAGAAATGGTTGTTCATGTACTGGGCTGGCAATCAGTGGGTGGGGGGGCACTAGACATCAGGAAAATGGCTGGACATGTACAGAGCCAGTGATCAGTGGTTGGGGAGACCACCAGGCACCAGGGAAATGGTTGTACATGTACCAGGCTAGTGACTGGAAAGTTGGAGAGACCACTAGGCACCAGGGATTTGCTATACATATATGGGGATGATGATTGGAGGGTGGGGGGACAACTAGGCACCAGGGATTCACTGTACATTTAGAGGGATGGTAATGGGTGGATGGGGGAACCACTAGGCACCAGGGACTCACTGCACATTTATGTGGATGGCAACTGATAGGTGGGGGTATGACTAGGCACCAGGGATTCACTGTACATTTATGGGGATGGTAATGAGTGGGTGGGGGGATCACTAGGCACCAGTAATTCACTGTTTAGTTATGTAGATGGCAATCATTGGGTGGGGGTATGATTAAGCACCAGGGATTCACTGTACATTTATGGGGATGGCGATCGGAGGGTGAGGGAGCCACTAGACACCAGGACTCACTGTGCATATATATATGGGGATGGCAGTTGGTGGGTGAGTGGGAGGGACCACTAGGAACCAGATATTCACTGTACATTTACAGGGATGGCATTCGGTGGGTAGGGGGACCACTTTGTAGTAGGGATTCACTGTATTCATATGGGGATGGCAATCAGTGGACAGGGGAACCACTAAGCACCAGGGATTCACTGTACATATATGAGCATGGCAATTAGTGGGTGGGAGGGAACCATAGGCACCTGAGATTTACTGTACCTATACAGGGATAGTGATTGGAGGTTGGGGGGACCACTGGGCACCAGGGATTCACTGTAAATATATGGGGATGGCAATCAGTAAGTAGGGAGATCACTAGGCACCAGGGATTCACTGCATATATACAGGCATGGCGATCGGTGGATGGGAGGGACCCCTAGGCACCAGGGATTCACTGTACATATATGGGAATCATAGGAATCATAGGAACACTACGAATCAGAAGCGTTAGCCATGTATGACTCACCATTTTACAATGGGTACTACTATATGTTGCGAGCTGTCCAACTGTCAATCATTATTTGCAACATATATTTCTGTTATATATTGTTTTATGCAATTTTTGTGTGTATTTAAATGCCAATGTAACAGGGAATAGATTGTTTTTCTCTAAAATGGCTGATATCCCTGTAACCTGGGATTCTCATGGAACCTAGAAGTTGAATTTCCTGCTTAGCTAACACAGGGGTCACAAATCTTCTCATATAATCATAACATCTTATAAAATGCTTTTGATTTCAAAAACTGTCATAGGATATCACATTTTATGAGGTGACAGGATGTTTGAGCCAGGAACTGGATGGCAGATGACCATTCTAGCAGTACTATGTGAAATTCTAACATGACACTGTGAATCAGCTTACAGGATGCTGTATTAATACATGAAAGTTTTAACAGTGACTGTCCTGTTACTAGTTAATTATGGAGGCAGAATTTGTGTTGAAGCTGAGTTACATCACCAAGTGGCCAGGAAATTGTGGGTCACTGATAGGAAACTTTATTATACTGCAGTTTTCAGAAGGATAGTTAAGCTCTCAGCACAATTGCTCAGGGCGATTCTGATTTTGGACATTCTCCTGAGCACAATAGAAGAACTGCCAGGCTGCTACACAAGGACTGAGATCTTTTGCCAACCAAAGATTCTCTGAACTTTGAAACTCATCTTTAAGGTAGAGATGTAGTTAAACAGTTTTAAGGCATTTATACTGTATACTTTTCCCATTTGTTTCCATACTGTAACCTAAATGAATGTATTTTCTCTTTTTCTTGTAACTGCATGTATTTAATTATCGTAGTAAAGACTTGTTTTTCTAAAGAATTCTGCCTGCGTGAGATTCCTTATATTGTATATGTAACTGTCGAAGATTTATTAATAATCTGTGACAACTGTTACCTGCTTAGAAGGGTCATGGATAGCAACCAAATTAAAAGGGTCTGTGGGGACAATCCGGACTGATTTGGGGAGAATACCAGAGTATCATACGAGTCTGCCGGGGAGTGAACTGGGAAGCTGCATAGCCTGTAGGGTGAAGACCAAATCAGGTGGTGCGCTGCTACCCCGAAGAGAGCATAACACTTGGGCCTTCCTCTTGTGTGTAATAGCCTTGAAAAAGGGTTCACATTTGGCCACAAGACTCAAGACTGGTATTGTGCCCTGATCCAAAGTATAGAGAGATACTCTGGGACCTGGTGGTGAGTGTTCAGTTGTAAACCCAGTGAGCACGCTGGAAGGACATGAGGAGAGTATCCCTGTTTTCCCCCTCCCTGTCACAGATTACACTTAGGGATGGACACTGTGAGCTCAGTGATCTGACCCTCCTGAGTGGGTTCATGACACTATACATATACAGGGATGATGATCAGTGGGTGGGGGGACCACTGAGCACTAGGGATTCACTGTACATATATGGGGATGGCAATCAGTGGGTGGGAGGGACCCCTAGGAACCAGGGGTTCATTGTACATATATGAGGATGGCATTTAGTGAGTGGTGGGGGAGACCACTAGGCACAGGGATTCACTGTACATACACAAGGATAGTGATTGGAGGCTGGGGGGGGGACCACTAGGCACCAAGGATTCACTGTACATATATGTGGATGGCATTCAGTGGTTGGGGAGGACCACTAGACACCAGGGATTCACTGTACATATACACAGATGGCATTCAGTGGTTGGGGGGACCACTAAGCACCAGGGATTCACTGTACCTATATGTGGATGGCATTTGGTGTTTGGGGGGGAACTAGGCACCAGGGATTCACTGTACATATACACAGATTGCATTCATTGGTTGGGGGGGGACACTAGGCACCAGGGATTCACTGTACATATATGGGCATGGTGATCAGTGGGTGGGTCCACTGGACACCAGGGAGATATTTTCATGTCACAGGCACAGTGATAGGGGGACAGGAGGCCACTCATCCTCAGGGGCAGGTGTGCTCCCCCAGCTGTGAACTTGATTGTTGGCTGCAGTTGCTCTGGTGGCAACTGGGATTGCCTGGAGTAAGTTGGGCTTTTGATCAGTAGTTTTTGCGCTGCACAAAGTGACCCTGCTCCTCCCTTTGCCCACTGCATACATTCATTTTTTTGCATGTGCTAACCCTGTTAGCATGTGCAAAAGCCCCCTTTGAATATTGTGCATGGGCACGAACCTCTGGCGCACAGTGTGCAGTCACTTTGTCCATTGGGCAAAGTTTTAAATATCTGGCCCCAGTTGTCTCTTAAGTGGTACTGGACATTTCTCATGTGGAACCTGGCCCATGGAACCACAGCTGTGGATGTGGCCCCATTAACTGCAAGAAGTCTCTTGTAGGTCTTGGCTAACCTGCTATAAAAGGCTCTGCTGTTGCTATCAAATCTGCAGCTCTGGCCTGTGGGAGGAAATGTTTTCTCTGCAGGGTGTTTAGCTCTGCTCCTATGAATTCCAGTACTTGAACAGGCTGTAGCTGGGACTTCTGCAGGTTTATCAAGAATCCCATTTTCTCCCAGGTGCTTTTTACCAAGTGAACTGAGCACCTTGCCTCTTGTCCTGTTTGCCCTGAAACTAGCCAGTTGTCCAGGTAGGGGGAAGATCACTATGCCTTGTTTTCTCAGGTGTGCTGCCACTACAGCCAATCACTTTGTGAAAACCCTTTGAGCTGAGGTGAGACCAAGTGGAAGAGCTGTGAACTGGTGTTGGCAGTTCACCAGCTTGAATCTGAAATATTTTCTGTGGGACAGCCTGACTGGGATATGAAAACAGGCATCTCAGATCCAAAGATACCAGACAATGGCCTGCTTGCAAAAATGGTACCACTATCATTAGTTTGAACATCTTTAATTTCTCTTTTTTCACGTTTGTTCAGAAACCTGAGCTCTAAAATGAATAATGACTCCCCATTTTTCTTGTGGGTCATGAAGTATCTTGAGAATAGGCCCATGCCCCCCTAAGAGTTGAAGACTTTTTATAGGCTTTTGATATTAACAGTTTTTTTTTACTTACAGTTACAGCAGATTTTTACGGCTACAGTAGGTGGAGCCTGCAGCTGTTTTGTATGTACAAAAGGAGTGATGTCATGTTTTCTGTCCGTGGAACTGACTGAAGGTGTAAATAGTCTCCTCCGCCTTACCCTCCTCCAAGAAATGTTTTCCACCCTCAAATAAACACGCTTTCATGTTAGTCAATGGTTGCAGTGTACTATTTTCTTTCTTAAGTGGGAGGTACAAGAACTGGAACCCGAGTAGTGGGAGGCAGCATTAGTTTTTTTGGGAGGAGTAAGATCCATCCCCACCTCCACCCAAGAAACTCCTAAAGAGCCACCATACCTTTTTTTGTGTTCATGTGGGAGGAGCATGAGGTGGATCTATTATGCTGGAATAATTGACTATCAGAGCTGCCTGGGGCATCAGAGCTTAAGCTTCAGAATGAAAGAAAAAGCCTGAAACTGCATCCTTATGCAGCACTTGTTTAAACAGCCTTGGCTCAGCTTACATTCCTCTCCTGGTCACACATTTTCACAAATACATTCCAAGAGATGGAAAGTCCCTCCTGGTGGGTATATGGTGTTATTCAGACCTGTCCTCCAACCCTGCCCCCACCACCTTAATCTGTATTTTGCATCAGCTGAAGCATGTCAGTACAGCAAGAGGCTGCAGTGTGTATTTTTACTGAGCTTGCAGTTTTAAAGGAGTAGTCCACTCAGAATTTGCAAAAACATATGTTATGCAGAGTGTTTTGATTTGTATGTTAAGTTCTAGTGTGTCCTTCCCTCTGTCTGCTATTAGGAGTTTTTCCTAAATTAGGCTGCTAGCTTTAGGGTAGTACCCTGCCTGCCCATGTGTGATGTGGCAGCAATACTACCTGCAGAGCAGTGCCAGTAGTGAACACATACATTAGTGGAGCTCCTGAGTGCATTGTGGAGCACTGCTGCAGTGGACAATAGACATGTGGCACTGTGTACAGTGGAGCAGTGGGGAACACTGAAGGCAGTAGTAGAGGGTCTGCCTTCAGCCGTACAGCAGCAGTACATGAACGTCTGTTGTGCCCAGGTGCCCTAATACTGGCAGAACTGATTCCATGTCTCCACCCTCTCTCTCTTCCCCTTCCCTTCCCTCCCTCTCACTGACGTAGCCCCTGATTCCAACATATGGATCCCCCCCTCCCTCGAACCTCTGTCTGTCACCTCCACAACATAAGTGTATCTCCTAACAGTGAAATGTGGTTATTTACATAATATGACTGTGCCATATACACAGGACATGTAGGAGGGCATCTCAAAATGTAGCTGTCATCACCAAGTGCACCCTGGGATGTGCACTGCTACTACAGGGTTGAGACCACACACACTGTTGCACTTAGTGTGGACAGGCTGTAATGTTTTCAAACCATTATCCACACTGTTCACTAGCATTGTGGACACACTGTAATGTTTATAGTCTGTAACGGTTTGAATCCATTACAGCTTTTTCGAGTGTAGTGTGGACAGGGCCTGCATGTCTATGTAATTATCTATCTTTCTATCAATTGCATGTATTGCTATTTTTACCTGTTTCTAAAACAAAACTGCATATCACATTTGCCTGCACTCTGAGCACATACTTATGAAACTGTGCATATTTGTACTCCACTTCTGCATAGACCTCATACTTTCCTAATATTCCCATTATCACAAGCACCTCCTCTGAAAGTTACTGTCACATTTTCTTTGCTAGCAGTCCATCATCATTACACCGGACTTCCTGACATCAACACATTGCTTAAATATAACTTACATCTCCTCATGGACAAAAACCCGTCTCTCTAAAAAAAAAAAAAAAAAAAAAAACCTGTGCAAATAATCCCAAGGCTGAACATGTGCCAGCCATTACTTTTTCATGTACTGCCACCTTCAGTACCATCATGGGGATTTGCATATGTTTCCCATGATGCTTTGCATTATTGGGGTATGTGCAATTATGTTTTCTTTAAAATTCGGTTGTCCGGCCAATATCATCTGGGATAACACATACATCAGTGGTATTTGCTCTGGGTTTCTTTTGTAAACCTATATTGCTTCCTATTCCTTCCATTAAAATGTACACCTCCATGTATTCTCCCAATAACGTGTATGCCTTCCTTAGAACACAAACTAAAACAAATCTTACTACTTACAAATCATTGTGTTGTTTCTCCATACCTCCTTAACAATTCCACACAACTTCACTAACTTCATTATGCAGCTGTGGTGGATCTGACCAGAATTTGTTTTTTCTGTGGGAGAGTGAGCTGTGAAATATCTGTGTTTCTGCAGGTTTGAAAAGTGTTTGAACTGCAGTGCAGACAGAACACCTGACCAACTACTTCCAATACCCACTTTTCTGTGGTAATTTTTACCCATTCCTGGAAGTAGTGTGCCAGTCTTCCTCCCACTGGCAATGGTTGGGCAACCTGGACAAAATTGTCAGGGGATTTGTTTTGACAGGGTGTTAGGCACTGGAGCAGCAGCATTATGCCTGTAAGCCCTTTATCCCTTTCCCCTGTAGCAACCTCTTTGTGATTGGTACTCATAGGGGCATAAGAGACATAGGGCCAGATATTCAAAAGTTAGTACGTGTGCTAAGGGATGTTTTCCCACACTAACCTAGTTTTACACCCAGTTCATGGGAGGGGGCCTATATTCAGAGACCCCCAGAGCACGGGCAAAACCCGTTAGCACCAAAGTGATTAACATACCATTGCACCCATGCAAATGAGGTGGTCCCCCCTGCATACAAGCACAGTGACAAATTCAGAGGTTTGCACAGGCAGTAAATGCCCACCCAAATAGGTGCTAGTTACTGCTGGTGCGAAGCTTGACTTAATGGGCAGCAAGGCTCTTGTGGTGGGACACGGTACTGCAGATGCCTGCCGTCCCAAAACCCATCCCCATGAAACAATGAATGCCCTGGTGTCCAGTCACATCCCTGCCCCCCATCACCCATCCCTGTAGTGCTTGCGGACTCCCTGGTGTCTAGTGCCAACCACCGATCACCTGTCCCTGTATGGCTCACATGCTTCCTGATGTTTAATGGCACTTCTGCCCACCAATTACCCACATGCATTGTAGCACAATGTCCCTGGTGTTTAGTGGCATCCTCCCACCCTCTGATCCTCCAGACCCATAATGCATATGTATCCCTTGGTGTCTAGGGGCACCCCCACCCTCCAAATGCCCAACCCCAAAATGCTTCGGTTGTCCCTGGTGTCCAGTGGTTCCCCAACTGCCAGTTGCCAACTGGACTGGTGAATGATGGTGGGTAACCAGTTCCCCCTGCACCATCCACACCCAGCACACCACCCAGGCACCCCCCCAGTACGTGGGAAGGTGGTGCCATGCAGGGAGCCCAATATAATGACCAACACAGCCCTCCTCTCACCTCCTCAGTTGGCTGCCATATGGGATGACAAAGAGCATGATACTGTACATGTGTTCCCTGTCATTCCATATGGTGACTGGCCAAGGAGGTGAGAGGAGAGCTGTTCTGGTCATCGTACTGGGCTCCCCACAGGGCACCACCTTCATAAGTGTTGGGGGTGAGGGTTGCTGGGTGGTGTGCTGGATGTGGTTGATGCATGGGGGGTACCACTGACCAACCATAGTTTGCCAGTCCAGCTAGTGACTGGCAGTAAGGGGGAACCACTGGATGCCAAGGACTACCAAAGCATTTGCAGGATGACCATTCAGAGGGTGAGGGGTGCCCCTAGACACCAGGGACTATGTATGCATCATGAGGCCGGAGGATCAGAGGGTGGGGGGGGGTGCTCCTAGACACCAGAAAGGACATGTTACCTACCAAGGCGGGTGATGGGAGGGTGAGGGTGCTACAATGCTGGATGGGTGATCGGAGGGCAGGAGGGTGCCACTAGACACCAGGGACATGGTGCTACAATGTGGGCAGGTGATCAGAGGGTGAGGGGTGCCACCAGACACCAGGGAGTACATTAGCATTACAGGGATGTGCGTGCATTCATGGTGTGGGGGGGGTACGGTCATCACCATGCCTTACATAGTAGGTGACCACAGGACCGGTGCAAACCTGCTGCCATTTCCCATGCAAATGAGCCCATAATGGGCATGTGTATGGCCTCTTAGCGCCTTGCATGCCCAATGGGCTCATTTGCATTTTGTGGCTGAATATCGCACTGTGGCTCTTGGCACTCTC
Organism: Neoceratodus forsteri; assembly: GCA_016271365.2. NCBI lineage: Eukaryota > Metazoa > Chordata > Ceratodontiformes > Ceratodontidae > Neoceratodus > Neoceratodus forsteri. Next base: position 383,488,294 of record CM028134.1, on the reverse strand, counting down.
TGATCTGGGGACACTGTTCCCTGTTGGCTACATGCAGCCCAGGTTCATGTCAGGGCAGCACTGCTTGACTAAGTGCTGCACTGACACAGGCTGATATTCAGTTGGATAGCTCTGGTGTGCCATCCGACTGAATATGGTGACCTCCAAGTTGAGCACAAGCACAGCGCAAACCTGTGCATTCCAGTTTTGCACATATTTGAATATCTAGCCCATAGGCTTTTCAGAAATATCCCCTGCCTGTGCCTCCTCTTCTATAGGACCTGTAGAAGGTAGAGGACTTTTTCTTCTAATTGTTACTTTTGAAAGCAGTTTTGTATTCATCCATTTTTGTGTTGCTTGCACGCATGTGCAAGAAACACATTGCTTTCAGCAGTTAGGGAGAATGCCTAATTGCGTCAGGAAATTTGGGCCACGTCACCATGCAATCAGCTGTTTTGGTGCAGTACAAGCTACCAAAACAGCTGATTGGCGTCCCCATGGCGACGGCTTCTCGATCGGCCTCTCACAGTCCCCAGGAAGCCGACGGAAAGTCGCCGCCCGCCGTTCAATGTGCCTTCTTGGTGAAACATTTCAATTAAAAAAAAAAGCCAACAGGGTGCCCAATCCCCCTGTCAGCATGACCCACTCCCCAGTTAACTAGAATCTGCAGCTTATCCAATAGGTAGGGAACTGGGCAGACTGAGTGGGCCAAGCGGTCCTTATCTGCCATCAAAGTCTATGTTTCTATTTGCTGATGGGATAGCCCAGTCCCTGTCTGCATAATGCACCTCCCCCCCATTTGTTGTTTACCGAGGGGGGTGCCCAATCCCTCTTTGGCTCATGCATCCCCCCCAGCACACTGTATGGCTGACGGGGGTGCCCAATTCCCCATCGGCTCCACTGTCCCCCCCAAACAAACTTCCATCTGCCATGCTGGAAACCCACTCCAGCATGGCAAAAGTCTCTTTGGCCAATGGGGGTGCACAATCCCCCATTGGCTCCACTGCCTACCCAAACAAACTGCCTGGTGCCATGCTGGGAGCCCACCCCAGCATGGCAAAAGTCCCCCGTCATCTGTGTGAAAAAAAAAAAAAAAATTAGTAGAAAAAAATGGTCCCTCGTTGATTCTGTTGCCCCCTCCTGCAACCTGTGCCCACCCTTTGTGTACACCACCTCCCCACACCCCCACCTCACCCCACACTTACCTCTGGAACCCAGCGTGACGATCTTCAGTGGACCGGGAACACATCTGCACTTTTCAAAGCCGACCGCAAACTGAAGAAATGCCGGTATGCTGAAGAATGGCATAAATGTTTTTTTTTCAACTGTGGTGCATATCTCAGCCATTCTTGGGAATTGTTTTACCAAATTTTCAACATGGGGTTCTTGGGACCCCACCTCATGAACTCGGTCACTGTCATTTTGTTATTCGGTCCCGAAAGGTGATTTTGCGGTCACTGCGTGGAACCACCTTTCGGGACCGATTTACGTATTGACAGTGTCGCAGTTCATGAAGTAGGCCCCCAAAAACCCTATGTTGAAAATTTGGTGGAAAAAATTCTCAAAAATGACTGTTTTATGAGCATGTGTTGCGCAGTTCCTACGTACATTCATAACTTCGAACATTTTTAATATTTTCACTCCAGATTTTCAACATTACCATTTTACCACACCTTCTTATGAACAGTACAGCTGTCATTTTTCACATCTCACCCGAAATGTGTTTTTGCACATGTAACGCACAATGGCATGGTCGGTGTGTGCGAAATCAATGTTTAGGACAGATTAAGAAAATCACAGTGACACTGTTCATGAGGTAGGCCCCCTAAAACCCTATGTTGAAAATTTGGTGAAGCAATTCCCAAAAATGACTGTTTTATGAGCATGCATTGCGCAGTTCCTACGCACGCTCATAACTTTGAGCATTTTTTAAATTTCCACTCCAGATTTTCAACATTGCCATTTTGCCACACCACCTTATGAACAGTACAGCTGTCATTTTCACATCTTGCCTGAAATGTGTTTTTGCACATGTAGCGCACAGTGGCGCAGTCTGTGTGCGAAATCGATGTTTGGGACAGATTTAGAAAATTACAGTGACACCTTTCATGAGCAGAGGTCTTAAACTGGATATGTTGAAAATTTGGTGACAAACGTCCATAAAATGACTGTGTTACGAGCGTGCATTGTGCAATTTCCACGCACCCTTGTAAGTTCATGAGTTCGTATTATTTTCAGTCCAGATTTTCAACATTGGCATCTTTCCACACCTCCTTATAAACAGTACAGCTGTCATTTTTAACACTCTGGCCGAAATGTGTTTCACACTTCCGGCGCAGAATAGCGCGGTCGCTGTGGGAATTCAGTGTTCGGGACAGATTAAGAATATCACAGTGACAGTGTTCATGAGCGGAGGTCCCAGAATGCCTGTGTTGAAAATCTGCTGTAAAATATCCCCAAACTAATTACATTACGGGTGTGTGTTGCGCAGTTTCTACGCACACTCATGACTTCACCAGTTTTTTTATATTTTCACTCCAGATTTTCAACATTACCATTTTTTACACCTCTTCATGAACAGTACAGGTGTCATTTTTCACATCCTGTTCGAAATGTGTTTTTGCACCTGTGGTGCCAAGTGGTGCAGTCGCTGTGCCAAATCACCTTTCGGCTAACAAACTGATAGTATCACTGTTCATGCGGTGGGGTCACAAAAAGCCCATGTTGAAAACATGGAGTAAAAATATCAAGAAACGCCTAGGGTGTTAGGGTTTTCGACCAAAATGCCCTACCCTGTGGGGACTGACAGGCATCAGGTGTGATTTGAGATTGTCGACAGTAATGCTCATGCCATTCCACCCCCACCCTGCAGCCAGTGTCAGGCATCGAGGTGTGCCTTGGACCCTTTGGCCCCAGAGTTCACCCAGTTCTTCTATACTGCACCAATTTCAGCATATTTCCTTATGGAATGAGGTGAGTGTAAAGCCCGAACACTCCAAAGCACACCTTGACACTTGTAAGTGTCTGCAGGGTAGGGTGAGGCGAAATGTCGTGACCGTTATGGCCGATGACCCAAAGGCACACCCCAATGCCTGTCCATCTCTGCAGGGTGGGGGTGGAGTTGGCATCAGTTCAATACTTCACTGCCATTTCCATACTGCATCTGTCTAACTACTGCACTTCCACTGCTAATGACAGCAAGCAACACTTGGCATTGACAAATGCTTGTTTCATGTTGGTCTCCTTTTTGTCACCAAATAATGAATTTCCCTCAAAGGAGAAATCCATGGTCTTGTTTGGAGTATCCTGAGAAAAGATGGTAGCCTTTAGCCAGGAAAGACTTCTTAAGGACATTGCATGAGCCAAAACTCTAGCAGCAGTGTCATTAGCATCCACTGTAGTGTGGAAATTAAGTTTTATGACATCCAGGGCTGATCTAGTTATTTATTTTATTTATTTATTGAAATTGTTTCACCAGGAAAGGCACACTGAGCAACAAGCTGCTTGTCTCTTGGTGCGACCTTGGGGGAGGGGTAACAGGGGGAGGATAACACGCAGATTATCAATTGAGTAACATTTAAGCAACAGAATACATATTATTTACACTTTGTGATGGTTACAGGTGAGTTAAATGAACAACAATGTTACAGATAGGCACATAAAACACAGTATACATATAAGAAAAGACTGTAGTAGAGGTTACTCCGATTTTGCTATTGCAGACATATACTCACAAGAAGCAGCTATCAACAAAACAAGAACAAAAACCAAAACATTAAATGCCTAGGTACTAAGTGTCACAAACCCACTCAGCAGGTCAGCCCTCTACTCCCAAAGTGCCAACCTCCGAATGCAGTCTTGTGAACAGTTAACAGAAACAGGGTAACACTCCTGTCTGTTTTGTGGGTTTGAATCAACCTTTGGTCTCAAGTTCTGGAGGGATTCAAACAGTGGACCTCTTGCTAGTGTACCCAGTGCACAGGCTCAGATAATTCTGTCTTCGGAGGGCCAGATATCTTTGCCTAGGGGCACCTAACCAGGTGTACAAAAATGAACCCTTAAAAACTCTAATAAAAGACCTCAGATTACTCTTACCTTTTTCCAGTTTGGTATCACCATTCAATCTTATGCATAGTGTCAGCTGTAACCATATATACTTCACTTGTTAAAGAAAGAAATTCAAAGACAGACCAAGTAGGTAGGGTTACCACCTGTCCCGATTTTCGCAGGACAGTCCTGATTTGGGCAGCTGTGTCCTGCGAAAAAACATAAAAAATACTACTTGTCCTGACATTATAGTAGAAAAATTATTTTCTTACTTTCCTCTAAATGTTGCAAAAAACTATAATACCTTTATTAAAATACATTAAAATGATAAGAAACACTAAAAACAACTAAAACAGATCTGTTGTATTGGTCGAGGTTACATATTGTCCTGCGAAAAATCATATTTCATTAAGAAATGTCCCACTTTGCGCTTCTTAAAAGGTGGTAACCCTACAAGTAGGCTCTAAAAATAGGGTTTTACTAAAATAGATAAAAGTATGTAAAACATAAAATACAGAACCATACAATCTTTTAAAAGAACAAGGTTTTAACAGTGCAATTCCTACCACAGTATTGAGATTTGTCTCTCTCTCTCTCTCTCTCTCTCTAAATACCTGCTTAAAGTGCTCAAAGACGTGTCGTTCTCAGAGTGTAGAAAGAAGTGTGTCTCTGAAGGAAAACAGAATACTGTTTAAAAAACTGTCTTTGCCAACCCCTTTGCATGAGGTCACCTAGCTCTTCCTCTGTTTATTAAAAATCATACACTCAGGATGTGTTATCATTTTAGAAGGTAGGTTAATTAAGTTTACGTCAGCAGAAACTCCTTTCCCCATGTGACTTCCCGAATCAAGTCTGTAAGTTTCCTTTCATCTATGAGCAGTATCCTCTCTCACACAGGCATCAAAGCATTTATGATTTCGCGCCAGTGTGCCATAACCTGGTTTCCTCTTTGAAATATCATAAAATGGATACTGATTTCCCTATTAGCAGTTAAAGCTATATTTAACTTAGATAAACAGGAGATCCTTGATTAAGGCCTGTTCTAGTCTGTAAAAGGTAACACCTTGTATCTAAAACCTGGGTGTGTGTGTGTCATCTTACATGCTATCTCAGCATTTCTCATGAGAGACAGTCCATAACACATTTTTATATTACAAAAAGCATAGTGTACTCAGAACTAGCTGTCCATGTGTCACACTAAGTGCGTCTGTCAAGCTAAAATAGTCCGGCTTCGTAGCATTTGCTAAAAGCTGCTGGTCAGGCATGGAGAGGGGGAGAGGGGCTGTGGCAATCAGTTCCTGTTCCAATTCACCATCCGCCCTTTCTGCCAGTGCCAGAATTCTGTTCCAAAGTGCTTTCTGGTACTGTGCCATACATGCTGAGTAAGCTGCCTGTCTGATAAGCAAGGAAGCTGTGCCATAATCTTTTTTGTCCATTGTATTCAATTTTTTAGAGTCCTTTTCAGAGGGCTATGCAGCTAGAGGGATCTTTGCTCTCTCAGAAGCAGTGGCCTGGGCCACACAATGATGATCAGGATGGGCATACAGGTATTGCACTCCCTGCTTGTTCACATGATATTTACTTATCTATGGCTGCAGCTGAAGTAGGTGGAGGCGTGATTTTTGATATGGCCTTCTTAAGTGGTTTATGTATAGGAAGTAGCATTCTTCTTGGTGGAGCTCCTACCTACATGTCCATAAAATCAACATCCTCTTCATTATTCTCTTTCTCTAGTGGGGGAATGTTGAGGATATCGACCATCTGTCTGACAAATGAGGAAAAAAATTACTAGTCCTCATGCCTCAAAGGAGGTTCAAAACCTTGCTCAGGTGCACCCTCTAATTCCATGGGTCACCTTCCTCCATTAGTACATACTATTCTTCTTCCTCCTCCTCCTCTGCAGGTAGATAGATTGGAGCCTGAGCCTGGGGGTGGGCAGTGGGGGGTGGGGCAGGTATCTTATTAAAATTTTCCATGGCCTGGATTGCCTGTAAAAATTGTCACACTTTTGATATGTCCTCTGATGAGGGCATTTTACCAGTGCCATCTGCTTGCTTCTTTCTCCATTTGGGAGGAGCAACAGTGACATTCTTTCCTTTAAATTTCTTTTTGGAAGAAACCATTTCCAGCGCCTGCTCTGAGGCTGTTTTATTTATATTTTTGCCATCACTGGATTCAGGGTTTCCCCTTTTGGACACCCTGATGTCTAAAGCATTTTATCAAGCCTTTCTGATCGCTGTGCAGCTTTATCTTTTTTCTTGTCACCTTTAACATTATTTGCTGCTGAACACAAGGAGATGGACCCTTCAGATGTATGCTTTCCAACATCATTGGGAACTCCCTCAGAGCCTTTTTTATTATTTTTAGGTGACACTGAGACAGACTGAGAAGAAGTGCTTCTTTTTGAAATGTATACCCTTTTTAATAAGGCTTTTGGGAAAAAAATAGGACAAGATTTACAATTTATAAAGTCTTGTTGTGGACCTAAACAAGCTTGTGGCAGTACACCCTTACCAGGAGCTGGAAACAATTTTTACATTTTTTTGAAGGTCCACAAGGTCTCTCTGACATACCAGTGTGAGAGAACCTTAAAGTAATAAAATAATTCCAAAAACACTGCAGTACGGGAGCTAAATGGTAAAAACAGCTCTTGTACTAAGAAAAAAACTGTGCTAGAGGTCAAATTGCAACTCCTGTAACAGGAACCAATTAATTTAAGTGAATTATAAAATGGGTAGGGACAGACTGCAAATCTGATTGGCTGGCACCCCTTGCCAGCCATATTTTTTTTAACTTATACCACACAAAAAAACAAGTCCCCAAAATGGCAAGCATCCCCAAAATGGTATCCGTGTGCCACCCTCCTTTCATATCTTTGAAACCTGCCATCTTAATTCCTCACTAACGGCACAGTCAGAACCCAGAAATGTAAAATAAATGAGTATAACACTGAAAAAGTGTTGTTTGTAGTTACAAATCATCATGCTGTCCCTCCCAAGCTGCTTCCTTCCCTTTTTACCTGCAGCCTTACGGACAGTCCAAACTCCCTCAGAAGCCCCAAGCAGAGGGAGACCATTGGGATTTTCACAGAAGTTGCTACTGTAGGTGGTAGCTTGCTACCAGCAAGACCAAAAGCAAAATCACGGACTTGCCTACGGCCTGACATAACGACTCAGTGGCTGTCTTCGGCGCCCTTAGTCACAGCAGTTCATTTAACAGTATCCCTAGCAACCTAAGGAAAGTGGGGGGACTATTTCATATCAACCCAGATTTATTTTATTTTAGCATTTTTTTTTGTGTTTTCCTTTTACCCTCCTGCGACGCACTTGTGTCCGCCTCTCCTTCAGGCCCTCCTAGCCTCTCCACTTTCCCAGCCCTCCTCTTCCTGAGCACTGCCTTCACACCACATATCGCAGCCAGCCTTCTGAGTCATCCGAGAGTAACCCATCTCTGGGCGGGTCTCCATCCTCCAAGTGGGAAGGCACCGTGGGAAGGGGAAACCCCAACACTCTATTTTTCCTTACTGACTCGGAGGTGCTGCTGTGGAGGAGCAGGCTTCCAGAGGTTCCGGGGATGTGGAGAATGCATAGGCCATCATCTGGCAGGTGGCAAAATTGTTTTCTGGCTTTCCTGGTTGTCCCTCCTGCGCCACTGCATAGTAGTGCCCCCGGTCTCCACCGGGGGCTGCTACAGGAGTGGGGCTTCCCATCCAACCCACCCCAGGAGAGGAGAGCAGTCCCCTGGATGCTCAATCCTCTCCTTCTTCGGCCAGCCCCCGACCACCTGAGTCCATTCCTGAACCCAGGTCGCTGGTGTTGTTCGAGGTGTGGCGTCCAGTGCCTCAGCCCTCTGCGCCACCGGGCCGGCTTAGCATTTTTTTAAATATTACAGTTTAAATACATATACTCACGTTATAAATGCAATAACACACTCCTGGTTGTGGGTTATACACTGATAAATGTACTTCTGGGGCAGTGAGCCACTTGGCCTGTGGCCTTCTGCATCACTAAGCCCCAGGTGTGCATTTATTAGAACATAACCCATCGTCTGTTATTGCTTACAGAGCACAGACAAAAACAGAAAGTGAAAATGCTCCTTTCTCTATAACTTGTACAATTAAAATATTAAACCACTTGCTAAATTAAGTAAAAAATGGTTTAGCTAGCCAAAATAGTCAAAAAATAATAAAGGTAGCCAGCTAGGAAGGCCTCCAGTTCATGGGAATCAAACAGGAACCAGAGAGACCATAATTAATGAAAAAAATCCTAGCTAATACAGAGTAATCAACAAACTAAAATGCATGTTTAAAACAAATTACAGATAATCCAAACCGACAGGAGATCCAGCCATTTCTGGAGTTCACTAGGGGGTGACTGCCCTCTTTAGGCAGAGAAACATATCTGAGCAATGGCTAGAGTGGAGCATGGGTGCACAGTTTGAACCTACATTCCAAATTTAAAAATTTGCAGAAGTTCTAATCTCTGGAGCATCACTCTCAGCTGAGATGACTGCACAAAGTGTAAACGTTTTAAGGGAGGGATTCCTGGGGTTAGAAACATAGAAACAGAATTTGATGGCAGATAAGGACTGCTGGGCCCATCCAGTCTGCCCATTTTCCCCTACCTACAGTATCACCGCAGACCCTACTTGATCTCCAGCTGTTTCCTCCAATCCCCTTCCTTTCCACTAAAATTCCCTTATGTCTGTCCCATGCATTCTTGAACTCCACCACTGTTTTCAGCCCACCTCCTTCACTGGAAGGCTGTTCCAGGAATCCACCATTCTTTCTGTGAGGAACTTCCTCATATCTCTCCTGAATCTATCCCACCCAGCTTCACAGCATGTCCCCTTAAAAATACTTCCCTCCTGTGCCTTATTTACCCCCATGTAGTATTTAAAGGTCTCTATCATAGCCCCCCTCTCCCTCCTCTCTTCCAGGGTGTTCATATTGAGGTCCTTTACTGTCTCCTCATAGGGCTTTTGATGAAGGCCCTGCACCATTTTAGTAACCCTCCTCTGGACCGCCTCCATTCTATTCCATGTGCTTTCAAAGATATCTCCAGAACTGGGCACAATACCCTAGGTGGGGTCTTACCAGCGATCTATAGAAAGGCAACACCACCTCCCTCTTTCTGCTTGTGATACCCTTCCCTATGTACTCCAGAATCCTACTAGCCCTCCCAACTGCCTTGTCACACTGTCTGGCCATCTTTAGGTCATCAGACATGATTACCCTCAGGTCTCTTTCCTGCATGGTGGTTGTCTATACTACTTCACCCATTTTGTACTCCCCCCATGGGTTCCTGTGCCATAAGTGCACTATTTAGCACTTTTCACATTGAACCCTAGCTGCCAAGCCCGTGGCCATGTCTCGAGTTTTCTCAGGTTTCTGCTTATCTTTTCCACCCCCCTTGGAGTGTCCATCCTATTGCAGAGTTTGGTGTCATCCGCAAAGAAGCAGACCTTCCCTTCCAGCTCCTCTGCAGTGTCACTTATAAAGGCATTAAACAGGACCAGTCCCATCACTGATCCCATAGGCACTACATTGATCACCCTCCCTTCCTCTGAGGGAACTCCATTTACCACCACCCTCTATCGCCTATTATCTAACCAATTTCTTACCCGGTTTACCACCTTTGGACCCACTCCTAAGTTATCCAGCTTGCTTACTAGTCTCATATGTGGAACGGTGTCAAAAGCCTTACTGAAGCCTAGGTAGGCTGTGTCAACCACTCCACCCTGATCTAATAGCTTGGTCACCCAGTCAAATAAATCTATCAGATTTATTTGACATGACCTCCCCTCTGTGGATCCATGCTGCCTTGGGTCTTGTAACCCATTGGATTCAAGATATTCTACATTCTTTCCTTCAGAAGTGATTCCATGAACTTCCTCACCACTGATGGCAGGTTGACTGGCCTATAATTGCCAGCTTCCTCCCTGCCACCATTTTTGTGAAGTGGGACTACATCTGCCCTCCTCCAGTCCTCCAAAACCATTCCGCTTTCCAGTGAGCTGTTAAATGGGACTGTCAGAGGGGCAGCCAGTACCTCCCTGAGCTCCCTCAATATCACTGAATGCACCCCATCTGGCTCCTTTGCTTTGTCCACTTTCAGATTAGCGACTCCCTTAAGCACATCTTCCTCCAAAAAATGACTAGTGTCCACCTCCCTCCATTCAAAGCTCCTGTTACTTTTCTGTGGCCCGTCCCCTTCCCCTTCCTTTGTGAATACTGAACGAAAGTGTTCGGTCAGGATGTCTGCCTTTTCATGCTCCCCCTTTGCACAATCCCCCCTTTCCCTTTTTAACCTTACAGTCCCTCCCCTGGTCTTCCTCTTTTCACCTACATACCTAAAAAATGTCTTGTCCACTTTTTTTTTTGCTCGTTCCTTAGGCTTCCCTCCTTATCCCTCCAGGTGGAGCCCCAGTCCCCAGTGTAGCCGAACACTTCCTGTCTGCACCATTCCTTCTGCCATGATGGCTTCTAGGTCTGGAATCTTATTTCATAGACTTCTTGCATTTGCACACATGGCCTTCCAGATTTTGTTAGCACACTACCTGTTATCGTCCTTTTTTCCTTCTTGCCCTCCCTCCTTCCCCCCTTCTTTTCTGTCACCCTGCCTCCTTTATTAATTTGCACCTGGGGGATTCCTCCACCCCTCGGGTTCTCCCTACTCTCCACTTCAGCCTGTTGGGGGGCAGTTTTTGCTTCCTCAGTTCCTTCTACCACTCCCCTCAGTTAGTGTTAATGTTCATCAAATTAACATTTGAACCGTCCACTGAGGACTGTGGATCCCCTTCCAGATGGGTGCAGGCCGTCACCCCTGCATAGGCCTTATGCCTCCAGGTGGAGCCCCAGTCCCCAGTGTAGCTGAACCCCTCCTTTCTGTACCATTCCTTCAAGCTGAAGTTCCTGGTACAGGGATCCCTCCCATCCACCCCATTGTAGACAGGAAGCACTTTAGTAAAAGCCACTGAGTGTGCTACCTGTCTAAGACCCCTCCCCAGCTCCCTAAACTCCCCTTGCACTATCCCAGACCCATCTCTAGCCAGGTTATTAGTCCCAAGGTGGATAATGGCATCCAGCTGTCTTGTCTGTCCTGCTGTCCTAACATTCCGCAGGATCTGTTTCCTTTCCTCTGGGCTGTGGCACAACTTAGGTACCTAACCTTCCTGTCCACCCCCTTCCTATTCCCAAATCTATCCCCCTCACAGTCGAGTCCCCTACAAGAAGTTGCTTCCTTCTCCTCCTCCTCCTCTGGGGTCCTCTACCTCCCACCGTTGGAGTCTCCACTGTGGAGGACCCCCACGTCATCTCTGGTCACTACCACAAGTGAATTCTTCTGGCAGTCCCACCCTGCCAGAGCAGCGTATGAATTACGTAATGATACTGGTTGAGAAATGCACCTCTGATCCATTACCCCACCCTTTCAGAACCCCACTGTAGTCCAGCTGTTCCTCCTCCCTGGCATCCTCTAACATAATGGTGGCAGACTATGTGGCCCCTAGGTGGGGAAGAGGTCCCCTGAAGCCAAGCCAACTCAGCCTGGAGTGTAACAAACTTCTCCCTCATCCCAGAGAGCTTTGTGCAGATGGGGCAGCACAGCAATCTTTAGAAGGTTTGTCTGAAAACTGCCACCCCACAGCCACTGCACTGTACCACTCCCAACAGTCCCAGTTCCTTTTCTCTCTGTGTTACCTGGAAATACTTTTTACCCTTATCCCTGATAGAGTGTTTCTAGTTTCCCCCTTTTTACGTTGCTTGCGCTTGCGCAATAAATGTTTTGCCACAGAGAACAGAATTTCAGAGGTGTGTCATGGACTAGCCCAATGCAAGTCAAGCTGCGTTGGGCTCGTCCTTGACAGACCAATGATCATGCAAGCTAAGTATGACAGTGGTTCACATTTTATGGGTGGAAACTTTGTGTAGTTGAAATGAATGAAGCACTCCAATGAGAGAGCACTTAGTCCATTTCATTTGCATAACGCCGGTCAGCAAACAGCTGATCAGCATTATGACATTCTCCTTCTCTCTGCCCTCTCCTCTCCTCTCCTTCCAGTTGTCATACCCCCTTGTCCTACCACCCCTCCCCCTTGTTCAGCATGTGGTGCTTGCACTTCAGTATGCCCCCATTGTCCCCACCCCCGACCAAGCAGGGAAACCTTGTGCTGAGACAGAGAGACGAGATCGGGAGTGGTGGTGCCGAATTCCAGCACCAACTTTCTCTCTCTCTCTCTCTCTCTCTCTCTCTCTCTCTCTAGTTTCAGCCAACTCTTTGGTATGTGACACTTTGTAATAGTATGCAGCAGTGTCAATGGAGTCAGAGCTATGGAGCCTGTTGAGGTGGGACTGTCACCGGGAGGAGCTTGTTCGTATCTATGCTCCAGTGTGTCTGAGCCATCCTTCTCCCACCCCCACTCACCCACCTTCAAAGTGCAGTGTCGAAAGTTACCCTGGGCAGCCTTGGGCCCGGTGGTGCTCTGGCTGTCGGGTAGGCATTGAAGCCTGCACTGGGGTGTTTGCTTAACCTACCATGGGTCTGTTCACCTGATTCAAGGATCATCCCCTGGGTTTGCTGCAGCCACCTTCTTTTTAGTCTTTTTGTGCTTGAAGACGCAGAGCCTGTGAATGATGATGAGGCAGTGTCAAGATGAACAGCAAGATAGCACAGGGACCAGTAGGGCGATAACCAGGATTCAAGTGGGAAAAGGGTCAGCTTCTCTTGGCTTCCGCTGGCAGCAGTAGAGGGCAAAGAGGGCCGTAACTATGACATAGCATAAGGAAGAAACACAGCGAAAGTTGGTCTAAGCGCAGCATGCTTATTTACAAATGTGCCACACCACGCAAATTCTGGCTCAGTAGCTTCAGTGTGCTCTAGGGAGTAAGTGATTGCTCATGACGAGGAGGGTCCAACCTGTGGAGTGAAGCATTGAACTCAGTTCTCAGAGGAATGCCATGACCTCGGGGCGTTGGGAGAAGATGGCTGGAAACCTATATCCTTTTTCCACAGGACAGAAAGAATAAGAAAAATATCCTTTGCAGTTTCAAGTAGAAGTAAACACAATGCGTCTTCCGAGTGTCTGTTCGGAAGGGAATTCCTGGATCTTCTGAGAGTCTGTAAATATCTTACACTATTTAGATCTTCTGGGAGTCTGTAAATATCTTGTGCTATTTATTGTGCTGTTAACTGGGATCCGCAGTTGAGGTTGAGAAGAGACAGAAGCCTTCTCAACAAGTGCAAACTTTTTTTTTAAATGGAGTGCTTTTTCCCTTCATAAACAAATGTGCGTTATAACACCATCCCATTGGTACAGCTGTAGTGCTACTGCTTGCGATGTCAGTGATCCAGGTTCAAGAGTGAGCCAGGTGAGTCGGAGGGCCAGCCAGAGGGAGAAGGCTTGAGCATCCAGGGACTGCTCATCTTCTCCAGGGAGGGAGAGGGGATGAGGCTCGGTGCTTGGTTGACCTCAGGCAGAGGCCTAAGGTATAGCAAGCATCTGGCCATAGAGAGAGGGGAGGCGTTACAGACGTTTATGGACCCACCTTGATGTCAGGGTGCACATCACACTCAGAACAGCAGAAATATTGACCCCTGTGCTTCGGGAAGATGGAGCACCAGAACAGATCCCCAACATCCCCTGCCTGTCCCAGTCTGGTGCCCCAACGAAACTTGGATATTCGGGGTGTATGGGCCCCACCTTGTCTCCACCTGGGGGACAAACCATGGCTACATGGGGGGACTACCGTGGTCTCCAGATAGGAAGGAACAAGGGACAGATGCCTGGTGTCTCCTGATGGTGCGGAACACAGGGGGCTGGGGAGGAGCATAAACAGAAAGTATAAAATAAATAAATAAATGTTCGCTATAGCCAACAACAGTTGCTTTGGCTTGGAAGTTGTATTGCATGTTGTCAAAGGCCCAAGAATGGTTCATGCTTTGTGGTGGAATTTGGTGTTTATGGCCAATTAGATTTGATCAAATGTTTGCTTTTTAAATAGTTTATTGAATTTATTAATATAATACATATACAATAAATTCATAACATCCAGTCATCATAAGAATTTAAAAGATAAGAAAGAAAATTCCAGGAGAGCATTAAGTATTCTCCTTAGTACATACTAGCTGGATTACATGTAGAATATCAGGTGTGGTGGTGGGGGTTCAAAAAAGAAAAAAAAACATAAAGACAGTTATGCAATAAATTCAGTTAGTATAGGAATGTAGATATAACTGAAGCTGTAACTGATATTGTAACCAATATTAAATTTTAGAGTGTGGAGGTTCGCCAATCAATAAAGAGCTCAAAAATAAGGTAAGCCTCCCGAGGCTCTGTTTAAGTCCCATAGGACATTCCTGGTGCAGACATAAGAACATTTCATTTTCATTTTACACTGGAAAGGCATGTAAACAAAAATTGCCCATTTTCACAAGTGTCCAGTGGCAAACAGAAACATAAGATAAGACAAACGATCATAAATTACACAACAACAGTGGTAAAGGACAGTGGATTAAGAGCATCTGTTCAATAGGCAATTTTTAAATTGTTCTTAAACAGTGTCACTGTTGGACACTGAACCAACGATAATGGCAAGCTATTAAAGAGTTTGGCACCCCTGTATGAAAGGGAAAGTTGTCCTTGTGTTGTGTGACAGAAAGGAATTGTAAAAGAACAGCCTGAGGTATATTAAGTGGTATGTGCCTTTACAGACCTCTGAAAAGTGTAGGTAATACTATTTGGCTGATGACCCTGTTGAATTTTGAAGAAAAAAGTCAGAATTTTGCTATTAAACCAAACTTCTAGTGAAAGTCAGTGAACTACTTTGTAGAGGTTGCAGTGATGGGTCATTCTAGAATTTCTAGGGAGTCCAGTTACAAACTGAATAATGTTGTGATATGTTGCCCTTAATTTACCAAAAACCTTTAACTAGGGGTAAGAGGAGTACACCAATGAGCCATAGTCTATCAAGGGCAACCAAAAACTATTGGCTAGACAAGCCCTTGTTTCAGGAATCAAAAATTGCGTCACACGGTACAACATACCAAGCCTTTGGTGTATTTTTTTGATGAGCTGGCTGATGTGGTTTTCGAAAGTTAAGTGACAGTCAGGATATATACTGAGATATTTAAACTCTGTGACTCTCTCAATCAGGTTACCATCATTATCTTTGAGGATAAACTCAAAGTCAGTGGCCTTTCTAGTACCCCCAAAAAACACTGACATTGTTTTTTTTTTAATTTTTTGCCACTGAGGACTAATCCTTGTGCAGAGAACCAAGAGTGGAGTCTGCTGAAATCATACTGGAGTTTGTCAAGCAATGCTGAGGGAATTTTATCCTTGCATTAAAAGAGCTGCATCATCTGCATAAAGAATAAGCTCTGTGTTCTTACATATCTCTGGGAGTGAATCGACAAAGAGTGTGAATAATGGGGGCCTAGAATAGAACCTTGCAGGACGTAATATTTGATATACTGTAGCATACATCCGACTAGAGTCCTTCAATCATTGTTCTATGAGGCCTATCAGACAATTCCTGATCCAGTTTAGTACATATCCAGAGAAATTCATAAGGGATAATGTATTGAGAAGTATATTGTGGTCAACTAGATTGAAGACCTTGGTTAGGTCCACAAACACAGAGCCAGTATAGAGCCCTTCGTCATTAGCCATTGATTCACAGAAGAAGGGGAGGGACCAAAGTTAGGAGACAGAAGCACCACTGGGAGGGAGGTGGACACAAGTCCATTTAAGGAGGAGAGAGTCTTAAAGGACCTCGATAATCTGAAAGTGGACAAGGCAATGAGGCCGGATTGGTTACATCCCAGAATATTAAGAAAACTCAGGGAGGTGCTGGCAACACCACTGACAGCCCTGTTCAACAGTTCCCTGGAAACAGGTGTGGAACCAAAGGACTACAGGAGGGCAAATGTAGTCCCTCTTCACAAAAGGGGGAGCAGAAAGGAGGCTGGCAATTACAGGCCAGTCAGCCTTACTCCGGTGGTGGGGAAACTAATGGAATCACTACTAAAAGAAAGGTTTGTGATATATCTCGAATCCAGCGGAGCACAGGATCCAAGGCAGCATGGATTCACAGTGGGAAGATCTTGTCAAACAAATTTGATAGATTTCTTTGGCTGGGTAACTAGGGAGGTGGATCAGTGAGGGGCAGTGGATGTGGCCTACCTGGATTTCAGCAAGGCATTCGACACCATCCCAACATAGGAGGCTAGTAAACAAGCTGGGCAGCCTGGGAGTAGTGAGTCCCAGGGTGGTAAACTGGGTCAAAAATTAGCTGAGTGATAGGATACAGAGGGTAGTGATGAATAGGGGTACATTAATTGAGAGCACAACCAGTTGGGATCAAAAAATGTCAAAATGCTAATTACATATCCTAAAGGTCAAAAAGTTCACAATGCAAATCAAACAACCAAACAACATCAAAAAAGAACATTCAGTCCCCTGGTCAGTCCAGTTAACCACTCTGGGTACCCAGAAAGTAATGGCTGCAGGCCTGAAGTGTTGCAGGCTGCAGAGGGTTGGTCATTCATCCTGCCTGCTGGGGTGGTTTTCCTCCCGATTTTCTCCCTGGGCCCATGGACATGCAATGGTTGTAACTTGCCTGGTGTAGCAATGCAAAGCTGGGGAGAGCAGGACTTCAACACTCAAGTCTCAATACTGCTAACTATATTCAATAAGGGGACTTATGAAAATTATGAATTCAGAAGCATGACAATTTCACTAGTTTATTAATTTGTTCATCATTGCCTCTGCAGTATCAGTGCCAAACACCTAAACAGCAAATACAAGCAAGCAACGTTCCGCATTGACAAGTGCTTGTTTTGTTTGATATGCCCTTTTGTACCTTTACCCTAGATAGGGCTTTTCCCTTCTACCCCTCTCAACAAGTAGTTCCCTCTTGTCTGAAGAATTTTCCTCCTTCCTTTAACCCCTTACCCATCTCTGCTTTTTCCTATTGTGGTAGCAGTAGTTTCACAGTCCCCTAACCCTTTGCTACCTGACCCTAGATAGGTTGCTATTAGTGTTCCCCAGTACCTTGTTTAAATCCCTTTATACTCCTGCCCAAGATAGGGCGTTGCTCGTATTCCTAGTTTGGCCTACCTTTGACCTTCCACACTTCCCAGCATTGAATATTACACAGTAGTGAACAGGTATGTTACCTTAGCCAACTGGCAGCATCTCCCACTTTTTTGCTTCCTTCTGTAGATGCCTGCTGACTCCTAAGATGCCAGTCTTACAACTGTTTCACTCCTTCGCTGTTAGTCACTTGCTGGGACATGAACACAAACTGAACACATTGGGAGGAAGTCCTTTTATAGTGCACTTGTTAGACGGCACTAAGCCTCTCTCAGCTCCACCCCCAATTACACACCTGATTCACAGGGCTTCCTGAATCTACTCATACCGAAGATTCATCTCCTGAGCTACAGTAGTTCCCCCACAGAAACTGTTAGTTGTAAAGACAAGTTTCACAGTGTCCCAGACACTGCCTACAAATCTCATTTTTTCTCCCCATTTACCCTAATCTAGTCACAACATCTAACTGCAACTGCTTGTGACAGTTAACCAGCTTAAAAAAGTGTTTGCCCTCTCTCCCCAACTGAAGTCAGATTTCTCCTAGCGGCAACTGTGACAATTTTCTTTGTAAAGTGCTGTCACTGGGTGATAATAAAGCCAACAACTGACGTCATTCCCAGAGGCATTCTGGGAATATTCCAACAGATCAGAGGCAATAAAAGAAGCCTGCATGGCTACCCAGAGGGGCCATGAAACTGGCAAGGAAAAGTAAAAAAAAAATAAAAAAAACATTGCCACAGACACAGAGAACAGAACACCAAGGACCATCAGAGGAACAAATACCAATGTACAGTGTATGTTTTTATCATTTTTGTATGTAGTTTTCTTTTAAACTAATCCCACTTCATAAAACTATTAGCTCAGTGGATGGACATAACATCTGCCAACCTTACTGAAGCAAAATGAGGGTTGTATTTAACCTGTAAGGATTAAGGGATCCTTAGGCGAGGTTGGGGGATTAAACAGTAATTGGGGGGGTCCTCTGATGGACAACATTATTCACAGTGTTCAAACAAACAGAGCTGCTCAGCTTGAGCTGGGGTGCAAGTGGTAGCAATGCAGACAGAGAAACCAGAAAACTGCGCACACACACTCATGCCAGCAGAAGTAGTAAGCTGCTACGAGGATTCAACCATGAGGACAAGGCTAGTATGCTGTAGCTTAGAACTTGATTTTTATTCCAAAGAAAACACCAAGCAGTACAGGAATAACATGGAGTGCAGCTTAATGTCTCAATGTTTTGAGCTTCTGTGCATTTTCAAGAAGCAACCATGGTTACTGTCAAACCTCTTTTGTAGTATAGAATCTTAAATGGACAGTCCTCAAATAGAGTGCATTAAGTACATAAATAGATACCTTTTAAATGCAGCCTAAAAAAGTGCTATACTAAAAATAAAAACAAGTTGAGACAAGAACTTAAAAGACCCACTATAACCATTAAACTCCAAAAGCAGTGTAACCCCCACTTTTGACAGAGTGATACCTTGCAACATACATGATAATTGTTACAGTCATAAAGATTGTGAAGGTGCAAGATTGCAACCTCGCTAATGGAATGATGCGGGGGGGGGGCTGTACAGGAGATTTGAAGACATTATCATAATGCTTATTAAACAGACAAGGTTACAAAAGACAAAATGACATGACATGACATGCTATAAATAAAAGTTACAGGCACAGTATGCGTAACAAAGTAATACCAGTGAAAGTCTGCATATCGGAAAAGCAGTTTGCAGCAAGAGAAGAATAGTACAGTAGTATGAAATACCTGTAAATGAAAGCAGTCAATAGCAGTGCAATGCAGAAGACAGAGGTACCAAAACAGATTGCTACTTTACAGGACTTCTCCTCCAGCTAGTGTCACATTTCTTTACCAGGAGGTGGGCTGTTGTTCCCCTTTTCAGCCACACATGGGAAATACAGGGGAAGTTACATAGCCTCAACAAACATAGAACAGAGTATACATTTGGCATTTAGATTTAAAGGCATTACAGAGATAAGATTAAATATGCAAACACAAATACATGGCAAACACTCTCAGTAATTAGAGCAAAATACACTAATAGAAGAGATACAATCAATCACAGGTAGAATATTTGCTCTGGACAGAATTAATTGGCCATCTGATTGACTGGGCTGCTCCTGGGAAAGTAATACTTTTACATTCAGATG
Source organism: Neoceratodus forsteri (assembly GCA_016271365.2). Lineage (NCBI taxonomy): Eukaryota > Metazoa > Chordata > Ceratodontiformes > Ceratodontidae > Neoceratodus > Neoceratodus forsteri. Next base: position 383,469,001 of record CM028134.1, on the reverse strand, counting down.
TCACTGCAGAAGGTTCTGCTCGACCCATCAGTACCCCTATATGCTTGCTTAACAAGGCACAGTGTAAGAAAAAAGTACATGAAAAACTAAATGTCACTTTCAAAGACTAATGAGTGACTTATACAAGCTGTGGCTGGAGGTGGGGTTGGGGTTCAGTATGTAACTGGTCTCCCAGCAGCTGCAGAAACCAAGGTTGTCTAAGACTGACTCTGTAAATATTTAAGCACTTTTGGGAGGGGGATACAAAAACTCCCTGGCAGAGTAACTGTTGAATCATTTCCACCTACTCTGTCTAAAGTTGCTCGCCTCTCCTTATACAGGCTTGAGATGCAAAAACAACCAAAACAATGCATTTTAATCTGCAGCCTGTAAAGTCGCAGTAGGAATTTGGTTAAGTAGTGTAGTTTGTAGCTACATACAATATTTAACATGTTATTTCTTCAGTCCTATTAATGCTGTTTCCCCCGTTTTAGCTGATAAATTTTATATTTATTTTGCTGATAAATTTTATATTTTAGGAATACCATTGCAGGGGGTTCAGTCTGTTTCTGAGAGATGCTGAAATAGCCCAGGTGTATGGCGGGGGAGGGAGAAGAGAGTTTGCGATCTGTTATTTCTTCTGTTCCATTAATGCTCCCCACCCCGCTTAGCTGATAGAGTTTATATTTATTTAGCTGATAAATTGTATATTTTAAGAATATCATTACAGGGGTTCAGTCTATTTCTGAGAGGCACTGAGATAGCCTAGGTGTGTGGTCGAGGGAGTGGGGAAATGTTTTGGCAGACAGTAAGCTGAATGTACAAAACACAAACACACCGACCAGGAGCCCACCGTGTGATTGGATGGGATTCTATCAGGGAAAGGGGATACTATTAATTGATTCTGTAAAAAAAAAATCACAAAGCCAACCTGATCTTGATTCTATATAAGAAAACACTCAGAAAGTTAATGCGATCCTTTACAAAAAGTTGTGCCCAGGGTTATGCATTTGTCAGGGAGATGGGATAGGATACTATTAATTGAATCTACTAAAAAAATCACTCACAAGTCAACTTGATCGCTACTGGGAGAAAATATTACTCACCCAAAAAAGGTAACTGAAAAGACAAAATAAAAAGTTTGTTTTTCTCTAAGCAGTCATCCACAAACAACTGTGCTCAGGGTTTTGTACTTTACAGTATAGGAGCATTTAAACATTGCACCTTGTAAGCAGACCAATCCGGACACATGTGTAGCTGACCAATAAGGTAGCTACAGTAACAGACTGATAGGACTGTGGCAATACCTGGCCTATAGCTGGCAAGCAGGGGTGTGGCAACATATGCTGCCTGTGGGGTAGCATTGCTTCCAGGACAGTGAAGCTGAAGGCAAAGACCATCCCTCATTCAGTAGCTGCAGAGGATAGCAGCAAGGGTATTGGAATTTTGCAAAAAGTGAGGAGGGCTGGAGTTCCAGTGATGTCATGAACTGGGATGGTGGCTTAGCTCCACTGCTTTGTCTCATTGGAGGAATCAGTACAGCTAATTAGACAAATTGTTCCTTATGTATAGTGTTTAAAAAACCTACCTATTTTGCTAAGTATAGGCACTACATGAAAATCAGAAAGAGCGAGCTGTTTGACCAGATCCCTTTGCTCCAGAGACCTCTGTAGCCCTAACTGGTCTCCCTCAAGGTATTCCACCTCCCCAGCTCTATAACTCCAACGAGGAAGATAAGGATCTGTCAGTATCAGCAACACTAGCTGAAATCCCTATCAGAAACCATCAAATGCATCGATAGCAATGTTGCAGACATCAAGGCTGATTTCAAGCAGTTGGAAAAACAAACAGTGACTCTACAAATATTGGCAGGTGATTTGTTGGACTCCATTGGCTGCCATTATCATTCCCTAATCTATTTAATACAAAGGGAATGTGTGTTTACACAAAAATTAATGATCTGGAAGGTCAAGCACAGAGCCAATATATACATATATTTGGTATACCTAAAAAAAAAGATGGAACTCCCAGATATTGTTTATTTTATCAAATCCTTCATAAATGACTTTTCTGATATGCTCACTTCCGAGTATTCTAAACATCTGACACTGGATGTCATAGATGTATTTCCCCCTAGTATATTTTTGTTGTTCTGTGACTCTGCATGGATGTACCTGTCACCTCCTGATGATGCTGTGTACAACCTGGAGGGGGTGATGCACATATTCAGGGAGTTTAGTGAGGGATGAGGCTCCTTGGACCACCAAATGGAGTTGGTGTGTCTGCATAGTGCAGTTCCACTGTCCCTGGGCCATCAGCAGCATTACCCCAGCCCTGATCACCTGGTTGCAACCTTGACCTGGAACCCAGGTCACCTTCTCAGCACCCAAAATATTTTATTGGGACCTAGAAATATGTGTAAGAGAAGAGAAAGAAGTCTTTGGCTCTTCCAAAAAAGAACTAAATACAGTACTCCATTTTTCTTCTCCAGGATGCTCTGAATTTATCACTTGATGAGCAGTTAGTGGTCATTTTGGACTCTACACCAGGGAAGTGCCTTCAGTATGCAGTTATCAAAGGTAAAAAAATAATTATAAAATGAGCAAGGTAGACCAAGAAAGGTGATTGCTCAAATATGGTGGCCATGCATTATACCAGGACAACATCACCAGTCATGACACCATTACTGAATGTAAAAACACAATCATAAAATGGGTAAAATAATCCCAGATAGGTACTGTATTCCAGCGCAGGTCAGTACTTGGTTGTCAAAGATAAAATACCAATTATAATTTATCATACAGTGTATATACTGCCACTAGCCATTCTATCCTTGTCCTGCTTGACCTCTCCTCAGCATTTGACACAGTGGATCATGGGATGCTGCTGGATCACCTAAGGCACTATGTGGAACTCTCAGGAATGGTGTTTGGGTGTTTGAGTCCTACATGTCCAGCAGAATGCTGCAGGTAGCACTTGGCTGTTTTACACTGAGCAGTGCTGCACTAAGTTGTGGTGTGCCTCAGGGGTGATTCTGGGCCCCATGTTATTTGCTGTGTATATGTTCCTGTTGGGGAAGATCATCAGATGCTATGGCTTGGAATTTCACTGCTGTGCTGATGACACTCAATTGTATGTGCTTTGTGCCCCTGAAAGTACAGCTGTCTCGGAACTGAGCGAGTACCTTAGAGAAATCCAAGACTGAATGATGGCTAGCTGACTTAGGCTTAATCCCCTGAAGACAGAAGTGTTACTGGTGGAACCAGGTCAGTCAGGTTCAGCGGCAACAAGTGGTAGGGCAGCCCTTCCTTCGCTGGACAGAATGGCTCTTTGCACTGCAGATAGGGTGAAGAGTTTGGGGGTCAAGACTCACTGTGGACTCCAAGCTGACAGTGGAGTTCCAGGTGTCAACTGCTGTCCACAGTGGCTAGTATTACCTTCGTAACATTGCTGGGATCAAGCCCTATCTTGAACCGACTGATCTGGCAACACTGGGACATACCTTAGTTACATCTAGGTTGGATTACTGTAATGCTCTTTACCTTGAGTTATTCACGAGGCTGATGCATCACCTCACTTGCAGCTAGTTCAGAATGTGGCAGCACGGCTAGTGGCTGGGACCTCCTGGTTCAAGTGCATCCTGCCAGTTCTCCTCGCCCTCCACTGGCTGCCAGTTCAGTGGTGCATCAGCTTCAAGGTGTGCTTGTTGACATACAAGGTCCTGCACAGTCTGGGTCCAGGCTAGCTGAAAGACTTCCTGGTTCTATGCATTCCTGGCTGCGCCCTCCGATCAGTAGAGCCACATCTCCTGTCTGTCCCTAGATATTGGCTAAAATCCTCAGGTGACAGTGCATTTGGTGCTGTGGCTCCAATCCTTTGGGATGCCCTTCCCCAGGAAGTGAGAGGTGCTCCTTCACTGTTTGCTTTTAAAAGATCCTTAAAAACTAACTTTTTTACTTTACGGTTTGGCCTGGATTCATGATTTTAAAAGACTGATAGCTTTGCTACTTATTGTTTTAATTTGTCTTTTTTTTTAAATATAGATTTTTGTTAAAGTTCACAAGGATATATGCATTTACATAGGGTACATATTGCAACCCTACCATATTATGATAAAAATGCTATCATATTACCTACTTTTAATCACACCCTGTGAGGAAATATCCATATATACTTCTGGTCCAATAAACAACAAAAAAGAAAACTCAAGCTTACATGCTTTTTTACCTTTCAATCTATAATATGGAGCACTATTAACTAAACAAAGGTATCCATTTATTATAATCAAAATCACCCCAACTGGGCCAATTCCATTTTTGTAATATTAATCTCTTAGTGGCCCTAGACACCAGAGCACATATCTTCTTTTCCATTTGATTTAGACCCATGTTTTCAAAGTTGTCCAAAATGTAAAAGTTCACTTTGAAAGGAAGTTTAATTTTTAATATGTCTTCTAATTTGGTATGCATTTTCCTCCATCAAGAATTAAACATTTCACATTTCCAAAACATATGCGGACAGTCGCCTATCTGCCCACATTGATGCCAACATTTCTTCCCCTTATCAGATTGAAAATGAGCGATGGTGGCAAGGGTAATGTAAGCTCCATCTATAATCTTATACTGTATACTTCTATTTTTAGCATTGGTGTGTAATTTACTGGCATTAAATCTTAGCTTTTTTCAACTTTCTTAGTTTTTTTTCAAATTGTGGTTGTTTATTTTTCTCCTGTCTCCATCTCACATTTTTATGTTTGCTTGCACACATGTGCAAGAAACATAGTGCCGTGAACGGAGATTTCGGGGGTGTGTCACCTCCTCCTCCAATTCAGGCACTGTGCATAGCTGGGTTTCTGTAGTTATCGCATTTTGAGCTGTGCCCATGACACGCCTCCAAAATGCAGTGGCATACAGTTGAAAGGGAGCTACGCTTGAGTGAGAGCGATGAGGAGCTGCTCGTGCGCTCCCAGCCGCCAGGCGTGCGTGCCCCGCGTACAGCGTATAACCCGACGGGGTGCCCAATCGCTCGGCTGAACTGTCTGTCCCTCCTCCCAATAGTTGCTGCCACGCTGGGAGCCCACCCCAGCATGGCAATCCGGTATGTTGCGGACGGGGTGCCTCAATCCCGTCAGCTGAACGCGCCTCCCCAAACATTGTGCCACGCTGGGAGCCCACCCAGCGGCAAACGTCCTGCGTTTTTTGTTTTTGCCGACGGGTGCCCAATCCCCTGTCGGCTGAACGCCCAAAGTCTTTGTGCCACGCTGAGCCCACCCCAGCGTGCAGAAGCGGTCCCTGCGACTTTTTGTTTTACCCTGTAAAACAAAACTGTCCCACGGCGCCTCTTGAACCCTCCCACAACCCGCACTCCACCCACTGCGCACCCAGCCTCCCCACACCCCACCGCATACTTACCTCCGGACTCCGCAGACGATCTTCGTGGACCGGAACACGCCTGCACTCTTCAAAGCCGACTCAACTGAGGAAATGCCGTAAGCTGTATAATGGCCAGATAGGAGGGGTTCAACTTTATTGCATATCTCGGAAGAGTTTTGATTTTAAATTAACATGGGGCTTTGGGACCTATCGATACGATGTCACTGTCTGGCGCGATATTGCCTCGGCGGGTGATTGCACAGTGACTGTGCAGTGACTGCAAAATCACCCTTCAGGACTGAATACCACCATGACAGTGACATCATTCATGAGAAGGGGGCCCAAAACCCCCATGTTGAAAATTTGGTGCCAAAATTCCAAAAAATGACTGTTTAACGAGCGTGCGCTGCACAGTTCCTACGCAGGCTCGTAAGTTCGCGAAATTTCAATATTTTCACTCCAGACTTTCAACATTGCCATTTCACCACACCATCTTATGAGTAGTACAGCTGTCATTTTTCACATCTCACCCAAAATGTGTTTCCACCCTTGTAGCGCAGAATGGCGCAGTCGGTGTGCGAAATCAATGTACGGGACAAATTAAGAAAATTGTAGTGATGCTGTTCATGAGCAGAGGTCTTGAAATGGCTATGTTGAAAATTTGGTGAAAAAATTCCTAAAATGACTGTTTTATTGCGTGGTTATGCAGTTCACACGCACGCCATAGGTTTGCGACTTTCAATATTTCCACCCAGATTTTCAACATTGCCATTTTTCACACCTTCTTATGACTAGTACAGCTGTCATTTTTCACATCTCACCCAAAACGCAGTCCGCCATGTAGCGCATAATGGCGCAGTCACAGCGAACTCAGTGTATGGGACATATTAAGAAAATCACAGTGTCACTGTTCATGAGCAGAGATCTTAAAATGGCAATGTTGAAAATTTGGTGACAGAATTCTAAAATGACTGTTTCACAGTGTCGTTTTTCAGTTCCACACTTACTTTTCAAATGGGTTTTAGAATTTTCAATATTTCCACTCAGATTTTCAACATTGCCATTTTTCCACACCTCCTTATGAGCAGTACAGCTGTCATTTTTCACATCCTGCCCAAAACGTGCATACTGCCCATATGTAGCGATAATGGCGCAGTCGGTGCAACCTCAATGTATGGGACACATTAACAAAACCACAGTGACACTGTTCATGAGCAGAGGTCTTAAAATGGCTATGTTGAAAACTTGGTGAAAAATGCCTAAAATGACTTTTACGAAGCGCGCGTGCACAGTTCCTATGCATGCTCGTTAGTTTGCAAATTTAATATTTTCACTTTAGATTTTCAACATGTCCATTTTATTAAACTTCCTTATGAACAGTACAGCTGCAATTTTTCATATGTCACCAAAATGTGTTATCGCACATGTAGCGCACAATGGTGCTGTTGGTGTGCGAAAGCAATGTTTAGGACAGATTAAGAAATTCACAGTTACACTGTTCATGAGCAGAGGTCTTAAAATGGCTATGTTGAAAATTTGGTGACAAAAGTCCATAAAATGACTGTGTTACGAGTGAGCATTGTGCAGTTTCCACGCATCCTTGTTAGTTCATGACTTTGTAATATTTCCAGTCCAGATTTTCACTAGTGGCATTTTTCAACACTTCCTTATGAACAGTACAGCTGCCATTTTTCACAACATGGCCAAAGTGTGTTTTCACACTTTCAGTGCAGAAGATGCGTGTGTCGTTATGGAAATCATTGTTGGCTGAATAAAGAAAATCACAGTGACACTGTTCATGATCGGAGGCACCAAAATGCCTGAGTTGACAATCTGCTATAAAATATCCCCAACCTCACTTATATAACTGGTGTGCTGTACAGTTTCTATGTACGGCTAGACTTCACCATTTTTTAAATATTTTACTACACATTTGCAACATAGCCATTTTTACACCTCCCCATGAAAGAGTACAGCTGCAATTTTTACAGCCTGTTCGAATATGTTTGCATCTGTGGTGCTAAATCCTGTAGTCACTGTGCATAAGCAGCTTTACAATACACTGATATTCCCCTGTTCGTGAGGTGGGGTCACAAAACAAACATGTTGAAGATTTGGAGTTAAAATACCAATGAATGCTTGAGGTATTAGACTTTTCAACTAAATCGCCCAACTCTATATAGAATGACAGGAATCAGGGGTGTGACTTGGGATTCTTGCCTGTGATGCTCATACCATTCCACACCCTGCAGTCACTGAGAGGCATCGAGGTATGCCTTGGACTCTTCGTCCCCAAACTTCACCTCTATTTCTCTATATCGCACCCATCTCACCATATTTCCTAATGAAATGGGTGCGATAAGGGCCAAAGACCCCAAGGAACACGTGACACTTGTCAGTCTCTGCAGGGTGGGGTGTGGTGAAATGGCGTGGCCGTTATGCCTGACGACCCAAATGCACACCCCAATGCCTGTCACTCTCTGCAGGGTGGTGGTGGGGTTGGCTTCAGTTCAATACTTCACTGCCATTCCTATTACGCAGCTCTGTAACTTCTACACTACCACTGCCAATGCCAGTAAGCAAACATTCGGCATTGACAAATGCTTGTTCTTTAGTGTACCACAATCTGTGTGAATATTGTGTATTCTCTAAATTTAGTAATTTCTGATATATTTGTGCTATGATTTTTATTCAAGTAACTATTTAAATAGATGTCACAGTCATAGTAACTTAAACTTTCCCCAATCTTTTTTTTTTGAAGTACAGCAAATCTAGAAGGTAACATTGAGTATAAATACCAGTTATCCCCCCAAATTAGCTGTCAAAGGATACTCTTTAAATTTATTTAAAGAGATAAAATTTCCTTCTGAAATAAGATCCTGCCAGTTAATAATATTGGCATTGACGAGAGCATTCTTCCACTGCTGTAAACTGGACAACATCTTCAACTGTAGTGAATAGTTTTTGGTCTTTGATCTATTAGGCCAAATCTTACATGCTTTCACTATCCCTCTAATTATGGAGTCAGTGGAGGATAATGAAAATTTGCTATATAAAAGTATAATGTCCTGAATCACTTAATCTGTGTCCTGTTTATGAAGAAGCCATTGTGCTAGGGAGTTATAGTTGCCACAGGAGTCAATAACATAGTTACTCTTATCAGACCCTCTAAATACATTTTTTATTCTATTCACAATATAGTTAATAAATGGATCTGGGCAACCCATACCGCCTTGATTTCTGGGAATGATCATATTACACCAAGCTATGTGAGGGGAAGGGGGCCCTCACCACAAAAATTTTATAAACATACATTTAACTTGGGAGAACCATTTCTTTGGGAATTCTCCCAGCACGGCCTGGTACAGGTACATCAAGTCATCAAGTGGGGCATAATGGACATTTTCAAAGTTGCTGTTCTTCTCAATGCAAAGAAGGATATATTTTCCCACCCCTTCAATAGCTTTTTAGTTCTGGGAGAACTTAATGGTGGTGCCTAGTAGGGTGGTGGGTCCCAGAGGATGGGGCAGGCAGGCTTCATGGGGGGGGCAGGGATGGGGAGAATGGTTGGGAGCAATGTAAGGGGTGATGTAGGAAGGGTAGTGAGCTGCAATGGCTGTGGAGCAGCCGTCTTATGGACTGTATGGAGGGCTGGGGGGTGCTTAGTGTTTGGGCAGCTTGAGTGGCTCAGGGAGGAGATTGTAGGTTTGAGAAGGGAGCTGTGAGGAGGAGGTGGGAGGGGGCTAAGGGACCATCTGGGCCAAGGGACCAAACGAAAGCTCACTCAGAAGGCATAGCTGAAAGGCTCAGGGAAGAGCAGGGAAGGGGAACAAATAAACCCAAACCACCGTATCCTCAAGAGCCAATGGAAGCAGAATCATGCAGGTGGATGATGGTCAAGAGCAGGGGGAAAACAAGACCTGGTTCAGAACAGAATTGGAAATCACAGTACAAAGTACCAGGGGATGCTCAGGGCATGACAAGAGATAGGAGCAGTAGGTTCTCACTGCTGGCTAGCCTAGACAAGAAGGAGGGGGAGCTCATAGGGGACATAGGAGAAAGGGGGAGTAGAAAGAGCAAGGGGGTTAGCAGTCAGGTAGAAGGCAGGATCGAGGTGTTGGGGATAAAGGTAGGAGGGTGGAAACTAAGGTGGGTGGTGGGGAGGAGACAAAGAAGGGAGGGAGGGGAAACAGGTGGGTAGTGGGCTGAGGGAGGATGAAGATGGCACAGCTGGTGGGAGTAGGGGGAGGGGAGCAGGTGGCCAATGGGCTGAGGGGAGATGAGGTTGGGCCAGCTGACAGGAGCGGGGGGTTGGGGGACGGGAGTGGAGAAGAAGCAAAGAAGGGAACAGTTGGGGAAGGAGCCGTGGGTGGGGTAAGAAGGGAACAGGGACATGGGTAAAGAGGAAATAGACCTGGACTGTGACCAGAATAGGAGGAATCATTTGGCAGGAGAGAATTAAAGAGAAGGTGGGGTCATAGTTATGGGGGGCTCGATCCTGAAAGGGGTGAGATGGGAGGCAAGGGCACCAGGAAAGGCTGCATATGGGTGGAATGCATGCCAGGCATGACAGTGGGAAGGGTGGGGCAGTTTATTCTTAAGCGTGTGGGGAGCGAAAGGGAGAAACCTCACATAGTGGTGCACCTGGGTACAAATGACCTGGAGGGGAGCACAGTCGGGGAGGTGCAAGAGAGGTTCGAGGAAGTGGGGAGACTATGTGAAAAAGCAGGGTGCTTGTTTGCTTTCTCAGAAGTTCTCCCAGTACCCAGGGCAAGTTCATCCAGGAAGCAGAGGATAGTGGAGTTTAACGCATGGCTGGTGACATGGTGTCAGTCCAAGGGGTGCAGTCTAGTGGGGGAGTGGGGTGGAACATGGGAGAACAAGAACCTGTATGCTCCAGACAGGCTACATTTGAGTGGGGAGGGTTCAGCAGTCCTGAATCAGAAGCTGGGGGAGTATATGGCGACCAGGATAAAGTTAAACTAAATTGGGGGATGGGGAAGAGAGCAGAAGGTTGGAGGACAACCTATGTCTTCAGGCCAGGGAGGCCAATAAGCTTCCCACCTCAGACAGGATGAAAGGGAAGAGGGATTCAAACAGGGGGGATGGAATAGGTTTAAAGAAGGGTGGGGAAGGTCGACAGACATATTGAGGGTGGTTTCCTTGAACACGAGGAGCCTGGAGAACAAAGTTGCTGAGTTGCAGGCACTGATGGCAGAAGGGGAGGTGGACATTGTTGCCATCAGTGAGACTGGGGCCACCCAATACCATGACTGGGACCTGGTGGTCCTAGGGTACAGGCTGTACTGGAAGGACAGGGTTAAAAGGGAAGGGGTGGGTTGGGTGGCTATTTAAGTAAAGAAAGGAATACTGTATAGCAGGGAGGAGGGAAGGGCAGAGGCCTTATGGCTACAGATCCAGGACTCAAAAGGCAGGAGGGTTAGGTTGGGGGTGGTGTATAGGCCACCATCTCAAGGCGAGGTTATTGATAGGGAGCTGGGAGAGCAGATAAGGAGAGTCAGTGCCTAGGGTAACACTGTGATAATGGGGGACTTCAATCTGCTAGGGGTGGAGTGGAGCACCCCAGCCACCTCGAGCATCAGGGAACAGGTCCACTTGGAGGCTTTCCAGAACAGCTTCCTGGTGCAGTTGGTAAGGGAACCAACCGGGGAGCAAACATACTGGACCTTGTGCTGACAAGCAGAGAGGACATCTGGAAATTGGGGGTGGAGGCCCCCCTTGCGGGAAGCAACCACCACACAGTGTAGTTCTCACTCAGTATGGGAAAAGAGACAGCCAGTACCAGGACAAAGGTGATGGACTTCAGGCAGGTGGACTTTGGAAGGATGAGGGACATACTGGGGGGCATCTCGACAGTACCCACCCACACATGGATGCTAACCAGAAATGGGAGATTATCAAACTTGGGTTAGCTGAGGCCACCAACACTTGTTCAAAGCTACAGAACAAAAAGGCCAGGTCTAAGAGGCCGAGCTGGTTAAATAGGGAGGTGTTAGGGTGGGTTAAGGAAAAAAGGGCTGCCTTCAGAAAATACATGAGATCCAAATGGGAGGAGGATAAGGAGGAGTACAAGAAGAAATCAGGAGAGGTGAGCAGATCAGTCAGAGCAGCCAAGGCAGCAAAGGATCTTAGGCTGGTACAGGGGATCAGAGAAGGGGGAAAGGATTTCTTCAAGTACATAAGGGAGAGAATAAGCTGTAAGGATCACATTGTTAGGATCAAGGTAGAAGGGGGATGGAGCAGGTAGAAGAGCTCAATAACTACTTTTGTTCTGTGTTTACTGGGGACAAGATGGAGCCAGTGCAGCAGGGGAAGGGAGGGGTTGGAACGGGGGGTGGTGAAGATAACAGATGGGGTAATCCCAGTGAGCAGGGTCCTGGAAGACCTTAGGGCCCTGAGGGTGGATAAGGTACCAGGCCCAGGTGGCATACACCCCAAGGTGCTGAAAAAGCTGACAGAGGTCCTGGTGGGGCTGCTGTCAGACTTGTTCAGCACCTCTTTGGGGACTGGTTGCATACCCCAGGACTGGAGGATAGCACATGTGGTGCCCCTCCACAAAAGTGGACCCAAGGATGTACCAGGGAGCTATAGACCAGTCAGCCTCACCTCCATCGTGAGGAAGCTAATGGAAACAATTCTCAAGGAGAGGCTGGTAGCCTTCCTGGAGGAGAATGGTCTCCAGGGCAACATGCAGCATGGGTTTGTCTCAGATAGATCCTGCCTGCCAGACCAGCCTGGTTGACATTTGTGACTGGGTGACTAGGGCACTTGACAGGGGCCAGGTGGTGGATGTTCTGTATCTGTACTTCGGCAAAGCCTTTGATTCAGTGCCACATGGTAGGTTGATTAGCAAGCTTGGATACCTGGGGGCAGGAGAGAAGCTGGTGGAGTGGGTCAAGTACTAGCTTCAGGATAAGCAGCAGAGGGCAGTTATCGGGGGGGGGGACCCTCAACTCCAGGGACTGTAACCAGCAGGGTTCTTCAAGGCTCAGTGCTTGCTCCTGTGTTGTTTAGCATCTTTATTGCCAACATCTCGGATGGGATTAGGAATAAGATCAACCTTATTGCTGATGGTACAAAGATCGGTGCAGTGGTAGACGACACAGAAGGGTGGTTAGGACTGCAGGAGGAACTGGACAAACTTGAGCACTGGTCAGACACTTGGCAGCTGGGATTCAATGCAAAAAACTATAAAGTCATGCACTTCAGAGCCAGGAACCCAAACCATTGCTACAGGCTGGGGGGGGGGGGACAGTTATCCACCACAGAAGAGGAGAAGGATCTTGGGATGCTAATCACAGGGCAAATGAACCACTCAAAGCTGTGCAGGAAGGTAGCAGCTAAAACAAATAAGATGTTGGGGTGTATTGCCAGAGGAATCACCTCCAGGAGGGGGGGGGATCATCCTTCCACTGTACAGGTCACTGGTCAGACTGATACTGGAGTACTACGTACAATTCTGGCATCCCTACCTAAAGAAAGATGTCAGTCTACTGGAGGAGGTCCAGTGAAGGGCAACCAGGATAATCATTGGAATAGAGGGCAAACTCTATGAGGAGAGACTAAGGGAGCTCAACATGTGCTCCCTGTAGGGGAGGAGGGATAGAGGGGATATGATTGAGACCTTCAAATATATGAAGGGCATAAATAAGTTTAGTACAGAGGGGATTTTTAGATTAAAGGAAGAAAGAGACACTAGGGGGACAGTCTGAAATTGGAGGAGGGAAGGTTCAGGAGGGAAATGAGAAGGCACTACTTCATGGAAAGGGTGATGGCTGGGTGGAGCACACTACCAGAAGAGGTGGTATCCTTAAAGTCAGTGGACAGTTATAAGAGGAGAGGGGGTGGGACAGGGTCAGGGGGAGGGTCACTACTATACAGGTGGGGAGGGCAGCTGCAGAGTACTAGGCTGATAGCTGCACACTTGAGCAGACTTGATAGACCATACGGCCTGTATGTGCTGGCATTTTCATATGTTCATATATAAATCTCATTTGTGTTTAGTTTAATAGTTTCCTGTAGATCATGAGTAAGTGTTATACCAAGATATTTCATATTTTGTACAGTCTTGACAGGCGAAAGAATGGAAACCATTTTAATACTTTAAGGGATAATAGGCAAGATCAATGATTTAGACTGATTCCATTCAAAACCTGAGACAGTGGAAAAACTTTCAATTTCAGTTAGACTTGGGCCATGCCACTTGGGGAGTTTCTAATATCAGCATCATATCATCAGTATATACATTTAATTTACAATATCCTACACCAGTTGAGACCCCTCTAATATGTTCATTGTCTCCGATTCGATTCAACAAGGGTCCCAAACATAATGTAAATGTCAGGGGAGACAAGGGACATCCTTGTCTCACCCTATTTGATAGCTTCAAGGGTTCTGATAGATAGGAATTTAATCTAAACCTATCCACATGGATGTGGTATAATTTTTGCAATATAAAATTATTATAGGTGGGAATCCCCACTGTTTCAAGCACAAAAATATGTACAGTATATACATGAAAGTAACTCAGAGGCCTTGTTGGCATCTAAGACCACCAGTAATTTTTCTTCTTCTGTTGCTACATGTAATTTTGAGGAGTGTAATGCAATAATCTCTTGTACATGTTCCAAACCCTTGAAAATATTTTGACCTTTAATGAATCCTTTTTGATCTCATTAAATATGTGTAGCTGTTTGTTCCTGTACGATTAACAATAATTTTTGTAATAATTTTGTAATCTATATTTAGAAGAGAAATTGGGCGATCATTTTCTGGTTCCTTTTTGTCTTTATTTTCCTGCAATAATAAAATAATAATGGAATTATTTATGGATTTGGGTATCTTTTGTGAAAAGGAAAACTTATCAGTCATTAATTTTAACCATGGTATGAGTTGTCCCCTGAAAGTTACATAAAATTCACTTGTGAAGCTATCTGGGCCAGGCAATGAACCTTTCTTCTGTCCAGTAATTGTTAGGGAAATTTCAGTGGGAGAGACAGGTACTTTATTTATTTCTAATTTGGGTATGTTGGCTTTATGTAGACAAGTCACTATAACTTTTTCAGGACATCTATACTCTTTTTTTATAAATTTTGCAAAAATATTTTGTGAATTCAGCAGAAATTAATTTATCTGTGTATATGTCTGTTCCCTTCCTGTTCTGTTCTAATGGAGGTTAGAATATTGTCACCATAAAAGTATAGTTTGTTTTTAATTTTAAACAGGTCTTTCTCAACTAGTAATATTAGTTGTTCATTTCTTCTGTTTATAGAGTTTGAGAGTCTAGAATTAGTTTGGTTATCGAAACCCTGTTCTATTAATTTATTCTTTAGTCTTTTAATTTCCTTTTCTAAATTTATAGGCTTATTCTGTTTTTGTAACCTTATATTTGTTAAAGGCACAGTTTTTATACAATGTATAAACAACAAACATTACAAAAAGAAAACTCACCATAGACAGAGACTGTGTACAGATTACAAACTTCCAAAAAGTGACCAATTAGGTGAAAATAAAAGTACAAAAGAAAGTATATTTCACATGGCTGCATAGAAAACGCCCTTAGATGTTCAAAAATAGCTAGAAGAGCTAAGAAAAATGTCTATATCAAAAAATTCACATAGATCCCAATAAAATACAGAATTCAATTGAGCTAAACTAAAGTAACTTGACTGTATGGCCAATATCCTCCAGGACAACCCATGCCTCAGGGCATTTGCTCTGGGGTTCTTTTGTAGTTCTTTTCCTACTCTATTTTGCAGTCCCCATGACCCAAACAAATAACATCCCCCTTAAGGGGTGGCTGGCTCCTTCTCCCTGGGCTAAGATACAGATATGGCACACTGATGAGTCCAAATGAGGACGAAACACGTGTATGTGTCTGCTGTTCTTAGCCTTTGCTGATTGCACTGTAAGGCCTTCTGGCACCATGCAATTCTGCTTAAAGTAGAGCCAGTCCAAATTCTCTCATGGGGATTTGTATATGTTTCCCATGATGCTTTGCATTATTGGGGTATGTGCAATTGTGTTTCATTTAAAACTTGGCTATATGGCCAATATCCTCCGGGATAACCCATGCCTCAGGGCATTTGCTGTGAGGTTCTTTTGTAGTTCTTAAATTAAAGTAAGGTAATTAGCCTGCACAGTGCACCCACCCAGTCATAAGGAACCAAAATCCCATTCCCCTAAGGAACAAAATCTGATCTATGAGTCACAATATAAAGAACTCATTGCCTCCAAAAGAGTTCAAAAGTTTCCAAGCAATGATGTACTTGCGCTGTAAGTTTTTCCATATGATAAATCCTGATTAATACATCATGCCATAAAGAAAGTGTGGACATATCTCATGTGAGCCTATATTTTTGTGATGGCCTTTTTTGCCGCCAGCAAACAAATATCAAAAATTTTCTACTGGGGGGAGAGTGTAGAGGGGTTTAATAGTAGGAAAATAAGAACGAGTCCACCGTTAGCTGAATCGGTGTACCAAAAATAGCCGACAAAGGCCCCATTCAGTTGGGTAAAGAAAGGCTGCAGCAAAGGAGAAGGCCAGACCATATGTTCATGTGTTGCTAGAGAGTTACTACAGCCCCTCCAACAGAGTGTGGAGCCCCCAAGGGTGTATTTGCATTGTATTGCAGGTACCTTAAAAAACCTCACCATCCCTTTCCAAGAAAATTCTTTCCATTTGTGTGTCACTGTAATGGAATGGAACAAGTGAAGGTGCTGCTCCCAAGTCTTAGGACTGATAGGATGATTTAAATCTACTGCCCAGGCCATACATATAGTGTTAGCAGAATCTGCCCTTAATTGATGGAGGGCACCGTAAATATAAGAAATCATGTGCAAGAGGGGGGCAGTGCCCTCCAGAGCCTTTCATAGGATTGTAAACACTGGAGGAACAGGGATGTTCCCCGCCAAGGATGAAAGTAACCCTTTTAGGAAATCCACCAGTTGGAGATAACGAAAGTTATCCTGGGGGCCCAGAGGATAGGTTTGTTGCAACTCCAGAAAGGAGAGTATGTGGCCATCCTTGATAAAATGTGCTAATAGATGCAGGCCCCACCGCTCCCAATGTTGGAAACCATGCTCCAAGCGGCTGGGGTAAACGTGGACAAATATGGGAAGTAATACAGTTAAAATCTATATCATTTGAGAGAAGAAGACCCCAGACAAAGGCACCAATGTTGCAAAGTATTACAAGTATAGGGATTACATGTGCCCTCAGCCAAGGGAGGAGAAGGAGAGGATGAGATGATTTTGTTTATTGGATGGAGGTCTTCTTGGATTTCCAGTCTTTTCCAATAGGCTTGATAAGAAGTATGGAGCCAGTAACATACAACACCTGGGGGGGCCGGGCTAGCCAGCAAGCCAATCGGATGTGCCTCCGTGAGCTCCTTTGCAGTTTATTTTTTTATTATACTTTCTTTTTATTCAGAGAAAAATTTTAGAAACAAAAAAAAAAGAAAAGACACACAATAAAGCTCATCTCGAAAATGAGGTTCACAAAATACAATTCTGAAAAGTATTAAGAAATTAATTTTTGGGGGGTAAAATGAAATCCATTCTAAGCATAAGCTAACAGCACTTCTCAGTTTATATATTCTATTTTATATATTCTATTTCCCACATTCCAAGCTTTAACTTTCCACTAAAAAGAATTTAATCATAATATTTAAACTTCTCAGGCAAATAAACTTCTCTGTGAGACGTTACATTAGATGGAGTAAGTAGAATAAATCCAGCTTTAAAGTTATTCAGAAGAAAATAACAGTCAAGTGGACACAAGAATATACTGAGAATTGTCTGCTGACTCCACTTCCTCTGATTCTTCTTGCTCAGATCCCAGATCCATAGGTAGGGCGACATTTTTATCATAAAAAGCCCTTGCAGCATTGACATCTTCAAAAAAACAGTTCTTACTCTGAAAAATAACCTTTAGCCTTGCAGGCGCTTGTAATACTGCAGTGACCCCAGCTTGACAAAATTCAGTTCTCAAATTCAGAAAGTGCTTTCTTTGTCTCTGTGTGGTTAGGCAAAAGTCTGGGTACAAGTGAATCTTGTTGCCCTTACAGAAAAAAAACCTTTCTTTAGCCTGGTGGCATGCAGTTTTTTATTCCTTTGATCCAAAGACGCGAAAGTACATATTACATATCTTGATAAAGATTCTGAAGTATGATTTATTCATTGCTTCGGCCTTGATTGCAGTCTAAATACGGATTCCAACAACACTTGCTGGTCAGGTGAAAAAGCCATTGTTAATATTTTCTCTACCTCCGCCTTTAGCTCAGAATTAGGGATGTAAGCCCAATCAGTCTCAGGTTTTTCATCAGGAGTGTGTTCTCAATTTTTTCTAATTTTGCCATTGTATTTATTTGTTCACGAAGGGAAGCATTAACCGCCCCCTCCACAGTCAGGACCCTTGCAGCCAGTTGTTCCATTTCTTTCTCAGCAGCTTCAACTCATTCTTCAACTTTAATAACTTTCTCTTCTATACTCCCACAACACTGGGAAATCTCTGAGAGAGAGAGAAGCTTGCACCTTCGTAAATGAGTCTTTTATATCCACTTGTAGCTCCACCAAAAAAGCTTGTAAAGAAGCCAGAGTTGGCTTCTGTGGGTTCTTTGCCTTGGCGCATGGTTCAGGATGCAACATTGCCAGGAAAGACGTCTCTCCAGTTGGGAGCTGCACACTTGCTGCCCCCCGTTGTGGAGCAGCCTTCCCTGTAGCTGTTTGGGGAGAAAGAAATTTATCCATTTGCTAATACAGCTTCAGCTGCCTCTTTCACCTCCAGACCTCTTCGTGCCATCTTACGATCTTTCCAATGCAGCAACATGGCAGGTAAGTCAAAAATAAGATAAAAGAGGCAGAATTAACATTTGCTGTAGAGGAGCTGAGGGGAAAATACGTACGTCCATCTTGCTCTCTCCAGCGCCTCCCTTCCCGCAGTTTGTTATTTGATTAAAAAAATCCTATTAATTTTCACTGTGTAGTGCTACTTGTCTTGAAGTTTATCTACAGATACCTTCGCTACAAGATGGGGCCAAAAAAAAGCAGATAAAGCTGCTGCCTCCTCTACTAAATCGGTACAGGCGTTTCTGCTCCCTAAATCTGGTGCTTCATTAATGGCACCGACTGTACCTCCTAAAGACCTGATGATAGAAAGGATTTTTGTGATTTTACAGAAGATTGGAGAAAAGGTGAATCAAATGAACACCTCACTGGCATCTATGGATCTGCTGGTATTGAAGTTGGAGCAAGAAAAGGAGGAGCGCTGTAAGGTACTGGAGGGTCTTTCAGCTGGTCAGGAGCATTTTGCTACAGCTCGGGCCCAGGACTTGAAATTTCTGGTTAACAAGGTTGAGACACTTGAGAAGCAAATTCATGCTACTAATGTGTGGGTAATGGGGCTTCCACTATCTATTAATGTTAAAGATCTATGGGGAGTGTTTGGATCTATACTTAGGAATATTCTGGGTCTGGCTGAGGACTCTGTCCACATCGAATTTTTCGGCTGCCAAATCAAAGAAAAGTACTGGAGAGTGCCGAGCGGCAGGCTACGGTTTTGGTGACCGTAGGTTCTGCCAGTGAGCATCTACGGATTCTAGGAGCTGCCTGGGACAAACAGGATATTTCCTATCAAGGTCACAAACTATATTTATTTCCAGATGTTGCTTCCTGTACGCAAGCCCCGAGGAAGGATCTTTTAAAATATTGTCAGCGCTTGACTGACTACGGTATCTCAGCAAATTTGTTTTCCCCGCCAGATTACATTTAACTTATAAAGGCAAACCATTCCATATGTTTTTACTGATGTGGAGGCGGTGGAAAGATTTATTGAGGCTCTGCCACCTCATGTAGATCAGGATGCCGAGGATCCCGATGATCAATCTGGGTTCTCCTGAAGTGACTTTTTTGGACAGCACTATATAAATGTTTAAGTTAATAATGCTCTTGCAGCTTTCAGAGAGGCTCTTGTAGTAATGTTGTTTTAAATGCTCTTGCTGTCTGTTAATCTTTTGTTATGCTACAATAGGTGGGAGGTCTGCTTGGTGCAATAGCTCCTGTTGAGCTGGTCTCTAATATTTATTTTAATTATACTACTCTTCCCCTGTTAGTTATATGTTATCACATGGTAATGGTAGCTGTTATGTAGTGATATGCTTATGGAAGTTTTGCATGCTTAAGGGTTATTTAGCTTGCTTAAGATGTTGTTTGCTATGATCACCCAGTTAGATTAAAGTTTAGGGGTGCATTGGGTTGATATTGCTCATGCGTTGTATGCAAATGTGTTATATAACTACATTACACTTTGGTTTATACTTGGGAGATGTTTCCAACTGCTTCCCCAACTCCTGCAAGGGGCTGATCTCACTTGTATTTTTATTCTTCCTATCTCTAAGTAAGAGCTGTATCTGGGTGGGGTTTGCAAATACTGAAATTCTAATTATCCTTTAGTATTTTACTTGACACATTCTGTGTTTGAGGATGTTATTACTATGTTCTGTATTGTAATGGAAATTTTAATAAAAAAAAATACATTGCCTAATTGAGCTGCCCAATGATATTGAACAAAGTCCAGAAATGCCAAGCCCCTCAGCCATTTGGGGAGTTGTAATAGGGAAAATTTAATATGAGGGCATTGTGCCCCCCAAATATATTGGAATATCTTTTTATTCAGAGCCCTGAAAAGGCTGTGGGAGGAGTAATTGGAAGGGTTTGGGCCAAATAAAGAAACCGGGGGAGCAGGTTCATGTGGACTACATCTATCCGCTGAATCAAGGGACAGGAGATAGTTTTCCAAGACTCCAAGTCTGAAGTGAATTGGCAGAGCAATGGATCATAATTACTAGTAACTAATAATGTAGGGTCACTAACAAGATGCACTCCCAGGTATTTTATGGAGAGATGGTCCCACCTAAATGGGTATATAGACCGTAGGACGGGGGAGGGTATATAGTGAACCAGAATGACTGCTGTCTTAGTTGTATTCAATTTGTAACCTGCCAGGTTGCTAAAAAAAGTAAGTGTGCTAAAAATAGGGTAATGCTCGATCAGGGGAAGTAAGATAAATTAGCAAATCATCAGCAGACAGGGCTAGGTTGTTGGACCTTCCCCCCAAATTGATGCCAGGAATTGCTTCATTTTGCCTAATTGCTTGAGCTAAGGGCTTTAAATAAACAGCAAATAAAAAGGGAGAAAGTAGGCATCCCTGATAGCTGCCCCTAAGTAAAGGGAATGGCTCAGAGATATGGCTATTTACCTTTATATAAGCCATTAGGGAATTGTACAAGTTATAAAGAAGGCACCCAAATTGTGGGGAAAAGCCCATCTGCCTTAGAGTGGCCGCCAAAAAAGGCCAGGCCACCTGGTCGAAAGCCTTCTCCACATCCAAGCTAAGTAGAAGCAAGGGTATTTTCGACTGGGTGACGTTGTGAAGGATGTGGAGGGTACGCTTAATATTATCTTGGGTTTGTCTGGCCACTATAAAACCCATTTGGTCCCCATCAGTGATAGAGGGAAGCACTTTTTCCATTCGTTTAGCCATAATCACAATAAAGATTTTATAATATATATTGAGAACAGAGATCAGTCAAAATGAAGAACAGTGAGTGGGATCCTTTCCTGGCTTGGGGATTGTAGAGATGGTGGCAATCTTCCATGTAGGTGGGATGGGCTTTCCCTCCATTACCTCCTGGCAAGCCTCCAACAGGGTGGGAGTCAATAAATCATTAAAAAAAACATATAAAATGCCCCCGTATACCCATCAGGACCAGGATTTTTGCCCGATTTCAAATTTTTTATATCCACCTCTAATTCTGCTTGGGTAATAGGTGCATCTAATAAAGCAATTTGGTCAGAGTGTAGCGTGGGAAGGTGCAGGGAGTCTAAGAATTGTGTAATGTCCTGGGAAGTAGAGGCAGTCTTAGGGTAATAAAGAGTTTGACAGTATTGCCCAAAAGCATTCAAATCTCCTTCGGTTGTCTGAGGAGGGTACCAGAAATGAGGCATCTGATCTGGGCCAGGATCATCTGCCCCTGTTTCTGTCTAAGGCAGTAGGCTGAAACACAAGCTGCCCAGGAACTACCCTCATAATATTTTTGCTTTAAAGATTGAAAAGCTAATTCTGTTTTAACATTCAGGATGTCCTGGATTTTCTGACGAGAGGCTTCCAGCAGTGGGGCCACTAAGCGATTCCCACCAACATGCTGGTCCTGTAGGGACTTCAGTTGTTTCTGTATTCGGTCCAATTGAGCAGCTTGTGTTTTTTTTATAATGGGAAGCATATTTAATCATTTCCCCATGAAGGACAATTTTAAGAGTGTCCCAAAGCATACAGGGTGAAACCCCCGCAATAGAATTTTCAGCAAGAATCTGTGGGATTTTTTCTAGAATCATTGCTTTAAAAGCAGGCAGGTTGAGGAAATAATTATTCAAATGCCAAAGGATATCTCCATATTGATGGCCCCAATCTAATATTAATATCATTAATAAAGGTGCAAGGTCAGAAAGTAACATTGGGAACATCCAGCAGTCTTGTAAGAGGTGCTGGTGTTCCTTAGTTATATGGCAGAAATCTATTCACATATAGGTATTATGTGAGGCTGAAAACTCTGTAAAATCCCTTTTGTGGGGATGAATTAGCCACCATGCATCAAACCAGTCAACCTCCTTGATATAGGATTGAGAAGCCTTCTGGGTGCTAGTCTTTTGGGGAGGATGTGGATTAGTAGTATCATTAAGGTGGAATGTCATGTTAAATCCCCCAATTAATAACACACGCTCCTGCAGTTCAGTGATCTTTCTGAACAAAGTATGAACTGTTTCCACATCGGAGCCTGGGGGAATATAAATGCTAACAAATGTCACTGTAATCCCCATATAGGCGCCAATAAGGATGGCCTGACTGATCCAGAACCAAGATGGGAGAACAAGTGTTTGCCCACTTTGCCCCTACAACATGGCGCTCCCTACCATATCACCTAAGAGTCTCTAAATCCCACAATTTATTCAAGAATGACTTATTTTCATACATAAACACATTAGACACTTGCTCTTGTTCCTGCCCTTTATCCCACCCCTCTTACCTTGCTCTGTTCCTCCTGCTGCTAACCTAGTTTTCCTATGACTATTTTGCTCTAACACAAACCTGTTACATATTACACTTCTACCTACTCTCCCTCCTTATCCTATTCTATTCCTTCGCAGGTATTCTAGACTTTCTCTTTTCTCTCAGGTTGTCCCAAGCCATTTCTTTACTAAACTTGAACTTTGTTTATTTGTTTATCGTTTATTTAGATCTAGGATTACAATTACCTTTGAGCCAAGGCTCTTTTACAAAGGTTCCACGTCAGGAGAGTACATACATATTAAACATGTTAAACAAGGGCATACAACATTAAAGAGAGCATACAACAATATTCATCAGTTCAGGTACGGCATCACGGTAAATAGGATACATGAATAACACATACAAGGAATCATTTCAGAAACCTGGAAGAAATCAGGGAGGAAGGGTGAGAGGATAGGGGGTGGCAGCCGAAAAAGAGACTAGAGCAGCTCACGGCATTGTCAAAGAACATTAGAGGGGGGTGGTTGATCTCAATGGGGAAGGGGGAAGTTAGGGGTGGCAGTCACATGAGCTGGAGGCCGTGAGATGATGATGGAGGCTTGATTTGAATATGCCCAGTGAGGAGGTGGAGGTGATGTGAGTGCTGAGGGCATTCATCCAGCTGGGTGCACGGTGTGCAAAGGATCTTTGGCCCAGAGTGGTGCGGCATCGGGGGACCTGTAGAAGCTGGCATTCAAACCCTCTGGTGTTATGAGGATTAGTGTTTGGGCACAGGAGGGCTTGGACACTAGGTGGAGTAAGGCCCAAAGTAGTTTTTTTCACCATCAAGCAGGTAAGGTACTTTATGCGGTTAGCGAGTTGAAGCCATCCCGTTTGAGCATAAAGCTCACATGTATGTGTGAGTCGATGGGATCTAGTAAGCAGTTGACAGGCCTTGTTTATGGAGGTCGATATGTGCCTGAGGGAGGTAGTAGAGGCAGAGCCATAGATTATGAGGCCGTAGTCTATCACGGAGACCACACAGCTCTGGATAGCAATCTTCAGTGCTGCCTGGGTAAAATGCTGTCTATTTCGGTAGAGAATTCCAGTGTGTGAGTTTACCATTCTGGCAACACTATCAATGTGAGTCCCATAAGATAGGTAAGGGTCAAGTGAGATTCTAAGGTATTTAAAAGATGACACTTGTTCGAGGGTATTACCATTGCTTGTATTGATATCAAAAGGGGATATCGCCTGTGTTTGTTTTGCGAGTTGCAGAAAAGAATAGATTTAGTCTTTTTGTGGTTTAGAACCAGTTTATGTTTTGCGAAGCAGTTTCAACAGCGGAGAAAGCAAGCTGTAGGTTGTGAAGTAAGGGTTGTGGGTCCTTATGAGGGGTGAGAAGCACAGCATCATCGACATAGAGGATAATTTGTTCTGGGCAGAATAGTGGAAGGAAGTTCAGGAAAAGGCTGAAAAGTAGTGGGCCCAGTATGGATCCCTGAGGGATGCCTGAGTGAACAGGTTTGGAGTCAGAGAGTACTCCTGAGATTTTTACTGTTTGTGAGCGCTGGTCCAGGTAGCTATTAAACCATGCACTGGAGTCCTGGCCATTTAATCTAGCCCATATTTGTTTTCCCTAACCCTTGCCCCTGTCGGTGGCTGTAAACTAATGCACTTCTGCACCTTTTCCAGATCCTAGCATCCACTGCTCTGAAATTACTGTAGCTGCCTGTATTGTACTAAAGTCCTAATTTCAGCATTCCTGTTTATCTGCTGTATTGTTATTGCTATTATACCATTGTCTTAATCTCTGACTGCACTGCTCTTATTTACTGAAACTGTATGTATAAACCAATTTAATATATGGAACTTCAATTTAATAGGTCTGTAAAGCATACAAAAAAAATCCAGTAATACCCTCAAAGGTTCAGTGATAATAGTACTGTCAATCACTTTTTTTTTTTTTTATCCCTCCTATCTGGCCCCGGTGTCCATTCCTTCGGGCCATCTGACCACTTCAGACCACCTAATATTCCCTCAGGATCTGCCCCACTAGAGTGCCTTCTCCTTCCTATCTTGCACATCAGGGTCTGTCCTGAGAAATTGGTGGTGGCCTGAATGGCTCAGGGTGGCCGTCATCTAGGACCGCCGGGAGTTTGTTTCCGTTTTTCTGTGTCCCTTGTTGCCCTGCCCCCTGAGATGCTGGTGCGAGGACGTAGTCCAGAGAGGTGACGTGCTGATGCATGTCTCTCTCAAGCGCCTAAGAATGTACCCCTCCCTGACTCTAACGAATGGAGCCGCCATCCCCTCGAGAGCCGGTGCACCCACCGGTTCCCTCAGGACATCAGGCGCATACAGCACTCCTGGTAACTCTCCCCGAGGGAGGAGAGCATCCGTTTGGATGCTCAATCCTCCCTCCCCCAACTGACCCCTGCCGACCCGAGTCCATTCCTGAACCCGGGTCGCCGGCGCAGCGTGAGGTGTGGCATCCATTGCCTCAACTCTCAGCGCCACCGGGCTGGCATCTGTCAATCACTTTTAATAGTATAGTTTTGTGGTGATAATAGTATCTTTGCAAGCTTCCAAAAAGATGCCTTCTGCTCCCACATCCTAAGCATGCCTCCTCATTGGCCGCTTTTCCTATGTGGGCGGGCAGAACAATTTAAAAAACATGGCGGCCCTTCTCTCGCTTACCGAGAGCGAACTGAGTCGTCACGCTTCTCGGTTTTTATTTTATTTTTTCCCCGCAGCAAATGAAAATATCTGGTTGATCATGCCGTTCCAGTCCTGAAGAGCAGGTAGGATCTGAATTATTAAAAAAAATGGGCAGGGGACGGGAACCGTCACGAGCAAGCAGACAGCTCAACGCACAGTGTAGGACAGTGCGGCAGTCGACCAGTACAAAGCCAGTTCTCCACTGAAACGATCGACTGCCCATTCAAAATAAACATCGCATCCATATATTAAAAAAAAAATAACCGATAGGTTTGTGTGTCCATTACCAGGTAGTACTGGCATCTCAAGGTTCTGGACACATTGGAACCACTCTAGCTTCGCTCTCGAGGTTCATGTGTCCAGAAACTCTCGATGCTATTACTCTCTGGTAATAGAGACAAACCTATCAGTTATTCTCTATGTCATACCTCTGTAAACCTGTCTGTTACTAATGCTGTTGCTACTTTACTACACTTAATCCCTACCACTGTAACTCCTTGCTTTGTACAAAATCCTGTTTGCTGTAATGTTTTTGTTGCCTGTATTATACTCTCCCAGGCCATGCCTGAAAATAGGCAGATTTTTGTCTAGTGCACTTACCCGGTTATCAAAAACAAATAAATAAATAAATGTATGTGGAGATAGGTTGTGACTAATATGGCGGTGCCTTGCCTCTTGCCTCCTTTATAAGAGGAGCGACGCCATAGGCATAGCTAGATTTATGTAATTTATCATGTTCCTCCTTACTAAGGTGGGTCTCTTGTGAAAAAAAGGAAACGTGGAGCGTAGTTTTTTTTAATGTAGGCTAATACATCTAGATTAGAGTTTTTGGGAGCAGGACAGTCCTTATTAGCTTGGATAGGAGACTATTTAAGTGATCGGTCACAAAGGGTCAAATATGGAGGTGCCATTTCTGAATCTGCAATGGTAAAGTGTGGGGTCCCTCAAAGCTCCATAGTAGGACCACTTTTTTTTACTTTGTTTTTTGATCAGCAAGTGAAAGTAATAATGCTTTTTTAACTCTTTATGCAGATGATGGAGTAATATATATGCAGGGCTCTTCTGTTGGTGATCTAAGTGACTCCCTAACAAAGGAAATGTCCAACTTTCAGTCATCTTTTATCTCTAGTAGGATGGTCTTAAATAAATTAAAAACAAAAGTGATGATTTTTGGAACTACGGTGAGATTAAGAACTGTGGGTCATTGCCTGCAGGTTAAATCTTTTGATGGATCATTGTTTGAGCAAGTGGATACATTTCATTATGCAATGGCAAGAAAGAATCCTGGATTCTGATTAGTCAGTGTGTGCCTGAGACAGTGATGATATTACAGTATAACATCACTGTCATTGATTAGCATTAGCTTTGCTGGCTGTATTCATAGAGCCTTTTTTCCCTTTTCTCTTCTCTAAGAAACTCACTAAAAATCTACTAAAAACATTTTTTAAATTTTTTTTTTATTTTGTATAACATCGAGCCATTGTATAATAGCAATAAGGCACTCCAGGGTGTGTGTTATTGTGTAATAACATCACTCCTGGGGTGGTGGAAGCACTCGACTTCGCTTCGTGCTTCAACCCACCCCAGGAGTGACATTATTACATGATAACACACACCCTGTCGTGCCTTATTGCTTAAGTATCTTGGGGTCCTGCTAGATTCTAATTTAAGTTATGAACCTCACTTTAAGAGGGTAACTTCTAGAATTCATTGTAGAATGGCCCCTTTATATAGAATTCGTTCGTTTCTTACTAGGGAGTCTAGGTTAGCTATTTCTAATCGCTGTTTAGCTCCTATTGTAAATTATGCTGCCATCATAACCGATACTGCTTCTGCTACAATAATTTCTAAGAAATCTACTTTATTACAACTGATTGCTAAACTTGCTTTAAACTGTCCTAAATTGTCCCATCATTGTGAAATTTTGAAAGAGATAGGTTGGCTTCTGGTTTCTTTGAACTTTCGTTATTATATAGCTAAATTTACACACAGAATTGTTAATGCTGGAATCCCACAAAAATTGTGTAACCTGTTGAGGCCTAATGAGGAGGGTCACTTTTCCAGACATAGGACAGATGATTTGGTTCTCAAAATACCTTTTATAAGAACTAAATGTGGACAGAGAGCCTTTGCTTTTATTGCTCCACCTATCTGAAATGAAATTCCTTGTGATATAAGACAGTTGTATTCTGCTAAAGTGTTTGCAAATGAATTAGGGATGTTTTTTGAATTACAATTTAATAGTAAATGTTTTTCGTGATTTTTTTTTTTGTAACGAATACATTTTTTGGTCTGATATATTTGTATGGTATATGTGTGTTTTTTATGTGGGTCGCACCTGTAAAAGGAACTAGTTTTCCAGTGTGCTTACCCGTTAGGCGAATAAACAAACAAACAAACAAACATTGGATCTCTTAACTGGATTATTCAACCCGTTGACATTACGTGACTATACCTTAAGTATGTTATTAGTAGTCATCTTAAAAGAGTCAATAAAAAAGCCCCACATATATCATCACTCAAAATAGGACTTTCAGTAGCAAAAAGATAAAATCCCTTAAAGGTTCAACTATCATACTCAATTTCCAGAAAAGATCCAAACCTCCAGCACAAGTACTATGAGAGAGGCTCCCTAATCTCACAAAAAAAGGGGGGGCACGCTCCGCAGGGCCTCAGCGCCAAGTGGTCACACTGTACCTCCATAAACCATAACCACCTCACAGCCAAATAGTAAAGTGAACAAGTTAACAGGCAAACAACTACACAAACAATAACAAAGAACAACAATATGAGAACATGGGGAGCACAAACCAGGCTTCCAAGGTAGGAGGGTCTAAGTAAAGACCCTCTAAAGAGCTGGGAAAAAACACAGGAGGACAACGATTCCCAGCTAGGAGGTAAGGGGACCATACAAGGTGGTAGGCGTAGGCCTCCCTGATCATGGAAATAACCAGACCAAAACAAGCGAAGGGAATCAGGGAGGGCAGACACTCCAAACAGCAGGTGCAGCTGAGCCAACATTAACTCTGCATTGTGGAGTACTGCGGAACCCTGCTGAGACACTGGCCCGTA
This sequence comes from Neoceratodus forsteri, assembly GCA_016271365.2. Classification (NCBI taxonomy): domain Eukaryota; kingdom Metazoa; phylum Chordata; order Ceratodontiformes; family Ceratodontidae; genus Neoceratodus; species Neoceratodus forsteri. The sequence goes on along the minus strand of CM028134.1, from coordinate 383,440,795 downwards.
CAGAACAAGCATTTGTCAATGCCGAATGTTTGCTTGCTGGTATTAGCATCGGAAATGCAGGAGTTAGACAGATGCAGAATAGGAATGGTGGTGAATTTCATGCCAACCCCACCTCCATCCTGTAGAGATGGACAGGCATTGGGGTAAGTGTTTGGGTCGTCACCCATGATGGTCATGCCATGTCACCTCACCCTATTCTGCAGACACTGACACGTGTTGAGGTGTGCCTTAGGGTGTTTGGCTTTACAGTCACCCCATTCCATAAGGACATATGCTGAAATGGGTGCAGCATAGGAGAATGGGGTGAAGTCTGGGACTGAAGAGTCCAAGGTACACCTCGATGCCTGTCAGTGGCTGGGGGGGTGGGATGGCATGAGCAGTACAGTCGGCAATCCAAAGGCACACACCGATGCCTGTCAGTCTGTACAGGGTAGGATGTTATGGTTAGAAACCCTAACGCCTTGGGTGTTTGTTGGTATTTGCACTACAAATTTTCAACATGGCCTTTTTGTGACCCCACCTCATGAAAGGATTTGGGACCTCTTCTCATGAAGAGTGGCAGTGTGATTTTGTCAATGTGTCCTGAACGCTGAGTTCCAACAGCGACAGTGCCATTCTGTGCCACATGTACGAAAACACAGATTGGGCAGGATGTGAAGAATGACAGCTGTACCATCCATAGGGAGGTGTGAAGAGATGGCAATGCTGAAAATCTGTAGTGGGAATATTAAAAATGCTCGCAGTTCTAAGCATAAGTGGAAACTACGCAATGCACGCATGTAACACAGTCATTTTATAGAATTTCATCACCAAATTTTCAACATAGACATTTTAGGACCTCTTCTCATGAACAGTGTCATTGTGATTTTCTTAAAGTGTCCCGAACACTGATTTCCCACTGCAACCATGCTATTCTGCGCTGGAAGTGCAAAAACACATTTTGGCCAGGATGTGAAAAATGACAGCTGTACTGTTCATAAGGAGGTGCAGAAAAATGGCAAAGTTGAAAATCTGGAGTGAAAACATTACAAATGTGCGGTTATGAGCGTGCATGGAAACTGTGCAACGATGCTCGTAATACAGTCATTTTATGGAATTTTGTCACCAAATTTTAAACACAGGCATTTTAGGACCTCTACTAATGAACAGTGTCACTGTGATTTTCTTAATGTGTCCCAAACACTGATTTCCCACAGTGACCATGCTATTCTGCACTGGAAGTGCGAAAACACATTTTGGCCAGGATGTGAAAAATAACAGCTGTACTGTTCATAAGGAGGTGTGGAAAAATGGCAATGTTGAAAATCTGGAGTGAAAATATTGCAAATTTGCGAAGTTAGGAGCGTGCGTAACAACTGTGCAATGCATGCTCGTAAAACAGTCATTTCTTGGATTTATTCCACCAAATTTGCAACATAAACTTTTTGAGAGGTCACCTCATGAACAATGGCACTGTCGTCCCATTAATCGGTCCCGAAATGCGATTTCACGCAGTGACTGCGAAATCACCTTTCAGGACTGAATAACGCCATGACAGTGGCTGAATTCATGAGGAGGGGTCCCAATAACCCCATGTTGAAAATTTTGTGCCAAAATTCCCAAAACTGCCTGAGATATGCACCAAAGTTGAAAAAACCCTATTTATGCCATTTTACAGCTTACCAGCATTTCCTCAGTTCGCGGTCGGATTTGAAGAGTGTGGACGTGTTCCCAGTCCACCGACGATCGTCACACTGGGCCCGAGGTAAGTATGGGGTAAGGGGTGGGGAGGCAGGGTGCACAGAGGGTGGTGTGGGTTGGGGCGGCCACACGGACTCAACATGGGACCGTTTTCTGATTTACAGGAAAAAGAAAAAATGAAAAACATTGCAGGACTTTTTTTTTTTTTAACCAGGACATTTGGCATGCTGGGGTGGGCTTCCAGCATGCCACTCAATTTTTTGGGGGCTGTAGCCGTCGGTTGGGCACCCCATCGGCACATACGGGGGGCAAGAGCCGGCGATTGGGCACCTCGCACAAACCAGCATTTTTTTTGGGGCATTATGCCAACAGGAGTGGGCCCCTGTCAGCAAATTACACTGACACGGGGACAGAATTATGCCGACGGGAGTAGGCTCCCCATCAGCAAATTATACTGGAAGGAGGGGAATTAACCGATGGGATTGGGCCCCATTGGTGTACAAAAACTGTTTTTGGGGCGGCAAGTGATGCTGAGGGGGATTGGGCACCCCCTCAGCACTGGGGACTATCTAATATTGTTTGTGAACATGGTGGCGGCTTGCCGCCACACTCACAAACAATATTACACTATGCAACATTCCGGCCTGCATGACGGGTTGCCCCCTCATTGCAGCAGAATGGCTGATGCTGCAATGACGTGGCAGCCCCTGATTGCTGCAGCAAAAACAATACAAGTTGGTGGCACTTTTTGAAGCCAGTGTCATCAGCACACTGTGTCTCCATTGGTCAATCAGTGCCAAGTCCCCAACTGCAATGCCTCCGTTGGCTGCTACACTGCTGCACCTCCACAACCCGCTTCTCTCCTAAGCAGCCACATAATGTTTCTTGCGCATGCGCGCAAGCAAACATAAAAATGTAATGTAACAATTAGGTGTATTCCCAGGGGGGAGAAAAAGAGTCAGTCTCCAACCTGGTATAAACAAACATTGAAAGAAATACCCAGTAGAAAGAGATGCAAGCATAATTATGTCCCAGTATGCATAAACAGCAATAACAACTATGTCAGCAGTAGTGCTCATAGGAGGCAACTGGCAATGCCAGCAATAAATCATGGCAAAACATGCCCCCCACATAGTGACAGGTAAACAAGTTCAAGAGGGTTTGCAAAGCAGGAGTATGTATGGGGGGACAGCAAGTATGGAAAGCACTCTCCATTCCATAAAAAAACATGAAACTACCTCTGCCACAGTCAAAGCTAAATGCCCCAACCCTTGAAACATCTAAGGCGCCCAGTGTGCCATAGAAGGGAAAATGAACTATAACCATAAAGGGCGAAAGTATCCAAAGGCAATGTCAAGCTAATGCTGGGTCAACAAACAGAAACATCAGTACAGAGACATACTATAAGTAGGGAGTCTGGGTATAAGATACCTTCACCCCACTCGAGGAGTCAAAGGAATGCAGCTCAGTCATTAAGGTGGCTGAAATAATAGTTTTCCCAGGGAAAGTGGAGAGAAACTTGATGGGGGGGGGGGAGCAAAGCACCTAGGGAGAAAATCAGGTGAATGCTGAAGTCAAAACCAATGAAAGGGAAAAAACAGTAGTTGTAAAGTGAATGTGAGCACATGTGGGGTGAAAAATAACAAGGCTCGCCAGGGTGGCTGAGTGAGTAGCCAGGGTGAAATGTGGAACAAGCTCACCCAATCTTTCAAGTAGCAGTCTTGCTGATGAGCCGCTGACACTTGGGTATCCTGAAAAGAGCGCAGAATGTTATGAACATTTTGAAAGTAGCAGGAGCTGCTTTCTTTCCAGAGGCTCTACAATTATGTAGTCGAGCTGATTACCAGGGGGACCTCTGTGGATGAGCAGGCTGTGTAAAAGTTTCTGTGTCCTGAACCTTCCAGCTGTGCTCTTTTAAAGCTTGCCTGACTTCCTCAGGTGTAGTCTAAAGTGCAGTTCCCGAGAACCAAAATGCACTCAAGCTTGCCGGGTATGGTGTTTGAAAATGAACATGATGAGTCTTCAATGTCCAGAGAATGCTGGCATATGCCAACCACTGCTTCATAATTTCAGGGGGATAGTCCTGATCAAAGAAGAGACTGGCTTCATTGTATTTGACCTGCTTATGTCCTGAAGCAATGTGGAGCACCTCTTCCTTGTCCTTGTAACTGGAAAACTTCAGGACTATTGACTGTTGCCTGGCTTCAGAAGGCTTCGGTATGAGTACCCTGTGTGCATGATTGAGACAGAAGTGAAAGGTGGCAGACAGTTCCAATACATCCCGAAGGAGATCTTTGATGTAATCCACCATGCGGCTAGTCTCTGACCCTAAAGGTAAGTCGTAGACCCTTAAATTATCACATCAGGATCTAGCTTCCAGGTCCAGGCATTTTTCTTGTAATGCCACTGTTTGGTCCAAAAGGAAGTCAAAAGCTCTAAGAAGTTGTAGAGCCCTGTCCTCAATCTGCATCACCTGCTTTTCATCCTCTTGAATCTGCTGTTCCATCGTGATGAGTTTAGAATGGAGAATTTTAAACTATGACTGGGTTTCACTGCAAAAGCTTCTTAATTTCACTAAGCTTCAAATCGAGAGCGGGAGAGCCACTCCATTTCTATGTCTGTATCAGCTTCCATGCCAGCAGTGCTGGCTGGCGAGGGGCTCCAGTTAGGTGGACTGTGAGAGGAGTTGCATCCATGATTATCCAACAGCATAGGGATACTGTGCCCCTGGGACTTTGTCGATCTGCTTCCTCCAAGTTTTTCAGTCGGCATATTCACCACTTTGAGATGCTTAAAAGAAGGTTCAGAGGAGTTTGTTAAAGAATGGGCAGTGGAGCTCCAAAGCTAGCCTGCCAACTAGGTGGTGACGTCACCAGAAGTCCTAAGCTTACTGTTTTGTTTGTTTCTTTTAATGTGATATGAGATACTAACTGCTCTTACATAAGCTTTAAAAGCATCCTACTTTATTGCCATAGGCATCTCGTTATTAAATAACCAATAATTTGTTGTCTTATGTATTGTTAGGCACCCAGAGCCTCTGGGATTGGGAGCCATATAATTAAAATTGCCTTGCCTTGATTCCTAGTTCTGCAAATAAACTTTGGTATTAAATCCTCCAATAAAGTCAAGTGCTTGAAGTCTGGTGGTCCAGTGTATTTTGTTCCACTCATTAGGGTGCCACATCTACCAGCTCTGGCAGGCAGTCAAGTAACCCAAACTGTTGAGTGCAAGGTGCCCCTGGTGATCAGTAACATCATATACCCCTAGACAAAGGCAACCCTGGCCCATGTCTGACCCCATCTTGGGCAGTAATGAAGGAAGGTTGCCGTGCACCTGAATGGGGAGAGTCACACCTCCTGACACCTGGACCACTGTGGCCCACCCAGCCTGTAACAATAAAAAAATACCTGGAGGGATTTGCTCCACAAAACCTCATAGCAATCTTGCACACGACAGAGTAAAGACCCGCTCACCGGTAGGAAGTATAAAAATGTATTTATTTATTTTTTTTTTAAATAGTTTATTAAAAGAGAATTTTTATTTTACAGTAAACAGTTACATATATGTTTCATACAGAGATTCATACAGGATATAGACACATTATTATAAAGTAAAAAAAGGAAAGAATAGAAAGCAAAGAAAAGTGGAAAGAAGAGAAGTAGGAAGAGAGAAAGGGGGCTAAAGATAGAAAGGTAGAAAAGAAGGGGAAGAAGGGTATTCAGAGGGGGGAAAGACAGTACATAAATGCCCAAGTAATCTTTTGTTTTTTTTCTTTTAAAAATCTATGAGCTTTTTTAAAATGAAATTTAAAAAGGGTAAAAAGCAGAGTAAATAGGATATGCTCCTTTTATAATCCCTGAGACATTTATTTAGAATCTTGTTGGTTTGGTATTTCTACCCATCTAAGTAATCAATTCTCTGATGGTTTCAGCCATACCTGTACTTAACTAATAGTACTAAGATGTCAAGTTTTTCACTTCTTGCCATAAAATGTAAAAAGGGTAAGCATCTCACTCTAAATTTTTCTATCCCCAGTCTCACCTTAGTCGACAAATATTCCAAATCAAGGATTTTCTTGCAGATGTCATACCAGACCTCTACTGTAGATTGGGTAGGTGTGAGCCAATTCACGATAATTGTCTTAAGAGCAGCCCCCACTAATATCACAAAAAGATATCTTTGAGCTCTAGTTTTTTAAAGATGATGGGGGTAGGCCCAGAAGCCAATGCCGTGGTGACTCTGTTAGAGGAATCTCTAACATTTCACAGATTGTTTTCTGGATATTTCACCAGTATTCTTGGATTACAGGGCATGTCCAGAAAATATGAAAATAAGACCCTAATGACTGACAGAGGCGCCAACATCTGTCCGAGGGGTGATTTCCATAATGTTTTGTCGCCGTGGAGGGCCTAAAAAGCCTCACTCCCATCTTCCATTGAAACTCCCTCCAAAATAAAGATGCTATTGTGAGGTTAATGCCTTCCCAGACACCTTCCCAGTCTTTACAAGAGAGAGGCATCTCAAATTCTGTATGCCAGGCCTCCTTTATGTCAACTAAGGGGTCAGGAGTAATATTATTCATAATTTGCACCAACCTGAAAACTACTTTTTGGGCCAACAATCCTGATTCCAGAGTAATCATTCTCTGAGGGTGTTTTCAGGGGTATCTGCCCTCTCCTAGGGAAGTCCCACAGCTATTGTCAAATAATGCCCCAGTTGTAGATACCTAAAGTGGTCTTGTTGGCTAAGGCCAAATTCCTCTTTTAGTTGCTGAAAGGATTTAAGAATAGAGCCTGAAAAACAGTGACCCAAGGTTCGTAAACCTATTCTGTCCCATCTAGAAAAGGATATATCCCATCTAAGTGGGGCAAAGTCCTTACAGCTCAAAATAGGGGTAGAGGAGACCAGAGAGAGGGGCAGACCAAGTTTTTTGTTCACATCTTGCCTGACTTGAATGGTCGTACTTGACCAGGGGTTGGGAGTTTGCAATCATTTCAATCTGGGGAAATCTAAAAACAATATATCTAATGCATTGCTAAGAGGCCAGGTGGGCAGTTCTATTTCTGCCCAGCATGGGGGTGGTGTCTGCATAAGTGTACTTTTAGCCTGCAGCTGTGCAGCCCAAAAATATTTCTGTATATCAGGTAAACCTACCCCCCCCCCCATTTTTAGGGGTCCGTACTATCTTCCATTTGACCCTTGATTTATGACCTCACCAAATGAATCTAGAGAGAGTGGTTGAGAGATCTTTCCAAAAGGATCCTGGCGGTTGTATTGGTAGCAATCCAAATACAAAAAGAAATCAGGGAGGATATTCATACATGTGGTTTCTATTCTGCCAGAAAGAGAAAGAGGGAGCTCCTTCCACCTATTACAATCTTCCCTTACTTCCTGTAGTAAGCGTATATAGTTTTTAGCAAAAAAGCTGTCTCAAGTCTCTGGGAATCCAGATTCCTAAATACCTAAAGCCAGAAGCACTCCATCTAAAGGGGTCCATTCTAGGTAGTTCCTCCCCTCCTCCCCCTCCCACTGGGTATAATTCTGATTTTTCTGCATTTATTCTATAACATGAAAGTTTACCAAAGTCTTCTAAGATAGTCAGTATATGGGGAAGAGCCTGAACTGAGTCTGTATGTACAATAAAGTGTTGTCTGCATATAATGGCATTTTTACTTTTGTACCATGAACCTTAATCCCCTGAAATGATGCAAATTGTCTGACAAAGGCTGCTAATGGTTCAAGACTCGGGGCAAAAAGGAGAGGAGAGAGAGGACAGCCCTGCCTGGTACCTCTCTGAATGTTAAAAGTGGGTGAAGTCACTCCATTAACGCTGACCTTAGCCACAGGATCTGCATATAAGTTTCCAACACAAGTCCTGAATTTGTCTCCGAAGCCAAGACCACATTCAAGTAATGCCAAGCCACATGGTCAAAGGCTTTTTCTATGTCCAATGAGAGAACCACTGTGAGGTGTCCTTTAAGGGGGGAGTTGACTCCGGAGAGAACATTCAATAGCAAGCGAATGTTATCTTGCAAATGTCACCCTGGTATGAAACCAGTCTGGTCTGGGTGGACCAGGATAATTATCACTTCCTGAAGATGGTTATTAAGTACCTTAGTAACATTTTTTGTATCCTGACTGAGTAATGCTATTGGTCTGTAACTCACACAGAAGGTCAGGTTTTTCCCTGACTTGAGTATCACTGTGATAAGGGATCCTTTCTAGGTATCAGGAAGAGCATGATGTTCTTTGGCAGAGTTGCAGATCTTTGTTGAAAGAGAGACAAGCTCCTTTCCAAAGCTTTTGTAGAATTCTGCATTGTACCCATCTGGGCCTGGTACTTTTCTGGTGGACAAGGATTTAATTACTGCTAGGATTTCTCCTTCCATGAAGGGGGCTTCAAGTTTTTCTATTTGGGAATTAGAAAGGGTGGGAAGTTTCACTTGACTCAGAAATTTCTGGATTTGTTCTAAGTGTTGGAGACCCTGTTCTGCCCTATATAACCCTGCATAAAATGCCCTAAATTCCTCAGCAATCTCTATGGGGGAGAACTTATCTTGGGGTGGGGGAGGCTATTTTTTCCACTTATCTTTCTGCTGTTTGTCTTCTAAGTCTCTGGGCCAATAACCTACCTGCCCTCTCTCCCTTCTCGAAATAGTTCTGTCCTATATATCTTAAGTTATTCTCTACCCTTTGCTGTATAAGGCATCATAAGTGTCTCAGGCCTGTTTCAACTTACCTAACACCACAGTTGACCCCGTATGCTTATGATCTGCTTCAAGGTCTCTTATTAGGTCTAAAGTGCTCTGGAGCTTAGCTTGATCTTGCTTATATCTATGGGAGGCATACAAAATGGTATGGCCTCTTTCTGCTTTCAGGGCATCCCAAATATATTTAGGGGCAGAGTCTGGTTCCAAATTCTCATTCAGGTAGTGTTGAATGACTTGTTTAATTGAATCTATGTATTGTTTATCATTTAGTAAACCCATGTCGAACCTCCAAGATCCTTTCGGTCTGGGGTCTCCCCAGTACAATTTAACTTTTACCATGGCATGATCTGACAAAGTTATTGGGAGAATGGATACATCTTGAACACTATATATAAATTCCTTATGTGTGTAAAATCTGTTCAGCCTAGAGTATGACCCTGTAGCTGGGGAAAAAAATGTATAATCTCTAGTTGTTGGATTGTGACATCTCCAGGGGTCAACCAGTCCAGACTTTGCACAAATGGTCCTTAGTAAGCAGGAGCATGCTTTTGAGCCGGGGGTGGTGGTAGAGCTTCTATCCCTCACCACAGCGTCAGCATGATTCCAGTCCTCCATACAAATGTCTTGTCCAGGTGGTTATCCAGATATTTTAGTAAACAGTGACCCGGAAAATTCTCCTGAAGGTGGTGTAGGAGCATAAATCCCCATCAAGTGGAGTGGTCTCCTCTCAAGAGACCCAAAAGAATCAGCCAGTGCCCTGAACCCCCCACCCACTGTATCATCTGAGTCTGGAATGGCAGGCTATTCTTCAAGAGGAACGCTATACCAGCTTTTTTACCAATGGGATGCTCATCTGAATACACGTTGCCCACCCAGGCTCTACGAAGTTTTAAGTGCTCCCTTAATGAGAGCTTGGTTTCCTGAACACAGGCAGTATCACAGGATTCTCTTTTCAGTTTTGTTAATATCTTAGAGTGTTTTACCACATTATTTATACCTTTCACATTTAAAGAACAAAGTGTCAAGGTAGCCATGGTATGGTTAGGGTGTAACATTTTAAGGTTTTGATCAGATCACCTTCACTTTGTATACCCAGTGTGAAGTGTGTGAAGTTAAAGTAGGTATCAATTCCTTCTAAGAGCAAGAAAGAAAAAGAGAGATAGATAAGAGGCGAAATAGAAAGGAAAGGGGTTAATTGGCACATAATAGCAAATGCACCAAAGTAGTAGAGAACAAAAAAACTGTCCCCACCCCCAACACAAAACAATGGGGGAGCAGGGTAAACACAACTCGTTGGCAGATTTGGTGGAAACTGCCTGATCCTCCTCAAGGGAGGTGGAGTTCTTCTTGTGGGGAGGAAAAAGAGACTTATGCCCTTGAAGGGTGGTACAACCTCTCATTGGGGTGTAAGGTTAAAGCGCCTGGTGGACCAAGCACTCTGAAACCTGTGCCCTCCTAATGGTGTTGGAAAATTACCGGTGAGGTGGGGAATGCTTCCCAGTTCTCCAGCTCTAGGCAGTGCTCAAGTTTTATTATGAGCCGGAGCTCCCTGTACAAACAGAGCCTCTATGCTCCCACCATCCTTAATAAACTCAAATTCCTCTGGTAACAATGGTCTTGCAATAAATGATAACACTGTGCAAAATCTGACATACAAAACTATTACAGGATGAGGAATCAAGGCAGTCACTGAACTGATTATAATCAGAATATAGCTTGGGGTATCAATCTTCAATGTTTCCCTTTTTTAAATTCACCTACATTCTACTATTTAGTTTAGAGTCATTTGTATACTTATGCAGAAATGTCCTTTCTTGTTCAACGGCTGACCGAGCAGTAAAAAGTGTTGTCATTAGCGAGGGGGAAATTGTGTAGATGGGGGGCATAAATTACTTCAGGACAACAGGAATGTCTCATCTACAGTGGAATCCACAAGTTCCAGTTGGTATGCCAAATGGTTCCGCGGATTGAGCATGCAAAAGTTACGATGAGTCCTGGGGCCTACCCCCATTCCGACTCCTTCCATGAGAGCCAGAAATCGCAGAGAGTCCAAAAATGGAACACAAGCATTAACGGAACTGATCCTTCGATTTTCCAGGTAGAAATATACAGTTTGTTGAAAAATAGAGGCCAGAGACCTTTTGTTTTAGGATGTTTAAGTGTTGAAAAGTTTCTTATAAGGCCTACAATTGCCACTTGGTGTCCTCCTCACTGGAATACAACAACAGAGGTCAGTTCTGAACCTGAGGGCTATTCAATCAGGTGGACTGACCTTTCTGAGGCCATCTGGAGAGGTCAGAGTGCAGGAGCATTAAAGCTTCCACTCTGGAGTTTGGGTTTGCGGATTTCTTGGTGCCAGGGTCCAAGGACCATAAGAGCTGTCCGATTTGGGTTTCAGCAATTTCTTCTTTCAAATTTGGCAAAGAAGTACCTTCCGACATTAGAAAATCCACAGCAGCAAGGAGTTAATCAAATATTTTGGTGCCCTCTGGTAGCTCAACCCATAGTCAGGTGGGATATCTGAGGTAGGCTTTTTCCCTTTTTCTCTCAGTTGTTTTGTCACCCACAATACTTTCTTCCTGTGTGCAGCCATTGAAAGGGAGAAGTCTTGGTCCACATATACCTTTGCACCGTCGAGGTTAAGGTCTCGCTTTGCCCATGTCATGTGGAGATTTTTTTCCTTCACTGGAAATTTAAGAAACTTGATAAGTATAGCACAGGGAGGTGTCCCAGGTTTGGGTTTGGGGGCAATTGCACCATGCGCCTGTTTTATTTCTAGTGGAAAATCTTCTCCTAATTTCAATTCCGTATTAAGCCAGCACTCCATATATGCTGACATGTCCTCCTGCTCGACTCCCTCTGGGATTCCAGCTACACAGATCTCATTCCGCCTGGAGTAGGCCTCAGAATCTTCTGTCTTTGCTGTAAGGTCTCTTTCTCTTTTGTGCAGGAATGCGAGAGAACGACCATATGCCACATGTTCATTTTGAAACGTTTCTATATGTTGTTCCACCGAAGTTGTTCTAGATTCGAGTTTTCTAAAGTCCTTCTGGATATCTGAGACTTTAGTATCAATTCGTTGTAGTAATTTAATAATCTTTCTCACTTCAAGCCTTGTACCCACTGAACCGGAGTCTGAGCCAGAGTCATCTTCCCCTGTAGCCAAAAGTAAGGATGACCAGCCAGAGGCCATCTTTAGTTGTTCACCCATGGCAGCCATTCTGGGGCTCGTAGGACCTCTCTTTTTTCATCTGCCCCATCGCTGAAGCCTGTGGGATAATATATGTGCACATCTTGTGGCGTGAGCTTTGAATAGCGCTCCAGGTTGCAATCGATTATTAGCTGGAGATGCGGGAGTGAAAAACTAAGCCGCCATTCCCACTGGCTATATCACCGGAAGTCCCATAAAAATGTATTTTGGTATTGCACCATCCATACTTCAGTATTTTTAGCAGCAAAGTAAATTAGCTAAACAGAAAATTAATCAACATTTCATGGTTTGCTGACTGCTTCTTCAGGATATTTCTGCCCATTAAACAAACAATATTGTAAAATTGTAAATTACCAAAGGATTCAAGTTAACAAAGAAATCCACTTATTAATCAGATTGGGAAAACTCCCTCAAATCTTTCTATATGTATATTCATCTTATTTAAAGCACTGACATGCCTTCCATATTCATAAAAAACATTATTTTTTTCTTTTTCTGTATTTACAACAGGTGCTTTTGAATTAGGTGCTAAACTCTGAAAAATATTCACATTCACCAATAAACCTTCACCAGGTGCTATGCAAACCAATTTGGTTGAATCCCACTATTCATGTGGAATAGTGTAGCTTTTCATTTTTCATACAACATACTCCATTTGACTGTGAGTACTGTTAGCATATACTGACCTAGTCAAACCAGTCTTTTTAGTTGCTCAGTCTTCCGAGAAAGCAATACCCCTGACCTGTCAGGAAATACAGTTCTATTTTAAATAAACTGGTTAGTAGATATAAATATGTTTCTATGTTAGCCAAGCATGAGAGTGCATTCGCAGCTTCTCTGTCTGTCTCTTACATTTGTTTCTTTGTTTGTATGTTTGTTTGTTTGTTTGTTTGTTTGTTTTAGACTCTTTTTCTCTATCTGTCACTCTCTACAAAGGCGGCAAACAAACCAAGAATGTGGCTGTTACTATTGTGCATGGTTGTAATTAATCATCTGAATAACTTAAGTTAACAGTGCTACTCACTCTGAGTGTTTAGTTTATTTCTTTTTGGCTCTTGATCCTCCTGTGTATAAGGGGAGAGAGAGGAATAACTAATCTCCTTTTTTATTATAATTTAATGATGAAACATCACCACCACTGCAGTTTACTCACCCACCCTGACTTGCAGTTTCAGTTTAATTTTTTTTTTAAACTCAGCTTTATTATGGAAATTCATGACATTACAGGTTCATTGACCATTTCAGATTACAACAATGCTGTTTCCTTCATGCATTGGTTTCTACTATATTTTTACAGTCTGGACAGTTCATAAATTGTGATTTGCAATGTTACCTTAGATGTGACTTCATTTTTCCTCTTCAATGACTTCCATAAAGGGTATAACAACAGTTACCTGCCTAACAGGGAAACAGTCTTAACTGCGCCAACTTTGGCCTAACATATATGACACTAAGTTAATAACAGCATAGGATGAGAATAACTGTAACAGTTCATTCTTGTCACTCGTGAAATAAAAGGAGATATTTTCAGGAGGCTGTTTGTCTTCCCCTATTCTCTCTTTTTTTGTAGTTTTGAGTTATTTAAACTCAAGCATCGTTTGTGCTGTTTACTGCAACCCGTTTTTGCCTGCCCTCCCATGTAGACCATATCTCCGTATGTTTTACAGGAGTCAATCTCAGTAGCTGTGATGCGTTCCATTCTAATTACCTCCTCTACCCTGTTGCACCACAAGGTCACTGAGGGTTATACATTTTGCAGCCAGTTTGCAGTGATTTCCTTCTGAGCCACAATACAGAGAATTCTGAGTAGGGCTCGTTGTCTAAGGTTTCCTATCCGAATGGTTTTGACTGCCAACACTAAATTCTTGGAAGTAAGAGGAATAGGGCCTTTTCATAGCTGGCTTATTTTGTCATGCACTTGCTGCCAAAACCTTTTGGTTTTAGGGCAGTCCTAGAAGATGTGGTAATGTGATTCTATTCTATCGCAACCTCTCCAACACAGATTGGAGCTCCCTAATATGAAGTGTTGGGTGATCGCTGAGGTGTGGAAGTATCTGGAGACAAACTTTCACCTAAATTCTCTTCATCCCAGAGAGGCTGTAACCTTCCATCCCTTCGCCCATAACCAGGCCCATTCATCCTTTGGGATAACCATCCCTGCTTCCTCCTTCTGTTTCATTAATATTTTGTCTAACTCCAGGTGGACGTCTCCCACTAATGCTTTATAGGATCTTGAAATTGTGCCCCTTCTCTCTTCTAGCATAGCTGCCCAGTATAAAAAGTATTCTGGAGGAGTGCGGTCTCTGCTAATTTTAGCTAGTTTGCCATGGAACCAAATGTATTGCCTAATTTGTAAGTATCTGGAGAAGTCTTGTTGTGGGAGTCTGTATTTCTCCTGTAGGTCCTTAAATAAGATACAGGTATTGTTCTGAATTAAAGTTTGGTATCTGATGATAGCTAGTCTGTTCCACCTAGATATCCCAGGACAGTTCTGGGTGACAGGAAGTCGGGGTCTCCCACTATGATGGATCTAGGCCCTATCTCATTTGGTGTCTTGGTTATGGATCTGGTCTGTGCTAGAACTGTCAAGGTGTGCTTGGTCCATGGGTTGGATATTTCCTTCCACAGTGCAGGAGAGAAAATGACGTGAGGCAGAGCACACAGTTGAACAAATCGGGACTGGCTTGCTTCCATTTCCAGCCATCCAGTATCACCCCCTGTGTTTCAGTCATGTGACAATGGGGGATAACCGTGCTGCTATGTGATGCAATTTTAAGTCTGGCATTACTAGGCCTCCCTTTTTCCTTGGGAGGGACAACAATCTCTTACTCACTCTATGTCTCCGTCTCCCCCATACGAATGACATTAGGTGTTTGTGTGTATGTTTCCAGAACTGATCAGGGATTTTGGTGGGTAGTGTTTGGAAGAGAAAAAGGAAACGGGATAAGACAGTCATTTTCATAGTTGCAATTCTTTCCCCTAAAGTAAGAGGAAGTATCACCCATCTACCTTAGTCCACCCTAACTTCCCCGGAGCTTTAGTTAAACTTAAATAATGATGTAAGGTTAGGGGAGATTCTGACACCCAGTTACTGAACTATGTTGCTTGTGGCCCACGTAAAAGGGAACTTCTTCATCATGCTTTGTGGGCATTGCCCACTAATCTTTATTGCCTCTGACTTGTCCAGATTAACTTTGTATCTGCATACCTCCCCGTTGTGTTTTAATTTGTATAGCAGGGCCAGTACTGATGTTTCTGGGGTCACTATAAAGAAAAGGGAATCATTTGCATATAGCAAAACATTATGATTCCTGTTTCCTGCCCTGATACCCTGTATGTTAAGTGTCTAATTTGCTTTTTATATTACCCTGTGTAAGATTTCTAAGTCAATTGTTGTCATGTCTGTTGTCTCTGACCCAGGTGTATCATGCTTTTCTGAATCCTGATTAATTATTCTGCGATGAACTTTAATAACCCATGACTGGCTGTCCACTTATCTAGCGATTCATCTGGTGTATGTAATATCCTGTAAGTGAATCCTAGCTAATGGCTAATATTGTCTATTATCTCTGAGCCAAATGTTTATTGTGCATTACTGTACCTAATTAACTTACTGTATGTGAACTATTATACCACTGTATGTAATTAACTCTGGATCGCCCCTGAAAAAGGGACCTTTGGTCTCAGTGGGTTCACCAAGTTATCAAAATGCTATAAATAAATAAATAAATAAATGTTGTTGTTACTTCAAACTGCTATGGCTAGAAGCTTGATACATAGGTCGAACGGGAGTTGGAAGGGGGGGGGGCAATCATGCCTGGTGTGTCTGGTGAGAGGGAATCTGTCTGACTGTATTCCGGTTACCTTTATGGTAGCTTGTGGGGAGGCATATAATGTTCTGATGCTATTACTGAATTTTTGGCCAACTCCCATTTCCTCCCGGGTTCTGTGTAGGAATCTCCAGTCCACCCAGTCAAATGTCTTGGCATCCATAAAGATAGCCAGGGCAAGTTCCAAGCCTTTTCTTTGCCATGCATAGGCATCTGATGTTATCGTGTGTCAATCTACCATTAATATAGGCTGTCTGATCTGGGTGGACTAGAGACCCCACACAGCCCTGGAGTTTATTTGCTAAGATCGAAGTGAAGACCTTTTGGTCCACATTTGGTAATAATTTGGGCCTGTAAGAGCCACATATTGTGGGGTCTTTGCCTGGTTTTGGGATTACTGACAACCGGGCATATTGCCAGGATGGTGGTGCCCCCTTCCCCTCCTGCACTGCCCCGAAGCCCTTACTGAGGTGTAGCATGAGCATGCCTTTGAAATGTTTAATAAAATTTTGGGGCCAGCCTATTAGGGCCTTGGACTTTCCCTGCTTTGAATTTTCCCATGGCGGTAAGAATTTCTTCATCATTAATTGGATTTTCCAAAAGATCTTGGGCTTCTTGTCTCAGTTTTTTAATTGTAATCCTGTGGAAGAAAGCATCACATTTCTTTTGTTACTGTACTATTTCCTCCTGTAGGTGTAATTTTTTATAAAACTGCAAATTGTTAAGTGATTTTGGAGGTGTCCATTTTAAATTGCTGGGTGACGCCCCTTTTCCAGAAGCACAATACCATCCTATTGGTTGCTTCTTTCCAGACTTGCCAGGTGAGCTGGCATTTCAGTTTCAATGGAGCAGTACGACTTTGTTGCTGCTCATCCCATTTAAGGGATGCAGCTTTACTTGGCAACAACAGTTTCCATGCTTAGGTTTTTTTCTGACTAGTGCATGCTCAGTATATTGTTTTCCATGCTTAGGTTTTTTTCTGACTAATGCATGCTCAGTATATAGTTTTCCACGCTTAGGTTTTTTTCTGACTAGTGCATGCTCAGTATATTGTTTTCCACGCTTAGGTTTTTCTCCCATCTGCTCAGCAGCCTTGTGTATCCCTTGTTCACCAATAACCTGCTGCGGCTTAAAGGTGAATGAAAAACTTACCGCGTGTGATGTACTCTTTCTGCTGATTCTCGACACATTCAGACCCTAGCTGGAGTTCAGACGTACAGTTCCGCAATGTTTTGGTCATATTTTTAATATTTATAACCACGCTTAAGCTGTGTCTTCAGTGCTTTTTTTATTACAGGGCAAGTGAGTGTGCACCAGGCATGATGATATGAAAAACTAAACAGAAGTCCAATGCGGTTGTGAACATAGATGGTAGTGCATGGGACTTTCTGTTGAGCAATGGCCAGCAGTTGTGTATCGAGTGACAGTGACTCTGACAGATACTACCACCATAGGAACATAGTTCTGTATTCGTTTGAGCCTCAGTGATCCAGTGCAGCATCTATTGCAGACACAGACAGTAGCACATCAGAGGAATCTGATGCTTCTGACAGCCCAGAGGGAGTGTACCCAGTCGAGTTCTGTTAGGTGTATGTATACTTGCTCATTGCCTTTTGTCATCTAACATCCTTCCTTTAATAGCATTCTCCTGTGAAAGCCCAGTCAAGCATTGGACACAAGGGGAAAAAAAAGATGCAAATACAGTAATGATGTCATTCACACTGAATTATAGCTAGTTCCTCTACGGGATGGCCTGGGGAGGACATTTACTAAATGTGGCTAGTGTTCTGGGGAAGTGGTAGCTATCAGTACAGCAACAGATCTGTGATGCAGTTTGCAGTAAATGTGGAACAGCCTTAATTCTTGCTTCTGCCACCGTGTGCAAAAGACTGTGATGTCTCCCAGCAACTACAGATGTGCATCTCTGCACCTTCAGCAAATATGAGCAGCGCTTAGCTCATGATCAACGAGTTCAGTGAATTCTACATTTAAAATAAGTAATAAAAGAAGCTGTTCTCATCCAGCTGTCATTCTGATTCACACAGTAACACACGCTTCTCTACCTCAGTATGGTTTTCACACTAACTGCCAGCTGTGCCACAATAAATTACTGCATTTGCATTTGCAGAATGGGAAGGTACAATTCAGATGTACTGTATTCTAATCCAAGGATACAAACACTCACCCCTCTAGCAACATTTTGCTGTGGTGTTGTGAAGTACTCTTATGGATGAAGTACTGTGGTTGGGGGGTGGTGGTAATCCAGTGCACCAATGCCACACACCTTGATGATGTAGTATTAAAGTAGGTGAGTGAACTACAGGGCAAAAATCCCTTCCCCCTGGCAATGTTGTGGTTTGGAGTGTACTCCAAGTTATAAATGCCACATGCGTTCATGACCTAGAGGCTTGACTATTGTAACACTCTTTACCATGGGGTCAGTGAGGTGTGCTACAACGCTAGCAGCTGCTGCAGAATGCAGTGGCCTGGTTACTGACAGGCCTTACAAGATCATGCGATCATGCCATATTTCACCAGCGCTGCACAATCTGCGCTGTCTGCCAGTCAAATGGTGTATCTCTTTTAACCCATTATACCCATTAGCGCCATATGGCATCAGAACCATCCATTGCTTAACCTGACCCAAAATGGTGGCATCAGATAGAATGAGTTAAATTGGGTCTTTTGACCTATAAGGTCCTACATGGATTGGGCTTGGGCTATCGGACTGAGCTCCTGCATCCTTATGTGCCCTCTCGCCCGCTGTGTTCCACTGAGGAGGGTCTCCTGGTAGTGCTGAGGTCAAGGCTGAAGATGTGAGGGGACCGGGCATTTGAAGTAGTAAGCCTCGTCCTTTGGAACTCCCTACCTGATGCTTTGAGGGGGCTCCTTTGGTAGATGCTTCAAAAGGGACCTGAAAACATATTTATCTCAGCAGGCATTCGGGCTGGATTTGTAACATCTATACCCCCTTTTAAGAATTTACTAAGTGTTTAGGCTTTTATTGTGGTCATTATTTATTTTATGCTATTTTAATCTATGTTATTTTAGAATGTCCAAATAGAGCACTGATTAAAGGTAGGTCCTGTTTTATGTACAGTGCTCTCTCGATTTTGCGAATGCATGCGGGGACAACTGATCTATTTGGATAATCGCGCATTCATAAAATCGAGATTGATGGTCTACATGCGAGGACAAATAGCGCTACTACAAAAAGAACATCTCTAAGCACTTTACTGTACATCTTTCTGCTTTATTCAGTCAGAAATCTCAATTTAGTAAAATATTACTGATGACAGTCACTTAAGTTCTGCAACTTTCATTTTTTTGTGAAAAAGTCAGTGATACTTAGCTGATGCATTATTTAATTCATTTTTTTCACAGCCTTCAGTTGCATTTGTCAGAGTAGCAGCATGTTCAAGTAATCATTGTCTGGTTGACTTTCAAGCCAAGCAATACAAGTTTCAAAGCAAGCTATTGTTTCTACAGCTGTCAGCACCTTCACCTCCTCGCTGTCGTCCTCCTTGTCTGCTCTCTCTTGGTCAGAGGTCAACTCCTCCTCCTGTAAGGACATGTGCTTAATTGCTATGGTGACAATTTCCTCATCCATTAGGCCTCCATACCAAACATCGCCATCATCAGCTGTCATCCATTCCTCGATTTCTTGCTCAGGGATGTCCATGGGTGCAGTAAGTTTGTGGACAATTTGATTCACCTCTTCCTACTGTGTAACCGGTAGGTCTTCATTGTTGGCTGTCACTGGTGCAGGGGCTTTCAGAACAGCAGATTTATCCCAGCAGCGCTGGATGGTATCCTGGCACACCTTGGACCATGCCTCACTGATTGTGTAGCATGCATCCTTGATTGAAATTTTTTTGATCAAGTCATGGAGTGACAGCTCGGCATTTTCCTCAGCCAGAACTGAGGATAGCAATTTACTTCGGTAGATGGACTTGACTGTAACAAGAATGCCCTGGTCCATTGGCTGGAGTTTAGCGGTGGTGTTCGCCGGCAGAAAAATGCAATGGATGGCACCATCTCTGGTTCTCAGTAGGTCACTGTCAGGGAGTGCCCCAGTGTTATCCAGCAGTAGAATGGCATGGATTGTCAATCGCTGGTACCTTAAATGGGCACGAACTGCTGGCACAAATTCTTGAAAAAAAACATTTTTGAATATGGTGGAGGACATCCACGTGCTGCTTTGTGCTGTGTATGTCACAGGTAGCTGCTCCAAATTGATGTGCTTGAAGCAACACAGCTTTAATGATTTACATATGACCAACTGCTTTAGCTTGTGGGTACCGCTTGCATTTGTACAGCCCAACACAGTTATGCGTTCCTTGTTTTTTAATACCCGGGTGCAAACTTCTCATTGTTGCCAGTAAGAGTTTTATCCGGCAACAGTTTCCAAAACAGTCCCATTTCATCAGCATAGTAGACTTGTGTTGCTGACAACCTCTCTTGTGCCATAATTTAATTCAGCTTCAAACGGAATGGGGCTATGGATTCATCAGCACATGAGAGCAGCTCTCCAGCCACTGACAGTTGTCTGATTCCATGGCATTACATAAATCTTGTCAGCCAGCCATCGCTGGCTGTGAAGGCATCATCCTCCCCATTTAAACTGTGGTGAAATGGAAGGGCTTTCTCCTTCGGTATGGGTCCAGAAATTGGTGTGCCTCTCACCCAGTTCTGGACGAACCAGAGGTATAAAGCCTTGTCCAGTTTGTCATCTCGACACCCCTTCATGGTCTTCCTCTGTTTTGGTGTTTCTCCGCAATCGAGTGTTGATGCAAAGTCCCGTATTTTTTAATTCACTTTTTTGATGTCACAGACAGTAGAATTTCCAATGCTGAATCTCTGTGCAACATCAACAATGCGTTCGCCATGCACTAAGCTGTCTAAAATCTGGAGCTTCTGGGCAATGTCGATTGTGGTATGCTTACGCTTGGCCATGGCTGCATAATGAATCATGATGATCTACACATTTTATTTCAGTTATAAAGTACTGGTTCCAGTTTAAGCTAGTGGTGAAATTAGCAGCTCGTATAGGCGATAAGGAGATAATGAGAGGCATTAATGAACTGAACTAATGAAATGAACTGACACATCATTATCTGTGCCTTGGCAATTAGCGCTTTAGAAAAAACATGAGTTTAAGTGGGGGACAAGACACAAATTTGGATTAACCGGCGGTTCGGTTAATCGGAATTTGTAAAATCGGGAGTTACCTGTAGTAGTGCAAACACACAGAAATGGCTAGCCCTCTAATTCAGAAAGGAACAAAGGTATTCAGCACTCCAGGTCACAAAAAATCAGAAGCTCCGACTGTAGCCCAAATGCAAATCTTTAATTCAAAATTAATTACACATATCCAAGAGTTGAAGGAATACAAAACAATTCGCCCAGCACTTCGGCCAAACAATCAGGCCTTCGTCAGATGAAGGGGAATTGTTTTGTATTCCTTCAATTCTTGGATATGTGCAATTCATTTTGATTTAAAGATTTGCATTTTGGCTTCAGTCGATGTTTTTGATTTTTTGTGACCTGGAGTGCTGAATACTTTTGTTCCTTTATGTAAGAGTGCCCTGAGCCTCTGGGGAAGGGTGCCACAAATAAATGAATACTACACCTAGTACTATACACACCGCTCATGTATGCAAATGTAACCCCTAAGTGGCGCTATCCCAAGGGCTACTACCCCTGCCTGCTTGGCTAGTAGCAGGTTAAGGGGCCTAGGTAATGAAATGGGTGCCTCCACCCAGAGGTCAGGGTTGTTTATGGTGAAGCTAACCTGGGCACAGCCCTTCGGGACACTATAACCCCCCTCTTTCCCTTCTAGTGGCCTGAACAATATACAGTAATTACTTTCACAATGACCCTTATTCACCAAGCAATTACCCACACTGTTTGCACTTACCACCAGGGCTGGTTCCTCTAGCTTGACCCTGGGGAACCCCTGTAAAACAAGGTTAAGCACAGCAAATAGCAACAGTACAATACTTTTGGCACAAACTGGAACCACAGTCAGATTAAATTTAAACAAAGTTAAATCTGATTTATTCAGGGGACTTGAACAAGAGAGGGGCGTAATCAGGTTAATTTGCTTAAAAGCTATATTAATCAGACAGTTGTACATGCAGTTCAGAGTCCCTACACAGTCACACACTCTGGGTACCCAGGTAGGAAAATGGTGGGCTAGCCGTGAACGTTGCAGCTGGTTGGGGCCCTGTGATGGAAGAAAGCAACATGCCCAACACACACTATTTGTAATCCGGTGCCGGAAGGCTCAGTTTGTGAAAGAAAAGGCAACAAGACAATCAGATGACAATACTTTTCGATTTAGCTGTTGTTGCAGGGAGCTACCCTGATATTTACTTATGATACCTAATACTGGACACAGGCAGGATGAAATCAAGACTTCAGGCTGTTGAGCTGGAATGCCCGGAGAAGCAGGGCCCACACAAATCACCAAGGTGTTGTTCCTGTTCAAGGTGTTGAGCAGAGGCTGATCCCCAGGCCAGTCTCTCGTCGATGACTTTCTGTGCGTAGCAGGTATTCTGGCTGGGCCAGTGTAGCAGGGCCCAGGCAAATGGAAATGGATACGGATTCAGTCCATGGAGTTGGATACAGCCTCCAGCAAGCAAAACACAGTTCAGACACACAGTGGGGATCCAAATCATGACCCACTATAAGCACACAGCACATTCACATGTAAGGAAATGCCACTGTACCAGGCAAATGGCTCTCCGGTCACAATTACAGAGTCTCTGCACAATCTGGGAGTTCAGAGGTAGCTGGAAGTCCTGACAGGCTGATCACATTCAGCAAATTCAGCTGTCTGGGTACCAGTCTGGGTTCAGAAAAGGGTATTCCACGAGCACTGCACTCACCGACATAATTGACATCTTGGTTTCCTCTCTAGATGGGGGGATGTCGGTGGGTGCAGTGTTCGTGGATTTGTCAAAGGCTTTCGATACAGTGCATTTTCAAATATTGATTAGAAGACTTCAGAATGCAGGAGTGTCAAAATAGGTGAGAAGGTGGTTCTGGTCTTACTTAACAGAGTGAACACAACAGACTGTGGTGGGTAAAACTATCATTAAAAGCAGAAGTGAAATGAGGGGTGCCCCAAGGATCGATCCTGGGCCCTCTTTTGTTCCTGGTCTATTCAAATCCAGTTGTTCAAACTGTAAAAGTCTTAGATATCTGTCTATATGCAGACGATACTGTCTTAATAGTTAAAGGTAAAGTTATTCACCAAATACAAACAGAATTGCAAGCAGATTTTGATAGAATTCAGAAATGGTTTGAGAGATCTAATTTAATCTTGAATAGTGGTAAATCAAAGACCATGTTTTTCATCCAGAAAGCTAAGGAGATGGTGAACTTGAAAATGTTATCCAAAGATGGTAGAGAATTAGAACAAGTGAATGAATATAAATATCTAGGTTTTTGGATTGACCAGATACTGACATTTGAATATCATATAAATGAGAAAGGGAATAAATTAAACGGAAGACTTGGGCCCTGTGAAGAACAGGTCATTGCATAAATGAATCCATGAGGAAGTCCATAATTAATGAAATGTTGGTAGCAGTATTAGAATATGGAATAAATATTTACATGTTTGCTATGGTTTCTGTATTAAAAAGGGTTGAAACTATGTATTACAGGCTGGCTAGATCTGCTTTGAAAGCAGATAGGAGGATCCATCATTGTATATTGTATGAGAAGCTAAATTGGCTTACTTTAGGAAGTAAACAAAAGATTGTCTGGGTTGGTATGACAAAGCAACTTTTGGAATCAGGGAGACCATCTTATTTAAAAGAGAAATTACAGAAACTGGAACATACTTATGGTCTAAGACACACAACAAAATTGAAGGAGTTTAAAATAGCAACACCAAGAACTAGGATAGGGGAAATGTCCTTTGCCTATGTAGCAATGAAGTTTTGGAATGAGTTAAGGATTCTAGAAAAAAATATAAATCTAGATTCGCATGAATTTTATACTGCCTTGAAAGGTGAACTAGCAGTTAGATGTACTTGTTTTGATTAGGTATAGAAGGTTTTATGGAATTGTATGACTGTATATACTGTATTTTAGATATACTTGATGTATGTAACTGATTTTTTACTTAACACCTAAGACAGGAATACCTTGTAAATAGGATTTTATCCTAATGGTGCTAGAAATGAGAAGTCGTTTTGTATCCTGTATAAAAATAAATACGTTTTACTACTGCTTTTACTACTAGAAATCTTCGGTCTTCTTCAGGTTAAAGCCTGGTCACAATTCAGTGGCTTAATTCACAAATGATTCTCCGGTTGCAATTACAGAGTCTGTGCACAATCCGGGAGTTCAGAGGTAGCTGGAAGTCCTGACAGGCCGATCGCATTCAGCAAATCTTCGTTCTTCTTCAGGTTGAAGACTGGTCACAATGCAGTGGCTTAATTTACTCTGCAAATTTGGATTCAGTCCGAAAAAATCACAAGTTCCCTCTCAGGAACAGCAGGTAGGCATGCAGGCCAAACTGAGGCCTTTCCAAAGTTCTCCCACGTGAATCCAGTATGGATTGCTGCTCGAACTATCTCGAGCTGTTACTTCTTCACTTTCCAACTCAGATCTAACTGAAACTGCAAGCAGTGTGGGACTTTCCCCAAAATCTAAAAGGTTTGGTTGGCTGATCTGTCTGTCAGTCAGAACAAGGGCTCCCGCTCCAGGTTATTTTAGGCGCCAAAAGGCCAAAACTACAATTCCTACAAGTTTTGGCCCCACCAAGACCCTGTAGGCAGGCTCCATTTTAGAGTCCCAAATGTACTGATTGGCCCATTCTGTAGTCCAGAACCAAGATGACGGAAACAAACAGAACTGTCCATGCTGCAAAGAAGGCAGGTTAGAACAAACTGCAATATTATTACTACTCTAACAAATGATCAGTAAACAAGTACATCTTCTAACAGAGCTCCCTCTCAGATTAATTATGACTGCAATCCAGGCAGCTCTTAAAGAGACAGTACACAGAGGCTATACAGGCACTCTCTGGCAATACATTTAAACTGCTAAAACACAGAACACCAGCCTGGCAATGAGCATTTAGGCAAGCTCAAGGAAGACTTTTCAGGACCCCACATTTGTAGGGGGGTTACACAAACAATTAATGTAGTGGAGAAATTTAATACCTCTCTGTGTACTCACCACAGTGATTGTAAAGTCTTTTTTGGACCACAAACTACATTTTGCTCTGGGCAGCATAGATGTGCAAAGGTGAATATTTACTTTGACCATAGTTTCACAGAAAGAGTGGTGCAGTGGGTGATACTTATCGGTCAGTAAACGAGGCTGCAGGTGGAATGGGGCAAATTGAGGGGGCATCATAGGAGGATAGTGGGTCAGGTGGGCATTCTGAGAGTGCAGCAACAGAGGATGGTGCACAGGCATTGTGTGTGTTGTACTATATGATCAGTGGTGCATCAGTTGTGGTGATATTATATGTCCATGGCCACTGCTGGCTCTCCCTTCACACGCACACATGCGCGAATGCAGACACGCACACACACAGTCTCAGACAACAGTGTTTATGAACACTGTCCTGTATTCCCTGTGAGATGTATTGAAGTCAACATACAGACTTGCATAAAATGTATATATGTATGTGGTTATTAGAAAATAAAAACATTTATTTGTTGTTATAGCACACTGATGTATTTATATGACTTCTGGCATGAGATATTCAAAAGGTAGCACGGGTGCTAAGGAATGTTTACCTGCGCTAAGCAGATTTTGTGCCTGATTGGTGGGTGGGGTCTATGTTCAGAGACTTCACAGTGCCGGCAAAACCTGTTAGCGCCCGAATACTAACATACTACTGTGCCCATGCAAATGAGGTGGTCCCCCCATATGGGCAATGCGGCAAATTTAACGGTTTGTGCCGGGGGTACATGGCACCCACATAGGCGCTATTTACTGCTTTTGCAAACCTAGTCTTAATGAGGCACAAAGCCGTGGTGGTGGGACAGTGTTACTGCAGTCACAGCCCCCCCCATCTCCCAAACCCCAGCCCAGTGTAATAATGAATGCCCTGGTGTCCAGGGCAGCCCCCCCCCTCTGGTCACCAGTCCTGGTGTGTGTCACCATGTCCATGGTGTCTAGTGGCATCCCCTCTTCTGCTCACCTGTCCCGGTACTGGTCATGTCCTCCCTGGTGTCCAGTGGCACCCCCCCGAACATCCATCTCATGATATGTATGGTAATCCCTGTTGTCTAGTGGCACCTCACACCCCCTGATCACCTGTCTCCCATACAGTTCTGTGAAGTCCAGTGGTATCTGCCACCTCCCGATCACCCATCCCAGTGCCTGCACATAGACCTTGGTGTCTAGTGGAACCCCATTGCCTCTGAATGCCCGTCCCCAACATGCCAATCTACACCTTGGTGCTAGTGGTACCCCCCCCCACCTGCTGAGACCACATTCTGAGGCTTCTGCTGAGTCCCCTGTGGCTAGTGGACCCACCACTCCAGCCTCCCAGCCCATACAGTCCTCTTTCACCTAAGTGTACAGTGGCATGCCCCTCCCAGCTCCCAACCCAGATACTCAAACGATCCCTGGCATCCAGTTGAACCCCCCCTGCCCGCCAGTCACCAACTAGACCTTGATTATGTCTGTTAACTAGATATTGAAAGCTACTGCCTTCAGTACTTGGGGTCACTGGCATGATCCCAGCATGTGTTATGATGAGTCAACCCACAGTGTGGTACTCACACAGACATTGGGAACTCAAGTACAGAGGTGATTGTGGCAGTTGCTGGGTTTAAGAAAGTCAGTGGTGACACCTTATGTATATCAGCGGGACCGACAAACACTGGTGTGTCTATGGACCTCACCCGATCTGTCTGCACTCAGCACTCCACCCAGCCAACCCCCCCAGTACCTGTGCTGGCGGGGCCATGCATGGTGCCCCATATGATCTGTATGCGCGCTCCCTGTCATTCCATATGGCGGTTGGCGGAGAAGATGAGAGGAGTGCTGTGCCAGTCGTTGTTTCAGGCTCCTTGCATGGCCCTGCCAGAACACGTGCCGGGGGGGGGTGTTAGCTGGGTGGTGTACTGGGTATGGGTGGAGTGGGCAGGGTCCACAGACACGCCAGAGTTCGCCAGTTCTGCTGATCTACATAAGGTGACATCATTGACTTTCTTAAACTCAGCATTGTGGCTGAATATCGCACTGTGGCTCCTGACACTATCTAGTCGGGGGGGGTCACAAATTCCTGTGGGCTACATACAGCCCAGGTCCATGTCAGGCCAGTGCAGCTTGCCTTTGCACTGTGCTGACATGGCCCTGTATTCAGTCGGATAGTGCTGGTGCACTATCCGATTGAATATATCACCCTCTGGGTCAGGTGCAAGCGCAGAACACAGCTTTGCACTCCGCTTTAGCACCTTTATGAATACCTAGCCCCTGATGTGCCTCCATGCCCCAAAATGAAACATGTTCATTACATTAACCATCACACAATCAAGTTCAATTCATTCTTTTTTTGGGTGGTCTAAATTATGTCTCCTAACTAAACTTGTTTATGGGCTACACCACAGGAGACATGTATTTAATCCTTCACCATGTTACTTAAAGAGCTGCTTACGCCTCAAAGAAAACTTTGAAAAACATAATATTTAGGTACAATTTAGCTTGCATTCCATATGTATTTGATAGATTTCTCCTCCATATTACTCATTACTGAGAAATGTACATGGAAGCACGCTCTATATCCCTTAGAGTTCGTCTGCCTCTTTAGCTTACTCCCCGCTTCATGTCATAGTCCTCTTTTGTGACATCACAATCTGTTACCATGGGAGTAATTGTGATGTCACAAATAGAGCATTATGACCTAAGGAAGGGAGAAAGCAACAGGAATAGATGAACTCTTCAGAAGCAAAGATCCCGTTTTCATGCAAATGGCCTCAGTAATAAATAATGGGGAGGAGAAATAAAGAACTAATGTGAAATACAAGCAGAACCGAGTCTAAATATTATGTTTTGTTAAAGCTGTCCTAATGGCATCAGCTGCTCTTTAAGCACACATATGCATAGTGGCGCAGTACCTTATGTATCTTCAGTTTTGTTATTTCATATCTGCAACGTGTAATGAAGTACAGTGTGTCACCACTTGACACCACAAAGCATAGCCTCACATGGTTTGTATGTGGTTTAAATCATGACGGTGTTTTAAGTTTAAAAAGCACACTTGTAACTGTCCACGTTATGCGACTCATAGAAACATAGACAATGATGGCAGAAAAAGACCACTGGTCCATCCAATCTGCACATAAACCCTAACACATCCGGGACCTATTGTCCATACAGGGTTTTAACCCACACTATCTCTCCCCATGCTCCCCATCATACCGCTATCACCCTGAGCAACCTCTAAGCCCTTTACTCTTTCCCAGACATGTTTGAAACCATTGATAGTTTTGGTGCCCACCACATCAGCTGACAGATAGTTCCATGGCTCTACCACCCTTTCTGCAAAATAAAACTTTCTCACTTTCCTCTGGAATTCTCCCTGTCAGTTTCCACTCATGCCCCTGTGTTCTTGATGTGCTACTTATGCAAAATAGTTCTGCACAGTTTACCTTGTTCATTCTTTTCAGGAACACGAAGGTCTTTATCATATCTCCCCTCTCTCGTCTGACCTCCAGCAAGTACATGTTCAGTGCCCTGAGGAGAGCTGCGAAAGATCTGTCCTGCTGGCCCTGAATAATTTTGGTTGCCCTACATTGTTCTGCCTCCAACCTGTCCTTATCTTTCCTTAGATGAGGACTCCAGAACTGGGCACAGTACTCCAGGTGGGGCCTCACCAGTGATCTATAGAGAGGTAGTAATACCTCCTTCCTTCTACTGTCATTACCTCTTCCTATACACCCCACCCTGTTTGCCTTACTGTAGGCCTTGTTACACTGGTTTGATTGCTTCAGGGGAGTCACTGATGATGACCTATAGGTCTCTTTCTTCAGCGGTCATACACAGCTTTACCCCCCCCCCACCCTATCCAGTACTCTGTCCTCAGGTTCTTGTTCCCTATGTGCATCACCTTACACTTTTAGACATTGAATTTCAACTGCCAAACCTTTGACCACCTCTCTAGCTTTTGCAAGTCTCTTTGAATCTCCCTAACTGCCTCCTTGCTATCTACTCTGCCACAGAGCTTAGTGTTGTCTGCAAAGAGACACACCTTGCCCTGGATTCCTTCTCCCTTGTCAGTAACAAAAATATTGAAATGGGCTGGACCTGGGGCTGATCCTTGTGACCCTCCACTGGTGACCCCTCTCTCTCTCTCTTCCGAATTGACTCCATTGACCACAACCCTTTGCTGTCTCCCTTTCAACCAGTTTCTCACCATCTGTCTTTTGCTGTACCCAGATCCTCTAGCTTCTAAAGCAGCTTTCTGTGAGACACACCAAGTTAAAAGCTTTGCTGAAATCAAAGTAGACTAAATCCACAACATGGCCCGTATCCACTACCCTCATTACTCAATGAAAGAGTATTATCAGATTGGTCTGACAAGACCTTACTGCCACAACCTGTGCTGTTTACTGTCTTGGAGACTGTTGCTCTCCAGGTAGTTTATGAGGTTCTGTTTGACTAGTGTCTCCAACAGTTTACCCACAATAGAGGTAAGACTAACAGGTCTGTAGGTACCAGGTTGCTTCTTGTCCCCTCCCCCCCTTATGGAACAGGACTATTGTATGTCTGCTTCCCTCCAGTTTTTTGGAACTACCCCTGTCTGAATTGAGCTATTGAATAGCCCCACCAGGGGTTCAGTTAGTTCTGTTGCCAATTCCTTGAGCACCCCTGGATGCATCCCATCTGGCCCCAGGGCCTTATCTATCTTAAGGGTTGCTAGCCCTTTCCAAACCCTTTCACTGGTAAATACTTCCTGCCTTATCTCAGGGATCACTCTAACAGCTGCCTTAATGCCACCTTCTGGCAGACACCCTCTGTCTTCCCTTGTGAATACAGAGCAAAAGCAGTCATTAAGAACTGCTGCTTTTTGCCCGTCCCCTTCAATTACCCTACCTCCCTCTGCTAGTCTAACAATTCCTCCTCCCTTCTCCTTTATTTTTTCCCTCATATATCTAAAGAACTGTTCTCCCCCTTCCTTGACCCTCTCCACAATATGCAGCTCTGTGTCTGCCTTTGCTTCTCTGTTCACCTTTTTGGGTCCCTTGTTCTCATTTGGTACTCCCCCCATTCTTCCTTTCCTTGTTTTTCCTTGTAAGTTGTGAAGGCCTTTTCTTTAGAAACATAGACATTGATGGCAGATAAGGACCGTTTGGCCCACCCAGTCTGCCCATTTCTCTGCCTATTGAATAAGCTGCAGATCCTAGTTAACCAGCAGCCTACTTCCTCCTGCCCCCCACTATAATTGCCTTATGTCTGTCTCATGCATTCTTGCATTCTCCCACTGTTTCTGACCCCATGACCTCCTTAGGAAGGCCGTTCCATGCGTCCACCACACTGTCCGTGAAAAAATACTTCCTCAAGTTGCCCCTGAGCCATCTCTCCTCTATCCTCAAATTGTGCCCCCTTGTTCTTGCACATATCTTTTTCTGAAAGATGCTACCCTCTTGGACTTTGTTGATTCCCTTGAGGTACTTGAAAGTTTCTATCATGTCCCCCCTCTTCCTCCTTTCCTCGAGTGTATACATATTAAGCTTCTTTAGTCTGTCTTCGTATGGTTTCTGGTGCAGACCCTGCACCATTTTAGTTGCCCTCCTCTGGACTGCCTCCATTCTGTCTATGTCCTTGCGGAGATGGGGTCTCCAGAACTGCACACAGTACTCCAGACGGGGTCTCACCAACTGCTTGTACAGAGGGATGACAACTTCCTATTTTCTAGTGGTGATGCCTCTCCCAGTGCATCCCAGTATCCCCCCCAGCCCTCTTTACTGCCTTCTCACATTGCCTGACTACCTTTAGGTCATCTGATATGACTATGCCCAGGTCCCTTTCCATTTTTGTTGTTGTTAGTACCCCCCAATTATATACTCTTCTCCTGGGTTTTTGTTTCCCAGGTGCATTACTTTGCACTTCGTTGCATTGACTCTAAGCTGTCATACTTTTGACTATTCCTCCAACCTTCCCAATTCCCTTCTCATCCTTTCCACCCCCTTGTGTATCAACCCTGTTGCATATCTTTGTGTCATCTGCAAAGAGGCATACTTTTCCTTCCAGTCCCTCTGCAATACCACTTATAAAGACATTAAGGAGGACCGGCCACGCTAGTAACCCCCCTTTCTTTGGAGTGGACTCCATTTACTGTTACTATCTGCATCTTGTTGTCCAGCCAATGTTTTACCCAGGCTACCACCCTGGGACCCTCTCCCAGGCTGGCTAACTTGTTTACTAATCTTTTGTTTGCGACTGTGTCAAATGCCTTGCTAAAGTCTAGGTAGGCCATGTCCACAGCCCCTCCCTGGTCTACTACTTTGGTTACCCAGTCAAAAAAATCTATTAGATTCATCTGACATGACCTTCCCACTGTGAATCCATGCTGACTTGGGTCCTGTGCCCCGCTGGCCTCTAGGTACTCAACATTTCTTTCTTTCATAAGTGATTCCATCATTTTCCCTACCACTGAGGTCAAACTAACAGGTCTGTAGTTTCCTGCCTCTGTCTTGCTCCCACTTTTCTGAAGGGGAATCACATCTGCCTTCCTCCAATCCTCAGGTACCGCACCATCCTCCCATGATTTGCTAAAAGGGTAGTCAGTGGTGTCATTAGTCCTCCCCTTAGTTCCTTTAGAATTGTGGGGTGAATTCCATCAGTCTCCATTGCCTTGTCCACCTTGAGTTTTAGGAGTTCTTTCAGGACCCTTCCTTCTGTGAATGGACTGGTATTGACCCCCCTATCCAGAGTGCTTCTGTTGTTTAGTTTAGGTATGTCTCCCTCCTCTTCTTTTGTGAATACTGAACAAATGTATTCATTCAGTATCTCTGCCTTTTCACTGTCACCCTCTGCCCAACCCCCCTCCCTTTTATTAAGCCTCACTATCCCTCCCTCAGTCTTTCTTCGCTCACTAATGTACCTATAAAAGGTTTTATCCCCTTTCTTAACTGAGTTGGGTATCTTTTCCTCGGTTTGGGCCTTTGCTGATTTGACTGCCTTCCCAGCTTCCTTCTGCTTTAACTGATACAGTTCTCTGTCCTGCTCATTCTGTGATGCCTTATACTTTCTGAATGCTATCTTTTTCTCCATAACCTTCCCTGCCACCTCTTTTGAGAACCATAGTGGTTTATTCATTTGTTTTGTTTTGTTTATTTGCTTCACACAAAGGCTTGCTGCCTTTTTGGCTCTCACTGCTTCCCTGACCTTTCCAGATAACCTTATTGGTCTCTTGTACCTTTCCCTTTTGATTACCAGTCTCATGCAAGACTTTATTGCCACAAGAATGGCCCCCTTGATTGTCCCCCATCTTGCCTCCCCATCTCTAGTGCCATCCACTCTGACTAACTTGTCTGGGACCAGCTCCCTCATCCAGCTGAACTTTGTCCTTCTGAAAGTTAGGACTTCAGTCTAGCCTTTGATGAGGGCTTACTTGTCCCAAGGGTCAGGTCGAACCATACAAAGTTATGGTTGTTGGACCCTAGTGGCTCCCCTACCCTCACTCTTACCACTTCCGAGTTGGTGAGCACCACATCGAGAATGGCAGCCTTCCTAGTGGGTTCCTTAACTAGTTGCACCAGCAGGCAGCTCTACAATGTATCATATGTTCATATGTTTCTCTCACATTAATCTTATCAATTTCTTTCTTTTTTTAATATATTTTTTATTATTTATCCATGCATGTGACGGACATAAGTTACATATTCAGCCATTTCATACAGTTACTCCTTATTATACAACTTATGGTACAATAAAATAGCAATTTTGTCCCAAAAAGGATATAAGCTATAACAAAAAAACATTTTAAATTATTAGTGGAGGGGTAAAATATTTAACTCTCTCCATGCAGTATTTTCATAGTCGTATGCATAATCATGTAAACAGTTTTTCACAGCTTAATACACTTTTAAACTATTTTGACATTTGTGTATGTCCAAATTTGGAGCTTCGTGATTGTTTCAAAACTCCAGGAACACTCTTTTAGTGATCATGGTGATTACAGCCAGACATACTTTTTGTTGCTTACTAAGATTTCAATGTAGAAAAATCATTTAATATGCATATTTTAGAAGAAGATGTTATTTTCTTGTCTAAAATTAAGTTTGCTTCTTCTTTAGTTTTTAACCATAAATGTTTAATCTTGGGGCAAGCCCACACTTGGTGAAATAAAGTATAATTCTGTGGGCAACTGCTCCAGCATGCAGGGGTATTTTATACAACATTTTAAATAGGTGATAGGGTGTAAAATATGCCTTAGTAATGAATTTTGTTT
Organism: Neoceratodus forsteri; assembly: GCA_016271365.2. Taxonomy (NCBI): domain Eukaryota; kingdom Metazoa; phylum Chordata; order Ceratodontiformes; family Ceratodontidae; genus Neoceratodus; species Neoceratodus forsteri. The sequence goes on along the minus strand of CM028134.1, from coordinate 383,407,924 downwards.
GTATTCACTTATTTTTGGCAGATCTGTTAAGTTTATTTGTGTGTTGCCAGTTGATGTCTTTAGTTGTAACCATACCTTCTTTTTTCCAAGTTTTCTGTATTTGTTTCTTATAATTTTCTACTTAATGCTCATTTAACTTCCATAAGGTCTTGTACACCTTATTAATTGTTTTATTAGAGAACTGATCTATGTAAATATTATGGATACAACATTTATTGTTCCACCCTAAATTATTTATGTTTAAGTTCTTAAACAGATTATTATGTAAATTGTTGATCTGATGGTAGTCCAACCAATCCAACTGCAACCTCTTAAATTTAGTTAAAAATTGCACTATTAAGTAAGGAAGAATCATCATCTTTGGGGTCTCAACCTGCCCCCACAATGAAAGTGAAAAATTTTGCTAATTATCAAGTAATGTTTTAACTTTACTTATAAAGTTTTGTGCATTTAATTTTAACTGTATGTGCAGAATTATTTATTAGTATCATTCCTAAATATTTAATAGTCTTGCTTGACAATGTCTTTTGGAAGTAACAAGGTCTTTTGTGAAAGAGGTGTTATTGGTAATCTTACTGTCTTAGATTTATTAATAATATAACCTGATAATTGGGAATATTTTTAGATTTCTTCGAATACAGCTGGGAGAGATGTCTCCAGGTCGCTCAGTAGCAACATAACATCATCAGCATAAGCATTTATATTGACTACTTATGTTCCTATGGACAAACCTGTAATGAGTTTGTTGGTTCTAATATACTGTAATAATGGTTCCAGTGCCAATATGAAAAGAATTGGTGACAACGGACAACCTTGTCTAACACCATTTAACATTTAATAATGGAGAAGTTAACATCTGATTAATTTTGAATATTGCTAATGGTTGGCTATAAAAAGCCTTTATTACATTAATATACTGGTATGGTAATTTAAGGTATGTAAAACAGATTAACATAAATTCCTAGTTTAATACATCAAAGGCTTTAGAAGCATCCAGAGCTATTACTAAAGATTGTTGTTTAGATGTTGCATGTTGGTCTGTTATTAACTGAACTTCTTGTAGACCCTCAAATATAGTCCTACTCTTAATAAATCCAGATTGATTATAATATACTATCCTGGGTATATACCCTTTGATTCCTTTAACCAATAATTCAGCCATAATCTTGTAATCAGTATTTAATAAGGCAATAGGTCTATAATTTCTGGGTGTAATAGGATGTTTGTCAGCTTCATGTAACAGAATGACCAAAGTCCACTGCATAGATGGTAGTATTATTTGAGTATCTATAATTTCTTCCAGCATGATCATGATCCAAGGTGCCAAGCTATCACTAAATGCTGCAAAAAATTCTGAAGTTAGACCATCACTACCTGGTGCCTTATCTCTAGGCAAATTCTTTATAACCTCCACAGTTTCCTGTAATGTAAAAGGTTCATATTCAATATTTAACTTTGGTACAGATGAACTATCTAAATACTTATTTATGGAAATTGTTTGGGATCTATAATTTTTTGATATATAGTTTTTTAGTAATCCAGAAAAATTGTAACTTTTTTTATGGTCAGCTTTAACTAAGTTACCTGCTCAATTCACCAAATCCACCATGCCCACTATTATGTTTTTGCTTTTATTTTTCTTTAGCATGTGTGCTAATATTTCACCTGATTTGTCTCCATTTACATATTGTTGTGTTTTTATAGTGCACATATCCTTTTCAGTTTGCTTATTCAGATATTGTTGTAACTCTGTAATTTTTTTTTTCTGTAATAGTCATTCACAAATATTTACATTGCTCATACTGGTGATCGGGGATATGGGCGGGATGGGGGTTACCACTAGACTACCAGGGAATAGTAAGTATTATTTTACGGGCATCGCAGCTATGGGCAGGGTGAGGGAGTTCTACTAGACCATCAGGGAAGATTTCAATATGTATTTTACGGTGATCAGAGCATCAGGACAGTGGGGGTGCCACTAGTCTACCAGGGAAGAATTCAAGGGATATTGTATGGTGGTCGGAGCTATGAGGAGGGAGGGAGGGGGGTGCCACTAGACCCTGTTTGGCCGCATTACATGCTGTGCAGGGCGCCACGTGCATTTTGCTGGCCTGCCCTGCACAACTCATGCAAATGGGACCATAATGACAGGCAAATGGCCCCATTTGCTCTTTACATACATTATGGCCCCATTTGCATACTGCCGGCTGAATATCAGGAATATGCACACAGCGTAACTCTGTTGCACTGGCACAGTTCCCATTCCTGGTATTCAGCCCTGTCTGGAGGGGATGCGCCAGTGCATCATATTTGCGCAGTGCGCATTACCTGATATATTCAGAGGAGATGCGCCATTGCTCATCTCTTTTGAATATATCCCTTGGTTTCACCAGCAGAACACAGTTGCGCTGCATCACCACATGCGCCATTGCCAGGCACAGCTCTGAATATCGGGGCCCATATCTATATGGAATTGTTTGACATATGTAATTATTTTCCATTTAATGTGGGAATGAATACCATGTATATTCCATATTGCCACCTCCACTGTTAAAGGGATTACATTAGCGATATCTTATTTATTTTTTGATAAGGCTAGAAATAAAGTAAATTGAACCCTTAAATACATCTTTGGCTGAAAAAATATAATAGCTAAAAAAACAGCCATTAAAGTGCACCCCACCACCAATATTCAAATACATTTTTGAATAAGTGTGGCAAATGTAATCCGAACTCCCAAATCACCCTAAAGTGCAATCCAGCACCAATATCAAAATAGATAACCAAGTTAATAGCATCCATTATGGATGCCAACTAGCACCAGGACTAGACCAGAAGAAAAGGCATATCAGCCTCCTCCTCACACAAAAATTTAAGCCCCATATGGACAATTGTTTTATAAGCATGTAGATCAATAATATCCCACAGGCTGACACCTTTACATTTCATTTTAAGTTTCTTTGGTTCTATGTGATAAGGGTGAGTGAAAGTGGGCAAAGACAAAAAGAGTGAAAGAAAAACAGCGCGGCCACATAGGGCAAGTGCCCAACCACAACGATCGCTGAAATGGCAACAGCTGTGCCACAGTGACTTTTTGCGAGGGGGGTTCACCCCTGCACCCCCTTTTGCGGGGATGAATCCCCCACACCCCTTACTAAATATAATCAACTCCAGGGGGACACAACTTGGGGAAGGGGAGAAAACCGTAGGTTGCCGTTTCGGCGATCGTTGTTTTTTCCCACTCACCCTATGTGATCTCATTATTTTCTGTCACCCTTTTTGTCATTGCCCTTTTTCCAATTGCCATCTTAATGGGATACCATTTCTTTAAAGAAAGATATAAGGCATACAAATATGCATAAATATAATAGCTAAAAAGTAAGCATTAAAGTGCATTCCACCTCCAATATTCAAAGACATTTTAGAATTAACCTGGCGAATGTAATCCAAACCCCAAATCACCCTAAAAGTGTAATCTAGCACCAGTATCAAAACAGATAACCTAGTTAATAGCACCATTATGGGTGCCAACTGGCTCTAAAACTAAATAAACAGTTGATGTAGGAGAAAAGGCATCTCAACCTACTCCCATATAAAAACTTTAAAGACCCATGTGTGCAATTATTTTACAGTATATGCATGTAGAGCAATAATATCCCACAGGCTGACACCTTTAAATTTCTTTTTAATTTTTTTCAAAGGAAGATATGAGGCATGCAAATACACAAATCAGCTTCAGCTTTTTGAGGATTGCCAGTATAAGAGTTTGCCCATTAAAATAAACTCTCAGTTTTGCTAGCTGCACAAAGGTAGTTCTGATATGGGCCTTCCAAAACAGTGTTCTTAGCACCATAAATTGCTTTCATTCCTGCACTAATTCATAAGGCAAGTCATGAAAGATAGATATAGTAGCCCCATCTAATTCTATTCATTTTATCTTATAGACTGCCTACATAATATGGTCTTTATCAGATGATCTGACAAACTTAGCAGTTTGCCTACATAATATGGTCTTTATCAGATGATCTGACAAAACTAGCAATTTGCCTGCATAATATGGTACTTATCAGATGATCTGACAAACTTAACAATTATCACTCTGGGTAGAAGACCATCCTCTTGTTTTTTCCTCAGTGAATGATGAATTCTATCTAGCTCTGTTTTGTTTGCATCTGATATAGAGTCCAAGAAGGCAGAAAAAACTTTCTGAGCTCACTGATGAATAGACATTTTCTCGTCCTAGTGTTCTGGTACCCCCACAATTCTTATGTTTTTCTTCTGGCTCGACTCATCCAGCATTTTGTTTTTCAAATCTGCTATATCCCCCTCTTGTTTTTTATGTGTGAGCTGCATTACCACCATGCTGTCTTCCAACAGGAAAGTTCATTTTTCTGCTTCACCAGTCCTAATAATGAGGTTTTCTACCTTTGCTGCCACATGAGAAATCATTTCTTGCAGTTGATGCAATTCGTCCTTTAAGTTAATAATTGGTGCCATTTCTTTCTTAAGGTCCCTGACTTCATTTATTATAGTTTTTGCCCATTCTGGTATTGATTCTTGTTCTTCTTTAAATGTGTCCCATTTTTCTGATGGGGGTTCCTCTTCCAAATCAGTTTCTGATTCTGGGACAGTATTATACTCGTGCAACTCAGAATTTTCCAAAAGTTCATTAATCTCCCCCTCTTCCCCAGTTATTATTATGGCAGGTAAATTAGGCTGTGCAATATTTGTTTGCACATTTGTAAATGTCTGACTTTTCTGCTAAAGTGACATTATTTTTTTAAAGCCTCTCCCTTTTGGGCTTTTGGGTTCTCTTTTTTATAGATGGCCTTTTACTTTTTAGGAAAGTAGCTCTTGAGACATTTTTGGCGTGTGAAAAATTTCAGAAAGAGGCATACCTTGAAGTTGAGACATATCTGCTGCTGCCAAAAATTTTGAAGTGGTTTCTTTTAACATATGCTCCTCTAAAGGAACTTTCTTACCTTTTATATCCAACCTTTGTGTGGGCCAGTTACTTGGAAATGTCCCATCAACTGATTGGAACCACGACTTGTGGCAATATCATTTCCCGTAATATTTGCTGTGGTTCGTAATTTTCCAGAAGTCCTTTATTGGACACAGATACCTCTGTTGTATAAGTTGCTAAAGTTGAGTTTTTACTTTGTAAACTTACTAGTTCAGTCCCTTGAGCGGCTCCACAACCTCCAGTAAATTCTGTTGTGCAGGTCTGGAGCTATGCTGATCTGGCATGCTTACAGGGCTTAGCAATGATTTGTGGGCCGTTATGGATGTATCCTAGTGGGGTAAGTTCATGGCAGAATTGTCAGAGCCATGCAGTGGTTGCGGAATTAGATTTTGCTGTATTTGGGTATTGTCAGTTTGTGAAGCATGGGGAGCCATAACAGACTGCTGGGTTTAATTTTGGTCCTTTTTTTTTTGAGCTGAAACAGTCATGCTAGTCATTGCTGGATATGGAGAGGTGCATTTTGTGGCTGTAGTGTCTCCAGCATGCTGGGGGAGCAAATCCACAAGGGGATTTCAAATGTAAATAATTACCAGCGGTGCAGGTGCAGGCCATTAATCTTTTAAAACCACATGCAGAAAAATATATTATTTCTTAAAGCGGTCTCTGGGGCATTGTATTAATGCTAGCAGACTACACGAACCGGGAGAAAGAAAAAGTTAAGAGCCGTTCTGCAGCAACAGCAATTTATTTTTTTCATTCCTCAGGCATACCTTTTTCAACTGCCAACTGATGCTAATGAGGATTGAATACATATTCTGCCATTACTGTGGAGAAATCATATGAAGAATTGATCAGACGGTGCATAACTGTATCACAGTGTTGACTGTATTTTACTCTAACTGCCTCAGCACTGACTCTCTGGAGATGTATACTATGAATGTATCTACAAGGATGGTCGGCAGAGTGATGACTTCACAATACATGAGTAAGCATTACCCAGTTTCTGATACAGTGGGATATATTAACGAATTTATGATACTGTGGGATATATTTATTTCTGTGTGATTGAATGTACAGTATGTCCTGTTGGTTACTGGCAAAGCATTTAAACTTTAACAAACGATCATGCCCATAGAATGATTTTTGGACTGTCCCGGATGGACATTCATAAACCATGTCACCTTATCACCTAGCACATGGAGTGTTTTTTGAATGTTCACACTGGTTGAACACAAAGGATGTCACACATGATATGTGCTAACGCACTTGGCATGCCTTATACCTGAGCTTCAGGTAAAGTCACAAAGCACGTCAGACATCTGAAGTGTGTTCTCACACTTCTATTTGCATGATGGTCATTCACAAAGTATGTCACCCTTTACAAAGCATATGGTGTATAGCACGTTGTATCGCTGCCCACATGTGTAAATCAACAAAGCAGGTGACCCATGTCAATTGCATCATGAACTATAATACTTTATGTTGATCCATGCAGGATAGCCGCCCAGCATGTGTCCAGTAACATTTGCAGTTATCCACAGCATGATTTCTGATTGTCCCTGTTGGTCAAGCACAAAGCACACAACTTATAACAATGCAAGTGGGCAACACCAGCCTTTCTTACTGTCCACGCAGTATGATCCCTAAGGGCTTTACCCATGTAATGGTTTCTTGATCATAGCATGCTTGATGGCTATATGTGATGGACAATCACAAAGTACATGAGCACCAACAAATGCTGTTTGACTGAGGTGGCGTTCTTACTGTTCTGCTGGACAGTCCAAAATCTCATGGCACATGGGGTGGGTCTTGCATCTAACACATTTTATCAGTGTATGTCATATACAGCCACTATGGGTCTAATAGTAAATTTTGAAAAGATGCATTTGGTGCACTGAATCATAAATTTCACATTTTGATTTAATTTATTTATTTATGTCTTTGATAATCAGGTAGATGCACTGATCCAAAGGACCGTTTTCAGGCACGACCTGAGCCACAGGATGGAGGTGCAGAAAATTACAGAACAAGGGGTTATTACATAAAGTGCAAGATAAGATACAAGGTGCCAAAAAAGGCCAGCATACAGGTCAAAAATACATAGTCATAGGCCGGGCAACAGGCCGAAATACAAGTCACAAAACACAGAGACCAAACATAATTCTCAAATATTATACATAAAGTGCAAAATGCATTCAGGTACACTAATAGTGCACAGGTCAACAATCAGATTGGAACTCGGAAATCGAGTACAACATGTCCCCTTAGCAAATAGTGCTGGGACTTAGAATAGGGAGGCAACAGCAGCAACCCTGAAAGTGGGGGAAGAGGACAGGAGCGGAAGTGGTGAGTGTAGCAAGGACAAGACCCCGCTAATAGGTTGGGGGAGAAGGAACGGAGGGAGGGGATGCCAGAGATTACCCGGGAGAGCAGTGGCATTTGGCTTCAGACAGTAGCCAGTCTTTTTTTTTTTTTAACTTTATTTATTTATATTTGATTTCAAATAATTGGCACCACATACACAGTTATACATGTACAATTAATACTAAACAAGCACAGTACAGTATAAAAAAGACATACAGATACAGGGCACTCAACTAATTAACCCATCACAAACTATCCAGGTTTGGGGTCTAACACCCAGGAGTAGAAGGAGGGGAGGGAAGAGGGGGGGCAGGGAAAAGGGCAGGACTCGGGTAAACAAACATAGTGATCACCTCTCCTAGCAGCAATACATTGTGTTCCAAATAGTAAGTCCATATATCCTTCAATAAGCACCTAGTATAGACCCATGTCCTACGGCACAAAGTCTGGTCTAGCCAAGGCCATAAATAGCACCCACCTTCTCCAAATTAACTCAAATTGAGTTTGTTTCTTATTAACGTCTGCTGTAAGAGCTTCTATTCTGTATACTAAGATCATAATCTCTTGCCATTGAAGGGGAGCTGGGATCTGCCTAGAAAGCCAGTTCTTAGTAATTGCCTTTTGTGCTGAGAAGAGCAATCTTCAGAAGTTTCTCTGTATGGGAATCCCTATGTCCCTTAGGGACATCAAATAGAAAGTATAGAGTAGGGTTAAGTGTCAAATCAGGGCCAAAGATAGAAGATAAAACCTGTTGCAGGTCACCACGAAATCTAGTCAGAGCTGTTCCCACATTACATGGTTTAAGGCTGCTGGTGAGTGTCCACAGCCTCTCCAGCAAGCTGTGTCTCTGTGTATCTGGAATTCAGCTTGGATCACTGGGGTCCTTAAAAAATGGATCAGCATTTTCCAAGAAAAGTCTCTCCAGGGCAACGTTGAGAGACCTTTATGAGTCTTTAGCTGTGCCTTGCACCAGGTTTTATCCTTCACTGGGGTTCCCAAATCCCGGGACCAAGCTCCTTTAACTGAGTGAGTGGTATCCCCCTTCCATGCTAATAGGGCTTTGTATATGTGGGATATAATATGCGCTGAAGGGGCCTCCACAATTGCCCTGATTAAAACCAGTATCTGTGGGGTAGAGACATCCATCTCTACCTTGGGTTGGTGATTTTTGATATAATCCCTGATTTGGAAATAACAAAATCTGTCCTTCCAGGCAAGCCCATATGTGTTTACTAGATCCTGAAAGGACAGGATACCCATCTCCTTTATAAAATGGCAGATCATATGTAAGTTTTTCTTCTCCCATATCTTGAATCCTGCATTCCACTGTGCTGGGTGGAACCCCTCCAAATATGGGACGGAATACATAAGGGGTCTCCATCTCCCCAGACTGCTATCACCGAAGACCCCATACCAGACATCCAAAGTAAGATCAAAATATGGGTTAGATTCCCCTGTGAGTTCAAATTTTCTTTTTTCTGCTAGCAGAGCCTTATGCAGATTGGTAAGGTTTCCCTCTTCCAATTCCAGGGACTTCCATTTGGCTATATAACTACTATTGAACCAATAAAGAACTGTCCTAAGTTGAGTCGTCTGGTAGTATAATTTAAAATTTGGGAGGGACAGCCCCCCCCTTCCCTCAGTATCTGGAGAAGGGTTAAGTGGACTCTTGGCTTTTGTTGGCCCCAGAGAAATCGAGAGATTTTTCTATTTAAGGTACTGTAAAAGGAGTCCAAACAGGCACAAGGATAGTCTGTGCTAGGTATAGGAACCTGGGTAACACTACCATCTTTACTACCTGTACCCTCTGTAATAATGGGATAGGGATGGTTGCCCACCTCTCCAGCTCTATACTAATGTTTTCCAAGATTGGGGTGTAATTGAGAGTGAACATACGCTCATGCTCGAACCCCAGCTGCACTCCAAGATATTTCAAGTGCCTCAAATTCCATTTAAAGGGAAATTGTTGTTAGATACATTTTGAAGGGACATAATGTACCTGTAGGACTTCAGTTTTTGTAGTATTTATTTTATACCCCGCAACTCAACTAAATTCTTCCAGGCAATTCCACAGTGGGGGAAGGGCCTGCTCAGGATTATCTAGGTATATTAATAGATCATCGGCATACAGTGCCAGTTTCTGCATTTCCCCTCTGAGCTCCACTCTCTGCACCTCCCTTCTCCCCCTCAGTGCCCACGCCAGAGGCTCTAGGCACAAGGCAAAGAGCAGTGGAGGGGGGGCATCCCTGTCTCATACCCCTTTGGAAGGAGATGGTATCAGATACCCTGCCATTAGTCTTGATAAAGGCTCGAGGCCTGGTGTAGATATTTTTAATAAGTTTAATGTAGGACTCTGAGAAACCAAAATGTTTTAGGGTTAGACCCAGAAAATTCCATGCTACCCAGTCGAAGGCCTTCTCCGCATCCAAACTCAGGAGCAGGAAAGGAGACCCCGACCAGGCAGCATGGTGTATGATATGTAATGTTCGCTTGATATTATCCTGGGTCTGCCTACCAGGGATGAACCCTGTTTGGTCAAAATCAATTAGAGTGGGCAGGATTGATTCTAATCTCCTTGCTATAATGCTGACATATAGTTTATAATCAATATTGAGGACCAAGATTGGGCGATAGGATTTACACTGGGTAGTATCCTTACCCAGTTTCGGTATGCAAGATATAACCGCATAGTTCCAGGTATCTGGGTTCTTTTCTCCAGATTGGGCCTTCTTACAGGCCTCCAGTAGTTGGTGCTCCAGTTCCTTCTTAAAAAATTTGAAGAACTCTGGGGTGTACCCATCAGGTCCCGGAGACTTACAGGATTTCAATTTTTGGAGTTCCTGGTAGAGCTCTCCTTAGGTGAGGGGGTTATCCAATTGGAGTTTAGCCTCTGGGGTGATTTTTGGGAGTGGCAGTCTGGACAAATAATCCTCTATCTGCATTTCCCCAGAAACCTGCTCAGGAGTATGGAGGTCCTGATAAAAACCTTTAAAACCTGCCAGGATTTGCTTATGAGATCTCTGCAGTCTGCCAGTCTTAGGGTCCCTAATCTGAGAAATCATCGACTGAGTTGTTTGCTGACTCAGGCAATGGGCTAACAACCTGGTGGCTCTGGGGCCCATCTCAGAGTACCTCTGGTGTAGGTGCTGAAGGGCCTGCTCCATCTTAATATCTAAATGTTTCTGGATAAGCTGTTTTAAGGTCCGAATTCTGTCAGAGACAGACCCATCCCCTGTTGCATGTTGGGTCTGGGCCTCCCTTAATTGCGCCTGGAGATTTTCCATCTGGGAAGTCTGTTGTCTCTTAAAATGGGCAGTAAATTTAATTATATCCCCCTCAGGACCGTTTTTAAAGTATCCCAGAGAGTGGCTCTGGAAATTTCCTGAGAGTCATTCTCTTGGGTTATCTGTGTTATTCTCATTTTGACTAAATCTGTAAATTCTTTCAAGTTTAATAAATAATTATTAAATCTCCATAATGTTTGCCCCCTATCTGAGCCCCAGTCTAAGCTCAATGAGAGCTGTGAGTGATCTGTAAGCAAAGAGGAGATGTGATTACATCCTACAGTCTGATGCTGGTGTTCACCTGATACCAAAAAATAGTCAATGTGGGCATAAGGCCCATGCGGATGGGAAAAGTGAGTATATTCCCTCTTTCCAGGGTGTACCAGTTTCCAGGCATCAATCCAAGAGGCCCCTTTCAGATATGACCTGGTCACCTTGCTAACAGGGTTACTCCTGGATGAACCAGGCTTCGAAGTATCTATTTGTTCTAGTGTTTGGCTAAGATCGCCCCCCCACCACCACCACCACTAGGACCCTCTGTGGTATTCTGTTATCTTAAGGAGTAATCCTTTCATGATTTTAACAGTAGAGCCCGGGGGTACATAAAGGGATGCTAAGGTAATAGGTGATCCCTCCAGGTCACCAGAGACTATAGTGAGGCAGCCCTTTGGGTCAGAGTAGCTGGCAACTGTTTTGAAGTGGTATCCTTTAGATATTAAGACAGCTGTACCCCTTCTCTTTCCCCTGCCATATGAAGAAGCAATTACCTGCTCAAAGCCAAATCTTCCCAGTTTCACATGCTCGGCTTTACTGGGTGGGTCTCTTGTAGGAGTACAACCAAAGGGGCCTGCCTCCTCAACATAGAGAGTACCTTATATCTTTTAACTGGGTTATTTAACCCATTTACATTATGTGATACAATTTTTATAATGTGCTTGTCAGCCATATGGAAGCTGGAAGGTTATTTCATGTATGCAGCATCCTATGGTTATCTGAGGGGAGTAAGCCACCTTGGTCTCCCAGGGCCACGTTACTGCATACTGTACATCAGTATAGTTATTTCTCTGATCTCTTAACACCCCCCACCTCCCCCATCCCCCAGGCCCTTCCCTCATAAAACATATAGTGCCCTTATATAAAACAACACATAGAGAACAGTACATGACAATTCAAAACATAAATAATAACTCCTGAACCTCCCGGAGAGGAGGCGCCAAACTAGCTAGCCTCCCCAGTGGGTCTGAACTATTTACATAATGATCCCCAAGGTAGGGGAACCGAATACTGCGTTCCCTGTATCCCCAAGACAGTAGGTCTGAGGGTAGAGGATATGGAGCCCCATAAGGAGTTTGTTCCTCTTGGACCCTAACAGAAGTGGGTCCAGGTCAGATGTTACGGCTTAAGTACGTCACCAGAACCCAGTGGGACAGTCAGGGGAGAGACAGAGGTTCCCCAAAAGCAAAATGAGGAGGTCCCCCATCCCCTGCATCTCCCACCAAGAACAAGGCAAGCACAAACCAGAGACTAAGTTCCCATAGGCCCCGGATGGAACCACTTAGAGCCATTAGAAACCCCATCCGCCCCAGGCAACAATGAACAATCAGATTTAAATTTGGCCCCATTATAAACTATTTTAACTAAAAGTCACTGCTGATCAGCAAAGTCCATGCCAGTGCACAGTTCCGAGTGGTCCCAGTTGTAAAAAAGTGCCTTAGAGCTGTAAAACTTATGAGGAACTATAAGTCCATAGCCCACATCGATGAGACTGGTGACAGGCTGCATATTTATTTCCCAGTCAAATTCCAGCTCAAGTCTGGCTCATAGATTTTCCTGCCTCCTCAGCTCAAGCCGAGCTAGGCCAGCCTTCCAACATGAGCACCCCCCATCCCCCGTATAAGACCAAGTCCCTGTTCCAGCTTTATTCAGATTCGCGAGGGAGATATAACCCTCTTAAAAGCAAAACAGAAGATGAATCAAGGGTGTTGTCAAATGGGGGAGGGTCTTCCCTCCCTCATCCAGCTGCAGGCCCCCCAAGTTTGCCCGGAATCGAGTGAGTGCAGGGTCTTGCCAGACAGAGTAGAGAGGGGCAAGCCAAAAAAGCAAACACAGCACTCACAGATAGTCAGTGACCAGATCAGTATTTTCATCTTCCGACTCCAATTGCTCCCAACGCCGAGAATGAGTAAGCTGGCACAGCATCTTCTTAATGTCCTGCATTGTGCTGGGTGCCGATCTTCTTCCAGATTTTCTAGTGTTGTGCTGAGAGGAGTCTTGCCATCTAGACCGCCCCTTTGTCGGTTGACTCGAGAGGGAAGTCTCTTCAGTTATGTTATGGCCTTTATCCCTCAAAGCTTGGGAGGCCTCATCGGCTGTATGGTAGAGTTCTATGCCAGATTCCCATCAGACCCTAAGGCAACCAGGGTATGGCATCTGAAACTTTACCCCCAGGGATTTCAGCTTATAGAGTACAGGTGCGTAGGCCATATGGTGTTGCTGGATTTGGGGAGGATAATCCTGATCGAAGAGGAGCCTAGAACCATTATATTCAACTTTTGCTGTCTCCAAGCTGCTCGAAGAATAAATTCCATGTCCCTATAGCTCAAGAATTTAGCTATGATTGATCTAGGCCATGTATTTGCTGAGGCTGGTCTAGGTATCAGGGCTCTGTGGGCCTGTTCGATTCAGAAAGTAAATGCCTGTGGAAAATTCAGCACATGTTTTAGTAAGTCATTTAAGAAGTCAGCCATTTCCCCCACCTCAGTACCGTCCAGGAGGCTGTAAATATGCATATTCTCTTGTCTAGCTCGAGCCTCCAGGTCTATACACTTTGCTGCAGTTTGCTTTTGTTGCTGGGTAAGCGTTTCTACTGCTCTAGAGAGGTGAATTAGGTCATCTTCCACCGTGGAGATTCTTTCTTCAGTTTCATTTACTCTGGTCTCTAATTTTGTTAAATTTGAGTGAAGCCTCTCAAACTCTGCCTTATTCTCAGACCTGAATTGTTTGATTCGGATAGCAAAGTTTCGAACCACGAGCGCGACAGTGTTTCCAGCTCTGTCTGTGTGTCGCAGCTCGCCATGCTCGCTGGTGATTCCCCTCTGCAAGGCCCCGAGTTCATCTGCAGCAATCCTTCTCGCTGTTGGTTTTGCTTAGCGTTTTTGGACCGAGATCTCTTTCCACTTATGCCCTCACAGCTGTTTTTTTTTCATATTGCAGGTAAATGAACAATTTTTCTTTACTGTGGGGCTGATTTCTTGCCTGGGGAGATGGGAGCTCTGTGTCTATGCCGCCATTAGATTGGTGACGTCACTGGAAGTCAGTAGCCAGTCTTTGAAATTGTTTTTGAAAGAGAGATGGGAGATGGAAGAGCAGAGTGATTTGGCGAGTCTGTTCCACAGGGAGGGGGCAGAGACAGAAAAGGCTTTATTGCCCATGGTAGAGGAGATTCATGAAACTACGGGGCGGTACTGATGATTCGAGGAGGCTCCTAGCTGCCACTCTGCCCATGAGGAGGGATGAGTATGGGGACAGGTGGCCGCCTCTCAGAGTATTGTCAGCTAATCAACCAAGGACATAGTTGAACTGTCCTTGCAGTAGGAGCCAACCAAGTGACTTGTACAATACACAATGATGGGTAAAATAGGGGGCATGGAGGACAAAGCAGCAGATGCTATTGTAGCCTGAGTTCAGTCTAGAGCACAGAGCTGAGGATATGATGAAATAGATGGAGAGCAGTATTCAAGGAGGGGTAGAAAGTTTCCTTGTGCAATTGTTAGGTGCACCCCATAAGACAGGAATTGATTTTGGCTGTAGGTGGCACCTAGCTTCTGATTAACTCTGTGCATGGAATTATTGACATGGTCTTTGAACGTAAAAGAGGGGTCCAGGGTGGCACCTAAATATTCAAAACTACTATTTAAAATTGATTAAAATATAACAGCCTAGAATTCAGAGTAACAAGATATGAGTGAACTTGGTACATCCATCAGACCTGGCTTTGATTCCCACATCCTTTTTTTCATTTTGGATAACTGTGTAAGGCTTGGTAGGCTCAAGATCTGTTTTCAGTGCTGACACAGTTGCAAATGGGGAGGTTAAGTGACTTGCTCAGAGTCACACTGTATGCAAGTTGAGGTTGTGCGAATGTAACCCAGGTCTGCTTGATGTACCAAGCTCATTCACAGCTTGTTACTCTAACCTCCAGGCTACACTGACAGTACCTTTTTGCATACTGTACCTCTCTTATCAAGTCAGTTAACCTTCCCAGTGCTCTGAGGTTGTCCCTTGAAACAGGCAGTTCTGCTTAGTTGGCCTTAACCTCTTATGAATTAATAATAAAAAGAAGTACTGAATATTAAACATTTCTAATACATTTTCTGTAAATTAATTAGTTGTTTATTTTGTTTGACTGGCAGTATTATGTGGCATACAGACAATTTGTCCATTGTATATTTCAGAAGATGGGATGTCGTGTCAGAAAAGTAATTCCATCATGCATTGTCAATAAAATCCAAAGTACCTTTCCACCAGAACATTACCATGGATTCAAATATCCTGAAGTGATTGTTGATGACCTTCTGTAGTAGTATTTAACAGTGATAACGTACTGAATCGTCTCATTACATGCATAATGTACATTTTTGATGAAATAGGGTAACAGTCACCAAGACTTAACAGATTTTTTCAACTGTTGTTTTTATTTTAAGTTTGAATATAATTCTATTGTTTGTCAACCGTGTAAAATGAAAAGTCATTACAAAGCAGCACACATGGAGGTGTGTTCTATTCTCAATGTGTATTTGCTGTCAGTAATGATTTTTTTTTTTACACTACAGTTTACTATACAATAGTTCATTGTATCTAACTGATTCTATGTCATTTTGGTGTGACATGATCCACAGAGAATAATCTTCTGACATCCCGGTAGAAGTCATCACTGTGACATTCAATAGCAGAAAGAGCATCTTACATGTTGTACCATTACAAACAGTACATTATTATTTCGCTGCTGTTCTCCATGTCATAAGTACAGTCACAGTGGACTGTAGTTATGCCACACAGAACTGCAGAATGTTGAAACGTGTTAAGTTATGTTATACAATACAAGCTGTATCATGTACTCCTTGCTATTGAGTTGTACAATGTGAGACCCACTAGGCCCAATTTTAAAAGTATTCAGATTGACACATTCTCCTATACTGTACCATGTCAGCTTCTTTACACATGGAATGGGGTGAGTGTTAGGGCCGATGACCCCAAGGCACACCCTGTCACCTGTTGGACTGTGTAGGATGGGTGTGGGGTGGGGTAGTAGTGTTGGATGTGAGGTGGGGTGTTAGGGTTTGAACCCTAACACCACATTTCCATACTTTTGTTGTTTTAATATGAACCCTAACTGATGCACTGACAAAGTTTACATTTCCATACTTTTGTCACTTTAATATGAACCCTACCTGATGCATTAACACATTTTTTTTAAATGAATATCATAATATATGGGGGTGATCGTGGGAAGGGGGGTCCACTAGGCCACCTGGGAAGGGTATATACTAAATAACAGGGGAGATTGGGAATGGGGGAGTCTGCTAGATCACCAAGTACAGATGTTTCATTTCTTATGGGGAACATTGGGAATCGGGGGGGGGCAAATGTATGTAACAGTATCATGTATATGTATTACAGTACTGCAAATGCACCCTGATGGGTGCAAACATATGCACATTTCTGCACAAAACCGTCTCCCCGACACCCCCACTATCACCTCCCATGCCCCTTTGCCCCTGGCACCCTCCTGGTATGTTGTTTCCCCTCGCTTCACCATCCCGGCCTCTCTAGTGTTGCTCTGGGCAGGGGACAGCTTCCTGTGGCAATCTTCGCAGAGGCACCAACTATCTGGCACAGCTACAGACTTGCAGCAAACCCAGGGAGTTTGATGCCAAGACCCCTTTTTGTAAAACTGGACCCAGGGTCTCTGGGGCACCTGGAATTGCCACAACCCTTAGAGCTCCACAACTTGCATCACTCTAAGGGCTCTTTTAAAATCAGGCCCACTGTGTTGTTAGATGAATGTTATTATATGCTTTGTCTGTAGCAATAGATGTCAGTTAAGAATTATACAACATTAGCGTTGCATGATGTTCAGCACTATAATCAACAATAATCGAAACCGTCTGTTTATGCACCAAAAAGTAATCGTACATGCCAGCAACACACTTCACTGTTAGACAAACAGAAGGTGCACAATGTGTGTGTCACATTAACGAATTGTGGGTTACATGTTGTTCAGTGTTCCTATTTACTGTTACTGTTTAGCATATTAATATTGCTATTGTTCATTGATGTGGTGGCCATGTATAACCCAGTAACACTTTGTTCATGAATATTAAACTGTAATGGACATGCACAGCTATCCACAAAGTCAAACAACAAAACTGATCAGCATTTAAATAGCATCATTTATTAGAAACAAAGATAAAGGGAAACATTATTTTCTGGTTTACAGCCATAGTATCTGAGAAGTTACATATTGACTGTAATGGAAAGAAATTTATTCAAACTTATATGTACAAGAATTTTATGTCAAATCAGTGTGACAACCAAATTACCAGGGCCCAATTCTCAAATCTCCCAGAATGGCGCAAGGGACGTGTGCCATAAGGAATGGCGCAAAGTGCCCCTTACACCAAATGATGCGTTGAGAGCAGTTTTCAAATGCAGCCTGTGGCAGCCGCAGGCTGCATGCACCAAAAGGTGCTTGTGCCATCCTTATGGCACAAAAAGGGCTGCAGCATGGCGCTGGGGGCTTGTGGCAGACGTAGACTGCCAAATCCCCTAATTTGCCTTTCTCAAAATTCCCAGAGGGCAAATAGCCAAGTACCATTAGTCCAGCCAGGGCTGGTCTATGGATACTTAGAAATGTGCCCTCTGGGAGTGTTGAGCAACCTCTGCCAATGTGCCGTGGTGCCCCCTCCATGGCCCTGATCCCCCTTTTAATACAATCAAAAAGTCCCTGGTGGTCTAGCAGACCCCCCCATCCCTATATCATTATGTATTGGATCCCTGGTGGTCTAGCGGCCCCCCTGTCCAATTCCCATATCATTAAAATATTTCCTGGTGGTCTAGTAGATCCCCTGCCTAATCCCCATATCATAAAATTATTGGTTTCCTGGTGGTCTAGCAGACCCCTGCCTAATCCCCGTATCATTAAAACATTGGTTCCCTGGTGGCCTAGTGGCTCCCCTGCTCTGATATGCCCAAATGTTAATACAGTCATTCCTTGGTGATCTAGTGGACCCACCTTCCTATCCCCGATCAGCCTATATAATTATATATGTTTACCCTGGTGGTCTAGTGGACCCCCTCAGTGGGCAGTGCCCCACCACCTCACTCCCCCATCCCATCCCCAAGCTGGTGACTGGTACAGCCCTCCTCTCCCCACAATGGCCAGCTGCTAACTGATCTGCAAGGAGCACGTACTATATACAGTACGTGCTCATTGACTAACAGCTCTGTCAATCAGTGAGCATGTACTGTATACAGTACGTGCTCCTTGCAGTTCAGTCAGCAGCTGGCCGCAGTGGGGGGAGAGGCTATGCCAGTCACCAGCTCAGGGATGGTACAGGGAGCAGGTGATGGGGCACTGCCCGCTGGGGTGGGAGGTGGGGGCACTAGACCCCTAGGCTAAACTTATATATAGTTATATGGGCCAATCAGGATAGATTGGGTGTCTGCTAGACCACTAGGAAATTAATATATTAATATTCAGGCATATTGGGGTGGGGGGACAACTAGACCACCAAGGAACCAATATCTTAATGATACAGAGACCGGTCAGGAGGATCTGTTAGACCATCAGGGAACCAATAATTTAATGATACAGGGATTGGGTGAGGGGGTCTGTTAGATCACCAGGGAATACTTAGTTACATTGCCACATGGCCACCCTCAGCTTGCGGCAACCTGTCCAGATTCACCCTCTGTTTGGTGCACAGCTATGGTTGCCACAAGCTGTGAGATTTTGACGTCAGGACCCTACCTGATAGAGAATTGAATGCAGGGTCCCTGGCACACCAGTAATCAGCATGAGCTGTCTTTGGTGTGGCTTGCACTGGGTTTTGAGAATCAGACCCTCAGCGTTTTAACAATGCAACATTTTCTGTTCTTGGTAGTACACTGATAATGTGGTTATTGCACTTTTTAAACATGTAATAGTCATATACAGTATATATATTGAAGTTTTCACACTTTGCTTTTCATAACAGCAAGTATGTAACTTGTTATATTGTAAGGCTGTAAAACAGGTAATGCTTTTTCAAGAGAAATTGATTTTCATTAATACTGCTATTTAAATGAAGACCACATGATAATGTAATACACCTTCACAGGTAGATAACTGAACACCGTGAAAAGTCAGACTGCTAAACTGATCAGCATTGAACCTTTACTAATTAAAAACCAGTCTAAATTGAAATTACATCTCCTGTTTTATAGCCTTACTCTCTGAGAAATGACATATGGTCTGTACTTGAGTTAAATTTGTTAAAACAAATTCATATATTAATTTGATATTAGAAACAAGTTCAGGAAACACATACTTAGTGTGTTAACCATGAAACATTTTGTGTTCCTGGTAGTACAGTACACTGAAAATGTGGTTATTGTCTTTTTTATACACATAATATTCATAAACATCTATGCTGACACAGTTTACTTTCCATTACAGCAAGGCCCAGATATTCAAAAGGGTTGCGCATGGCGCAACAGTGTTGCACCATGCGCAACCCACTGATGTGCCCCGACACGATATTCAAATGGGAAAAGTGCACGGCACAAATCCTGATGCACCAGAGTGCATCAGTAATGTATGCAGGTGCAGGTGGGGGGGGGGGGCGTGCCCATGCATACTCTGCACAGCCCGATATTCAGCCCGGGATGTGCGGAGCCATGCATGCGCAACCCCTACCTGTGCCAGCACAAAGTTGATCCAAAAAAAAAAGGAACAATGGATGGCCACCCACAGGTGAGCTGCCACATTTGGCTGCACCTCCCTGGTGGTGCCCCCCCCATGCCCGATTGTGGGCATCAGTAGAAAAAGATTCATCCGTAAATAAATAAACATCTCAATATCCCTGGTGGTCCAGTGGACCTGCTCGCCCGATCGAGGGCTAAGTAAATAAATAAACATCTCAATATCCCTGGTGGTCCAGTGGACCTGCCTGCCCGCTCATGGGCTAAGTAAATAAATAAAAATCATCAATATCCCTGGTGGTCCAGTGGACCCCCCAACCCACCTGCCCACTGAATCCCACTGCCCCGCTCCCCCCCCGGTCAGCGGCAGGCGGCAGCACCCACCGCCTGCCGCTCATCGCCCACCCAATCGACTGATCATCGGCCGGCTGTACGCCCATTGGTCCACAGCGTAAGCCTAATGGGCGGTAGCCCATACCGTCATACACATTCCAGATATGTGAATGAGCGGCAGGTCCACTGGATCACCAGGGATATTGAGAAGTTTATTTATTTACTTAGCCCGCGATCAGGCAGGCAGCGGTCCACTGGACCACTAGGGATTTATGATTTTTCTTTTTTTTACTGCAGCCCACGATCAGGCTGAGGGGCACATTGCTGCGCTGCAGGGGGCGTTGGTCCCCAACGGCTGCTGCCTGGCAGGGCGCCAGGCACAAGTCGTCGGGGATACATTATGGCCCCATTTGCATGTCTGCTTTTGAATATCGTGGTTGCTGCCCCTTGCGCAATGGAACTTGTGCTAGCGCATCCCCATGCTCCACTCTGGCCACTTGCGCTGGTGCAGTGCCACTGCGCCATGCGCACTACGGGTGGCCAGGGTGAAATATTTAATGCTGCTGAGCCATGGGGCAGCTCCTTTGAATATTGCGCAGTCCACACCCCTGCGCAGCCAAACTGAACTGCACCTGGGCTTGCGCCACAGCCTGGTGCAGTTTGAATATCTGGGCCCAAGTATATAACTTGTCATATTGTAAGGCTGTAAAACAGGTAATGCATTTTCAAGAGAAACTGGTTATGATTAATACTGCTATTTAAATGAGTACCACATGAATGTGTACTACACATTCCCAGAGGGATGATTTCTTCTCTGGTAAAGAGGTGTCCTACAGGTGTACATTTCTCATTGTTGATCACCATTAACAGAAAAGTAATGTTTTGCTTCAGTCTGGCTTGGTGATTACTATTTTGTGTTCTGTACTGCTAGTGCTGTTAACTGTGGCACAAATGGAGCTGTGCCTTGAGTGACTCTTGTTTGTGTCTCACTAAAAAAGCGTTCAGCAGTTCATGCCGACATAGTGTGATGCATTTCAACCAAATAGTTGAGTGGTTAATCTGATTTAAATAAGTAAACAAACAAACTGAAGGAAAGTGCAAGTACATTACCTGTGCACACAACATCCGTGACTATGCAAAAACTCAGACAGCAAAACTGATCATCTGATCATCAACTGATCAACGCTGTAAACCCGATTTGTAATGAATAAATGAATAAATCGATACAGCATCAGTAATTATAAAGAAAGTTAAAGTTCAATAGTATTTCATGTTTTACGGCCTTACTATCTGAGAAGTTGCATACTAGCTGTAATGGAAAGAAAATGGTTCAAACATACAGTACGTGTACATGAACTATATATGTGAAATAAGTGCAACAACCAAATATCCAGTGTTTTAGCAATGCAACATTTTGTGTTGTTGGTAGTACACGGTCAACACAGTTATTGCCTTTTTTAAACAGCTAATAGTCACATGCATCAAAGTTTGCACACTTAACGTTCCATTACAGCAAGTATGTAACTTTTCATATAGTAAGCACTAATCTGGTGGTATAATACACTTTCACAGACAGATGATTGTGCTATGTGAAAAGAGGTTTACCACAGCTGTACATGTTGCCATGGTAACAATTGTGAGAATATGACTTTTTTTTTTTAACCAGTCTTGCTTGCTGCTGAGTCTTGTTGTTTAGGTACTGACTTTGTTTCATACTGTCACACAATGAAACGTGTGCTTGATCCACAGTTATTGTTTATGCCTTGATCAAAAAACAGGTCATCCTTTCACGGTACTATCTGATATATGTGACGAATATCGTCAAGTGTTTGAACTTTTTTTGTGAGACTTTCAATGAAAATGTAAATGTTTTTGAAACACATTTTAAAACCAGTGTATGGCTTATTTATTTTAAATAAGTAACTATTGTGTAGATCTTTTATAAGTTTACACACGTTATGCATATCGGCATACATATGTTAGCAAATAGTTTTTCAGTCAATGAAAATGTGATTGCTCAGAAACAACATCAAAACCACAGTCGTTATCGGTGAATGGGAATTACACTTGTACTAAGTGCTCAGTTGAGTACTTTCAGTTACCACAGTTGTTTTTTTGCCATATCAAACAGACCACTAGAATATGTAGTGGAAAGCACTCACAGAATATGGTGCAGCAATGCAATATAGAGGATAATGTATGGGCATCGATGAACACTCTATTATCGCTTCAAGTGGTTGCCATGATAAAAGACAATTTGTAGTGAGGATCCTTACTTTTAAACTCTCACTGCTGCTCTGTCTGTGTCCAGCTGTAACTACTGTGGCCTGTTCAGTAAGGCCAGTGGTTCACAGAATGCGCATGCGCAGAGCGTTCCTTGTTGTTGTATCATCGATGTGACATACCTACGTTGGTATAACAACATTGTGACATCACATCGAGGGTAAAATGACACTAGGAAAAGATAGATTTAGAGGTTTTACAGTGTTCGACCATACATTATAAAATATTTCTTGGTGGAAGATGCAGATTTGGACTGTCAACACCATTGCTTTGACTAAACTGTCATCGTCATGCTGCATACCCTCATTAAAACATTATCTTTGGAGCATTGTGGATGGCATTCGGAGTATGCATATTGCACAAATCAATATTTTTAGCATTGCTTCACAGTATACTTATAATACTTTCCTCTATTTCCATAATACTTGACAATTAATTATTTTAGTCACAATATAGAAAGTTCAATTTTCAAACAGTGTTTGTGGCTACAACCTTTTCATTATCATTATTATTTGGTCTAGAACAATCGGTAAATCACTTTCTTTTGGCAAAACAACTTCCTTTCCACCAGTGTTCTCTTTTCTGCCTTCAAATAGGCACACGACGCCAGCTGTACCATTCTGGTACTGTGTGATCAGATGTTTTGCTGAAACATAACTTGGATAGTCATTCCTCAGTTGAAGAACCTCATTCATGAAATTATTCAAGTAGCTTGTGAAAAAGGGTTATAGTCAGTTGTACATCATCTCATCATGTGCAACATACCATCATTCCCTTATTCCTTCAGATTGTCTTGCATCAATCATTCTTGAAAAGTGTGGGCTGTTGACCATCCCCACCAACATGTTATTATAGCATTTCTAATTAACAGCGCATTTTATCGGTGGCAGTTTCATTTATTTTATTTGCTGTGCTTTATTCCCCCGTGCACCAACTGGCACCCATATGCACTAATGATCCACACAACCTCATTACCAGCCTTTCCATGTAGTTGGTTATGCAGCTGCATGATTCACATCTGTCTGATTTGCCAGGGAAAGGGACATGGAGGCCAGCACAACTCCTCGGGCTGATTGTTAGCTTCTGTTCTGTTGCTAGAGCCCCATCTGCAGTGCTGAACCTGTGATGGCCAGTGGGCAGCATCTTGCATGGTTGATGTATTTCATATTTCTCCACATCCTTAGGCATTGCATACACCCTGTACTGATGCATATGACTACATGTGCATCATCAGTGTAGTGCATTCACCATCCCTTAATGCGCTGTACATGCACTGCTACCCATACTCCACCTGGTTGGGATCTAGCAGCGAAGGACATGCAAACTCTTTCCCTGAGGAAGTGATAATCCATTGTGATGCTACACCTTCTTTCCCGTGCCGGCACTGCAAGTACCCTGGCTCGGTGCATAAAACCGGTTGCCGGTGTTGCAGGCGGTCCACATACTGCTGTGCTGGGGGACAAATCTGTCCTTGACAGTTTGAAATACCATTACTTTATTGACATATGTTTCACGTTGCACTATTGAGAAAAATAACTGTGCTCCATTAACTCAAATTTGTCATTATGTCTCTACCAGTTGACAATGGTTGTTAGACTTCGGTAAAAACTGAAACAATCCACTGGGTTGAATTACACTATTGTTAAATACTCATTATACAATGGCAAGAACATTTCCAGGGCTCTGACTGGTCAGTGTGTGCCTGAGACAGTCATGTTATTACACAATAACATCACTGTATTGATTTGTTGGATTGTTCTTTGGATCTCTCGCTTTCAGAAACAAAGATATATTGCTACACTAAAAATCTACTAAAACCTTTTTTAAACATTTTTTTTATTTTGTATAACATCGAGCCATTGTATAATTGCAATAAGGCACTCCAAGGTGTGTTTTATTGTGTAATAACATCACTCCTGGGGTGGTGGAAGCACTCAGCTTTGTCTCGTGCTTCAGCCCACCCCAGGAGTGACGTTATTACACGATAACACACACCTTGTCGTGCCTTATTGCTTAAATACATGTGCAGGGCACCTTGCCTTCCTTCTCTATGCTTTCCCCTTTTTTGTATTTTGGGTTCTTACTCACCATTGTGACTGACCATCACAGCCTGTCACCCGTGCATGACCACTATTTTCATTGTAGTGGAGTGCGCTGAGTATCAAGCTGGAAAAAGCAATAAAAAAAATCACCTCAGTGCTGAGAATATCAAAATGGTTATTTATCAAAACATATTGCAGTATTAATGAGGGGCATAGTCACTGCACTGTTCATGTCAATCCTGATTGGTGTGGCGTATTGGGCTAGCGGCCAGTGATTGGACAGGACCGCTCCAGCTACCCTTCTATTGGTGCACCTCCTAGCTGCTATCGTGGCTAATGAATTCGGAACTTTCATCGCCAATTTTACTGACTTTTAAACTGTTGGTTTCTGTCGCTCTGTCTCTGGCTTTTTTTTCTCCTGCCTAGAATACTGTCCTCTGCATAGTCAATTATTTATTTATTTATTTATGTTTTTGGTAACCAGGTAAGTGCACTGATCCAGTGGACCATTTTCAGTCATGACCTGGGCCACAAGGTGGCAGTACAGGGAAATACAAATTACTGGAGTAGATACAAATTCACACTGAAGTGTAAGGTGGTCACAACAACATTAGGACAGTAAGAACACTCATCATTTTTATAATGTTTACAGGCATAGAGATAACAAAACATGAGACAAGGAAATACAGGCCTAGAATGCAGGGGAGAATTTATTTAAGTAGATACACAAAGCAGCTAAAACAGTTTAATAAGCTAATCATAAGTAGCAGTTTGAGCCAGTCAGACTGCTTTCAAAGAGGACTAGGTGGAGACACCTGTCCCGGTCAGATTGCCAGGGCCGGCTGAGTAGTGGCAGCATGTAAGGTAGGCAGTGTGAGACATTGAGCGAGGCAATGTATGTTCATAGTGCTTCGGAGAGTAGGGGCAGTGGCCAGCAGTTATGGCAGTTTAGGGTGGTTCACGGGATTCTGCTCTGCCCGGGAAGCATTTGCAGGAGGACTCCATCAGAAGCCAGGCCTTAAGGTTGGCTTTGAACAATACATGGGATGGGGATGCACGAATGGCAGTGGGAAGACTGTTCCAGAGGGAGAGGGGCCATTACTGAGAAAGCCTTGCTGCCCATCATCATAGAGGCACGAGGAACTTCGAGGGTTGAAAAAGAAGAGTCCTAAGGGGTCTAGTGGCTGTTCTAGGTATGAGTAGGGGAGCATAGGGGGATAGCTGGTTACTTCTGAGAGCATTGTCCGCCAGGCAGCCCGCTGCATAGTTCTGGCGTGCCTGAGGGGAGAGCCATCCTAAGGACTCATAGAGGTTGCAGTGATGGGTTAACGGGGGTGTTTTAAGGACAAAGCGACAGATAGCATTATATGCCGTGTATAGGCGTGATTGTTGCTTTGTGGGTGCTGGGGAGTAGATAGGGGAGCAGTAGTCATGAGAGAGGGAAGGTTTCTCATGCTAATGGCAGGCTGAAGCCTCCGGGGAAAGCAGGTGAATTGCGCGATAGGCTGCACCTAGTTTCTGATTAATCTTTTTAACGGTCAGGACTGTATGATCATTGAACATGAGGGAGGCAGTAGCGGCTCTAGCCACAAATGGTTACCAGGGCACAGCTGGGGCACAACACATGGCAGCCAGGGCACTGATATATTGTTACTATGGGGGAAGCTCTGCATCATATGGGGCACCAACTGGGGCACAGCATTTTTTTACCGGGGCACGTGCCCTGGTGGGCCCTGGTGTAGAGCCGCCACTGGAGGGAGGAGTCGAGGGTAACCCCGAGGTATGTGAACGAGGTGACCTGCTCGAGTGGGGGGCCAGCGGGAGTAATTACGCTGAGGGCAGTGTTTGATCTGGCAGGCTTGTTTAAGTAGAGCTTGGATCCGAAGAGCATGGCCTTTGTCTTTTTCTCATTTAGTAGTAGTTTTCTGGATGTGAACCGCTTTCAGTCACCCTGTAGTTGCCTGTGAGGATAGTGGAGATGGATTCCAAGGACTTGTCACTGTGGTACAGGACTAGGTCATCTGCGTAGAGAATCGCATTACAGTTTAGACTCTCAGCAGATAGTGCATTGATGAACATGGAGAAGAGAAGAGGGCCGAGGGCAGCTTTGCCTATGATCACGGAATTGGGACCTGTTTGTGAGGTAGCTATAGAACCAGTCTGTGGGTCCAGGGGCACAGCCAAACTGTCGAAGGGTGGAGAGAAGGCGATTGTGGTCCACTAGGTCGAACGTCTTTGACAAATCGACAAAGACTGCACCCGTGGCCTTGCCCATGTCCATATTTGTGAGGATGTGGTTTGAGAAAATTGCCAGGGCAGAGGAGGTGCTGTGATGCTTATGGAAACCGTGCTGGAGGGGACTTAGGAGGGTGTACTTATTTAGGTGTTCTGATTACTGGATATGGGCAACCTTCTCTAGCAGTTTTCTAAGATGAGGAAGCAGGGAAATGGGTCTATAGTTCTCTGGGGCTAGGGGGTCTCCTGCCTTGAAAATGGGTATCACCTTGGCATGTTTCCAGGTGTCAGGCATTGTTGATGAGGACAGAGCAAGGTTGAAAATGTGTGTTAATGGCCTTACCAGGGCTGTGGAGATGATCCTCAGGAAGGCAGGGTAGAGGCCATCACTTCCAGGGCTGCCCCTATGGGGGATGGTTTCCAGGAGTCTTTCAATAGTAGTAGTCCCAATGGTTCTGAAATAGAATGGAGGGGTGGAGTCACGATGGCTTGGAGAAGTGAGGGGGTTACCATTACTGTTTTGGTAGAAAGGGGGGTGCGGAGGAAGCTTGCTAAGGTATGGGGTTAGGTCAGTGAACATGGTGTTAAAAAGGTTTGCGATGCCCGCAGGATCATTCATTGTGCCTGCTGGGGACATAAGTTAGGTTATTTGCTTGTTAGTCTTGGGGTGTAGTATAGACCCAATTGTTGCCAAGAATTTGCAAGGATTTCCCAGGGTGTTTTATTGAAGGTTGTTAAAATATTTCTTTTTGAGTGACTTTGCCATTTGTTTACAGGCGTTACGTAGTTGTCTATAGGCATTCCATAGGTGGGGGGATCGGGACGCTTTGAAAGCCTTCCAACAAGAGTCCTTGGCCTTCATTTGCAGTAGCACCTCTTTAGTTATCCAGCGCGTGCAACTGCCTCTGACCCTCCTGGATTTGATAAGAAAATAGTTGTCTTGAAGTTTCCGGAGGGTGTTGGTGAGTAGATGTACTGCGGCAGAGACGTTATCTGTCAAATATAGAGAGGACCAGTTTAAGGACAGTGCATGCCTGGTCACGAGGTCATGATTTGGGGTGTTGAAGTTTCTGAAGGACAGTATTTTAGGCAGGGGGCGAACCGACTTGTTGTTCACAACTATATAGGTGGGGGTGTGGTCACTAATCGCATCGGACTGTTCAGAACTGTGGTGCAATAGTCAATTATACTTTGGCAAACTGTCCAAAACTGTGGTGCAATTTGGTAATGTGCTGTGTGAGGCTAGCCAGTTAGTAACTGTAGTTAACTCTGTTAGGTTAGACAGCTGAAGTACTGTTAGACCAGCAACTGTTGTGTTTTTTGCCCTCCCTAATTCTTGAATTCAAATCTCAGTTCCATCATTGCTGCTACAGCCTGAACTACTGTAGCCGAACCCTCCCCCTCTTCTGAATCTTTCTTTATTTTGATACCTCCCCTTGACTCTCACCACTTTTTCCCTCCCCCTAATTCTTGATTTCAAATCTCAGTCCCACCTTTGCTGCTACAGCCTGAACTACTGCAGCCGAGCGCTCCCCCTCTCCTGAATCTTTCTTCATTTAGCTATCTCCACTTGACCCTCATCACTTTTTCCCTCCCCCGGCCATAGCCTCCAATCCTTTTCTTCTCTAATTGCACTCCTTAAACTCCTTTGTCCTCATTCCACCCCTCCCACAACCAGTCAGCCCCATTCTAAGTAATCCTTCTCACCCCCACCCCTGCTGACTGACTGCCACCAGCCCCCTGCCCCTCTTGTCTGCAGCCCTAAATAACTATTTAATTTCTGTTTTTCTCTCTCCTGGCCCACTAGGGATCCCCACCTGTTAGGCACTTTTCCTTGGGCCAGCGGCGCTCAATGGCCACAACCTTGGCCGGCACCCCGACTACCAGAGGACCCCCAGCCCGCCCTCCTGGAACCAGCTACCGGATCCACCTTTAAGGTACAAGCCTAAAGTCCCTAGCAGCCTAAAACATCTCACTGAATCCTGATTGGTGTGGCACCTTGGGCTAACGGCCAGTGATTGGACAGGCCCGCTCCAGCTATCCTTCTATTGGTGCGCCTCCTAGCAGTTATCTTGGCTGGTGAATTCAGAACCTTAAGCGCTAATTTTACTGACTTTTAAACTGTTGGCTTCTGCCGCTCTGTCTCTGGCTTTTTTTCCCTCCCACCTCCCCACACCCTCCCAGGCCACCATTAAATATACTCTGCCCCTCCCACCCTGGTGCTCTGTCATCTTATTGGCTTGCCTTCGCAGCTCTTACCTACCCTCCTGTAGTGTGGCTCCTACAAAACAAAACCCCTGCTGCACCAGAGCTGCCAACTTGCTACCTGCTGCTTGACATCTGGAGAAATGTCTCCACTGCCCAGCAACCTGCTCCTACTCACTATTATAGTCCTTAGCCACCCCCCCTTCTCTAACATACCATCAACCTCCCCTAAGCTACCGTCCCCTAATATTCCTAACCTAGCTCAGCTCCTTTACTCCTCTTTCTCTGCGACTCTCTCTCTGCCTACTCCCCTATCTGCCCCTGTGCCTTTCTCTTTCCCCCTCACACTCCTGGATTATCCTTCAACTTATCACCTATCGTCCACCCTCCCATGCCCGATCGAGACCACTGCCTAGACGGTGCTTGCTCACCTCACGGTACAAACATCTGCACTCCCACTTCCTAATCATTACCCTCCTGCTCCTCGCAGTGGGAGGCATACACCTGAACCCAGGCCCTGCGCATCCTCTTCCCCCAACTAATTCTGCGGTCCCTTCCCCTGATGTGTCCACTACCACAAGCCACATTGGTGGCTCTCTCCCCCGTGGCCTACGACTGCTTCGTCTAAATATTAGAAGTCTAGCCCTTAAGCTTGACCTACTCCAGGTGCTAGCCGTCCAATATGCCCTCGACATCATCATCCTATCTGAAACTTGGCTAAATAATAATATGATGGACTCCTCAATCACCATCCCAGGCTACAATATTGCCCATCAGGACCGGGCTAATAGAGGCGGTGGTGTTGCTATCTATGTAGACTCAGACATACACTTCTCTGTAGTCTTAGCCAAGGCTGAACCACGAGCCTATGAGCTGCTAATTTTATAATTGGCCTTCCCCTTCTCACTCTCGATTTATATTGCTGGAGTCTACTGCTGGCCTGGCATACCATCTGCAGCTGTCACTGACCTCATCACACATATCACCTCTCTTACTCCAGCAGGTGAACTATATATCATGGGTGACTTCAACCACAACTGGTTAACTCCGTCCCTCAACAAAGCCCGTTCTGATATATCTGCCTTAAACCTATCTCAGATCGTCACTGAGCCTACCCGCCTCAACCCCAAGTCAGGCAACCACTCACTTATTGACTGGGCACTCACCACCCACCCCCACCGGATCCTCAAAGCAGGCTTACTACCTGACTCCCTGAGTGACCACCACATCATCTACCTAGTTCATAAAATCTACCGACACAACCCCCCCAAGTTTCTAGTCCAACGCTCATACAAATCTCTCAATATCACCCCCTTGCTAGAAGACCTAGCCCTAGCAAATTGGGGCCCCTCCACTACAAACTGCTGTGTTGGTGATGCCCTCCTACACTTCCAAAACACGTTCCTCAATGTCTGGGACAAGCACACACCCCTGCGCCGGCACCAGGGTCTGAGGAAACCACCAATCCTGGATTACACCAGAACCTATAGCTTGCCAAAATGCCCGGGACAAGGCTTGGAAAGCTCACAAATCATCCCTACTCCCACGAGATTACAACATCTACCGAATGCTATGCAATAAATGCACCAGAGCAACTCGGCTAGCTAAGGCTGACTACTTTAATGCCACCCTCCGCTCTATTTAGATGGCACTTTGATGATTCTGTATTGTATGTTGCATGTATTTCACCTGTACTGTTCTCCACTGTCTTACCTCACATATAGATTGTTCCCCTCCCTGCGACGAGGTGCCTTTGTAAATGAGTCTCTGACTCAAAGGTTGTAAATCCGATATATGTCTTAAATAAATAAATAATATAAATAGACCATCCAAATTCTGGAAGGTCATTCACTCCCTCTTCTCCCCACCCACAGATAATCCCACTCCCCTCTTAAATGCAAATAACACTCTTCTCACTGACCCCTATGCAGTCGCCACTGAGTTCAACACCTACTTCTCCACATGTGCTTCTATTCTCCTCTCCTCTCCTCTCTACCCACCCTTGCAACACCCGGACCCACCACTGAATCTATGAAACCCAATGGGCCTTACACCTTCTCCTTCATAAACATCTCTCCAATCGACACCCTGAATGCCCTACTAGCCCTTAATCCATCGAAAGGCAAATCTGATGGTCTGGACACAAAACTACTCTACCTATCTGCTCCCGATATAGCAAACCCGCTTGCAAACCTCCTAAATCTATCCTTTGCCACTGCAACCATCCCTAAGACCTGGAAGCATGCCACTGTTCTGCCCCTACCTAAAGGGGTGACCCCACCTCTACTGCAAATTACCGCCCCATCTCCCTCCTCCCGGCTCTTGCTAAACTCCAAGAACACCTCATGCTCGCCCAACTAACCAACTTTCTCTCTGACTCCAACTTCTTCACTCCCTTCCAATCTGGATTCAGGAAGAACCATTCCATCGCCACTTCCCTGACAAGATTGTCTGACACCATCCTCTCTGGGATGGATAAAGGTCAAATCACCTCAGCCATCTTTGTCGATCTAGATAAAGCATTCAACACTGTCTCTTATCCCCTCCTGCTAATGTATCTGTCTGCATCTGGACTCTCCGAGTTGGCCACCAACTGATTCAGTACATACTTCACAGGTAGAATGCAATCAGTCAGAACTGCGGATTCCATCTCCTGCACCCTCCCCATGAATACCGGTGCCCCCCAGGGATCGGTACTCTGCCCCATCCTTTTCTCTATTTTTCTAAATGACCTGCCACTAATCTGTTCATCTTCATCCATCCACATGTATGCAGATGACACAGTCCTATTCACCACCGGCCATACCCCTGAAGAGATTGCTACTAACCTTCAGGCTGATTTCAACAAAGTTCAGCTCTGGTTGAGCTCCCATCTACTCTCCCTCAATGCCAAAAAGACAGTCTCCATAACCTTTGGCACAAGGCAGAGACTGTCCAGGCTCACAGCCCTCCCCACCTTTCACACCCTATATGGGACAGTCCTTGAGGACGCTTTTACTTTTAGGTATTTAGGGGTGTGGCTCGACCAACACCTATCTTTCTCTGCACATGTAGATGCAATCTTGGAAAAACTGCGCCCCAAACTTGGTGCCCTTTACAGGAATCGCAGTAGCCTCCTGCTAACTGGAGACAAGAACTTATGCAGAAGATGATCCTACCTACCTTTGACTACTGCGATGTAGGCTACAGTGCCACTCCCAAGTCTTCCTTATCCAGACTGGATCCCCTTTTCAATGCTTTCTGCCGCTTTGCGCTTGATGCCCCCACACCCATCATTGTGAGCTCTACCATTCACTAGCATTTCCATCCCTTGAAAATCGCCGCCAGCTGCATTGCTCAAAATTTGTGTTGAAATTCTGGCTCGGATCACTCCCGTCCTACCTTGCCGCCATGGTGTTCTCACCTCCCACCCCCTCTCATGCCCTTAGATCCTATGACTCCTGACAATTGGTAATCCCTCAGCGGCGGACCTCCGTAGGCCAAGCTTCCTTCTCACACCGACTCCATAAACTCTAGAATGATCTCCCTCACCAAATTTGCCACTCCTCTTCCACTCATTCCTTATCTACCGCCCTGTCAAACTACCTTACGGTTAATTGCACCTGTTCATGATATCCCATTCTCCTATCCCCCAGTATCCCACTACCTCTCCATTGCCTGACCAGCAGCACCTAGCAATTGCTATGGAAGCTGGCTTATATGATTCAACTATGCACTTATCACTCATTGTCATTACTACACTTATTGATCCATGTCCTAAATGCCTCAGTGCCGTGTATTTGTGTGTTATGTTGATTCATCGTAACCCTATTATGTTAACCTCGATCTATGTTGTAATTCCACACCAAATGTAACCACATGCTATGCTGCAACATCATATAAAATGTAATCCATAATTCCTTGTAACACTGCTTTTTGATGCTCTCCACTTGTTCCCCTTCCCCCAGGTCACACCGTGAGATGAGCATCTTTTTGCTCAGTGTGCCTTTCCTGGTGAAACATTTCAATAAATAAATAAAAATAAAGAAACACTTGAGTTAATTAATCAAAACGTATCTTTATCATCGTAAGTTTGGTAATGAAATTATGGGGAAACGGTTACAGATTTCAAAGTTCTGTGTTGGTACAGGACATTGATAATGACAGAGTGTAAATTCCCACAAAAGCTACATGAGTTGTCATTTGTTGCAGTGATAAGTGGGACAATGTTCTTGACATTGTGTGTATCATTCTTTGATAACAGCAGTAAAAGTGCATTTTGCAAGCTGGAGACAAAGCAGAGTTATACCACCACAATACAAGGGATGGTAGCAAATCGTTAACATGGAAAATACAGTCAGTTCTTTACAAAAAGAAATTGCAGGGCTAGCCCACCATAGCACTGGAAGTGCTGCCGTCTGTGATGCCAATGACCTATGTTCTTGAATGAGCCAGGGCAGCTGGAGCGTCATATGGGGAGGATGGTTGAGCATCACATGGGTGCTCGCCTCCTCCTCCTGGGAGTGAGGTTTCCTGGCTACCACCACTCTACTGCCACTTTGCTGACCACAGGTGGTAGTGTTGTGGAGCCATAGCACTGAGAGAGGAGTGTTGGTGCTCGGATGTCTTGGCATCTGATGCACCGCAGTGCTCGAGCATGGGACAGTAAAAACAGTGACACATCCATGACCATGCAGGATGCTGTCTGCCACCCTACATCAGTTCCCGCACCACCAACTGAGACTCTCACACCTTCAACTGATGATTAAACTCTGTTCCATGTTAAGGGGTGGCCCCCCCAGACAGCCCTTCCCATGGGGGTGGTCATGCACGTGAAGTACAGAGGAGCGAGGAGAAGAGAGTTTTATTTTTTTATATTTACAGTGCACTCTGCAAGGCAGACAGAGAAAATTGATAGTAGTGTTGCAAACCCAATTCAAACACAATAAATTTTCTGTGGCATCTTGATGACACGTCCGACGCAAGAGTGTCAGAGCTTAAACACAACAGAAACATAGAAACATAGAAGTTGATAGCAGAAGGAGACCGCTAGGTCTATCTAATCTACCCATTTGTTTTAGACCCGTTTTGACACTCTCGTTGCCCTTTGTAGTCAGGGCTCCCTTGTGTCTATCCCATGCATTCTTGAACAATAATGATGTATAACCTGTAATGCTGTAAAAAATAGGGGGAAAAAAGAAACATGTCAGTACCTCTCTGTCTGTTTGGAAGGATCAATTAAGCTGTCATCGTCGATATCTAAATCAGATAATGTCCAGTCCGGGTCACCATTTTAGCCATTTTATTCATTGGCATGTGATTCAACATCAGACAATTCTTCATCAACAACTGGTTGAACCCCTGATGGCATTCGATACTCATACTCTGTGGATGCATCAATCATAACGACGTCACACTGCATTCCAGCAGAGCACATTTTAGGTCGCACTTGTGTAGCCTTACTCAAGGTACTCTGGCTGGTCTGTGTTGATTTTACATGAATCTGTTTAACAGCACAACCACAAAAATAAAAGGGTTAGCACATGCATAAGAATTGTGCCATAAGGATATCATAACAATGAATATAAAAAGGGTCTCAGAAATGCTCCATTCTGATTGGCTGTCAGCTGCATTGCTCAAAAGAACAGTATATAAGTAATAATCCTTGGTAAAGTGTGCAAACATAGATTTAAATTGTATTAACCTAAAGAGCTTGGTGGGTTATGAGGTCCGAGGCACAGCCAAAGGCCTTCAACCACACAGGAAGTCAGGTTATTACATCGTTGACATACAACAGGAACGTAATATTACCAGGCAATCCTATGTTGGAATGCCACACATCAGTGGTACAGCAGACACCTGGTGGCATTCACAGATGGGGCTCGCGTCCCTTTGGTAGTGGATCCTGTGGCCCTTTGCGCAGCTATGGATGGAGATAGTCCAGGGGGTGTTCCTGGGGGCATGCCAATACTCCACACCATTCATGAAGGCACAGTGTGTTGGGCCAAAGGGGTGCAGTGTATGGTAGCAAGGAGCCTGCAGTGTCCATTGTATGCCCCACCAGATGTCAACTAGTGGCTGCGGTCAGAGAAACAAACACCCCTACCATGCTGCCCCAGTCCTCTGGACCAACAGGGAGGGCTGTGGGAAGCAAGTTGGACACTCACCACCAGGACGGGCATCAGGTTGGATGCCCACCTGTGTAACAACAACAAAAATGGAAAGGGACCTGGGGGTAGTCATATCAGATTACCTAAAGGTAGGCAAGCAATGTGAGAAGATAGTAAGGAGGGCTTGGGGGATACTGGGATGCATAGGGAGAGGCATCACCAGTAGAAAACAAGAAATTGTTATCCCTCTGTACAGACAGTTGATGAGACCCCATCTGCAGTACTGCGTGCAGTTCTGGATACCCCATCTCCGCAAGGACATAGACAGGATGGAGGCGGTCTAGAGGAGGGCAACTAGAATCGTGTAGGGTCTGCACCAGAAGCCATATGGAGAGATTAAAAGAGCTTAATATGTATATCCTCGAGGAAAGGGGGGGCATGAAAGTGCCTCAAGGGAATCAACAGAGTCCAAGAGGGTAGCATATTTCAGAAAAAGAGATGTGCAAGAACAAGGGGGCACAATTTGAAGATAGAGGGGGGATGGCTCAGGGGCAATGCGAGAAAGTATTTTTTCACAGAGAGGGTGGTAGATCCATGGAACAGCCTTCCTGAGGAGGTAGTGGGGTCAAAAACAGTGAGGGAATTCAATAATACATGGGACAGACATAAGGCAATTCTGGTGGGGGGTAGACGGAAGTAGGCTGTTGGTTAACTAGGATTTGCAGGGTGGAAGAGCAGTGGGAGCACCTCAAAGGAGCCACAGTGGAAGTGATAAACCAATGCATCAGATTGGTATCCAAAGGCAAGAGAGGGAGAAGGCCAGTATGGTTCTTGAAAGAGGTGGCAGACAAAGTAAGGGCTAAAAAGGCAGGGTTCAGGAGTTATAAGGAGTCCCAAAGAGAGGAGGACAGAAAAGTGTACCTAGAGTGTCTAAGGGAAGTGGGAAGAGCTGTAAGGAGAGCAAAGGCACGGACTGAGGAAGGATTAACACAGACAGTACAGAAAGGGGACATGACATTCTACAGGTACATCAGTGAAAGAAGGAAAACCAGAAGGGGGATTGTTATGCTCAAATTGGAGGAAGGGGAGTGTAAGGAGGGAGACATGGATAAGGCAGAAATACTGAATAAATACTTCTGTTCAGTATTCATGGAAGAGGGGGAGGGACAGGGACCAAAGCCATACAACAGATGCCAAGGGGGGGATGGGACAGGTGGACAATAGTCCATTCATAGGAGAGAGAATCCTGCAGGAGCTCACTAAATTAAAGGTGGACAAAGCAATGGGGCCAGACGGCATACACCCAAGGATATTAAGGCAGCTGCAAAGAGAGCTAGCAGAACCTCTGGCAGCCTTGTTCACAGAGTCACTGAACACAGGAGTGGTACCAGAGGATTGGAGAAGGGCACATGTGGTCCCTCTACACAAATCCAGCAGTAGGGAAGAGGCGGAGAACTATAGGCTGGTCAGCCTCACTTCAGTAGTGGGGAAGATCATGGATTCACTGCTTAAGAAAAGGATAGTGGTACATCTAGAAGCCATCTGTGCCCAGGACCCTAGGCAGCATGGTGTCACAGTAGGTAGGTCATGTCAGACGAATCTGATAGATTTCTTTGCCTGGGTGACGAAGGAAGTAAATCAGGGGGGAGTGGTGGACGTTGCCTACCTCGACTTCAGCAAAGCCTTCAACACCATGCCACATAAGAGGCTGGTTAACAAGATGGGTGGTCTGGGCATGGGAGACAAGGTGGTAAACTAGGTTAGGAACTGGCTAACAGACAGGAAGCAAAGGGTGGTGGTAAATGGGGTACAATCTGGGGAGAGGAGTGACCAGTGGGGTACCTCAGGGATCAGTCCTTGGGCCAGTCCTGTTCAGTGTTTTCATTGGTGACATTGCAGAGGGACTGGAAGGAAAGTCTGCCTGTTTGCAGATGACACCAAGATCTGTGACAGGGTGAATACTCTAGAAGGGGTGGAGAAAATGAGGAAGGACTTGGGAAAGCTTGAGAAATGGTCTGAGGAGTGACAACTGAGGTTTAATTCAAAGAAGTGCAAAATTGTGCACCTGGGGCATAGAAACCCTGGAGAGAGCTACAGGATGGGTGGGGGGGAGTAACTGACAGTCACCAAGGGAAAAAAGGGACCTGGAGGTTATTTCAAATAACCAGAAAATGTCAAAGCAGAGTAGCAGGGAAGGCCAGTGGCATGCTCGGGTGCAAGATCATGCACATAGGGAAGAGAAACCCTGAAGCCACCTATAGGCTGGAAGGGGAGTTGCTGGCAGTCACAAGGGAAGAAAGAGACTTGGGCATCATTATCACCGATGACCTGAAATCATCCAAGCAGACCACTAAAGCAGTAGGTAAGGCTGGGGGATGTTAGGGTGTATTAGCAGGGGTATCACAAGTCATAAGAGGGAGATAATAATCCCTCTTTACAAGACACTGGTTAGGCCCCCTCTGGAGTACTGCGTGCAGTACTGGAGGCCACACCTTCACAAGGACATTAACGAAATTGAGGCAGTCCAGAGAAGGGCAACCAAAATGGTGCAGGGACTGCATCAGAAAACATATGAGGACAGATTAACGGAGCTCAATATGTATACCCTAGAGCAAAGGAGAGAGAGAGAGGTCATATGATCGAAACATTCAAACACCTTAAGGGCATTAACAAGGTGAAAGAGTCCAACATAGCTGGTCCACCGACGCAGCGGTTGGATTTCCACTTGAGATGCCAGTGACCCGGGTTTGGGAACGAGCCTGGTAAGCTGGAGGGCCAGCTGGGAGAGAAGGCTGGAGTGTCCCAAGGACTGCTTGTCTTCTCCAGGGAGGGAAGGGGGTCAATATCCCGGTGGAAGACTGGCCCCAGACAGAGGTCTGGGGCACAGCATGTGCCAAGGTGCAGCAAGGGGAGGACGTTGAGGACATCGGCGACATTCGCCCTGACGTCAGGGGATCACACAACGCCCACAGAAAAACAGGAAAATGGCCACAGCATCTCCGGTAGATGGAGCACTAGCCCCAATCCCCAAAGCCTCCTACCTGCCACTGAACCGGCATCCTGATGAGACAAGGAAGCATGGGGCAAAAGGCCCCCACCTCGACCCTGCCTGGGGGGGTAAACCAAGGCTCCGTGGGGGATGAGACCACTCGGAGGATCAGGTAGGAGAGCAGGGATGTACAAGGCATAAGCGACTCCCGATGAGAGGCGTGTTGATGGCCGGGAGGAGTATAATGAGAAAGTTAAAAAAAAAAAAAAAAAAAAGAAAGAAAGAGTCTAACATGTTTCAATATAAGAAAAATAGCAGGACAAGAGGGCACAGCATGAGATTAGAGGGAGGCCGATTAAGGGGTAATGTGAGGAAGTTCTTTTTCACAGAAAGGGTGGTGGATGCATGGAATGGCCTACCTCAGGAAGTGGTGGATATGAATACTGTGCAGGGCTTCAAACAGGCATGGGATAGGCATAAGGGAGCAATACAAATGAGTATGACTAGATAGGCCATTGAGAGAGCAAAGGCCAATGGCACATTTATAAGGTAGAAAAAGAAATGCGCAGACTGGATGGGCCTTGCGGTCTTTATCTGCCATCAACTTCTATGTTTCTATGTTTCTATAGGTAGGGGTATCACTAGCAGAAGATGGGCGGTGGTGATGCCATCATATAAAACCCTGGTCAGGCCTCACATGAAGTACTGTGTGCAGTTCTGGAGGCCGCACCTTCGAAAGGACATTAACAGGCTGGAGAAGGTCCAGAGAAGGGCGACTAAGATGGTACAGTGCTTGTACCACAAAACTTATGAGGAGAGATTAAGGGATTAATTTACTCGCTGGAGGAGAGTAGGGAGAGAGGGGACATGATAGAAACATTCAAGTACCTCAAGGGCATAAACAAGGTGCAGGGGATGGACATCTTCCAATACAAGAAAAGTACAAGAACGAGGGGGCATGACATGAAATTGGAAGGTGGCAGGTTAAGAGAGAATGTGAGGAAGTTTTTCTTCACAGAGGGGGTGGTGGGCACATGACATGGTCTGCCACAAGAGGTGGTAGGAGCAAGCACTGTGGTTGGATTTAAACATGCATGGGACAGGCATGGGGAACCATAGAGGTAAAGCAGAGGGAGGGTCAGAAGCCATAATCAAGTACAGGGATTACAGGCAGACTAGATGGGCCTAACGGTCCTTATCTGCCGACAGTTTCTATGTTTCTGTGTTTATCCAATAGATAGGGAAATGGGCAGACTGGGTGGGCCAAGCGGTCCTTATCTGCCGTCAAAGTCTATGTTTCTATGTCCTTCAATCTGCCTCTGTGCAGGGGCGAGCTAGGGGTAGCATGGCCACAGACAGGCACATGGCAGTGGCCTGCATTCATGCATGCTGATCATTGCATACCTGTCCTGTGTTGCGGAGCTACATGGGCCGTGTATACACGAATTGAGTGTACTTGGCCCAGCATTACTGCATAGTCCTCATTCTGACTGAGCTACTGATACAGCAGACTGTCTGTTACAAATAATACAGATCATGGCCGACAATTGACACCTACAACCAAGGAGGAAGAGAACAGTGAAAAGGAACATCACACAACTGCCTCAATAAGTTACTGCTCATACCTGAACACCTGAATGCAGCATATCGATGTTTACTGATAACAAAGGACATGCACGTACGGAATTGTAATGTACAGATTGGTTGTAATGCCAACTGTGAGTGTTAGGATAACAAATAAGTAAAATATTAAATGAAATGACTGAATATTTTTTCATAGCACTTAAATCCACCTGATCTTATGTTGAGATGGTGCATGTCAAAGTTGTTGCACCAACATCACCTGATAAATTAAATGAGATGGACATCGTACACTCAGTCTGATCTGTGCTGATCTCCATGTCACATTCCATGGCAAGGTAGGAATCTTCAATACCATCACCTGCAGTGTTGTCAGCATTATTTGAATTCTCAGCATTGTACTGTATGAATTCTGAAAACACTGAAGCTACATCATCTTCACATACAGACACCATTAGAGTAGAGGTTACCAACTCCAGTGTCTTTAAAAGAACATGCAATAACTGTATATGAAAATCTGATTATATAAAACCATTGAGTACCAAACAAGTGAAATACTAATAAACTTT
Organism: Neoceratodus forsteri; assembly: GCA_016271365.2. NCBI lineage: Eukaryota > Metazoa > Chordata > Ceratodontiformes > Ceratodontidae > Neoceratodus > Neoceratodus forsteri. The sequence continues at coordinate 383,368,020 of CM028134.1, read as the reverse complement.
ATAGGTCAACATAATATTTTGTCACACTGCCCACAGTCAAGGATGCTGCACCCAGCTGCCCCGTGTCATGCCCCACAGTCAGCTGCACCATTTCCCCTGCCACACATACATGACAGTGATGATGCATGTTCCACAGTCACACAGAACTGAATGATGAACCTTGCAGCACCCTGTCCTAGCCCACAGTAGAATATGCAACACCTGTTGCCCTATGTTAACCCTGGCCCTGCCTCACATTCATGGCGAAAGCACACTGCTGCTGCATGTTTAACAAGCATTTGTCAATGCCGAATGTTTGCTTGCTGGCACGGGCATTGGTAGTGTAGAAGTTACAGAGCTGCATAAAAGGAATGGCAGCGAAGTATTGAACTGAAGCCAACCCCACCACCACCCTGCAGAGAGTGGCAGGCATTGGGGTGTGCCTTTGGGTCGTCAGGCATAACGGCCACGCCATTTCACCACACACCATACCCTGCAGACACTGACAAGTGTCACGGTGTGCCTTGGGGTCTTTGGCCTTTATGCACACCCCATTCCATCAGGAAATATGGTGAGATGGGTGCAGTATAGGAGAATGGGGTGAAGTTTGGGCCCGAAGAGTCCGAGGCACACCTTGATGCCTCTCACTGGCTGCAGGGTGTGGGTGGGGTGGAATGGTATAAGCATGACAGGCAAGAATCCCAAGTCACACCCCTGATGCCTGTCATACTCTACAGGGTGGGGCGTTATGGCCGAAACCCTAACGCCTCAGGCATTCGTTGGTATTTTCTCTCCAAATTTTCAACATGGTTTCTTTGTGACCCCCACCTCATGAACAGTGGCAATATCAGTTTGTTAGCCAAAAAGTGCTTTTGCACAGTGACTATGGCATTTGGCACCACAGGTGCAAAAACACATTGCGAACAGAATGTGAAAAATGACAGCGGTACTGTTCATGGGGAGGTGTAAAAAATGGCAATGTTGAAAATCTGCTGTGAAAATCTTAAAAAACTGGTGGAGGTCACGAGTGTGTCAGAGAAACTGTGCGCACGCGACACCCATAATTAACTAGTTTGGAGATTTTTACAGTAGACTGTTAACACAGGCATTTTGGGACCTCCGATCATGAACAGTGTCAGTGTGATTTTCTTTATCTGTCCTGAACAATGATTTCCCACAGCGACCACGCATCTCTGCACTGAAAGTGTGAAAACACATTTCGGCAATGTTGTGGAAAATGACAGCTGTACTGTTCATAAGGAGGTGTGGAAAAATGCCACTGGTGAAAATCTGGACTGAAAATATTACAAATTCATGAATCTATGAGGGTGTGTGGAAACTGCGCAATGCTCACTCATAACACAGTCATTTTATGGAGTTTTGTCACCAAATTTTCAACATAGCCATTTTAAGACCTCTGCTCATGACCAGTGTCACTGTGATTTTCTTAATCTGTCCCAAATATTGTTTTCACACATCGACTGTACCATTGTGCGCTACATGTGCGGAAACACATTTTGGGCGAGATGTGAAAAATGGTAGCTGCACTGCTCATAAGGAAATGCGGTAAAATGGCACTGTTGAAAATCTGGTGTGCAAATATTACAAATTCGCAAACTTGCCAGCGTGCGTAGGAACTGCGCAATGTGCGCTCCTAAAACAGTCATTTTTGGGAATTTTTTCACCAAATTTTCAACATAGCCATTTTAACACCTCTGCTCATGACCAGTGTCACTGTGATTTTCTTAACATGTCCCATACATTGATTTTGCACACTGACTGCGCCATTGTGCGCTACATGGGCAGAAACACGTTGTGGGCGAGATATGAAAAATGACAACTGTACACTCATAAGGAGGTGTGGTGAAATGGCAATGCTGAAAAATCTGGAGTGAAAATATTGAAATTTCAGAAACTTACGTAGCGTAGGAACTGCATAACGCACCTGAAAAACAGTCATTTTTAGGAATTTTTTCACCAAATTTTCAACATAGCCATTTTAAGACCTCTGCTCATGAACAGTGTCACTGTGATTTTCTTAATGTGTCCCGTACATTGATTTCGCACACCGACTGCGCCATTGTGCGCTACATGGGCGGAAACACGTTTTGAGTGAGATGTGAAAAATGACAGCTGTACTGCTCATAAGAAGGTGTGGTAAAATGGCAATGTTGAAAATCTGGAGTGAAAATATTGAAAATTCGTGAACTTACGAGCATGCATAGGAACTGCACATCGCACGCTCGTAAAACAGTAATTTTTAGGAAATTTTCCACCAAATTTTCAAAATAGGCTTTTTGAGAGCCCACCTTATGAACACTGGCAGTGTCGTTTCATTAATCATTCTGGAAAGGTGATTTCTCACAGTGGCTGTGAAATCACCCTTCGGGCCCGAGTAACGCCATGACAGTGCAAGAATTCATGAGGAGGGGTCCCAAAAACCCCATGTTGAAAATTTGGTGCCAAAATTCCAAAAAATGCCTGAGATATGCAACAAAGTTGAAAAAACCCATCTATCCCATCATACAGCTTACTGGCATTTCCTCAGTTCGCAGTCGGCTTTGAAGAGTGCAGACGTGTTCCCAGTCCACCGAAAATCGGCACCGGACTCCAGAGGTAAGTATGGGGTGGGGTGGGGTGTGGGGAGGCAGGGTGCGCAGTGGGTGGGTGGGGTGCGGGTTGTGTGGGGCAGGGAGACTGTGAGGACCGCTTTTTCCTTATAGGTTTTTTGTTGAAAAAGACGAGCGGGAGGGGCAGTGGAGCCGACGGGGATTGGGCACCCCTGTTGGCGACAACATGGGGGGAGAGACAGTGGCGCCAACAGGGATTGGGCACCCCGCCGGCCATTACATCATTCCAGCGTGGCACCTGGATGCTTTGGGGGCGTGGAGCCGGCAGGGGGAATGGGCACCCCATTGGCCCGTACAATGTGGTGGGGAAGGGCGCGCAGCAATGCGCGTGGCGCTGCGTAAGTGTCTGTGTGGGGGAGCTCTGCTCACCAAGCGGAGCTCTCCCTTTCAACTGTATGCCACTGCATTTTCAGCTGTCATAGACAGCTGGAGCAGTGATTGGCGCTCTGCGACCGCGCCTGCAAATACACTGACTGAATTGGAAGAGGCTGACACACCTCTGGAAAACTCATATGACTGCACTATGTTTCTTGCACATGTGTGCAAGCAAACATAAAAAGAAGCCAAGTATAGAAGTTGCATTTTATATTAGGGCCTCAGCTGATGTGAGGTAAGCCTTGATGACTGCTGGGTGAGCTGACTTTCACTCCAGAGCTCTGAATTGAAGACTATGAGACCCCTACTCCACTTTGCATTTAAACAAGTGATTAGCCATTTGAGGCTAAAAGCACATTGTAATAATGTAATTATTTGTAAAATTTTGGGTTAGTGGTGTAAAAGATGTGCACTGGGTTACTTGTTTTAACTGCTGCTCCATGTCCACTAGTCAGCAATAGTGGCAGAAACACACTGTTGTCCTTTGTTAACCACTAACAAAGCCATGGTTCCTGTACCCTGCAGTCACCAGTCCACTGCAACACATTCATGCATGCTGCATGCTGCTGGCACCTGTACCCTCAAACACAGTTGAGTATGATGCCCACTGATGCACCCTGTTCCCTGCCCTACCTTCATGCCAGTTGCACACTGCTGCACTTGTGCAATACCACACAATCAGGCCTGCTGCATCCTGCTGCCACTGTCACATGTCCCACTGTAGAGGTTGCTGTACCCTCCAACCCACTGTACCCAGATCCACAGTAGAGGCTGCTACACCCTGTTGCCCTCTGTTAACCACAAACACAGTCAGGGTTGATGAACCCTGCAGTATCTGGTCCTCTGCACAATATTCATGTATGCTGCATCCTACTGCCACCAGTACAATAAAACACAGACGAGGCAGATGGCCACTGGCGCACCACATTACCTGCACCACTTTTGTTCCATCAGCACACTGCTGCCTGTCCAATGTACCACAGGTTTACTGCTGCACCTTGCTGAAACCTGCCCTCTGACAGATAGTAGAGGCTGCTGCACAATGCTGCCTGTTGCCCTGTGACCCAAAGTCAGAGGCAGATGCACCATGTTGACCACGGTTACATGATCAGGGCTGTTGCACATGCATACCCCTGTACCCAACAGTACATTCAGGAATGCGGCACCCCATCCCCTGCCCCACACTCAGGGCAGCTGCACAATCCTGCTCCTGGTTCAATGGTGAGGGCTGATGCACCCCGCATCCCCTTCTTTCTTGACCAACAGCAGAGGCTGCTACACCCTGTTGCCCTCTGTTAACCACCCACCCAGCCAGGGTTTCTGCACCTGAATCCCCCTGTACCCCGTAACATGTTCAGGCAAGTGGCATACTGATGTCACCTGTCTCCTGAACCACAGTCGAGGCTGATGACCACTGCTATCCCTGTCCCCTGTCCCACATTCATGACAGGTGCACACTGCTGACACCGGTCCAGTGTACCACAGTCAGGGCAGGAACAGACTTCTGAAACCCACTCCTCGTCCCACAGTAGAGGCTGATGCACACTGATGACCCCTGTCCCTTATCTAACAGTGGAGATTGCTGCACCCTGCATCATTAACAACAGTAGAAGCTGTTGCACCCTGCTGGCCTGTGTCCCCTGGCCCACATTTGTGGCAGCTGCAAACTGGTGCACCCTATCAATCACCACCACATTAATGACAGATGCACACTGATGCCCCCTGTCAGATACTCAGCAGTAGAGGCTGCTACATCATGATGTGCCATGCCATCTGCCCAACATTCCTGCTTGCTGCACAATGCTGACACTTCTCCAGCCACCCACATTTGTGACTGCTGCATCTCAACACCTTTCCAGTGAAACACATTCTGGCCTTGTACACCCTGCTGCACATATCCCATGCATGTACACAGCAGACACCTGTCCCCTGTCTGAACAGTCGTTGATGTGCCACAGTGCTGACCTCAGTCTAACACCAGCATGGCCCCTGCTGCTACAGCATGATGCCAACTGTTCCTGAACCCATAGTCAAGGCTGCTGTACCATGTTACACATTATATTCTCTGTCCCATGCCTATATGGTTTTGGATGCTGTAACATGCGACCTAATGCACACAAAGTTGGTGCTTTTGCTGAACAATGCTGCTCATATACCTTGCTCCAACAGTAGGGAGCTGCCATAGATAGATAACTTTATTTCTAAAGTGCCCCATTCCAAGGACTCTGGGCACTGTACAATATAAAACAGTATAATTTTTTTTAAATCATACACAAAATACACACATAGGATTCAACTGGGAGCCATAAACAAAGGATCAATTTGTGAACCAGATTGGGGGGGGGGGGTGAGGCTATGACTCCCCTGGCTACAATATGGGTGGTATTCCAGGTGGGAATTAAGCACATGCATGAGGGGGGGCAAGAGCCGGTCTTGGATAGCGTGAATGGTACTCAGCAAGCTACCAGCCTGCAGATGGAGGTGAAAAATCTATATTAAAAAAAAAAAAGGGGAAGTCAAGACTGCTGTGACAGTGGCCAGTGGGGGTGACGGTGGGTGAGAAAGTAAATGTAAATTCTGACCTTTGTAGGACAGAAATTTTACAACATTCCTCATTAATTCGCTGGACAGTTGAAAACTTGATTCAGAGTTTGTTCATGGGCACATGAGATGACAGAGCTTCAGTACATTGTGGAATAACTCCCTTCTTCAGGTCCATTTATATCCACACTGCCTAACTAAATCAGGTAGCATAGTAAAATATGTGGGTTCAAAATGACCATTGCAGATCACACCACACTTACCAGGGTCACAGTGCAGCTCACGTTTGCAGGCATGGATTCAAGCAGTCTGAAGCTTCTTCAACTTAGGTAAATTAAAAAATGATTATCCACTCTTGGAGGAATTTGTACATAGCGGAGCCACACAATGAACCATTTCTAAGTAATCAGACAAACACTAGCCACAAAAATAAAATACTGACACCAGAAGCACTAACACGCTGACACCAATAAAGGAGGCCAAATTATGTTACTAATATATTTATTTAGAATGTTATGTTTACAAAACAATATTACATGGCCAGTGGACTTCGTGCTTTGCTGCAAAAGGGCATCACTTCAGTGATAAACGTAATGCCAATCTAAAGAATTTATGGGCCATTGACATCTGAAGCAAGAAGATTTGGCATTGCTGGGTATCTGCTGTGCTATTCAGTGTACAGCATAGCACACCACATCAGTCACAGCATTCAGGGAGTTCTAGTTTCCGATGTCAGAAACTAGAACTTCCATTGACATGTGCAGTGCAGCCGCTTGGTGGCCAAAATGGGGGCAGGACAGCCTAGCAGAATTGAGCTTCGTAAAAGGCAGTAAACAAAACAACAGTAAGTGTAAAAAAAGAGGTTGTACTGCCCGGCCCGGTGGCGCTGAGGGTTGAGGCGCTGGACGCCACACCTCACACTACGCTGGCAACCCAGGTTCGGGAACAAGCCCGGACTGCCGGGGGTCAGCAGGGGAAGGAGAGGATTGAGCGTCCGGAGGACAGTTCTCCTCTCCTGGGAGGGAGGGAAGGGACCCCAAGGATCAGAGCTTGACTGGCCTCTTGTGGAGGCCAGGGGCACAGCAAGTTCCATGTCTCACAATGTGGGGTAAGTGTACAGTGGACGTCGGCAGGGGAGGGCCTTGACGTTGGGGATGCACGCCAACACAGGAACACCGGAAAATCGCCCTCTAGGCTCCTGGAAGACGGAGCACTCTAACGCAGACCCCATAGCCCGCCTGCCTGTCCCGGTCTGGTGCCCTAATGAAATAAACATAGTTTGGGGGTGTAGGTGCCCCATCCCTGTCCCCGCCCAGGGGGCAATCCGAGGCTACATGGAGGGAATACTGTGGTGCAGGTAGGACGAGGCTAGGGCAGACGCAATTAGTGACTCCTGAGGTGGCAGAGTCTAGGGGGCAGGAGAGAAGTATAAATAGCAAATAGAAAAGAAAAAGAAAGGTTGCACTGCAAAACTGCTAGTGGGGACATGACTAAACTCAAATGCTGAAAAATGATTACAGTGATATTTCCTGTCACCTTTAAACTTAAGCTGTTCTTGTGCTCTCCTTTCCACAGGAATAAGAGCTAGCATAGTCAAGAGTCGATATTTACAGTGTTTTAAATAACAAACATATGAGTTTGATTTTACTCTTTAAACTGTTTTACTTCATGTATGTGATTCATGTGTAGTGAACAATTGTTACTGTGTTCCCTACTCTCCACACCTACCACCCCTTTTGTGTTTCATTGTGGGATTAAATTTAACTGTTGTATTTGTATAAGTTTCATTCATTTGTGGTTTTAATTTGAATTGCCATATCACCTACTACTAAATAGGTACTTTTCCTGGTTACTGTAGTGTCATCTGTTGGGAGACTGCCATAGAGGCTACTGAAGATAGTACAGAATCCTGGAGTGCACAAGGTCATCATGTTGACCTCCCATACCATAACATATTGAACTCAATGGATATGTACAAAAAAAGTGAAGTTGCAACCCTATACCCAGTATAACTCTGCATCTATATGGCCATAAAGACTACACAATTTTAAAATCTGTACCCGGTCAAGTTCTTCATTGAGGCCATGCTTTGGGTCCATAGTCCCACACTGCTCTATCCAATATGCTTCCCATTCGAGAGGCATTTTATCTACCCCTCCCCAGTTGAGATTTCCAATCTTTCTAAGCCCACAAACCTTGGGCTTGCCATATTATGTCCGCCTTCCTTAAAATGGTGTACCAATGCAAGACCAGTCTGTTTGCTGATGACACTAAGATGGGAGCAGGGGTGGATGACCTAGGGGGATGGCAGGGGTTGCAGGATGATCTGGCAAAGCTGAAAACCTGGTTGGACACCTGGCAACTGGGGTTCAGTACCAAAAAGTGTAAGGTGCTGCATTTTGGGGCGTAAAACCCAAGGAGGAGTTACCAGCTGGGGGGGGAGTGCAGCTAGCTGAGACAGAGGAGGAGAAGGATCTGGGTGTGCTCATTATAGGGTCAGTGAACAACTCGGCACAATGTAGGAAGGCAGCTGCAAAGCCCAACAAAATGCTGGGTTGCTTTGCAAGGGATATATCCTCAAGGAGGGGGGGTGGTGATTCTGCCACTGTATAGGTCATTAGTTAGATGGCACCTGGAGTACTGCGTGCAGTACTGGTGCCCGTATCTGAAGAAGGACATTAAGTTACTGGAAGGGGTGCAGCACAGGGTGACAAAGATGATCCAGGGGCTGGGGGACTTACCATACAAGAGGAGGCTGAGGGAGTTGAACATGTACTCACTGGAGGAGAGGAGGGACAGGGGGATATGACTTGAAACCTTCAACTGCATGAAAGGAATAAACAAGACAGGTACAGAGGGGTTGTTCAAAGTAAGGGAGGGGAAGGGAGGGACACCTGGGCCATGATATGAGACTGGAGGGAGGAAGATTCAGGAGGGAGATGAGGAGACACATTTTTACGGAGAGGGTAGTAGCTGGGTGGAATACATTACTGGTGGAAGTGGTAGCCAGTAGAACAGTGGTCTGCTTCAAATGGGGCTGGGACAGGGACAGGGCAAGGGGGAAGGTCAAGGGAGGGTCAGCTGCAGAATAAGGGGTGCTAGCTGCACATTCAAGCAGACTTGATAGACCACTAGGCCTTTATCTGCTGGCAAATTTCGTATGTATGTTTGTATGTAATGCTGATTTTTCATGCCCTGTTCTAATGTTAGTCTTATGTTCATTTATTTTTATCTATAATTCCCTCTTTGTTTTCTCTATATATGTTCTAGCACAGGGGCACTTGATCATATATACTAATCTTTCTGATTTACATGTGATGAACTGTTTTATAATGCTTCATTTCTGTATGTATTGTGTACATTTGTGGTCCTCCTAGTATTGTTACAGTTCTGGCATTTACCACATAGGTAGCTGTCAGTAATTGAACTTGTATCTGGGAAAATGGTGGTGTTGTTTTCGGACATTTGTGTTGGGAGTGTGTCACTGTCACTAATATTTTTTAGCTTTTTGGCAATACACAGTGGCTTATCCTTAAAGACTACCTGCCCTTTCTCTGTAGCTTGTAATATCTCCCAGTGTTTACTGATTGCTAACTTCATTCTATTAAATTCATCACAATGGGCAGTGGCAAAAGTCAGTCTCTGCTGTTCATGATTTTTAGGTACTGATGCCAGCATTTCAGTCCTTGGCACACTGTCACATTTTGCTTTTGCCTGTTCAATACTGTCTTTATCCTATCCCCTTTTGATAAATATTTGCTTCAAATCCTGTGCAGATGTTTGTTACCCCTGGTCCTTAGTACAATTCCTCTTTACTCTCACATCTGTCCATAAGGGATGTTGTTTATCTTTTTTTTTTTTGGGATAAGTTTTGGTGTGAAATACCACATTTTTATCAGTATCTTTGCAATAAAGTCTTGTCAAAAGTCTGACATCCAGCTAGACATACAGGTCCAGGAAATCCATCTCTTTTGTATCTTGATTTTTCACAAATTTCAGATATGAAGAGCATCCATTAAATTAGCTAATGTTTTTGCCAAGTCACCTATGGGCACATCCCAAATGCAGAATACATCGTCAATAAATCTTTTCCCTACTACAGTATTTTGATAAAAGTGGTTGCTGCTTTGGTTGTAAATGTATTACTTTTCAAAATGGTTCATGAAAATATTTACATACCTGGGGGCTACTGATAACCCCATTGCTGTCCCTTTGAACTGCCAAAAGAAAGTGTTTTCAAATGTAAAGTGATTTTTATGTTGGTTTGTGCACACGCGCAAGCAACATAGTGCGACCTTACAACTTTAACTTTTAGAGGTGTGTTGCCCGCTCTGCCAATGCCCCGCTCCATTTTGCAGGTGGGACCACACTGCACCAATGAATGGCCGAGCTGTTTATGACAGCACTTCAGATGCAGTGGCGTGCAGTTGAAAGGAAACCACTGCTGCAATCAGTGGAGGTGATGTGTGCCTATTTACATATTCCCGGTGTTGGCAAGCAGTGGCTGATGTCAGCAATTTACATATTGCCAGTGTCAGCAAGCAGCAGCTGTCATCAGCTGCCTCTCTGTCCCCATGAAAGTCAATGGGGGTGCCCAATTTCCTATCGGTATGCCCCCACCCCAGTTCATTTACTGACGGGTAGTGCAATCTCGTCGACATGATGCACCCCCATGTGTTGCATGAGGTGCCCAATTCCTCGGCTCATGCCACCCCAGCACACTGTATGGCTGATGAGGTGCCTAATCCCAGTCGGCTCCACTCCCCCCCACAAACAAACATCCAGGTGGCATGCTGGGAGCCCACCCCAGTGTGCCAAAAGTCCCACGTCTCTTATTTTTTTTAAAAACCCTGTAAAAAAAGAAAACAGTCCCTTGTTGAGTCTCTTGCTCCCTCAACCCGCACCCACCCTCTGCGCACCCCACCTCCCCACACAGCCCCTCACCCCATACTTACCTCCAGAGCCCAGCGCGACGATCTTCAGTGGACCGGGAACACGTCTGCACTCTTGAAAGCCGACCGTGAACTGAAGAAATGCTGGTAAGCTGTATAATGGCATAAATGTTTTTTTTTAACTTTTACTATCTCTGGGTGTATTAGGAGGAATGAAGGGAAGCTGATAAAGACTTGTGTGAGTAAAGGATAAAGAGCCACTCCATTCAGCACAGTCTGACTCTGCACTATAAACTGACTGACTTTTCCCTGCTGTCTCAGCCCTCAGCCCTACCTCCTCCTTCAGCATCCCAACAGAGACACTCACAAGCCTGACAACCCACATCAGACCCATCTGACCAGTGGCAGAGGTTAGTACCAGTTTCCATTCTCAGCAGGTGGTGACATCAATGAGAAGATGGGTTTCTATGATAAAAGGAGAGCCACTCCATTCAGCACAGCCTGCAGTTTAAACTAACCTTTCTCTGCTGTCTCAGCCCTCAGCCCTTCCTCCTCCTTCAGCAGCCCAACAGAGACACTCACTTACTCACCTGGTGCTCCACACTGGACCTGTCTGACTGGTGACAGAGGTCAGCACAGGGTTCTGTTCTCAGTGGTTGGTCATGTCAACAAGGAGGCAGGCTTCCAGGATAAAAGGAGAGCCACTCCAGTCAGCACAGCCTGCACTTTAAACTCACTTTCATACAAGCTCAGACATGGGAGGGGGTGGGTACCACTGGACATTATGGAAATCTACAACAGCACAACAGTACAAATAATAAATGCCACAGCCACCCCCCCTTTTTTATGTTGGCTTGCGTGCACGTGCAAGCAACATCTTGTGCTAGTAGCACATTTCAGAGGTGTGTCAGTCTTGGCGAATGCAGGGCACACTTTAGTAGATGCGTCCCTCATTCCCCAATAAGCCAGCATGCTAGCGCTGGCACAAGAATTATGTAAAGTGGACACAACTTGTAAGAAAAGTGCCGCTGCAATCAGACAAGCTCGTCATGCAGTGGCACTGATGACACGCCTCCTGACGTGCCTTTCCTGGCAAAATATTTCAATAAACATGGTGGCAGAGCCTCCGCCACATAATCCCCAAAGGAAGCCGCCATCGGGGGTGCAATCCCTGTGTCGGCATGTCTGCCCCCCCCCACATTGTGTGGCACACTGAGCCAACCCCAGTGTGCTGCCACTCACAGTAAACTGACTGCATCAGCATATTCCTGCCCCTGGGCCCCACCCACCCCCCATTGTGTGGCACACTGGGAGCCCACCCCAGTGTGCCCAACATTTGTTTTCTTTCACCTGTAAAGAAAGAAAACTGTCCTGTGGCACAATGTCCATTTTTTTTTTGTACTGTAAGAAAACTGTCCACGGCACCCCCTCCCTGCACCCACCTTCTGCATCAAATGTGACCAAACTATAGGTGTGCCAGTTTCTGCCTGTATTGTTGAGTCCATCTGAAATCTCAGTTGTGTTTCTAGTGTATTTCAAGTATGCCTCTGTATTAACTACATAGGGCTGTGTATGGTGATCTATAAACACTGATAGTGGTTATAATGCTGATCTGATCCTCACCACTGTGGGTCTCCCCAGGAGTTCTTAAGGCTTTTAAGGGTTTATGGACTCTGGGGAGCGTATAGAACACAGGAATGATGGGGTGTGTGGTAAACAGTGCTCTCCTTTCTCACTCTGCTCCAAATCTCCTCTCTTCGCCTTCATCCAGTACTTTTCTTATGAAGTCCATGATTTCCCTTGTAGGGTCCTGCTGTGCTCTCATGTAGTTTTCACTATTATTTAATTGCATGAGGCATTCCTGCTTGTACTTTCCATAGTCCTGGACCACTATCTTTGACCCCCTTGTCTGCCTTTTTCATTACAGTTCCCACTGCTTTTAATGGGCACATTGATGTTTTATTGTTATGCCCAATATATGAGTTGGATTGTAAAAGCACAATTAATGAAAACTATGGGCTAAACACAGCAGTACTATAAAAAAGCACTAGTGCAGAAGTAGACTACTATAGTCTTGGTAGTTAGTTTACTAAATTAGTATATTTAAAAACCAAAGAGAGACAGTCATGCACACTCCTGTACCTGAATACAACACCCAGTTCTGAGTAAGCTCTGCCAGCTTCGTCTTTTTTGCATGTGAAGGCAGTGTAGTAAGCGATTCTCACTGCCGGCCTGACAGTGGATATTGGACTGAACCTGTACCGTTAAGTGACTAATTAGCACCTCATTCACATAGTCTGGGTTGTAGTCAGGGTTGTTGAATGCACTGATTAGCACCTTCTATGGTGCAACTGATGTCCATTATAGCTGGCACTGCTAACATAGAAACATAGAAGTTAAAGGCAGATAAGGACCGCAAGGCCCATCCAGTCTACCCATTTTTCCTACCTTATGAATGTGCCATAGGCCTTTACTCTGTCAATGGCCTATCTATTCATACTCATCTTTGTTGCTCCTTTATGCCTATCCCATGCCTGTTTGAAGCCCTGCACTGTATTCATATCCACCACTTCCTGAGGTAGGCCGTTTCATGCATCCACCACCCTTTCTGTGAAAAAGAACTTCCTCACATTACCTCTTAATCTGCCTCCCTCTAATCTCATGCTGTGTTCTCTTGTTGTGCTATTTTTCTTATATTGAAACATGTTAGACTCTTTCACCTTGTTAATGCCCTTAAGATGTTTGAATGTTTCGATCATATCACTTCTCTCCCCTCCCTTGTTCTAGAATATACATATTGAACTCTGTTAATCTGTCCTCATATGTTTTCTGATGCAGTCCCTACACCATTTTGGTTGCCCTTCTCTGGACTGCCTCCATTTTGTTAATGTCTTTGTGAAGGTACGGCCTCCAGTACTGCATGGAGTACTCCAGATGGGGCCTAACCAGTGTCTTATAAAGAGGGATTATTACCTCCCTCTTGTGACTTGTGATACCCCTACTAATACACCCCAACATCCCTCTAGCCTTACCTACTGATTTAGTGGTCTGCTTGAATGATTTCAGGTAATCTGTGATGATGATGCCCAAGTCTCTCTCTTCCCTTGTGATTGCCAGCATCTCCCATCCCAACCTACAGGTAGCATCAGGGGTTTCTCTTCCCTATGTGCATGATCTTGCACTTCTTTGCATTAAACCCCAGTTGCCACTCTTCTGACCATTTTGCCAGTTTTTCCAGATCTCTTCTCATTCTGTCCACCCCATCTGGATCATTTACTCTGTTGCAGATCTTGGTGTCATCTGCAAACAGGCAAATCTTACCCTCCAGTCCATCTGCAATGTCACTGATGAAGATATTGAAGCAGACTGGCCCCAAGACTGATCCCTGAGGTACCCCACTTGTGACTTGCATCTCTTCTGACTGTATACCCTTTACCACCACTCTCTGTTTTCTGCCTGCCAACCAGTTTGCCACCCAGTTGACCAACCTCTGACCCATCCCGAGCCTACCCAGTTTATTAATCAATCTTCTATGTGGAACAATATCGAAAGCTTTGCTGAAGTCAAGGTAGGTGACATCAACTGCACCCCTTGGTCCACCACTCTGGTTATCCAGTCAAAGAAATCTATGAGATTAGTTTGACAGGACCTTCCTCTTGTAAACCCTTTTCCTTGGTCTTGGATCCTGTGCTCCTATGGATTCCAAGTGTTGCACTATCCTTTCCTTAGTGAGTGCCTCCATAATCTTGCCCACTACTGAGGTAAGACTGAATATTCTGTAGTTCCTTTCCTCCTCCCTGCTGCCACTCTTGTGGAGGGGGGGTCACATGAGCCCTTCTCCAGTCTTCTGGGACTTCTCCTGTGCTCAGAGACTCATTAAACAGTTCTGCTAATGGCTGTGCTACTTCGTCCCTTAGTGCCTTTAGTACCTTGGGATGTATGCCATCAGGTCCCATTGCCTTGTCCATCCTGAGTTTAGCGAGCTCTTGTAGGTCCCTTTCTTTTGTGAAGGGATTTGTGCACACCTCCCTCCCCCCTGTGTCCATGGTGCTGAGCTGTGGGCCCTGTCCTACCTTCTCCTCAGTAAATACTGAGCAGAAGTTTCTATTTAGGATAGATGCTTTCCTTGGTCCTCCTCCACACACTCCCTATATCCCTTTGATCTTAGCAATACTCTCTGGACTTTCTCCTTTCACTAATGTATCTATAGAAAGTCTTGCCCCCTTCTTTTACTGTTCGTGCTAGTGTTTCCTTGGTTTGGGCCTTTGCCTGCCTTATTGCCTTCCCTGCTTCCCTTAGGGAAGTTTGGTATGCCTCCCTATCTTCGTCCCGCTGCATTCCCTTGTTTTTCCTGATGGTCAACCTTTTGGCTCTGATCTTTTCTGCTGCTGTTTTTGAGAACCAAAGTGGTTTCCTCCTTCTTTTGCTCTTGCTTTTCTCCCTAACACAATGGGATGTTGCTTCAAGTACTGCAGCCTTAATGCTTGCCCACTCTGCCTGTACCCCCTCGCCTGTATTTCATCTTGCCAGGGCTAGCTTAACTCTGTTGGCCATCTTATCAAAGTCAGCTCCTCTGAAGTCCCATATTTTTGCCTTGGAATGGGATGATTTAGTTTTAGTGGCCAAATTGAACCATACTATGTGATGGTCACTGGTCCCCAGGTGACCTTCTACCTGGAGATCTATGAACCTTTCCCCGTTAGTCAGTACTAGATCCAGGATAGCCCTGTCTCTTGTGGGTTGTTGTACCAACTGTTTAAGGCCCTTCCCCTGCAGGGAATCCACTATGTGTCTAGTTCTGGTGGATGTTCCAGCTGGTATTGACCAGTCTGTATCTGGCATGCTGAAGTCTTCCATTAGCAGAACCTCCCCTTTAGCTGTCATGTTTTGTATATCTTCTAACAGTAACGTGTCTATGTCCTCCCCCAGTCTGGAGGCCTGTAGACAACCCCAGTTTGTATGGTTTTCCCATTTCCTGTTTCCAGGGTGATCCACAGTTCTTCTGGCTCTTTATGTGTATTCTGAATTTCTGCACCTTTGATATATTCATTGACATAAAAGGCCACTCCACCCACTTTTTTGCACCTCGGTCTCTTCTGAACAGTACATAGCTGGGTACTGAAGTCTCCCAAGTGTGGTTACTGGTGAACCATGTCTCGTTAATGGCTACTATGTCCAGTTTAGTCTCTGTCATTGTTGCCTCCAGGTCTGGGATCTTGTTTCCCAGACTGCGGGCATTTGTGTACATGATTTTCCATTGGCCAGATTTAATTGTTGAGCGAGGTCTGGCATTTCCACTGCACGTCGTATGGGGAGCCGGACCCTTTTCCTTACCTGGTGATGCAAATGAACTACAAACATTCTGAACTCCTGTTTGATCACTAGCTGAGGGAGGAGGGGTGTTCTTCCCATTTGATGTATCGGATGATGCACCCCTCTCCCCATTTGCTAGTTTAAATATTCTGCAAAGACATCAAACTTCTGCCCCAATGCACTGGCTCCTTTCTTAGTCAGATGCAGTCCATCGAATTTAAAGAGCTTTCGCTCCCAAAACTGTTGCTAGTTACCTACAAATTTGTGTCCTTTTTCCTGGTACCAGCCCTTGAGCCACATGTTTAGCTCCCCTATCTCCCCTTCTCTGACCTTCCATCCATCTACCCCACCTCTCCCAGACCAGCAGGATCTCAGAGAAGGAGATGCCGGATGAAATGGATCACAGTTTGTCTCCCAGCCTGGTCAGGTGTTCCTTGGTCTCCACAACTGACCGGCTGGCAAGATCGTTAGTCCCTATGTGTACCAGGACATCAATGTTTTCTCCTGCTTCGTGCATGATTTTAGCAATGCAATCAGTGTCTCTCCATGGTGATGTACCTGGGAGGCATCTGTCCATTACCCCTGGCCGGAGGTACATATCAACTCCCCAAATCATGGAGTCTCCTATGATCAGAAGTGTTTTGGATTTCCTTTTTGTTTTTTTTGTTTTGGTCCCTGTTTTGGGTGTCTTTTGTAGTGCTAGCTCCTGTGCTGCAGTGTCCTGCTCTGCAGTGTCCTCTGCCCCTTTGTTTGATTTTGGAGCTAGAGGCAGATACCTGTCTGTGGTTTTTATATGGTTTGTGGGGGTGATACATTGGTGAGCAATGAGTGATGGGGCACCTGATTTGCCCATCCTAACCATCTGCCAACCTCCTGGACCAACTACCCTCTGCAGTTGAGGTGCTTCAGTTGGATGTTGGGGAAATGGCAGGCAGTTCTTGCAATATGTTTCCTCATGAATATGCAATTTGGTGTGAGGGGCACAATTTCCACCCATGCTGCTGAGCCCTTAGATCTCCGATGGTCCAGCATGTAGGACAGCATCCTAAATCCTGTATAACTGCACTATCGAAAAGTGTCATGCAGTACCTGCAGTTAATAATATCCATTCCAGCTGAGTTGCTGAGTTTATAACCTGGTCCGAGTAATTAGGAGGAAAAGGAAAATGAAAGCAAAAGATTTTTTGTTTTGTTGTGTTTGTTTTTGTATAACTTTTTATAACAAGTTAAATTAACATTATATACAGAGGTAATGTACTATAAAAGCAATGGAAATGGCAATTGTAAAGTGTTTTTGTCTAATCTAAAAGCCATGATGGTCTTATGTTTGCGTTGTTTTCTAGATTTTGAAGAGCTGCATATTCCTCTGCTGTTAGATTAAATTTAGCCCTTCTGTCCAGTTTGTTATTCTCAATTAAATGTTTTTATCCACTAGATCAGGGTTTCTCAAATGGCGAGGCCAGCCCCCTGGGGAGGCCCCAACCTATTACAGGGGAGGCTCAAGCAAGACTGAAAAAGCACTGTATTTAAAATTTGAGTTTTAGACAGTTTGTGTAAAGGATTGAGGCAACCTGAAAGAGGACAGTAGTAGATGAGTATGAATTTATTTACAGATCAGTGACCAGGAAAGGCACACTGAGCCAAGGCTCATTTCAGGTGTACCTGGGGAAGGGTAGGGAGTGCATACAATTCAAGAGGTAACTGCAAGACAGTCAAGCAATACAAAATGAAAAATACTGCAAATGGGAACACTGAACAAATAATGAGAGATAAACATTTGACCAATTAGTCTGGTGGCAGAACAGCCCATATACAAGGGATGGCAGAGACGTACTAGGAGCAAAAGCAGGCAGGAGCAAAAGGATCCCTGAGAAGTTGCTTAAGACAAGAGTAGGGTAAGAGGGGAGAGGCAGAAGTGAGTAGGAAGGTTATTCCAGATACAGGGGAAACAGAGAAAGCAGTATGACCCATGAATGTATTGCAACAAGGAGTAATAATGGTTCAAGAGTCAACACAGCACAGCAAGGCTGGATAGGGAAGGGGTTACAAGGGAGGGTTACAATAAGCTGAATAAAATGACAGCCAGCTGCTCAAGCAGTTTCACTTTATTTCTGATGTACTGTGCAAAGTATGTTACTTTTCTATGAGGAAGCCCAAGATTATTTAAAAAATTTAGGGGAGGCTCAAGATCTTTTCCATGGCTTGGGGGAGGCTAACTATGACAAAGTCTGAGAACTAATGCACTAGATTCATGTATGTTCCTATATCAGAAGGGATAGGGCCTGGTGGAAGAAAAAGAGATTTATAATTTAAGTTTGGGGAGGGGGAACAGGGTCAGTAGCTGATGCTGAGGACCCTGCAATACGAGCAGACTTGATAGACCCAGTGGCCTTATTCTGCTGGTTTAGTTGTATGCTCATATGTTCATAAGTTTTTAGATAAAATAGATAAAAAAACAAGACACATAGGGCTCAATTTTCAGACCCCTAAGAATGCCACAGGGCCCCTGGTGCACCGATCATTTGGTGCATGAGGCTTGTGGCATTCTCCTGGCTGCCCATTGGGATTTTCAATCCCAAGGGTCAAATGCCGCAAGTTAGACCAGGTTTTCCCTGGTCTAGCTTGTACCATTTGGAGGACCCTTTTTATGGGGATTGCACCAAATATTCGACACAAGCTGCCATAAAGTGTAAAAACTGCTGTAACTGTGCCTGATGTAGTAAAATCGGGTACAGTTGTGTCAAAGGAGTTTGGTTCAGCTGTGCCAAAGAATGGGACTGGCCCAAAGCTTGACACAAGCCCTGCATCACTGAAAATTGAGCCCAGAGTTTTTAGATGAAATGATCCTTTTTTCTGTTCTTTTCTTTTCTGGATCCCTTTCTGGGTTTTCTGAAAAGTACTGTCTCAGTCATCATTTTCTATAGAGCTTTTGCAATTCCAATTTGATGTTAAAATAATTTGTTTTTTCTTTTGGACAGAACTAAAGACCCCCATTCTGTATGCTGATTTCGGTGCCTGTTAAATTTCTTGATGAAAGGCTGAAAACTGTGTTTTGGTTTTGTTCTTGGCTGCTACTCTAGCACCTATTGTAGCCCCTTCTGTGTCTTCTTCTGATCCTATGTCTTCTTGTCCTCCTGTGGTGCCCCCTGGGCCGGCTGGTTCCTGTTGATATCTCCCTTGCTTTTGAGTATCCTGTCCCCTTCCACTGCCCCATTCCTTGTATCTCTCTCTCCTCCTCTGTATCTCCCTCTGCTGTTAAAATTCCCATCAAAAAAAATTTTGTTTACCCCTATTGTAGTACCTTCTCTCTTCTTCTACACTGCTATCTGATTCATAGTATGAGGAATCTGAATAACCAGGGAAAGTACCTATTTTTTTTTTTATTTTTTCATTTAGTTTTTGTTGACCGGGTAAGTGCACTAGACAAATCCTGCTTATTTTCAGGCACGACCCGGGGAAGGGGTATACAAATGAATGCCAACTGACCTTGAACCAGATTAAGCAGTTGGTGGTATTTTTAGTGAATGAGTGAAATTTGGCCAGGACACCAGGGAAATTCCCCTACTCTTGCTTCCTGTGAGCAGGGGGAACCTTTTTCCTGTAGGACCAAGATGGCGGCTCCCATGGATCCTGGTGTGGAAGTGTTGCAGACAGGAGAGCAGGCCTCCTCTCCTGGTCTGAATTCAACAGGGGCTGAAGATGAAAATTTGGGTGAAAGAATGGCCACTCTGTGCAGGACATCGAAGGAGGAAGACGTCTGTGTGGTGGGGGAGCTTGCCTCTGCCCCCACTACTTGTAACAAAGAGGTTTTTGCTTCTGCTATCGTGGAAATGGAATCAGATATAGAGTTTCATGATGCACCTGTGGATTTTGCAGAATTAAATCAACTCACTGAGGAGCAGTCTGGAATGGGCTTGCAAGTTGCGGGAGAACAGTCTACCAACAAAATGGTGTACGGGCTCAGTACAAGCCCAGCAGGAGAAATCCAACCAACAAGCTTGCCTTTGCCTTCAGCGAAATTGTACTGTTTCAGACAGTCTGTCAGCAGTATTAAAGACCATGAGCGTGGTGAGTTATCTCCCCTACATATTTCTGATACTTATTTACAACAGGATATAAGTAATATGTTTCAGAATAGCCACCTATTGCAAAATGAATGTTTCCGGAGTTGAATGAATTTGCCTTTGCGGCAACAAGCTTCACTGGTCTTCAAGTGGAAGAATGTAAAGAGACTGACTGCTTAAGGAGTTTTGCAGTGTAATGAGCTGGCTTGACAAATGTCAGAGGAGAGTTAAGTTAGCAGCAGTAACGTACCAAATCGCCATTCCTACAGCTGAGGTAAATGCCTCTGCAGGCCCTAAAGGGTGCGGTCAAATTCCTTTGTGCATTCCAGCAGACCCAGGTGCATCCAACATTAAAGACACTACTGCACAGGCTGGCAGTAAAATCGTGATGGTCATGTAGAAAGCTCATTGCCTGTTACCCCAGGTTTGGGGTCTAAAACAAAGTAAAGGTGTTGACTACGGCTTTGCAAACAGACTTTTCACAGAGACCACTTCAGTCTATATTTGCTCAGAGTGGGATTCCTCCTCTGGATAAAGTAACAGGTTTTGTACTAAAAAATGATCCTGTTGTCAAAAAACTACAAATCCAGATGCCAGTAACTTATCAAACAAATGCAGGAACACAAAAGGGGGTTACTGAATTCTCTTTTCCCTACAAAAAAGAAAGGCCACATAATGTTATAAACTCTGTGATTGCAGAGACTGCTTCAACAACACAGGAAGCCTGGTCCCCAGTTAAAGCTCTCTTAGGGGCAGGTTGGAAACAGGCTTCATCAGGCATCTGGAAGCCTGACCCGTCCTGGGATTCGGACTTCCCTCTAACACAGCATTCACCAGAATGGAAACCTGATTTGGCACAGACAGTGCAGTCTACTAATTTGAGTGAAAAAAAAGGGATTATGGAGCCGGTACAGGATTCTTCCACCCTGGTGGTCCCTGAGGCACAGGCATTGCCACCTACCTCCCCTAAACCAGCTATAATTTCTCCTCTGCTGGATGATATCCCTTTAGCAAAATATTCTACTTTATCTAACCCCCCCACAGAAGCCACTGATGTCTGATCTCTTTAATACTGTAAAGAGGGAAGCAGCACCACGTCAGAATGCGGTCCGAATACGCTATAAAGGGGGATTAGAAAACAGGCCGGACAGATATTACGTGGGGAAAACTCTGCTAAAAGAATCACTTCATTTTACCCCTCAGGAGGTCTTTGCCTTCATCAACATTCCAGGGGAGGATAACTAAGATATTAGTTTTCAGACTTCGCATGCTTTGGATTTATTTTGGGACTGTTATGGGCAGGTGAAATTTTCTCCCACATGGACCCCCTTTTTGCTTATTCCTTTAACCAAGTCATTAATAACATATGTCACAGTGATGTTTAGGAATGAGGGGGTCCATGTGGAAGATATTACTTTCTGGTTATCCCAGAAATGTGAGGTGTTGAGTGCCCCGAACCCATTTTGGATTCAGAACGGTTTTGGACTGGGGGCTGGAAATACAAAATCAAATTGAGGCAATCTGACTCAGGGGTAGAGCATGTACCTAATTAATTTTTGTTAGGCAGGGACAGGGGGTCTGTTTTTATAGCGGCCAGCCAAGAGCATGCTATAAGTGTGGATCTCAGACACACCGTTCTAGTGTATGCGACCAGCCTCATTGTGACAATTGTGGGGAGGTGGGTCACATCACTATGCAATGTGCCAATCACTCTAGGTGCGACTTATGTGAGGAATATGGACATGTTTTTCGAGAATGTCCTTGGGCCGCTAAGAATAAGGCATCCTGCATTAGTCCTGAGCTCTTAATTCAGAAGGCTCAGGATGCTGCCAACACCCCCCAGTGCCCCCCCATCCCCTCCTCCACATTTTCTGTCTCCTCTTTCAAGAGGGAAATCTCCCTCCAGGGGTCCTTCTCGTAGTTCTTCTTCTTCTAAGAGAATTGAGACAAATGACCAAACCTTGGGATCTGGCTCGGGGAAGGATATAGTACCCTGCATGGGTCCACCGGACACCTCGGAGTTCCCTCCAGTATGTTATTCTGACAAGATAACAATTGCCCTGGGGAAAGAGCCCAAAAAAGCGATCTCTGGGTCTCCTCTGCCTCGTTGCAGATCTTTGAGACACTTACATCCCCCCACCAATCCACCTGTTGTGCCTACTTTGGAAACTAGCAATTCTTATGCGGCCTTGTTTACGCCATGGGGGGATACAGAGATGGAGTTAGGGGATTCAGACTCCCAAAAATCTTCATTATCTACTCTGTCACAGCCAGTAGATAATTATAAAGAGAAAAAGAAAAAAGGGAAAAACAGAGTTGGGTTTGACAATTTTTTTTTTTGGTAATGTGGTTGCTCTGGGGTTCCCGTAACACTCATAGCTTATTAAATACCATGAAACAGCAAGCACTATTTCATCAGATACATGATTTACAGATTACGGTGTGTTTCTTGCAAGAAACCCGGATGCATTCACTAGAACAGTTACACTCTTTCAAACGGGATTGGGTATGGGTTTTTTCCTTTTGGTCCTTCGGAATGGATAGAACTAATGGGGTAGGAATACTGTTTTCTTCATTTTCTTTTACATTACTTAACTTAATTGATCTAATACCTGGTAGAGTTCTGATAGTGGATGGGAAATGGCATAATACTTGTTACAGATTTATTAATATATACAATCCACAAACCAAGGCTGATAGAGTTGCCTGTTTAAAAGCTATTCAACCTTTTTTGGTAACAACAGTCAATATATTATGGGGTGGAGATTTCAATTGTACAATTATTGACTCACCAAAACAGAAACAAAAAATTTATTGTGATTCAAATGCATTGGTCAAAATTATGAAACTAGCTGGGCTTATTAATTGTATTTCTTTCTCTCCTCACGGGCCCCAATATTCCTTTATAAAAGGGAAATTGTTCTCCTTAATAGACTATATGTTAGTCTTCCCTTCTATGAAGGTATATTCCTTCGAAATGATTCCCAGTGAATTTTCGGACCATCTATTCTTATTATGCATTTTCCAGCCTGTGGCCTTCCCTGAGTCTAGACAGAAGAGGTGGAAGCTTAACACCTCAATTTTGGAGATACCGTCTATCCAGTTAGGGGTTAAAAGTATTTTAAAAGCTAGATTATAAGTAGCCTTCCTTTATAATAATCTGGGAGTGGTGGTTGGATACCAAAAAGGATTTACAGAATTGGTTTAAAAAACAAGGTGTAAGGACTAAAAATCATAACTTTTTGAAATACCTGTCGCTTAGGCAGCAGCTCCAGAGACTTACATCAATAGCATATATCTCTAGATATGACTACTCGGAGCAGATTACTAAATTGAAAGAAAACATGAAGATATATCAGTATGATAGGGCCAAAACCATACAAGCAATTCTTACTAATGGTATCAAAAAGTCTCCTATAGGGGATCCCTTTGAGATGTGTAAAACCTTGAAGGACTCTTCCACTTTGGGATCATTAAGAAGGCAGGATGGCTCTTTAGCACAGTCAGAGGCACAGCTAAGGGCATTAATTATTGACCATTTTCGGTCTTTGGAACATTCTTTTCCAATTCTAGATACAGCTATAAACTCTTATTTAAGTAAAATCCCCTCCCATCCTGAATTTATAGATACTGCCAATCTGTTAGAATCTGTATCTCAGGAGGAAATTATACAGGTTATTCGGACCCTGAAACCAAATGTATCCCCAGGCATAGATGGCCTCTCTAATTCTTTACACAAGGCTTTTTCTGTTGAATTAAGTCAATGTCTTTGTATTTTGTTTAAATATCTTATTCAAAACTCAGTCATTTTTCCCTCATTTACTGAAGGTTTATTAATCTTATTCAAAACAGGGGATAGACAAGACATTAGGAATTGGCGGCCTATTACTCTTCTAAATTCCGATTACAAGATTTTTACCAGTATTTTGAATAATAGGTTAAAACAATATGCCAAAATAGTAATTTCTCCCTATCAGTTCTGTGGCATTTCGGACAGACGGATACAAGCAGCATTAGTGATTATACGTGAGGTTATTGAGCATCTGTCCTCAATATGTAGGTTAAGTTGTATGGTAATCACAGACTTTGGTAAAGCATTTGATAGAGTATATTTACCCTTTCTCTTTTTATCATTGAAACATTATGGGATCCCAATGCAACTGGTTCAGGTAATTAAAACGTTGTATAAACATAATTAGTTTTTTCCCTTTTTGAAGGGTCGCACTTTGGAAAGTTTTTGTCTTTCCACAGGGGTACGGCAGGGTTGTCCTTTAAGCCCTCTTCTTTATATATTTGCATTAGACCCTTTTTTACAGCATTTGACCACATATCAACACTGGATTGGAATTTCGCAAGATGTGGCTCAAACTCATCGCCTGGTTTTACAGGCTTATGCAGATGATTTGATTTTATATTTTTCAGATTATTCATCTGTGCCCACATTTTTGAAGGTTTTTGATGACTTTTCACAAATCTCTAATGCAAAATTAAACTTGAAAAAAAACAAAAGGACTGTTCATTGGAGCAGATGGGCCAGTTGAGGTAATACAAGAGGGTGTTTGTATTTCCCGAACTCCCCTTAAAGTTTTAGGCATCTTTTTTGGTCCCCAAAATATGCCTGTGGACAATTGGGAAAGGGTCCTTCAGGCAATGGAAAATAAGGTCACCAGGTAGAGACAGTGGAAACTGTCAAAACTAAAGAGAATTCAGGTGATCAAGCATTTTTTGTTACCTGGACTACAGTATGTGGCTATGGTGTTTCCTCTCCCGGTGCATTTAGAGTCTAGGATGTATAGTTTGTGTTTCCAAATGTTGTGGGGTAACCGTTTGAACCCTGTCAAGAGGTGTTACACCTATTTAGATATTAAAATCAGGAGGTTTGGGGATAGTGATCCCGTGAGCTTTGTTCATACTTTATTTTTATGAATTCTGTAAAAGTGTTTTAGGTTTAAGAGATGGGATTGAGACAGGATGGATTTCTAGGTCATTAGGGAAATATATGTCGAATTGGCATATGTTGGCCCCAAAACTAAACCCTCATATTCCTATTCCACAGTATTTTCGTCCGGCGGCCCAAAAATTATATAGATGGGGAATTACGAAAGGGATGATTCTACATAATAATGTAAAACAGTTTTATCAATTATTAATGAGAAATTTGTATCCTCAAGAGCCAGGCTTTAAAAATTATCCTTCTGCTCTCAATCCCAAGGTTTTAACACAGTTGAATTGTGTCAGATTGCCTCAATCGCAATGGGAAACACAGTGGCTGATTTTCTATGGTGCTAAATGTGAGGGGCAATGAAGTATAAGGCACTAGAAGAGCGTAATTGCCCCTAATTAGACTATATTAATATTGAAGAATCAATGGAACATTTCCTTCTGCACTGTTCTTATGCAAAGGGTCTGTGGGCCTATTTGGCAGTTTTATGGGGTTTCAATTGGTTAAACTGGATTACATATGATGCATTAATTCTTGGACTTTATTCAGGAAATCAAATATTTTCATGAGGGAACATTATCATTATTCTTTTGTTGCTTACGATATTATCTATGGCAAGCTAGGTGCCAATGGGTGATATATCAAAGGAAAGTGCCCTATTCTTGTGTTAGGTTTTATATGGTTTTTGTCTTTAAGCACTGAATTTTATTTGATCTGTTTTTGTTTTCTGTGATTTACTGTGTTGTTGTCTATGTTTAATTTTTCAATAAAAACTCCCCTACTCTTTTTCGAGAAGTGCCATGGGATCTTTAACATCCACCTGATCTACCACCAATCCAGGCAGATGGGACCTTGGTTTAACATCTCATCCGAAAGATGGCACCTCAGAAGTGCAGCACCCCTCTCATGCTGCACTGCAGTGTCAGTACTGGGATATTAACCCAAGTGTCAGATGTGGGAACTGAACCCACAGCCCTCTAATCTCCCAGCCTCAGAAGCGAGTGTGCTACCTACTGAGCCACTGTAGTAGTAGTAGTAGTAGAAGTAGCTGATAAGACAACTCAGATTAAAACCACATATGAAGAAAATTGTTGTACAAATGCAACAGTTAAATTTAATCCCATGATGAAACACAAAAGGGGTGATAGGTGTGGAGAGTGGGGTACACGGTAGCGATTGTTTGCAACTCATGAATCACATAAATTAAGTAAAACAGTTTAAAAAATAAAATGGAACTCATGTTTTAAAAAAAACACTGTAAATATAGGCTTTTGTCTTTGGAAAGAAGAGTGTGAGAACAGTTTAATTTTATATTTTTGGGGAACAAGGGGTACACAATGCTGATGAGTAGATGGGAGAACAAGACAAGTTTGGAAATTGGTGTACTGAGCATGTACCAGTCAGTCTGGAGCCATTGTCAGTGGATTACAAAAAAAGCTGTTTCCCATATATGGGACAGGTAGCAACACACTCTTGCTGTACGATTGAAACTGAAATGCTAAGAGGATGGGTGAATAAACCACGGTGGCTGTGATGTTTCATCATTAGATTCATACTGAAGTTCATACAGAAGAAAGAAGGAGCAGAAAAGGGAATTAGTCCATGTTAGCTGCTATCATTCACTCATGTAATACTTCACAGAGTCTTCATTTAAAATATATTTATCACATTTTGTTTTAAATTATTTTATATCCTTACCAGTTATTATTTCGGTAGGTAACTTGTTCCCAGGGTTCATGATGTGCTGGGTATAATATCCTTTTCTTTTTGTTGTATTGAATTTTTGTGGCTGTCATTGTACAATGGATAGCCCCAGGTACCTACATTGTCACTTTTAAATTTAAAAAGGCAGGATGCTGCACCAAGAGAGGTTTGGTGGTATTACATGAAATTGCAGTCCACAAGAAAAAGTAAGCACCCAAACCAAGGACTTACATATTAAAACATATTTTATTTAGCAAAATGCAAGTGCTCTGCTACTGGCACTAAACCATACTGGTATCAGCAGAGAAAAAAACTCTTACCTTTCACTCAGCTGGCTGCTGAGCTTCATGAAAGACTGTCATTTTTTTTTTGAAGTTTGGTTCATTTATTAAGTATGGGTCCTTCATAAAATCATAGTACATTAACAGGCGTACCCTTATTCTTCTTGTTTCTAGGGACATTAAGCTGTCAAATGCGATTTCCATAACTGTCTTGTCTTGCGCTATATATTATTTTAGTGTCCTGTTGCTGTACTTTCTCGACTCTGTCTTTTTTTCTTGTGAGGGGACACCATACTTAACTCCCATAGTCCAATATGGGTCTCACATAAGCCCTGTATAATGGCATCAGGAACTCTGCCTTTCTACTAGTGAAATTTCTTCTGATCATCTACAGGACCTTATTTGCTCTAGAAATGATTGCTGTACACTGATCTTTTTGGTTGAATTTGTTGTTGATAATAATGTCAAGACCGTGCTCATTTTCAGCAGGTTTGATGACTCGGTTCCCTAATCTGTATGAGTGATATATGGTCTGTTTCCCCAGGTGCAGAACGCAGCATTTGTCAGTGTTGAACTGCATACCCCACAAGTGAACCCACCTACTTATTTTGTCTGTATCACTTTGAATTGACTCAATTTCTTTTATAGTGCTGAACTTGCCAGTGAGCTTGGTACTGTCTGCGTATTTCCTAGTCCAGTTAAGAAATTAACTGCACATGTTGGCTACAAATAGTTGAAAGAGGACAGCACCCAGGACAGAACCCTGTGGCACATCACTAGTGACATTACCTGTATCTGAGAGGTGACCGTTTATAAATACTGTACTTTCTGAGTTCTATGTCCTAACCGGCTAGTGACCCAATTTATAATATGATGGTTAATTTTTTTGATTAATCATTTTCTGGAACACAGCTTAGTGTGATACAGAACTGAATGCCTTCGAGAAATCCAAATAAATACAATCTACAGGCTTGCTTTGATCCAGGTCCTAAGATACTTTTTTGAAGAAGCACAGATTTGTCACGTAAGACCTATTGGTGGTCATAAACCTATGTTGCTCCATGTCAGATGTTCCTGTTGGTTTTAGATGATCTGATATTCTATCTTTCATTATAGATTGAAGTATTCTGCCAGAAATTAAAGTCAGACTTAGTGGCCAAAATGTTTGTAATAGTTTTTGTTCCTTGTTTCATGAACTGGTATTACTTTCGCAGTATTCCAATCATTAGGAACTTCCCCACTTGTTAAGGAGGCTTGGGGATAATATCTTTAATGGATATGCAATACTATTAGCTAATATTTTTAATATTTGAGGTGAGATGCCATCCGGTCCTGCTGCACTGTAGGTCTTTATTTTGTTTACTATTTCTTCTTGGATTTCTGTGTAAGAAGAGTTTAATGTAGATAACCTGCTAGAGGGAGAGAGTTCAATTTGAAAAAAAGCAGAGCAGAAATACTTATTAAAGATGTTTGCTATTGTAGTTGGATTCGTAATCTGCTCATCATTATATGTAATAGAACACAGTTTATGGTTTGAATTTTTTAAGGAATTTATATAACTGTAGAATTCGTTTATGTTAGTGTCTAAGGGGCGGTATTAGTCATTCTTGATGTTTCAATTAGCCTTTTTAATTTTATTTTTGCATTTCTTTAAAGCTGTCTTGTAGTTAACCCATGACTCATTTGTTTTATTTGTAATGTATAGTTTATATAATCGTTGTTTTTTTCTGATTCATTTTTTTGATTTCCTTGTTGAGCCATTTCGGTATAATGCCATTGCTGTTGTATTTTTTTTAATGTGTTTATCACATGAAGTTGATATAATGGATTTTATCACAAGCCATAAATTCTCCACTGTATTGTTTGAGAGTGTAGTATCCCAGTTTATTTGGTTAATGTCTTGCAGAATACCAACAATGTTAACGGTTTTGTAAAGGTGTATTTCCAGACAACCATTTATATTTGTTTTATTTTCTACAGTGCTAAAAGAGATGCACTTATAATTGTTCTCCCCTAATGACATTCTGACCAAACAGTTTGTTATGGTTACATTTTTAGAGCCCAGGACAAGGTCTAGAATATTATCTCCCCTAGTAGGCATCTCTACATGTTGTGTTAGATTTAGTTGTTTGCATATATTTATAAATTCCTTACTTTGACTTGATGTAGCAGAGTTAGATGACCAGCTGATGTCCCCATGATTTAGGTCACCTCGGAATAAAATGCCTTCAAGGTCACATGCATTTTCTATTTCAGTATTTTTTGTTTCATTTATTTGTTTAGAGGCATTTGGTTACTGGTAACATGGGCCAATGATTTTACTTTCTGTAGATTTTTTAACAAGTTTTAGCCATATCATTTCTGTTTTTTCATTATGTGTTTTGATTTTGCTTGAAATGTTTATGACAGGGATTTTGTCTGAAACATATAGCATAATTTCCTGACCCTTCTTTTGTCATGATCCAGCTTATATAGCTAGGCCCCCATATTCAAAAGTTCACCTGGAAAGGGTGCAAGTGTTTGCTCCATGCATCTGAGATGCGCCATTACAAAATATTGCAATATTAAGAAGATGCACAGTGAGATGCACCAGCTCATCTCAGGCTGAATATACCAAAGATGCGCCATGGCACATCCTGAAATGCACTGCACACCTGGAAATGAACCAGAGCATCTGGGCAGGACTGAATATAAGAAAAGGAGCAACCTGGCATGGGACAGTGGAGTAACAGGGAAGGATGTGAAATGGGAAATGAGTGAGGCAGAACAGCCAAAATAGGGAGGGAAGCATCCCAAGGCAAAAAGGGTGGAGAAAGGCACTGTGAAAGTGCACAATGGACACAGACCCAGCCCTCTTGGGCACAGTATGAGTCATCACACATACATCACCCACCCAGGGGACAAAGAGGCACAATAGGCATGGCACACAGTAGGGTGGGGATGGAGCACCCAAGCACCAGAGGTCCAGGGGACAGTATGGCCCAGCCATGCACCATGACAACAGTGCAGAGGAACAAAGCAGGGCAGTCATGGTAGCCACAGCACAGGCACAATGGTCCAGAGGCAAAATGGCATACAGGCTGGTGACACATGCCCACAGGTACACAGGACTGCGGACAGCACAGCACAGCAGCAGGGGGACCAGGAAAACAGCAGAGGTGTGCACAGCACCAGAACAGGGGCTATGTGCAAGTGA
Source organism: Neoceratodus forsteri (assembly GCA_016271365.2). Taxonomy (NCBI): domain Eukaryota; kingdom Metazoa; phylum Chordata; order Ceratodontiformes; family Ceratodontidae; genus Neoceratodus; species Neoceratodus forsteri. The sequence continues at coordinate 383,338,104 of CM028134.1, read as the reverse complement.
CAACTTGAGCAGCACTGATGGACACCCCAGAGGTGGCCCAGGGGGCAGCATGGCTAACACAGTGGGAGTAAAACAAGATGGACAGGGCATACAGTTGTGCCACGGCACAGACACAAATGGGCATCAGTAAGCAAGGGGCATTGTGCCAACCATGCAACACAACAGGTGAATGTAACAATGGTTCAGTGATGACTGCAGACACAGGCTGTTAACAACAAAAAATATTTAATAACTCCCGACAATAAAAAAAAATACAACTAACATGAATAACAATAAAACAACAACAAGAAAAACAGTTGTCAGTAAAACTATTTACAGCAATAGGGGTGTGTAGGGGGGTGGAAAGGGGACTAGGGAATGCAAGTGTAACCACCCAGTCCCCTGAGGTTACTAGAATCCCCTCAGTATCAGTGCTAGTCATGGAGAGGCAGCTGGTGACTAACTGGTTAAATGTGTTTTTTCACCTGCTCACTCTTTTGTTTACTTGGTTTCAGCTGAGATGAAAGTGATGAGCTCATTTGGAACTCTTGTAGAAGCATAAGCCTTAGCCAGCTGTGAGAAGGGAGTTTAGAATCTTGAGAGGAGAGTCAGTGTGAATCTGTAGTTGGAAGTGAGAGGAGTGAGAACTGCTCAGCTGAGGGCTCTGAGTGAGGGCCCTGCATTCTCACCCTAGTCCAGGTAAATCTCCAGTTTGCCAATAGAAGTGGTGGAAAACATTGTCTACAGCAGGATCTCCTGATTTTCATCCCTGGAGGGGTGAAAATGACTGCTAGTGGATGTATCCAAGGGGCAATCCTCCCCTTTTTGATCCAGGATGTTTTGAAGCTGCCTGAAATGTCTAACAGTGAGTAGGATCTGACTTTTTCTGCATAAAGCAAGTACATGTGCTGTTGTGTTCTCTGGCTGAAATGGAAATGCACAACTTTTCTGTTCAGAAGTGTGAGACTGTTCTCATTTAAAGTCCTGCAGAAACTTGAAGAATGGTCAAGGATTTGGCAGTTGAAATTCAATGCAAATAAGTGCAAGATAATGCATATGGGGCACAAAAACCCTGGCACAATATATCAGTTGGGGGGTGAGGATATAGCATGCACCAAGCAGGAAAGGGATCTTGGGGTTGTCATCTCTGATGACCTCAAGGTGAGGAAACAGTGTGACAAGGCATCAGGTAAAGCAAATAGGATGCTGGGATGTATAGGCAGGGCATCACCAGCAGGAAAAGGAGGTCATAATTCCGCTATACAAGACACTAGTGAGGCCCCACCTGGAGCAGGTGCAGTTCTGGAGACCATACCTATGTAAGGACATACACAGGGTAGAGAAGGTTCAGAGGAGGGCAACAAAGATGGTGCATGGGTTGCATCACAAGTCCTATGAAGACAGGTTGAAGGAACTGAAATGTACTCCCTGAGAGGAGGGAGAGGGGATATGATAGAGACATACAAGTATCTTACAGGGAGGAACAGGGTGCAGGAAAACACTATTTTAAGCGAAAAAGATGTTTCAGGACTAGAGGGCATGGGATGAAGTTGGAGGGAGGACGATTCAGAGGAAACATGAGAAAGAATTTCTTCACAGAATGGGTGGTGGACAAGTGGAACACTCTGCCAGAAGAAGTGATGGGGCTGAAACAATCACGGGATTTAAGAATGCATGGGATAGACATAAAGGAATTCTAGAGGTCAGGGGTAAGGGGAAATAGACTTCTAGGAAAACAAACTGAACTTACAAGCTCAAATGGGCAGACTAGGTGGGCCATAGGCCCTTATCTGCCGACACTGTCTATGTATCTATGTATCTATGTATCTATGTATGTAAAGTTTGCTGAAGTGTGTGATGTCCAGATGTATGACTATATCACATTGTTTGGGACTTTAGTTCTTCCACAACCAGTGTAGTGATTTAAATGCTGGATGCCAAAGTTTCATTCAGTTAAGCATTTTCCGAAGTGTGTGTTCAGATGTTTAAGGTGTAACTCTGAAAGAATGGCTGAGTATGGATTTGGGAACAAAGGGTGGGCAGACCCCCATCTGTAGTAACCAGTTCAGGACTACAGGTTCAGTAAGGGCACCTGGTTACGTTAGACATAGGGCCAATGTCTGAAGAGGATTTTACCCCCTGAAGTGGGTTGTGCTAGTTATTAGCAAAATATATGTTCAGTTGTGGCCAGTGCCACTGGAAGAAATGTTCAGTGTCCTATGACGTGGGAAACAAAGTACAAGAGTTCTGGCAGTAAATGTGTGTTCAGTTGTGGCCAGTGCCACTGAAAGAAATGTTCAATGTCCTATGACACGTGGGAAACAAAGTACAAGAGTTCTGTCAGTAAATGTGTGTTCAGTTGTGGCCAGTGCCACTGGAAGAAATGTCCTCTGTCCTATGCTATATGGGAATACAAGTGCAAGATGTTCTATGTCCTACAGTGTAGGAATACAAAGAGAGTTTTCTGTCAGATACAGTCGTTTTGTTGTTCTACAAGTTCCTAGTGCCACGACGTGCAAACCTTGGGGCTCCACCCTTGCTTTAGAGAACATGTTTTGGAATAAAGTCACACTCTAGAACCCCAACTTTGGTCTGGACAGTTACATTATTGCTTCCTGTGTGGAGTTACTGGGTACCCCTCCGGAAGTATGGGTCTAGCATAGCCCTAGCAAAAAGTTCTCTCCTCAAGACCTGGTTATTTGTAAATACCTACTAGGTCATATTGCCTTTGTACACTCCACCCCTTGATCTCTAGAGTAATGAGCCTGGTATACATTCCCAAAGCTAGGGATAGTGCCAACTGATAAAATGTTTCTGAAGTCTGTGCCCAGTTATGGGTGCCAGGGGTAGCTAACTGTAAAGTAGCGGGGGAGGGTTACAGAAAAACGGGGGCTCATCTGGTGATGTTTAATTTGGGGAGAGAACCAGAGATTTTTTGCTGAGGATATGTGTAGCATCTTTCAGTCTGGCAGCAATGTAGCCCAAACAGAAAGGAAGCTTTGGACAAGAGGAATTTTGCCCAGAAAAATGCCATCCAAACGTGCTGCTTGTGTGCCTTCCAGTACAGAAAGGAAACAGAGTGCTGCTTATGTGTTTTCAACTTGTAATGGACAATAAAGCATTGACGTGTGTGTCCTGGTCTCTGCATCAAAAATGCTTAAAGAACTTTTAAATTGAAATTTTCAATTCCAAAAAGTATTGTGGAATTTGAAGAACAGACTCTAATATGTGCCCTGAAAGTTTCATGTGCTTTGTGTGCAAATTTGGGGAGTCACTAAAGAAATTGTCCAGAAACTGGTAAAAATGGTCAAACAGTGCTCCCGCTGCTGAAATTGCAGCCCCCCAAAAAAGTTACAGTTTACAGTTTAAATTTGCTCCTGCTCGACAATCGCCATGAAGGAAGAATAAGCGAGGAGAGAGAGGCTCATTTGCATGGCATTGAGTGACTGGTGTGGCTGCATCCAGTCCCGACCCCCTGGCCAGTGTCTGTGTGCTGCAGAGTGTTCGAGGACGAAAGAGAGAGTGGCATGAGAGCTGGTTAGACCAGGATCAACCATCGAGGAGCTTGTGAGCATTCTAAACTTTAGTAAACAGACTAGTACAGTATAATTTCGGGCTCAACCCATTGTCCAACCAACTGGAGAGTGATTGAGGTGTTCATGGCTATGATCGGTGGGACTGCCAGCCTGTTTCACTCCAGTGGCCTTCCTAGAATTGGCAGCAAGCCGAACTTTTCTATTGAAGGGAACCAGCTTCTGAATTCAATAGTTAAACAAGTTAACTGTGCAAACAAACTGTGTGTGACTATCAAGCCTACTGAACCTGTGTGCAAGCAGTGTGATTTTTGTGCAAAGAGGGACAGCAAGTTGTAAAGACAGGTGCAACAAACAGAAATTCTGAGTATAGACTGTGTGCAATGACAAATGGTTTTAGCAACAATAAATTTTTCTCAGCAGCAGAACTGTGAGTTGTATGTGGTGCATGCAGCAAACAGGCAGTCATGTGCAAAGAAAGACTGTGGGGCTTACAAGTGACTCTGAGCATGTGTAAATAGAGTTTTCCTGAATTAATGCTGATCACAAAGTCAAGTTACCAGTTTAGAAATTCATATGAATGTGCCAAAATGTACCAGCAGAGCAATCAATTGCAGTTTAAAGTAATTTCAGTAGCCAGAAAGGTTGGAAACACAGTTTTGAGCAAGATGAACAGATTTTGATGCATGATAAAAAATACAGACGCCATGACAGGGTGGGGTCAGCGATGTAAACACTGCAGCAGGGAGCTATTTTGTGAGACAATATGTGACTAGTAAGCAATTCAGTAATGAAAAGTTAGTGTATTTACTTTGTGACATGGCTTCAGGAACTCCCCACTACCCAGATCATGCCCAAGCTATGATTGCTGAGGAGGTGGCAGTACTAAGAGAGGTTGAGAGAGCCTACTATGGTGACAGGTTACCCTCGGATGTAGCAATCCCTAGCTATCTAGTGAGACTATGCATAGTGTGTCTAAAGGCTGGAAGGGATGTGTTTCTGATACCCCATTGCTCTTACTGCCTTGTGAAGTTTGGAATGAGCAGGCGTGCCGTGCCAGAGAAGGCAACAAGGATTCAATTGGCTCCCACGTAAATCCAGGAAGGGGACCCTGCCTGCAGCAGCACACAGCATGAGGCTGAACCTGTTGGGGAAAGTTCTACAGAGTGTGTTACAGAAGGAGCAAGTAAAATTGATGTTGATCCACTGCAAGGGCAGGAACAGAGAGAGGTTTCCACGCCTGTGTCCCAGATGCACAGTGCAATGGAGGGATCAGTGGACCCGTGGAATCTGGATCCAAGTCCTAGCCTAGTGGGGGAGGATGAATTGCAAGAGACATTGAATTGGGAGGAATCCACCTCTGCACCCTGTGAGGAATGGAATGTCTCAGGAGTGAGGACATTTGCTCACTCTTGGGCACAGATCATGAGTGAGGAAGGGGAGGATGAAGACGGGTATCTTCATGTTGAGGGCTACTGTGAGTTGCCTCAAGCTCTTGCCTCAGAGGAGCCAGAGATAGTTGGAGAAGACTCTAGCAACTTGTCCACAGAGATAGTGGGGGACAAGTTTTTTCATTCTTTGAGTTTGAGACACTGGCTCGACCAGGACTGGCCACCCCCATGCCAGGCCATGTGCTGCAGACTAATAAAGAGTTGTAAGAAGGAGAGACTGATTCGTAGGAGGGCTGACACCACATATGGGAAGTCCTTTCCTACCTTTCCTCGCCGAGTCTGGGAGGAAATCAAAGAAAACTGGCAGTCCTGAATAATGGAAGAAGCAAATAAGAGTTTGCACCCTGATGCAGCAGAATGTGTAAGGGACAAAATCATCAGTGATTGCCTTAGATTCTGGAGACTGGGCAGGACTCTGTTTATGGACACTGTGTGAATTGTGGATGGGGCCAGGCAAGAGACATTTCACATCAACTTGGAATGCCCAGATGGGGTCATAGTCCTCGCACACACCCTGAGTGGTACTAACCTTAATGGTACCACTCGCTGTGAATATGCCCAGCATGCCTACAGGAAGTGAGCAGTGGCAAGCCAGTGTCTGTCATAGGATGCAGCAGTGTCTATAGAAGAAGATGCATCTCTTTTGGTATTCCAGGATTTTTTCAGGCGTATCCATATTCGTCAACCCAGCAGTTTTCCTGTTCCATTTTCTGGCCTTCCAGAGAACAACAATCCCAGCAGTTTTCTTGTTTCTTCATTTGGTTTTACAGAGGTCAACACCTAGCAGTTTTCCTGTGTTATTGTTTGTTTTTTCAGAGGACATCAACCCAGCAGTTTCCGAAGATGCCATCTGGTCTGAAGGGAGAAGGTTCTCAGCTCGCAGAGTAAGAAATCATTTTTTTGTCCTTTAAGGAGCTGGTAAGAAAACCTTTTATTTAGATTAACTGGGGTGGAGCAACAATGGGGAAACATCAAAACCATCACCACAGAGGCAACAAGTCTTTGTGTGAAGCAAATAAATAAATCAAAATGAAAGAAAAATCCACTATGGTTCTCAAAAGAAGTGGCGGGGAAGGTAAGGGACAAAAAGATAGCATTCAGGAAGTATAAGGAAACACAGAAGGAGCAGGACAGAGAACTGTACCAGTTAAAGCAGAAGGAAGCGAGTAAGGCAGTCAGAACAGCAAAGGCCCAAACCGAGGAAAAGATAGCCAACTCGGTTAAGAAGGGGAATAAAACCTTTTATAGGTACATTAGGGAGCAAAGAAAGACTAAGGCAGGGATACTGAGGCTGAATAAAGAGGAAGGTGTTGGGCAAAGAGCGACAGTGAAAAAGAAGGGATACTGAATGAATATTTCTGCTCAATATTCACAATGGAAAAGCAGGGGGAAATACCTAATCCAGTCAATAGAAGCACTCTAGATGGGGGGGTTGATATTAGTCCTTTCACAGAAAAAAGGGTTCTGAAAGAACTCTTAAAACTGAAGGTGGATAAAGCAATGGGGCCTGATGGGATTCATCCCAGGATTTTAAAAGAACTAAGGGAACTAGTAACACCAATGACTACCCTTTTTAATAAATCATGGGAGGATGGGGTGGTACCTGAGGACTGGAGGAGAGTGGATGTGATTCCCCTTCACGAAAGTGGGAGCAAGACAGAGGCAGGAAACTACAGACCTGTCAGTTTGACCTCAGTGGTAGGGAAAATGATGGAATCACTTCTGAAGGAAAGAATTGTTGAGTACCTAGAGGCCAGTGGGGCACAGGACCCAAGGCAGCATAGATTCACAGTGGGAAGGTCATGTCAGACAAATCTAATTGATTTCTTTGACTGGGTGGCCAAAGCAGTAGACCAGGGAGGGGCTGTGGACATGGTCTACCTAGACTTTACCAAGGCATTTGACACAGTCCCCGCACAAAAGATTAATAAACAAATTAGCCAGTCTGGGAGTGGGTCCTAGGGTGGTAGCCTGGGTAAAACACTGGTTGGACGACAGGACACAGTGGGTAATAGTAAATGGAGTCTACAGTGAAGAAAGGAGGGTTACTAGTGGGGTACCGCAGGGTTCAGTACTGGGGCTGGCCCTTTTTAATGTCTTTATAAGTGACATTGCAGAGGGACTGGAAGGAAAAGTATGTCTCTTTGCAGATGACACAAAGATCTGCAACAGGGTTGATACACAAGGTGGGGTGGAAGGATGAAAAGGGACTTGGCAAGGTTGGTGGAATGGTCAAATGTATGGCAGCTTAGATTCAATGCAAAAAGTGCAAAGTAATGCACCTGGGAAACAAAAACCCAGGGGAAGAGTACACAATGGGGGTGAGATACTGACAAGAACAAAAATGGAAAGGGACCTGGGGTAGTCATATCAGATGACCTAAAGGTGGGTCAGCAATGTGAGAAGGCAGTAAGGAGGGCTGGGGGGATATTGGGATGCATAGGGAGATGCATCACCAGTAGAAAACAGGAAGTTGTTGGCCCTCTGTACAGACAGTTGGTAAGATCACATCTGAGTACTGTGTACAGTTCTGGAGACCCCATCTCCACAAAGACATAGACATGGTGGAGCTGTCCAGAGGAGGGCAGCAAAATGATGCAGGTCTGCATCAGAAGACATATGAAGAAAAACTAAAGGAACTAAAGATGTATAGCCTCGAGGAAAGGAGGGAGAGGAGACATGATAGAAACTTTCAAATACCTCAAGGGAATCAACAAAGTCCAAGAGGGTAGCATCTTTCAGAAAAGTGATGTACAAAAACAAGGGGCACAATTTGAAGATAGAGGGACGGCTCCAGAAGTAATGTGAGAAGTACTTCTTCACAGAGGTTGTGGATACATGGAACAGCCTTCCTGAGGAGATCATAGAGTCAAAAACAGTAGGGGAATTTAAGAATGCATGGGACAGACATAAGGCAATTCTAGTGGGGGGTAGGAGGAAGTAGGCTGTTGGTTAACTAGGATCTGCAGCTTATCCATTAGGTAGGGAAATGGGCAGACTAGGTGGGCCAAGCGGTCCTTATCTGCCATCAAATTCTATGTTTCTGTGTTTGCACAACATATCCTACATTTGAAGACCATCTGAGGAACTTTAATTTTCATCAAAGGCTCTCCCCCAGGATTGCAGTGCTATACAGGCCCTGTCCTGTCCAAGAACTGTTCTTCAGCAGGATTCGGCCTAGGAGAGACTCTTTAATGGACAATGCCTATGGGCACCAGTGATATTGCCACTAGCTGGGACATTGTAGGGACTTCCATCCCCAAATGTGTTGTATAAATGTCTTCTTTCCATTTCTTTTTTACTTTTGAAGTTTTATAGAAAAAATATTTTTGGGGTTCTTTAGTGTTAGGTGGAGGTTTAGGCAATGTATGGAATGCAGAATGTGTTTTTGTGTTTTTCTTCTCTTGCAGGTGTTCCTGAGGAAGAAAAAAAGAACAGAAGAGGATGTTGGAACACATCTGAGTTCCCCTTTTTTAGTATTTTTAGAATTGTTTATGGTTAACAGGGTGTTAACATGTTTTTCTTCATAGGCGTGAGATTTGGGGAAATGTAATGCAATGTAGTATATGTTTCTTTTGTTGTTCACAGGTAGCCTGGGAGGTTTGGGGGAATAGGTTCCCTGGCAGGTAGCAATGGTCAGATAGATTTTTCCTAGAGGACTAGGGGGATAGTCAGGCTGGGGGTCCTGATCTGTAGTAGGGTCTCTCAGTACTGGTCTATTAAGACATGCTTCAAGCAGTTTTCTTGGAGCCACTGAGAATCCATAGATTGATCATAGGATAGGTGCTGAAGTTTCAACAGCCGGCCTCTGTTCCTTTAGTGTTATCTGCCTGTGCCTGGCACATAGTAGGGGAGAAGTAGTGCTATCTCCCCATAAGTAACACGGGGGGTAGGGTGGCCTAGTGCCAGATGGAGTTATGACTGTGGACGGTCATTCATCTGGTTGCGGTGAGTGTAATCACCCAGTCTCTTGGGGTTACTAGAATCCCCTCAATATCAGTGCTAGGCAGGGAGAGGCAGCTGGTGACTAACTGGTTAAATGGGTTTTTCACCTGCTCACTCTTTTGTTTACTTGGTTTCAGCTGAGATGAAAGTGATGTGCCCATTTGGAACTCTCACAGTAGCATAAGCCTTAGCCAGCTGTGAGAAGGGAGCTTAGAATCTTGAGAGGAGAGTCAGTGTGAATCTGTAGTTGGAAGTGAGAGGAGCAAGAACTGCTCAGCTGAGAGCTCTGAGTGAGGGCCCTGCATTCTCATCCTAGTCCTGGTAATTTTCCAGTTTGCCAACAGAAGTGGTGGAAAACATTGTCTACAGCAAGATCTCCTGATTTTCATCCCTGGGGGGTGAAAAGGACTGCTAATGGATGTATCCAAGGGGCAATCTCCTTTTTGATCCAGGATGTTTTGAAGCTGCCTGAAATGTCTAACAGTGAGTAGGATCTGACTTTTGCTGCAGAAAGCAAGTATCTGTGCTGTTGTGTTCTCTGGCTAAAAGGGAAATGCACAACCTTTCTGTTCAGAAGTGTGAGACTGTTCTCATTTAAAGTTGGCTGAAGTGTGTAATGTCCAGAGGTATGACTATATCACATTGTTCGTGACTTTAGTTCTTCCATTACCAGTGCAGTGATTTAAATGCTGGATGCCAAAGTTTCATTCAGTTAAGCATTTCCCGAAGTGTGTGTTCAAATGTTTAAGGTGTAACTCTGAAAGAATGGCTGAGTATGGATTTGGGAGCAGAGGGTGGGCAGACCCCCATCTAGAATAATCAGTTCAGGACTACAGGTTCAGTAAGGGCGCCTGGTTACTTTAGACATAGGACCAATGTCTGAAGAGGATTTTACCCCCTGAAGTGGGTTGTGCTAGTTACTAGCAAAATGTATGTTCAGTTGTGGCCAGTGCCACTAGAAGAAATGTTCAATGTCCTACGACACATGGGAAACAAAGTACAAGAGTTCTGTCAGTAAATGTGTGTTCAGTTGTGGCCAGTGCCACTGGAAGAAATGTCCTATGTCCTATGCTATATGGGAATACAAGTGCAAGATGTTCTATGTCCTACAGTGTGGGAATACAAAGAGAGTTTTCTGTCAGATACAGTCATTTTGCTGTTCTGCAAGTTCCTAGTGCCACGATTTGTAAACCTTGGGGCTCCACCCTTGCTTTAGAGAACATGTTTTGGAATAAAGTCACACTCTAGAACCCCAACTTTGGTCTGGACAGTTGCATTATTGCCTTCTGTGTGGAGTTAACTGGGTACCCCTCCAGACAAATAGGTCTAGCATAGCCCTAGCAAAAAGTTCTCTCCTCAGGACCTGGTTATTTATAAATACCTAATAGGTCATATTGCTTTTGTACATCCCCACCCCTTGATCTCTAGATTAATGAGCCTAGTATACATTCCCAAAGCTAGGGATGGTACCAATTGTCTAAATGTTTCTGAAGTCTGTGCCCAGTATGGGTGCTGGGGTAGCTAACTATAAAGTAGCAGGGGGTGGTTCCACTGGGGTAGAACTATTTACAAAGAGGAATGTGGGTGTGGGATGGTCTAAATGGGGCTATGTACAAAATTGAAAGTCCACAATGCCAGAGGCCTAGTGCCATTGGCAATGGTTCAATTGGCCCTGTCTTCATTGGTCTCCCCTCCGCAACTCAGCCAGGATCTCTTGGGCAACCCTCAATATAGTACCCTGGCACTGGAAGATGGCAATGAGGATATACTGTGAAGAAACCAGCCAGCCACCCACCACCACCACTAGACCCCTCCTCCACCTAGTTCCTCTGGCATCCCAATGACTTATGGTGGGGAAACTGAGAACATGTACTCAGTGCCACAGCCAGCATAGGCTCAGCCCTCCCAATGGGCTGGACTGCGTGCCTGATGCTGTTTAGCCCCATACAGAGGGCCATCAACCCACCATGCACAGCACACACTGGCAACATGCCAGGAAATAGGGCCACACAGTGAATGGGAAGTGGCATGGTGAGCAGGTGGAGGAAGTCGCCAAGGGACATGTGGCCATGTCTCCCACAGTATGTGAACCTGCCACCCGTGTGCATCGATCATGCAGACCCTGAGGCAACCCCATGTGAGCATCTATGGGTGCCGACAGCCAGGACCAGACACAGCAACAGGGGTCAAACACACAGGTGCCATGGGCACAGCAGGCCTACCACATGCTGCCGACACAGTGATCCATGTGTGTATAACTGCCACCACATGGACATGCACAAGAAGCAGGCAATGGCCGTCTGTGGGCAATGCCCCCTTCCCCAAAATCCATGTACACACAGAGGCAGCCAAGCAGTGCACTTACCTGTTAACGGGTTGGCAGCACGCACTGGTGTTCTCTCCAGTGGCTCCAGACCCTCTCAGCCCCTCACCCGCGATTGAGCACTGGGGGTTCCACTGGACCACCAGGGATATGTTACAGATATGCCCGCAATCGGGCAACATTGCCCTTCCACTGGACCACCAGGGATGGTTATTACATATATACCCACAATCGGGCATACAGAGCCCTTCCACTGGACCACCAGGGACATAAAGACCACCAGGGACATATTCAACACATTTGCCCGCGATCGGGCGACGGGGTTGGGGGGCTCAGTGCTCCCAGGGCAGGGCAGGGAGCTTGGGGTCAGTGTTCTGGGTGGTGGTGGCCACCCAGCGAAACGGCACCTTATTGCACCCTGCAATGCCTGGCTCACCTGTGGGTGGCCTGGACTTGTTCCTGGTTTTACCAAGCACATCTTTAGCCCCCAGAAGCGATGCAAGGTAGGGTTTGCACTAAGAGGTGCCGCATATCCCGGCTGAATATCGATGTGCTATATATGCATGGGCATGCCCCCACACTTACACTGCATACATTACTGTTGTGCTCGCACATCGAGTTGTGCATCACAACTTGCCCCTTTCAATATCGCATCACAAGACGTGGTTGCGTGATGGGCGATTCTTTTGCACCATGCACAACTCTTTGAATATCCAGGCTAGCCGCTCATTAAATAGACTGCATATAGCTAACACCACAAAATATTGCCACATAAGTAGCATCAGATGTTAACTAAACTAAGCCTGAAAGTCAATGGTTCTCTTACTTCATGCATTAGATCATAACAGACACATGATTACCTCTAAGTGTGTGTTTGTGCTGCTTTTACACAACATTAATTTTTGAAAGCTTAAAGCCATTGTGTAAAGAATGTGAGACCTTGCCAGGCCATTATTATGTAACTGCAAGAAACTGTAGTGAAATAGAATAGGTTTGCCCTTGGAAAGTTCAAATAATGTCCCCTTCTGATTTAGTGCTATCTTGCTGTTCTTTATGATGTTATTAACTTCATCAAAGAAACTATTCATGACTTGCTTTATAGGCATCCTGGTATCCTAGGCTGTGAATAATTTATCAGTAATTTTTGAAGTACCCCATCATGTCATAGCCAAATGTCAACACAGCTGGATGGAATGGTATCATTAAGGGATACGCTTCACGTAACACACTTTGTGTAGTGTGTGCGAGTGTGTGTGTGTTAATGACCATTGAGAAGATGGCCTTAGTATGAAGCTAATAGAAATGGGGAGAATTGCTACAATATTATAAACCACCTGGGTTTCATAAATAGAGCCACACTACATACAATATCTAACAAGATCTAGCAAGAGCCGATATGGTTCTGGCGAGCTGCCAAATGATCAAAGTTACACGTGTGCGTAGAACATTTTGAATGACGGGGTGTAACTCGGCCATTTTTTTGAGTTGTTTCACCAGATTTTCAACATGGCCTTTTTGGGACCCCACCTCATCAAGAGTGCCACTGTCATTTCATTCACTTGTCCCGAAAGGTGATTTTGCAGAGCGACTGCACCATTTTGAGCCACAGGGCGAAAACACATTTTGAACAAGATATGAAAAATGACAGCTGTACTCTCAATAAGGAGGTGTGCAAAAATGGCAATGTTGAAAATCTGGAGTGAAAATATTAAAAATTTGCAATGTTAGGAGCAAGCATAGAAACTGTGCAACGAGCGCTCGTAATGCAGTAATTGTTTGGAATTTTTCACCAAATTTGCAACTTGGACTTTTTGGGACCCCACCTCATGAACAGTGGCACTGTTGTTTTGTTAGTCGGTCCTGAAAGGTGATTCTGTGCAGTGACCGTGAAATCACCTTTCAAGACCGAGTAATGAAATCACAGTGACAGTGTTCACAAGATGGGGTCCCAAGAACCCGATGTTGAAAATTTGGGGCCGAAATTCCTAAAAATGGCTGATATAGCAACGTAAGTTGAAAACCCCACTGACTGTCATTATACCACACTTACCTTTGATTCTTCAGGTTGCAGTTTGGCTTTGAAGAGTGCAGACGTGTCCTGGTCCACAGAAGATGACAGCACTGACCTCCAGATGTAAGTATGGGGTAAGGGTGGGGGTGGGGGGAGGTGGGTGCTCAGTGGGAGGCTGTGATGGGGGAAGGGGATTTGGGATGACAACAAGGGACCATTTTCTGTTTTACAGGTAAAAAAATATGTCATGGATGGTTTTCTTTATTTACAGGAAAGAAGAAAAAATTACTCACCTTAGTAATGTTGTTTCTTCTAATGGAGTCTTGCTATATTATGACATATGCAGTTTGTCCCAGCCTTAGAACTGCTCCGGAGGTGAAAGAGTTAACTTCCATGCCAGGCATGGAATCTTGAGCGCGAGCTCGGTTGAAAAAACTCTGTCTGTTGATCTTCAAACTGAAACTGTCAGATCTTTACGAGCAAAAACTCACTAAGGTTCTGTGTGGAAGCTGTAAACCTACACTAGCCAACTGGCTACTAAAATATTAACACATTTTCTGGTCCCAAAACCAAGACTCAAGTCAGGGACCCAGAAAATAAAATAAAATACAACACCCAAACACCCCAAAAGGAGATGAAAACACAAGGTGGGCATCATTAGTGTGCCAACACTGCACTGCCCACCCACATCCCAAGAGCAGAAGTTGCGAGAGGGGCAGGTGGGGAGGTCATAATATAGCAAGACTCCATTAGAAGAAACAACATTACTAAGGTGAGTAATTTTTTCTTCAAACAACATGAAGTCTTGCTGTATTATGACATATGCAGACTACACAGCAGTACCTCCATGGAGGAGGGACAGAACCTACTTAGGAAATAGGCTCTGAAGCACAGCTGTGCCAAACCAAGCATCCCTCCTAGCCTGGATGTCCAGGGAGTAATGCTTGGTGAAAGTGTGTACTGTTTTCCAGGTAGCTGCTTGACATATCTCTAAGATAGGGATGTCCCTGGCCGCAGCTAGGGACGCAGCTGTACCTCTGGTAGAGTGAGCCCTCAGGCCTGAAGGGGGAACCTTACCCAGTTTTTGATAGGAAAATTGGATACAAGAGACAATCCACCTGGCAATGGATCTTTTAGTGGCAGGTTTCCCTTTCCCAACCTCACCATAAGTGAGGAACAGTTGGAGGGAGTCAAACCTGTGACCCTTGGTACGCTCTATGTAGTAACTAAGGGCTCTCTTTACATCTAAACTGTGCAGCCTCCTCTCGCCAGAGGAGGAATGGTCAGTGAAGTACACTGGAAGAGATATAGATTGATTAAGGTGGAAATCTGAAACCACCTTAGGCAAGAACTTCCTGTTAGTCCCGAGGACTACCTTATCTCTGTGAAAGGAGATAAGATTAGGCTCCACTGACAAAGCTTGTAATTCACTTATGCACCTGGCAGAAGTGATGGCTACTAGAAACACAGTTTTCCAAGTCAAGTACTTAAGCTCTGCTGAAGACAAAGGCTCAAGGGGGTTGCATTAGCTGAGCAATGCAAACATTAAGATCCCAGGCAGGAGCAGGGTCCCTAAATGGAGGGTTGGTGTGAAGCAATCCCTTGAAAAACTTGGAGAATACAGGGTGAGCAGAAAGAAGAGGGCTTTCCGCTGAAATAAAAGAGACAGCTGCCAAATGCACTTTCAGGGTAGCTGGCATCAGCCCCAAAGTATTTAGATGGACCATATAGTCCAAGACTGTGGGCAAATCAGCAGATTCTGAGGAAATATGCTTCCAGAGCACCATATGGAAAACCTTTCCATTTAGAATTATAAGTAGCTCTGGTGGAAGGCTTTCTAGAAGCTTTCAAGATTTTAGTACACCTTGAGAAAGGTGTAGGTCAGCAAACTCTAACTCCTCAAGAGCCAGGCCTTGAGGTTGAGGGATTTGAAATTGGATACCAAACCTCTCCTGGGCACAGGTTAACAGATTGTGATTCCTGGGAGACACAGGGAGGTGGACTGCTAAGGACAGAAGGAGTGGATACCAGGGCTGTCTGGCCCAATCTGGAGCAATCAGAATCATCTTGCAAGGTTGAGATCTGATTTTGACTAGCACCTTGAACAAGAGAGGAAGGGGGAAGGCATAGAGGAACTTCCCTTCCCAATCGAGAAGGAAGGCATCCAGAGGGACTGAGCCCAACACTGGGGGCCTGCAACAAAAAAGCGGAAGTTGGTGATTGTCTGGGGCTGCAAAAAGATCTATCTGAGGGGTGCCCCACCTGGCAAATACTAACCCCAGTACTAGGGGATCCAGTGGCCATTCGTGATGGCCCTGGGAAATCCTGCTGAGAGCATCTGCCAGGACATTGTCCTTGCCTGGGAGGTGAACTGCCATGAGGGAGGTGTTCAGGGAATAAGCCAGAGACCACAACTTCATTGCCTCGGTGCACAAGACCGAAGACCAAGTGCCCCCTTGCTTGTTGATCTACCACATTGTAGTGGTGTTGTCTGTTCTGACCTGTACCACTTTGTTCTGAATAGATGCAGAAAAAACCTGAAGTGCTAGAAAAACAGCTCTGAGTTCCAACAGATTGATGTGGAGCAGAGATTCCTGAGGGGACCACAATCCCTGGGTGGTGAGGTCGCCCATGTGAGCTCCCCATCCCAAGAGGGATGCATCTGTAGTAAGGGTCAAGGAGTGAGATTGAGGGATGAAAGGAACCCCTGCCTCAGATTGCTCTGATCCTGCCACCACTGCAGGGCCTAGATCAGGGTTCGAGTTACTGGGATCAATTTGGTTAGAGGATCTCTCCTTTGAGACCAGAAGGCTCTCAAATGGAACTGAATGTCCCTCATCTGAAATCTTGCTCCTTGCACTACAGCTGTGGAAGCAGCCATGTGCCCTAGGACCTGTAGAAAGTGCCTTGCTGGTCGAGAGACCTGCAGAGTGAAGGAGGAGGCCAGAGCCATCAGGGTCTTTACTCTTTCTAGAGGAAGGAAAGCTCTGGCCTGCTTTGTGTCCAGTTCTGCACCTATGAAGGTGAGTAGCTGAACAGGCTCTAGAACTGACTTTGGGAGATTGAGAAGAAAACCTAGAGATGTAAGCAGCTGCTGGGTAACCTGAAGGTGTGATTTGACTTGGTCTGAGACTGACCCACTATGAGCCAGTCGTCCAGGTAAGGAAAGATGGCAATCTTTTGCCTTCTTAAGTGAGCAACTGCTACTGCCAGGCATTTTGTGAATACCCTTGGGGCAGAGGTAAGGCCGAAGGGCATTGCTCTGAACTGGTAATGGCCTGAGGGCAGTTCGAATCTGAGGTACTTTCGGTGGGAGCTTCTGATGAGAACATGGAAGTAGGCATCCTTGAGGTCCAGGGACGCTAGCCAGTCCCCTGGCCTTAGGGAGGGTAAAATAATTCCCAGAGTCACCATTTTGAATTTTGGTTTTAAAAGGTGCTTGTTTAGGTATCTTAGATCCAGGATGGGCCACCATTCTCCTGTCTTTTTTGGTGTAAGGAAGTACCTGGAGTACAGTCCTTTGCCCTGGTGTAGGGGAGGAACCCTTTCTACAGCTCTGAGAGCCAGGAGGGTTGAGACTTCTGTTTCCAAAGCAAGAGCCTCTAATGGATTTGCAGGTGGAAAAGATCTGGTTCTCATCTTTGGAAATTTTTTGAAGCTGAGAACCAGTCCCTGGCTTACTACTTCCAGGACCCACTTGTCTGATGTTAAAGACTCCCAGTCCTGGACGAAGTAAGCCAGCCTGCCCCCTACAGGTAATGGAGAATCGGCCCTGGGCATCCCATCAGGGTGCCTGTTTGGCAGGGGCTTTAGGCTGAGGGGTGGGAGCAGGCCTGCTCGTACCCCGTCTGCCTCTCCCTCTGAAGAACCCCCTCTGGGCATAAGCTGAAGAGGAGGCCTGGGCTTGGTAAAAAGGCCTGTGAAAAGGCCTGCCCCTGCCCCTGGAAGGCTGCCTCTGAGGAGTGGCTTGCCTCTCCTTGGCCTGTGCACTCCTATAAGTGGTCCTATACTCATCCATTTTCTTCATGTAATTCTCTGTCTGCTCCCCAAACAGAGAATTACCCACAACAGGAAAATCCATGGCCTTAGCCTGGGTATCCTGTGACAGGCTAGTACACCTGAGCCAAGCCATTCTACGAAAAGCTACAGATGTAGCCATGACTCTTGAAGATACATCATTAGAGTCCATTGCAGCATGGAATTGCACCTTGGATGCCTCAATACCATCAGCAGCCACCTGTTGCAGCTCCTTGGCAAGCTGGGCAGGGACCTGTTTCGCTAAAGCCATAACAGTATCCCATCTGGATTTCTGGTATCTTGCAACATAGGCCATATAATTTGCCTGTCTGAGTCCCAAGGATGCTGCCATGTATTGTTTCTTTGCCATGGCATCAATCCTCCTGGAGTCCTTGTCGGGGTGTGAAGCCAAGGAAATATTTGCCTTATCACAGGCTGCAGCCTGCACTACCCCAACATGGCTGCATTGTTGTGAAAGGAACTCCATATCAGGGCCTGGCAATGTGTACCTCCTGTCCATCTTTTTATCCACAGGAGGTAAAGAATTAGGAGCTTTTAAAATTTTTATTGTCTGTTTCCTAAAAGATTTATGTAAAGGAATAGACAATCTCCTGGACTCTGGGATATCCATCATTTCTACATAGTCAGGCTCCTCCTGTTCATCCACAGCTTCTTCCAAAGGGAGTTGGAGGTTTCAGCAACTTTTTTATAAAACAGAAAATGAGAAGGGGACTCAGAAAGCCTAGGGGGAGACACTCCTGAAGGTCTGTCTGGGGAGATGTCCGGTTTAATGGGCACATCCAGACTTTCAAAATCACACATCATTCACTCTCTTCATAATCCTCCTCCCCCTCCTCCGGTTCATAAAATTCCTCTATATCATATTCTTGAACCGGTGGAACCGACCGAACCGACCGCTTACCTGATGGTGGCGGTTCGGACGGAACCGGGGAAAGCGACTGGACAATTTGGATCGCTTTGGCTATCTCTGCAGCGGTTGGAGAAGGAAATTTTGGCTCCACACCTGCTGATTTTCTAGTCCTCTTTGCTGGAACTGGCTCCTCCGAGTCAGCTCTTTGTTTGCCCGAGGAAGTCTCGCCCTGGTCAGAGGGCACTCCCTCCGGTTTGGTTGGCGCCAAACTGGGCTGGCCATCTGGGTCAGCGGACTTTTTGGCCTCTCGTTCCCTGAGCCTACCAACTCTCTTATCCAGGGTAGCTGCAGGGAAATTCTTGCAAATCTGGCAGTCTGCATTGAGGTGGTCAAACCCCAGACAATAAACACATGTGGTGTGTGGGTCAGCCTTGGCAAAGGCTTCCCCACAGACACTACAGTGCTGAAACCCAGTGGGCCCGGTTTTTTTTGGGTTTCTCAGACATAATGCCAGCCTAACCAAAAACTTACCCTTTTCTGGCAAATCGCCAAGCATGACACCCTTATCGGTTCCCAACCATGTCACGGGTCGTGGAAAAAACCGTAATGAAATCCGTTTTTTTTAGAAACGATAAGAACCGGGAACCGCACTCTAAATGTAATTTAATAAGTTTTAACAACAACCTGATCGGTTCAAACCGAACCGATAACAACGTTTGCAAGTTCCACACAGAGAATGTAAAACCTATCTATTACTTACGATACCACAGACAGAGCTTGAACTGACCGGTTGCGGTTAAATAAATATAATTGAGTTTAAAAACCGAGAAATAACACTTTTTTAACTGAGAAATGAACCGAGCAGTAGGAGGAATCTCCGGGGCGACTGTTCAGTGAGGCAGAGTAAAGAATCTGACAGTTTCAGTTTGAAGATCAACAGACAAAGTTTTTTCAACCGAGCTCGCGCTCAAGATTCCATGCCTGGCATGGAAGTTAACTCTTTCACCTCCGGAGCAGTTCTAAGGCTGGGACAAACTGCATATGTCATAATATAGCAAGACTTCATGTTGTTTGAAACATATATTTGGGCACACTGGGGTGGGCTCCCATTGTGCCACATGACTTGGGGGGTACATCATGCCAACACGAGAATTGGGCACCCTGATGTCGGCACAGGGGGAAAAAAAAGAAAAAAACATAAATTTGGGCACACTGGGGTGGGCTTCCAGTGTGCCACATGAGTTGGGGGGGTACATAATGCTGACATGGGGATGGGGAACAAAGGGAGTGATGAGGACAGCAGCAGTGGGAGGGAGCGGGAGGGCTTTGTTTACTGCCATTGCTAGGAGGGAACGGAGGGAGTGGGGAGGACAGGAGCAATGGGAGGGTGCAGGAGGAGTGCCATCCGCAAGATGGCAGTGATGCAACTGTGCATGCATGGCATTCACGTTTGCGTAGTTGTGATGAACGGTATTCTGTCATTCACCTCACATGCATGCACTGGTCTTGTCCTGGAATATGGAAGTAACAGCTGAAAAAAAAATAATGTGGTTGTTACTCCGTAGCGGCCAATCATGGCAGTGTGTTACAAGCTCCATTGGACTTTTGGAAGGATACTTCCAAAAGTCCAATGGAAGGTGCCACAATTGGCCGTTTTAAGGCACTAGATCTATCCCAAAATGGCTGTAGGCTCCTCCCACAGTCATAGAAACTGCAACAGGGGGACTTCCTATTTTGTCATTGTGCACTTTGACTATGTTTAGTTTACTTTATTTTTTTAAATGCAGTTAGCTGTCTGCAGTACAGCTTGTTCTATGTACAATGCAACCAGGGTTTTAAATAACTGGTATATCACAGCAAAATGCTATGCAAAACAGGGGGTAATGCTAACCATTTCCAAAAATGCATAGCAGTAGATTGCTGAGTCAGTCTATGGTACAGTAGACAAAATTAATAAAATTATATATCATATTTTAAAATGTTGCTAACCATTCATTCCAAGTGCTATGCATTTTACAGTGGATTAGCACTTTTAAAATTCTATTTTTTTGGCTTATTTAATGCCCTGAGTGCAACATAGACATATTTGGACTACTGTTTTGCTGTGCCAGTTTTCCTTACTGGGCCAGTATGCTCTTGTAAAATACATGGTTTTGCCCAAGTGCCACGGCTTCAATCGTCCCCGGTAATGAATGAAATAGAATTTGCACACAACACGAAAGTAGAGTCTGTGACACCATTCATTTCAGTAGCAGTGCAAATACACAGCAAGCTGCCAACCCCTCAATGTTTGGAAGGTCCAGTTCAGCTAACTTGCTGTGTATTTGCACTGCTATTATGTAATAAATGGTGACAGGGGTCAGCCTTAACTTTTCTTTGCACTAGCCAGCAGGTCAAGTTGATTCAGAATTGCACTAGCCCACAGAAAGGACATGCTGGGTAGGGTAAGAGTGGGACTGTATGGGTGGTGCTGGCTGGCAGCATGGTCCACTTAGAAGAGCTGGGGACCCCTGCACTTGGCAGTAATGGCAACAATAGCTCTGTGGATAGTCATTTCAGAGTAGGGTCTGTAGTGGTGTCCAGGGAAAGTAGCAAGTACAGAGTTGAGAGATTTGTAAGGGAGCGGGATCAGCTACGATAAGGCTGGGATAAAACCCACCACCTGCAGAGCAGATCCTGTATGCCTCTTAACGTTAATTCACTGAAAAGTTGGACACAGACACTCAAAATGTAGGGAAATGATGGGCATTGGTCTTAATAATGTGGGACAAATTAATTGTCAGAGACAGTCAGAAAACTGGAAGCTAGTGACTTAACAGCTTTTACCTCCGATCACATTCTGGACACTAGCTGGAAGTTCTAGTAGTGGGTGATAATGACTCTCACTGAGTCTTTTTTGGGATCCCCCTCTTGAAATGTCAGATAACTTCAGCTCTTAATGAGGTGTTATTAATCACATCAGGCCATCTGGAACACAGAGAGATTAGCATGATGACTAGAGCCTGCTAAATGAGTATAGTGACCGAATATGGGTGCCATGTTAAAACGGGGACTCATATTGGGTGCTATACTCTTGGGCTACCCTG
The DNA here is from genome assembly GCA_016271365.2 of Neoceratodus forsteri. Taxonomy (NCBI): domain Eukaryota; kingdom Metazoa; phylum Chordata; order Ceratodontiformes; family Ceratodontidae; genus Neoceratodus; species Neoceratodus forsteri. The sequence continues at coordinate 383,316,888 of CM028134.1, read as the reverse complement.
CAGGGGTAGCAACTGTACATGACCATGACGGTAGTGGACGGCGACAGGAAGTGGGGATAGCAAGGGGAAGGAGAGGGACAGGGAAGGGGTTTTGAGGGATGGGTGTACCTGCTGCCACTGAGCTAGCTGTGTGGTGTGGTGGTGTGGGTGGCTAGCTGTGGTGTAGCAGGTACAGGGTTCAGGACCGGGTGCATAAAGGTTTTGCTGCTGCCTGCAGCTCCGGCACTTAATTTTTAATAAAATACAGGATTTTGCCCCCTCCCTGACATGCACCTCCCTGGAGACGATAATCCATATTCAGGGGGGTGCGAGGACAAAGCCCCTCACCCCGGGAAAACACTTTTTTCCTTTCTGGATGTCGGGTCGCCTGAAAGTGTATATCGTCAATTTGCTTTTCATCGATATACACTTGCCATAATAGTGATCATTGTTCTGCGATCGCTATTATGACATGGAACCCTAAAGTAGGGACATTTCAACTTCATTAACAGCCATGGAAAACCTGCACTAGCCAAGACAGACAAGTAGAGGGTTAGCTGCACTAGCCCTGGCCAATCTGCACTAGGTTTTTGGGGCTAGTAAAACAATGTTAAACCCTAAATAGTGAGTTATAGACTATGTTTTGGTTTGCACACCCCCGCCTGACACAACTGTAAAAACTTTGAAAAACAGTGTCAGGGGCTCTTTAAGCCTTGCATTACTTGTCAAATAATGGCCTGTTAGTACTACTGTCTTTGACCTGCCTAGTCCTCAAAAGAGAACTGCATTTGAGTATGACTTATGTGTAAATTTTACTTGCCGTATGTGTATCCTGTGTCCTGTTGTGAGTATACTATGTGTTGCTGTGCGGGGGGGGAGGGACTTGCAATGGTGACAGGTTAGACAGTGACAGAGAAACACATGACAATACAGTTCCACTCAGTTCACTTTATTGGCATCACAAGATATACAAATACAGGTAAAGTTTCAAACTATTCAAAAGACATCAACATAATCTATGAACTATAGATGTAATTTCCACCCCAAAATAATCTCTGAAAAAAGAAAATACTAATGTTCCACTTTTTATTTTTTATTTTATGTTGCATACATTGGCGATTACCTTTCAGCACAAGTGCTCATTTACAAAGGTTCCACATCAAATTCACAGTCACAAAAACATTACAACAAGTGGTCCCAGAGAAAATGCAAAGGATGCAAGACAGAACAATTACATATAGTTTAAAAACCACCCATAGACGCTTTGCTGGTTGGAATATAGAACAAGCACATAACATGGTGCAAAATTGGTGTCTGCCTTCCAGGTGCAGGTGGGAATGGCTCAGAAGGCCTGCTGCCACCTTACTGTTATAGGCATTATTACACCACACCACACTTTGCAGTGCAAAACATGTCACAAATGTGAAACCCTATCTGGGGTGCCCTGCTGCTAGCGCTGTCCTCTGTCATTTTCTGCAAATGAGTGTTACCTTGGGAAAATCACGTGTCATGCAGTGCAGTGAAGTGTTTCAGTGATTTGTGCTGTCTTGTCTGTCCACTGCTGGTGTGTAGCTTCTGGGCAGTCTTCTGTCAGTGCTGTATTGTGGGGCAGGGCAATATTTGTTGTGCTGCAGGGTGTAGGAGACCAGTCAGTGACTAGTGTGTTTGTGCATAATCATTGTTTGGTTTACCAGTTCACTCTTGTATTTTGAATGCCTTTTAATGTGCCACAATGGTTTTGTCCCCCTGACACTGTGTCATGTCATGTATCTCTGTGTAAGTTTTGAGTTCATAATCCACACAGTATTTGTAATGTATATTATGTCTAAATGAGGAGTTACTAAAGCGTCTTTGTGCTTTGTGACTGATTTGTGTTTTTATAGGTCATAGTTATTGTGTAACAGTTTAA